>OX352270.1:11890813-13221082 GCA_947086405.1 Esperia sulphurella | reverse complement strand
GCCGAGACGCGGCGAATTTGCTTGGGTCAATTGCAACAGGTTGACACATGTCTAAGTTACTATCTATTGCTATTTTTGCTTACACATGCAACACTCATGTCTCTTCACAATCGAATGCTGACAACACTACAATTTCACTGAGCGTCACTGTAAAGTCTTAAATATTATTTTAACAAATATTGCAGAAGAATAAATCAATGAACATCGTTTTAAAACCAAGGAAGTGGTGATGGACAGGAAAGGCAACACACTCAGAATACCCAAAACAAAAACCAGGCCCTGAGCTGGACACATTGTAGGAAACAGGCTACTATGAAACTGAGCTGGAAACACATAAAACCACTAAATGCAGAGCTTTATGAAGAATCTTATGTGTATATACAAAGTATGGGATGCATAGCTGGCAAGATTCTAGATGCAGGAATGAGAAGGATACCACTTTCTTATACAAAAGACAGATCACCTATGTACTACACAATATTTTTTTAAGTATACACAACTACACAGAGGACTAAAATATGAGATTATGATCCAATGCTCCAAATACATTATTTAAGCAACATGGTTGTAAACAATTTGCAGAATGTTGTATCTGCCACATCAATAAACATGTTTAAGAATAGAGTAGACAATTTCTTAAAGAAAATTAACCAAGTCTATTACTGATATGGAAGCATCAGCTTTAAGCTGCCTATTTAAAATAAAATAAATACACACATACATTTATTGTTATTTGTTATTGTTCATTTTGTTACAATAAGCATTATAGATACATTGATTTATCATATAGTGGATAGTCATTTCGAGTGTATAAATTTTTACTTTCACTAGTTACAGCAAGATGTCTTGATTAAGAGAATGTATAATTCATAGGCTACTTTTTGTTGCTTCAGAGCTCTGTGTGGCTGTAATTAATGATTACACTGCTTTACTTACCCTTCAACCAAGAACACAGAGTAACTAATGCATATTGTTAGCAGGTCTTCTGATTTGTGTGAGTGAAGGTGACCAGCATCCTAGTTGGTCAACCCTAAAGGCGTATCTAGCCTGGATAGGTACCTATCCAGACATACAATGCACTAAGCATCTACTGCTAGTAAACATAGATTTCATAATTAAGATAATATTGCATAATAAATAAATAAATTGTGATTTAGCCATACTATGCCTAGATCTTTACGCACATTGAAACTTTCCATCCTATTATTTCTTTCTATAGACCTTCTCATAGTATTGCTTATAGTATGGTACTTTGGCATTAAACATGCTAACTCATACATAGAAAAGCATATTTTTGTACTCACTACTTTTCACTTCATGGCGTTGTCCACATTAGTTTATCATCCCATGGGAACCCAACATTTTCCAAAGGTAAAAAATCTAGCAAACTCGTTTTCGTGATGTATTAACTATGACAAGTTGATGTATGGTTTTGACATTGTATAGAGGTTAATAGGTGCTAAGTCTTGAATTAAATAAACATAGCCATACTTCAATGTTACTGTTAATAAACCACAAACAGCAAAGTCACGAACGTTTTCCTATAGCCGGCAAAAAAATGAACCTTGAAAAAGCCTGTGGAACTCGCTTTGAAACTCCTGACGGGAGACTATCACGGAAACACACAACACTCCTATACAATTAGCTTAGAGTACTGAAACGATGTACTTACGAGAACTCGATGAGGATGGCTGAATAGTCACAGTACCACCAGATCCTGGTAAATTGTTAGGTTTCCTCTGAAACCTGTACTGTCTTAGATAACTCAACACACTAGGGCTATTGCCTTCTGACATTTTCACACGCAAAGTACAGATACAAACTACACCCTATTTCAATAATATCTATAGAAAGCCCTGGAATACTGAACAGTAAAAGTTTTACGATAAAAAGTACACGACCGCAACACAGCACGCTGACACCTCGGCCATTTTTATCCGCGAGACTGGCTGTACTGCACGAGGTTCACTGATAGACCAATAACGATTAAGGAAAAATGACAGAACTAAATTTTAACCAATCATTGTTACTTAAAAATATTTCTCACCAATTAACACGCTCAGCTTCAAAGATTGTTTCAAGAATAGTGACGTACATGTGTTATTGATTATTTATCGGTTTTCTTCATAAGTGAATTTGATTAGATGCCGTATTAGAAGCTAAGCTTTTATTTTCTTTTGTCGAATTTAATGAATGAATTACTTACTCATTTGACCAATCATCTCGCATCATTAAAAATAATTATAAAACAAAAATATGAAAACTATCAATACCATAAAGAGTTGGCAACCCTGTTAATGTAACGGTGGCAGTCAAACACTTCTGTCTGTGCCATTCTATGATTTGCGTGCGATCGATTAAGTCAACAGCCCACGTAAAATTTGAAAATTCACTGAAAAATGATGAATATTAGTGAGATAATAATAAATATTAGTTGTGCCCGCTGCTTCGCTCGCATGAACTACACAATTATTTCCGACTCTTACCCCGACGCTCGCTCCTGCTCCAATTCTGCTTCCGCTCCCGCTCCAACTCAGTTGGAGACCCGCTCCCACGCCCACGGTTACAACCACTATATAAAAACTACTGAAGCGATTTTGATGGACGTTTCACAGAAACATAGGGCTTAACTCGGAGTAATATTTAGTCTTTTTTTCATCGCAATCGTCTAACTCAATCAAAAGTCATGGGAAATTTTAGTTTTCAAATACATTAATAGATATACACATAAAGAAGTATATTATAATGTACGGTGCAATTCAGATTGCGATGATTTATTACTTTAGGACTACATTTGGAGCTGTAGTGGACGTGGGCGTGGGAGAGTGGGACTGGGACTAGTACTGGAAGTGGGCGTAGGCCACTGACCTCTACTAATACTTGTATTAGTAGAGGTCAGTGGCGTAGGCGGAGAGCGGCAGCGGGAGCGAGTGGGAGAGAGGGAGTGATGTCGGAGTCGTTGTTTTCGTAGCTTTGACAGTATCATAATCAATACAATAGTATTACTATGATCACAAACCAGGTATATAGTGACTACATGCTATGATGCATAGTGCAATTTGATCAAATATTATTGATTGTATCGATAGAATGGACTGCATAAATACTATAGTCATGGATTACTATAGTTTAGTATCACCAGTATAGCTATGGTTCGACCTAGTACTATCATTACTATAGATCGATAGACTTAATGTTACGTTTTAATTAGGTATAGTACCTAGTCGGGAGTCGGGACCAACAGGCAGATCCGGATTAACATTTTATGCTGTGGATAATATAATCCATTATAGGTATTTATAGTATGGAGAATGTAATTGAAGCGATTCATACGGTTGATAGTATCGTGACGTCATAATAGTGCAAAAGACCTATTAATTTAAAGTATGATTGATTTTGCTTGAAAAATATCGCACTGAAATAATTATTTATTTATTCTGAATTATACAGCTAGTTTAAAATGATTCATAACACAATATAATATAAATATAACATTAGCAAATTACACAGCAAGGGTGGCATTTATTGCTCAATTAGTTTAATGTAATGCTCATTTAATAATTTTACAGGAGGTAAATATTTTAAAATAGCTAATTATTCTTTCGAAACAATATTTCGGATTAAGGAATAGAAATTAAGTTATAATGACGATTATACACTACGAATTGTATAATAAGATTATTTTATCCGACACCTAAATTGCTAAATACATTATAAGAGCACGAGAAGTAATGAAAATCGATTTATATTTGGTAGGCTGGCAGAAATCTCTTAAATAGATAAGGATTACCATTTGTACATGTTATTTTTTTCCTTACTTTTATTGTTTTGTTTGTTTTTTTCCTTAGTGTGTGCAATAAATTGTTAAATATAAATAAATAAAATTTATTATCATTTTGGGTATGGAAACGTTTAGATAGTTTATTAAATGCTTGACGATAATTGAATCTTTATGGATAATAAACCTTGTTCAAGATAATGTGCTTATTTCATCTTCAAAATGTATAAATATTGAAATTGCCTATAAAGAAGTCTTAATATTGCCTAGATATCACCGGGAGAACTCGCAAACCTACCAATCTATGTGGATTTTACCCAGCAACGTTGGAAACGATACCCCGAACAGTGTTGACTTTATCTGTATTCTTTGTACCTACTGTACTGTTGTCTTAGTGCAAAGAAAACGTCGATATCTCTGTATGACGACTATTGACGACCGACGATATATGCATGGAGACATTTGATTTAGTAATATATTACCTATTTACCAAGATGGTAAAAGTATGTCGTTAATATGATAATTAGCACAGCAAGCTATGACATTTTATATAAACTGAAAAGCTAATAGTATTATAAAATCTAAAAATGAAACAGTAGAATAACGAATACAAGCATGATAATAATGTTCTAAACATAGTCTTAATTCTAATGAACCTACCTGCTAAATGATGCATCACGCAGGGGGTGATGTTAGATGATGTGAATAGTGTTTTGATGCTTTTGATTCCGTAAATTGTTAATAAAAAATCTGAATGTCAGTGTTTAATTTAGTTATTTTCAAACATATATTTTTTTTTTTCATTTCACAAGTCATCTTTCGCCAGTTGCTCTGCAAAGTGAAATTAATTATTTTTGATATAACAAGGCTCTATACTGGATCTTTTAAACTGAATCTTTATTCATTACTATTTTATTATGTCATCTTCTAAAGTATATTTCAATACACAGGGATTAGTAAAAGTTAGACTAATCATCACAAATAGCGATCAATTATTGTGACTATGAACTTTAAACTTCTATTTCATATAGACAGTTCTTGTTTGGCCATTTTTATATTTAAAATGTAACAATAATATAAGTCAGTAGAGTTTCAGTACGCATGTCTAAAATAGGGAATTGAGTATAATTCGATGTTTTTTTTATTACCGAACGTAGTGAATATTTATGTATCCTAATCCTAGAATATTTAATTTTTTTTAATACTTCCATTTCTTAGATGTCCAATAAAGAATTGAAGTGCTGAAACAAAAAATATGTTACTTCCATTATTTGGCAAGGTATCGGTTTTTGAGTACATCCCTTAAATTGTTTGTAGGCAATTTCAGCTAATACAATTGTGTGGTTAATTGGCAACACTTACTATTCTGTCAAGTCAAAGGTGCGGCCATGTTGATCTGTAGTGAATAAAATTGAATTAATTTTGCTTTTAGGGAAATAAAACTGACACAATATGCCCAAATGCGACCTCAAGACGAGATACATCCCCGCGACATTTGCCTGGGCATTACTATTGGGCACGACGTCCCTATTTTTTTATTTTCCGTAAGTATACAACATGTCGATCGAGTACAAATCTCATTCGGTTTGACAACTTTCACATATTGTTGGTCGTTACCTATCTATTAATATCTTAGGACTATACCTTTGCCCTATGTGATTATCTGTATTTGTAATGCAGGCTAACCCTTTAGACTGGGTCTTGGTTTACCAGGACCGGAGCCATGCCTGTCCGAACAATTATTATCTTATTTACATTTACTACACAATTACTATTACTGGGTTGTATTTGTATCTTCATTTCCCTTGACGTTCTTATTTATTGGATTGCAAAATTATTGTCCAAATGTGTGAGAACAAAGCATGTGTTTTAATAGGAGTGAGTCAGTGAGGCAATGAATTATCATTACATTAGTTCCTAACATCCCATCTTTAGAATTGTTATGTTTTAATTTAAATATAAATTAAATATTAATACTGGTCACCTATTTAATCTCCACCTACCTAACAGGCTTAATTATTATGCAAAAGCAATAAGCTAATGCAATTTCACGTATTTTTTTGGATAAAAGTTTATATCATTATCATGGAATGTCCAGAACTTATGAATGTTTTTGGCATAGAAAGGCTAGATATTGCATTATAAATATACTAAATTTTTATCTTGCATAGTAGGGAGATAACATTGAACTTTCCAAGTATTATTTTCACAGGAACATTGAATCAAAGTCTTATCTTCAATATGATTGAATGTGTTATCACCAAGATCCGGAATTTTCATAGTGAAAAGTAAAATTTCTAGGGATTGAATTTTGTAGTCTTTCGACTTTTAGAAGTATGAATGTTATAAGGTTCTACTTGGGTATTACTATCTTTTTTTAATAAGTACTGATACAAAAGATTAATTCATTAATACTATGTTACTTTTAAAGATGACATGGATAATGTAACAATAAGTAAAATTGTAAATAAGTTTGATTTTTTGTTTTTGGTTTATGTTTTGAACTTGAAATGGCAAAAAAAAGGATTTACCACTTGCAAATTTTTTTCCTTTATTTTATTGTTTTATAATTTTAAATTGTTTTATTATATTAAAGAAACAAAAAATATAAAAAAATATATGGTAAACTTAAACAATAACAATAAAGCGTTTACATACATACCATACATACCTTTTTTGGATTTCAATATTAAATGTAGTTTATATTAATATGTAATTTCATTGTCATTTTGTATACTTAGCAGTGGGAGAACTTCAATACTTTCGACAGTCTCAACATTCAACACCTATGCTTTTTACTTTTCTCTATGAAAATACTGGATCTTGGTGATCAGTACCACATAGTATTCTAAATGTGAAGGTGTGGGTGTTTGTTGCTCAATACATATCTGACGAATGGATTTTGTTGGAAATTGTTACATTGATAGCTTATATCCTGGAATAACATACAGACAGACTACCTTTTATTATGAAAACCTGATTGGTATTTTTCTGCACAGATGAAGCCCCAGGTTTATACCTGGTTCTTTATTATGGTTAAGTTTATAGTTTCCAAAATGTAAGGTGTCTGTTTACAAAGCCTTATAGAAACTCTGATAAAAACCAGTATAAGGTTGACAGCTATGGGGGCCTACTCTAAGCCTTTCAGATAATATCCATCAAACTAAACCATTTTGTACTGTCTAATGGGTCTTATGACATTCTGATAAGAGTTTTGGCGAAGCGATGGCGAAATGCTTATGGAGTAGACCCCTTGGTCCCTGTATGCTGCAGGTACGTAAATAAAATTGCACTATATATTCGTGCAGTCCTAAGATATTAATGTTTAATTAAGACATACCTGTACCTAAGTTAAATATAAAAACAAAATGACTCTGGTTTTTCTCCCTAAAGAAACAATGGGTGTGAAGAATTCTAGATTCTATTGTCCTTGCTCTTTGGAGAGGCATACTCATGGACATATAAAATTATGTTCTTTATATGATGTCCCTTGGTGGAAGGGCAGAGGAAATCTATGTTCCAAAATTCTATGTCAGTTCTTCAAGAGGTGATAGACCAGCTCTAGTCATGACTATTTAGAATATCTAAATATGACTTCAGTAAAAAGCTACTTGTTTTCGAGATATTTACACATTTGTGAATTTAAAATCCACACCGTAAATCTGTTTCTCGAATGCTAAAAATTTCCTTATTTTATAAGATTCCAATTTTTGTCACACAATTCTAAATAACCCCGCTATTGACCGTAGCCCAAAACTAGCAGTGCTTTATGTTTGGATAATAAAACATACTTATTTGCTTAAGTCTTGAATTAAACTTAAAGGGTACTTTTCGACTCTATATACGTATAAAATAATACCCTAACTGATCTATAAACAGACAGCTTAAAACACTGGTTCTAGAAACTTAAAATCCTGCATATAGTTTCTCAATTCACAGTCATGCATTTTTGGTCTATGAATGCTCGAGTAACTGTATGTAGTGTTTATCTAGCACATATTACCGCTTGCTCTGCCATCTGTCAGTATGATAATACTGTGTAAATAGCACAGATGATACTCCAACCATCAACCTGACAGATATAATTAGGCCATTTTGTTTGATCTTATCTAACAGACATTAGTTAACAGTTGTTTATAGATGCTTGATGTGATTATTTCTAATCTATTTGTTTACTATCTACTTAAAAACTGCGTTTGTGATACAACATTATCTGTGGTAGAGCAACAGAAGTATTCTATCATTTTCTCTATCAGCCTCTACGAGTCTACTGATGAATTCTGTGGATTCTAACTTTTTTAAATTTCAGTGGGAAAGAAATAAAGAATCTCAATAATTGAACAGAACCAAGCTAGTAGACTGATTGAGTTGAATGGTTTTTATTCGGTCGTAGGACTCTAGTGAGGAGATCTTTGTCTTTCGAGCCGACTGAATTTAAAAAATAAACAAATATAATATAAATAATGAATGAAATGTTGATAATAGTTGTAATGTTATTGTTCAGTAATAAAGAGGCTTCTTATCTCAGAACTCTAGTACAGGGCATCTGGATGGTTACCACCCTCGTACCTATTTCTGCTGTCAAATAACAATTCATATATTATTGTGTTCCAGTGTGAAGGGTAAATGAGCTAGTGTAATTACAGGAGCGAACCTAGTTCTCAAGTTGGCAATGAACTTGTGAATTTTAGGCGACTGTAGGTATTTACCACGAGTACTATTATAGTAGAGCTTTTGACTGTTTTTCCGGTCAAAGTGTACAAAAGGGGGCGTTATGGAGAAAAATTTCTGATTGGCGTGAAAATTTTTCCGGGGCGTTGTTGGGTGTACAGAAGGGGGCAAAAAAAATTTTTATTTGTTAAATTTTATCGTCAGGGAATTTTTCGATGTCTATTATAACACCCTATTTTTTGATGGCATTCGACAGAGGGCAACATGGTGAGCAACTTTTGTCGAATAAATTTTTTTCTCCGACCCCTAATTGACCTTCAAAAGAGACCTTGAAGTCCTGCTCGGTGCCTGTGTAGCATAGGGGGGCGATATTTTAGAATCAGTCTTTTTGGTGCCATTGGTTCGAGGGGCCGACAAAGTCCCTGACAAAAAAAATTTTACAAAGGCCAAAAATTTCTTTTTTCGAAGCATAAAAACCATTTTTGAGACATTTTCAAAAAAATAAATACTCATCGCCCCCTTTTGTACACCCTAATCGTTTTTCCACCTGAATGACTCGAAACAAAAACTACTGGAACGAAAATTCGCACTACAGACAATATATTTAGGATATTTGGTATTATCTTAATATTTGTTCCAGGTGTCAGTACTACCTTTACAAGCATCCATGGGTTCCTGCATACCAAGGTGTCATAACGTTTTTTGTTTTGGCCAATTTTACACTGGCCACTTTCATGGACCCGGGGGTTATACCAAAAGGTGAGCTACTGTGGAAATCATCATCATAATCATTCAAACAAAACACACTTGAGAGGGACACTAGCGGCAAAAACAAATTTGTATTACAAAACATTGCAGTCCACTTTGGAGTGAGTGTTCACTGTTGTTCATTTGGTTTCCGAGACTAGAGATAGAGCCATTCATTCGTGCAACACTGAACTTGGAGATATGAAATGCTTAATCATTTGGATTGAGATGTGTGTGCAACAAAACAATGCAACATTTTAACAAGTATCTATTGATACTATTAAATGTCTCGTTATCTTAAAGTTTTTGGTTTCGCTTCAAATACCAGAGCGATTAGATTACCACTGGTGACATTCCCACATCCTCACCAATCTCCTTCCTCCACTTCTCTAAACGAAGATTAACAAAGGTACACTAACACGTAACGCCTACCAGTGAAGGTAGGCGAGGCCCTGGGACAGATTCTACACTACCATGGGCCCAAGGAAATAAGAAATCAAAGAGTCGAAGTAGGAAAAGAGGTCCCCCTTCCCCTCTGGTAACAGATAGCTTTGTACAATCTGTTCAAGAAGGTCCTGGTCTGGATTTAACAAAGTGTGATGATCTTAATGTATCTATATCTTAATAAATAAGTAAAATAAATCTTTATTGATCAAAAATAACGATAAAACAAAATTAGGCCTGGCTCCCAAAATGGGAAGTCCCTTGTGTTAGAAGCTTGTCTACTCGTATTAGCTCCTGACATAAGGGAGTGAACATATTATTTTTACCTGGATAGAAACTAATGAGTTATAATTTTAATAATATTTCTTTAAATAATTGAAAAAATTTCCATTCATTTAACGAAACCAGTTACGTTATAATTAATTCCATTAGTCACTCTAATGTTGTTGTCTATAAATAACTAATAGGTGTAGCCAGTGTAGCGTCCGCTACCCTGACCATTCCACTTTTAGTTATTTAACGATTTTAGTTATTTTAAGACTCGACTGTAAATACTTTGTTATTATTATCAGTTCTATACAAGCGAACAGATTTAATGATCTACTACTACTGGCGTACCAGCCTGTTGATACACGTTTTTGTGGGCGCGTATAAAGGCCCCAGTGCATATTGGCCCATGCACGGCCATGCGCCAATATAGGCCAGCACAAGCCAGCATCGGCCAACAGCGAAGAGGTGTTCACACAATGGACCACTGCTCATTGCTGTCTGGCAACGCACGCGCGATGGACGTTGAAGTAGTTACGGCCGCGGCAATCTACATCTACACTAATATTATAAAGAGGAAAGATTTGTATGTTTGTAACGAATAAACTCAAAACTACTGGACCGATTTGACTACTTCGACGTCCATCGCGCGTGCGTTGCGAGACGGCAATGAGCCGTGGGCCATTGTGTGAACACTTCTTCGTTGTTGGGCGATGCTGGCCTGTGCTGGCCTGTCGTGGAGCATGGCCGTGCATGGGCCAATGTGTACTGGGGCCTTAATAGTAGGGCTGGCAGCCAGTAAAATCGAGGGAGGGACAACATTGAACGTCAGCAACTGAAAGCGAACATTGCTCGCTCAGCCGCGCCAGTAGTGCGCAAAGAGAATATAACTAGGTAGTGCGTTTCACCAACCATGCTCTCCTGGTACTCTGTTATTTGTGATGTGGCATATTCTGATAAGTCTTTGGGGTCTAACTATTGCAGTTAAACGCCAAACGCTTAGGTAAAACGCTTAAACCGAATATGGTACATGTCCATGTTATAGTATTTTATGGTATTTTTGGTCTGATATCCGAAATGCTTACAGAATAAAAAAGTAAAAATGTCGTTTTGAGTAAGTAATGCCATAGCTTCGCCTTGGCCGGCCTTTACCAGTTCATCATCAGGTTATTGTTGTCTCCACTGCAGGAGCACAACCCTCTCTCATCTGCAGGAGACAGACGGAGGATTTGGCCTACACTCCCCGCGCTGGGCACACGGGTTGGGGAGGCCTGATTGATGTTTTATAATGTATTCCCTCAGTCGCCTTGTAGGACATCCACGGGAAGAGTTGGAGTGGTCTTTACCAGTTCAGTAAAACATAATTTTGAATATCTATTACCATACCATACATACTAAAACTACTGCTGATGTATGCGAGTCAAAAACTTAAAAGTTAATAATCTGGGAACATGTTTTGTCCCATCGATATATAGATAGATGAAGACTTGCAAAAAGAATGGATCATATTCACTGCCTTTAGTATTTTTATCTATTAAGATAGTGTGTTTTTGGTAATTGATAAAAGTAAATGATTGCCTCACCTAATAATTATGTCTAATTTGTGATAGCAGATCCATGAATGAACATAATTATTAGTTGTAGATAATATTGGTCGTGTGATCCGGTTGTATATGATTTTAGAGTTGGAAATGAAATGAAATGAAATATCTTTATTGTGGATCATAGGTATATAAAGGATTAAATGTCATAGTTAGAGCTCATGTCCCGCCACGTGGGCATACAACATTGTTTCGCAGTAAAGCATGCATTTAAAAACATAGTTACAAAAAAAAAGTTAAAAAAAAAATGTTACATAAAAAATTACAAAAAAAGATAACCCACTAGTATTCTAAATTGTATCTAAATACAGTATTACTGGAATTTAGTTATTATTCTATGTAAAGTACAATATTTTATTATAAAATTTCAATATCCATGCACCTTTTTTTTTTGACCTACCGCTTGTTTTAGCTTTTTCCACAGTGAAAGTTGGCTGGAAGAGATCTCTTATAGAGATAAGTCCACCTTTGTACACCTTTATGTTATGCCCTTTTTTTTGTAAAATTTATGTGCAATAAAGAATATAATAATTAGTTATAATAGAAAACTCAAAGTCACTCAGTGGGCTATTGGAAGAGCTATGCTCGGAGTTTCTCTAAGGAACAGATCCGAAATGAGGTGATCTGCCAGAGAACTAAAGCCTTCGATATAGCTCAAAAAGTTAGTACGTTGAAAGTACCGATTACGAAGCACCGATTACCGCTGCGGTAAACGAGTTCTCGAGATCGCTACTGAGCAAGCGTAGTGTGGGACGCCCCCGGGCTAGATGGAGCGAAGATCTGCGTAAGGTGGCTGGCAGTGACTGGATGAGAATAACCGAGGATCGGTTTCAGTGGCGCGCCTTAGGAGAGGCCTGTGTCCAGCAGTGGACTCTCTAGCAGGCTGATGGTGATGAAAAACTTTTAAAAATTGACTTTTTGTATAGTTGCGACACGCAATTTAAGCATCGATTAGTTTGACCGCCGATATAAATCAGAGCTTAAGCGACGTGCCGCCAACCATATTTTACTTAGTATAAAGATTTAAAAAGAAAAAGGTTTTTTTTCTTCTTAAAATTACATAAATACATAATGCTCACGCCTTGGTCCCAGAGGGGTAGGCAGAGACAATGGATTGCCAATTCAGGGAGCATAATATTAGTACTTATATGATGACTCGATTGTGATATAAACAAAATTGACCCAAATTTTAGGTATCGATTTGTGAATTGTCCAATACTTATTTAATGCCCATAGCACAGAAGACAATCCTAGTTTGGGACTAGACAAGTTTATGTATGTATGTATTAAAAATATTTTAAAAGTTACGCTAAGTATAGGCTGCACCTCTAATTTAAACAATAAACAATCTCCAGCCCCACCTGACGAGGACCGCGAGGATGACTACCGCGCGCCGTTGTACCGGAGCGTGGAGGTGAACGGCATCACGGTGCGCATGAAGTGGTGCGTCACGTGCAAGTTCTACAGGCCGCCGCGCTGCTCGCACTGCTCTGTGTGCAATCACTGCATAGAGGTGAGCGAGGCTTATTGTGTACTAGCTTTTGCCCGCGACTTCGTCCGCGTAGGTTTCGATATCTACACATCTTTAATGATTAATTTGGTTTCCCGTATGAAGAAGATCTTTTTTCGGGATAAAAACTATCTTATGTCCTATTCCATGACCTAACCTATATGTATGCCAAGTTTCATCCCGACCCGTCCAGTGGTTGAAGCGTGATTGAGTAACAAACATCAAAATATACAAACGTTCAAACTTTTGCATGTATAATATTAGTGGGATGATCCTCTTTTTTTTACTGTGGGTGCATTTTCATTGAAAAATGGACTGAAACGGGTGAGTCAAATTTTTTAAGTGTGGTTACTAGGTCAAGTGGAATATTGTATGAAAGGGCATCCTTTGTACATTCTAAAAAAGGTTTTCGTTTCCTTCTATGCAACTTAGTTTGCACATCGAAAAATTTACGTTTATTACAGGAAAAAAAAACGATGGCTCTAACTAGCTAAGTTTTTAGAAATCAGCAAAAATCCTGCACAAACTTAATGTGGTCCTAAAAGTGAACTTTATTGCGTGGCAATAACACCTACGCAAAATAACTTTTCTACGTTTCCTTTCAAGGTACGGGACCATCGGTGCGCGAGCCCGATTCGCACTGTACCCGTTTCTTTGATTTTTAAAATTGATCAAACTTGATTTTTAAAAGATGTGTTGCGTGAAGTTTGTTGCGCCGTTTCTTCTTCACAGCGCTAACACCTAGGAAGCGGTAGTCGATAAAAAAAATTACGTGTATAAATGTACCAAGTGTACTCATATGCAATAAATGATTTTGACTTTTGACTTTGACTTTGGTTTGTTAAAAATCTTTGTTCGTGTAATAAAAATCAAATATAATAAAAACCAAATGTTTTAATTTCCAGACGTTCGACCACCATTGCCCGTGGGTGAACAACTGCATAGGGCGGCGCAACTACAGGTTCTTCTTCTTCTTCCTCATATCACTGTCCATCCACATGCTGAGCATATTCGGGCTCAGCCTCTACTTCATCATGAACAACACGAACAAGACGCTCACGCAGGTCGAGCCTATTGTGTCGTATCCTTTTTAAAACTACCAGCCTTTTAAGATTATTCATTTGAAACTTGAAGAAAAAGAAAGGTATACTTTATAATTCATTTCTATTAGCTGTTCACGGGCGCCAGACCATTACACGTAATTTTATTTCTGGTTCCGAATTTGCATATAAAAAAATTACAGTGATGTGCGTTTGTCTATTTATTTTGTATTGATATCATAATAACTCATAATTATATACACTTTAATGTTCAACTATCACTATTATTATGTTCACTTTTTCAAACTTATTTATGTACAAAATCATTTCCATTTACAATGTTGAAATATTTTGTAGGGACATCTAGCTTGCTGAGTCAAAAGAAAAATAATTATAAATAAACTATTTTGAAATTATGTTACCGCCTCGTTGGCCTAGTGACTTGGTCATTGGGCTCAAGCCCCGAAGGTTGTAGGTTCGATTCCCACTGGGGATATATAACTTTGTACAATTTGGTACCGGTCTGGATGTGAATTGTTCAATCCTTGTTTAATTCCCATAGCATAAAATCCTAGATTGGGATTAGGCAAGTGTATGTATATATGTAATATTTATTTATTACTAGCTGTTGCCCGTTTTTTTATTTCTGTTTTATGACAGACTCTTATCTCACGTTATCCAACGTACCTTAACTCATAACCATTTATTTAATTTATTTTAAACTACCTGTTGTCCACGACTTCGTCCGCGTGGCTAACCTAGCATCACAAATTAATGTATTTCCCATAGGAATGACATGTTTTTTCGGGATAAAAACTATCCTATGTCCTATTCCAGGACCTAACCTATATGTATGCCAAGTTTCATCCCGACCCGTCCAGTGGTTGAAGCGTGATTGAGTAACAAACATCCAAATATCCAAACTTTCGCATTTACTATATTAGTAGGATATTTATTTACTTCTGTGCTACAGTAATAACTATTCTATGACTCAACTCATCGCCGCAGAATGGTAATAATGGGTATAATCGCGTTGCTGGCGATCCCCATATTCGGGCTGACGGGGTTCCACATGGTGCTGGTGTCGCGCGGGCGCACCACCAACGAGCAGGTGACGGGCAAGTTCACCGGCGGGTACAACCCCTTCTCCAAGGGCTGCTGGTACAACTGCTGTTACACGCAGTTCGGACCCCAGTATCCTAGGTGAGGCATCCTACACTTTGTTCACGTTGTTTTACCTGGAGATTAACAAATTGGTACACTTTCCAAAAATCTGTACCTATTTTATTGTTATCCTTAATTTGTGTGCAATAAAGAGTTTATCTATCTAAATATGACGTTTGACAGTTTTCCAAAAACAATTTAGAGTAATTAGAGATGGGAAGCTTTGAGTCCTGAGTCTGAGTGAGGATGATGGATCGTAATTGTTGATTGTAATACAAAATAAACTTTTTTTCTAAATACCCACATTTTGACGACTATCGGTCTAACACCTCCATATTGATTCGCATATTGACGACCTCCGTGGCGGAACGGGTAGCTCTCGGACTGCCACGCCGGAGGTTGCGGGTTCGAATCCCGCTAGGGGCAAATGTTCGTATGATGAATATGAATGTTTGTACCCAAGTCTTGGATGTTTATATATTTATTTAAGTATGTCTATCCGTTATCTAGTAACCATACTTCAGGCTCTGCCTAGTTTGGGACTAGATAATTGGTGTGAATGTCTCTGATATTTCTTATTTATTATTATTATTATAACATGCAATCTATTCGTGCAAAGAAATACATTTTATTAGATGTAAGGGCATCATGGCCAACAACTTTTGTCTAAGCCAATTTTTTTGCGCAAGTAGGGGACTTGACCTTCTAAATTAACACATAAGTGCCCGGTACCAATGTAGCAAGAGAGAAGTGTTATCTTAACATCGCATTATTCATGGTATTGGGTTTCGATATTCCCTCAAATATTATATTATATAGCCATGCTCTTTGGTGTAAAACTAATTGGCTCTCATTTGTCTCATCTCCAATGACATGTCAGTTACGAACAATAAGCGCAGACGTAAACACCGTTATCCTGAATTATATTAGAAGAGTGCTTTTTATAGACGGAGTTCGAGTTAAAGATGAATGCGTGATCATTTATTATAATTTTTGTGGTGATTCCGGCTACCCCTTTAACAAAAGATATATCCCATATATATATATATTCAAAATCCTAAAACAGGCCACTAATTTCGAATCTCTACATTGGGCAGAAAGCATAACGACCAGGAACTTTTGTCTGAAGGTTAAAGTTGTCGATAATTTTCGGGAACAAATCTGTTGTATCTATTCAGTTCAGCAATATGGCGCCCAGCGTGGGACCAAAATGCAATGAACTTTATCAGGGCCTGCAGGTTCATGGGTCGTCATCAGCCAAAATAGACCTCCCAAATAGAATGCCACTTGTGGGCTGTCCATTGGGGGATTTGTCATAATCACAACGCTTGGCATGATGATTGGTGATCGCAGTAATCATCTTAATATACACAGCAGAACGCTGCTGCCCGAACAAATCTGTTGTATCTATTCAGTTCAGCAATTTGGCGCCCAACGTAGGACCAAAATGCAATGAAGTTTATCAGAATCTGCAGGTTCATGGGTCGTCCCACTGCTGAACATAGGCCTCCCAAATAGAATGCCACACGGCATCCACGGGAATTTGAGGGTGGCTTTATTTACATATACATACATAATGCTCACGCCCTAGTCCCAGAGGCGTAGGCAGACACGATGCATCGCCACTGCGCGATCCTGACAAACGTCGCAAGGCGACTATCCTTCGTCCGCTTTCCGCCCCGTGGGACCTTATTTATAAGCATACCGCCTAATCTGCCCCGCAGCCTAGTCCGGCCTTCGAAGTACATCTACAAGGGGGGCAAGAAGCGGCGGGAGATGCTCCCCCCCGGCCACTCGGCGTCGGCCATCTCCACCATCGCGACCGACTCGCAGCACCAGGTAAAGACGTACATGGCCGACAACGGGACGGCGCACCGGGCGGTCGGCGCGCACGCGCACTACAACAAGGTGAGAGCCAGACGCTTGCGCCGTCATGCCCAGGGCCACGGACACGACGTCGACATAGATATATATGGAACTGGCCACGAAGGCAGCGGCGCGGGGAGCGGCGCACGAGCGATTTGTTCCAGTCAAGCGGAGACTTAGTGTTGTGCAATTTATTTGTCTGACATTACGAAGAAATTTATATCAAAAAGATGTCACTGCTGTTTAGACATTTCGTTCGCGAACAAAGACACAAATCTCTCGTAACACAACACTTCGCCGCTCCGGCGCCGCGTGACTGCCCGCCGGCTTCGAGACCGGGTCTGCGTTGCCGCGCCGCTCCCCGCGTCCCGCCCGCCCCGCGCCCGCCGACCTCGTGTCCGTGGCCTCACGAGTCCACACGTCTATGCGTTGTAGCCCTTTCAGATGCATTTTCCCCAAAAAGTACCCCACTTCAATGGGGATACTGTGTCTCACAATTCGGTCCGTACTGTACATGTCGCAGGCCGATCATAAAAATAGGCATATCATGATGCGCCTAGCCACGTGATCTGGCGCCATTTTATGATGTGCCTGACTTATATCAGCCCCATCGGTCGATACTCATCGTTTGTCGATTTGGCTATCCACGTTTAGCCATATCGTTTGTAGGAATGTTATAGGTGACTGATGTGCGGTCATTTTGTTAAGATTCATTTATACCCAATTATTATTAATATTTACTTTATTTTAGTACAATAATTAGAGCTAAACCTCAATAATGTTTGTACATTTTATACTCGCATAAGTATAAAATTTTTATCTTTTATCGTTAGACGCCATAACGCGCAAACGTAAACAAAGCGCAGCCAGTGCCTCTGGTGGTGTATTTTACAACTGTTCTTTGATCTGCCTAGCTATATCATGATATGTCTAAGTGACTAGCAAAGCAGATTTTCGAACGTTCGTCTTCGATCGACATGCCTGGTTGTAAATCAGCCAAAAATGGTGCCAGATCACGATGTGGCAAAGCGCATCATGATCTGCCTGCGACATATACGCTGAGAGAAATGTACAATCGAGCAATTAATTTCTGAGCCCTAAAATCATGGTATTCCTGTTGGACTCTCACACAACCAACAACTGTCAACTGTTTACCAATATATTAAGATTCAGGAAAATTCAATAATTACCTCACAATCTGTCTGATAAGCGTTTGACATTAAAATAGCTTCGCTTCTCGGCCTTTTGGCTAAGATCGTCATTATCATCATCATGTCAGCCTTTAGACGTCCACTGCTGGACATCTGGACAAGTGTAGTATCTGTTCTTTTCAGCTTAATATCTGAAAGTTGCCGTGTGGTTTCCGGTAGAGTAGAATAGGACCACTCCAACTCTTCCCGTGGATGTCGTACAAGGCGACTAAGGGAATACATTATAGAACGTCAATCAGGCCTCCCCAACTCGTCTGGCCAGCGCGGGGAGTGTAGTCCAAATCCTCCGTCTGTCTCCGGCAGATGTGAGAGGGTTGTGCTCCTGCAGTGGAGACAAAAATAACCTGATGATGATTAAAATATCGTAGATAGACGACAAACGCTTAAGAATATAATTTCCTACAGTAACTCCTTTTGTCCCTCCCAACTTCGAGGTTATACGGGCCAATCCATTACAAGTAGATTCGTCATCCAAATTTTGACGTTTCTCCCTTCTGGGCCGTGACGTCACACCACCTTTACTTCGTCGTCTTCGGACAGCTCAATTAAGCTTCACCGCTTATGACAGGCCCTCGCGAATTCTCTTAGTCGCGATCTGCGAAGTAAACTGGTCCCGTCTGTGCTCTAATATGTCACATTGAGGGTACAAAATTGATATTTTCGATATATTCATAAATGCATACGGAGCCCCACCTGGTCTTAAGTCGTGAGGTGCATAGACAATTTGACGTTTACATTTAAGGCATACCCTTTTTTAGAATGTGTGAAGTAATGAGGATCTAATTATAGAGAAGCTATTGGAAATCGATAAGGATTAAAATGATTTTTCTTATAAGATTTAATCATTAATGCGAATTTAACTGTTTATTTAGTCAATCTTTTGAATAAAAGAATTAAAGTTGGCAATGGGTTACTCTTCCTGAGGTTGTATGGAAACCCCGTCCCCCAGTTTTTATGTAATCTAAATACAATTGGCCCTAGAGTCCATAGACTCCCCTCTTTATAATAATTACATATAAAACTGCTATATTTATTCAATATAGACTTATCATCTAAATCGCTAGTCAATGCTTCGTTAGAGTTGAAAATCGCTTGTCACCCATCTAATAATAGGACTATCATTTAGTTATCACGCTTCGTAGAGCAAACGATTACATACCTTCAATTCACGTCATAGAATCTATTTTTGCACTTGCACGATTACTTTTTTTTACGAGAGGAAAGTGAATTGAAGACATGGTATGTCTGGCTCTCTACTTTAACCCCTACTGGTTTTTTCAGGTACTAATTATTTTCTTCTAGAATTAATCTACATTTGTTTCATTATTCACTAACGTTGTTATCTTACAATTATATTGCTACTAACATCGTACCATTTGAAATTAATTGACTCGTGGGTTACAAAAATAACACTTGTCGTCGACTCGTACAGTATCGCTCCCATGTGTACCGATGTTCTCGCTGTCTCTCCCCGCACCACGCCCGTCGCTCCCAAGGCGCGGCGAAGCCCTTGCGCACAGACTATTAGTACTTATAACCTCCGGACTAGAAAGAAAGAAAGAAATCATTTATTTGCTCTTAAATTGGTACAAATGCCAGATGTTAAAATTAGCCTAAAGTAACACCAATTTAGCCATTATCAATAGCATGCAAATTTATACAATTAAATTATTCATAACAATAAACATTAACAACATTGAAATGTCAAAGTTTAAAAAGTACAGTCAAAATAAATAATTTAAGTATTGCCAAACGTCATCCGACCCTATGCTCCAAGAATTCTTTTACAGAGTAAAATGTGTGAACCAAAGACCAATTATTAAGAGATATTTGGAATCTGTTATATGGTAAATCCTTTATATGGGCAGGTATTTTATTATAAATCGACAAGCACATACACCAAAAAAATTTCTTTTAACGAGCGGTCTTTGGGACAAGATCAAGAGCTAACCTGTAGAAGCGACCCTTCCCACGCCCTCCTTGGCCAGCCGCTCCCGTATCCCTGTAGCAGTAAACGATAAGTGCGTTGTGCGCAGCTGTCGCCCGGGCGCGAGGAGGCGGAGGGCGAGCTGGAGGGCCCGGGCGCGTCGCAGAGCGCGGACTGCGAGCCCACGCCGCCGGCCGCGCAGCGCCGCGGGTCGGCCGCCAACCTGTTCCCGCCCGCAGAGCCCCACCAGCACATGCCGCCGCGGCCCTACCAGTATCCGCGGCTCAGTCCGCTCTCCAGAAACACAAGGTATGCATAGTTTCGGCGCATGATATATAAACACTTTACTAAAGAACACTATTTATTAACACACTACCAATGTTTATAGTTACATAAATTATAAGTTAAGGAAGAGTGGGTCCTCCTGGTACAGGCAATTTTTATGCTTAAAAGGAGGATCCCACAAATATCATTAACATGTAAACATATAAAGCCAATAAATTATTTTGTATTTTTTGTATTTGTAATGAACACTGTATTTAACCCGACATAGTTTCGGCTTAACTAACGGTCCTGGCTTAACTAACTGCCGTGTGGGATCCGGTCGAGTAGAATAGGACCACTCCAACTATTCCCGTGGATGTCGTACAAGGCGACTAAGGGAATACATTATAGAACGTACATACATTATAAATACATTATAAAACATCAATCAGGCCTCCCCAACCCGTCTGGCCAGCGCGGGGAGTGTAGGCCAAATCCTTCTGTCTCCGGCAGATTGGAGAGGGTTGTGCTCCTGCAGTGGAGACTAAAATAACCTGATGATGAACGGTCCTGGAAGACACTTTCGAGAGCTCCCGGCTGACTATTTCCAACACGAAGGCTTTCTTCGCTCCCACCATTATTGTTCCGCGCCATCAACCGTGCTACCAACCGAACACGGTTGTCGATTCAGTTACTGTGCTGCCAACTAACAAATTTGTTTATATTGTTTACATATTATTACGACAATTTACACACTTTCTTAAATCTAACACAACTCATACGAGTATACGGGCCGAGCATGCGTTATGGAACGACAGTGTGTGTCCAAAGAAGGCCCAATAGGCCATACAGCCCGTGCCGGGACTTTCTCTCAATATAGCGGAAATACTCATAGTCGCCGGATATCACATTCAATACAAATTATTCTTTATTGCACGATAAAGACAAGAAGAATCGATAATAAAGTAGCTTACACTTGTACATTTAGGCGGTCTTATTGCTAAAAGCGATTTTTTTCAGTCAACTTTTGGCTAGAGGATACGAATAGCAGAAAAAGGTAGGTTGTGCAGTTAAATAAAGGTGGGAGTATACTTTATGCCAGTAGGGGCTTACATACATACATACATAATGCTCACGCCTTGGTCCCAGAGGGGTAGGCAGAGACGATTGATCGCCACTTTGCGCGATAAGGGCTTACCCATACAAATAGACATACATAAATATATACATATATTCATACATAAATAATAATATAATACTAAATATTACTACGTGAAGAAGCGACATTCACCTTCCCTAAGGCCCCTAAGGCTATACGCACTATACTTTTTTTTATTTTTATTTAAAATATATTACATATGTTTTTTTCTTAGGCCATCTCCTGAAACCACTGGGTTTATTATGGGCGACGGCGCCGATCGATTGATGTTGTTGATTTATAACGTTGTCCCTCTCTCCATTTCTCGATTTTAAGGCAGAGAATAAACATTAATTACTACATATTACTATGACACTCGTCGCCTCCCCCGACAGTTTATCATCGCCTGTAAAACATAGCACAGCTGGCAGTACTGACTACTGGGCTGGCGCGAGCGATCGACTCTTTCAGTTAGAAAGAGAAGCATTTATGTTATTGACGTATATCGTTGTCCCTCTCTTCATTGCGCTGAGTGCTGCAGCCTGCTCTACTATTATTTATGACGATTCTGATTTATTTATGATTTATGATTTATAACGTCTCTCGTTTGTGTGTACAAACGATGCTAGTGAGGCTGTACTAGTAGTAGTTTAATAAATCTGTTCGCTTTATTTTTCGGTTCAACTCTTAAATGCATCACAGTTTTGTCATCTTAGTTTCTCCAACACAGCACAGCCCACACTGTTCCATTGTTCTGATTGTATGTACCGGTGTTCCAATATGTATAATTGTATTTGTGCTGTGCTTGAGAATAAATGGATTATCTGTATATTCTATTCTCTGTTGGAATGTAGAGGGCTATTTGGTATCCGGCTCGAAGGACCATGTTGGAATGTAGAGGGGTGGGACTGTTCTTGGTGAAAATAAAGTATTAATACTGCACAAACTCTAGTTTTATTAATTAATTTAGACAGAGTACATGCGTTGCGTGTTATTTGATCGCGCGGAAGAGAGGGATGCCATAGACAGCAACAAATACTGTTTTCACACGTTACTGCCAGCATCAAACACATTGTATTGGCTTTCAATCTTTAATAAATAACTTGGTGATTCCAGTCACGGCGGCACGACGACGTCGGGCTACCGGGTCGTAATGGAGCCCCTGCGATACGACACGGGCTCCAACGGCGGCGCGCGGCCCTCGCCCACCATGCAGCAGCGGATCAAGGCGCTCGGCGTGCCCACGCCGCTCGCCCTTAGTAGTCCAGTGAGAAGGTAAGGGGGAGGGGTGGGCGAGGAGGGGAGGAGAGGGGAGGGAGCGGGAACTGAGAGGGCATGCATATCGACTGTAGTAATTGAAAAGTACTGAACATAATTTTTTTTTGGATCCATATTCATGTTGATTCAACTTCAATAAAAGTAAAAAAAAACTACTAACTAATGAAATCAAATCAAATATTCTTTATTGTGCACCAAAACATATAAATTTTTATATAAAAACAAAAATTACATAGAAGGATGAATTTAGTGTACAGCGGCGGCCTTATCGCTTTCAGCTATTTCTTGCAGGCAATATTTGGGTGGTGGCGAATTTTTTGAGGAGTGGAAATACTGGATGCAAAGAGTATACAATTTTATGACATAAACTTGCATGAATACTTAGATAAATATATACCTACATACCGATAACTAGTAATACGAAATACATATAAATAACTGGTAAATACATACATAAATAAATAATAAATACCAAACACTGTATATTATGTAATATGTTCAGTAGCCACATTGTAATTCATAGTGAACACACGTTCTGTGTTTAAATATAGGAAGTGATTTTGCTTGTCTGATGGGAACCGGCAAGGCGTTCCACAACCGTACGGCCTGGACCGTATAAGAGCCACTGTAAAACTCTGTTCTGTATGAGGGACATTGCAAAAGCATCTGAGTACAGGAGCGAGGATGACGACCGTGGCCAGCCGCACGCGGCATAAACCTCTCCTTGAGATAGTGCGGGGTGCGGGGGTTGTGGAGCACGTTGTACAAGGTGGAGAGAATATGCGTATTGCGCCTGAGACGAATAGGTAGCCACTTTAATTTGGCTCGAAACTAAAAAACATGGTCAAATTTACCTAACCCGAAAACGAAGCGAATACACATATTCTGTAACCGTTCGAGCTTATTTAATAGCTCCTCTGTGGGATCGAGATCAGATCTTGCTTCAAGATCTCTTTGCTCATTGTGTAAATTAACTGCAGTTGCCATTGTGCGAAATTAGAATATTCACAAATTCCAAGTTAACTGTCATGTGTAGTCAGAAAGAATAATATGTGATGTGGTGCTTGCAGGCGGTAGCAAGTAAGTTTAATTAATTCCACATAGATAATTTTACAAATTGTTATCACTTATAGTAAAAATAACTAAATAAATAAATTTTATTTTAAATAAAATTGTAGGAGCAAATTTCCAAAGCTGTCACACGTTTTGCTGCCTACCCACCTTATATACGAGTAAATGATTGCGTATATCAGAATTATTTAATTGGTATTATTCTGACCTGCTACTAAAGAAGGTCGCTGAGTGATTTGACAACCTTTTGGAAATTGACAAAAAAAGGGGTTAAACTACAATTCTATGATTGATGAATTCTAATTCTTCAATTGACGAAGAAACTACTAGTTTTCATAGAATTCTACAAAACCAGGTTGACCCCTTTTTGTAAATTTTCAAAAGATTGCCAAAACACTTATCAGCCTTCTTTCGTAGCAGGGAGTGTAATACTTATTTGTTTTTTGGGATAGGTATAAATACAAATTAATTTATTTTTCACAACAAAGAGTAGCTGGTATTGATGACTATGTATATCTATTAATGTTTGGGATCCTCTCAGTTTCCGCTCCTAAAAATAATTATAATTAATGAAATATTAAACAATATACTCTATTAATTTGAAAATAATTTGACTGTTGGGTGTTCCCAAGACAACCTTTACAATAATGTGCTTACATGTTATTAGCTGAGAATTACCCAAAAATTGGCGATTTGTTTTTACAAAAGAAGACTGAATTTATATAATATAGGTATTTATATGATTTCCCATACTATCATGGCCTGTTCCCATCACATTACTAAAACTGCGGCTTGGCAAGTTAGTAGAGACTGTTGCTTGATTGCCAATTTGGAAGGGGAATGGAGTATCCAGTCAGTAAAGCGAGTTGTGACCAGAGATGTTAGAACCAGTTTATTATTGAACACGTTATGTGAGATGTTAACGTTTTAAATTTGAATTTGTCCCGACATGTTTTCTCCTAGTTAAAGGCCAAACAGGCCGGATACAAGCCAACTAATTTAGAATGTGAAATAAATATAAATGAAGTCATCTCCTTTTTAGCATAATAGACACTATGGTCACAATTGACAAACTCTAAGGCCTGGACTACACAAGCCCAGTTCGACTCCTGTTCCGGTTTGATTTTTGCATAAAGTACAACATAAAAAACGTTTCTAAATGTATCCAGTCAGAACCTGATGTAAACCAGGCTCTTTAGTCCAGGCCTGACTTAAGTTTTATCATTCGTATAAGGAACGAAGTCAAAAGAAGTGTATGAATACTCCTACTACTACGAGGTTTTCGTGTAGCGACTACTCTGTTCTACCTCTCGCAAATATCAAGGCATCTCTCTCTAATAACCCACCAAGCTGCGCCGTCCTATACCCACCCACCACCGAAACTGCATTGCTTGTATGTTTTAATTTGATCTCAATGGAGTGTTAGATATTTTAATTTGCATGTACAATGGTTTGCGTACTCACGAGTTAGCGGTGGGGTGTTTTATTTGGGATCTCTAGTTGTAATAAATGTGTCTGAGATCACTAATTTTTATATGTCATTGGTGTACATATTTCGCTTCGTCACAAGATTTGTTTTTGTCACGAGAAGGAGACATATTTAGTTAGCAATATATTGCTGACTGGGTGTTGGGAATATTTGGAGTACAATTCTATGGGCGAATTTCAGCGCGTAACCTCTCATAATCATAATATATATCCGGTTCGAAGGACCAAATGAAAACAAATTTGTGACATTATGTTCCCTAAAGGTGTTTGTTTGCTTATTCAAAAAGCCCTAACATGACGAGAAAGTATAGTCCCATTGAAAATCCTAAACGAAATCGTCACTAAGCAAGCAAATTCAAAACCCAAGTTGAGCATGACAACATTGTTTTTTCGCTTAAATATCGGATAATTACCTATATTGAACACAGAGTTTAAGAAGATACAAGTATTTCCCTTAAGTAACTTGTATAAAAGAAATCTTATTTCAAAGCTCGGCAACAGATTCTTTGTATGTTTAAATTTTTGAACTAATCACTGTCATGATTAATTAGACACAAATGTTGTTGTGCTCAAACTGTATCTTTCTTGTTTTAATAGGCCGTCCCACATTTTATGTAAACTTGTATGTAACACAACAAGCATCTGTCTGTTACCCTAACCTGCAACTTGTTACCCAATTAAATGGATCCCAACATTCTTTATCGATCTAAACTAAGTTTAAAGTTTTTACAATTAAATTAAAGATCGAAAAAGGATGCGAAGAAAGGCCTATTTCACACATATTTCAATGCTTTGTTCGTAAGGCTGCAATATGAACAGTAATAGCAAATGTGCTGCATGTATACATAACAGCCTAATATTTATTACTTCTTATATGGTTATATGCGGCAATTACGTGTGTGAAAAAGACCTTAAAGTACGATCACAAAAGTAACGTAACGTAAAGTTCGTTTCTTACACTAAAATGTTCCATTGGGCGATTGTTATTTAGAAATATAGTTTGTTGTCATAAAAATCAATAGTTGATATTAAACCTCAAATCTTATTACAAAATTACTTTGTTACTGTTAATTAGACTAACTAGCCTTTGATGCTGGTAGTACCCTAAATATTCAAAACCAATTCCACTGTTACCGATTCTAGTAACCATCATATTTTACACTCATTTTGTCCTCATCCCTGAAAATTCCCAAAGTGTGTCACACTCTTTTCACCTTCATCTTGATAGTATCTAAATTGTGTCACATTCCTTTCACCTTCATCTTGGTAGTATCCAAATTGTGTCACATTCCTTTCGCCTTCATATTGATAGTATCCAAAGTCTGTCGCACTCCTCCAGCCCTTATCCCTGCCAGTATCCAAATTGTGTCACATTCCTTTCGCCTTCATATTGATAGTATCCAAAGTCTGTCGCACTCCTCCAGCCCTTATCCCTGCCAGTATCCAAATTGTGTCACATTCCTTTCGCCTTCATATTGATAGTATCCAAAGTCTGTCGCACTCCTCCAGCCCTTATCCCTGCCAGTATCCAAATTGTGTCACATTCCTTTCGCCTTTATATTGATAGTATCCAAAGTCTGTCGCACTCCTCCAGCCCTTATCCCTGTCAGTATCCAAATTGTGTCACATTCCTTTCGCCTTCACATTGATAGTATCCAAAGTCTGTCGCACTCCTCCAGCCCTTATCCCTGCCAGTATCCAAATTGTGTCACATTCCTTTCGTCTTTATATTGATAGTATCCAAAGTCTGTCGCACTCCTCCAGCCCTTATCCCTGTCAGTATCCAAATTGTGTCACATTCCTTTCGCCTTCATATTGATAGTATCCAAAGTCAGTCGCACTCCTCCAGCCCTTATCCCTGCCAGTATCCAAATTGTGTCACACTCCTTTCGCCTTCATCTTGATAGTATCCAAAGTGTGTCACAGTCCTCCAGCCCTTATCCCTGCCAGTATCCAAATTGTGTAACAATCCTTTCGCCTTCATCTTGATAGTATCTAAAGCGTGTCACAGTCCTCCAGCCCTTATCCCTGTTAGTATCCAAATTGTGTCACACTCCAATTCATATTCCTAGTATTCATGTCACACTCCTTCTGCCTTTATTTTAATCGATATTTATTTTAATATATAACGATATATAATTTATTTTATTATAATATATTTTAATCAAGTCTCCATTGAAATTGTCATCCTGCTCCCGCTTTCATCTCTGCTAAGTAGTTCCTAAAGTGTGTCACAGTATCCAGCCTTCATCTTTTAATAACACCAAAAGCATATCACACTACTCCCCGCCTTTTTTTACTATTCAAAAGTGTTATTGTGACACCATTTTCAGTTGATTTAGAAAAGGAATGTATTAGGTATTGTATTAGTTTGTTTTATTATTTTCCAATATACAGATAGTTTTTTTTTGTGATCGTACTGATAGTATTTGAAAGGAAATAAAGTGTGACCGTTTACCGCTTACCACGCGGCAGGTGGACCTAACGCATAGAGCCGACGTGTCGACGGTAATTCGCAAACACATTCTGTTTGGTTTTGTGTGTCTTTGTCGTAATTTTGATAGGGTTGGTGGAATTTGTTCTCTTCAAATAGCGGCACGCTGAGTCACAAAATATTGTCATCGTGTTTAACCTTTAACTTCGACCTCCGTGCTGTCTGATGTCAGACACAAGTCGGTCATTAGCTAAATGCCTAAGGCCATTTAAATATATGAAAACGAATCGGTTTTTGTAGGTTTATGGCCTTATTTATTTATGAATATAAAACCGGTAATATCTTGAAAACGGCAAGAGTTTCACTGAAAATGAAATTGCACTTTCTGATAGGGTTCGACCCCAATCTACCTCCAGTTTCGTTTTGGACGTTTATTTAATGGACAACCTGAAATAAGGCCAAAGACCAACAAAAACCGGTTTCACTGAACATAGAATGTCACATTCTGAAAGGGCTTTACCCTATCTCCCCCCAGTTTCGCTTTGGTCGTTGGACTGGACACAAATAAAAAATTCGGTTTTCTCGAAAACAATAATTATTGTAACAATAATAAACAATAATTAACTGATCATGAATTTTCACATTGACTTGACCCTATTTAACCCCATTTTCGTTTTAAACGTTTATTTAATGGATTGTATGAATAGCGCTGCAAATAACTTTACTAAGCTTCAGTGTAACAAACTCCACCAGCCCTAGCTGTAAATAAAATTTGGTTAATGTGGCTGCAGAATTGAGTTGAATTGCTAAATAAAAACTTTAAATCTTTTTTTTTTACTAATAACCTTATATGGGAAATGTAAAAAAATATATATTTCCAAAAAAATAATTATATCTTATTTTTTTTTTTAAAATAAGAATCAGTTGTGTTTTTGCTTTGTTGATTATAATATACCTGGAATATTTTTATGCATATAAACAGCATTGCTTCTTGTATTGTAAATATTGTTTTTGGGCATGTTTTTTTTTCATTTACCAGGAATGCATAAATGGTCAATAGAGTCTTTTGGTAGTACAGTATGATTTTTGTCTATAAATAAGTTTTGTCTATAAAATAAGTATAGAAGACAATATTTTTAAGATTTTTCAAATCTATCAACATAGAAATTAAATAAGAGAGACTGTTAGTTCAGAATCAGAAACAAAAATCATAGTGTACTCTTTTGACATTTAAAAAGTAGACTATATTTTTTTTATTTTTATTTGTAAGCGTTGTGAGATAGTAGACCTAAGGCGTAGCCGACGCAATATACAATGGCTGGTACCCACCATATCTGTTATCTATGGTTGGATTATGATCTTAGACTAAAAAGTCTATGGTAATGGGATTTCTGTTTGTCAGTTATGCTCAATAATGTCTGAGACTTCGAGATATTCGTATCAATAGCGTTGGTTGCTAGATTTCAATGAATACTTAGTACAGTCACACCCCCGACACTACATACAAGCGAAAAGATTTAATCACTGCTATCACAGGCGCACCCGCCTGTCTGTACACGTTTGTGTGTGCGCGTAAACTATCGAGAGAGGGACAACGTTATATGTCACCACATAAGGGCTCTTTCTAACCGGCTGCGTACGCGCCGTGCTTTATTTTGCGGGCAACGTTAAATTGGCGGGGAAGGTGAGTTCCGCTTCTTACGTATTCTCTGGTACAGATTTTATTAAGGAATTTTCCATTATACTCTAATACAGGTCATACCATGTTACTTTTTCGCACCTCATATGTAATAAGTAACAGATGTAATCTGGTATTTAATTTAATAACCAATAAGTGTCAATTTTGAATGCAAAAACATTTAGGTGACGTATGACCAGTCAATCATAAGACCAATATATTATTCTAAATGCAGATATTTGTACTAGGGCTAAATTGATTTATGTTGTAGAACGATTTTTAATAATTTTAATACGAAATGTTTCATTTCATTTGAAGCCATTGTATGTGTCCGTTGTGCTAGCGCTTAGGAACTTCGTATTTAATTCTGGTGAAATGTTTCTTTGTGTTAAATGGGGAATGTATAAGGCGGGCCTTAGGGAAACGTCACTTTGCACTGTTGTTTCAACTAGAGTGTTGCGGATGTTTCACTATAGATAGTTGACCTCGTAAATCCGTCTCAGTATCGATAGTAGTATCGACATTAAATCGGTATTATCGATAGCGCAAAATGAGAAATAATACTATTGTTACGGCGACACTATCGACAGTAATATATCGCAAACGTAGATTATAGATATCATCATCATCAGCCCGAAAGAGTCCACTGTTGGATATAGGCCTCTCCCAAGGTCCTCGGTTCTTCTCATCCAGTCACTGCCAGCCGCCTTACGCAGATCGTCGCTCCATCTAGCCAGGGGGCGTCCCACACTACGCTTGCCCAGTCGCGGTCTCCACTCGAGAACTCCCGGAACTCAATTACCTGCCGGGACTCGGGAAGAATGCCGGACCTGCAAGAATGTTCCCGGAACTCGGGAAGTCAATTATAGATATACTATTGCTAAAAAAACTTACATAATGCTATCATCATCATCATCATCATCATCGTCAGCCTGCAAGAGCCCACTGCTGGACATAGGCATCTCCCAAGGCCCTCCACTGAACCCGATCTTCGGTTCTTCTCATCCAGTCACTGCCAGCCACCTTACGCAGATCGTCTGTCTGTCTTACAACGGGGCGTCCACTACGCTGGTCGAGTCGCGGTCTCCACTCGAGAACTCGTTTACCCCCACTGTTATCAATTCTCCGATACATGTGACCAGCCCACTGCCAATTCAACGTAATAACTTTTTTAGCTATGTCGAAGACTTTAGTTCTCTGGCGGATCACCTTGTTTCAGATCCTGTCCCTAAGAGAAATCCGAGCATCCGAGATAGTTCTTTCCATAGCTCGCTGAGCGACTTTAAGTCTTCGGACTACTCCCGCTGTCAGTGTCCACGTTTCGGCGCCGTAGATCATTACGGGTAGGACGCACTAATAAATACTACCGATTTTATCAATTTAGTTGACACGTGTTCATCCTACTATCGATACTGAGACTGAATTACGAGGTAGCTATCATATCGATAGACTATCTGTTCGCTCGCAACACTAGTTTTACCAACTGTGTTTACTGGTTGTAGGTCTATGGTGCTGGGTCCTCTGGAAACCTACTACCATCATGTCGGTTCTGTTGCTAAACAGGAATGCAATTTTTGTTCCGGTTTAAAGTAAGAGAGCCTGTAATACAGGCTCACAAAGCATTCCATTCGAGTCCTCACGGTAGCAAGGTTTTTGTGGCCTTTGTGATGGCTTCGTGCAACAAAAGGCGATAGTGGCCGCTTGTCATCAGTTAGACCGTAAGCCAGTTGTCTGTTTAAAACCGAAAAATATAGATAATTAATGCGTATGATTCACGATGGCACGTCTCGCTACTTTTTGCGAGAGGTTGACGAGGGGAGTAAATCCGAACCGATCCGAACGTAAGTATCTTAGTGTGCGTGCGCACACATTGGTGATTAGTGCGTAACGATAGAACTAACACAGTAACAATATAACGCGTACAATGAAATGTTAGCGGTTTAGAGGAGTGGCGCGTGCCGTCGTGAACTGTACGTGTAATGAATATATATACATACATAATGTTCACGCCTTGGTCCCAGAGGGGTAGGCAGAGACGATGTATCGCCACTTTGCGCAATCTAATGTCGCAAAGTGGCTTTCTTTCGCCCGGTTTTCGCCCCGTGATACTTTTTGACGTGTTGCGAATAATATCGCCGCCTTGTTGAGCTACCACGATTAGCTAGAGAAATAATGGTCCTGAATAATGAATATACATATATGAAATGAGTAATATACAACGAAGATGCATTTCACCAGTATTAAAATACGAGTTGCTTGCAGTATGTAGTTGTTTGTATACGTAGTGTGTATGACAGTGGGACATTGTATAGAGGCATGTGGCGTTGGCATGCTCCCCGCAAGTAGCTGGCGTCCGACGCCGCCGGACCTGCGTCGACGAGTTCAGAACTAGGCGACCAAACACATACGGACGGTCGTACACTAACTGCCCAGATAACAAAGAGTTCTGAACCAAACTGGTACCTTACACAATGGATAACAAGTACTCGCAAACCATTTACAATTTAGTCCCTGTGCGTATTGAGGGGAAATTAAACAGGCGGTTTCATAAGCGACCTGTCTCTGCGCTCCGCCATACCCCGCTTGACCTTCGACCTCCGTTTCCACGAACTCATAACTGCAGGGATTCAATTGTCTGGTATGCTCGGTATAACATTTTGTTTTGTTCGAAATGCTTTGTTCTGCGCACGTTACTCATAATACTGTCGACAACTATACGCAAACATAAACACGCTTTTTAATTTGCAACGAGGGACAGTTGAATTTGTAAATACGAGTGCAAGCTAGTTTCTGAACGCGGCGAGTCCGAGGGCGGCGGCGCGGACCGCGGCATCGCACGCGCAAACGCTTCGCCCCGCAGCTCCCTTCTCCTCTGTCCGTAGGCCGGACGATAACGATAGCGACGGCTCGGACGAGCCCGAGCGCGCCCTGTTCGGAGACCGCTGATGTGAGCGCCGCACAGGTCCAACCCGGGCACGCCGACGCAGCCGCGCCGGCCGGACTTCATCGGGGTGGCGGCGGCGCGCGGGGCCTCCCCGCAGCGGCGCTTCCTGTCCGAGGGGGAGCTGCTGCGCGCCTCCCCGCCCGCGCACCGCCCCACCGCCGACGACATCCGCGAGCTGGCCGCCTCCCCGCAGCGCGGCAACTACCTGTGGGCGGAGCGGCCGCACCCCCCGCGCGGCGGCGTGCCCGTGTTCCCCCCGCAGCCGTCCCCGCTGCCGCGGCGCCGCCCGCCCGCCGCCCCGCAGCCGCCCCCGCCGCGGCCCGCGCGCCCGCTGTCCTTCGTGCGCGCGCTCGAGGTGCAGGACCAGCTGGAGGCGCGCGCGCCCCCCGCGGACCCCCCCGACCGCGCCTCCGTCTACGACTGCAACTACGAGATCTCCGTGTGAGGCGCGACCTCGCGTGTCCGCTGTGGAACAGTATTAGGGTGACCGCTTCTCGGCGACGCGCCCCCCGGACTGTCGAGTGGGTGTGCGTCTCGTCGAGGGCCGTGTGACTTATACCGTGACGTTTACCGTGGCATCTGACATCCGGTTGGTTTTTTTTATAATTTAGACGTAACTAAGCATTCTACTATGTGTTCACTTCCGATGTTACCTTCAATGTAAGTTATGAAGACACGACACCCGCGATTTTCTACTGCAATTTTAGCTCCCTATTCCCACTATAGGCTAGTTTCAAGATGTCGATCACCGATCATGTACCGAATGTTCGAATCGCTTTTAGATGGTGTGACGATTAGTTCCCTCCGGTTCGTCCGGTCAGAGTGATGCATTCGCCGGGCGAGCCGGGGCACGCGTGTTCCAAAGAAATTTGTTGAAAATGTTGATTTGTTTTAAATGTTATAAACGCACAATGATCACTGGATGAGATTGTGCACGGAAGTGTTCTGTGTGCAATTGATTAAGATCATTTCGATCGATGCACTTAGTCCTGCCGCCGAAGGGGATATTTTACTTTATCAGATGTTTCACCGAGACTAAACAGTGACATGATGATGAAAGTAATCAATCACTATTCAAAGCTGTTGAAAACGAGAAAAGGGCGTTATCTTTGCCTCACGAATGGAAATGTCATGGAGATGGAATGCTAGAATTATCGACTTCCTAGATACATGCTCACGCCTTGAACCCAGAGTGGCAGGCAGAGCCGTCGTATCGCCTTATTCGCTTATATATCGCTATTACGCGATCCTGACAACCGTCGCAAAGCGACTTCCAAGATATCGTTATAATAATCCTAATTTTTATTTCTTGCTATTGTATTTATTGATAAATGATCACAAACTTGACTAAAATGCACTTATAATTTGGTTTTGTTCTTACAGTCAGTATTATCCTAACATGAGAAAATGTCATGACTTGTCTATATATTGAAACGAAAAATTATTTTCACATTCCATTTATTACTATTACTGTTTATTAAATATCTAGAACTGGTATTAATAATACAGTTATATTTATATGTTATATTTATATTATCTTGAGTCTGTGATTAGGAGTGCAGTATTATCGGCATCGGAAGTCGATAGTTTCAGCATTTCATCTCTATGACATTTTTATTCGTTAGTCAAAGATAACGGACGTACATATATAGATGAGATAAAAGTGTGTGGTACTGAAAATTCGATATTAGAATTTTAGACGACGACCAAGGAATTTGATATCAGGAATAACAGTATTTTTTTAATATCTTAGTTTTAAGAATAAAAAGTGCTTTTGAAATACTGACGGTTTTAAAACTAAAGCCCCACGCTCATACGACACTGGATATAATAAAAGTTCCTAAAATAAATTGGCTCGCTAAAAAGGTACAAATATCCCCTTAAGCAGCTTGTCTATACGTGTAAATTAAGTAAATAATATGTTATGACCAGCATTTTGTACCCTAATGCCATACAGTATAGGTGGTATCCAAGCAGGAAGCTTATAAGAAAGACAGGGAGAGAATACTTTATATTACTTCAGTGAAGACAAATACTATTTCTGGTGATTCTATCTCGCTATGCATAGACTGTTTATATGTGTGTGTATTAGTTTTGAAAAGAAGTTAGGGCGTTCCATCTTCGTCCTTATTCCCTAATCGAGACTTAACTGAAGTGTATGATCTGCCTTTCTTATAAACTTCTTGTACCGGAGTAATGTGTAGGTAAATATGACGTAAAGTTTGTCCCAATCAAAACTTCGAACTATTAGAAAATTACATGTGCGGTTCTTAAACAAAATAAATAGTAGACAATATAGTTCTAGCCAACTGCAAAATAAACAAAAAATTAAAAAAATACGCGTCCAATGGAGTTAGACAAATAATGTATCTTGGTGCTGGAAAACTAGTCCCATTTTGATTATCAATCAGTCATTGATTTTCGTTATATTATACCTCATAGTCAGTCAATCAATTTTCGTTATATTATACCTCAAATAAACTCAATAAAAATATTTCATTTAATCGATTTATTTAAAAACAATAATGCCTCTTTTTTCCTTTAATATATATATATATACAAGCATATGCTTCCTAACCCCATTAGTACCAAAGACGTCACTATTCGGTTTTTCTTGGGAATTACTTTGAAAAATAAAATAAATGTGTAACTTTGCACATGGCTAAAACCATATTGTCCATTTGATGTTTACGAACCGACCATGCAGTTTTTAACTGTAGAACCTTTTTTATTGAAACAAACTGTAAAGTTTTAACATTACGACTCGGGTTATATATAACTCGTAAGGTGTAATTAGAGTTTTATATGTATGTATATTTGTGAGTACTTTGTATCGTTAAATATTTTAACTGGATTTGTTGAGTGTACATAGTCCCCCCAGTGTTGTGACTTCAAGACGACATAATAATTATAGAGTTATATAGAAATTGTATCAACACTCGAGTGTCTCAATTATTGTATAAATATATTTATATAAAATTTATATAGAAAATGTTTTCTTGGAGCTGTTATATATACAATCCAACCAGCACACTGTCGACGTATGCAGCTATAAGCTATACAATAGGTCCATAGTGGAGGCATATAGGAGGTGTTGGTGCATCTAATCAGGCTCCCGTCACAGGTACGTCCCTATCGCGGTAAATACCTACTCTTTCACGCGCCGTCGACGGCTCACTCGCCCCGCCCACATCGCGCGCTGTACCGAACATAACAACGCTGAGTCGAGCGCCCTACGACATATTTTCGGGCGCTGGCAGCTGTGCTGCAGGCATCATCAAACACGTAGCGGTGCGCTTACAAATAGCGCGCTGTACGGATTAGTAAACAAACGCTAAGTCTAGCGCTTGTCACACATTTTCGCCAGACGCATCGAACGCCGCTGCACTACGCCCACATATCACGCTGTACGCAGTAGTAACAAACGCTAAGTCGAGTGCGTTAGGCATATTTTTGCCTGTATTGTCGGTACTATCAAAGGCCCTCGCCCGTCGAGCGCTGTACGGAGTAATAACAACGCTAAGTCGAGAGCCTTAGAAACATTTTTGCGTATATTGTCCGACAGTCGAAAGGACTAGATGCTGAAAAGCGTAGGTATTTTCCTTTTACCAGTAAGTGGTGTATCTGTTACGAACGTAACTATTAACTCATCTGTGATCTAACACCGTACCTCCACCTTGGACAGGTTAATAGGTCCAAGACCTCCATTATGGCCCTATTAAGTTATAAAATAGCTGCATATTACGCCAGTGTGCTAGTTGGGATGGTATTACAAAATACCTGTAATGACTTTTTACAGAAGTATTTGGATGCAGCAGTTCAAAAATCCTCAAGTCCACTTTTGTCAGTGTTGAGCTGGTAACACTGCAGTTCATATTTTTTGCATTTTCAATAGTTTAGTCTAGTATTGTTTTTTTTAATACAGAAAGAGGGTTTTCGCTCATTTTTGTTACTTTTTTGTTGATAAATAGTCTCATTTAGGACAATTGCCCGCCTCGTTGGCCTAGTGGCTTGGTCATTGGACTCTGAAATGAAATATCTTTATTGTGGAACTCGAGCGCCAGAGGTCGTGGGTTCGATTCCCACTGGGGACAGACAACTTTGTACAATTTGTACAAGTTGGCCCCGGTCTGGATGTTGTTATATTTGTGAATTGTCCTATCCTTGTTTAATTCCCATAGCACAGGAGAAAATCCTAGTTTGGGAAAGACAAGTGTATTGTATATATGTCATATTTATTTATTAATTAAAAATATGTATTTTACGTTTGTCTCGAAACATTAAAAATGGAATTGAGGATTTTTGAAACTGGTGCGTCCATTTAGTATAGAGCTAATGTTGTTTTAAGCCTTTTGGAAATAGGCAAATTGACATCCAATATTCTTTTGTAACCTATCCCTACAGTTATTTTGTAACACCCGTTGTATATGTTTTCCTTTAGGTTTAAACGTGAATCAGGTAGTCGGGAGGTTACGGAATTGATAGATTTTTTTTAAGTTGAATCTTTGCAAGCGAAGTATAGTGGTAGTTACAAAGTTCCTTTTTTACTTAAAAATAAAGTTCGCAAAGTGTGCGTCTTACGTATGCAACATAGTTTATTTAAAGTTTTTCTTTAATATCTCGAAAAATATTATTTTTATAGAATTCCCCCATCATTATATATGTTCCAAATTTCAGATCAATTGATCCAGTAGTTTTCGAGTTATCGGGCGGAGACAGACAAAAAGCTTCGCTATAAGGGTATACCCTAAAAATGCTTTATATTGTAAATACAATCTGGTCTGAAGGAAATAGATTTAGGTGAAGAAATACCTGCAGTAACTGGACCCAGAGCCAATACAAATCATACTCAAAATCATTAAAACTTCGCAAGAATCGACATTCTCCATATATATGTCAAGCTGTTTGTGTACGAAACTAAATTTTTTGTTGGCGTTTTCCAAAACTCGTTTTACACATCTTCAATTCAATTCAAATACTGTGTTACACATAATTAAAAGAAATATACGAAGTCAGAGTCATTCAAAGAAACAAGGCAATCTTGACTGACCCTATAACAGATATTTTCCAGACAAACCGAATCTTGTTCAATATTCGTTTGCTTAATGGATAATATATATATTCATACATCTCCTGTATATACCGACGCAAAAAAAGCGGAAACGCTGTAACTCCGTTTTTTTTTTGTTATTGCAAATTCGGAATCAGAAAAAAGTTCTACGTCGGATTTTCTGGCTGGGTTCCGTGTCTGTACGGCTAATAGAAAAGACGGGGCCCAAACCATTCCACCTTTTTGCGTCGATATGTCATAGACATAAAAGTTCAGATTGTAGTGTGCAAGTAAAAGAGGAACTTGGTAAGGTAAATGTGCCAAATATTCTGTAAACCCAGATTACTGAATTTCTCAGAAAGGGTATAACGAGTCTCGGGCGTTGAGTATTGTATATTGAACACCAAAGGATAAATCAGTATTCTATACGTACAGGATGTATTTTACATTCAAAATGACCAACCTAAACTTTTACATACACAGGCTTGTTAAAATAAGATTTCATGAAATAAAATTGTTCTTTTAAATAACTAGTTTTCGAGAAATATGGTAAAGTCGAAGTCTGAAATGCAACGTAAACGCAAAAGAATGAGAGAAAATACGTAATTACTGTAAGTATTAATTAAATACCGTGACGTAGTAAAAAGTGTTTTACATAAAATTCGTTAAAACAGTTTATTTTAACATAATATGTATTATTAGAAGTCTGTGTAGTTAATTTCGAATGATCTTATATAAATATAATTGGATAAATTGGGATAAATAATGTCTGATGGTTCAGGACAATTTCAAAAATGAATGTTTCTCGTTTGATACTGAATGCCACTACTAAATCTTGTTATATCTTTTCCGGGAACTTCGTATTGAGAATTAGGCAACGACAGAACATAAATATTAAAAAAAAATTACCTTCCTGCCATTTGGTATGGATCTTTATAAAATTGTGATTTGAATATTTTATAAAGGCTTGGATCTCAATTTTCCGAATTCGTGTTATCTTCTCTTTCGTCCTCATTAGTACTTATATTATTTTTTTATATTAGTAATGTCATACAGTGACGGGACATGTTTTGATATGCACGTACTACATATAATAATTGTGCGAGCCGGGATACGTTGGCATATTCACGTACTGCATAGAATGATTGAGTGAGCAGGGAAACTTTGGGATATTCACGTACTCCATAGAATGATTGAGTGAGCAGGGAAACTTTGGGATATTCACGTACTGCATAGAGTGATTAAGCGAGCCGGGCATATAACTAACACTCCCTAGATTAAAGAGAAATGCACCAGATCACTTGTCGCGTTATCGCGATATCATATCGCCCCGTCATGGTGTTGCATTGTGAATCCAGCTTTACCCACTTTTCCAGCTTGTGTCAAGCTAAACAATGCAGCGCCGTCGCAGCGTTTTATCGCCTCGATTTTCTACAACCAGCTATTTTGTCGTATTCGACATTGACTCAACCAATCATCACTGATGCATGCAATGCGATGAAAAATCTTGCTTGAAAGTTGAAGCTTTTTATCGCGGCGATAACGGTGTGACGTCGTATTTTTAATGCAGCTTTAATCAAAAGCTAGAACGTGACGGTGCCTACATCGTGCATTAAGTGCTCAAGTCTGTCAATAAAGAATATTGAAAAAGACACATAGCACGTAATAACCTCCAGTTTTGCCTACCTCATTGTAACAAGTTACGTAGCAACCTGGCATTAGTGAACGCAACTAAAGAAAGACACAATACGCAGTTATGTCTAGCGTTGCCAGATCTGTTTTTCCAAATATCGAGACTTATATCAAAAATAGCGAAACTAGGAAGACAAAATCGGGACGTAGAAAAAAAGTTTTGCAACTATACAATCCTTATATTAAAAAGTCTTTGATCAATGAGTGCTCTGAATTGGCTTTTGAGATAAAAAAAAAAGCGGGATTTTGGGCGTTCCGCTCAGGGCTTAAAAACGGGACGTCCCGCCGAGAGCGGGACACCTGGCAACACTAGTTATGTCATACATAATGGTCCAGCATATCGTAACCTTATTTATTAGACACATATGTATTTAGTGAGTGAACGCCGCGTTGTAAAGTCCTAAAAAAGCGTCTGGTCACTTTTAACCTGTAAACTACATGCCTCACTATGCCATGCTCGCAAAATTCTCCAGCCATTTTTTTTGGCAGTGGTACTACAATATTTATTTTTATTTAATAAGGTTAAACTGTAAATATCCGTTTAAATAAGAACAATGTTGTATAAAATATAATATTTATTGTAGATATATTACTGTGTATATTTATATTATTTCTCTATATTCATTTTGGTGCCAGTAAACTATTTTGCAATATAAATAATAGGTTTTTCTCGATAGTGACATATCAGCAAATAAATGAAGCATAACACATTTAAAATGACCAACGTAAACACACTTTATTTGCTTCTCGGAAACGAAAATAAATAAAAAAAAGTCAACAGCAAAGTTAAAGTGGTAATACCAGTTTTGCCACTCAATTTTTATTGAATATTTTGTTTTCTTAAAGCAAATAAAGTGGTAGACTTACACTGAAATGTTTGGAACGCATTAAAAGAAAAATAGATCGTTAGTTGTATATAAATACTAGTTTCTGTTTTCAATTTTGAAGAGCGTTCCAGTATTTCGTTCGGCATTAAAGTTTTGTTAACTGCAGATTTATTTATTTTACCAACGGCGTACCTACCGTTTTAATAAAGAAAAATATATTAATTGTTATATTTTAATTTTGCGATGTTACTGCATAATTATTTACACATTTCGTTTGAAGAAAAGATTAGATTTTGCACGTTAGATCACGGTGTGTACCTAGTGGCATTGCAGTAATGTAATCTTGGCTACTTTAGGCCGTTTCTACACCAAGCGATTAAAAATCGCTGCGACCGCAAGCACTGCACTTTAGTCAAGAAGAAACGAAGCAATCAAGTGGATATCGCAAGCTGTCGCGGTTTAATCGCTGCACTTGGGAGTAGCCTTAGGGTGAATATTCGTTTCAACTGCCATCATCCTCACCCCCAAATGTTGATGAAAAATAGTATATTTAAAATTTCACCTGTGCAGAATGTGTGCTAGGACCAGAAGCTTATCTAATAAATAAAAACGTAAACTTCGCAAGTCTGTACATTGAAAATATTTGTAATAAAATAATTGGGGGTCTAAGGATAAGAAATAGAACATATTTCGATCATTTTTGAAATTTTTGTCTGTTTATCTGTTAGTTTGTGCACGCATTACGTAAAAACTACTGAACCGATTTTGATGGACTTTACACAGAAACATAGGCAATCGGCTTACTCAATCAAAAGTAATGCGACTATGTAATTTTAAAAAACACTCAAAGTAATATTATTGCTCGGCGGAATTTAGATAACAATGAGTTAGGACTACGGTGGGTGATAGTTGGAGTGGCGAAGGGGGTTTTTGAGAAGCGGGAGACGGGAATAATTCTATAGTCCACGCGGGAGGAGCCGCGGGCACAGCTAGTTGTATACTAAAAACGATGAACTGGTATTCTCTTCAACTTTTGAGGGGGAGGATAATAAAAGAGCTCGAATATTCACCCCTTAGCCAGTAGTCGAGAGGGGCTGAAGTCCTGATTAATATACCCCTCGTATAATACTGATAATCTGCCGTCATAACTTGAAACGACAGTTTTTTTGACAAAACCATATTTTGACATATTGCACTTTTTCAAAATACAGTTTTATCAAAAAACTGTTTTTTTTTTCTATTATGACGGCAGTAATACTGGTCAACGTCTAATTGCAATAAACGTTTGTATAATATAAATAATTAAATTAGTTAAAATTGTGTCCACAAACAAGCTCAATAAAATATAACACACTGTTGATTGTATACAGTCAACCGCAAAAATATACGGCCATTTTAGTTCCTTGTCATAGTAACATTTTTGATAGTTCTATACAATTGTGAATGTCAGAAGGTACTAAAAGGATAATATATTTTTGCGGTTAACTTTACAAGTATTATTTTCTGATGAGAAATGTTAACACAGGTGTAATGGAATGCCTGTGCTGACCCGGTATATATGCATTCAGTATTGCATACTGAAAAACTTTTGTGTTATGATGACTTAAAAATTCATAAAAAAATTCAAAAGTACTTCTGTATTCTATACTGAATATCTCTGTAACGGGAACCATCAGGTATTCTGTTACACGCTTTTTAAGAGTATAAAATCAATAATTTAAAATGTAAAAATAACAACACAGCATTTTATTAGAAAGTTTTCCAATCGTCAAACGAAAAGATATCAATAAATTAATGCAAACATGTTTTTGACAGATTGGGGGCTTATTTAGACGTTCGTGTATAATTTTCAACTTAAGTATCTAATTTTGTTCATTCTTAGTACCACTACATTGGGGTATCGAGTTAAAGGCTTCGGGAATGAGGTGAGGTTGGAGGGAGGAACGTCAAACGTACGTATTGCAAAGCGCTATTAATATTGTCACATTTCTTCGACGGTTCTTTAACTCGGTCTCTGTCTGTAGTTGACATGCAAAATAAATCACATTTTTTACCTGTTTGGTAAAAAGTGTTACATATATTTTGATGCCGACTGTACAAGATTGATAGTAATTGCAAAGTTAGGTAGATAATGCATCAATATTGAATTCAGTGCGCATGTATATGATCAAATCATTCCTAAAATATGCAAAAATAAAGTTTTTATATAGAAATTTAGGGAATTTGCCATCCTAATCCGCGCAAAATGAAAGAGCGTTTTGCGTCAGTTTGAGCAAAGCTTAACACAAAGTCCCGGAGTGAGCTGCGCTGTAATTTTTATGTATGACTAATGTGTATATTTGTGGTAGGTGCTCCTCAGAAATTAACTTATTACCTACATGTATGTATGTGACAGTGTTTTATTTTTGTATTTTGATAAAATTTGTGTAAATAATTTTTCTTATTTTATTGATATTAAACTCGATTAATCAAAGTTCGTTGTCAATTATTTACACCTGTTTAAACTATAACATATTCATTGATATTGGTCGTTCAGTTCACGATGGCACGCCCGCTACTTTACGAAGGGTGAGCGCGGGACGCGGTGAGCTAATCCAAACGTCAGTTTCTTACTGTACGTATGTACCTTAGACTTAATAGGTCCAAGGTATGTACTTACATTGATGATTAGTGCGTAACGTTACACACAGTAACAATATAACGCATACAATGAAATGTAAGCGATTTAGAAAGGATTGGGGCGTGCCGTCGTGATCAAGCTGTAGGTACGATCTATACTTACCAGGGTTGGATAAAAATCAGTTTTTTTTTCTATAAAACATGTTTTAAACTATGTTTTAAACAATAAAAAACATGTTTTATACACCGTTTAAAACATGCCAACCCTGATACTTACCTTGTGTTTAAAGTGGTCACTCATTCATTGAGTAACACTAGATAGCGCCAGCAGTCGAAACAATTTTTAATGTTTGCTGAATTTGGCCACAATTTTGGATAAAAATTCGTGTTATCTTCTCTTTCGTCCTCATTAGTACTTATATTATTTTTTTATATTAGTAATGTCATACAGTGACGGGACATGTTTTGATATGCACGTACTACATATAATAATTGTGCGAGCCGGGATACGTTGGCATATTCACGTACTGCATAGAATGATTGAGTGAGCAGGGAAACTTTGGGATATTCACGTACTCCATAGAATGATTGAGTGAGCAGGGAAACTTTGGGATATTCACGTACTGCATAGAGTGATTAAGCGAGCCGGGCATATAACTAACACTCCCTAGATTAAAGAGAAATGCACCAGATCACTTGTCGCGTTATCGCGATATCATATCGCCCCGTCATGGTGTTGCATTGTGAATCCAGCTTTACCCACTTTTCCAGCTTGTGTCAAGCTAAACAATGCAGCGCCGTCGCAGCGTTTTATCGCCTCGATTTTCTACAACCAGCTATTTTGTCGTATTCGACATTGACTCAACCAATCATCACTGATGCATGCAATGCGATGAAAAATCTTGCTTGAAAGTTGAAGCTTTTTATCGCGGCGATAACGGTGTGACGTCGTATTTTTAATGCAGCTTTAATCAAAAGCTAGAACGTGACGGTGCCTACATCGTGCATTAAGTGCTCAAGTCTGTCAATAAAGAATATTGAAAAAGACACATAGCACGTAATAACCTCCAGTTTTGCCTACCTCATTGTAACAAGTTACGTAGCAACCTGGCATTAGTGAACGCAACTAAAGAAAGACACAATACGCAGTTATGTCTAGCGTTGCCAGATCTGTTTTTCCAAATATCGAGACTTATATCAAAAATAGCGAAACTAGGAAGACAAAATCGGGACGTAGAAAAAAAGTTTTGCAACTATACAATCCTTATATTAAAAAGTCTTTGATCAATGAGTGCTCTGAATTGGCTTTTGAGATAAAAAAAAAAGCGGGATTTTGGGCGTTCCGCTCAGGGCTTAAAAACGGGACGTCCCGCCGAGAGCGGGACACCTGGCAACACTAGTTATGTCATACATAATGGTCCAGCATATCGTAACCTTATTTATTAGACACATATGTATTTAGTGAGTGAACGCCGCGTTGTAAAGTCCTAAAAAAGCGTCTGGTCACTTTTAACCTGTAAACTACATGCCTCACTATGCCATGCTCGCAAAATTCTCCAGCCATTTTTTTTGGCAGTGGTACTACAATATTTATTTTTATTTAATAAGGTTAAACTGTAAATATCCGTTTAAATAAGAACAATGTTGTATAAAATATAATATTTATTGTAGATATATTACTGTGTATATTTATATTATTTCTCTATATTCATTTTGGTGCCAGTAAACTATTTTGCAATATAAATAATAGGTTTTTCTCGATAGTGACATATCAGCAAATAAATGAAGCATAACACATTTAAAATGACCAACGTAAACACACTTTATTTGCTTCTCGGAAACGAAAATAAATAAAAAAAAGTCAACAGCAAAGTTAAAGTGGTAATACCAGTTTTGCCACTCAATTTTTATTGAATATTTTGTTTTCTTAAAGCAAATAAAGTGGTAGACTTACACTGAAATGTTTGGAACGCATTAAAAGAAAAATAGATCGTTAGTTGTATATAAATAAATACTAGTTTCTGTTTTCAATTTTGAAGAGCGTTCCAGTATTTCGTTCGGCATTAAAGTTTTGTTAACTGCAGATTTATTTATTTTACCAACGGCGTACCTACCGTTTTAATAAAGAAAAATATATTAATTGTTATATTTTAATTTTGCGATGTTACTGCATAATTATTTACACATTTCGTTTGAAGAAAAGATTAGATTTTGCACGTTAGATCACGGTGTGTACCTAGTGGCATTGCAGTAATGTAATCTTGGCTACTTTAGGCCGTTTCTACACCAAGCGATTAAAAATCGCTGCGACCGCAAGCACTGCACTTTAGTCAAGAAGAAACGAAGCAATCAAGTGGATATCGCAAGCTGTCGCGGTTTAATCGCTGCACTTGGGAGTAGCCTTAGGGTGAATATTCGTTTCAACTGCCATCATCCTCACCCCCAAATGTTGATGAAAAATAGTATATTTAAAATTTCACCTGTGCAGAATGTGTGCTAGGACCAGAAGCTTATCTAATAAATAAAAACGTAAACTTCGCAAGTCTGTACATTGAAAATATTTGCAATAAAATAATTGGGGGTCTAAGGATAAGAAATAGAACATATTTCGATCATTTTTGAAATTTTTGTCTGTTTATCTGTTAGTTTGTGCACGCATTACGTAAAAACTACTGAACCGATTTTGATGGACTTTACACAGAAACATAGGCAATCGGCTTACTCAATCAAAAGTAATGCGACTATGTAATTTTAAAAAACACTCAAAGTAATATTATTGCTCGGCGGAATTTAGATAACAATGAGTTAGGACTACGGTGGGTGATAGTTGGAGTGGCGAAGGGGGTTTTTGAGAAGCGGGAGACGGGAATAATTCTATAGTCCACGCGGGAGGAGCCGCGGGCACAGCTAGTTGTATACTAAAAACGATGAACTGGTATTCTCTTCAACTTTTGAGGGGGAGGATAATAAAAGAGCTCGAATATTCACCCCTTAGCCAGTAGTCGAGAGGGGCTGAAGTCCTGATTAATATACCCCTCGTATAATACTGATAATCTGCCGTCATAACTTGAAACGACAGTTTTTTTGACAAAACCATATTTTGACATATTGCACTTTTTCAAAATACAGTTTTATCAAAAAACTGTTTTTTTTTTCTATTATGACGGCAGTAATACTGGTCAACGTCTAATTGCAATAAACGTTTGTATAATATAAATAATTAAATTAGTTAAAATTGTGTCCACAAACAAGCTCAATAAAATATAACACACTGTTGATTGTATACAGTCAACCGCAAAAATATACGGCCATTTTAGTTCCTTGTCATAGTAACATTTTTGATAGTTCTATACAATTGTGAATGTCAGAAGGTACTAAAAGGATAATATATTTTTGCGGTTAACTTTACAAGTATTATTTTCTGATGAGAAATGTTAACACAGGTGTAATGGAATGCCTGTGCTGACCCGGTATATATGCATTCAGTATTGCATACTGAAAAACTTTTGTGTTATGATGACTTAAAAATTCATAAAAAAATTCAAAAGTACTTCTGTATTCTATACTGAATATCTCTGTAACGGGAACCATCAGGTATTCTGTTACACGCTTTTTAAGAGTATAAAATCAATAATTTAAAATGTAAAAATAACAACACAGCATTTTATTAGAAAGTTTTCCAATCGTCAAACGAAAAGATATCAATAAATTAATGCAAACATGTTTTTGACAGATTGGGGGCTTATTTAGACGTTCGTGTATAATTTTCAACTTAAGTATCTAATTTTGTTCATTCTTAGTACCACTACATTGGGGTATCGAGTTAAAGGCTTCGGGAATGAGGTGAGGTTGGAGGGAGGAACGTCAAACGTACGTATTGCAAAGCGCTATTAATATTGTCACATTTCTTCGACGGTTCTTTAACTCGGTCTCTGTCTGTAGTTGACATGCAAAATAAATCACATTTTTTACCTGTTTGGTAAAAAGTGTTACATATATTTTGATGCCGACTGTACAAGATTGATAGTAATTGCAAAGTTAGGTAGATAATGCATCAATATTGAATTCAGTGCGCATGTATATGATCAAATCATTCCTAAAATATGCAAAAATAAAGTTTTTATATAGAAATTTAGGGAATTTGCCATCCTAATCCGCGCAAAATGAAAGAGCGTTTTGCGTCAGTTTGAGCAAAGCTTAACACAAAGTCCCGGAGTGAGCTGCGCTGTAATTTTTATGTATGACTAATGTGTATATTTGTGGTAGGTGCTCCTCAGAAATTAACTTATTACCTACATGTATGTATGTGACAGTGTTTTATTTTTGTATTTTGATAAAATTTGTGTAAATAATTTTTCTTATTTTATTGATATTAAACTCGATTAATCAAAGTTCGTTGTCAATTATTTACACCTGTTTAAACTATAACATATTCATTGATATTGGTCGTTCAGTTCACGATGGCACGCCCGCTACTTTACGAAGGGTGAGCGCGGGACGCGGTGAGCTAATCCAAACGTCAGTTTCTTACTGTACGTATGTACCTTAGACTTAATAGGTCCAAGGTATGTACTTACATTGATGATTAGTGCGTAACGTTACACACAGTAACAATATAACGCATACAATGAAATGTAAGCGATTTAGAAAGGATTGGGGCGTGCCGTCGTGATCAAGCTGTAGGTACGATCTATACTTACCAGGGTTGGATAAAAATCAGTTTTTTTTTCTATAAAACATGTTTTAAACTATGTTTTAAACAATAAAAAACATGTTTTAAACACCGTTTAAAACATGCCAACCCTGATACTTACCTTGTGTTTAAAGTGGTCACTCATTCATTGAGTAACACTAGATAGCGCCAGCAGTCGAAACAATTTTTAATGTTTGCTGAATTTGGCCACAATTTTGGATAAAAATCAATTTCGCGAGTCATTCTAGATCACAACTGAAAGTATCCAATCATTTGTGAAGATTTAATGTTTAGTTAATAAATTCATGTGTACTTTGTGGACGCTAAAAGCTTAAGTTCATATTATTCGAATCCGATTACCGTTCCCCGCATCGAGTCTACAAGCAGTCGGTGTCTCACACTTCGCCTGCCCAATCGTGGTCTCCATCGAGAAATTAAGTAAAATCAGCTTTTAGACGCCACTGCTGTACATAGGCCTTCCCCAATGAACGTCACCACACCAGGTCATCCGCATCCAGCCGCTTCCGGCCACCTACAGGTCGTCGGCCCATCTATCGGGCGTCCCACCCAGCGCATGCGTCGTGCCGAAGTAAAATGAGAAGTTTATCGCAGAATCCATTTATTTTTCGACATTATCAAATACAGTATTTTCATAACCTTTTAAAGTTACAACATTGTTCACTTGTAATTTATTTCTTGCTCCCCGTTCTTTGTATTCCACTATAAAATATCCAGTGACCCCAATAATCATGATCGCGAACAGCAGGTAGGTTTTGACTACAGTCCTCAGGTAGGGAGACACAAGGTAGGCAGCCACGTACCCAACTGAATCCCACAGTCTGAAGTTGGAATACGCTGCCTCTTCTTTGCCAGCGAATAGGGTTCCGTAGTATGCTGTTGACAAAAAAACCGAAGTATACAATGGAACAGAAAAGTGTAACCAGCCGATTATTTCTTAACTAATAATAAAGATATCTGAAAAATTCAAACTGATACAGCTACTAGGTGGTCTGATGCTAAAAATAATATATCAAAAAATTTTTAAAATAAAAAAGTACCATAACCAAAGTGACCTTTTTTAACTCCTATGAGGGGTATCATCATCTACATAAGTTTATTTACTACAATGTCGAAAATACAGTGGTTATCGAAATAATACAGTTCAAACACGCAGTGGTTTCGCAACTAGGTAGTTTTGAAGTTGAAAAAAAAAACAATTAAAAAATACAAAATAAATTAAAAATAGGTTATTTTTTCGCCTGTCAGTAGATAAGTGTATTTAAAAAACCAGCCAGTTCGTCTTCTAAAAACTAGTTGCGCTAAAAATGCAAAACAAGACGTATTTTACTATTACGATAACTAAACGAAAACGATTATATGGGGCTCGCGGTCCCAAATGTGTTCAATCTGTAATCAGGGTTTTGTACGCGATGGAGCTCTATATACTGTGTGTTCGTCCGTCCGTCCGTTGGTCAGAGGTAACGTAACCATACGTCCCGTGAATCCCCTTTTTCGGTACTCTATCCAGAGAAAGACTGAGTCGTCCACCACTGAGAAGATAGTTTTTTTTTAAACTTTAATAAAAAAAAATTACAATCGGTCGTCCACTGCTGGACTAATCTTCTATTACCTTTACTAACCATTGAGCAGCACCAACATCATGGAGTTGAAGAGTCCCCACAACGAGCTCATGATGTACAGCACATACCCCTTGTCCGCTTGAGGCCTCCACGCCAGCATGGTTACAAACACCACCGAGTTCAATACGGCAGCGCAAGACATCAACGGCAGACGGCCTGTAATCTGATGTGATGACTGAATAGAATAGAACAAATTAAGATTATTTTTGGAATTTTTGTCTGTTTGTGCATTTCAATTCAATCTTGCCGTGCGGTTTCCATTGCCGTGTGGTTTCCGGTAGAGTAGAATAGGACCGCTCCAACTCTTCCCGTGGATGTCGTACAAGGCGACTAAGGGAATACATTATAAAACATCAATCAGGCCTCCCCAACCCTAAGGCCAAGGCCAGCGCGGGGAGTGTAGGCCAAATCCTTCGTCTGTCTCCGGCAGATGAGAGAGGGTTGTGCTCCTGCAGTGGAGACAAAAATAACCTGATGATGAATTCATTCTTGTTTAGCAAGGAATAGGTCCTTGTTTAATTCCCTTAGAATCTAAATCGGGAATCTAAGTCTGTCCCTTATGGTAATCGACGACCTCTGGCGTCACTAGGCCAACGAGGCGATCAAATATTAAAACAAAGATTCCAACTTGAAGCGACAAGATCACCTAACTTGTAATATTTGTTACTTTTAAAACTTGTAACTGTATTTGTTTGTGCAATAAAGTGTGTTGTATTGTAACAAATATTTGCACCAACTTTTGCTAAGTATCCAGTGAGAGCGCACGCTAGCACGTCGGTGATGCCATGCGCCAACACCACGTAGCCGACGGAGCCCGTGCCTATAGCGCACGACACGAACGCCTGGGAAATACAGAGTACCTACTTACAAATAAATAGACAGCAGGACCATGCAAGCGGTTACCTCACCCTCTGCGCCTCCGGCTATTATTAGTGACAATAACAAATCCGCAGCAATCCGATAAATGAAGATGGAGAACTGGCCTAATTCTAACCAAACATAACTTTTGTCTCCGCTGTAAGTTGACGCATCGAGTAACTTTTGGGTGTATCGTAAACATCGAAGATATTTGCAACAAAAAATTGGGGGGGGGGGGGGGGGGGGGGGGTCTAAGTAATAGAACTGTTAGTTTGTGCACGCATCACATAAAACGACTGAATACATTAGTAGCTACCTATGCAATATAACAAAGAAGTGTATTATAATGTTCGGTGCAATGGGAGTGGGCGAGAGAGCGGGAGCGGGCGTGTAGTCCACGCGAGCGGAGCCCCGGGCACAGCTAGTTTTATATATTTATATGTAGACCAGCTGTTGCCCGCGACTTCGTCCGCGCGGTTATGTTTGCTTGGAATAGTCTCAATAACGTTCTTCTTTTTCTGTTTAGTGTGGAAAAACATTCTATGTCAGAGAAGTTATCTACTATTGTGGAATTCTGTGCATATTTAGTTGGTTCGACAATAATATGATTTAATGGTATTAAATAGGTAGTTTTCAAGGCGCAAATACATATTGTTGTCATTAATTTGTTTGAGACGAGATTATTCTTACCGCAGTAAAGTCTGCCGAGAAGAAAGCCTGCTGTAGCCCAATGTAGACAGTGATGGGCAGCATGAGGAGCTGGTTCGGCTCCGAAACCAGCAGCTTGACGGTGACGGCCAGCAACGCCAGTCCTGACAAGCCAGTTGCAGCGCTCGAGCGGCCTGAACTATATCTGGAGTAACAAAACAATAAAAAAGAGACAATAGAGAGAGTGAGAGAGAGAGAGAGAGAAAGAGATGATCTGAACAGGGACAGCTGACAGTTACTGAATACAGAAAATCCCCAAAGATAAGGTCAAGGCCATAAGTTAGAAAGAGAAGTATTACGTATAGGAACTTTCAATGCCCTGTAACTTTTAAACGGAGGACCTACCAAATCTGATTTTTGCGACGAGGTTCGACTAATTCACTAGCTCGCTATGTACTGTAGTTCTGGTGGTATTAGGTGGCCATGTTGTAATAAGCCTTAGCCTGGCATCACCAACATACCTACTCCTATAACTTTTAAACGGAGGACCGATAAATCTAGTTTTTGCGACTAAATAACCGATCTTTGTTCTATCTATTCAGAATTGCAATCCGCGTTGGCGCCATGCATGCCAGAATAAGGCCTACTAACGTTGTCCCTATCGATCGGCTATGCTCGCACGCTTGCTGACAGCCCTACAATCATTAACGCACACCTAAACGTGTTCGGACGGGCGGTTCTCCTGTAGTAGTAGTAAGTAGTTAAATCAGCTCGCTTGTATCGTCAACAGACCGAGAGTCATATGACGGTACCTTTTAATGGAATCCAGGCCAACAGAAACTACGAAAGCTGCTGCTGCTATGCACGCCACAAAAATACCTGAAAAACATCAAAATATGTGCTTAAAGAATTCACCAAAGCGTACGTTGTACACAATGTGCGGCTTCCGTTAATACTTATTTTTTGTTTTCTGTTCATGCTCCATGTAGGAGAAAGCAAGGGTACCCGAGACCATACAGCTTTGTCTACAGTGGACCGAATCATGGCCCCTGTTTCTTTATTTTATCGTCAGTCAGTCCAAGTGCATTTTTTAATAGTTACTATGTATGTGTCTAAGGCGTCTTCGACTTAGCGTTGTCTTTATTCCGTACGGGCGGGGCGGGAATCACGTTGGGGCGGCGATTCGACCATTCGATGTAGATTTTGTTTTTGTTGCCGATTTTGCATCAACACATTTTTCACATCGCTGTAGGTTACAGCGTTTTGCGTCGTTATGTTTCCTTTGCAATGTACACACGCATACACAATTTGCAACCTTAGAACAATAACACCTGAAACGATAGTCGCATAGAGCCGATTGTTCTAAGTTTGCACCCATTGTCCCCTTCTGTATTTGTGCAGTTTTTCGACCAATTATTTTAAGACTGTTATTCGACTGACCTATAAGCATCTGTATTTTCTCCGGAGGTTGCTGTGGAAGAGCTTTGCCAGCATCAGCATGGGGCAAGAAATTCGCCCCACATACCTCAGGAATCATTGTTGCATTTACAGTGGTGACTGCGGCCTTGTTGCTTCCGGAAGAGAGTACTGAAAAGAAACAATGCCGTACCATAAAGAAGTGAAAAAGCAGATTTCCTGGTATTAGTGAAAAAACTAAAATACTAAATATGTACCGATTACTTATTAATATATATGTCGTAGGTGCCTCCTCTGAGGGCGTGGGGTTCGAATTCCGCTTCTGATGTCGTGGGTTCCTGGTTCCGCCGAAAGTGTGGGCTCCCAAATTGAGTTTATCGTCGTTACAAAGTTAACACGTTTACTGGCTTAAATGACACTACATGAAATTACACTACATCATCAAGTAACGATTTTAGTCCGTCCGTGTAGTGCCTGCGCACCGCACGCGTATCGAGCGAACACTGTCTCCAGTCTGCGCCTGCGCCATCGCCAGTCCTACCAGACGTTCCGTCAGCGCGTGCTCTCGACGATCGCCGAACCAAGCCGAACGGCGCGCCGAGCACACACTGTGCCTCCAAAGCAGCTCCTCTTTTATTATTTCGCCGACATATATATTATCTTTACGACATTCTACCACGTGTCTACAAATGACGTAGCCATGCCAACCTGGCCTGTTTTCTGCTTCGAGAAGGACTTTGTGTAAACTCCAATGAACTATAGAGAGAGAGCTTACCCGATGAAGAGATGATGCTGCCCCAGATCCGACCTAATTGGGTAAGTGTAAAGAAAAGCCCCAAAAATCGCACCATTTGCGCTTTTGCTGTGCCGTTGTTGGTGATCTTGCTGTATGACTCCGACACCTATAAATATGTTAATGCACTTATTAGGAAAGGATTAGCAAGCTGAAGGGACAGTGGACGGGCCACATCTGTCCCAGAACCGACTGCCGCTGTTGGGGCAGACGAGTCGCAGTGGAGACCGCGGATCGGCACGCGCAGGGTGCGACGCCAGATAGATCTAAGGAAGGTAGTGGTGGAGGGCGGAGGTGGACCAAGTGTGGTGGCGTTCATTGGGAAAGGCAGCAGTGGACACTATGATGATGATGACTTATTCCACTACAAATGAAATAAAACTTTCATTGTTAAATGAATAAGTTATTATTTTTTGCATTATTTATTAATAACTAGCTGTTGCCCGCGACTTCGTCCGCGTGGACTTAACATCACAAATTATTATGTATTTTTTCGGGATGAAAACCTAACCTATGTCCAAGTTTCATCCCGATCCGTCCAGTGGTTGAAGCGTGATTGAGTAACAAATGTCCAAATATCCAACCATACCACACACAAATAAACGCACTTGGCGCACCACATCGGGCCTGCGCCTAGCCCCAGGAGAAAAGCAGCTGGGATCATGGTATAGGCCCTTGGATACAGCTGGGCGGCGATGTACGGCATATACAGCGCGAATCCCAGACATATAGACCATTTTATGCTGCACCACCTGTATAACAAGAGGATTAGAACCTTATATTCAGTGTTCTGTGATTAGAACATTAGAAAAAAAAAATCCAAGCATAAAACATTGATCGTTCATTTCATGGCGGCACGCCCCTCTTTCTCTTAATCTCTTACATTTCACTGCATGCATTATACTACTGGGTGATAATAAAAGGACTGTTAATATTTTTTCCAGTAACTCAGTATCACATTTATATCTTATTCGTGAAAAAAAGAAGTTTTTTCTTAAAAAAACTTGATGAACAAAATACGATATTTCTCTAGTCGTTGCGGGAACAGCGGGTAGCGGAGAGGTGTGGCGGGAAGCGCGGCGGTGCGGCCGGTCATCGAACTCGGCGCGCGTGCGATGTATGGTCCATTAAGTCTCATGATTTTAGGAAAACTTAGAATCATGATAACTTTTTATTTTTTTGACACAATTGAAAATCATATTTTTTATTTTCATTACAGAGCATGTTCTCAAAATATCCACAGACATTTTCTTATTATCCGATATTGTTACTGCGTTAGTTCTATCGTAAATCGTTACGCACTAATCATCAATGGGTGCATACGTACTCTAAGGTCACCCCTTGCGAAAAGTAAAGGGGCGTGCCAGCGTGAATTGTATAAACTACTAGCTGTGTCCGCGGCTCTGCTTGCGTGGACTACAGAATCCGCTCCCCTTCCCACTTCCGCTCCCACTCTCACTCCCATGCCCACACCCACGCCCACTCCCGCATGTGATGAAAAACAATTTATGGCTATTTTTTTTACACCTAAGATTACATTATTGAAGTTTTAGTAGGGATCCCTAATTTTTTATTTTTATCATCATCAGGTTAATTTTGTCTCCACTGCAGGAGCACAACCCTCTCTCATCTGCCGGAGACAGACGGAGGATTTGGCCTACACTCCCCGCGCTGGCCAGACGGGTTGGGGAGGCCTCTGACTGATGTTTTATAATGTATTCCCTTAGTCGCCTTGTACGACATCCACGGGAAGAGTTGGAGTGCTCCTATTCTACTCTACCGGAAACCACACGGCAACCAATTTTTTTATAATAGGTAATAAATATAGCCTATGTTACTCAGGGATAATACAGCATTGTAATGGTGAAAGAATGTTTGAAATCGGTCCTTTCCTCTTTATAATATTAGTAGTGTAGATAACTGTTGGGTGTCATGGGATGGTGACACTACACACACGATCGCGAAACCCTCCAACTTCAACCGTTTAAATGGAACCTGCGTGAACTCGATCGATCTAAAAAACCCAGTCTCCACTTATTGAAGGCCAAGTACACTACGATACCATCTCGGCGATCTTGTATCAACTCCGTATAAGCCACTTCTAGCTAGCCTAGTCGTAACCTCCGGTCCACTGCTGAACATAAGCCTCCCCAATCTAATGCCACTTTTGGTGGACTATCCATTGGGGGATTTGCCATAAGCACCACGCAGGCGGATTAGTGATCGCAGTATCATAGGAGAACGCTGCTGCCCATCTCTGGTGCAATCCTTTAGTCGCCTTGACGAAGCCGACTGGAAGACTGAAGGCAACTGTGCCCTTAATTATCATAATAATTAGTAACAATAAACACCATCTGCCTCATTTTCAAACTCTAAAAATCCTAATCATGACAGACGGTAGGTAAGTACTGGACTATGAATGTGTTAGTTCGATGGAAGTTAGAAGTACTTACTTAATCACGGCAGTATTAAAGAATATATTGGAGACCATGACGCCTGCGTATATTGCCCCTAAGGCAGTCGTGCCCAGGCCGGCCTCTGGGAATATGGAACTTTGCAGACTCGTGGCGCCCTGCAAAAGTACTTAGGAAGGTACATATCAGTGTCGCTGGGTGATTTACAGTCATCCACACCCATTTTATGGACGAACTTCATGAGCACATGTGCCATGAAGTGCCATCTGGAGGAACAGATCCTCCGCCTCCCCATGGCCTTTAGACACCTAGGTCATATAGACCGAATCACGAGGGAGGTGCCCGGTACTTGCTCAGGTGCTTTCGTACCTACTGATTTATATTACCCACAGTGTTGACTACGTTATGTATGATATCATCATCAGCCGAAATACGTCCACTGCTAAACATAAGCCTCCCCAAAAGAATGCCACTTTTGGTGGGCTGTCCATTGGGGGATTTGCCATAGTCACCAAACTTGGCAGGCGAATTGGTGATCGCAGTAATGATCTTAATTTACATAAGAGAAAGCTGATGATCGCCCTGGGTACAATCTCTTAGTCGCCTAGACGACACATAACTTGACGATATCAACTAAAGTAAATTACTTAACAAATTTATATTTACAGGTATCCCAAAATTGGGATTGGACAATTATTTGCTATAAGTATTATAGATGTACTTTAAAAGAACTTACGTGGAATGCAGAAAAGTTAAGCATGAAACCTACGCTGATAACCAGGACATTCCTGATTATTCGCCATTTCTCGGCCGGCTTTAACTCTATAATCTCTTCATTGGACATATCTGTAATTATTTTAATGCTTAGCTTTAACGAGGGGCGCCTACCTAGTTATAATTATTTCAATTGATATCGACTTAGAACATAGACATATAATTTCCTTGATGCACCCTTCATTCACACTCGGTCAGACTGTAGACGATGGTTTTGGGGGTTCCCCCAAAATTGCCCCCAATCATCGATTTGGAATGCTTTCCAAATCGATGCCCCCCAATGCTTGGCGGAATTCAGATTGCGATGAATTAGGACTACGTTTGGAGAGCGACGAACGAGGGTAGGTGGCGGTGGCTGTGGCAGGGAGCGGTAACGGAAGCGGGAAAGGAAGCGGGAGTAGGAAGCGGAAGTAGGAAGTAATTCTATAGTCCATGCGAGTGGAGCTGTGGGCACAGCTAGGTAACATAACATCATTTTGCAATCCAGTGCTACGTGCAAAAAGGTTCAAGGGGACAGAAACATAGACTTACCTATCGTTATTAGTCGAGTTTTCACGAACGAATAAAATCTTAAACTTTAAGATTATATAGGTAGGTATTCAAAGTATCAGAGACGAATGTGAACTGTTCATCATTTTCATGTTAAATATTTATGACATACGTAACACAACAAGTTTTCTTAACATTTGGTGGGAAATTAACATGGTCATTTGTCACGGTTAAAGACAATAAAATCATTTGGAAAACAGCTATCCACTTCGTGGCCTTGCCTAACTATAGTTTAATGCCTATTGCCTATGAGATCACGAGGAGTTTTCAGAATTATCAAACATTGGGAACACGTTGATAATGTGTGGATTATTGCAATCTCGAGTTATTCCGAATGAAAGATGCGTTTTTCATAAGTTGGCAGTTATTGTATTACCATCGAAGCATATCATCCTCGCAGCTGAAGTATCGGTCGTGCTACTCCCAGTGGATGCATTTCAAAAATATATTGCTGAAAATAGGTACCTAGTCGAAAAGTCGTAAAAATCCCACCTAAATTAAATCCTTGAACCTAACGAAAATAATCAATTTTTGTATAGAAAAAAGAATGTAAAATAATGATTAGGTTTTGAAGTGAGTAAAATAACTTGAATGAGACTCGCAAGTGAGTTTGTATTGTACAGAATAGCACTACAGATAGCCAGTAGTTTACGATGGGACCTGGGGATCCATTGCAAACGACACCGAGCTGCGTATTCTGTCCCAAAAGAAAGCAATACGAGCTCTGACAACAGCAAAAAAGTCGGTCAGCAAACATGCCTGAGGCACTACGGAATCGTGGCAGTCTCATAAGAATGCGAAATGCATCATTGTATTGCACCCATAAGACGCCGTACGACTTTCGCAGAAAGTTAGTCCAGAGTTGGCAAGTGTAGAAACACTGACATAAGGCTTTAAACAGCGTTATTTTTCACTACACTTGCCAAACCTGCGAGCAAGCATGTTACATTTGACCGACAGGGCCCGCCTCTCTCTCTTAATGTCCATATCATCCCTTAGATTCTGAGTCAGTATATGACCAAGATACGTGAACTGTTGCACAACCCGAACTGCTGAGCCATATAAAAACAATTCAGGCACCTTATCCGGACCCCTCCCGGCCCTAAATACCAACATCTCAGTTTTAGCAACATTGTACTTTAGTCTATGAGCATTAGCATAATGCCACAGACCAGGAGTAACTTCCTGAGCCCACTGATCGAGGGACTGAGAAGCACCATGTCATCAGCGTAACTTAAATTGTTGACACATTCGCCACCAATGTGGCAACCAATTCTGGTGCCTCTCAGATCCACGATCAGATTGTTGACATATAGGTTGAAAAGATCCGGAGAGGTTATTATCCCTTGACGGACCATGTCGTTTCGCCCCATTTCACTACATTAGTTTGACCTCTGTACCAGAACCTCAACAGATTCACCACTTCCCCTGGAACCTGGAGTCGCGCAATTTGCTCAAGAGAATCTCATAATTCACTAGATCAAATGCGCGACTGAGGTCCAGAAAGCATGAATAGACTGACGTCTCAGGGTTAACATAGTGTGTCGCTAAATGACCTTAAGCGAATATTCTGGCTCTAGGTTCAGAGAAATAATACTAAAAGTAGGTGTGTTCGTCGATTAAGAAAACCGTATTTAACCGAAAGTTAAACAACGCTACCCTACTTGACAGCTGTCAATGTATTGAAATATTTTTCATGGCAACACTGTGTCTTTTTGCTTGACGTATTGAAGGAATGTGAGTGTCGTAGGTTTTTAATAAAAATAATCTATAAAAATCTGTGATATTAAGGAATATTTGGTGCAGAAATGATTACCGATCTACAGTTTACAATTTCCACAATGTCGAAAAGTCAATATTTCTTGCACTAACCAACAATTCGGTTGCCAAAATCAATGTTATTCGTCCAGTTTACATTGGTTATTTTCTAAATATATTGTTATTCTGAGAGATATTGGTTAGATTCTGTTTAAAGTAAAAGCGAAACAGTTTCTTGATGCAGAGTGGTGACTGAGTAGTAGGACATCTGTTGGAAGTATATATTTGAAGGTTAGTTTTGTTGTTCACAGATCCATCCAAGATGGGTAAGATTATGAAGCCGGGGAAGGTGGTGCTGGTCCTCAGCGGCCGGTACGCTGGTCGCAAGGCCATCGTCGTAAAAAATTACGATGAAGGCACGTCAGACAAGCCCTACGGCCACGCTTTCGTCGCCGGCATCGACAGGTATCCCCGCAAAGTGAACAAGAGAATGGGAAAAAACAAAATCCACAAGCGCTCCAAAGTGAAGCCTTTTGTCAAGGTAAGTTGTTTTGTTTGTAAGAGTAAAATCAATACAGTTTATTGTGAAATGCCTGAGCAGAGAGGATGAGTTTGTCTGAAGATGTTGGTTTCATTCCAAGCAATATTGATGTAAACCGTAGGAAATTATAATGAGGAGATTTTCATTTAAATTCCTTTACCACAACAATAAACTAAAAAAAAACATTTAACTAAATCAGTAATATCTAAACCTTACACTAGTGTTGTTTGGCTAGACTTTTATATAAACAATGGGCCTAATTCTGAAGACAGAAAGTTAAAATTTGACAGCACTTGATTCAAGAGTTAAAATTTGACCACTAAAATTGTTTCTATCTTTGTCACATAGTATTATGAAGATACAGAAAATTAATTTCAGTACTGTCAAATTTAAATGTGTGCTTTAGAATCGGGCGTAATGTTTGTGTGTGCATCTGTGGGTGTATTATAAAAATAATGTAAAGGGATTCCACAGTAGATATGAACAGAATTCTAAATTCTAAATAAATATTTAGCATATATTTGGCATACATATCTAAGGTAGTATTAGAATGTTCTTAATTAGGATACCACTGCCTGCAATATGCCCCCCTGTCAGATGGACCAACTACCTGAAGAAGGTGGCCGGAAGCAGCTGGATGCGTAGAGGCGGGAGTACAGGTGTGGTTGCATTCTTTGGGGAAGGCCTATGTACATCTAAGGGCTGATATATGATGATGACTGAAAAATATTTTCAGTGATATAAGGTTCTGTACATAAACTGTGACCTATAAGCATGAAGGCAAAAATGTGGTAGTAATGAGTAGTTTAAAATCCAAAGTTAACCAGGTAGAGACTACAAAGTCTGATATTCTTTGCTGTCCTCCAGTTTCATGACGAAGGACATGGGCTATTTTTTACCTTAGAAAATACTATGATCTGCACAGATATGGAATTAACTGCTGATGGTCATTTGAGATAGTACTTCTGTCATATCTTTTAAAACTAAAAGAGCACTATCTGTCTCACTCAGTATAACAGATATATGTATGTATGTTCATTACATTTATTATAAGTATTTACTTTATATATATATATGTAAAGTAGTTTAGGTATTTAGTTATTATGTAGTATATTATGCACTTTTTGGCCCCCCTCACTCTTAGTTGCTAATAATAGCCAAAAGGGGAAAGCTAATTATATAATAAAAGTATTTTATTTCAGGTAGTCAACTATAACCACCTCATGCCAACCCGCTATTCAGTTGACTTCAGCTTCGAGAAATTCAGCGCCAAAGACCTGAAAGACCCGGCCAAGAGGAAGAAGCTGCGTTTCAACACCAGAGTGCGCTTTGAGGAGAGATACAAGAGCGGGAAGAACAAGTGGTTCTTCCAGAAGCTTAGGTTCTAAGGTTTTAAAAAAATAAATATTACTTAAGTAATTATGTTTTGTTTCATTTTGGGGGGTTTCTCATAAACCTACAAAAATCAATGCAAATTGATCGTACATGCATAGAAGAAAATCAATGTTAAGCTAAATCACTAAGCAACTTGTTCCCATTTAGTTCTTGATAATATGTGAAAACGTAAAAACTGCGAAGCACAAAGTAGTGAGTAACAAAGGTTAAGTATATTTCATGGAGACGAGATGTAGCCCAAACTGTAGACCTTATTCTGGCATGCCACTAACGCGAATTGCAATTCTGAACAGATATAACAAATGTCGGTAATTAGTCGAATTTAGTCTCAAAGAAGTAGATTTAGTCGGTCCGCAGTTTAAAAATTATAGGGGTATATTGGTGATGCCAGGCTAAGGCTTATTACGGCATGGCCACCTAATACCACCAGAACAACAGTACATAGCGAGCTACTGATTGTCGATTCGATTGGTCAGGTGAATTAGTCAAACCCTAGTAAAGAATCAGATTGGGTCCTCTGTTTAAAATTTACAAGGCATTGAAAGTTCCCATATAAAACCAAACCAACATCATGACTTGGGTGTGTAGGGTGTAGCCCAGTAATAAAACGAAACCATAATATATGTAAATAATAATTTATTATAAGCAGTCTTAAATATTATTTTAAGCAGTGAATTAATAATGTCAAATAGACTGATACAGAACGTTCAGTCCACGACGGCACGCCCCACTCTTCTAAATCTTTCACATTACATTGTATGCGTTATATGGTTACTGTGTTAGTTCTACCGTTACGCACTAATCATCAATTAAGATACTGACGTTCGGACATGACCCGCTCTCCCCTCGCGAACAGAAGCGGGGAGTGCCACAGTGAAAACTAAACGCGTTTATATCCAAGATTGTGCATTTAATTTAATCGCAATACTCTCTTTACAAAACATGATGCCTGTTAAGCATGGCGTACAGAAAAAAGCTTTAGCTATTCATGCCTTTCGTGAATGGTAGCTACGTAGAGATAACATAACCCATGCTTGGTTGTTACCATACACAATGAGAGTATTGAATCTCAGGGTTAACCAAATACTGTTTTTTTTCGGGCTTGGGAAATGGGTCCTTAGACATAAGACACACAGAAGGGACGTGAAGTAGCGTCGTGGCTCTGTAACCCACATCGATGGGCTTATATCCCTTTCTCACTACATAATGTTGCCTGGAAGAAATTGCTTTAAGCGATAAAACCGCCTTTTGTACACTGTATATTTGTCCAATATATTTGTGTGCAATAAAATATATTCATCCTCGTCCGCGTCCTACGCCTTCGCATGACGACCGGTCTGTGTGCCTGGCGCCTTGAAGAGCTTCTCAGCTTATCATTAATTTACCAACTTGATCAAAACAGCGAATGGAACTAAATTCCCTTAATATTTGAGAGGCGGTACTCGAACCCTGAGACAGGAATTTCTTATAGCTACAAAGACATTATCACGCGCTAGCTATCTTTGCGATTCTTTCGTCTAATTTCTTGATCTCCTTCTGTAGGCTGTCGACGTTGTGCGCAAACACTTCTTGCACGCCCTGTAGCAGCTCCTTGTTGTTCTGGACACCGCTCGCGATGGTGCTCTGTAGCGTTTCCAGCTCAGTGAGTGATTTGCCGAAGTTGCTGGCTGGAAAACAAATATACAAAGTTAGACATAAATACTGAAGCCGTTGCCACAACTCCCGACACTCCATAGGGAACATACCTAAACTACGTGACCCATTTTTACCCCCTCCCCCCTCCAACTGTCAGTTTTGTATCAGCTGACGTCCGTGTTGCCATCTGTGAGTTTAAAGAGCGCTAAAAACTGCGCGCCATATTTGAATATAGGTCGGAAAAGCGCGAGGTTTTCCCTAGAGGATATTGAAGACCCCCTCCCATCCCCTTATAGGGATTTTTGGCAGGGGATTATTGGAATAAGCCCCCTCTGAACGGGTCACGTAGTATGGGTAAGTCCCCATACAAGCGAAAAGATTTAATCACTTACTACTATTAAATGAGAGGGACAATGTTATATATCAACACATAAGTGCTTCTCTTTCGTACTACAAGCCGTGCTTTATCTAGGGGGGGGGGGAGTGGTAGTGTCGCTTGTTTACGTAGTAAAATTTAGTATTCTCTGCCATTGGTAGCTTGTAGTACGTGCCAGCTACATTATCATCAACCGAAATACGTCCACTGTTGAACATAAGCCTCCCCAATAGAATGACACTTTTGGTGGGCTGTCTATTGGGGGATTTGACACATCTCCAGGCATCTTTGGCAGGCATTTTGGTGATCGCAGTAATGATCTTAATATACACAGGAGAACTCTGCTGCCCGTACCTGATGCAACCCTTAGTCACCAAGTTTTAAGTACTGTGGCGTGTCGTCATTAACTATGAGTTATAGCTATGACGCTTCGTGTCTCATAAAATTCTGATGCAAATGCAAATTACTATATTTGTTCTTTTTTTATAATACAGGTTCCCACCTAGTTATGGAGTCAGTGGTTATTCTTTATATATTCTTACTTTAGTACAAAATTTCTGCGTATTATTGTCTAGTGTCATGTACTTATTTATAACCAATAAACGATATATTTTTTATTATTATTTATTGGGTAATATTCCTTTTTTACGGGGAGTTTTCACCCCAGGTTTATCTGCGAGTTTATTTATTTTACTCATCCTACACTCCGATTAGATTAGATTAATTTACTATTACATCTTTTAAAAAATCCATTATACATGTCATTCGAATATGGTAAAAGATCCTTCATAAAATAATTTCATTAAAATTCAGAAGATATTTACAAAAAAATAATAATATTCATTATCCAACAAAAGGTTCTTCGTCTTACCTTGGTTATGTAGCGCTTCCAGCGCCTCCATCCGTTCTAAGATTTCGGAATGTGATATGCCATCTATTTGTTTCAATAGTTTGTACAATTCATTGACCTGAAAAGTTGAATAGAACTTGTTATCCAAGCAAACACAGTACTTTTGTATATTTTATTTTAGGTTTCGTTAAAACGGATTTGATTACATTTAGCACCTTACGAAATTAAATAGAATGAATCCAAGTAAACGCTTGCAACATAGTTACTCTAATTATCACCAGAGGCAAGGTACGCCATCTAATATAATAAAAACCAATATGCGGTGGTAATTTTTTAAGCAATAGGGAGGAACAATTTGCCCAGAACCTGTTGTATCTGGCACATCAGTAAATATGTTTAAGAACAGACTAGAGAATTTCTTAAAAGAAAATAACTAAGTCGGCTACTGATATGGAAGCACCAGCTATAAGCTGCCTATCATCTAATAAAACGTAAACTTTGCGTGTCTGTACATTGAAGATATTTTTTAAAAAATGGGGGACTAAGGATAGGTATAATACAACATTTCAATCATTTTTAAAAATTTTGTCTGTTTGTCTGTGCACGCATCACTTAAAAACTACTGAACCGATTTTGATGGACTTTTCACAGAAACATAGGGCTTAACTCGGACATAGGGCTTAACATATAGGCTTTATTTGTGGACATTTTTAGTTTTCAAATACATTAGTAGGTAAGTAACCTTACCTTACAATATAACAAAGAAGTACAATTTTAATGTTCGGTATTATTCAGATTGCGATAAGTTTGGACTACATTTGGAGCTGTAGTGGGAGTGGGAATGGGAGTGGATTCGGTAGTCCACACGAGCGAAGCCGTGGGCACAGCTAGTATAAATTAAAATAATGAATTTTTGAGTGTGGGTTTTTTCTTACCTCATTTCCACATGAGGTTTCACTCTATGGTATCAGTATGATGTTTGTTACCTTGGCGTCGAGCTCCGCGTCGGGCTGCGCGGCCGCCTTGAGCGCGTCCACGTTGGCCAGCAGCGAGGCGGCGCGCGCGTCGGCCGCCGCCAGCGCGCCGGCCCGCAGCAGCGCCGCCTGCTCCGCCAGCGACGCCGCCGCGCCGCACAGCGTCGCCTGCCAACACACAGTAACTAAACTTGACGATGACCCGTAAAACACATAAACTTAACAAAAAAAATACGACATGTATTTAAAAACCCGTATAGTTCTGTCAACCAGGGAATTGCACCAGGGACGGGCAGCAGAGTTCTCCTTGAATCAATCTAAAATTGAATGAATGAATACACTTTATTGCATACAAATTACAGAATTATCAATCAAAGTTGATTAGGAATTTTAGATTCTGAAAATCTGGCAGATGGTATCTGTTATTTATCGTATGGCACAGTTGCCGTGTGGTTCCCGGCTTAGAATAGGGCCACCCCCAATCTTCCCGTGGGTGTCGTCAAGGCGACTAAGGGTTTGCACCAGGGACTGACAACAGCGTTCTCCAGTGTATATTAATGATCATTACCAAAAGAAATCACCAATACGCCTGCCAAGCGTGGTGATTATGGCAAATCCCCCAACAGACAACCCACCAAAAGTGGCATTCTATTGGGGAGGCTTGTGTCCAGCAGTGGACGTACTTCGGCTGATGATAAGAAAGATGCGACGTGCTTCTAACAAGGGCACGACTTATAGTGTTTGTGTTCGCACGTAACACTGAAAAATATTTGCCATAACAATCATTAAGATCTGCGTAGGACTATTCTACTAGACTACTAATATTATTATGTATTGTAGATAAAATTCGCAAGCCTAAATAAATAGCCTTACCTTTCCTGTAGCTGCCTGAAGTCTTCTGAACGCCTCCTCATCTCTCACGCCTGCAGCCTGCTCTAGTTTATGTAACCTGGCAACCATCATTATACAAATAAATTCAATTGCAATAACATTTTACATACATCATTTTCTAAAGACAAAAGACCCATATTTGTTTTTAGTACAGAGAAGAGGCCACTAACAGTATAAGGAAGTTTTGAGTAAATGGCAATACCAAACTGTTTTTCTGAAATTCAATAAAGTTTGCTATTTTGTCATCATCATCATCAGCCTAAAAGAGTCCACTGTTGGACATATGCCTCTCCCAAGGTGCGCCACTGAACCCGATCTTCGGTTCTTCTCATCCAGTCACTGCCAGCCGCCTTACGCAGATCGTCGCTCCATCTAGCCAGGGGGAGTCCCACACTACGCTTGCCCAGTCGCTTGCACTATTTTGTCAATAGTTGTACATATAGAATTAGTCATAGCAGAATATATGCATGCAATAATACTCAGCATTTTGCCATTATGACCACTGTCCAACTGAGCCTTGACAGGTTTCCAGTTTTTTTTCTTTTTTTCTTTATTTAACAAAAATTACAACATATAATTTACAGTACAGTCCACAGATATGGAAGCCCAATTTTATGTGACCAGAGCGCTCACGTGATCAATACATTAGTCTACACCCATCGACAAGAAATGCTTGTGCAATTCTTGCTTTAGTAATTTACCTGATGCAATGTCTTTTAGTTACCTGTGTTCAAGTTGAGCTATCCGTGTCGTTTGTGCCAGGTTGACTTCCGGCTTCATTTTCAAGTGTGTCGTCATCACTCCTCCTTGCTTCTTCTTACTGGCACCGCTAGTAGCTAGATGTTCCCTGGAAAGTAGGTATTCATTGGTTAAACAATAGGAGATAGTAGAATCGAATAGGGCAGTAGTGATAAATAAACTTAAAAGACAAATTATTATGAATAGAATGTGGATTCTTCTGTTTGGATTCATTAACATTTTAAAAAACAGAATGGATAGGAGGATCTTAATTAATTAAGAGTCTTGAGAGGAAGGGGGGGAATTGTAAGTGTCTTTACAAGAGGGGGCAGGAAAAAAATGGCCAGTGGCGTACCTTGGGTGAAGCCTATGTCCAGCAGTGGACTCTTTCAGGCTGAGGATGACACAAGGATGAAATAGGTTGCCATAGTGACACTAGGTGACTTGAAAGCACAGGTTCCAATGACCTTGTTACGAAAATATATTTATTATCATTGTAGTATAATCTATAAATTACTTTAGTTTTTCAGCCCTCGGATCTATTTGTTCCCCTTCTTCCAACTTCAGTTCTTCAAGGAGTTTCTTCGTTGTATTGATTTGAGCTGCCAGCTTTGAGTATTCATCCTGAAGTGTCAAACAATATTTCTTAAAATAAAACTATCTTATCATCAAGTAGAAGAAGTTCAAGAGTAACATTACCCTCATTTGTTCACATAGTTGGAAAAAATTACTATTCGACTGGGTAGAAAAGAAGTATATTTATCTGAATAAATTCTGATATTAGACGAGAATGAGTAACATAATTAGTCATGCATGATAGTGAAATATTTAATCAGACTGTATATTGTACTTTGTAAAAACCAATTAAAGTATAAGTATACATACAATTCAATTAGCAAAGTATCGAACCCACAGCTTAATTACACACCAGGCAAATGTTTAACCAACAGGATATATGTATGGTATTGCGTATCTATTGTTGGAGAAGTTGATAAACTATGACATCCATCCCTATGCAAATTTTGTTCGAGTTATGAGAAGTTTGAGGTTATTATTACACCACAGGCTTTTCGGTGAAAAAAAAAAAATGAGAAAACCTGCATACATCAAAGGAGTTCTAAGGTGCATGTGAAATCCACCAACCTTCACAAAGCTGGTGTAGTGGACTACAGGCTTAGGTCTGTGGATGGCAGGTGCGGGCTTGTGTCCCAATAGTCGAAACTTACTAAAAGGTTGAGTTGATTTTTTAACTTGATTTCATATTAATTACAAAACTTACATGATAGGAAGATGGTGTTACCTTTTCACTCTCAGTAGCTTTGTTCTGCTGTTCTGCCACCTGCTCCAACAGCTCTGAGAACTCACAGCGTAGCCGGTTGTAGCGCTCTAATGCAGTTTCTGGCTCACCCTCCGCTGCCAATTCCCATTCACCAGCTCTACAATATCATAAAATAAGAATTGTCCCTTGTAATACTGATTTTAGAAGAACTTGTCTAGTCTGTTTTTTAGACTTCACTGAGGGGGAATCGACAATCAATAATGTCCTGCAGTAACTTGTTTCATGAGCTCACAACCCTGTTATTGAGTGTGTTATTGCTGGCAATGGTGTTATAAAGAAATCAATGCTGCTTCATTTCAGGTTTCACATAACAAAAAAATAACAGTGTAATCCAAAATAACCATGTGGACTGGCATGTTATCTTTTTATACTCTTTTTATTTCTTTCAGAACTATTTGTGTATTTTAGGCATGTACTGTGTAAAGGATAGAACATAGCTCTGTCGTCCACAGCACCCTAACATGCTAGTTGCATCGTTCCCTGCAACTATGATGTTCCTAGTCAAATTCTTTTTCATAGTGGACCCTTTCCTATACTCCAACTAAATGCCAGAGTATAACACCTAGGATACAGTAAATAAATTCGAAAAATGGTGGAGTAATATCTCATCATATCGAAAGTTGAAGGAGATAGCTGGAAAACTACAAATGAGATTGCAGTCAGGTTCCTTGTGTTATCTAGTTAAGGAGTATTTTTATATTAACCTGTACCCAATTCTTGTCTTTCTGCTGAGTCTGTCTGAGAAGTCAATATTGCCAGTCAGAAATTTCCCTTTAAACTTATTGAAGGAATCTTTTACAGACAGATGTATTTGTTCTATACACTCGTTATCTTCCTCCTCGCTGGGCTCCGGCTGGTCGGCCTCGGGTAAGTCCCCTGTCTCGTACACATCGGGCTGGTCATATGCCTTGAATTAAAGTGATAATTCAAAGATCAATGTATGTTACGAAAATCAATAATTCTAACACAAATTATGGGCCTGTACTCACTATTCCTGGAAGGTTCTCATATTTCGGATCAGCCATTGTTAATCGAATCGTAATTTATTGTTTTTAATATATATTTAATCGTTTGTATTTTATTTTACAAAAATGACGTCAGTATAAATTCACTTGACTTTTGGGGTGCGTTTCGCAATATATGAATCGATTGCTCACTTACCTACCTACGTCACAACGTCTATTTTGTTCATTTCCAACAAACTAAAATTGTTACCATAATATTCACTTGAATATTATGGTCGTATCGGTAAGTGATGCGGGGGGTGGCTCTTTTTTATCAGACTTATTTTTTCACCCAACTTCAGAAAGCCTTTGCACCATATATTTGAACAGTCGATAAATGTCTGATTCGATTGTTCGAATGAGCGCACTATATTTCATTCCAGATTAATAGTCCTATGAAAACAAACGCATTTGCGTCTCGAAAACAAAATACACAATAGATGGTGTTCCTAAGTGGACCGCAAAGTTTACTTGGTAATACAAACCTATTTTTGCTGCTGGTGACCCTTTCATGTATATGTTACCGAGACGTAAATAGCGTTGGTTTTCATAGGACTATTAATCTGGAATGAAATATACATACGTTTGCTAGGGTTTTGAAATATATGATCTATTTTCTTTCTTACACATTTACCGGTTTTGTTCCAGCAGCGACATAGAACAGACTCATTAAAACAAAGTAATTTTATGAAGCATACAACGACCTCTATCAATCTATTTCGATGGAAGCATATAATACGTACTACGATGACGGACACGGCTGGTCATTATGAGCATTACTTTAGCATGAGGAAAGGTATATGTCCAACAATGGACATTGATAATGATTATATATAGGTACAAGTCCGTGTGACGATGTATGATAGATAACTCAGAAACGCTTTTTTCACTAGGTGCAGCTCTATAACAACTGACATAAGACGTCGGCAAAAAAAAGCGGACGTGGTTCGATTGAACACGATCACTATCGGGTGCAGAATCTAATCTAACCTTTGAATCCGCCGCACGAACCATATATTTCTCGTACGTGCGTTTGATAAAATATAGTTCGTGCGACGGATCCGCACAGCAGTGTAAACAGCCTTAAACCGCATCCTGACTAGGGCTGCCGTTTAAGGTAACGGCGCCGGGCGTAACGGCTACTGGGACTATTCCGTTCGCTTAATTTTATATGCGAATTATTATACGTTTCGAAACAAATCCTTGTACAGCATAATTATGAATAGACATAGGGCCCGATTCCGAAGGCACACATTTAAAATTTGACAGCGCTAAAATTGGTTTCGTCTTTATCTTCATAATACTGTGTGACAAAGATAGCAACAGTTTTAGTGCTGTCAAATTTTAACGTTGTACCTTCAGAATCGAGCCCATACTCTACCTATCTAATTTGTGGACTGAACGACAGCTACAAGAGTCAAAAAACGGTATGTGCCATGAACGAAATGAATGAACTGTCTACACTACATGAACTTATCTATTGGTACCTTAGAAGAACGAATGGATATATCCAATATTCTTCTAAGATTGGTACACGTCAAATATGTCATTGTGGATTTCAAAACTTTTTGACTTTTGCATCATTCATTCCTGGAAATAGAGAGATGTTCTATATAACCGTACACTCAAATCGATTTCTGGATCTAGATTATTGATGGCGTTAAAAAATCTGTTAAATGGGGATCACGAGCATTTGAATTAATAGTTGGAATGTTTTTAGAGAAATCCTTGAATGAGGAAATATTGTTTATTTCGTATTCATTGGTGGAAACTAGAGTATTTAATTTTTAAAGAACGTGACTAAAGCAAAGATAATATATTAGACTAAAGGCAAATGCTCTTAAAACTCAGATTTAATAAGCTCCCTTATGTGGTTCACATCTTCATCAAAACAGACACAGTTAAATCTATTGTAACATTGAAATCTTTGTATTGAATCATGATCTGAAGTAAATAGACAACCAGTTTTTAATAAATTCTACTCATGCTGCCTCGGCGGCTGAATCTGATAAATCGATTTGCATACATCAGCATCGATCATTGAAATCGCATCACTAGTTATTATCAAAACCCATCGATGTCAAAATTAGTCCACCGTCCAACCAAAGAGTATATAATCAGCTGGCTTCGTTGCGTATTTGTTCAATTCACTCTGGTATCTGACTCACCGATATTCTCATCGTTCCTGCATTTTTATAAATTATTCCATCGTAAAGTTATTGGTAACGAGTGCCGGTTCACGCTTATAATTATAACAGTGCAAAACAAACAAAACGTTCCAAAATGAGTCTACAGTGGACGATCATCGCTACGTTCTTGTACGCCGAAATAGCCTTCGTGCTGCTCCTGAGTTTGCCGATCGCGAGCCCTTCAAGATGGCAAAAGTTCTTCAAGTCAAAGTTCCTTGCTTACATAAGTGGACAAGCATCGATATACTTCTTCATACTTATTGGAGTCCTGGTACTATGTCTATTAGACGCCATCAGGGAGATGCAGAAGTATTCGAATTTGGAACAATCCGATCACACACACCTGGACGCAGAGATGCAAGGTAATATGCGTTTATTCCGCGCTCAAAGAAACTTCTATATCTCAGGATTCGCTTTATTCCTGCTTATTGTGATCCGTCGATTGGTCCAAATGATTTCTGAACTGGCGTCTCTGCTTGCGCAATCCGAGGCCAATTTCCGTCAAGCTACGAGCGCCACTGTGGCTGCCAGGTCCTTGCTGGAGAAGCAAGGAGCTGGTGATGAATTATTGAAGAAGGAAGTCGGCGAATTGAAGACTCAGGTTTCACAATTAGAGAGAGATTTGTCTAAAGAAAAGAAAGATAAAGAAGCAGTGAAGTCTCAAGCCGAAAGCTTGAACAGAGAGTATGACAGGCTGGCAGAAGAGCATAGCAAGTTGCAGAAGAAGCTTACAGTAGCTGGCGGCGACAAGAAAGACGAATAGTTTTATTTAAGATAATTTTTGTCTGTCAATTTGTCAATCATCGAAATTGTTAACTTTGAAAATCCAAAAATTCCAAGAAATGTTGCTGCCCTGTGGTACTACGATCTTTAATGTAAAGCTGTTGGTAGCCAGGGAATTTTCCATGATTCTTATAAAGTATATATTTATTGATCTATGTGTTATAGATGAGGGGCTATCATGATAGACTTCTAGTAAGCCAATAATATTTCATGCTCAAACAGTCAAGTGAAAATATTCTTACTATTGGCCCACATGTCTTATTTTTTGTTTAGTGTGTGTGACAGATTTTTCTGTCCTGAAAGGAGTTTCTTCGAACTCTTATATTTATAATAAACTAAATCCTGAATATGTAAGCTTTATATTATGTAGACTTAGCTCTCACATTTTTAAAAAAGCAAATCATTCTTTAATCATTCTTTTTTATTTAAAAATGATGTAATAGGTGTGTGATATGATTAATTTGTTAACGTGGTGCAAGGTCCGCTATTTCTGAAAAAACTGCCTTAATACTGTTGAAAAATAATATTGTATTTTTATAGAAAAATCTGTTGAAGTGTTATTTATTATATTAATTCTTATATATTTGTGTTTAGAGTTTCAAAGTTATGAATCCTTATAATCCTAATATGCTTGTGAATCCTATCAAAAAGACAGACTTGGTTGATTAATGTTTAATTTATTTACCTTCAAGTTTGAATGTGAAATAGTTTTTAATATTCGAGCTTGTAAGTGGGTACTTTCATAATTTAGGTACTTATGTATGGTATGATCGTTATTATATTTCGGGAGGTGTGTGTTTTGTCAACTTTTTACGATTATTAAACTAATGTTTTATATTTATTGTGTTACTGTCTAAAATCATTTGAAATTAAGCACTTAATGGGAATCTCACAAAATGGGCTAATCCTTTTCGTGTCATTTATCCTTTTTATCAGATACGGCGTTGTCCATTGTTATCAATATTTTTGATGGATATTCACGTGTTGATGTGTCCACACTAAGGCATGTTTCGGTGAGTGCGACGGAATGCAGAAATATTGAACTCTAGGGCGTTTACATAAGTGCCATTTACTGAGAGTGTTAGAAGAGTGGCTAGTAGGAGAAAGAGTGTGCCTAATTATAATGGCAAATGTTAGTTTACTCCACGCTTCTTACACTATCTATTTAACTAAAGCACTTAAGCTCCTAAATATTCTCGCAATGTAAATCGGGCTTTGTGGCCAACTCTAATTCGAAAGCAAAGGAAAATTTCATACATGAAATGACGTCACCGCGTTCGTCATTTGCTTGATCCACGTTGGAAGACTGCACAGAGTTGGTTGGCATTGTTCCGTTTTTACTAGATGTGTCATTTTGATCGACGCAAAGATATGGCAGTTTCATTGACACTGCATTTTACAGTCATTGTAAAATCCATTCTGCAGCTTAGTGTGCAACAAGCCTAATATATTGTGAAACATTGCACTATGGATGTTAATTTTATTTATATTTACTTGATAAGGGTTTGTGTGCTATTATGTTATATATAATTTCCTTTTCTTACATAAGCTCGCGTACTTATAACTTGTAACGGTGTTGTTAATATTAAAATCGAATTTTTAATTATTGGACTTTTATTGTGATCGTCAGCAGACACTTCCTGACGAAAAAATGACAGACCGACTTCTTAGTAAAATCAGTTGAAGAATTGTCTGATTTTGCCACGAACTTTATCAACATAGATAAAATAAAAATAGCATTTATTAACTGACCATATTGCTTAAATTATTAAGGTAATCTTGCTTGCGTCGTTTTGGCAGAGCCACAGCCTCTGATTTGAAATCTGATTATGCAGAATTTTTTTCCGAAATTCAGATCTCTAACCCTTACCGTTTCCTTATCCAAACAATTTTGGATATGTGGAGCACAAATTCGAGTACAAATTTTGTACTATTACAGAATTTTGATATCTTTTGTAATTTCCGAGATATAGCGTGGCCTGCTGTAGTGACGTCATTTTGGCAGAGCCACCAATATACCCCTATAACTTTTAAAGAGCTGAAGTACAAATTCTAATTTTCGAGTAGAAAATAGTACATTTCCAGGACAAATTTTTTGCATAGTCAGATTTCAAATCAGAGGCTGTGGCTCTGCCAAAAAACGCAAGCGGTAATCTTTTATTTTCGATGCTTGCATCAACATCCGTGTGTAGACAGTCAGGTTGTCCTTGGACATATGCCTCCTCCAGTCTGTGCCTTTCAACTTGCTCCTATATGATCTGCGGCAGTCTTGGGGTAAGTCAATCTCCAATCTCTACTTGCCTTTCTTTTTACCGTTGCCAGTCCCAGGGGTATCATAATTAACCTGTCGTCTACTGCTAGGCAAGTCTCAAACCCTTCGTATCAGAATGACCGGTTTATTAGCAAATCCTATGTTGCTGGACGTTCTGAAAGCCAAATGTTAATTTAAAACCCCAAAGCGCGCTGGGAGTACTAGGCCTCGATCAGTGCTTCTGCTATAGCTGGGAATAGACTGCTTGGGTTTGATTCAATTATATATTCTTTATTGCAGAGCCCGATGTAAAATCTAAAGGGAGGTGCTAAGAGAGATTTTTCCAGACGACTATCTAAGCTGTTTTGATGGCTTATGCAATTTCGTGTTGCAATTTTTAGGTAATAAAGTACGGAAAGTAAAATAAATTAAGTATTTGTCATATCATTTAATTATTAAGTAACAAAAGAACAAATTGTCTTTCAAATGTTTTTGTGAACGAGTCAAAGAAAGAACAGAGTTCAGTCTGACTTAATAATAGAAAAAAAACATTAAGCTCCATTTCCTGCCTCATGTGGGCGGGTAAATTGGTATAATAGGTAGGTACTTGTATTCTTATCACGCAAACATTTTATATAAGGTCAACTGTTATCTATACTCCTTTTATTCTTATGCCTGTAGGTAGATGTACCAGATGATTGTAGGTGTAGGTAGATATAGTCCTTCCTGTATTCATGATAAAAGAACAATGTATAGATCGTATAAGCAAAGTAGTATGGGTATACTGTATAAGTCACCACGGCACGCCCGGAAGCGCCTTAGAGAAGGAGTGGGGGCGTGCCGTCGTGAACGACCAGTTATGTTTACTAGTTATCGTTCATTAAATTTCATTCTGTCTTGCAGGTTTATTGGCTGGTGAATACCAAGCTAACAGTAGTACCTCCAAGTCAACCTTAATACTACTTTGAGCCATAAATTGATCATTAAAGATAATTTGAATTATGGAATAACTAGGTTAGCTATAATAAAACTTATTTTACATTTCTCATATTCGGTAAGTAGGTCCTTATTACCCCCAAATGGGGCTTGTAGGTGACCAATTAGCGCTCTAGGGTAATAATGTAGCTAGAAAAGCCCTAGGGCGGTAAGTAATTAAAAAAAACTCTTCACTCTTTCAAAAAGTTCGCGTACATCTAACCATCATACTGGCAATTAGACATCATGCATTCAGCCCAATGACAAAAGAGGTCGCTTCGCTATTCAGCCTTGTATTCGTATGAGTCATCAATTTTAAATATCAAACGGTGAAACTTAATTTCGTTCTTGAAAAAAATAATTAAAAAAAAAAGATGAAAAAAGGCGGGAATAGAAATCATTTACTATAAATAACTAATAAAATGTTTTATTGTTGTAATGCCGGTTTTTTTTCTACTTACCTCACATTCGAGATGTAAAGCAGAGTAGTTAGCTCGGGTGTAAGCATCAATTGCACCCTCGAACTATAGGCGCCCTCGCTGCGCTCCGGATTGATGCCTTACAGCCCTTGGCTACTTACTAATCTACTATTTAGTAAACCCAGATCAGTAGGAAAGGAACATTCATTATTTGTTAATTTTATTATTTTTATTTTATGACAAGATCACTATACAATAATGAGCATGAACTCGAAAAATATTAATTAATTCTGAACAATAATATAAATAACACTCTGATACCCTTCGGCCGTCAACGAAATGATTTCCATATTTATATCCTCTTTGATTTCCATGGAGTAGTTAATTTTACCACAGATATTTTACTTGTACGTAACCGCCTTTCTATGCCTACGTAGTAGTACACTAACGCCTCTAACGCAATTGACCGGGGGATTACTATTACTCTAGTATATATTATCTTTGCTATTACATAGTTCATATATGATTTTTGTACAACTACGTACAGTCAATCACTTCAAAAATCGAATAGGAATTGAACCTACGACCTTTTATGGGCCGAGTCAAATATGAATGACATGATCGACCACTATATAGCTGCAACATGAACATAACGATACCGCGTTTTAGATTCGCACAGCGCCATCTATTGGATATCAGATGAAATTGAAACCAGACACGAAATTCAGGTTGATAGACGGCCGAAGGGTCTGGTTCACATAATTATTGTAGTCGTGCTTGACCTAAATCTTATGTAAATATTTTAAACTTAGTTACTTATTTATTATTATTAAGGTATAGTTGGTACTTATATATTTTTATTAAGTATAGTAATAATATTATATTTCCTTTTTGTAAAGGGAAAAGTAACAGTTGATTTTGTTTTTAAATGCAAACCATGATGAAGTACTCGTATGAGCATATAATTAGAAGAGTTTATAATTCTAATCAGCTGGCCCAAGGCAAGTTTTATGATGGAGGTCCAATTATGGCGCCCCCCCTGGCTTTTCCCTAATATATACAAGTTGTACGTGCAAGCCTGGAACTTGGAAGATCTCAACAACATCCTCTCTTCACAGTACTTATAGGAATAGTTGATGTAGAATCATTGTCAGGCCGTGAACTTTTCACCTTGTTCGCGTAAGGTCAGTCGCATGCCCACACCACACGCGCAATCAAAATATTTTTCTTTACCACTGAGCCGTCCTCTGGGACTTGGCGCCTGGAGCGGCCGCTTTGTTCACACTATGGTAAGGCCGACCCTGATTCTTATTAACCGGTTTTTAAGTAGTTATAGGTGAAAAACTCTTGCAGTCTTTTGTGTTACGGTTTACAAATAAAACCGAAAATAGGAAGTGAAGAGTTCACTAAACCTTAAAATATATTTAAGTAAGTACCACCTCTAGGATTGTATGTTTTTCAGCGGACTACGCCATCAGAAAATTATGTACCTAGAAGCTGTGTCCGCGACTTTGTATGCGCATACCACTGAATTACGTATTGACGTTGTTTTTATAAAACATATAAGCTTGGACTTGCTCAAAGCCAAGTGTACAAAAAATTAAAGATAATAAAAATAGGGTAGCTACAACCGCAATTTGTAATGAAATGCCCCCTTCCCTCTTTCTCTCCCCCTTGCTCCACCACCCCATATTCCCCTTCTTTTCAGTTTCCTTCCCATCCCTCATATTCCCCTCTACGCTTCCCCTCCCCGCTCCCCTTCCCGTCAGTAGTTTTTACGTGATGTGTACAGACAAGGTAAGTGTACGCACATAAATCCTATCAAAATAAAACGGTTAAGGCATTTGTTTATTTCAGTTCTGCGGGTGCCAATTTTCCCGCGTACTCTTTATGCGTTGCGGTCACGTTTCTAGTGAGGAGATAGAACTATGCAGTTAGAGACCGCACAATATGGCATTTTTGCAGATTTTATATCGATGTTTACCCGGCTTTGACTCTGCGCGAAACGAGTAAGCATTTTATAGTTACTGCAACATATTGCAAATCGTTGGCACGCATGTCACGCCTACTTCACCATTCTATCTTGATAGGGTTTCTGTGAGTGTAAGTGTTAACTAACATCCAAACAGACAAAAATTCCAACAGAAATTACTTATCGTTCATCCCTTCCAATTAGTTTCTGCCATGAAGGAAGAAAAAATTTTACGCAGCCCAGATGGAGTAGTAATCATGCCTATTTTGTATCGAAACCTATGCGGCCGCTCAGAGGGGTGGGAGGATAGGTGGAAGCGGGAGATGGGGTTTGTCTTTTAACTCTATCACACATCTTCGAATACGTTACGTTAGAAAAAGATAGAGACATTCATGTTATGACATGCCCAATTAAAAACAAAATATCAAAAACAAAATTGTATCACAGCCGGCACCCATAGTACGTTTTAATTACTACTCCATCTGGGCGGCGTAAAATTTTTTCTTCCTTCATGGTTTCTGCCAAAGTACAGACACGCAAAATTTACTGTTTTATTTATTAGAAGATAACTGGTGTCTTATAGTTCGTCCTTAATGTAAGTTTGATAATTTTCGTTTTCGATGAATCCTAAGCTGTCCCAGAAGGACCTCTGCCCGAAGTCGGAGCTGGACTTCATCTCAGTTTTGCTCGGAGAGGATATCTCCAGGTAGTTGATATCGGGGGATCCAGGAGTCACAGGCAGCCATGTCGGTCCGCGATTGGTTACTTTCGGGACCCTGAAAATGACATAAATATCATCAGACGGCAATGTATATGCTTCTACAACAAACTACCAGAGGAAATCTTAAATATGACGGACAGAAAGTTTAAGATTCACATTAAAAAACAACTTTGTAAGAAAGCCTCTTATAAAATAAACGATTATTTGAATGACAAAGATGCCTGGTACTAATGTTAATTCAACTTCGCAAAATCTTTATTAATTGTATGCAAACTTGATTTTTAAAAGATGTGTTGCGTGAAGTTTGTTGCGCCGTTTCTTCTTCACAGCGCTAACACCTAGGAAGCGGTAGTCGATAAAAAAATTACGTGTATAAATGTACCAAGTGTACTCATATGCAATAAATGATTTTGACTTTGACTTTGACTCAGATCGGATGGAGTAATCAGGTCACAGACCCGTACATAGCTGAAAGAAATAGGAAGCTAAAGTGGTAAAAGGCAGGTTTATGTATGTTGCAGAATCAATAGCTGTTAAGGCAGACGAGCTCTGGAGTGGAAGCTTTGCACTAGAAGGTATCTGGACTTTCTGACGATTCACCGACGACTACGCCACTAGCGGCTAGATAGGTAGACAGTAATGCTAATGACGTTTATGAGGGAAGATCTATGACCAGCAATAACTTTAATAATAAATAAATAAATAAATATGTCATACATTGACACCAATTAACTAGGCAGAGCCTGTGGTATGGTTACTAGATAACGGATACACATACTTAAATAACCATATAAACATCCAAGACTTGGGTACAAACATTCACATTCATCATAGGAACATTTGATCTTAGCGGGATTCGAACCCGCAACCTCCGGCGTGGCAGTCCGAGAGCTACCCGTTCCGCCACGGAGGTCGTTAAAAGTTGACGATAATGTTTTATTAGCAGGGCACCACAATATCAAGTGATTTACACGCCAACTCTACATTTTCCAAGACGCTACTGAGTAGCAAAATGTTTAAGGGAAGGTCTATATATAATGTTGTTGGTTCAACGTTGAACTTACCCGGTGGTTGCGTAGCTGAACACCATATCGACTAGAGTTTCAATCATTTTGCCGTCGTTCCCTGTCATGGGCATCATGTCTCCCATCTTGAAGATGTGGAACACATCGTCCGCGTGGCTGACACCTGGTGATAATTAAGTATAGAGATTTATAAGCATAGAAATGAATGAGATAGAATAGTGAAGTACGCCACACGCGTGCCAATAATTTTCAATATATTGCAAAATTGTAAAACGCTTACTCGAATCGCGCAAAAAAATATGCCTAACTGCCATATTGCCCGTTTTTATTTTGCATAACTGTATCTCCCTTACTAGAAGCGAGACCACGAGGCGAAAATAGTATGCGGGAGGGGGCGGCGAAAATAGTATGGTATGCGGGAGGGGGCGCTGTGTACTGAAGTAAACAAGTAATGTACCTCTTCTACCTACCTATATCCGTTTCCGTGTTTATAAGCATAGAAAAATATGTTCTATTGTCATTTTAATCAGGAATTAGGTGCTTGAGTTGAATTAAAGTTTATTATCGAATGATCAATTTATTGTTATAACTTTGTGTGTGGCAATTTCCGGTTTGAATGTTCTTTAAACAATTCCACATCTCATACAACATGAGTTGTCGAGCGGTTTGTCCTAAACATCAAGCCTTTATATATAAAAAGTTGTTCAGTATAATTTATCGTTTATAGTCGCCTGGTTGATGGCTTTCGGTTTTGGATTTTGCCTCAGACGCCACTGGTCGTGGATTTGATTATAAATCAAAAAAAATCAAAATATTTATTTTTCAAAATTGGAATACATTATTCTCTTTTTGACGTCAAATTCTGCCTAAAACTACTCCACTTCCACCTGTACAACCGAGGGGAAGAAGTGGCAACAAACCCAACGGCTTTAAAATATAAATTTCTTTTCTTTTACCTGCCGCTATGTTTCTCTTATTTTCATTGGGAAAGTTTGCCTGGAAGAGATCGCTTTAAGCGCCTTTGTACAATTTCCATTAATGTGTACCTTGTTATTCTTAATCTGTGTGCAACCATGAGTTTATCTACCTATTTGATATTTGAATGGTGTTTTACAAAAACGTTGTTCGACAGATAATGGAGGGGGCATAAATCCACGGCGCGTTTTATTTATAGCATTGTGAGAGGTTACCTTATTTTGTTTGTTATATTCTTTCATGAGACTTATCTAATAGATAAAATTGTAAACATCGCGTGTCTGTACATTGAAGATATTTGCAAAAAAAAATGGGGGGGTCTAAGGACTTATCTTTAGACCCCCCCATTTTTTTAGATAATAGAACACATTTCACTCATTTTTGCAATTTATGTCTGTTTGAATTTGGATTACATTTGGAGCTGCGAGTGGGAATTGGAGTGGGAGTGAGCGTGGGCGTGGGAAAATAGGGGAGTGGGTGTGGGAGCGGGAGCGGGAGCCAGAGCGGGGGCGGGAGCGGGATTGGAAGCGGAATCGGAAGCGGAAGCGGGAGCCGCGGGCACAGCTAGTAATAAATAATTGTCTAGTAAGATTTTCTTGTCTCGATATTGAATTGTTCTGTTTTAGTTTAAAGGATAGGAGAGCCTCTTGCACTTACAGACATGACATTCCAACAAAGTGATCAAGGTGATGACGTCTTTAAGCTGTTGAACGTTTCAGACCGAAAAAACACACACATTCTAGAATATTATGAAAATACAAGAAACTAGTGGTATTACCGTAGTTATTATCGTTTCTTGCCATCATGTTGCTGAGACTCTTGGCACCTCGGAAGGAGTATCGATACACGTAGACCGGTTGCCCAGACTTGGCTGCGTGGATCTGCGCCAGTTTGCCCACGTCCACCTCGAAGTGGCGGTCTCCGAGAGCCTAAGAATGATTTTCCCATTTGGCCTGACTGATGTTTTATAATGTATTCCCTTAGTCGCCTTGTACGACATCCACGGGAAGAGTTGGAGTGGTCCTATTCTACTCTACCGGAAACCACACGGCAATTTTTTGTTTGAAAGGAGCTAATACAATGAAAACACTATCAAGAGCTTTAACAGTGCCAAAAATGAACTATTTTTGTTGCTAGAAGCTTCCTTCTTAGGAAACCTGTTTGTGTTTTTCTCAGGGTTGGCATGTTTTAAACAAAGTGTTTAAAACATCTGTTTTAAACATGTTTTTTATAATTTAAAACATGTTTTTTTATTGTTTTAAACTGTTTAAATTGTTTAAAACATGGTTTTAAACATGTCTTATACAAAAAAAACTTTTTTTTATCCAACCCTGGTTTGTCTTTCATGTATCCGGCGAACCTCAAATCAATTTCAAAAAACAGGCAGTAGCTCTTAAATCAACTATTAGAATTAGTCAGTTTGTGTATGAAAGGAATTATTCAAGGCACTGAAGATCTTCAGCAAGGTGGATTATCCATTAATTACCAATCAAAAATACAGGGTTTATTCTTTCAGCAATGAATAGCTCGTGATTTGACGACCTCCGTGGCGGAACAGTTAGCTCTCGGGACTGCCACGCCGGAGGTTGCGGGTTCGAATCCCGCTAGGGGCAAATGTTCGTATGATGAATATGAATGTTTGTACCCAAGTCTTGGATGTTTATATATTTATTTAAGTATGTCTATCCGTTATCTAGTAACCATAGCACAGGCTCTGCCTAGTTTGGGACTGGATAATTGGTGTGAATGTCTGAGATATTTATATTATATTTTTCAGTCAGTTCTTGGATAGAGGCAAGGTTTTAGAGGACTGAAGATCTTCAGCAAGGATTTTATTATCCTTTCCTTAGGAGTTTACTAAAAGTTACCCGAGTTAATTGGGTGAAAGTTTCCTGGCTGACTGGCTTCCCACCCAGGTAGTGCTGCTTGATTTTGGCTGCTACGGCTGGATGGAGCTGGAGGGGCAGGGTGTCGTTGAATTCAAAGATATTCGCAGCGAGCTGCTCCCAGCGGTTCTCCAGGTCTTGCAATAGATCAGGATCCAGTTGGTATGCTGAAAACAATAGAGTAAATGTTGTATATTACTCGTTTTTATAATAATATGTTTATTTGTTCTCCACAATAAGGTATTACAAGTTAAGTAGTCAGTAGACATTTATAAAATCAGATTAGCCTGTTTCGTGGAGTCTGATGCCTGAACTAGACACAGCCTGTTTTTCAGGTCTTCAGGTCACTTATGTAGATAGGTAGAGTATGTTGATAATGATTTAGCAGATATGTGCCGTGTGGTTCCCGGCTTAGAATAGGGCCACCCCTTGGGTGTCGTCAAGGCGACTAACGAATTGCACCAGGGACGGGAAATAGCGTTTTCCCTGTGTATATTAAGATAATTACTGCGATCACCAATCCGCCTGCCAAGCGTGGTGAATATGGCAAATCCCCCAATACTCAATGGACAGCCTACCAAAAGTGGCATTCTTTTGAGGAGGCTTATCTTCAGCAGTGGACGTATTTCGGCTGATGATGTGCAATGTTGTAGTTTTGATGAATAGGAGAATATTTGTTGAAATAAATTAACTATTTAACGCGGAGTTTCTCCAGGGGACAGGATCCGATATGAGGTGATCCGCCAGAGAACTAAAGTCTTTGACATAGCTCAAGAAGTTAGTAGGTACGCTGAAGTGGCAGTGGGCTGGTCACATCTGTCAGAAAACCGATTACTGCTGGGATAAACGAGTTTGCAACTGGGCAGGCGTAGTGTGGGACAGGCCTCCAGGTTAGATGGAGACTGGATGAGAAGAACCGAGGTTCGGGTTCAATGGAGCACTTTGGGAAGGGCCTATATCTAGCAGTGGACTCTTAGACTGATGATGATGAAATTAACTATAAACATTACTTGTGTTAAATGAGGTCTGAGGTACAAACGAGTTGCTATTTGATAATTATTTTAATGCCATCCTTTTAAAGAATAATCACTACATTCCCATTCTGCAGTAATCATCACCATTATTATCATCCTATTATTATTATTTATTTAAATCAGATATAAAAATACATCCATGTTGTCAACGAGATCGCAAGGTTATCTCTATGTACTACTAGATGGAGCGTTCCAAACAATCGCTCTGTTCCACGCAAGTAGCCACAACTCTTTCACATTCACAATGAAACTTGTGCAGTTACTACGCAGAACATTTAATTATTACTACTAAATATTGACGCTACGGTTAAATAATGTCAATATTTAGTAAATAATTAAATGTTCGGAGTAGTAACTGCACAAGTTTCATTGTGAATGTGAAAGAGTTGTGGCTACTTGCGTGGAACAGAGCGATTGTTTGGAACGCTCCATCTAGTAGTATATAGAGATCGTTGCATGTTATTAGTAAAACCTAAATAGGTACTATGTTAGTAAACTTATAAGCTAGTTTCTTAAACACATAGAAACAGATTTCGACAGCACCACCCAGTGTCTGACGATGGGGCCGTCGAACCTCTCATCAATAATCTTCAGGATTCCTTTAACGCTGCCCGCAGTCTGCGCCACTAAAGCCCACTGCTAGATTTAGCCGATTAAAATAAAAGAAGATTTAGGCCCTAATTACCTAGCTGGGCAGGTGATCGCAGGCATGTGCAAGATGCACACGGTAGGTATGCTGTCCATTATCTGGCTGTATCCTTTGGTCGCCTTGTAATATAACATCTACAGGAAGACTGAGGGTGATTTTGCTATTCTTATCCAAACCAAATCAATTTAGTCTCAACTGATGTCACACAGGCCTATCCTCTCAACGAGAATGTATACGGCCTATAGTCCACGCCCAGTGCGGCTTAGTGAGGGGTCTTAGGATCCCTTCTATGGCGTATGCAGGTGTCCTCACGATGTTTTCCTTCACCGAAAAGCCTGTGCCATAACCGTAACCGCACATAAGTTTAGAAAATCTCATTGGGTTTACCACGCTACCACATCCGTTAAATTTCTTACCAGCAGATGGATACAGCCCTTCTTCAGACGTGACGGAAGTGATGAGAGGGAGCTTGTGCATGCCACCAGCTTGCGCTACGTGGTAAGGGTACTGCGCCAAGAAAGGCTCCTTCACGCTCGGTGATTCAGCCGTCGGCCTGAACGGAGTGAACATGTGGACTTTCCAGTCCTGGAAAGAAGAAGTGATGTCATTTATGACTGTTTGCTGTCTGCACCTTCATCTTAATTGTTGCCTATACGTTATTTAAAGAATCTTCTATCATCATCATCAGCCCGAAAGAGTCCACATACATTGGACATAGGCCTCTCCCAAGGTGCGCCACTGAACCCAATCCTCGGTTCTTCTCATCCAGTCACTGCCAGCCGCCTTACGCAGATCGTCGCTCCATCTAGCCAGGGGGCGTCCCACACTACGCTTGCCCAGTCGCGGTCTCCACTCGAGAACTCGTTAACCCCAGCGGTAATCGGTTCTCCGACAGATGTGACCAGAATCTTCTTTGCAAAATATCAAGTTCCAAGACCTGGCGGTTTGAGCTCGTTGATACGTTAATCTGTTCAGTGGGTCGTCTGTCTGTCTGTCATCTGTCCCAGTACCGAGGACCGTTGTGGTAGACGATTTCTGGAGTGGAGACGCTGATCGCCGCGAGATGGATTGCCTACCTAAGGAAGATCGGAAGCAGCGGATTCGTAGGGCCGTATATTCATTGGGGAAGGTCTATGTCCAGCGGCACGTCTATGGACTGATATGATACATTAGTCAAACTATCAGTCATGGCACAGAATAGGGACTTAATACTATATTATGGAGTATGGAGAACAATCAGGAACACCAATTCAGCTCCATTTTAGTATGACTATACTGAGTGTCGCTTATTTACGTAATAACATTTAGTATTCTCTGCTGATAGGATGAGGTCACTGTCGTCTAAGACGCTTTTGTTCACCTTGCTTTTATTCGTGCATGCATTAGAGCACAAAAAATATGTTGAAAAACATCACAAAGGCATAAGAATGCTGACGAAGCAAAGTTAATGATGTACGTACGTACCTACCTGTGACATGTTAGCGAGTTGATCATATATCATTAGTTTGCTTACAACCTTTAGGAGATAAATTTTTTTTGCTCTACAAACTCATGCAATATTTGCATACTAGCTATTGCCTGGTGACGTAGATCGCTTGGAATAGGGATTTAAAAATATACCATCGTTGCCTGCGTAATTTAGGGAACTTCAATTCATAATTTCAAGTTACTAGACCGTTTATAAATCAGTGTCAGTCATCCTCGTTTGTTAAATATAAAACAATTGTTCTTCTTCTTTCTACAATGACCTTCCTTAGGATTTTGTCAAGGTCAAGTGAATAGAACGATCAGAAACATGGAGATCACTCTAAAGTTGTGGTTGTATTACTAGAACACCGAGGGAGTATCGGTCAGGTCAAAGGATATCACAGAGAAGCCCTAAACGCAAAGGCATCTGCACCAAGTTATTTGAATTATCGATATATTAGTTATATTCATAAATATTATTGTCTACTAGCTGTGCCCACGGCTCCGCTCGCATGGACTACAGAATCTGCTCTCGTTCCCACTTCCGCTCCCGCTCCCACCTCCCGCTTCCGCCCCCGCTCCCGCCCCCGCTCCCGCCCCCGCTCCCGCCACCGCTCTCGCTCCCGCTCTCGCCCCCGACCCGCCGGACAACAGACAAACAGATAAAAATTCCAAAAATGATTGAAATGTGTTCTATTACTTATCCTCAGACCCCCCAATTAGTTTTAGCAAATATATTAAATGTACGGACACGCGATGTTGACGATTTTATTTACTAGATCGTGGGGATCATTACACTCTAAATATCACTAAAACTAATTAAATCCATAAGCCAAATAACTTAGCACTGCTTCCGTCATGGCTGCCATCACGGGAATGGGAATCAAACAATAATTATCAAGTTTAGTAGGTATAATTTGTGCGCGCCAAACACAAACAGTATACTCAAGAATTTGTCAAAAGTTTCACCCATAGACAGTAAACTTCCACGTCTCGCAAACAGAACGTAACTTGTTGTATTTTGGCCGTGCCGCTTCGAAGATTAACTTACAAACATCTCGATCTGTGCGTTGACGATGACCTCACCAGGCCTGTGACGCAGACAGTCCGCCATTTCGCGGCTCGTGGTCGTCGGGCAGCCCACGATGGTCGCCAGGGTCTTGGCCTTCTGGGCTGGCTTGACGGCGTAAGTCCATGACGCGAACGATGAGCCGCTGAATGCGATACCTCTGTCGAATGTGCCTGGAATGAGGAAAGGTTCATGAGTAAAAAATAAAACAAAACGATGCTCTTAAAAAAGGGCTTTTAAAGGAAAATGGCTTTTAAAGTAGCACATTGTTCGAACTTTGAAAGCCTGACAATAGAAAGAAGAAAAAAGAAAGAAAAACGCCATGTAAACCTTAGTAAGAATGATGATGATGGACGATGAATTAGGATAAGAACATGTGTGTGATTGTGTTACATATATTTAGGCCATAAAGGTAAAAACTTTTTGGTGGGCGCCTCCGCGCGCCTTTATGGGGCGCATTTTTTTTCATGATTTATGCGTACTGTACTGAATGCCAGCAATTCGAAATTGAAAATTACAGCAAGTCCGCTACAAAATACAAATGCAACTTTTTTCTTATCCTGATTGATATACGTGTATAAATGTAATATTTATTTATATATATGTATATATATATCATTTATTTCTGTATTATTCTCATGTGCCTAACCAAATACGGATAGACAAGTTTGTACCTATATAATTTGTACTAGGTACACTGTCAAAGTCTGTCTCAGGTGGGCATCTAAACTACGACTGGTCGTCGAAGCCAGCCATCTAGCCACTGACCCGAAGTCGAATCTACACAACAACAACATGCAATCCAGAAACAATATTATCTATACTAGAACATAAATAACTTTGATTCATGTGTTTATTACTTTCAAAGTCATTTTATAATTGGATACCGAGTAAGACATCGGCAAGATTGCGGGGTAAGTAAACAAACACATATATTTACCTCTATTTATGAGATAAAAATATCCAGCTACTACAGACAGGCAGTGCTGTATTTAGGATCAGTGTTGCCATCCCTTTCCGATTGCCAGCATTAATAATATATTCTACATATCAACCTGTCCACCCTAGTTTCGCACGTGTAGTAGTGTTGTATAACAAAACCTTTATTTGGGGAACGACCTAAATAACCAATTTGTGAAAGCGAGATCAAAATTCAGAAGTTTGCGAGATTATCCCGAATATACAAACAGAAGCAACCGACAGACTCTGTTATATACTATATGTATCTGATGATGCATAATACATTGCTAAGATATAATAACATTAAGATCATATTTTAGGTTTGTCTGGGATAATCTCAAATAGATGCACCTATGTTTATAGCTCCTTGGTAATCAGTATGAATACTACAGCGTTTTTTTTTATTACAAATTCAATATATCAAGGGTTTCATTGACTCTATATGAATGTCATTTCGACGAATGTGGTACGATAAAGTATCTATGTATTATTAAAGAATGATCTACAGCTAGTGGTCGTCCTAGAAGGACGTTCAAGGATCAAATTGGTGATGTCCTTTAAAAAGGCTGGGGTTCGTAGTGAGATGAATAAAGGATCATGAAAACGTTGATGAATGTGAGTAAGGCTAGTGAGGTATGTCAGGATCGCGCAAATAATAATACATCGTCTTTGCCTACCCCTCTGGGACCAAGGCGTGACCACTGTATGTACGAGTATGTATGTAAAAACCTGCCATCCTTGTGTTATATAGCCCGTTCAGTACCTAACGTTATGTAGCATGTTCTTGTTTAAATACCTATGCCATGTTTTTGGGATCTTGATTTACCTATCGTCTATATGTTTTTCTTCCTCAATTATTTGTTTTCTAGCACAGACTCGCCGTTAGGGACGATTGTTAACTTGAAAAAGGAGGAACGATTTACTTGTTTGTTAGTTTAATACAGTTTGCCAGTTGAATGTAAATATTTACTTGTCGGTTTTACCGCTGGGAGGATTCTAGCGATACACCTGGATTGTCAATAATCTCTGCTTCTGTTGCTGACGAACACAGTGCTAGCATTGTGTTGGCTTCAAGGCTGTCCTCAGCTATCTATACTATTTCTAAAATAAGGCAACTTTGCGGCCTAGACATGACCAAATTAGTTCATTATGCTTATTTTCATAGTATCATAAACTATGGTATCAAATTTTTGGGGAAATGCCGCAACAGTCAATAAAATATTTATATTACAAAAATGGGCACTACGAACATTGTACCTGCAGGTTAAATCTACTAACTTATTGCCAAGGTTAATTTACAGAAGCTAATATCATCATCAGGTTATTTTTGTCTCCAATGCAGGAGCACAACCCTCTCTCATCTGCCAGAGACAGACGAAGGATTTGGCTTACACTCCCCGCGCTGGCCAGACGGAAGCTAATATACTTACTCTATATTCCGCTAATGTTTTACATATTCTTATTGTATGCTCGTGGAAATTTGTAAAAATACTTAATAACACTCGGGTAACAAACATCCAAATATCCAAAAATTCAAATATCCAAACTTTCGCATTTATAATATTAGTAGGATTGTTTTGACATGACGTAGACATTTTTTTTTATTGTTATCAATTTTTCTGTTGAAATTTGAATCTTGTTTTTTTTTTGTATTGATTTTACTCTTTTTGACATTGTATTGACATGATTGTTATTGATTAATATTATAATATAATTGTAATTTTTTTGTTGACATGTAATTTATGTACTTCGAGATTAAATAAATAAATAATAATAAAAAAGTTTGGCAGTAGGTACATACATTTGTCAGAACAATAGAAGTTGAAAATAAAAGGTACAGTAGAAATTTGATTATTGTGTGTTATATAGTGTTTGATTATGAATAATTGTGTTACTGCAACAAATTACTATAGTATTTTTTTAAACTGTGTACCTATAAATACTACGAACTTTGTTACCGGCTATACACGTTTAGTTTTCATGCCTTCTGTGGGAGAGCGCTGTCTCCATATTTTCCAACAACCCTCTCAGCATTTCACTAACAAGGTACTTCAGTACTACAATTGTGTTATTTCTGAAAGAGTGCTTCGGGGGAAAACTTTTGATTTGCGTCATATACACACTGCCTAGAATACACTTCTTGACGCCGCACAGGCGCGGACTAAGGAGATCGGTCGTAGGTCGGTGGAAGCACTGTTGGTGTGTTTCACTCAATTTATGTGGTACCCATTTCTCAAGCTTTTTCACTTTTCCAACTTGTTTCAAGTGAATTAAAATTGTTTTGTCACTCACACCGAAGCCTGCCGCTAACTCCGACGTGGTTTGCGATGACTCTGCTTTCACAACCACCTTTAATTCTTCGTTGTCAAAGGTTCCAGAGCGAAAACGTTGGAACCAAAGACCTACAGTGTTTTCTTTTACAGTAGCTTCTCCATACACATCATTAATCCTTCGAGCTATTTCTGCAGCGTTCGTAAATACATACATAATGCTCACGCCTTGGTCCCAGAGGCGTAGGCAGAGACGATGTATCGCCACTTTGCGCAATGAGATATTGCAAAGTGGCTTTCCTTCGTCCGCTTTTCGCTTCGAGATACCCCTTGACGTGATGTGTTGCGAACAACATCGCCGCCTTGTTGAGGTACCACGATTAGCTAGGGAAATAATTGTCCACCTCATCAGAGCCCTGCATGATTCGGTGAGGCTAATAGTAATATTTTAAGTTTTACATGTTGTGAACAGACCGATGTCAAGGAAAATCAAATGGTGTGAAAACAAATGAATCACTAAATTTGAAACACAAGCCTAAATTTTTAAATAAATTTGAATTTGGAATTAGGTCATTTGGAAGATTTCTTTGGCATTTTGCAGCGTAGACCTCGTAAAAGTCAGGTTACAAAACTCCGGTTTCGTATAAGGACTCCCGACTGATCGCCACAAATGAGTTCACCTCTAGTATTGCGAGCTCATTAACGTTGCTGTTTTTTTTACTGCAGATTAGAAATCTAGTAATTAAACTTATACTGCTCTGTGTCTTTCAGGTATGACGCTAGCCATATTTGAACCAGTCCGCGTATACCCGCCTCGTATATTTTGTCTAATCATCATCATCATCAGGCTATTTTTGTCTCCACTGCAGGAGCACAACCCTCTCTCATCTGCCGGAGACAGACGGAGGATTTGGCCTACACTACCCGCGCTGGCCAGACGGGTTGGGGAGGCCTGATTGATGTTTTATAATGTATTCCCTTAGTCGCCTTGTACGACATCCACGGGGAGAGTTGGAGTGGTCCTATTCTACTCTACCGCAAACCACACGGCAAATAAAAATATGCCGATGTCTAATTTTGGTCATTAATTACTGAGGGCTTCCTGGATATAATGACAAACTCTTTCATACCACCATTGTACTTTAAAATATGTTACTAATATCCAACGATCTCTATGTACTACTAGATGGAGCGTTCCAAACAATCGCTCTGTTCCACGCAAGTAGTCACAACTCTTTCACATTCACAATGAAACTTGTGCAGTTACTACGCAGAACATTTAATTATTACTAAATATTGACGCTACGGTTAAATAATGTGAATATTTAGTAAATAGTTAAATGTTCTGAGTATAGTAACTGCACAAGTTTCAAAGTGAATGTGAAAGAGTTGTGGCTACTTGCAGAGCGATTGTTTGGAACACTCCATCTAGTAGTACATAGAAATCGTTGCCTATATCAAAGGTAATATATTACTATATTAATATTTAATATTCGGTCTGTCGTATGTAAGTATTTACTTATAATTTTTATACTAATAAAAAAACGAGATGTTTGCTCTTAGATCATTCCTTTATGTTTCTTATTTGCCAGACAAACAATATTTTGCCTAGATCTTGTGCAAATGGTGTTTATTCAGTAAACAGTTCAAGTACTACAATATTGTTCGTGCAATGAACTTAATTTATCAAGATAACAAGCTGTTTGTTATAATAAAGCTGATGTATGTGTACCTAATGTACTTATGTGCCTGTGTACAACGTGTTTACAATACAATGCAATGCACTTTATTGCACAAACAAATACAGTTACAAGTTGTAAAAAAATTACAAATAGTACAATTTATGCGGTCTTATCGCTTTAAGCGATTTCTTCCAGACAACCTTTGGGTAGAAGATATTATGCCAGAGAAATTGTAGGTTGCGTTGATTAGTAAATTTAAAAGATAAATAGGTACTTACATTACATATTTTACATTACATATTCATTAGGTACTTATATTACATAATAAATAAAATAAAATTGCAAATAAGTTATAAATATTAAGTTCAACATTAACTTAGTATTTTCAACATTAAGTACACAAACACTTTACACATTACGAAACGCACAATAACTTTAAGGACGGCCCCCCATGTATATTTAAGTTATCAAATGTACCTACTTGTAGATATACGTATATATTTCAAATACAGGTAAATAGATCCGAAAAGAAATTGAATTGAATAACGTAATTGATAACGACTAAGTTCTAAAATAAATGAAAGAGGGGAGGGAGGTCAGAGGTATATCGATATTTTTACCGCTATTTTCCTTACCGGTATCAAGCCTTGGTCCCCAGTGGCAATCGAATCCACAAGTCGAATCCTCGAGTCCAACAACTAAGCCACGAAACCAACAACGTCAACACTATTATACATATAAGCTAAGGTGGACTTATCCCACTTAGGGATCTCTTCCAGTCAACCTTAGAGTAACTGGATACTTGACCGCCTCGTTGGCCTAGTGGCTTGGTAATTGGACTCGAGGTCGTGGGGTCGATTCCCACTGGGGACAGACAACTTTGAAGAATTTGTACAAGTTGTTCCGGTCTGGATGTTATATTTGTGAATTGTCCTATCCTTGTTTAATTCCCATAGCACAGGAGAAAATCCTAGCTTGGTATTAGATAAAAAAGTGAATGTATATATGTTTTGAACATTTATTAATATTTATTATAATAGAAGTAAAATCAATAAATGTGTAACTAATTACCTGCTTCCTAGCTCTTTTATACTCAGGTTATTGTGTAAAATTTCCCGTGGGAGGCCCTTTCACGTAGTTTGTTGATGTTTTAACCCAATAGGGTAAGGTCGAAAGTTCAAACAACGAAGAAAATACGTTAAAGTCGTTCAAACGTGACGAGATTCAGGTCTTCATTGATTTTTGCTCTAATTGAACCCTTTTGTAACAGCATCCTGAAGGTAATCTCGGATAGGTACGAGTGCCCTATTATATCGTGTATTAATACAACTAAATCTTATTTTATTATTGCATACTAACGCCATCCTGAGGGCGCGGACCGCCGCCTGCTGGGAGCGACTACGGAGCAGTGCCAATGATGTTCTTATGACCATTAATGACAACATTGGCAACTGCTTCACAAAGCACTCGTTAACCATGCATCGGACTGAGAATGGCAAACTCTAATATGTGGAATTGTATAATCTTAGCTTATGCATTTAATTGTTGTACTATATTTTATGTTTTATTATTTATAACCGTTGTATGTGTTATATGGGTTTTTACCTGCAAATAAATACTATTATTATCTTATAAATAAAATCGTAAACATCGCGTGTCTGTACATTGAAGATATTAGGAAAAAAAAAATTGAGGGGTCTAAGGATAAGTAATAGAACACATTTCAATCACTTTTGGAATTTTTGTCTGTTTGTCTGTTTATCTGTTTGTCTGTTTGTCTGTTTGTCTGTTTATCTGTGAGTTTGTGCACGCATCACTTAAAAACTACTGAACGGATTTCTATGGACTTTTCACAAAAACATGGTGCTTAACTTAACTTAACATTTAGTCTTTATTTCATCGCAATCGGCTAACTCAATCAAAAGTTATAGACATTTTTAGTTTTCAAATACATTAGTAGGTAAGGTTAGTATGCAATATATTGCAAATAATAGTATTTCTGTACTATTCAGATTGCGATGAGATTGGATTACATTTGGAGCTGCGAGTAGGAACTGGAGTGGGAGTGGGCGTGGGCGTGGGCGTGGGAAAAGGGGAGTGGGTGTGAGAGCGGGAGCGGAAGCGGAAGCGGGAGAGGGCGCGGGAGCGGGAGCGGGAGAGGGCACGGGAGCGGGAGCGGGATCGGAGCGGACCGGAGCGGAAGCGGGAGTGGGAATGGGAGCGGATTCTGTAGTTCACGCGAGCGGAGCCGCGGGCACAGCTAGTTATTAATAATATAGTTCATTTTGTTTTTAATAATTCATTATAGTAAATTGCGATCGGAAGACTGCATTGTGTTTACCCAACGATCTCTATGTAGCGACTAGTAGTACTAGATGGAGCAAACCAAACAATCGTTCTGTTCCATGCATCTGCGCCTCCGGGAGCCGCAACTCGTGAACATTAGCTTTGAAACTTGTGCAGTTACTACGCAGAATGTTTTATTTTTACTAAATATTGACGCAACTTCCTCGTAGCATAAATATTTAGTAACTCTAGTATATATTATCTTTGGTAATACCTAGTTAAATGTTCTGCGTATACAGAATTACCAATGGATTAGGTTTCAAAGTGAGCGAAGTCACATGATTGAGACTCGCACGTGAGTTTGTATTTTAGAGAATATAGCACTGCAGTTTGAATCTCAGTTGAGCAGTCTTAAATTTTATCGACTTTTTGTTAGTCTCCTTTGTCGCAGGGCCTAGAGACCCCTGCATTCCCTCAGGTTCTTTAGTACTGTGGAACACTTTCTGCGAAGCAGCTTTTCAGCTCATATATGATAAGTTGGCCCAGAATATCTAATACGTTACCAGATTACCAGACGTCCCGCCTTATCGTGGATTCTCGAATGAAGTATTCATTCTGCAAAATGTAGGAATTCCATATTGAAGTTTATTGACTTTTGGGTTATCGATATTGTTAACAATGGCGTCATTCGAATACATGCGAAGTTTGTGCTTACGACGAATTAAATTACAATGTAGAAAATATATTCATGCCAAAATGTGGCATAATAAGTAGGTCTTTAGCTTGATTTCTTTTAACCATGTTCCAGAAAATAAAATAAATTTCATTTCATTTAATTTATTAAAACTTGCTTGTGAATATGTGAATATTCTATACTTACTTCTTATAATATTTGTCGTGACGAATGAATGCTCTTTGAGAACTTGACATTAAATCTTGAGAATTTTTTTATTGTATATTGTATCTGGACTTGTATGTAATATATATTTTATCATTTTAAGTTATTTAATTTATTAATTTCTATTTCTACCATAATAATATATTCTCAGTTTTTTTACTGAAATTCTAATGACTCTCGAATATTCATCCCAGAAGAGCAACAAGATTAGACAAGTGTATGTATGTATATGTCGTCAGTGGAAAGGTAAAAATGCTAAAGCGACACATCGGTCGAAAATGAGTTATATATCCCATTGGACTGTATTTTTATTTCTGCGTCGATCTATCTATGTTAAAAAATGTCTGACTAACATTTTTTATATGTTCAGGTGATTTTCGCTAATGCGATATATATCTCGTAAAATAAAAGACCTATAATGATTCTTTGTTTTACATAATTATTATTCAATCGTATTTTTTTCAAGTTACATAAAAATACTCCTCGTAGAAAACGAGATATAAATTTTTTTTCCGAAAAAAACAAAAAACTTTAAACTTCTCTCCTGTAAACTTGTCAAACTGGCGCTTTAGCGACACCTTTCCACTGACGATGTGTTAAAAAAACGAGTAACTCAAAAGCTGATAAACTACAATATGGTATTCTTACAAACTACTCTGACGTTACTGACTGACTCTACGTTGACTGTGACTTGCTCACCTTTAGACAACGGCGAGAGATAATGGTAGTGCACACTGGCACCTCCTGCAGAGCAGCCAGTCAGTGTGACGCTGTCAGGGTTGCCCCCGAACATGAGGATGTTGTCCTTCACCCATTTGAGGGCGAACGATTGGTCCTTCAGCCCCGCGTTGCCTGGGACGACCTCGTCACCTGTGCTCAGGAAACCTGCGAAATAAAACACGAATTGTTGTAGATAGTGATTTGGACCTTTTCAGATAGGTACATATCTATATAATGCACACGGTCCCAGAGGGGTAGGCAGAGACGTTGTATCGCCACTTTGCGAGATCCTGACACACCTTACTAGCCTCACTCACGGGTATGTTGTATCTATTAATTCATCATTAAGTTATTAATAACCCATTTGGTCCAATAATGGGATGGCACAATTCCCGTTCTATAACCGATTGCGGGATGTGATTGATTTCCCATTTTGTAGCCAGTTACGAAATTTGGTGACCACGAAAGGACAAAAGTTTGTTTCTCTTGTTTGAATCCAATATACATTATAATGTTCAAAGTTCCTAATGATTTAAATTTTTGTGTTGGTGTAGTAATGATCTTAATATACACAGGCAAACACTGATGTCCGTCCCTGGTGCAATCCTTTGTCGCCTTGACTACACACAATGGAAGATAGGGAGGCCCTATTCTAAGCCGGAAATCACATAGCGACGGCTGTTTGTACAACACGACTAAATAACGATAGGTGGCTTCCGACCGTACCATGGTTTTCCAAAACTTACCGAGCGGCCCAAGCCTGTAGTTGAAGGTGACTACGACGACATCTCGGTCCATGAGGTGCGACGCCTCGTATAAGGACCCAGCGCCGTACATGAAGGCACCTCCGTGGATGAAGATCACCACCGGCAGAAGCGCGTCCGCGTTTAGCTTCGGTGTATGCACGTTGATGAAGAGGCAGTTCTCACTCCCTGGGGATAAGGAAAGTGGCTGACTTATCTTTCACTCATAACTTATCAGTGTTCAACGAAATACAGTTCAATTCAATTACTCTTTATTGCATGATTAAAAATACACAAACACATAATACAGTAGCTTCATCATCATCAGGTAATTTTTGTCTCCACTGCAGGAGCACAACCCTTTCTCATCTGCCAGAGACAGACGGAGGATTTGGCCTACACTCCCCACGCTGGCCAAACGGGTTAAAGTAGCTTACATTAGTGCAATTAGTCGATTGTGAGATTAAGTTGTTGCGAGCTTTCTTCCAACTAGGAAAGGGTAGTTGGTAAAAAATTTACATGTATGAATGTACCAAAATCTCATGTCCAATTAAGATGCTTGACTTATGGCTAAAAGCGATATTTTCCAGACCACCTTTCTTTGGGTAGAGGATAAGATGCCATACTTTGGCAGCCCACTTCACCCATTGTTGTAATCCTACAAATAAACCCAGTGGTTTCAGTAGGATGTCCTAAGAAAAAAAAACATATGTAATATAATATATTTTAAATAAAAAATTAAAAAATAGTAGTATATACTGACTATAGACTATACGCTTAACGACCCACTCACAGACGGACATGTATAAGCATTTCAAAGAGTGATAATAACAGAGTTAATATAAGTAAGGATTAGGTATATATGTACGAGTATATACTCGTTACATACATATATCACAGGCATTAAAGCTGAAGAAAATGTTCAATTTCTTTGTTCTTCTCTTTATGATATCAAGGCGTCAGTTTTGTCTAAAGCCAAACCAAAAAGCTTATTACGATTTCGGTGTCTCTTATAAATAAATAAAAAAATATAAATATCTCAGACATTCACACGAATTATCCAGTCCCAAACTAGGCAGAGCCTGTGGTATGGTTACTAGATAACGGATACACATACTTAAATAAATATATAAACATCCAATACTTACTACTTACTTACTCTATAGATACTTACCAACGATATCATTCTTGAATGGTTCGTACTGCAGACAGTCGGGCAGTGGTTTCGTCGCATACCATACTCCAGACCATGGTTTCATCTGTTGTGGTTCCTGGATCAGAATGTGAGAATTAATTGAATACCAAAATTGAATATGACATGTAAATCAGTTATCCGGAGTAAGGGAAATTATATAAATTTCAATATTAATATTTCACCTAATATTAGTATTTATTTTTACATTAAGTAAGAGAAAATTCTAGTTAGGGATTAGACAAATGTTAGGTTGAATATAGTTCAAGTATTTAGTTATTATGATAATAACTAAATATTTGATAGCATAATAAATAAATAAATGTCTAAATGACTTGATTCCCCCATCCCTCTTCCATCACCGGACTACCAAGCGTGGTGAGGGAATTATCCTTATGTAGAAGACATACCAAGCTCTCGCACCTTACCCTCATCATCACTTATCATCAGGCGAGATTGAGGTCAAGCGTGTTACGTATGCATCCCTCACGAGGAGATAAGAATATGCAAGGAGCGCCACAATCAGCCTCCAGTCTCTAGCATCGAGTCTCCTAGGTTAAACGTCCCAAGTAGCAATCAAGAATAGTGACTAAATCCTACATATCTATACTTTATCTAAAGTTGGATTTGACTAAATCAAAAAAGTTTTCGTTAAGTCATTTTTTTCTTTAAGACTAATTAGTTTTATACTACCGCTACTTTAGCAAGTTCAGAATACCCAAAACCAAGTTAAGTACTCTCAAAACTGTTTTGTATTAAGTATGCCTACAGTTAAAACTAAAAATCTTTTGTAACTGTACTCAGATTATTTGAAGGCTCACGTAAAACTCTTTCAAATAATTCAAGCATCTGTTTAGTCTTCCGAAGTAAAAATTAATTTTGTAGATAAACTTAAGATAATTGTTACACCAAATTCTGGGAACCGTTTTTCTGAAGAACATTTTATTCCTTTATTACTCAAATTAATCAGATTAGAGTAAAAATACATTTAACGGGACGTTTTTATCAAAAGGGAACAAAGTAGAAAGATGGATTACGTTGAAAAATTAAAAAGATCTGGTAGTTTTCGTCGGCGTGTTGTGAAATATAAAAAAAAAATACTTTAAACAGAGTGCAAGCTGCAAATTTCAACAATGCATCATCTTCGACTCAGACCTCAGTGTCGTTTTCAGGAACTACAGATCACGAGGAAGAAGATACCGCGGAAAATTGGGAAATCAAAATAGTGGACAGTGATTCCGATTCTAATGAAACGAAAGCTGATGATTTTAATTTTAGAGACCAATTAAGAAACTGGTGTTTTGGTCACAATATACCACATACTGCAATCAATGGCTTATTGCAGATTATAAATAAGCATGATCCAGGTGTTGTGCCAAAAGACGCAAGAACACTTCTGAATTCAGTAAAATCTGTAGATATCAAACGTTGTGACAGTGGAGAGTACTGGCATAATGGATTTAAAAAATATATTTTACAGTATTTTGGAAATTTTAATAAACATATCAATTTACATATAAATGTAAATATCGATGTCCTGATATGATTTGTAACATTCATGAGATGAACACTATGAATTTTGCACTACTTATACGTCATCGAGTGAATAATTTATAAATGAATAGTTTTTTTTGCATAAACTTCTTTCCAGCACAAAATACACTAGAATAATGAAATGAAAAGCTAAGAAAATATCAAGTAATTCTGGTATTAACTAAATCAAACTAAAGAATCATTTAATACTAAGTAGTTTTAAATAGTAATACACCAATACGTTGTATAGTATAAGTTAAATGTAATATCTCTTAACTAGCACTACTTTAAATCTAACTTGTCTTTACTTTAGCTAAACTAGCCTTACAAAATCAATATTGTCTAAAGTCTTACTACGTTAGGAAAAATAAGATTTAACGCCATTTTGCACTTTAAGTGAAAAAATAATAATACATTTTCCGACACCACCTCATGATAAACTAGAGAAGATTGAAGTTATATTTTTGTCAGAGTTAGAATAACTTTATAAAAACTCATTTATTTATAGAAAATTTAATATTTTGCACTTTATGCCGCCAAATTTTTCAATTGCAATACAAATATCCTTAATTTTATTGTTATTTTTACGCTATTTTAAAGGCCCGTCTGTTTTATAGCACTTTCTATCGATTTTACACGAGGAACAATCATGCGTTTTAAATTTGCAATGCATACAACGACATAATACATCATTTTCTAGATATAAAAATTAGTTGTTTAACCGCCATTATCATAAGCCTTCATCTTGTTTTTGTATTAAGTATAAAATGTTCACCATATTTTCTAAAATACTATGACATAAAGTAAAAAAAGTTTTAAATTTTACTTCAGTAAGTTATGATAGAATCTGTGCAATTCAGTATTGATAGTTTTAACTAGGTTTTGTAGATATCATCAAGTCTATTTCTTGGTCTAAAGTCGACCTACAAGACATCTTGAAATCCGTGTTTAGCTCTGCAAAAACCACTTTCTTAAGTAGGGTTAAAGTTTGTCTAAACAGTAGTATTAACTCTGTCTTAAATTTGTCCTAAATGCTGTGCCCACTTGTACTTAACTGTATCTTGAGGGATATCTTCAGGGATATCTTGAGGGACGTAATAGGTTTAGCCAAGACAACAGCTGGAATACGTCTACTTGCCTTCAAGATAATTATAATACCCTTTTAAGACATTTGTTTGCTACTTGGGGTATATCTTAACGTATTATCTATTCAGTGTAATTTGAACTTTTTTTAAATATAATTAATTAAAATCAAATGTGTTGTTTTGATTTATTGAAAGACATAACTAGCGCAAACCCATTAACAATAAATTAAAAAGCCTCTAGATAAAGTATACCTTAGATGTACTTCATCATCATCAGGTTATTTTTGTCTCCACTGCAGGAGCACAACCCTCTCTCATCTGCCGGAGACAGACGGAGCATTTGGCCTACACTCCCCGCGCTGGCCAGACGGGTTGGGGAGGCCTGATTGATGTTTTATAATGTATTCCCTTAGTCGCCTTGTACGACATCCACGGGAAGAGTTGGAGTGGTCCTATTCTACTCTACCGGAAACCACTCGGCAATGATAGATGTACTTAACTGTAATTATTGTTCTAGTGTATTTAAAGCGTCTCACACGGCACGTCACAGGTACCTTATAACTTTTATCGAGCCGATGCGCTTGCGCAATATTTAAGATCGGCGATGTTCTTTCGTAATCGTAAAAGATATAAGTTTATAAATATTTAGGTTAATGGATTAGTCAACATGAAAGATTATTAGGAGAAATGACCGATTATCGTCGTTTACTGCTTGGAAAATCTAAGCATACGAGTATGTATTTTACTAGCTGTTGCCCGCGACTTCGTCCGCGTGGACAACTTAACATCACAAATTATTATGTATTTCCCGTAGGAATGAGATGTTTTTTCGGGATAAAAACTATCATGTCTTATTCAAGGATCTAACCTTTACGTGTGCCAAGTTTCATCACGATCCGTCTAGTGGTTGAAGCGTAATTGAGTAACAAACATCCAAATACCCAAACTTTCGCATTTATAAAATTAGTAGGATTTTCCAGCGCGAGCCTACATACGGAATTTCTCAATATATTTTTTATTTAGTAGTAAGTATACATTTAGTTGCATAATATATTTATTTTTAAAATAAAGAACTATTAATTATAAATTAAAAGTTTTTAGTTGCATAAACTCTTTTCCAGCACAAAATAAACAAGAACAATGAAATGATAAACTAAAGATTAAATTAATACTAAAAAGTATTAAGTAGTAATTCACCAATACGTTTTTAAATATAAGTATAATATCTCTTAACTTGCACTACTTCAAATGTAACTTGTCTTTATTTTTGCTAAACTAGCCTTACAAGTCAGTATTGTCTAAAATCTTACTTCGTTAGGAAAAATAAGATTTAATGCCATTTTGCACTTTATGTGAAAAAATAATAATAAATTTTCAGACACCACATCATAAAAAACTAGAACACATGATATTATAAAAATTCTAACTTCATTAATAACTTATTTATTTATATAAAATGTAATATTCTACACTATATGCCGCTAAATTTTTCATTTGCAATACAATTAGGTATCCAAAATTTTATTGTTCTTTTTCCACTATTTTAAGAGCCCGTCTATTTTATAGCTCTTTCTATCGATTTTACAGGAGAAACAATCATGCGTTTTAAATTTCCAATGCATACGACATAATACAGCATTTTCTAGACATAAAAATTAGTTGTTTAATCGCCATTATCATAAGCCTTCGTACTGTTTTTGTATTAAGTATAAAAGTTTACCATGACAATGGAGAGTCCCTGTGGGAAAGACATTGGTTCACCTATCTTTACACACGGTACCACACAGGTGACTCAATCACCAGCATCGACGAGACACTTTAGTCAGTCTTTAAACTAAATAAGCAGACAAAGAAGAAGCCAAATGCACTTAAAATTGTTCATCAAAATATGCAGAGCTTTTCTGGCAAGATATTAGAAGTAGAACTGTTTTTAGAAAGTCAGTCAAATATTGACTTATTATGTATTACCGAGCATCACCTTAAAGCGCATGAAATGATGTTCAACTATGAAAATTATAATGTTAGCAGTTCATTCAACCGAAAGCTCATACAACAAGGAGGTTCACTAATATTTGTTAGAAATAACATTAAGGCGAAGGAACGCAAAGACATTGTTGGACTTTCGGTTGAATGGTCTATCGAATTGTCTTGTGTTGAGCTGGAGAAACATGTTGTAGTGTGTGTATACAGACCCCCCCGTGCTTCTAATTTTTCTACTTTTGAAACTGTAATGGAAGATGTCATGAAAATAGTTATCAAAAGTAAGAAACATATCATAATTTGTGGAGATTTTAATGTAGATTTACTAGTAACTGACACTTTTTCGGTCAGATTAATTAGCTTATTTAAGTCCTTTAATTTATTAATAAATGTATTTCTTGAACCAACAAGGATCACACGTACCACAGCTACGTGTTTAGATAATTTCTATAGCAATTGTGGTTTTTTTAGAAAAGTCTATTATAAATTGTTTAAAATCAGATCACAGTGGGCAAATTGTTACATTTCCGGGTAATATAAAGCATACAACCACCGAGATATGTACTAGGCCCGTCACAGTTAGTCGAATAGAGAGATATAAAGATGCTCTTATAATGAAATTGCCGAATCCTGATACTGAGCAGGTGGAATTAAACGATTTCTATGTCGATTTTTTCATGACACTGTCTCGAGAATTTGCCAATATTTTTAAAACTAGGAAAATTAATATAAATAACCAGTTTAAATTTAGTGATTGGGCAACCACCGGTATCCGTAAAAGTAGGACCAGGTTGTATGATCTGTACAGTGAAAGGACCTACAGATTTGACAACAGGTTCCATGAATATGTCAAAAATTATTCAAAAATTTTTAGGAAAGTTTGCAAAGTAGCCAAATCAAATTATATAAGTAACAAAATTAAATCTTCGGAAAATAAAGTAAAGGCCGTATGGAAGGTCATAAATAACGAAACTGCCAAAACTAAGTCGCGAGATAATAAGTACACTATCAAAAGTAACGGTGAAGTAACTAGTTCCAAAACGGAGGTAGCCGAGTTGTTTGAAACCTTTTTCACTAAGATCCCCATGAAAACCACCGAAGCTCTGCATTCATCGCCTATTCTTGCCGAGACTTTACTTAATAATAATGTTACAAGATGCGAAACAGACTTTCACTTTAGACACGTTAATTCAGTAGAAATTATTAAGGCATTTAAGTCATTAAAACTAAAATCCTCTGAAGATCTATGGGGAATGTCCGTTAAAGTCATAAATTCAGTTCTTACGGTTCTTGCGCCTTACCTAGCTTTTATATTTAACATGAGTATTGATCAAGGGGTTTTCCCTGATCTTATGAAGCACAGTAAAATCATACCACTTTTTAAATCTGGTGACAAACAAGATCCCAGTAATTTTAGACCAGTGTCAGTTCTGCCTGTGCTTAGCAAGATATTCGAGAAGATCATACTCAATCAATTGCTTTGTCATTTCAATCTTAAACTACTCCTTCACGATCGTCAGTTCGGTTTTACTAAGGGACGTTCCACAACCGACGCAGCAGTCATGCTTGTTAAGCATATCCATGATGCTTGGGAAGACTTCCATGATGCAATAGGCGTCTTCTGCGACCTCTCCAGGCATTTGATTGTGTTGATCACGAAACTTTGCTACTTAAACTGAAACATTATGGCGTTAAAGACAGAGCATTCGAATTACTTAAATCTTACTTAGAAAATAGAGTACAAAAAGTAGATATAAACGGAATTCGGTCATCTGGGTCATTCGTGAAAATGGGGGTACCCCAGGGTTCAGTTCTGGGCCCATTTCTTTTTCTTGTATATATAAATGACTTGCCCTTTTTAATACAAAACATGTCCAATATAGTTTTATTTGCCGATGACACTTCGCTGATTTTTAAAATTAGCAGAAAAGATTGTGAACTTGCTGAGGTAAATAATACTCTCACGCAAATTTTTAACTGGTTTAGTGTAAATAACCTTGCATTAAATACAAAGAAAACTAAATGTATTAAATTCTCTCTACCAAATGTAAGAAATGTAGAAAACAATGTGACATTAGGTAATGACACACTAGAATTTATTAAAAGTACTGTGTTCCTGGGTATAACTATAGATTCATCTTTACAATGGGGACCCCACATAACTTCATTAGCTGGCAGATTAAGTTCTGCCGCCTACGCCGTAAGGAAAATCAGACAATTAACCGATGTTGCTACCGCGAGGTTAGTGTACTTTAGCTACTTCCACAGTATCATGGCATACGGTATCCTACTGTGGGGTCAAGCAGCAGATATAGAGACCATTTTTATCTTGCAAAAAAGAGCAGTTAGGGCAATCTATAATCTGCGTTGTAGAGACTCATTAAGAGAAAAGTTTAAAGAAATAAGCATATAAACAGTAGCTGGTCAATTAATTTTAGATAATATTTTATATGTCAGAAAAAATGTATCTCTCTTTTTGAGGCACTGTGACAATAATAGTTATAATACAAGAAATAAAAATAAACTTGTTTTACCAGGGTTAAGACTAAGTAAGGTCAGCAAATCGTTCACGGGGCAATGTATACGCTTCTACAACAAACTACCAGAGGAAATCTTAAATATGACGGACAGAAAGTTTAAGATTCACATTAAAAAACAACTTTGTAAGAAAGCCTATTATAAAGTAAACGATTATTTGAATGACAAAGATGCCTAGTACTAATGTTAATCCAGCTTCGCAAAATCTTTATTAATTGTATGCAAACTTGATTTTTAAAAGATGTGTTGCGTGAAGTTTGTTGCGCCGTTTCTTCTTCACAGCGCTAACACCTAGGAAGCGGTAGTCGATAAAAAAATGACGTGTATAAATGTACCAAGTGTACTCATATGCAATAAATGATTTTGCCTTTGACTTTGAAGTTCACCAATTTTCTAAAAAAATATTACATAGAGTAAAAATGGTTTTAAATTTTACTTCATTAAGTTATGTTAGAATTGTGCAATTCATTATTGATAGTTTTAACTAGGTATTGTAGATATCTTCAAGTCTATTTCTTGGTCTAAAGTCAACCTACAAGATATCTTGATATCCATGTTTATATAGGGCTCTGCACAACCACTCTCTTAAGTAGGGTTAAAGTTTGTCTAAACAGTAGTATTAACTCTGTCTTAAAATTGTCCTAAATACTGTGCCCACTTTTACTTAACTGTATCTTGAGGGACATAATAGTTTTCACCAAGACAAGAGCTGGAATACGTCAACTTGCCTTCACGATATCTCCAATACCCTTTTAAACAATTCGTTTGCTACTTGGGATGGTTAGCCAAACGATGCCACGTCTGTCATAATTGGCAATTAGTTCATCGGACACTGCGGTAGCTCACAAAGTGACCAGTTGAGCATCAAATTTGACAAAATGTGCATCAATTCTGATGGCTGTTAGCTCAGTTTGAGCAAAGATAATATGTTTGAGCAAGACTCCAGTTACGTCAGTCGCAGGTTAATTATCAGTCTCGTGAATTGTCATGTTGAAAATATAGTGTTACGTCATTATCATATCAGCCCTTAGGCCGGCAATACACGGACAACTTGAAGCAGCCAGCGGACGGACAGACAGACAGACATGACGAATCCATAAGGGTTCCGTTTTTTGCCATTTGGTTACGGAACCCTAAAAACGAGTTCTATTTTCACATTTCTATTGAACCATGTTCCAACTTTCTATACAGCTACTCAATTACAGCGCGATGTAAAAATTAAATAATATAAAGTTAAGTATTTCTCTAAAATGACATAGATAGATACATACCAATATTTACCATTTATTCAATGATGGAAGTGAAAAATAATGGCCGACCACAGAAAAAAAAATAGGGGAGATAGCGGCAGTCTGATCTTCATTTGTTTTTTCGAGTTGTAGTTGTAGTGTTTTGTTTATACTTCCGTATAGCATATATTTATATTTTACACAATGAGTTCATCTGATTCAGATATGGATTTAACGCCTGATTTCATAAGAGAAGAGGCTAAAGGAGTAGTTAATTGTTTTTTTTTTTACTTTCCTTGTATTTGTAATGAAAAGCACAGTGTTTACCTCGGGTTAAAGACTTTAGTCCCTCGAACTATTGGCGCCCTCGCTAAGTTACTTTCACCCCTAGACATAGACATAGACATACTTTATTGATAACTTCCGTTACAGGTCAAATAAAAATTATAAACAAGTTAAATGAAATCAAGTTATAGAGCAAATTAAACACAATTAAATATAAAAACATCAATAACTAACATAAATATAAAAATGTCAAATAAAATTCTTAAAACTAAATAAATTAAGTTAATGCGTTCTGCAAGAACTCTTCATAGCAATAAAATGCCTAAAAATGCTAAAATGCTAGGGTAACAATGTACTATTAAATTTTTCGTTTGTTATTAGTTTAGTGTTACAAATACTGTCATTCGCTGTTGAATAGGTTTTGTGAGTTTCTGATAGTTTTAAGATATTGAGGTAGGTACTGAGAAAATATTAAGGGGAAAGAAAACCTCTGAAAAGTGATCCTGTTCGAGAAACGACACTTATGTTGATGACGTGTCAGATGTTAAGGATTTTTTACACCGACAACGTTTTAAAGCAGGAAAATGGAAAATCCCGCAGCTAAAGAAGCGACTCAAAGCAGGAAATTGGAAATCTTTTTATGTTATAGATAAACCTCAATACGAAATAAAAGTCAACATACCGTACGTCGAACACAAGTTCAATTAATTTTTTCTCACAGTTTTCCTGAATTAACACGGAAAATATATTATTTTAAAGAAATTTACATAATTTTCACAATTTCAGTTCAATTGGTCCGGTTTTTTTATGTTATCCGATGGACAAACATAATAAACATCTAGTAGGCAATTTTCTTTACGAAATTTTCCATACTTTGTAGCTATCTATCGCAGCTTGGCATTTTTTCATATATACATATTTGAAGTTTTTTACCGTACAGACAGACGAACAAAAAACCCGACAAATACTAGTTGTTCCTCCTTTTTTGCAGAGAAAATAATTCGTGGAAGTCCATTGTGTGATATTTGACCGCTTCGTTGGTCTAATGTCTTGGTCATTGGACTGGAGCGTCTAGGTCATGGGTTCGATTCCCACTGGGGTCAGAATACTTTGTACAATTTGGTCTCGGTGTATTTGTGAGTTTCCACAGCACAGGAGAACATTCTTGTTTGGTATTAAACAAGTGTATGTATATTATGTAATGTTTATTATTATGAATATTATGATTCTAGATTTTTGAAAATGTCTGTGTCCATAGCCAATAGGAAAAAATTCATTCCTGATCTACAGACCAATCGACCAACTAATTGGTCCGTGGAACCTTTTAAAAATACCTTTAAAGCATGCCCCACGGTACAACTATTTTTATATGACCAACTACCTAATAAATATGTGAAGAACGAAACTTTTATTATATACTAGCTGTTGCCCGCGACTTCGTCCGCGTGGTCAACTTAACATCACAAATTATTATGTATTTCCCGTAGGAATGAGATGTTTTTTTTGGGATAAAACCTATCCTATGTGCTATTCTAGGACCTAACCTATATCTGTGCCAAGTTTCATCCCGTTCCGTCCAGTGGTTGAAGCGTGATTGAGTAATAAACATCCAAATATTTAAACATCCAAATATCCCAAACTTTCGCATTTATAATACTAGTGAGAAGTGAGATAGTGAAATTTTTCAAACTTTCAAAGATTAAACTAAAGTACTTATAATATCCACTTGAAGATATAGATGACTAGTTGGACTAACCCATTTAAAAGAGGTTGTAAATGCAAAAGGATAAATATTTGTGTAAAGTGTTGATTTACAAATACAAGTTAATATTCTGTTTATTACTGTTATACGGGTACCACGTGTTATTTAATACGAGTATACTCGTAACTAGCTGTTCAATTTATTGATGTAACAGGTAAACGAGAAAATACTGAGAGGAAAACCCCTCTAAGTATGTAAATTATAATATAATAATAATTTAGTATGTAAATACTAAAACACTTTATTTATTATTGATGACTTACCAACAACCGATTTAAACCATTAAAGTTATATACCAATAAAGTACAAACCTTATTTACTAGAGAAGCTGCTAGATTTGTTATACAATTAATAGTACATTGTTGCCGAGGACGGTGAGATATTTCTGTTAAAAGTATAAAAAAAGCATTTAATGATAAAGCCTATATTTTCCTGCTATTTTTTTTAAACAAGAAAAGTAGATTCTTAACGGTATAAACTAACGAATGGAAATCCTTTGCCTTTTTAGTACATTATTTTCCCGGTTTGAGTCGGTAAGGTGGTTTTATAATCAATGATTTCCTTATATGATCCTACCTCTGATGTGTACAAAAGAGGGCACTATGAAAAAAATAAAACATTTTGTGACGTGAATTTTTTTCTGGCAGGTTGATGCGACTGTATTTTGTTTCAAACCAAGTCATACGAAAACCAACGCTATTTGCGTTTCGGTAACATATATATGAAAGGCTCACCAGCAGCAAGAACAGGTTTGTATTACTATGTAGACTTTGCGGTCAACACTATCTATTATTTATTTTGTTTTCGAGACGCAAGTGCCTTTGTTTTCATATGGCTTTGTATGGAATAATATATAGAAAAATACGATGTCACTGCAATTCACCATTATTTCGTCTACCGGTGCGTGTGCGCATGAACATTTTGATGCAGCAAATTGTAGGCAAGCACTGCACTCTTGCGCAGAAATAAATCGTTGCTGTGAAATATTTTTGCGTTTACTCCATTTTTAATAGGTAAAGGTGAACTTAGATAAGAAAGACACTTTGTTACCCCATATATTTATATGGCCGTCTAAGTATATTTTATTGCATTGACAAAGCCCTTTACAGCAGCTATTATAATTGTCATTTTTATGATTTGACAAAGCATTTTTAGCTTAAATTAATAAAATTTTATTGATGCTGTCATTTAACATATTTTTGATTGTCCTTAGTTTAAGACGTAACCAAGTGTAAAGTATTATGTTGGTAAAACTGCTTGATATCCATTATTGGACTTATATCACGCTATATTTAGTTTGCTTCAATCAAACACCCTCATACGACTGCCGCGCTACTGCAGCGCGTCGAGCATGTTCGCCGAGGCGCGAGTGCCTGATTTCTATGCAGTTATGAGAGCGCGCGTGGCTTCCTTTTGGGAAAGGCTACGTCGCTCTCATAACAGCATACTTAAAGCCGTCTGCTTTGACATGGATAGCCCGATCTATAGGTACTGGCTAGACGTTCATCGGAGCGTGAACAGGAAATAGTCAATTTTGATTTATTGACCACCTACACATTTTGGTAGGTATTTATGTATTGTTTTATTTTAATTGTGTTTGTTTTATTTTTGTATTGTCTGTTCTATGGGTTTTTTATGCCTTTAATAAAACATTATTATTATTATTATTATAAACCCCGCCCGTGCCCATGATTTCTTCGAAACTTAAGTACGGTTTATTTTATAAATACCATAGGCTTTTCGGTGAAGGAAACCTGTATTTGCCAAAAGTAGAAGACATTCTAAGGCGTATATGAAGTCCACCAAATCGCATTGGGGCACCGATGGTAGCCAGGTCTCCTTGGCCTCCTAAGAAAATAAGTTAAGAACTTTTTTCCTACATAAATAGTCTCTTAAGTACATAATATATTTTTTTAAATATATAGATTTATATACATACAATTGTCTAATCCCTATCTAGGATTTTCTCCCGTGCTATGGGAATTATACAAGGATTGGATAATTTACAAATACCGAAGAGATCGCTTTAAGCCTTATGGCCGCCTTTGTACACTTTCCAAAAATCTGTACCTATTTTATTGTTATCCTTAATTTGTGTGCAATAAAGAGTTTATCTATCTATCTATCTAAATACCATATCCCGACCGAGACCAACTTGAACAAACTGTACAAAGTTGTCTGTCCCCAGTGGGAATCGAACCCACGACCAAAGACCAAGCCACTAGGACAACCAGGCGGTCGATACATATCTACTTACAATATCTTTAATTGTAACATATGTCATTCAAGTAAAAGAGGTACTTAAATATTCAATGGGCCCGATTCTGAAGGCACACATTTAAAATTTGACAGCGCTAAAATTGGTTTCGTCTTTATCTTCATAATACTGAGTGACAAGGATAGCAACAGTTTCAGTGCTGTCAAATTTTAACATTAAGTCTTCAGAATCGAGAGCAAATGTCAGGTCAAAAACCTAATTATAAACTGGTCTACTGGTTGTAGAGTATTAGTTGCATAAATAATTGCCACAAAAGAGTTGCCACAACCGGTTCGCCTCCTATGTTAAGCACTCTACACACGATAGCGTAGTAAAAATAGCAAATGCATTGATGGGTGCGATCTCCTTTAATAGCCATAATAGAATACAAGCAGCAAATAGAGCGTCTGCAAATAGTTTGCAATAAATATACAGTGTGTAGGGTTTTAAAGGTTTATAATTAAACATAAGTGTTTCTCTTTCTAATTAAAAGCTTTGATCGCTCAGCGGCACTAGCCCTGTAGTGCAGGTGAGTGTGATAATTTGATTAATTTAATTTTTGTACCACCCATACTTTGTTATAACCAAATCAGCATTTGTACAAGCATGTACAGATACATTTAACATAAGTAGGTATGATATTTTGATCTGAATAAATATTAATATAATCGCCAGGGTAAAAGTTCTTGGTTCGTGACAGAGGGGGTACAGGCGAGAATGGTAATATTACTCGTCCAGAGGTTAATAGTTACTGGTCAAAAGAAATTAACTGATTGTAAATTGCACCGGGCGGCGATCACGACTAATGTAAATCTGTGTCAAAATATATTATATAGATAAAAAGATCGAATTATTATATCTTACCTGTAACATAAGATATCACCAGACTAAAGCGAAATAATCTAATAAATAAAATCGTAAACTTCGCGTGTCTGTACATTGAAGATATTTGCAAAAAAAAAATTGGGGGGTGTAAGGATAAGCAACAGAACACATTTCGATCATTTTTGAAATTTTTGTCTGTTTGTCTGTTTATCTGTTTGTCTGTTTGTCTGTTTATCTGTTTGTCTGTGAGTTTGTGCACGCATCACTTAAAAACTACTGAACGGATTTTGATGGACTTTTCACAAAAACATGGGGCTTAACTTAACTTAACATTTAGTCTTTATTTCATCGCAATCGGCTAACTCAATCAAAAGTTATAGACATTTTTAGTTTTCAAATACATTAGTAGGTAAGGTTATTATGCATTGCATATAGTAGTGTTTTCATACTATTCAGATTGCGATGAGTTTTGATTACATTTGGAGCTGCGAGTAGGAATTGGAGTGGGCGTGGGCGTGGGTGCGGGCGTGGGCGTGGGGGAGTGGGTATGAGAGTCGAAGCGGAAGCGGAAGCGAAAGCGGTAGCGAAAGCAGGAGGGGAGCGGGAGCGAGAGCAGGAGGGGAGCGGGAGCGAGAGCGGGAGCGGAACCGGAGCTGGACCGTAACGGGAGCGGGAGCGGGTATGGTACCAGTGTAATTTGAGTGTTTGAAAATTCGCATAACTTTTGGCTGAGTTATCCGATTACAATGAATTTGTGGTATACGTATGCAACAAAGTAATGTTGGTCGGAATTTGGACTGCGATGGATTAGTTACGAGGACTACATTTGGAGAGACGAGGGAAAGAGGTTTGAGGGGAGGGTTGAGGGGAGAGCTGAGGGGAGTGTTGAGAGGAGGGTTGAGTGGAGTGTTGAGGGGAGAGCTGAGGGGAGTGTTGAGAGGAGGGTTGAGTGGAGTGTTGAGAGGAGGGTTGAGGGGAGAGTTGAGGATCTGGATCTGGACCTGGACCTGGACCTGACTCCGGACCTGGACCTGGATTTGAAGTCTGAGTAGAAGTGGGATAGGGAGCGGAAGTGGGAATGGGAGCGGATCCTGTAGTCCACGCGAGCGGAGCCGCGGGCACAGCTAGTATATAAATAAGTCTATTGAGGATTGGTTTGATGTGATCTGATGTTTGTCCGTGTGGTTCCCGGCTTAGAATAGGGGCACCCCCAATCTGCCCGTGGGTGTCGTCAAGGCCACTAAGGGATTGTATCAGGGACGGGCAGCAGCTTTCCCTGTATATTAAGATCATTACTGCGATCACCAATCCGCCTGCCAAGCGTGCTGATTATGGCAAATCCCCCAATGGACAGCCCATTAAAAGTGTCATTTAATAGAATGTCATGTCATGTCATCATGTCAGTAGAGGAAGCCTATGTCCAGCAGTGGACGTGTTTAGGATGATGATGATGAAAACTTTGACATTATTATAAAATGTAGAGAAATCTAGTTCTAGATTTTATGAAAAGTCTAAAATGTTTGCATCGTACATTAGAACAGTCTTCGCACCACACCTTTACATTTCTCTGCTATTCCTTTCCTCTACCTACACAATGGAAAGAAATCGCTTTTAGCGATAAGACCACCTAGATATACATGTATAAGCTACTTTATTATTGTATCTGTGTGTCACTATCGTCCAATAAAGAGTCATTGAATTGAATGCGGGGAGTGTAGGCCAAATCCTCCGTCTGTCTCCGGCAGATGAGAGAGGGTTGTGCTCCTGCAGTGGAGACAAAAATAACCTGATGAGTAAGTAGTAAGAATTGAATTGAATAGTATGTATGTGCTTTCAGTCGGTCTTTTAGTGACTCAGAAATCTACCGCCACTTCTGATGAGACATCAATGTTGAGGGGAATTCTTCTTTAAGAATCTTAGAAGCATTTCTTTGTTAGTAAATGTGTGTGAAATAAAACATAAAATAAATTAATAGTAATTAAAAAGTAAATAGGCTAAGATTTTGAAATACATTATTTAAAATTGTCCCAATTTTTCTGTATTTTTTTAGTTTACTTGAAACTGACGGATACTTTTGTATGGAAAATTTTCAATGTTATTTTCATCATTGATTGATGATTTACGATAATTTATTTTTAATTGCAACACGCACGAGGTTATCAGTACGAAACAAATAATATTAAATAAAAAAAATTACTTGCAATCCTTGCATAATATGAATATTGTTATTGTACTGGGAAAACTAATTACCTGGAAATATTACAAAAAAGGATATTAGGAAACTACTTTGTTTTTCGGGCTCTTTCGTCGGCAAAAATCCATTAAACTTTCTGATACAGACAACAAGAAACCCAATTATTATCAAACCTGAATAATAAGTATTCGTCAAAATTTTTTTTTTTTTTTTTATTTTTTTATTTAAAATACTCTTACAGCACCAATAATAATTGCAGCACAAATAATGAAATTTCACTTGTATTATTTCAAAACAGATATTTTATGTCTTTTTTTTGACGCCACGCCGCCAGATGGACCGACGGCCTGAAGAAGGTGGCCGGAAGCGGCTGGATATGGAGGACTAAGTGGCGTTCATTGGGGAAGACGTATGTCCAGCAGTGGACGTCTAAGATCTGATGCGACATGATGAGATATTTTGTTAGTTAACATTGTACATTAGAAAACGAAAGCCTCACACTTACCCTGAACCTGTACTTGCCGACTGGCGGCCGGGCGTACGGGATGCCTTCGAAGCTAGCATAAGTCCGTCCTTTGGTGGACATCTTCCAACCACCCTGCACCATCCCCTGGGCCACTCTTACAACCGGGCTGTTAGCTCGAGCCGTGGCCAAAAAGGCTACGATTAGCAGAAACAGTCTCATAGTTGACATTTTATTTAGATCGCGGTACGCCCCGTTGTTCGTAAGCGTGCGCGTGCGTCAGTCTCTACTAAGATACTAACTAACACTGATGTATGATGAACGGATACTGGTTCAGTTGTATTTTTTGTTTTCTATTCTCTGGCTTATCTATAATGCTCGCGGTATTAAATAGTGGAGCAAATAAATAACATTGTTTGCTCTACAGTTTATTCAAATGTTTTTTGTGATGTAATTTTTTTTCGTAATGTTATATGTATATACGAGGTTTTATGAGGACCTTGGTAGCAGTAAAGCAACTTATAATAAGGATTATTACCATTTCGTCTCAATAGCATTTCGAAATGAACCAAAGGCAACGGCGATGAAGTCGGAACCAACTAGGGTATGCTGTATTGGTATACCTAGGGTTGCCATCACCAAAATTGCCGACGCCGGACAAGAACTTAAGAAACCCAGTACATTTGGGTCACATCGTGTTTTATATCCGGACCCCCTAAAAAAAAACCACGAACTCGAGCCCTCCAGTCCAGTGACCAAGCCAGAAGTACAAGATTTTTGAAAGCAGTGTTACTTACCTTTAAAAATATAATATATCTAATATAAAAAAATATAATATAAATCTGCCAACCATGACAAAAAGCATGAAAACCCCGGATTTTGGAGCTGATAAAGTGGTCATGTCAACAGTTTTTTTTAAATTACTCAGTCTGATATTTTTTTTCTAATTGTTAAATCAACTTTTTATTGAACCCGGACTACAAATGAAACCCCGCCCGGATTCTCCCTGGAACACCCCGTAGACTAGGACAAATCCGGGGAAACCCGGACGGATGGCAACCCTAGGTATACCAAGACCTCGCAATACCGAGATCTCGCACCAATGTTGCGAGATCAATCTTGCATTCAAAATCACGTGCGAACTCGCGAGATTTTCACGATTGGCTGTAAGTACTTTCTCAGAAGAAGAATATGGCGTTTTATCTGACTTAGAAGCCTGTAAAATTAGCAGTAGAAGTACTATGTCGATGTCGTCGTAATAACGTCATATTACGAAACAAAATAAATAATAGTTGGTGTTTCAAAATGGACTGCAAAGTTACCGTTGTAATACAAACTTGTTTTACTGCTAGTGTCCCTATGTACATTTGGTGCCTGAGACGTAAATGTCATGATTTTCGTTTGCCACTTCAGTTGGAATGAAAAATAAGCTTGATTGTACAAGTCATAATTGTGGGCATACTTGACAACGAGAGACAAACATAGACCTTTGTTCAAGGACATGGGTTTGATTCCCTAGATGGCCAAATATTTGTGAAGTAGAAATATTTGTTCCGACGTGATACCTAGATATTATGTTCTTTGTCTTATCTGATATGTTTAACAAACACAGCATAGGATTATTGTTCTAAGATAAGCCTGATGCTGATCTGAAATCCTACTAATATTATATGTGAAAGTTTGCATATTTGGATGATTGGATGTTTGTTACTCAATCACGCTTCAACCATAGGACGGATCGTGATGAAACTTGGCACACGTATAGGTTAGGTCCTGGAATAGGCCATTGGTAAAAGAATTTACGAAATCGGTTCAATAGATTCAGAGATTACCCGCTACAACCTCACAAACTTTACCTCTTTATGATATTAGTATAAATGGTCTCGCTCGACTTCCTGCGACTTCTTCTCTGTTTCTCACATATTGCATGTGTACTCCAGGGCGCAGCGGTGGGAGTCTGAATCCAGCTTATATTCGCGTCACATACGTGCACAGCGGGACCTTTGTTAATTAAGTCGTGATTCTTGATGTAGTTAGTGTGTCTCGCTAGATTAGCGACAGACGTAGTAACTGGGTGATAAGGTCTTAGGAGTCGATTATACCTCATTTGGCTTCGAATGATTAGATTCTCAGTGCCTTGTCTAGTTGTCTTACACCCTGAAAGGTTGGTTGTAAGAGATCTCTTGTAGACAAAGCTCGCCTTTGTACACAAAATTTGTAACTGTATTTAGTTTTAAAATTGTGAAATACTACTATAGTAGGATAGCTACTAATATTATAAATGCGAAAGTTTTCAAATTTGTATATTTGGATGTTTCGATGTTTGTTACTCAATCACGCTTCAACGACGGATCGTGATGAAACTTGGCACACATATAGACTAGACCCTGGAATAGGATATAGGATAGTTTTTATCCCGAAAAATATCCCATTCCCACGGGAAATACATAATCATCATCATCAGGTTATTTTTGTCTCCACTGCAGGAGCACAACCCTCTCTCATCTGCCGGAGACAGACGGAGGATTAATGAAATACATAATAATTTGTGGTATTAAGTTGTCCACGCAGACGAAGTCGCGGGCAACAGCTAGTAAAGAAAATAATATGATACTCTGCTGTGTCAGCAATATCGTAGAATTCACTTTGTTATAAATATGCAATGGAAGTAAGGATTTATAGAGAGTATAAATTTTTTTGATTTCGTAATTTTTTTACTTATCCTTTATTTTACGTTGACAGGTGTCGCACCGGTACGCAGTGGCTCCTACCGTGACATTGTGTCTGCGAACGTCGTATTTTGTGTTGTTTCATCGTCGAGTGGCGAGCCACGACCTCATGACGACACGTGGTCTGCGTCCATTAATGTGTTAAAAAATCAGCATAGTGGACTCCGTCAATGATTTCCGTTGAGTGTTGTGTTAAATATCTTGGGAAATACACTTTTAAAATATATGGTCGGGCCCCATCTGTCGCAGAACAGACGAGTTCGGGAGTGGAGACCGCGAGTTAAGTGCAAGGTGAGACGCCCTGCCGCCAGGTGGACCGACGACCTGAGAAAGGTAGCCGGAAGCTGCTGGATGCGGAGGGTGGAGGACAGGCTGTGGTGACGTTTATTGGGGAAGGCCTATATCCAGCAGTGGATGTCTAAGGGCTGATATACGAGTACATGCTTTCCAGACTTTCCTATCATAGCCGGGAAGTTTTACATATTTTTTCCAAAATTTCAGCTCAGTCGAAACATAGAGTGTCATTTGTACCATTAATGGTGCTGGTCAATGGTTCAGATGATACGGGGGATTCGGTCCAGCAGTGGTTTAGTGTTATTAAGCGAACAGACAAACAAAAAAGCTTCGCTGTAAGCGCATCTGTTTTTCCGGAATCCTAAGAGAAAACGCTATTTAAAAAGAAACTGCGACTGATTATGTATTACCTTCATCATCAGCCCTAATACTTCCACTACTGAACACAAGCCTCCCCAATAGAATGCCACTATTGGTGGGCAGTCCATTGGGGGATTTGCCATAATCACCACGCTTGGCAGACGTATTGGTGATCGCAGTAATGTAATGATCTTAATTTACACAGGACAACGCTGGTCCTTGGTGCAATCCCTTAGTCGCCTTGACTACACCCACGGGAAGACTCGGGATGGTCCTATTCTAAGCCGGGAGCCACATGGCTAATTTATGTAACACTTCCGTTACGTCAGCATTACTGTCATACATTTCCATAACTCCAAATTAAGCAGATTATGCAGTTAACATCATCATTATGCAGTTACGAAAGATGTATTAATTTTATATTGGGCCCGATTCTGAAGCACACATTTAAAATTTGACAGCGCTAAAATTGGTTTCGTCTTTATCTTCATAATACTGTGTGACAAGGATAGCAACAGTTTTAGTGCTGTAAAATTTTAACATGGTGCCTTCAGAATCGAGCCCATTATTATAATGTTTTTTTAAATCTATTATTTTAAAAGGGTTTGGTACATATTTATGACCATATTACCCCTATCGTTACAAATCTTAAATCAAATTCTTATAAAAAATACGAATTTAGCAAGTTTATATAGCATTCTGGCCCCCTAAGACGAGGGGAACGCTAGGTATTATAATAATGTAGGGAAAACGATTATTTTTTAATTTAAATTACTAAGAACCTTCAATCAAAACCAGCTACATTGGGGAGACCGAGTTAAAGAGCTTCAGGGAATGTAGAGGCGATGAGGTAGGAGGTAACGTCAAACTTTGCAATAGGATTTTGATCACTGTTACATTCCTCCGAAGGTCCTTTATCCTTTAACTGGGTCCCTCACTGTAGGTATCTTTTTAATAATCTAGAATATGTCAAATAATTTATTTATCTAAAGCATTTTCTGTCTCTATAAATCCGAGGCTGTCCCAGAAGGATCTTTGACCGAAGTCGCTGCTCGACTTCATTTCGTATGTCTTCGGCCCGGATATTTCCAGGTAGTTCAGTTTGGCCGCCCCCGGTGTCACTGGGCGCCATTCAGGTCCGTCTTTGGCCAGCTGTGGGACACTGAAACAAATATATTTGTTACTAGCTGTGCCCGCAGCTCCGCTCGCGTGGACTACAGGATCCGCTCCCATTCCCACTTTCGTTCCCTATCCCACTCCAGGTCCAGGTCCAGGTCCAGGTCCAGGTCCAGGTCCAGGTCCAGGTCCAGGTCCAGGTCCAGGTCCAGGTCCAGGTCCAGGTCCAGGTCCAGGTCCAGGTCCAGGTCCAGGTCCAGGTCCAGGTCCAGGTCCAGGTCCAGGTCCAGGTCCAGGTCCAGGTCCAGGTCCAGGTCCAGGTCCAGGTCCAGGTCCAGGTCCAGGTCCAGGTCCAGGTCCAGGTCCAGGTCCAGGTCCAGGTCCAGGTCCAGGTCCAGGTCCAGGTCCAGGTCCAGGTCCAGGTCCAGGTCCTGGTCCAGGTCCAGGTCCAGGTCCAGGTCCAGGTCCAGGTCCAGGTCCAGGTCCAGGTCCAGGTCCAGGTCCAGGTCCAGGTCCAGGTCCAGGGCCAGGGCCAGGTCCAGGTCCAGGTCCAGGTCCAGGTCGAGGTCCAGGCCCAGGCCCAGGCCCAGGCCCAGGTCCAGGTCCAGGTCCAGGTCCAGGTCCAGGTCCAGCTCCAAATGTAGTCCTCGTAACTAATCCATCGCAATCCAAATTCCGACCAACATTACTTTGTTGCATACGTATAGGTACCACAAATTCATCGTAATCGGGTAACTCAGTCAAAAGTTCAAACACTCAAATTACACTGGTACCATACCCGCTCCCGCTCACGAATTCAGTCGAACATTTACACCCTACTACATTCGTCGCAGTGAATGCGAGTTTTCGGAAACTATAAATTCGCATAACTTTTGATTGACTGCACCGATTGCAATGAAATAAAGCCTATATGTTACACCAAATTAAGCCCCATGTTTCTGTGAAAAGTCCATCAAAGTCCGTTCAGTCGTTTTTAAGTGATGCGTGCACAAACTCACAGACAAACAGACAAACAGACAAACAGACAAACAGACAAAAATTTCAAAAATGATCGAAATGTGTTCTGTTGCTTATCCTTAGACCCCCCAATTTTTTTTTTTGCAAATATCTTCAATGTACAGACACGCGATGTTTACGATTTTATTTATAAGATTTCCGTCACTCAGTTTTTACACTGAGATATAGGTAGAACTTTTGCCTTTTTGAAAAAAAAGTATACTTTCCAGAGTATAATTCTGTGCCTCCAGTAGAAAAGGATGTTACTTAAAAATGCTACTTAATTTTCATGAGACCAACTAATTCATTATGCAAATGTTTGATATTGTTTTCTTGGTTCAATGGTTTTTTTTATGGAATTTGACATGAATATAAGAGGAAAAATTATAAAACATCAATCAGGCCTCCCCAACCCGTCTGGCCAGCGCTGGGAGTGTAGGCCAAATCCTCCGTCTGTCTCCGGCAGATGAGAGAGGGTTGTGCTCCTGCAGTGGAGAGAAAAATAACCTGATGATAATAAGAGGAAAAGAAATTCTTAATATTATTAAAAACAATATAAATATTTGGTCTCATGAAAAGTTGCATTCGTGGTACCGCAATGTGTTTCAACACGTAGGCGGCGATATTGTTCGCCACACATTACGCCAAGTGGTATTACGGGGCGAAAAGCGGTCGAAGGAAAGCCGCATTGCGACGTTTGTCAGGATCGCGCAAAGTGACGATACCAAAAATCAAAATCAAAATATTTATTTTCAAAATTTGAATATATTATTCTCTTTTTGACGTCAAATTCTGCCTAAAACTACTCCACTTCCACCTGTATAACCGAGAGGAAGAAGTGGCAACAAACCCAACGGCACAGGGCCCTACCTTTGGTTTATCTTATTACCTCGTCTCTGCCTACCCCTCCGGGACCAAGGCTTAATAATTATGTATGTATGAAAAATTGCTTTTTCACTGGAGGAACAGATTTAATTACCTATTTTTGTAGAAATCAGTTTTGGCTTGGCTTGATTGTGCGACCAACACTTTCGCATTTATATCAATGAGTCGTACACGAAATAAAATAAATTACTTGTAATTAAACCTCAGTTTCCATCAGACCTAACAAATGTTTATTTTAAAATTTAAAAACCTTTCATTGGTTGGAAAAATAAGTTTGCACAGTCCGTTTGGGAATTATAATTTACCTTTTTCGGAACATGGGTAACAGGTGTTCTAAATGGCCAGCCAACTGGAATAAACTCCGTTTGTATTTTCGTTTATTTATTACTTGGCGTTATGTGACATATTCCTGCTAGCTTTAGGACGGCGGGCACCTTTTGCAGGGGAGTTAAGACCACGTACCAATCTGTTCTTCAGAATTTAAGTGCGAACTTACACCACAGGATGTTCGGTGAATGAAACATAAGATAGAAGAGCCTGCTGGTTAATTGGCGACGCAAATATTCCCACCAGAGTGGCCTACAATTAAACTTTTACTAAATGATTTGATAGTTCTTAAATTTGAGACCTTCCGTTGGAATAAAAGGATTTTTCGTGATAAAAACTATCCTATGTCCTATTCCAGGACCTAACCTATATGTGTGCCATTTTTCATCCCGATCCGTCCAGTGGTTGAAGCGTGATTGAGTAACAAAAATCCAAAGATCTAAACATCCAAACTTTCGCATTTCTAATATTAGTGGTTAATTATAATATCAAACATCTCATTCCTAAGGGAAATACATGATAATCTGTGATGTTAACTTGTCCATGCGGACGAAGTAGCGGGCAAAAGCTAGTTTATAATATTAGTGGGATGGGATTGCGATTGGTCTCTGGAAAGTTTTTTTTGAGACCTCAGATGCATTCAAAAGTGAACTGACCGTAAGAACATCACCTTCGGTTAATATTCGAGCGCCGACATGATCGTACCTCCAAGATTGTATCCCATTAGTATTATAAATGAGACAGTTTGGATGTTTGTTGCTTAATCACGCTTGAACCACTGGACGGATGTAAATGAAACTTGGCACACATATAGGTTAAGTCCTGAAGTACCTAGGATATAGGACAGGTTTATCCCGAAATATCGAAACCTACGCGGACGGAGGGTAAAAGCTTGTAAGAAATAATATTATAAACAAATAGGTATTTCACCAGTGCATCACCAATAGGTAATGCACAATCTGTGCTAGACTAGAAACTTATACAAGTTAAACTTATACAATTCAACTTTTAAACGTAACGTGAATAACAGCCGTTAAAACGCTCCAACATTTACCCCCTTTAAAGCACCATATCTTCTTATGCAGCTTCCAAATTCAGCTTACAAATTCGTCATACTAGCTTACCGACTACCACTGCTGGACATATCTTCTCCAATAAACGCTACCACACCCTTCGCATCCAGCTTTTCGGTCGAAAAGGTCACCTTCTTTAGGTCGTCGGTCCATTTGGCGGCGGGGCGTTCTAAAATGCGTGTACTGGTCCATGTTAACTTTAGAATTCGTCTGCCCTGACGGCTATCAGTTTTGCGATAGATTGGCCGCCCAAAGCCACTCTAGCTTGTTAAGGCTCTCAAAAAATAATAATTGTATTTACCGATCAAAATAGCCTATTCACATATGCCTTGCTAGTATTGATACTGTCAAGACATATGTGATGTGGACCAATCCGCTCTGGGCCCTGAGGGTAGTCCTCTTCATATCAGAATATTTGATCATCAAACCGCTTTAACTACCTACTTGAATATCGTTAGTTACTTCATTCAATAAAGTTTATTGAATGCGTTAACTAACTACTGCGGTTGTTCCCGAGCACAGACTGTACCAAAACCTAACGATACCAAACCAACTTCTGTTTCTAGAAGAAGTTTTAATTAGTGAGAGCTCACCCATTAATTGCAAAGCTGTAGATCATATTTATAAGGGCCCTGGTCATCCTCATGTCATCGGCTGCTTTGCTGGAGAGGAATGGCAGCTTGAACACGTGGAGGAGGTCGTCAGCGTGCGCTACTCCTGAAAATTGAAGAATGCGAGAATAAATACAATTCGTTCCAAGAAATAATAGCGTCATTGTGAATTGTAGAAGCGCCGTTAGACTAAAGGGTGTAGGTAATCCAGGTTCAATAACAATATCCTATTAACCGATACCCACAACTCTGCCCCACTATGATTTGGTGCTAACTTACCCTTATAAACTGTTAGGGGAAATATCTATTCATACTTTTGTGAATTTACCTTACTATCAATAATTTTGTAGCACCAATCGCAATCCCATCCCCCTAATATTATAAACTAGCTTTTGCCCCATACTTCGTCCGCATGAACAACTTAACATCACAAATTATTATGTATTTCCTTTAGGAATGAGATGTTTAATATTATAAATAACCACCAATATTATAATTGCGAAAGTTTGGATGTCTAGATCTTTGGATTTTTGTTACTCAATCACGCTTCAACCACTGGACGGATCGGGATGAAACATGGCACACATATAGGTTAGGTCCTGGAATAGGACATAGGATAGTTTTTATCACGAAAAATCCTTTTATTCCAACGGAAAAAAAATTAATATCTATTTTGAAATTCAAGATGTGTAAATATCGAAACCTACGCGGACGAAGTTGCGGGCAACAGCTAGTAAGCCAATAATACTATCAATACTATTGTAACCCACACCAGTTCGAAAGTGATATCACCGCCATTGTACATTCTGACCCTTCCAATTGTAAGGCGTATGTGGAATCCACCAACCTGCCTGTACTAGCATGAATCCATATGTCTTTCGATATGAGAGTAAACCTCAGCAGTGCAAATATCTAGTTATGTTACCAAATGGCACGACGCAATTCACATTCTGCAATCGATTACGGAATGGGAATTAATTTACCATTTCGTAGCCAGTTATGAAATTTGATTACCAAATGGGACCAAAGGATGGATATAGGCTGTGGATCGATGAATACATTAATAATATGATGCACATCTACTTAACAAGAACAAAAATAAAAGGCCAAAATGTCTGAAACACTTCTGAAGCCATAGAAAAAACAAAAAAAGGCAAGAAGGATTAAGAGAATTTTTCTTCACATACTTCTAAAGACTCTGTGGTGATTATAAATAACTTTGTATATGATATGTTGGAAACATTCGCTGCGAAATTTGTGGCGTACTCCTCGTTTGATTCAGATTTCGGTCAGACTGTTGTTACCAGGGTAATTAGCCAAACAACATGAAAGAGATGACAGCAATGACTATTAGAATAGAATAGGTCATTTATTCATAGCTACGACACACACATACATGAGAAATAAACAAAACAGAATTAATAAATTACAATTTAAAAATAATCAAGGTACCTATGTGTCGCAGCAACAAAATGGCAGCTGCTCAGCATAATGCAGCACGCTACGCGAACTCCAGCGCTGATATTCTGTCAGCACCAGGTCAAGTGACTATTTACCATAATAGTCGTGAAAAAGTGACTTGATATATGACAGTCGTTTTGCGACTAAACATGGATACTACGAGGGCGGATATCAAGAGTTGAGTACCATAGTCTGCAAGAGTCCAGGTCAAGGCGTTGGAGAAGCTCTTCTCGCCGCGGAAGGAGTAGCGGTACATGTAAACTGGCTGGCCAGACTTGGCGTGAAGCTGGGCCAGTCGGCCAGCGCCTGCTGCGAAGAGACGATCGCTGACGGCCTGGAACATGATCATAAAAAGGAGACTCTGGCGTTGCTTCTGACATTGCTTCCTCAAAGCCATGCCACTGCTGGACGTAGGTTTTAATCCAAGGCGTAACTGAACTTGATCTTCGGTTCTTCATGTCCAGCCATTGCCAGCCGCCTTGCGTCGATCGTAGCTTCATTTGACCTGAAGGCCTCCCGCTGCACTATACCTGCCTAATCGTCACTTGACTCTAATTTAAACTTCATCACCTGAATGTAAGGTTTTATTCAAGAAATATTGCGAAAATATTGGAATTAGTCTATTGTTATGTAGGACATATTCAATTATTGTTATTTTTACAATAAGTGTAGATAGGTACTAACAATTCGAAGAATTTCGTTCTGCAGAAAGTGTATTTCAGAGTGTTCTTTGGCTGAATCTATTTTGTGTTTTGTTACGGTCGCTTCACATAGTCATAAACAACATTTTGTGACCCATTCCAATAGAATTGAAAGACATCGAAATTTTTTACGGTAATCAAACCGCACGATTCCGCACATTTGTTCGATAGCAAAATTTGCCTGACTTCGGTGGCTACACTTGTATAGATGTTAGGTTAGAGGGGGTTATTGTAAATCTGTGAGTAGACTACAACGTTATAACACAAGATTTTCAAGGTAGTTAATGGCCATTTAGTCATAGAGGCTGACAATAGGCCTCTTTGGTTGCTTATTATTAGCTAAAAACAAGTAAGAATCCAGTCTTTACATTTTTTTGGTAATTTCATGTCAGTCAGAGCGATGTTACTTCGCTAGAGATACCCTAAATACCTGAACCAATTGGTCGAAAGTCTTCAGTCCAACAGTTTTTTTTCCAAAGTAGTGTTCTTTAATCTTAGCTGCAACACTAGCTCGCTGATCGGCCGGTACAGAGTCGCTAAACTGAAGAAGATCGCCGGACAGTTCGTCCCAACGTTCTTTTAGCTCATCCAGGAGTTCAGGGGTTTTTTGGAATACTGGAAAAGGTAAAGTGTTACATTTATGTGTTACAATAATAATAATGTATATACCTAAATAAAGGTAATGTGTTACAATAATAATAATGTATATACCTTTTTAAATATGTTATTTTTATTGTATGTTTTACTAACGTAGCTTTAGTTTTAGTTTTTTAAGGTTTTATGTTACTAACAATTATATGGACATGAGTCTGAAATAAAATATTATCTAATAAATAAAATCGTAAACTTCGCGTGTCTGTACATTGAAGATATTTGCAAAAAAAAAATTGGGGGGTCTAAGGATAAGCAACAGAACACATTTCGATCATTTTTGAAATTTTTGTCTGTTTGTCTGTTTGTCTGTTTATCTGTTTGTCTGTTTGTCTGTTTGTCTGTGAGTTTGTGCACGCATCACTTAAAAACTACTGAACGGATTTTGATGGACTTTTCACAAAAACATGGTGCTTAACTTAACTTAACATTTAGTCTTTATTTCATCGCAATCGGCTAACTCAATCAAAAGTTATAGACATTTTTAGTTTTCAAATACATTAGTTAGGTAAGGTTATTATGCAATATATTGCTTAAAGCAGTATTTCCGTACTATTCAGATTCCGATGAGTTTGGATTACATTTGGAGCTGCGAGTAGGAATTGGAGTGGGAGTGGGAGTGGGCGTGGGGGGTGGGATTGAGAGCGGAAGCGGAAGCGGTAGCGGAAGTGGGAGGGGAGCGGGAGCGGAACCGGAGCTGGACCGGAGCGGGAGCGGGAGCGGGAGCGGGTATGGTACCAGTGTAATTTGAGTGTTTGAAAATTCGCATAACTTTTGATTGAGTTACCCGATTACGATGAATTTGTGGAATAGGTATGCAACAAAGTAATGTTGGTCGGAATTTGGACTGCGATGGATTAGTTACGAGGACTACATTTTGAGAAACGAGGGAAAGAGGTTTGAGGGGAGGGTTGAGGGGAGAGCTGAGGAGAGGGTTGAGGGGAGTTTTGAGGATCTGGACCTAGACCTGGACCTGGGCCTGAACCTAGACCTGGACCTGGACCTGGACCTGGATCTGGACCTGGACCTGGACCTGCACCTGGACCTGGACCTGGACCTGGACCTGGACCTGGACCTGGACCTGGACCTGGACCTGGACCTGGACCTGGACCTGGACCTGGACCTGGACCTGGACCTGGACCTGGACCTGGACCTGGACCTGGACCTGGACCTGGACCTGGACCTGGACCTGGACCTGGACCTGGACCTGGACCTGGACCTGGACCTGGACCTGGACCTGGACCTGGACCTGGACCTGGACCTGGGCCTGGGCCTGGGCCTGGGCCTGGGCCTGGGCCTGGGCCTGGACCTGGACCTGGACCTGGACCTGGACCTGGACCTGGACCTGGACCTGGACCTGGACCTGGACCTGGACCTGGACCTGGACCTGGACCTGGACCTGGACCTGGACCTGGACCTGGACCTGGACCTGGACCTGGACCTGGACCTGGACCTGGACCTGGACCTGGACCTGGACCTGGACCTGGACCTGGACCTGGACCTGGACCTGGACCTGGACCTGGACCTGGACCTGGACCTGGACCTGGACCTGGACCTGGACCTGGACCTGGACCTGGACCTGGACCTGGACCTGGACCTGGACCTGGACCTGGACCTGGACCTGGACCTGGACCTGGACCTGGACCTGGACCTGGACCTGGACCTGGACCTGGACCTGGACCTGGACCTGGACCTGGACCTGGACCTGGACCTGGACCTGGACCTGGACCTGGACCTGGACCTGGACCTGGACCTGGACCTGGACCTGGACCTGGACCTGGACCTGGACCTGGACCTGGACCTGGACCTGGACCTGGACCTGGACCTGGACCTGGACCTGGACCTGGACCTGGACCTGGACCTGGACCTGGACCTGGACCTGGACCTGGACCTGGACCTGGACCTGGACCTGGACCTGGACCTGGACCTGGACCTGGACCTGGATTTGAAGTCTGAGTGGAAGTGGGATAGGGAGCGGAAGTGGGGATGGGAGCGGATCCTGTAGTCCACGCGAGCGGAGCCGCGGGCACAGCTAGTAATAATAATAAATTTGTGGTAAAAAGATAAAGCATGATCCGAAGGCATGTCTCAAAATGCTGTACTAAGTACATCAGCATCAGGTTAATTTTGTCTCCACTGCAGGCGCACAACCCTCTCTCATCTGCCGGAGACAGACTGAGGATTTGGCCTACACTCCCCGCGCTGGCCAGACGGGTTGGGGAGGCCTGACTGATGTTTTATAATGTATTCTCTTAATCGCCTTGTACGACGTCCCTGGGAAGAGTTGGAGTGGTCCTATTCTACTCTACTGGAAACCACACGGCAAACTAAGTACAGCTGATGGTATTTGAAAATGCTTCACGACGTCGATGGCAGGCCACATCATCCCATCTTCATCCCTACAACATCATATAATTAGATCAGCGCACTGGTATAGGTTTTTCTTCTTAACTGCCAAATTCAACCAGGTCTTCGATTCTTTACTTCAACTTGATAACTGATTGTCTTACCTGCAGCGGGATAGAGTCCCTCATCCGAAGTGACGGAAACTATGAGAGGGCCTTCAAACATGGCCCCGTCTTCAGTCGCCTGGAAAGGGGACCGTGTCAGGAAAGGCTTCTTCCCGCCTGGAGCTTCAACTGTCGGCACGAATGGTGTGAACATCTGTACCTTCCAATCCTGGGAAGTTTTTGATCAATTAGTTCTTAATTTTCAGTTGTGAATTTGATTTTTTCTTTAAGATCATGTCAATAAATAGGTGGTTAATCACATGTTACAGACCGTTATGCTTATTTGTGGTACATTATGGGGCTGAAAATGAATTTGGTAATAGCCTTGGAAACAATCAACAAATAATATATTCCACTGTTGGATAGATACTCATAATGACCCTAGGACCATAATCCATAATTTTGCCACAATACGGGTTGGTGGACTTCATTATCACCTTGACACCAATTTATATAAACATATTGTAGTTTGTTTATTTTAATTACAAAAACAAATTATAATATAATGTATTTGTACACGCCATGTAGACCTTAGCTTACGTGCAACCAAAACGAGCACCTGCAGAGCATCGCATCGCTCAGTCACACACACATGCGCACACGCACCCCCACACACACTCCTCACGTACACGCACTCAACTCTCATTGCGACGACGACGACGTAGATTGTAGATAATTTATTTATTCCTATTTGGTTGTAAATTTTTATCTAATGTTTTTTTTTCTGTACCCTCCTACTTATGTCTACTTTTATTACCCTATGCAATAATGTTTATGCTTATATATTAGAAATCTGTTAATGTTAAATTTATATTATACTGTATTATATATTTTTGTAAATTAGCTGTAGGTTTCAGAATGAATTAATAAAATAAAAAATAAAAAATATCTAGATTTGGTTCATTTTTCGACTTAAAAAATGATTAACTTTGTATATTATCTTTGTTCATACTCAGATTTGAAGGTCGTTCTTGATAATTGAAAGGTCTTTGCAGCTTGACTTATTCAATTTCAATGGGTAATCTTTATTGCACGATAAAATATACACAGATACTATAAGTAGCTTACGTTTGTACATCTAGGCAGTCTTATCGCTAAAAGCGATTTCTTCCAGACAACCTTACTAGGTTTCTCTCCGCGGACTCGACCAGTTTCAATAGTGATTCGAAGTTCTGTGAGGGATTTAATTTGGTCGACCCAGCGACTTGAACTAAAATAATAACTTACAAACATCTTAGAAGTAGCTTCAAGAATGTCCTCTCCGTCGAGGTTTTTGAGGCAGTCCATCATTTGTTGGCTGGTGGTGGTCGGGCAGTCCAAGATTTCGGCTAACTTCTTGGCTTTCTCAGCCGGCTTGACGGCATGCGCCCAGGGTGCGAACGCCGAGCCACTGAGGGCGATGCCCTTGGTGAATGTGCCTAGGAATTGAAAAATTACGATGAATATCTGGCAAGTGAGATTAAATAAAGACTTTTACTTGTGAGTCTTTATTGAACTATTTAAACTGTTGTTTATTTATGACTAGCTATGCCCGCGGATCCGCTCGCGTGGACTACGGTACCGCTCCCATTCCCACTTTCACTCCCTATCCCACTTCTACTTCCACTCAGACTCTCAATCTCAGTCTCAATCCCGCTCCCGCTCCCACTCCCACTCCCCTTTTCCCACGCCCACGCCCACTCCCACTCCCATTCTCACTACCAGCTCCAAATGTAGTCCAAACTCATTGCAATCTGAATAGTACGGAAATACTATTATCTGCTATGTTTGTGGTATGCTTGGTATGCGTGGTATGGATGGTATGCATAGTATTTGTGGTATGGGTGGTATGCATGGTATGCGTGGTATTTGTAGTATGCTTGGTATGCGTGGTATTTGTGGTATACTTGTTATGTGTGGTATGCTTGGTATGCGTGGTATTGGTGGTATGCTTGGTATGTGTGGTATGTGTGGTATGCGTGGTATGGGTGGTATGATTAGTATGCGTGGTATGGGTGGTATGCGTGGTATTTGTAGTATTCGTAGTTTGCGGGGTATGCGTGATATGTGTGGTATGTGCGCTATGGGTCGTATGCGTATAGGGAAGGGTATAGAGAGAGAGTGTGAGGTACGGTGTAGGTTGTATACATTTGTAAAGAAAATATCAGTGCCCATTTCACTGGTCTGCGCAATCGAAGTCGAGGTCATAGCTAGTTATATAATGTAACGTCTTTCTACGACATTAACAAACATTTATGTAAGGTTAGGCACACCTCTCCTTTTAAGTTTAGTTAGAAAACATCCAAACGATTCAATAGGTTCGTAATTGAAAATATGAAATCAAACTTCACACTAAACCAATTACTTAGTTGAAAGAGTTAGATGAATTTATTGGGTTTTAAAATATATTCATCTGACAAACTCTCCATGAATGGAAACAGTCATCGGACTTTATACGATAACCATATATGCGAGCGAATAAGTGCCACTTTCATACTCGTAAACGCAGTGGCGTATCTAAGCTCAGCACCTCGGGCCATGGAGCCCGGATTATTCTAAATTGGTCGCTCCGACCGCCAGCCTTATTTTTATTAGAGAACATACAATACATTTTCTTTTATAAAAGTTTATTCAATGAAAATTGTATTAAGATACAATGGAACCCGAATGTTTTATATCGAAAAATAAATTGACGTCGAGACGTTGTTTTTTGTTGTTGAGTTGTTTGAAACCTTTTTGTCCATGAGTTGGTCTGTTTCGTTGGATAACTGAAAAACTACTTAACTGAATCGCCCGACAATGATGAGAAACTTCAGTAAAGTCGTTAGGTATTGTGTACCACATATTTTACCATAATGTTATAAGCTGGGGTAGGAATTAGGTGTCATTGAGCATTTGCGACGATTTTGGATATTCAATGATTTTTTCGAGTTTTTATTTTTAATTGGTATCATTTTTAGTCATTAATTTATGTATACTCTCATCATCATCATTTTAGCCCTTATAGGTCCACTGCTGGACATAGGCCTTCCCCAATGAACGCCACCACACCCGGTCCATCCGCATTGTATAAACTCATACAGTGATATAAACATGGACATTCCACATGGCTAATTTAATAATCTGTAATTCTTTTTCCGCCATATGCGGGACTTACTAATAAAATAAAAAATGAAATACAAATAATTTGAAATTATCTTCTCTTAATTGGATATATATAGGTACAAATATTTATTACTACTAAGAGTCCCGGAATTTATATTAAAACTGTGAATAAAATCCCATGAAAAGAAATAAATGCCCGTATTAGTTTTGATCATAAGTACACAAATAACACTACCCTAATTCCGATCCCTGATTATAACTATATAATTAGTCAAAGGAGAATGCCCAAAATTGTATGGAAGTGGGCCTTGAACTTTGAATCTTGCGTCTGGATCAAATTGTAGTCAAAATACAGGCAAAAAAACTAAGGATTATTATAAAAAGAAAATGGTTTAACTATTTGATGGGAAAATTCAATGGAAGTGGGCCTTGAACTTTGAATTTTGCGTCTGGATCAAATTGTAGTCAAAATACAGGCAAAATACTAAGGATTATTATAAAAAGAAAATGGTTTAACTATTTGATGGGAAAATTGAATAATCTTAGTTGGAATGAAATCTCTGTTGACGCACAGTTTTCACAACACTGTGGGTAATCACCACAATTAATCGCTCCAGATCTTGACGTCATAGTCTGATTTATTAGTCGACGACGGTATATTGCGTTCGACACTACATTAGGCTCGTTAAAATAGCTTTATTCACCCAAATACACAATGTAAATAAACCGAGACAAAACAGGTGTTGACATGATATCGGATATGACGTCACAGTATGAAACCATAGAATATGTCAACAGTGAGGTTCTACTACATCGATTTAACAAATTGAATAATCGATATTTCGGTTACGTAAATATCTTTCATAAATATCTTTTAAGAACGTGTGTATCACTTAAAATCAATATAAATAGCGTATTTTCAGTCAGTAAATAAAAATTATGATCAGTGGATTATCGCGCTAGTAACTGAAAGGCAGTATCAAATATTGTTGACAAATGTCGATTATACATATATATCGATTTTAATTCTGATTTGACTACTCTGGTTTGAAAGATGCCGGTCGGCGGGCGGAAATCAATCAACGTTTTTATTATATGTTATTTTTAAATCCCCTATTCCATTGGCTTTAAAAAAATTGAAGGGATTCATAATTCAGACCAATATTTTTGGTATACGAATGGTGAAGACGCATCTTAGGCCCACTTTTGGGCATTCTCCTTTGCATCATCTAAAGTGGACCTTGGTTAAACATGTAAAAGTCGACTTTAAATTGTGCTTTGACAGATGGTAACGTTTACTAGACGGCAAAGATTTGTACCCTTTGCCAATTTTTTACGATAGTGTTTATTAATTCGGGTTGACGAAGTCAGACTGAAGCAGAAGCGGGGTAGGATGTGGGCGACTTGGGCGACCCCATACGGCTGCGCCTCGAAGGTTTATGCATCGCAGCTTTCCAATATTTAGCTAGAACCATCACAGCTGTTACTACGAGTATAAAACGATTTGCATGTTTATGAATAAAAATCTCTATATAAAATCTCTCCTCTTGTACCACCAAATATTTCCCACATCAATTTGAGGTCTTGCTCCGCCACTGTGCTGGAGTATGCCGCCCTATAGCCCTGCCGCCCTAAGTTACAATTCAGTTAACTCTACGTAAATATATGTCTGTATAAATGTATGAAATGTGTATGTAAATTATTAATATCGCTTGGGAAAATGTTGCTCATTTCGCCCAAGTAGCTTTGTTTGGAAGTGAATTGGACTAATATTACGCACTTTGTGTCCTTGTCACAGTGAAGCTGAATTGCAATACAAAATAAGCATTAGCTATATAGCTAGGGCCATTTTATAAGTTTAGCAGCGGGCAGCAGCGTCATCTGAGACCGCCAGTAGGCGTGCCCTGTCGGTGTCGGTTCTCTTAATTGGATATATACAGGGTTACAGGAAAAGTCGTGCTAGATCCCTTAAGGGTGTGGAGCACCCATCATTTCTGACTTATTTCACTATGAAACACCCTACCCTAAACTTAACCCTTTTCGAGATATTCGACTTTTAATTTTTTTATTGAAAATTGCTGATTTTTAGGCTACTACACTTATTTTTGTTTATTTTGTGTATCTTATTATTATTATTATTGCATTTTTACATGTGTAGTAAGATGCTTTAGGACGTCAATCATTAAAATAGTGCACAAGTTAATTGAATAGACTGTAGTAGACAAGTGAAAGAAAAGAAATAAAAAACATATTAGAAAGTTTATTTTTCTCTAAGGGATATCTAAAAAAAATGTTATGGTAATTGTTCGGCAGATGTTTTTTAAAATATTTACGTTTCATCAGCTATCTAACGAGGTGTAACAATCTAGGGTTTGTATTACATTTCGTGGAAAAAAAGTAGTTGGGACGCTCCAGGTAGCAGTTCTAACGGTCCCACGCCTATTGTCCTTCAAGTTAAGACGCTTACACTTAGACGTTGACAGAGTTTATCGAAGACTTCGAGAAACTGGCTCTGTTTTGAGACGAAGTACAGACATGGGAAGACCACGAATTGACGACGAAGAACAGGACAATGAGATAGTGCAACGCTTTCGAGCGGATCCGACTACTTCCACTAATATTGTTGCCCGTGATCTGGGGCTTTCGCAATGGAGAGTGTGGTTTACAGTGCATACTGCTGGCCTATACCCGTACCATTACACGCCAGTACACGTTATTGAAGAAGGGGACCCCGCGAGAAGATTGGACTTTTGCAGATTTATGCTAAATGCTGATGTAGAAGACCCAGATTTTTTAAGAAATATCTTGTGGACGGATGAGTCCAAATTTGATAAAGATGGCATAACTAACTATCACAACGCCCATTACTGGGCCCTAAAAGAACTAAGGAATCCCAATAAGAAAAGAGTGAAGGGGTCCCAACGAAGATTCAGCGTGAATGTGTGGATGGGCATTATCTCCAATCATTTGATTGGACCTTACTTTCTCCCGGATAATCTAAACGGGGAAAGCTACGAAAATTTCCTGAGAGCAGACTTGAGTGATTTGCTGGATGATCTGCCACTCAACCTGATCAGGGACATGTGGTTCCAACACGATGGCTGCCCTGCCCATTTCAGGAGAAGTGTCAGAGACTGGCTGGACACAAATTATCCAAACAAATGGATTGGACGAGGTGGGCCATTGCCATGGCCAGCAAGAAGTCCGGACCTAACCCCCATGGATTTTCATGTGTGGGGCTGCATGAAAAGTCTCGTGTACAGCGAGCCGAATCCAGTTTCGTCTGTGGAAGACTTAAGAGAAAGGATTGTGGATGCAGCAAATAAAATGAGGACCACATTGACCACTGGCGTAGTGAAGACCGGTCTCCGTAGAAGGATGCGACAATGTATTAGAAATAGAGGCGGCCATGTTGAACATGAACTGTAGAAAAAGAAAAAGTTGTGAGAAAACCTTTAATAAATGGCATTTCATGCTTACCTATTGTTTTATTTTACTTTTTAGGGCTAAGTATACATTTTCTTCTCCACTGTCGCCTATGAAACTAAATTTTTTTGAATGCATTTGAATAAAACCCTACATTATTATACCTCGTTAGATAGCTGATGAACCGTAGATATTTTAAAAAACATCTGCCGAACAATTACCATAATATTTTTTTTAGATATCCCTTAGAGAAAAATAAACTTTCTAATATGTTTTTTATTTCTTTTCTTTCACTTGTCTACTACGGTCTATTCAAATAACTTGTGCACTATTTTAATGATTGACGTCCTAAAGCATCTTACTACACATGTAAAAATGCAATAATAATAATAATAAGATACACAAAATAAACAAAAATAAATGTAGTAGCCTAAAAATCAGCAATTTTCAATAAAAAAATTAAAAGTCGAATATCTCGAAAAGGGTTAAGTTTAGGGTAGGGTGTTTCATAGTGAAATTAGTCAGAAATGATGGGTGCTCCACACCCTTAAGGGATCTAGCACGACTTTTCCTGTAACCCTGTATATAGGTACAAATATTTATAACTACTAAGAGTTCCGGTATTTCCATTAAAACTGTGAATAAAATCCCGTGAAAAGAAATGCCCGTATTAGTTTTGGTCACAAGTACACAAATAACACTACCCTAATTTCGATTGATTCCGACCTGATTATAACTATATAATTAGTCAAAGAAGAACGCCCAAAATTGTATGGAAGTTGGGCCTTGAACTTTAAATCTTGCGTTTTTCGATATGAGAGTAAACCTCAGCAGTGAAAATATCTAGTTATGAAAGAAGAATGCCCAAAATTGTATGGGAGTTTGCCCTTGATCTTTGAACGTCATCGGTGCGAGGTTAGACGCCACTATTTAGAAACCACTTACCTACATTTAAATATCTCCAACCGCGTATTTACATTTAAATATCCCTCCTAATGTAACCTTTTTTATACCCACCTAGATATTTATTTTATACACACCCGCTCTTGTCTTTGCCCCTTTCCTGGGCACAGACCGACAAATAGCTCTGTGGTAGCACCGAGCGCCACGCGTTTTTCTCATCCTAGTGATACTGTGTTAAAACCCTACTAAACGTTATAAATAAAGTGGTGTGTGAACCTAATAGACCAGAGACGACGACTCCTAAGTACCTATAGTAATAAGTGCTACTACTTAGGTAGACATCTACTCCCCTTGAACCCCTCTTTTAGATTATTTAGCACAGCACCCTTCTAAAATAACCACCATGAGTTCTTTTCTTATCTTAATTAATTATATATTCTTTATTGCACAAATTTTAAAAGTAAATACAGTTACAAATTTTGTGTACAAAGGCGAGCTTATCTCTAAAAGAGATCTCTTCCAGCCAACCTTATAGGGTGTGAGACAAGGCACTAAGAGCGAGGGGGCAAAAGGTGCATAATATACTACATAATAACTAAATATTGAAACTACTTTACACACATATATATTACATATAGTAAATAAATACTTATAATAAATAATAATAAACATACATAAATACATACATATCATATTATACTGAGTGAGACAGATAGTGCTCGTTTAGTTTTAAAGGATGTTACCGACGTACTATCTCGAATGACCGTCGGCAGTTGATTCCACATCTGCGCCGCTCGGACAGTAAAGGAATTATCTTCTTAGGGGGCCAGGAAGACTGGCGACACTTCGACCCTTCAGCATCTTTTGTGCCAAACCCCTGTCCACCAACGGTGCCCCAAGCCATTAGGTGGACTTCACATACGCCTTGGATTTTTTTCTTTGGCCTATGCAGTTTTCCCTACGATGTGTTCTTGGTGAATATGGGTGGGGTTTGAACTCACACGTTCTACTCGTACATAATGCATGTTATAATTATACTCTTACATCTAGATGTATGATGTTCTAAAATAATAATCTGCGCAGTACTTTGGCCTTATCAGGTAATTATAATCTAATTGCTTGGTATGGTAGAGTGATGCGCCAAAATGCTACGGGGAGGGAGCCTGGTAATCTGATTTCAGAGGTTCATCCTTTTTTAAGTACCAGTCGCTCATAAAGGATGGATTGCGAGCATACATTTTTAATCACAGTTATCTTTGTGTCGGGGTAAAAAATAAATTTTGTATAATGTTGTTTAAGTACCTCATGAACGTGAAGAGAGTACACAACGAGCTAGGCTATACGGATCTTTCTTCCGTCATATTTATTCGAACTACAATGCATGTTTCCATCCATTATATACACACACCCTCACGCTAATACACACACAAACACCCCCCCCAACACACACACTTTCTAACTTGTTCTAACTTTCCTTTCTTCATTGAGGGTGAAGAACCTGGTGATTTGTCATACAGGTTTCTATCTAGTACAGACACCAGTCTCTCACAAAGGTTTTTATGCTTTTATGACCGTGTTTAGCTGTTTTTTTTTTATCTGTAACTTTTGTAAAGAGAAAACATATTTTTGTTTGTTTTTTGACCTGGACCTGGACCTGGACCTGGACCTGGACCTGGACCTGGACCTGGACCTGGACCTGGACCTGGACCTGGACCTGGACCTGGACCTGGACCTGGACCTGGACCTGGACCTGGACCTGGACCTGGACCTGGACCTGGACCTGGACCTGGACCTGGACCTGGACCTGGACCTGGACCTGGACCTGGACCTGGACCTGGATAAGTCTGAGTGGAAGTGGGATAGGGAGCGGAAGTGGGAATGGAGCGGATCCTGTAGTCCACGCGAGCGGAGCCGCGGGCACAGCTATTTATAATGAGTTACAACCATCAACCACGCTGCTGGTGACATAGGCAAATCAAACCGATTTCGGAATCTAGTGTATTTTCTACACGTGAAATGGATTATTTGACGTCCATAACATCATAAATAGAAGAGAATAGAATAGAATGTGGTAGGTATGACGTAAAAGCGACGCTGCAATTGGCATGGACAAATTATTGTAAAAAGTTAGCAAAGTGTACATCATCAGCCGAAATACTGCTAAACATAAGCCTAGAATGCCTATTTTGGTGGGCAGTCCATTCGGGGATTTGCCATAATCACCACGCTTGGCAGGCGTGGATCGGTGATCGCAGTTATACACAGGACAAGTCTGCTGCACATCCCTGGTGCAATGCAAAGTGTACGTCGTACATAAATTGCGGATTCGGCAAATAGATTTTTGTAACAGAAAATGTCTGAAACTTTCATAGTTTTCCCATAATTCCCGAACAATTTTACATTTATTTTAATGTTAAAAATTTCAGCTAATCTGTCTAGGTTTCGAGTTATCACCCGAAATGGAGACAGGCGGATAGACAGACGAACAAAATAGCTTCGCTGTAAGGGTATCCGGTTTAATGGAACCCAAAAAACCTAATAGTTGGCATCGAACCGCAACTGAAATCTTATCATCTTGTGTTGCCATCTCTAAAATCTGCTAATTATGACAAGAAACTTGAAAACCCCGGATTTTAAAGCTTACAACTCGAACATGTCAACAGAGTTTGTTTTTAAATTACTTAGTAAAAAATGGTTTCAATTATTTATTATACATCCAACTAGTTTTTATCTTCATACAATTCTTACCCACGACGGAACGGAGACGATGTATGCGTTTGGGGTGAGAGGCAGTTTGTTTGTTTGTGCAAACCAATGTTGCCATTTATCTCCAAAACTACTAGTCCGATTTTAATGCGGTTTTCAGTGATGGGTTTGGGTTTAATTGGTGCATGTTCTTATTGACTAAATATTTATTGTAAAAAAACGAAACAGAATCTTCGTCCCGGGGCGGTGCTCCGGCGGCGAGAGGTGACTTTAAACCTTAAAACCCGGACTAAAAATGAAGATGCCCCGGGACGCCCCCTACTCTAGGACAAATCCAGCGAAACCCGGCCGGATGGCAACCCTATTATCATCAAAAAGAATTACGTTAGCAGAAAATGGCGAAGATGGGTTGTTTCCATCGCTAGGGATTTTATGATAGTAACGAGTTTCGTGCCAGACATTTTTTATTTCTAAGAAATACTTGGAAGTACTAAGTGAACGGGATTCGCCTGTCGATCTGGATTCCCTAGGTGGCTATAATGCTCCAAATAAGCTGGCTTACATGGTACGTTCGAGTGGTCGAATTTAGGCTTTTATTTAAAAAAAAAATGTAACATTATAGATTTTAAATAATCAATTGCGGTACAATCGACGAATTGACGACCTCCTTGGCGGAACGAGTAACTCTCGGACTGCCACGCCGGAGGTTGCGGGTTCGAATCCCGCTAGGGGCAAATGTTCGTATGATGAATATGAATGTTTGTACCTAAGTCTTGGCTGTTTATATATTTATATAGGTATGTCTATCCGTTATCTAGTAACCATATCACAGGCTCTGCCTAGTTTGGGACTGGATAATTGGTGTGAATATCTGAGATATTTATTTATTTAATCACTCTTTATGCTATAGACAGAACAGGCATTTCAATCTCTAGCATTCCCTTGCATTCCGTCATCAGCCGTCCACAGTGTGACGCCTTGGCTGCTAACGCCAGGAAGCGGTAGTCGATGTACGAATTGCCCGGAAACGGAAAAATGACGTGTATAAGTGTATCAAGTGTACTCATGTCGATACGTCCAAGGTACACTATGGCAACTAAAATTTGGATCAATTTTGTTTTAATCAAAATCGAGTCATCATATACTATTTATTATCATCATCATCAGGTTATTTTTATCTCCACTGCAGGAGCACAACCCTCTCTCATCTGCCGGAGATGGACGGAGTTTTTGGCCTACACTGGCCAGACGGGTTGGGAAAGCCTGATTGATGTTTTATAATGTATTCCCTTAGTCGCCTTGTACGAAAGCTACGGGATGAGTTGGAGTGGTCCTATTCTACTCTACAGGAAACCACACGGCAAGTCATCATATACTATTTATTATGCTCTCTGAATTTTAAGAAAGAAAATTTTTGAGTATTGATGACTCGATTTTAATAAAAACATAATTGACCCAAATTTTAGTTCACGTAGTGTACATTTGAGGTGTCTATGTGAAATAAATGATTTGACTTTGATTTTGGAAACCTATAGGTTCGGACCCAACCCGAAACCCAAACCTTTAGGTTTTTAACTATACTTAACTAACAGGTGGAGGTTTTTCGGTTATGTCCGCGTTTCTACTCTTCTACTATAAATATACATATACATATTTATAGCACGAACGATGGGCCTGATATTTATTTATTTTATTTTAAGAAAACTTACAGCTATTATAACTAAGTACATTACACATATAGCAAAAAAGAGCCAATTAAAATACTGATATAGTCAGACACATCATAAAATGGCGGCAGATAATGATGCGATGTAGCTGGGCGCATCATGATCTGCCTGATTTTATGATCGGCTTCCGACATACACAAATTAATACCTTCTATTCATGGTTAAAAAATTTAAATTTTCTAGTGCCATTTTTTTTTAAATCTAAAAGCTATATATTCATAAAATTATAAAACTTCGAACGCTTTGCAGTTTCTGTATAGTGGGCCTGGCAACAGAATTCTGAAAGTAATATATTAAAAAGTATAAAAGTCTCAAAAACTTTCTATATAATATCAACCTCTTATCCCAAGCACACAGACCCGGACGGGGTGAATACGTATTTACATTTTCCTGACAAAGTATCGGCAATACGAAGCATGAAATTGAATTGCAAACCACAAGATTTTTTGATACCTACATTAGACCCTCGGCACTCTATACAAGCAAACAGATTTACATACATACATAATGCTCGCGCCTTGGTCCCAGAGGGGTAGGCAGAGTAACGATGTATCGCCACTTTGTGCAATCCAATGTCGCAAAGCGACTTTCCTTCGCCCACTTTTCGCTCCGTGATACCCCTTGACGTGATGTGTTGCGAACAACATCGTCGATTCGCAAAAAGATTTAGTTACCTACTGTTACTACCACCAGCCTGTCAGTACACGTTTGTGTGTGTGCGTAAATTATTGTAGGGCTGCTTCACCCAGCGCGCGAACATAGTGGATCGAGAGAGGGACGTCGACATAAGTGTCCCTTTCTAAGTTATAGCATCGATCTCTTGGCGCCGGCCGAAAGCGCGCTGGCGAAGTAAGCCCAGTAGTGCGTATTGCTAGCCGTGCTCTATTTTGCAGGCGACGTTAGACTGGTGGTGTGTGTTGCTTTAATATAATATTTATGTAATAGTGTTTAGTCTCTGCATACGTCGTAAATGGTCGAAAGGAATTCTAACATAAAAGACTAAATAATCTATTAATTTTAATTTTGCAAGAGTGACATTGAATTTTGACGCCAATAAATTTCTTTAGGGGTTTAATGGAATGAGTTTTTGTTTTACAGCTTTCACACAAGGAAAAGTACCTATCGTTTTAATCTATGTATAGTAGGTTGAAAAATACAGAGAGGATTTTTTTACCTGCCGACATTTAATTGTACCTACTAATCATTTACTTTCATCATCAGGTTATTTTTGTCTCCACTGCAGGAGCACAACCCTCTCTCATCTGCCGGAGACAGACGGAGGATTTGGCCTACACTCCCCGCGCTGGCCAGACGGGTTGGGGAGGCCTGATTTATGTTTTATAATGTATTCCCTTAGTCGCCTTGTACGACATCCACGGGAAGAGTTGGAGTGGTCCTATTCTACTCTACCGGAAACCACACGGCAAATTATACTTTAGTGTACTATTTATAATAGTATTTGTACTATTATCAAAATTTGGTAGGTACTAAGGTTGACTGGAGATATTCCTAAATGGGATAAGTCCGACTTTGTATACAATTTTATTCCTATTTGTTAATGTTGTTAATTTGCGCTTTGCAAAAGGCATATCTATAGGCTATATCCAGCAGTGGACGGCGGTAGGCTAATGATTAAATATTTCGTATACACATATACACTGATTTATTCCCATACTTGGAATGTCTTCTATATGACGGGATTTAGAGATGAAGAAAAATTCAGAAATATAACATCCAGACCGGGACCAACTTGTACAAATTGTACAAAATTTTCTGTCACCACTGGGAATTGAACCCACGATCTCTTGCGCTCGAGTCCAATGATCAAGCCACTAGGCGAACGAGGCGGTCTTGGCAACCAGCATTTTTCTATGGTGTTAGAACTGTATGAAAAAAAAAACTGCACAACATTGTTTTATGAAGAAAATAAATAGTTAAGGGGATTTCTGGAATTTTTTGGAATTTTTGTCCAGAAATCCCCTTAAGGAGATTTTTCGCAGGGGATTATTGGAATAAGCCACAATTTACATACAAGCGTATCTAATTTGCTGATTTATTACCTCTAGACATAGGCGAGAGGAAGTGATAGTGCACACTTGCGGCCCCAGCAGACACCCCCATCAGCGTGATGCTGTCGGGGTCACCTCCGAACACCTTGATGTTGCCCTTGACCCATTTGAGCGCTGCCGCCTGGTCCTTCAGGCCGACGTTGCCGGGAGCCACCTTGTCTCCAGTACTTAGGAAACCTGTAAAGTAAACATTCATCTTTCAAGAAGAGGACGGGGTCAAAGTCAAAATCATTTATTGCATATGAGTACACTTGGTACATATATACACGTCATTTTTTTTTATCTACTACCGCTTACAAGGTGTTAGCGCTGTGAAGAAGAAACGGCGCAACAAACGGCACTTGCATACAATTAATAAAGATTTTGCGAAGCTGAATTAACATTAGTACCAGGCATCTTTGTCATTCAAATAATAGTTTATTTCATAATAGACTTTCTTACAAAGTTGTTTTTTAATGTGAATTTTAAACTTTCTGTCCGTCATATTTAAGATTTCCTCTGGTAGTTTGTTGTGGAAGCGTATACATTGCCCCTTATGGGTATGGTGGAGTTCATTGAGAAAGGCCTAGGCTTATGTCAACGCCGTGGACTCATCGACTGATATATCAAAGGGATTCCTAATGCTCCTAACTCTATTTACTCTACTACTGTTTGTTTGTGATTTAAATTCAGTGATTGGGCAACAATAGGTATTAGGAAAAGTAGAGACGTACTATTTCAATTATATGCAGATAGATCTTCAAGACCCGAAGATTACAACTTTAAAGAACATGTAAAAAATTATTCAAAATTTTTTAAATCTGTCTGTATTGCTGCCAAATCTAATCTAATTAGTAAAAAAATAAAAAAACGCGGAAAATAAAATGAAAGTAGTATGGACAATAATTAATAGCGAATCGGGAAGAACCAAACATCGCGACAACGATATTATCCTAAATACTGACCGCGGCACGTTAACATCGAATGCCGAGGTGGCTCAAGAGTTTGAAACTTTCTTTACTAATATACCACTAAAGACCACACAGAAAACTTAAATTCATCGGCTGCTCTTTCAGCGGAATTTCTACGAAAGAACGTTCCCTCTTGCATCACTGAATTTGAATTTAGGCACCCACAGGATATTATAACGTCCTTTAAACAAATAAAAATAAAAACCACTGAAGACCTGTGGGGTATGTCTGTTAAAGTATGTAATTCCATCATTGATATTTTAGCACCATATCTTGCCTTCGCGTTTAATCTCTCTATAGATCATGGCACTTTTCCCGATCTAATGAAGCTAAGTAAAACTATACCATTGTACAAATCAGGAGACAAAAGAGATCCTAGCAACTTTAGACCCATTTCGATCTTACCGGTACTTAGCAAGGTTTTCGAAAAGGTCATGCTCAGTCAAATGCTTGTACATTTCAACTGTAACAAACTTCTACATGACCAACAGTTTGGTTTCACTAAAGGCCGCTCGACGACGGACGCTGGTGCTGCTCTTCTGCAAAATATTTTTGATGCTTTTGAGCGGCACCACGATGCTATCGGGGTTTTTTGTGATTTATCTAAGGCGTTTGATTGCGTAGATCATAAAACGTTGCTCTTAAAATTAGAACATTACGGTATCAAAAATAAAAACCTTAGTTTATTGAACTCCTACCTAACAAACAGGATTTAAAAGGTTCAGATAAACGGTAAAAAGTCGCAGGGATCTCTTATTAAAATAGGAGCAGGGCTTTATTAGAACAGGGCTCAATATTAGGACCTTTCCTTTTTTTGGTTTATATAAACGATCTTCCGTACATGGTACAGAATATGTCGAAGATTGTGTTGTTTGCAGATGATACTTCTCTGATTTTTGAAGTTAATAGACATGCCCAAAACTATGACGATGTGAACGACACCATTCGGCAAGTTCATGAATGGTTTATTGCTAACAACCTTGTTTTAAACTCCAAAAAAAACTAAATGCATAAAATTCACACTTCCAGGTGTTAAACCATGTGATAATGACATAATATTAAATAACGAGAAGTTAGCATTTGTGGATAATACAGTTTTCTTGGGGCTAACCCTTGACAAGAAGCTGCAATGGGGTCCACATATAGAATTGTTATCAGGTCGGCTAAGCTCCGCAGCATATGCCTAAAAAAAAGATTAAAAAAAAATATTTTAAAAAATTAAAAAGATTAGAGAGTTGACAGATATAGCTACAGCAAGACTTGTATATTTTAGCTACTTTCACAGTCTTATGTCTTATGGCCTCTTGCTCTGGGGTCGTGCCGCTGATATCGATTCTATATTCATTTTACAAAAAAGAGTAATAAGATCTATTTATGGGCTTCGTAGTCGTGATTCTCTAAGAGAATTATTTGAGGAAATAAATATAATGACGGTGCCATGTCAATACATATTCGCTAACATTATGTTCGTTAGACAGAACCTTTCTTTACTCAGCTTAAATAATGAGAGGCATAATTTAAATCTTAGAAATAATAATAAAATTCAAATACATCATGCTAGATTGTCTAAGATCAATAATTCTTTTGTGGGGCTGTGCGTGCGTTAATACAATAAGGTTCCGAATGAAATTATTAACTTGTCTGAACAAAAATTCAAATCTTCTATAAAAGTTAATCTGTGCAAGAAAGCCTACTATAAGTTAGATGACTACTTAAATGATAAAAGTCCATGGAGTGCTTGATGGCTCAGCATAGGTAGACTTTGATTGTAATGAATAAGATAAATCAAAGGTAGGGCCCTGTGCCGTTGGGTTTGTTGCCACTTCTTCCCCTCGGTTATACAGGTGGAAGTGGAGTAGTTTTAGGCAGAATTTGACGTCAAAAAGAGAATAATGTATTCCAATTTTGAAAATAAATATTTTGATTTTGATTTGTTAGTTTGATCGTATATACGTTCTTTCATTTGCTCGCTTGCTTGTTTGTTGCTAAACCATTCAATAACGACTTTCGATTAATAATAACATATAGGATACTTTTATTTTATTGTGTCGGCCCCGTAGCCTAGTCGGTAGTACACCTGCCTGCGAAGCTCGGGGTCGCGGGTTCGGATACCGCCCAGGGCAAACATTCGTGTGATGAGCACTTGTGTTTGCCTTGTGACTGGATGTTATTTATATATTATATTATATATTTATGTATGTATATCAGCTGTCTGATACCCATATTACACACTCTGCCTAGTTTGGGATCAGGTGGCCGTGTATGAAATGTACCCACATATTTATTTATTTATTACGCAAACCTGACTGGTATATAGGGTGAAACAGAAAAATGTCACTAGCCTATTATTTCTTAACAAATAAAGATATCCATTAAATTATAATTGATATAGCTACTAAGTGACCTGATGCTAAAATGTAATTGAAATCTTAAATAATAATTTTTTTTACGAAGAATAAAAGAACTTTTTTACCCCATAAGGGGTAATTTTTTTTAACGCCATTCGAAAGGTCTGCTTATCATCTACATAAAAGGTTATTTACTTCAATGTCGAAAATCCAGTAGTCAGAAATGATACAGTTCAAACACGAAGTGAACATTTTTTATTACAAAAATACAAATTACAAAATAAAAATAACCTGCTAGTACCTACGATAAATCTATTTAAGAAACCAGTCAGTTCCTCTTCTAAAAACTAGTTGCGCTAAATAATGCGAAACCATGACGTATTTATTATAGTACTATTTCGATTTTGTACTATACTATGAACTTAAGAAAATCTTACAAATAGGAGGATACGAGGAGTATCCAATTAATTTGCATTGTTTAACCGAAGCTACAATTTTGAATGCAATGCAATCCAACACAAATTGTAGCATTTGACAATTCCAACGTAACATCCAATTAACGGAATCATCCAACCCTCTCTAATGGTAAAAGCATTTGCTGGGACACAGACAAACTCTCTACCGAGGTAACTAATGAGAAATAGTAATACGCGTAAATAGCGTCAATATTTAGTAATAATTAAATGTTCTGCGTAGTAACTGCACAAGTGTCAAAGCGAATGTAAATGAGTTGCGGCTTGGCGCCGCAGTTACGTGGAACACAGCGATTGTTTGGTTCGCTCCAGTAAGAGTCCCCGCAGAATGCCACCTTTATATCGGCCGTTAATTTAGTCGGATTGAGCTGCTAGTGTACACACTGGGCCAACAAATCGTCATAGTGTGCGCACTTGCATACATCTTTATACTGTTTATGAGCCTGACTAAATTATCGGCCGATATAAAGTTTGCAGTCTGCGGGGATTCTAAGTATATAGAGATAATTGCATCTCGTCAACAAAATAAATAATAGATGGTGTTCCTAAGTGGATCGCAAAGTTTACATGGTAAAACAAACTTGCTTGAACAAACAAACTTGTAAACAAGTTTTTGCTGCTGGTGACCCTTTCATGAACATGTGATCTTATCTTATCTTCTAGGGGGTCAGGAAGACCTGGCGACACTTCGACCCTTCAGGATCTTTTGTGCCAAATCCCTGACCACCAACGGTGCCCCAAGCCGATTTGGTGGACTTCACATACGCCTCAGAATTTCAGGCATATGCAGGTTTCCTTACGATGTTTTCCTTCACCATGAACATGTTACTGAGACGCAAAGAGCGCTGGTTTTCGTTTGGTTTGGAATAAAATATACACCACTTACCATCATATGAAATTTAGGTCAAGCGTAAACTCATCAGGAATAAAGAAACACACACACACACGGAAAGAATCCTGTAAGTCGACTTTTTGTACAATGCTAAGCAACAAATGACACTTTATCTATGGTTTTTTTCGGCGGAATACGTTACTTCGTTCTACGACAACAAACAATTGCAAACTAATCTAATTAATTAAAAACGGAAACTTCGCGTGTCTTTACAGTGAAAATATTTGCAAAAATATCTACTCGTATTTGGAGGATGAAGAATAAGAAATAGAACACGTTATGATCAATTTTGAAATGTTTGTCTGTTTCTCTGTTAGTTTGTTCACGCATCACGTAAACTGAATCGATATGGATGGCCTTTCACAGAAACATAGGGCTTAATTTTAGGCCTTTATATCATCGCAATCGACTAACTCAATCAAACGTTATGGGAATTATAAATTTTCAGATACATTAGTAGGCATGCAATATAACAAAGAAGTATAATTATAATGTTCGGTGCATATGCGATGAGTTAGGACTACATTTGGAGCTGGATTGTAATTACGTTGGAGAACTGAGTCAGTTTACTTTTTACTTATAATTGCATAAGTCATCTACCCTCGCGTCGGCAAACATGCCTGAACGCCACAGTAGCGTGGGAGCCTCAACAGAGCCCTGAAGATGTTATTGTATTGAATTCGCAGAGCACTTAAGCTTCTTGTGTGAAGCTGGGCTCTCTGCCGGCTGTGGACGATCTGGGGCAAGGTTTTTATTTTTAGTATTGTTTATTTGTATACTATTTTAAATCAATAATAAGTTATTTACTGTCATAGTGTAAGTAAATGAAATACATAATAAGTACCCTCTAATACATGAGACTAGCTGCTGCCCGCGACTTCGTCCGGGTGGAGAATTTAACATTACAAATTGTTATGTATTTCCCATAGGATTGAGATGTTTTCGGGATAAAAACTATCCTATGTCCTATTCCAGGATCTAACCTATATGTGTGCCAAGTTTCATTTCGATCCGTCCAGTAGTTGATGCATGATTGAGTAACAAACATTCAAACCACAGGGCGGACACTTGTGCCAAAATGTATGCGATGGCGGGAAATCGACTACCTATTCTTACACAAATACAATAATCGTGTCCGCACACGGCAGCGCACGCACACATGCCTAAGGCAATTGTTAGGGGTGTCAGACCGCGCGGACCGGCCGTGGGCACCAGTAACTTTGTGATGGCGGCGTAAAGTGTGCATAAAAATAAAAATAGTTTATATAGGTGGTTGATTAATTGAGATTTAAGTCGTAGGTATACAATCTTTTTCCAACTTTCAATATTTACGTGCAAAATCTCTATGCAACCATACAAAACTGTACGAATTCTTGATAGACTAGTTGGTACTGCGCTCGCCTCACGTTTATGAGGTCGAGGGTTCGAATTCGGGCACAGGCCAAAGAACGAACTAAGAACGTTTTTAGTGAAGGAAAATACCTTAAGAAACCAGCCAAAGAAGTAATAATTCTAAGGCGTATGTGAAGTCCACAAACCCGCATTGGGCCAGCGTCGTGGACTATTGTTATGGAATAATTCCTACTCGCGTGTAATTTTTTCTTTCTTTCATTATGATTTAAATATATCACTAAACATGGCGCATGTGCTAAAATAAAATATTTTTCGACATACAGGGAAAAATACGACACTCATCATTGTGCACATTATAATTTTTTTAAATCTATACATATATTAAAACAGTAAAAAGGCGTTTCTGTACATTAAAGTAAAAAAAAATCAGACCTTAAGACCAGTGGAGTCCAAAAATATAATTAAAAAAATCGTGTTTATGTATGTACGAGTATGTACGGGCTAATCTTGGAAACTGCTGAACAGAATTTGACGGCGTTTTCACTGTTTAATAGCTTAGTTCGGGAACTGGAGAGAAGGGGTATACTTATCAAAGGATATTTACGAAATTTCCACATTTGTTTGAGTAGGTAAATTTTGTGTTATCACAGGAGTTTTCTGACTGTGGCAACATCAAAGTTGGTAGACACTGCGTTTCTTTTTAATTTCTTTGCAAGACGATCCGAAGCACAGAAATGAAGATCGCAAACTCTGTCATTCTTTAAACTTTTATGGTTTAAGTCGGATCGTCCAATCACTTGAATCCAGTATATACATCTGGGAAACAATTTTTTTTTGTATATACATCTGAAAAACAAAAAAAGATTTTATACCCAAACAAAAGGAACTGCGGAAACGTTCCTACAATGTTACGTTGTAAGCTCACGTCACACGCCACTGTATGACACATGTCATTTTTTTCTTTTTATTATGCTGCAATTACACATCCGCGCAAGTCGGTAGACAATCGCTCATTAAATTTCGATTACATCAAAAAGGTGAAAATTCAAACGTGACGTCGGTTCCGTTATTTGTTAATTTAATTAAATATATATTTTATGTATTATGTATGTGTACACACACACACATCCATACACGCTCACTTTCATACTCACACACGCTCAAACAGAACTTTACATTATATGTTTCGTTGATAATTGCTTACACTACACAGTTGGACTTTCCTTGAACTCAAGATTAATATGACTTCCGAGTGGAGAGAGCCTGGTGAACTGTAAAACAGGCACTTGCCTAGTTCAGACACCAGCCTCTCACAAGGCAAATGCTGTCCTTTGATCTATTGTTAAGTCTAGCATAATGATTACTATTGTATGTATTTACCTTGTGAGAAGAAATAAATAAAATTATTATTATTATTATTATTATTATTATTATTATACATTACATTTGTCTAAACCCAAACTTGATTTTATTCACTTCAGATCAGAACATCTCATTCTCCTGTACCATTGAAATTAGATAAGGACCAATTCACTAATATAGTACCCAGACTAAGACGAACTCTAAAGATGTCTATACATGAAAGGAATCGAACTCACGTATTCTGGTACTTGAATCAATAAGCAAGCCACTAAGCCAACGACGTGGTCAATAATCATGATATCTTCAACAGAGGGAGTCAAAATATTTATTTTTGTATGCATGACTGCCATAAATTAAAATTTACATAAACGATTTTTTTACTAGCATGAACACTTGGCAATTATGCGAATGTATGTACGGTGGACCACACGCTAAAGTCTAAAGTGTACAAAATATAAAATTTGCAACTAGGTGTTTTTCCAACTTTACCTAATTTTTTTTAGAATTCAGGTATCTTCTTACACGCTACAATTAAACCCCACGTTGAGCGCTAGAATGTAATAAGTTCCTGATGATCTGCAGGTTCCTGAATAATTCATGGATATGATGAACGTGGGGTTTAATTGAAGGCGTGACTAATACTACTTAAATTCTTTAAAATTTAATATGTTTTGTCACAAAACATATTTAATTTCGCGTGACAAGTTACCTAATTCAAAAAGACCCACATCGATGCGAGCGTCTCGCGACTTAACGCAAATGTGTAAATGTCGTACAACAAACAAATAAATATACAATTGATTAAAATTGTATCAATGTCTATCCCAAATAACATTTTATTTACATTATCAAACAGAATAAAATGAACCAAAACGTATAAAATTATATTTGTATTACTTATAATACCAAAATTCAATCCTACAAATTGTTTGAATAAATAGGCAAAATGTGTTACTTACCTCGATTCTTCTGGAGGAAAAGAATGAAATCGTCTCTTTTTGTCATTACTGTTAATCAAACAACCACCTATTATACAGCACAATACTTCACAATTATTCTTTTAATTATCTTTCAAGCAATACATACAGCCCTGACGGCTAGTGCCCTAAACGCTACCCAAAACTGCGGCGCGGGGTGAGGAAGCTGTGATTGGCGGGGGGAAGGGAGTGTCCATTCTATACGTAGTATTATTAAGTATTCTATGATTCAAACATCCAAACTTTCGCATTTGTATGTATGTAGTATGTATGTAAACGTTTTATTGTACCAAAAATAACAACAACAACAATAATAAAATGGGAATTAAACTGTGTACAAAGGCGGACTTATCCCACTTAGGGATCTCTTCCAGTCAACCTTAGAGTAACCGAAAGGACAAGTATAACGCGTTTAGTATCAAATTTGATAAAGAAATGTAAATTTGTAATATTAGTGGGATTGTAAATAGAGAAGATTCTTACCCAAAGGCCCCAGTCTATAGTTAATCGTCACGACCACTATGTCCCGATCCAAGAGGTGGTCGGTTTTGTACACCTCACCAGCTCCGTACATGAATGACCCTCCATGGATGAAGACGATCACAGGGAGAGACGCACTTGCATCCACTTCTGGAGTGTACACGTTGAGGTACAGACAGTCTTCTTGACCTGAAGGACGAATAAGGTTATATTTAGTATCACTTTACATGCATTTGAGGCTGATGAAATTTATTCTAAGAGAGAGAGAGGGGGGGGGGAGAGAGGTACGGCGTCCAGTAAAAATTGCCAAGTTCAACACAATGCCGATCGACGTCCTCCTTACGCGAAATTGGTATTAATATCGGCCTATTCCACATATCCCTACTGGTCTGTCTGAAGAACGGAATTTTTTTCCACTCTTTTCTACTAGGGGGGATACATGGAAATTTTACTTCCACGTATTTCTACTAAGATAAAGTTACCTGTACTTTATCTAAATTTACTTTACTTTACTTACTTTACCTGAAAGAAAAATCCTTTATTGTACTTGAAAAAAACATCCTCGATACTATCGGTATTGAAATTAATAATTAATTTTCTTGAAATCAGTGAATAGGGTTAGGGGACTTTGGTTTTACACTTTACAAGTTTCAAGTCTATGAGAGATAGCCCTCGGTGTTTCTTTGAAGGATATGATTCGTAATGAGGAGATCCGACGAAGAACGAAGGTCACCGACGTAGCCGAAAGGATTAGCAAGCTGAAGTGACAGTGGGCCGGCCGCATCTGTCACAGAACCGACGGCCGTTGGGGCAGACGAGTTCTGGAGTGGAGACTGGGTAAGCACGCGCAGGGCGGGACGTCGAGCCGCCATGTGGACCGACGACCTGAAGAAGGTGGCTGATAGCGGCTGGATGCGGAAGGCGGAGGACCGGGTGTAGTGGCGTTCATTGGGGAAGGCCTATGTCCAGCAGTGGACGTCTAAGGGCTGACGTGATGATACTTTAAAGGTATCTCATCATCATCATCAGGTTATTTTTGTCTCCACTGCAGGAGCACAACCCTCTCTCATCTGCCGGAGACAGACGGAGGATTTGGCCTAAAGGTATCTATCAGCTTGTAAAAAGAAGGGAATTGTATGCACATACCTAAATCTGTACTGTATGAGGCAGTATGGGTCCAAGTGACTATGTCATTCAATGTGTTAAAGTTTGAAATTGTAAATACAACCTTCAGTCAGACCAGAATACGTCTCATTTTTTTTTATTAAGGTCGGAATTGAGTGGTAAACTAATAGAACCTAAAAAGAACTTTTATAAACTAAAGATTATATTTACCTTGAACTAGTTGTAAGAACGGATCATATTGCAAACAGTCGAGTGGATCTGTTGAAGAGTTCCGTACTCCAGTCCATGGTTTCAACGGCAGAGGATCCTGAAAAATAACATCGTATTGATATACTTGTCGAATTCTTAACTTGGATTGACTTTCCCCTTGACGGTTTGTCCAAATCGTAGATTTAATAAAAAAAAATTGAAATCACGTGTGTGGTTGATTGACAATATTTGCGGGAGAGGGAGCGGGAGGAAAGGGGGGAGGGGAAATGGTAAATTTCAACATTATTAAAAAAAACTATGATTCTGTAGTCCCCGCAAGCGGAGCTGCGGACACGACTAGTAATGAACAAGTTTTTCAAAAAGAATGTAAAATAGTCCTTCAAAGTCTGCGACTGGCAATTACTGATCAAAACTTGTAAGAGTCTGTGGGCAGCGATGATCACTGACCATCACACGGACCGTCTGATCCCGTCTTTGTGGTTGCTAACGAACCTCTATTTGAAGTCTCCAGATAAATCAACTTACCATCATGTGAGATTGGGGTCAAGCTCAACCCCATCAACAGTAAAAAAACATCATTTAATCATATCTTAAAATAATAAATACCTACTATAAGTTACATACATAGATACAATAGTTCGAGCTATTGATATGTCGATAGATCAGTCAGCTGCTCAAAACAATTAAGGGAATATATTGAATATTTTTATTTTTAAAATAATGCGTAAGATAATGACGTTATTTTAATCCCTATGAATCTTTCCATTAATAGTAATAACAAAAAACTTGTTTTAATAACATTTAAAATGAATGCAGTTGACCTAATTTATTTATTTAAAACGAATGGCTGAAAAGTGAAGTGGTGTCTAAACTAAGTCGAAAAACAGGATGGTTCAATTCTATAGATACACTAAAACAAGGTGACGTCACAGCATTTTCTTACAGTAAACTCATTTAAGAAGGCCGTCAGAGCCTATTGTTGTTGTTGATGGAAGTGGGTGTTAATTTCATTTCGAAGTTCATCATTCAAAATCTGACTAAAATCCAAGTTCCACTTTGTTTTGCGGGTAAACAACCATTCATTTAAAAAAAAAATTAAAATATGTATTAAGTATTATTCTATTTTAACTGATAAATAAGGAATAAAATATCGTAAAATTCATTTTCACCTTACAGAGCTGAATCTTCTATATTCCTATTCCCCTTATTTAGTACTAGTCTATAAGAGTTTGTAATTTTTTTAAGTCATCTTTTCAAAGTTTTATTTAAAAAATATGAATTATTATTCTATATTTTTAAATGATTAATAAGGGATAGATAAATAAATAAGCATGTGGGGACATTTCACACAGGGCCACCTGATCCCAAACTAGGCAGAGCCTGTAATATGGGTATCAGACAGCTGATAATATAGATAATAAACATAAATACATAATATAATATATAAAAAACATTTAGTCACAAGGCAAACACAAGTACTCATCACACGACCTATAATTTATTTTCATTACTCATACTCGGAAAGTAGGTTTGAAGTTGCCTGAGCGGGTTGAAAGTAATACTTTTCCGCCCTAGTTTTCAACTGACAGCTTAAATTATAAAAAAAAACGAGTTCTATTTTCACATTTCGAAATACTTGTGGCAAGGAAGGCATAAAACAGCCGTTTTAATAATACTTCTCCTGAAAGTGGCTTTGTTAATAAAAAAAAGTTTGAAAAACCCTTCACTCGTTGTCGACAAAAATATCTTTTCATTTTAAATTTCCCTTTGACTTGCAACGTGAATTCTTATGAGCTCCGAGAAGCCATCTTAGTTCTCAGTCACGTTTCTCATACCGGATTCTTTGAGCAATATTTAAATACTAGCTCAAGACACGTTTTTTACCCTTATCTTTATCAATTAGTTATCAAGTTTCATGCAAATTAAAAAGTTTTATTGAAAGGGACTTGAAACTTTAATTACAGTTTAAAATAACGATAAGAAAGCTTTGATTATGTTTTTGATCGCGAGTTCTTTTATAATAAGTTACTTTACTGCTTGCTTTATTTAAATTATCACAGAAAAACCGATTGGGAGGAACAAATTGTGAAATTATTCATTACTGGTGAATTTTAACATGTATTTTAATTTGTACTTTCATCATCATCATCATATCAGCCTATAGACGTCCATGGCTGGACATAGGCCTTTCCCATTTAACACCACCACACCCAGTCCTCCACACTCCGCATTCAGGCGCTTCCGGCCACCTTCTTCAGGTCGTCGGTCCGGTCGGCGCACAGTGGTCCCATTTTTAAAAACAGTGGACTTAGGAACGAAAGTCATTATTTTCATTAACATTCCAAAACTCACAGTAGGGCAAAGAGTGATTTTCAACAAAGTTGTAAAAAGCGTGGAGCTTCAGCGTGAAGATACGTTTTCCCTTGATGCCCAGGGATGCCGATAAAATCATTTCTCATTGGCATACTTCTGGTAGAAATCAGACGACAGGGGAAGATCGCCTGCACTGTAGTGTCCTCAGCAGAACGGCCCATACCATGGCACAGAAACTCCTGTGTGTCACGTCACGTAACAGTGACAAAGTCCGGGTGATCCAGGACTGCTATCTGATCGTTTTGGATAAGTGCACTATGGGGCACAAGAAAGCTGTAGAAGCTGTGAACAGAATAGGTCCTGGACGGGGAATCGTGCGATGGGTCCGCTCACGGTTCACTTTTACGGTGGTTTTCACCAGACGTTGCCGGTGGGGACGCGGGGTACCACTACCGATTACGTGAACGCCTGCCTTAAGCACTCTGTACTAAAATTGCAACTTACGCATTATATGCGGCTCCAACTTGGTGGCAACTCACACGCTCAAGTGTTTTCAGACATACTCCTCAAGATCGGACAAGGGCGATTACCGAACACCAATGGACTGGTTGAGTATGCAAAATATTTAGCACTCAGAGGGGAGGAAGGGGAGATGAAAGGGATAGGGGTAATGGGGGGAAGGGAAAGAGAAGGGAAAGGGGGGATAGGTGGGGAGTGGGAGGGTTGAGAAGAGGGATATGGGTAGGGGGTTGGGACCTTCTCTGGGTGGGGGGGATAGAGGAAGAGTAGAATAAAGGGGAGGTCGAAAAAGAGGGGAAGGGGAGAGGAACGGGAAGGTGAAGGGGAAGAGGAGGAGTGTAGGTATATGCCATTGCGATAAAACATACAGAAAATAAATACTTAACTTCCTGCAAAACATTTTCATGTTAATGTGTTATGTTAATTTATCCACGCGGACGAAGTCGCGGGCAACAGCTAGTGTTAATATAAAATTACCAGTGTCCCATTTATGTAAGTATATTTTGTTTCCGTTTCAGACGCAAATAACTTTGTTTTCGTTTCATATACAGGTTTCGTTAAAATCAAACCAAATTGTCCAAACAAAAGGCTCTTGATAGGAACATAGGAGCTTGTTAAAGATGTCCCAAAACTCCCAATCCTCCAATTAATACAAATTGGACGACCCCGTATTAATAACCTACAGGTGTCTATATCAAAAGTGACTTTGTCCCATGAGGTCATAGTTAAGTATCAGTTTCTAATAGTGGTCTCGTAACATAAAATAGACTGGAATAAATGTAGAGTATATACTTTTTATTTTATTTATCACAACATAATATAAATTTAACATTACTATTTATAAATAAATAAAAATATAAAACAAAACCTAACTATATACACTACAAATAAAAAACTGACCCCAGTTCGTCCCCTGCTGGCAGAGTACCCAGGAGGCTGGCGGCATTGCCTCGCTGGATTGCGAGGCTTACGCGCTGGGCAAAGTAGTCGCCCGCTCTGGTATTCTCCACCAGAGTATATATGTATTTGAAAGTAAGTTATTTCAAGAGCAGGATGGACCCTGTCGAAAACGACCTGTAAACCGTCCTCGTCGACTTGTAGGAAATGTCACAGAATAAGTAGCAGACTCGAGTCTGCTAGTGGTGCATGCCAAGATACATTTTAAGTTGCTGAGTCAACGGACAAAGTGTAGGAAGCTCAGAGAGAGGAAGGACGTCCTCCTTGTGACCGCTACGTTGGCCTAGTAGCTTGGTCATTGGACTCGAACGCCAGAGGTTGTGGGTTCGAATACACTGGGGACCGACCACTTTTTTACAATGTATGTTGATAGATGTGTCCCAACTGTCAATGTGTGTTGTCTAACTTCCATAGCACACAGGAGAAAATCCTAATTTGGGATTAGACAAGTGTACGTATGTATATATGTAATCATCATCATCATCATCAGGTTATTTTTGTCTCCACTGCAGGAGCACAACCCTCTCTCATCTGCCGGAGACAGACGGAGGATTTGGCCCACACTCCCCGCGCTGGCCAGACGGGTTGGGGAGGCCTGATTGATGTTTTATAATGTGTAATAATATTTATTAATTTATTTGCCACTTTACCGCAGCTTAATTTTATTATGTGGAAACCGGTCGCTCTTTGCCATATATTTCCAAAAGAAGCCTTTACACCAGCCATGTGTAAAATAAATAAAAAACAAAAAATGTTAATGTAAACATAATAATGTCGACTTAGCCTAGAGCTCTCAATGTTCCAAAAGGTTGAAATAAATGAGTATGAGTATTTGTATACTGTGAATAGGGTTGCCATCTCTAAAATCTGCCAACCAGGACAAGAAGTATGAAAACTACGGATTTTGGAGCTTACAACCAGAGTTTTGTTGAAGTTACTCAGTAAAATAAAAAAAATAGTTTTAATTGTTATAAATCAACTTTTTATTGAAAACTTTACAACTCGGACTACAAATAAAATCCCGCCCGGACGCTTCCCGGACACCCCGTAAACTAGAACAAAACCCGGGAAACCCGGACGGATGGCAACCCTAACTGTGAATAGGTAATTCGATTCTAAACACTCGTGTAATATTCAAAACTATATTTTGTTAAAATATTTGGTACTGATTTGGCGTTTTATACTCGTATATGTTTATCCAATTGCCTATGCAAATTAAATTTTGTAACATAAACTTTTGGGTCAGATATTATCAATGTTGCCTTTTCGTTTGAACTACTCTGATAATAAAAGGAACAAATATCATTCATTACCCGGTGACTTCGTTTGCATCAAAAGTCTTCATGCTGTTTTCATGTTGAAATTTTGAAAATTCTCGCCTTAATTCAGCATTTCAAGATTTTAGTCTAACCATTTGACAGGTGCCACAGTATAGTAATGAGCTAATGAGTACCACGAGGATCGACGGAGGTACACTACCAGTGAAGGTAGGGCGAGTCCCAAGGACTGAATCTACGCTACCTTGGGCCCCAGGTATTTAAATCATAGAAGTAAAGAGTCAAAGTAGTAAAAGAGGTCCCACTTCCCCTCTAGCAAATGGGAGTGTAGCAAAGAAATGATGACCAAAGTGATCACAAAGTTGAACACCACGGACGTATTAGCGCCTATGTGACGCAGTGGGCTGGGACTGAGTAGCAGAGGGCTACTTCTATAATAGTGCCAATAGTACTCTGAGAAAAAAATAAGTAGCCCTCCTACTTACATAAGGATAAAAATATACCACTATTACATAAGTAGCATTATAAATGGTGTCTCCTACAACTGATTCAGTAGCCGGCCACATTATTAAGTAACCACATTACGTAATAATGTGGCCGGCTACCGAATCAGTTGTAGGGGACACCATTTATAATGGGGGCGGCTACTTACGTAATAGTGGTATATTTTTATCCTTATGTAAGTAGGTGGGCTACTTATTTTTTTCTCAGTGAGGCATGGCAAAAACGCTTAAAAGCTCGGAAGTTGTGACGGTTCGCAACGAGATCTCTATAAAAAAACTGGACGGTTTACACAATTTACTTCAGATAGCATGAGTAACTACGTGCAGCCAGCCACTCTCTAAAAGCCGTAGCAGCCTAGTTGATTGTACATTGGCCTCACGTTCATGAGGTCGTGGGTTCATCACACAGCGCCAGTACCAATGCTTGGTACTGGCGCTGTGTGATTGGAACGCTCCATCTAGTAGTACATAGAGATCGTTGGTAAGGAAACTTGCATATGCCAAAGAAGAAATTCTAGACGTATGTTGAAGCCCACCAATCGGCTTAGAGCACCGTTGGTGGATAGGGGTTTGACACAAAAGTTCTCGAAGGGTCGTAATGTCGCCAGGTCTTCCTTGCTCCCTAAGAAAATAAGATGGTCACTCCGTGCCTACCGCCGATTCGGCGTCCTCCAGACTACATCAGTCACCGATTGGTTACCGGCGGCGGTAAGGGTGCGCAAAAAAGTTTGTGAGTGTCGCGCTGTATTTAAGCTCGAGGATATTTAAGCTCAGTAAGAGCAGATTTTATAGATAAATAATTATATTCAATTACAAAATAGTCATTACTGCGATCACCAAGCGTGGTTATTATGGCCAATCCCCCAATGGACAGCCCAACAAAAGTGAAATTCTATTTATTATGGAGGCTTATGTTCAGCAGTGGACGACTTCGGCTGATTATGATGATGATGCTACTAATGGTGTAAACCAACATAAAGATATAAACTGTAAAACGGAACAGATATATAGTTGCATTGTCTTTTTGCGGCTGTGATATAAAGCGCCAACCCTATCATATTTAGCGTTGTTATACACATAAGCAAGCGCCAGCCAGTTTGTTTACACAAAATGCGTCTGTGTTTACGTTCCTAGATACTGTATGTGATCAATTATCTATCTACATATAATAAAAATGTTATCTGACTAATTGTTATGATCTATCAATGTACAGCTACACTTGAGTTAACATCTGTCTCCAGCGAAGAAGGATCTACTCGTAAGTAAAAAAATACAACTCGCAAATAAATGATTTTTAATAACGTTCTGATTGTTTTTTCTTGAAAACGGTTTAATGTTCTTTCATTTTAGTGTCAAATTCCATAGAAATCCATCCCTTTTCAGGAAAAATAATACGAAATATTATTAACAATCATTTCAGGTCTTCTAAAAACTAGTATTTTGTAAGTTGGATCCTTTTTTACTAGAGACGAAGAAACAGGCCCTCCACCTCCCATGGCCTTTCGACATCCCTAGATGCCTAGATCCCGCGATTCGGCCTGTATGGGGAGGTGCCCGGTACTTGCTCAGGTGCTCTTTGTTGGACACCCTGCTTGATTCCCTACAAATAAGTAATTCTGTGCTTCGTCCTCTATGCAGCAACTCCCCCCATTCAGGGGCGCGACATCACGATGACGGTTTCGTCGTCGGGCTGCTCAGTCAGTCTGTCGAGTCATAATATTCAGTCAATTCAGTCGGACAGATACGTAAATGGATATCGCTCTCATCTTGTTTTTTTTCGTTACATTTTTCTTTTGTTCTTTTCGTTTCTATTTTTTTCTTTTTTTTCCCTCACCATCTTTTTTATATAAATAAATAAATAGATACGTAGTAATATGTAGCAATGATAAACGTTATATTATGTGAAACATTTAAATAATGCATGAGTTACAGAAACCTTCATATTTAATAACCGTTTAAAATCAAAACATTTTCTAATCCTCACGTTGAAGCAGTTAACGCAGGATTTTACGACTATTTTTATGACTCGTCTGTAAAATTCTATGAAATCATAATGAGGTGAAACACATGCATTTGCCAATTGATTCATATAAAAAGGGAGCTGCGACTCCTTACAAGCATTCGATCTTGTGCTCTGGTTCAGCGAGCATCTTATTGTAAACCTTTTACTTTTCTCTTTATAATTAAAACAAGTTATATAAAGTATTTTCTGTATTTCTTTAATCGCTTCTCGCCACAAAGACAGTGCAAACATTACGGCAGTCGCCGTCACCAAGTCACTTCAGTTACAAGTTCAATTGCCTAAGAAGAACCATCTAATTCTCAAATACCAAGAAGAGAATAAAAATATAATTGGCGCAGCCGGTAGGATCTGCAACGACGGTTACTGAAGAGGAAGATCCCGGTAGGATCTGCAACGACGGTTACTGAAGAGGAAGATCCCGGTAGGATCTGCAACCACGAACACTTGAGGTACCAGGCTAAAACCAGCATCCAAGTAAGTGAATTCCCTCTGTATACTGGAAGGTGTGAAGAAGAACCGTCGTATTCTTCTTAAAGAATTAATGCAGATAACAGGAAATTGAACGCTGAAAGTAACTCCATATAGTCTACTTTGTAACAAACAAACCACATAGCAGCACAAGCGAATCGGGAGGCTCTATAAGCAGTTTCTGCCTTTTCCTTCCTTACCAAATCCTTAAAAATAGACTAGAATTTATATCGCATGCATGTAATTTTAAATTTTGTGTATTATTTTGTGTATTATTTTTCTTTTGTGAATTTTATGTGTGTACATACGAATTAATAGTACAATAACAGTACTACAGCAGCGAAATACTGCTTTACTTGATATTTTGAGCTCTTGAATGATTCATCGCGAATGCTAAAAGCGAATTGAATACATTTTTAAATAGGTAGTCTGATCAACTACCAATAAAATAAAATTATATAATTCTTACAATGTTTTGTAATGAACAGTGATAGAAATTTCGGAGGAGAACAATTCCGAAATCACATTTATGAAATCAACTTTCATTTAGCTTTGCGTGGGATATTAGAAAAATTACATGAAGTAATTCAATTACTCCAAAAATTGTATACGCACTGTTTGCGCTTACTATTCAATAAATAGACTTTGATGAAAGGAACTTTTAATATACTTCAAAGAAATAATTCTATTCTAGTGATATTAACTTTCGATTTCTCACATTTAGTAACTGTTCGGTGTGGCCAAACTAAACAATTTTCCAGATTTTTTAAAATATTTCTCATAAGAATAATTTATATCACAACTGTCGATTATATTGGTATAGCGTTAGATCACTTTACAATTTAAAATAAAATAAAATGGATTATCTTCAACAAGCAGCAGGATTGGCACGTAGTCAATTAGAGAACGTGGCACAACAAGCCATAGTAAATGCTAGACGTGAAGTAGAAAACGCAGCAGACAATTTAGCAGGCAGAGTAGTCAATAGGTTAGCTATGAGTAATCCCGAGGTGAATAATCCTCACGTGCATCACCCTATTCTACAAGGTCTTGACAGGCTTCATATCTCTGATAGACATAGTTATGACAGACATATGATTCCCAATGATCCAATACCATTAGCGGAACCATATGATCCTCCAACACCATCATATACACCAGTCCATAACGTACAAAATGAGAATGAAGGCCAAGATGCAGCCAATAATCAATCTGTTCAGTCAGACGATGACTCACTTCCTGTGTATCAGCAACAAGAAACACAGCAATCTTCAGGTCAAAATCCTCAGCCTCAACAATACTCACAACCACAAAATCCTATTGTTAGGACAGTGGCTATTAATTTTATCCCCACAGAATTGATTGGACTAATCCCAAATTTCGATGGAAACCCTAAATTACTAAATCTATTCATTAAAAAATGCGAATACATAATCGCAAGTTTTCATGGCATTTCCACTATTCAATATGCATACATGATGCAGATCTTTACCAGTAAGTTAATAGGTAAAGCAGCAGCCTTAATTAGTGAGAACGAACATGCGACTAATGATTGGAACGAATTAAAAATTATTTTAACACAACATTACGGAGACCAAAAATCGGAAGGATGCCTAATTATAGAATTAGAATCCATCACCATAAGACCAGGTGAAAAATACACAGAATTATGTCACCGTATCCAATCAGCTAGGAGCAATCTATTCTCAAAAATCATAAGTAATTCAGATAAAACTACCCAAACAACTAAAATGACCATCTTTAACAATACCTGTCTAAATGTATTTCTTTACAATTTACCCCAAGAATTAGTACGAATAGTCAGACTTAAGGAAGCTAAAACATTAGAGCAAGCGTTAGGTATAGTAATGGAAGAGGTTAACTTTCAAAAACAATACCGGTTGAGAAATGATTTGAATGTACAAAATAAAAATAAAAATGTACCCAATCAACAGCAACCAACACAAAATAGGAGATTCCAACCGAGACAGATAAGAAACCAGAATCCAGGTTTTTATCGTCCACACTATAACTCGAACACTATCATAAATCCCCACCCAAATAATTACTATCAATCAAGGATGTCCACATTCCCAAATAACAATCAATCTGGACGGTATCCTAATTATAATAACCGATCCCAAAATTCTTATAACTCGGATCAGAACAGAATCTATAATAGCTATAAAAATCGTAATCAACCATCCACTAACTCACCAATGTTAAGATTAGACCAAATAACATATAAAAAACGAGGACAGAACGACGTTGGACAAAATAGGCTTAATATCCATACTATGGAACCCCAACCTAGCACTTCAAACACGAACCCAGAACCAAGTACATCTCGTTCAGGCAACTCAGAAAATTTTTATGTAACGGCCTCAAAGCCAAATGTTCCAATATAAAACTAGACACACAATTACCTTATATAGAAATACCTGAAATCAATGCAAAATTTATGATCGACACGGGAAGCACCCGCTCTTTCATAAGTAGCGATTTAACTGTGAAGTACTTTTCAAAATATAAATTCTTCGAAGAATTCAATATAGTAAGCACGCATGCAACTAGCCAACATAATGAAGTAATTTACATTCCAATATTCAACATATTTAACACAAAATTTCCTCATAAATTTTTCATATATAATATAGACAACTCATTTGACGGTCTCATTGGCATGGACCTATTAAAGAAGCTTAACGCCATTATCGATATTGAAAACCAGTTATTGGTTACTCCGGTAGTAAAAATCCCCATTCATTATACACTTGACAAATCACCCATTGTAACTTTATATTTACAACCACGTTCAGAACAGAGAGTTAAGATTCCAACTGAGCTCAACTGTGGAGAAGGTATATTAGATTATATTGAATTTTATGACGGTGTTAGAATGCCGAGAGCATTAGTTAAATGTACTAATGGATTTGCTACAACAATAATTCAAAATACAACTGAAGAACAAATAAAAATTGTAATATCAAAACCTTTCAAAATAATAGAATTTGATGGAACTTTATGTAAATTAAATTACTTGAAAAATGATAATGAATTATTAACCGAAAACTTAAATAAATTACGAACGGATCATATGAATGTAGAAGAAAAAGATACCATATCCAAACTATGTTATGAATTTAGAGATATATTCTATCACGAACAAATTCCTTTAAGTTTTACGCACGAAATAAAGCATCATATTAGAACTAAACACGAAGACCCCATATATGTAAAGGCTTATAGACAAGCACCATCACAAGCAACTGAAATAAAAAACCAAGTTAATAAATTATTGCACGATAACGTGATCCAACCAAGTTTCTCGCCTTGGAGCGCACCCGTTCATCTTGTACCAAAGAAATTAGATGCCTCTAACGAACAAAAATTTAGAATGGTAATCGATTACCGGAAATTAAATGAAATTACCGTTGATGACAAATACCCACTTCCTAATATTACAGACATTTTTGATAAATTAGGAAATAGCACATATTTCAGTACACTCGATTTAGCATCAGGATATCATCAAATAGAAATATTTGAACCTGACAGACCAAAAACAGCCTTCAGCACACAATTTGGACACTATGAATTTATGAGAATGCCGTTTGGACTTCGAACAGCACCGGCAACTTTTCAAAGAGCAATGGATAACATTCTCAAAGGATTACAAGGAATCCACTGTATGATTTATCTCGATGACATTATAATCTTCTCTTCAACATTGGAAGAACATGTCCAAAAATTAAAGAAAGTTTTCAAAATACTTCGAAAAGCAAATTTAAAAATACAATTAGACAAATCGGAATTCATTAGGAAAGAAGTTCTATATCTAGGTCATACTATAACGAAAGAAGGACTTAAGCCTAATGCAGATAAAATAGACGCTGTATTAAAATATCCATTACCAAAAAACGTAAAAGAAATAAAATCATTTTTAGGATTAGTAGGATATTATAGACGTTTCATTAAAGATTTTGCAAAGATAACAAAACCTTTAACTAAATTATTAAAAAAGGGTGAAAAATTCAAAATAACACAAGAAGCAAAAGATACATTTGAAACATGCAAAACTATACTGACAAATGCACCATTATTGCAATATCCAGATTTCAATAAACCGTTTATTCTAACAACGGACGCTTCAAACGTTGCATTAGGATCAGTACTATCGCAAGGCACGATAGGAACTGATAAACCAATTGCCTATGCGAGTAGAACTTTGACAGATCCCGAAGTAAAATATAGCACTATAGAGAAAGAACTTTTAGCAATAGTATGGGCCGTTAAACATTTCAGACCATATTTGTATGGACAAAAATTCTTTATATATACAGACCATAGACCATTAGCATGGTTATATTCCCTTAAAGAACCGAATTCTAAACTTACAAGGTGGCGTCTCAAATTACAAGAATATGATTTCGAAATCACTTATAAAAAGGGAAATCAAAACACAAACGCAGACGCACTTTCTAGAATCAAGATAAACGTATTAACTTCAAATAATCAACCAATAGACGACCAAGAGGTTGAAAGTGATTTAGAATCAGAATCGGAAAGGACTATGACAGCGATACATTCAGACATTTCTGATAATGAAAGCATTACAGAAAACGATAGTTCAGTAATTCCAATTTTAAACGAACCCATTGATAATAAAAAGAGACAACTATTAATCAACCATTGGCACTTGGACGATTACAAAATCATAGATTTATCTCAAAATAAGAGACTAATCAAAGAAATATACATTTCAGTTAATTTACATCAAATTAAAGAATTATTAAAAGAAATAATAGAAATAGACAAAGCATATTTCATCTATTTCAATAATGACGAACTAAGAAAACAATTTAACTTAGCAATTTCAGAACTTTTTGACAAAAATTTAATTAAAATTATAGAATGCACTGGTAGAATTTCAATCATCGACGATGAAGAAGAACAAAGAAATATTACAATGAATACTCATGAAGGAAAAACATGTCATAGAGGTATCAAAGAAACCATAAGTAGATTAAAGAGAAATTATTACTGGCCAAAAATGGAAATAACAGTTTCATCAGTAATAAATTCTTGTGACATCTGTAAACGCATGAAATATGACAGACGACCAATTAAAACTTTAATAGAACTAACACAGACTCAAAGTAAACCTTTTGAGGAACTTTTATAGATTTATTTAAAATCGAAGGACTTACTTACTTAACAATAATAGATGCATTTAGCAAATTAGGACAATCTATTGAAATTAATAACCGATCAACTCCAGAAGTTATAAAAGCTTTGATGACATATTTCTCATTCTATGGGACACCAATTAAAATCAGTAGCGATTCAGGCTCAGAATTTAATAATAACTTAATGAAAGAAATGCTAAGCCTACATAAAATAGAATTACATATAGGAACACCAAACAATCCAAATTCCATGGGTATGATAGAAAGGTTTCACAGCACATTAATCGAAATATATAGATTAGCAAAATATGACAAAAATCTTGCAAATGTGACAAATACGATGACGTATGCACTTTGCGCATATAATAATACTATACATACATCTACAGGATTTACACCATATGAAATAGTATTCGGACATACCAATTCAAATAGTATTTTTAATATAGATTACCAAAGACAAAATATGCAGCAATATATTAGAGAGCATGCAAAAATAACGAAAAATCTGTATAAAAACTTGACAGACAAGATAACAGAACAAAAGGAAAGAAATAGAAACAAATTAGCTCGAAACATAGACATGCCAGGTGTAAGTTTTCAACCAGGTGAAACAGTCTATACTAAGTTAGTTAATAAAAGAAAAGCTAAAGACACACCACGTTATGAAAAAGCCACAGTTACGGGAGAAGTTGCAAGAAATATAGCACCAATCATAATAAAAAATAGGGACACTACTGTTCCACTTAAAAATATTAAAAATCCCACAGCATAGCGAAATAAATGTAAAACAATTACATATTTAAAACAGCTTTTAAATGAGATATCCCTGTGTGAGTTCCCGGGTTAAGAATAGGACCACTCCATTTGTCTCCTTGGATGTCGTAAGAGTCGACAATGAGATTTTAATTTTAATGAAAAGTATACGCTTATATATATATATTATAATGACGTCATAGATTAAGTAATAGATTAAGCCATAGATTAGGACATAGATTAAATAACCATACAGACCTCAGATTACATAATCTTACAGATCTTAGGTTAAATAATTATACAGGTCATAGGTTAAATATTATTATAAAAAAAAAAAAAAAATGTTAAATATTCATATAAAGTTTTGTAACCCGTATCATGTGATGAAATAATTAAGAACATTTATATTCTAATAATGAAATCATGTAATCCCTTAGTATAAGCAATGTCTATTATTTTCCCATCCTTATTCTCCAAAATCAAAGGAATTATAAGAGACTACTCAGAATGAGTAGAGGAAGGATTCATCACCACCAAGAAATATTCAAAGTGTAAAAACATGGAAGAATTCAAAGTGATAAGTGAATTAAACAGTGAATTAACTTTCGAAAAGTGATAAATTTATTAATAATAAGTTAAAATAAGAACATGTAATCCTAGAATAAGAAATTTTTGCAATTATATAATCACTTAATACAGTTTTATAAAAATGTAACTAGAGTAACTTTCAACTGTATAACTTCTCTTATCTTGAAAAATTAATTTCAATTTTTCTTTCAATTAATTTTTCGCTTAAGGGGGTAAGAGTAATATGTAGCAATGATAAACGTTATATTATGTGAAACATTTAAATAATGCATGAGTTACAGAAACCTTCATATTTAATAACCGTTTAAAATCAAAACATTTTCTAATCCTCACGTTGAAGCAGTTAACGCAGGATTTTACGACTATTTTTATGACTCGTCTGTAAAATTCTATGAAATCATAATGAGGTGAAACACATGCATTTGCCAATTGATTCATATAAAAAGGGAGCTGCGACTCCTTACAAGCATTCGATCTTGTGCTCTGGTTCAGCGAGCATCTTATTGTAAACCTTTTACTTTTCTCTTTATAATTAAAACAAGTTATATAAAGTATTTTCTGTATTTCTTTAATCGCTTCTCGCCACAAAGACAGTGCAAACATTACGGCAGTCGCCGTCACCAAGTCACTTCAGTTACAAGTTCAATTGCCTAAGAAGAACCATCTAATTCTCAAATACCAAGAAGAGAATAAAAATATAATTACGTTGCTACTCCCTCTCCCTCGTCTCATCCATCTCAGTTCTCTCTCTCCAAGCGGCTTCCAATTTTGTGCCACCCGTGGGCAAACACGCGAAACCTGCGGAAGTTCGCCTCAGATCTTACGAGATTACAGTAGTAGACTGGTAGACTTCTTCTTCTCGCTCGATCCCATCCACCATCTTGTCCAGAGACGAAGAAACAGAGAAGAATTTAAAATAGGCATACATTTAAATGAACATCTAATTTAACCTAACCTGATTTGCACGCGAAGTACGCACTTTGATGTGCCGCTAGTATATTTGGTGTAAATTCAGTATTTATAAAATAAAATAAACATTTAATTCAGACACAAAGTCCATATTTTGTTAGTAAATCGTACTTAGAATCTATGTGAGTACAACAATTATAATTGAGAATAGAAATTAAGAAATTAAAAATAAAAAAGGACTGAGTCCCACACCTGACAGGCTCACCGCTTTGCACTACTAACGTGTAAATCAGTGAACCTACCAAGCAGGATGGAGTCCAGTCTCTCTGAAAACATCTTCAGGATTCCGTTGGAGCTCCCCCGCACTCTCCTCAGAATTGAGGCAGACTTTTTACGCATGATTGCGTAAAATTCATTTATCATCGCGTCAGCAAACATGCCTGACGCGCTACAGTGACGTGGGAGCCTCGACAGAGCCCTGAAGAACTTATTGTATTTGATTCGAAGAGCACTGTAGGCTTTTTGTGTGAAGTTGGCCCACAGGGACGTCGTGTAAAAAGTTTAACAGTATGCCCTAAACAGAGTTAGTTTGACCTTCCCTGAACAACGAACAAACCTATAAATTTCACGTGCCTAATTATTTCACGTGCGTTTAAATATTTTCTCTTAAAACATTTTTTATTGACGGGACCCTCGTAATGTGTACGACGTATGTACACTTTGCTGATTTTGACTGTAGTTTCTAATTAGGTACTATCTCTACTAACTATTTCTTCAGGGAATTATGTAAGCCTGAAAATCTATGATTAAGAGTCATCATAATTTATGATGGTTCCTAACTTTCTTCATTCATATCAATCTGTCCCTATTGTAATTCTTTACTGACTTGACTGGACTTGACTATCGAAGTCAACTTTATTTGCGACTAGCTGGTGCCCGCGACTTCGTCTGCGCACAATTAGTATTTCGAGTAGCTTTTTTGTAGGACTATTTAAGATAAACATTTCCATCATACATTACATATGTGTAACTCTAGCGGTTTTGGCAGCGCACGCCAGAATAGCTCGCAGATGGTAGATTTTTTCCTACTTACTTGATATTTTGGACAATTCACACAATCTATATAAATTGTAGCCTATGTGTTATTCTGATGTATAAGCTATATTATTGTAAAGTTTCATGAAAATCCATTCAGTAGTTTTTACGTGAAAGAGTAACAAACATCCATCCATACTTACAAACTTTCGCGTTTATAATATTAGTAGGATTACCAAGGTTGACGGTGTTTGACAGAATTACCAAAAACATCGAAGCAATTTTACAGTTACTTTGAGGTCAATGACTTTTTAAAACTACTGGTTTAGCATACAAGTTTCTTTGGAGAAATTTTGGTTTTCCTGTATCTATAAGTAATCCTAAACTATCATAGTTGACATGGCTGTAAAAACATAATTTAAGCTATAACAAACATACCTACTGATTTTCACATTTCTCTAAGCCAATGATCTCTATGTACTACTAGATGTAGCGTTCCAAACAATCGCTCTGTTCCACGCAAGTAGCCACAACTCTTTCACATTCACAACGAAACTAGTGCAGTTACTACTCAGAACATTTAATTATTACTAAATATTGACGCTACGGTTAAATAATGTCAATATTTAGTAAATAATTAAATGTTCGGAGTAGTAACTGCACAAGTTTCATTGTGAATGTGAAAGAGTTGTGGCTACTTGCGTGGAACAGAGCGAATGTTTGGAACGCTCCATCTAGGTCTAAGCTAATAGCGGCTGTTGCTCATGACTTCGTAAACGTCCTGCCGTGTGGCTCCCGGCTTAGAAAAGGGCCACCCCCAATCTTCCCGTGGGTGTCGGGATTGCACCAGGGATGGGCAATGGCGTTCTCCTTTGTATATTAAGATCATTACTGATATCACGAATCTGCCTGCCAAGCGTGGTGATTCTGGCCAATCCCCCAATGCTTATGTTCAGCAGTGGACGTATTTCCGCTGATGATGAACGTCACATAGAGATTGAAAGATATGATTTATCGACTTTTGAAAGAATCGACGATACTTTCAAAACCTTTTCTAGTTAACCTGAGTGAAGTAAAACATAAATATTAATAAAATTCATGTGTAATTAGACACCGGGTGTGGTGGCGTTCATTGGGGAAAGCCTTTGTCCAGCAGTAGACTTCTAGGGGCTGACATGATTAAATGTGTAATTAGATGGACGGATAACGAAGTAGCTAAAATGCACATTATAGCCGTATTAAATCATGCAATGATGTATTTTCAATACTTTTAAAAGTCGATAAATTATATTTTATAATTTATTACTTACAAATAATCTTTCACTATCTTATTTAGTACCACTAAACAGGAACTGTTTTTTGTGGTACAGCACATTCGCCGTTTACACTGTAGAAATGCAGTACAGTACATATCATATCATCATCGTCATCAGGTTATTTTTGTCTCCACTGCAGGAGCACAACCCTCTCTCATCTGCCGAAGACAGGTGGAGGATTTGGCCTACACTCCCCGCGCTGGCCAGACGGGTTGGGGAGGCCTGATTGATATTTTATAATGTATTCCCTTAGTCGCCTTGTACGACATCCACAGGAAGAGTTGGAGTGGTCCTATTCTACTCTACTGGAAACCACACGGCATATCATATCATTTAATGCTTATGTGATGTTTATTCGTGCTCGGAAAATTCCGATGTCTGATGATGACCTGGATTGTTGCAGTTTAAGAACAGCTTACCCGAAATTTATTAGCGCCAACCGGTGGTCGGGCATACGGAACCCCTTCAAAGCCAGCAAAAGTCCGTCCTTTGGTGGACTCCTTCCAGGCACCTTTTAACACACCATGTTTTACTTTCACCACCGGACTGGGTACAGCAGAAACTAATGCTACGACGAAAAATAAATAAATAATCTCCATTCCTTGTTTAAACGTGCGCGTGATTCGATCTTTGATGGGACACTGCGTACTGGAGTGGTCGTAAAATAATATGGAAATGAGGAGAGGTAAATAACCTGAGATTCCCTTGCACATACATAGTGGACAGGTGTAAATAAATACATGGGAAATGGAGGGGGGTTTAGAAGACGTTGACCTCACGTGAGAACTTGTACCTCAATGCAAAATACGGTGTCTGACAAAATACCGTAAGCACACATACTTAAGCTGTTCAGAAGCTTTCGTCTGTCTGCTTGCTTGTCCGCGCGAATAACTAATTACTACTGGAACGATAGAGCGGAGATTTTAATATAAAATATATTTTTTGCCTGGCAATGTTGAAAATAATATGGAAGACCGCCTCGTTGGTCAATGGACTTCAGCGCCAGAGTAAGACTCTACTTTGTACAAGCTGGTCCCGGTCTGGATGTTACGTTTGTGAATTGTCCTATCTTTGTTTAGAGAAAGCACAGGAGGAATTCCGAATTTGGGATTAGACAAGTGTATAGGTATATTAAATTACAAGAAAAAATGTATTTTACAAATCAAATTTTAGAAACCTGAAAAATAATCAATCAATCATTTTATTTTGTATTATCTTGACTATGTGATTTAATTCTGATTTTATATGACATTAGGTTTATTATTGTATTCAATTGACGATCTTTATGGCTAAGATAGTATATAATATTATATATTGTTTTATGGTATATTAGCGAAATAAATAAATCTAAATCTAATCAATTGATGGAACCCGTAACCTGTATATAATTTAGGTACGATGATCACTTAGGTGACTTTTTCTATAACTTTCAAAAAAAGTTTACAGTACCTTACTAGGCAAGGCCTCCATCACTACAGATATTTTCTATAATAGTGTCACCCTGTAAGTCGTCTTGGAAATTTTGCATTCTGGATACAGGTTTCGACGAGGCTCGTAACCGTAAATTTCGGAGCATTTGCGAAAGTCTGCGATCCGTAATGGAGGACGTGATGGATTACGTTCCTAGGAACTGGGCAGGCGGCAGTGACCTTATTTTACGGGGGCGCAAACCTGCAAATCTACTCCGTAAGCATTCCTGCTAAAATCCGCCGAACTTAAAAGCATTTCGTACTATCGAACGGGTCGTTTGACATATCTTCTGACTTCGTCCGCGTGGACAACTTAACATCACAAATTATTATGTATTTTCAAAATATTATTTATTAGGAATGAGATGTTTTTTCGGGATAAAAACTAACCTATGTTCTATTCCAGGACCTGCCAAGTTTCATCCCGATCCGTCCAGTGGTTGAAGCGTGATTGAGTAAGAAACATCTAAATATCCAAATATCAAATTTTTCGCATTTAATATATTAGTGGGATGACATAATAATAGTAAAACTTAATTGTTCATCTCGGGAAGCGAAATTCTCACTGGTTGATAACAGACTGTGGGTTCGTAATAAGAATCCATAAAACTGTTTTACTCTCGTATTAGGGGCGCAAATTAGATATTGCCCGGACGGCAATGAGCGCTGCTGCGGCACTGGGTGGTGATGTTTCAAGCTAAGTGTGAATGGAACTATGGGGACAAACATATATTGTTACAAACGTCGCAATAGTTCGCTTCGATAGTAAGCTTTGCTTCTGCTCCTGCGCTTTCTTGGTGATAATTCTATGCCTTAATTTTCTAATTTTTCTTTTTGACAGGTGGCATAGAAATGTTCTCGTTGGTTAGAAAAGAATCATAAACAGTAGCAAATGGACAACCATATAATTGGAATCCTGACAATGGGCAAGTGGGTTGGTGCTGGCAGTGTATCTATTTTTGCATAATCGATGGTGCATTATATCTATTACCTGTAGATGTTTAAAGTACTATAGGATACTATTAGTTACAACATATACATTTAGACATTTATTAAATTTAAGACGCAGACAAAGCGCTGGCTTATCGAGCACGCGTTTTATAGTTTAGACGAGTTCTACAAACTAAATAAATTCGTGTAATACGAATATATTTTTATTTATTTTTATTTTTTAAGATCTATTGACATTAAATATTCTATTTTTCTTTTAATATTATTTTTGTTGTAATTTAATTTACATGATGACATCTGACACATTTTAATATTTTAATTTTAAATTGACATATAATGAAAATTATCCATAAAGTATTTGTATTTATTTAAAATATTGCAACATTACAGATTATATATATTCTGGGGTTTCTATTTGAATTCGGTTACACATGGCTTTGGATGGGAGTTTCAAGCGAGCTCTGGAGAGGGATGAGGAGATCCAACGAAGAACGAAGTATACCGACATATCCGAAAGGATTAGCAAGCTGAAGTCATTGTGGACTAGCCACATCTTTCGGCGGCCGTTCGCCGGCAAATTCTGGAGTGGAGCCCGCGGATCCAATGCGCAGGGACGTCCCGCCGCCAAATGGACCGACGACCTGAAGCGGCTGAATGCGGAAACTGGGCAGGACTATGTCCAGCAGTGGACGTCTAAGGTCTGTAAGGGAGTTTTGGATTTGTTATTTGATAAAGATTTCCTTATACTGTTATTAAAAAAAACTCAAGCTGTACATTATTTATATCGGACAATTAGGGTATTGAAGTATGCACACTGAATATATACGTAAATCAATTCATTCTGATTGAAACCTATTTATTTACGACTTCGTAAGGCTCATAATGTTTAACAGCATGAATAAACCTGTAAAATTGTATGGAGGTATTATAAATTTGGTTGTAACAATGCTCACAGCATTGTAAAGTTATAAAGGGTTACCTACCCTTCAAATTAATTGAATTCTGTGGGTAGGTACAGTCGTCATTACAGTCTAGTAATGTCACTGACATTTGGAACTTTAAATAAAAAGGCGTCCTCAAGAAGGCAGTGAGATGAATAAAAAGAAGGGTGTTAAAATGATTGATGAATGTGTGTTGTGAGGGTAGCTAGTGAGGTGTGTCAGGTGTCGCAAAGTGGCGATACGAGGGCGATACATCGTCTCTGCCTAACGCTCAGGGAGTGAGCATTATGTGTGTGTGTAAAAAAATCTCATCTGCGATTGTGTGTGAGAAGTTTTTGTTCGAATGTAAGCTCTATTACTAACTAAAATAATCTAAAACAGTTCTGAAAATACAAACAGTCCAATTCTGAAATCGATTAGACCATGTCACTTAAGTAACTGTGATACTAGCTAGCTAAACGAGCCCCAAGGGGGCCTCACACATCTTTGCCTGACTGGAGTACCTACGAACTAACTGTACACTATCAATTCAGCCCTTCTCCCCCTCTCAATGAGTCAATTTATAATAACAAATAACCTGGTCTATCCTTTACCATTCGGTAAGAGATTTCTACAAAACGTTTCATTTTTAAGTTTTTATGTATAGGTACTTAAAACTTAACCTTATTTCTGAAAGTAGTCAATTTGAAGAAAATATTAATTTGGATAGCTCGTGTAATAAAATGGGTTCTATTTGACTGAAGGAAGAGATTGCATTTGCATGCTGCAAATAGGACGCATACATTACAAAAGGCAGCTCGTCTCGCTTATTTAGGTTGGAGTTAATTAAAACTCAGAAGGTATTTATACAGAAATGTTTTGGATAGAGAGGTTGCATCAACGTTTGAAGGACTGTTATTTATTTATCTAAACTTACCATTTTTTAATTACCATTTTGACAACAGTAGTCATTACCATATAATCACAGAGACATCTGAAGCAGATTTTACTACGATTATTATCTTAAAACTTGTCTTCGGGGTTTTGACTTATCTTTGATGACAAAACTACAACTTCGTACAACAATTACAAGCCATGGTTCATTATGGTTGCAGTTTAACAAATTGATTATCAGGGTTATTCGTTTCCATCGCAGTTTGAGTCTAATTGAGTCGAGTGTTGATGTACTAATCGGACTACTGACTTTCCAATTATTGAGACTTAATTTTACTCCCGGAATGTAGGCCCGATTTGCAATGTTGTATTCAAATCAAAATATTTATTTTCAAAATTGGAATACATTATTATCTTTTTGACGTCAAATTCTGCTGAAAACTACTCCACTTCCACCTGTATAACCGAGGGGAAGAAGTGGCAACAAACCCAACGGCACAGGGCCCTACCTTTGATTTATCTTATTCATTACAATCATTAAGTCTACCTATGCTGAGCCATCAAGCACTCCATGGACTTTTATCATTTAAGTAGTCATCTAACTTAACGTATTAGGTACCACTTCAGGAAAGATTTTCTAGTTTCTTGCAATTGAAATATGTCGAAAGTGACATCACGAAATCGCCCCTGTTGCAATGACATGTCGGGAATAGAATGGGGCCACCCCCAATCTTCTCGTGGGTGTCGTCAAGGCGACTAAGGGTTTGCACAAGGGACAGGCAGCAGCGTTCTCTTGTGTATATTAAGATTATTACAGCTATCACCAATCCGCCTGCCAAGCGTGTGATTATGGCAAATCCCCAATGCCCACCAAAAGTGGCATTCATTATGTTCAGCAGTGGACGTATTTCGGCTGTATCGAACTGTACATTCTAGGGTCACCATTAAAGCAATATGAAAACGTTTTAATAATTAAAAGTTAGGGTTTCACAAAATTACCCTTTCGGCTTTGTTCACAATTTAAATATTGTCTATTATAAGTGGCCAGAGAGCTTGTCGGAAAGACGTCAACTGTGTAACTTGTCATTTCCTAAGTTGGCAGATTAATTATGTAAGTCCTTCTTTAAATACTTTAGGTATTTGGAATTATTTTCATTTAATTTATTTATTTATCGTTATGCACGCCTTACTGGTTGGTTATTTGACTAATGAAAGCCTACTATAAGTTAGATGACTACTTAAATGATAAAAGTCCATGGAATACTTGATGGCTCAGCATAGGTAGACTTAATGATTGTAATGAATAAGATAAATCAAAGGTAGGGCCCTGTGCCGTTGGGTTTGTTGCCACTTCTTCCCCTCGGCCCTCGGTTATACAGGTGGAAGTGGAGTAGTTTTAGGCAGAATTTGACGTCAAAAAGAGAATAATGTATTCCAATTTTGAAAATAAATATTTTGATTTTGATTTGAATGGTTAGAGCGTCTTTTTCATATTGTAAATTTGGGTTATTATTTTTAAACTCTGCTGACTGACGGTTGCCCTATATTTTTGCTGTTGTCAGAGCTCGTATTGCTTCCTTTTGTGACAGAATACGCATCTCTGGCAATGGCATTGTTGGTGTGTCGTTTGCAATGGATCTCCAAGTCTCAAAGTACTGGCCTTCTGTTCACCAGGACCAAAACATATTTATTTTGTACTATATAATTATTTTAATTGTTCTACTTAATACTTCATATTACGAGAATCTACATAACACATTCTAAAGGAAGACGTGTGCTTGGCTAAATTTTATTATACACATATAAGATGTTATAAATTTATGTACAAATATTATTTATTATTATTATAACTTTATTGTACACAGAAAATATAAAAATAGGAGGAGGATACAGAAGGAGAGGACGTATACACAAGTGTGCTTTTCTCTAAAAAGATATTTCTTCCAGCCAAACCTTGTCTGGAAAGGGAGAGGTTAATAATAGTAGTAGACATACATATTTAAGGGAAGTATACAATACATTGTTCGTATTTGTCCAATGTACTCGTAGGTTTTGCCTGCAATAAAAAAATATATTATTATAAACTTAGCTCTTGTGCATTATAAGAATTTATTGAAGACTCACTTTAACTTTTAGGAACAAAGATAGATAAACTTTATGATTTACACATAATAAAGTAAAAAAAATACATTTTATGCATTCTTACTTCTTTCTTCTCTTTCAGATTTAATTTACTATACACATAATTTGTTATACTCTAACGAAATTAGTAATATTAATCTAGGATAGGTACCGCACAATAAGATGATTTTCTCTTTGTTATGATAGGATTTAATCGTGCTAATTCAATGTATGGCAAATATTTTAGTTAAAACAATATTTTTTGTGTGCTAATGAGTGAAATCTAGCAACACTGGATTTAAATTTTCTTATTGTAGTTATACGAGTCTGAGAGAACTTTTGTTCCTAGAAAAATTATCGTAAAAACAAAAGTTAGTAAAAAATAATTAAAAATAGACTCTATTCACCCCGCTTTACGGTACTATAATGAAGGCACACATTTCAAATATGACAGCACCAAAATTCGATTCTATTCTTGATCATTGTATAACATGGATAAAAATAACTTCAGACGACACTTACCTACTATCTAATAAAAGTCTAGTTTAAAAATCCGTCTAAAATCATAAATTCTTATAACAAACAGCCGTATAACCGATTATAAAGCCATCTAAATTATTCTAATAGGTGGTTTCACAGCGTTTCAGTGAAGAGAGAAATGTATAGTTCGGTCTGGTACCGGGAGGTTGAGGGTCAAAGCTCCTGCGAGTTTCAGCTGCACATTCATTCATTCGGCAGTATTGCTCTGGCGTTTGCGTCAGGCGCTTGTGCGAGCAAATCGTTTCGCCATTTCGACACCACCTGTTACATTGAATCGGATAAAAACTTAAAAGAAGACTGTATTTATATACAAATATTCTTATCACCTTTTCAAAAGTATATCGCCTTTTCGACTTTCTGTGAAAAATAGTACCCAGTGTTGTTTTAATCAGTGTTCGGAAGATTACATTATAAATTGATAAAAGGTAAGTTAAAGTGTTCAGTATTTGGGTAAGGCCTTGTAATAATTTATCTATAAACGAACTAAAAAAGGCAATAAACATTTATTATTCGTAGCATGACTGCTGTGGAATGGTAGGTAGGTACGTCCCTAACTAATATGTCAGTCTAAACAACCAAGATAAATTGTTTGGCATATTGTTTTCTGATTGTCTGTCTAAATTTGCTTTCCATTTAACAGATACTTACCTACTGTCAAAGAAATTAAATACATTTGTTCTCTACTAGGTTGTTTTTACTATGGGAAAATTAAAGTTTTAGCGGAAAAGTTATAATATTCTAGAGACGAGCGCAGATTGAAAATTTAGGTCACCAGGATTGTCACCTATTTGTTTGTGCTAATATTTTTAAAAGATAATTTAGATCAATCATTACTATTGTACTGTTCATTTTAAGGTTTGATTGTCATGCAATAAATAAATCCAAAGAATAGGTCATCGGTACACAGACGAACGGACGATCAAGCTAAAGTATCACGTGTTGACGCAGCGTCGCGTTGTCAGACGGCAGATTGCCGACGACCTTAGAAAAGTAGCCGGCAACTGCTGGGTGGGTAATACGACTCAACTAGCAAACTGACTAAATGTCCAGCTGCTTTATAGCTTAAAGGTTTATAATGGGGGTATATCGCTGTTAGGTGCACATGGGCCTATTTTATAGCTTATGGCTGCAGTATTAGTTGGGGATGGACCGGGTTTTGCGAAAGGCCTATATCCAGCTGTGGACGGCGGTAGGCTATTGACGAATACCTAAATAAATATTTCGTATACACATCCACGCTGATCTATTTCCAAATTAGGAATGTCTCATGTATGACGCGATTTAGAGAAGGAGAAATTCAGAGATATAACATCCAGACCGGAACCAAAATGTACAAAGTTTTTTTTATAAAAATAAAGAGCTTTGTCATACGAGAAACATGACTATGTCGCTCTATAAGTATTCTATTTTATAACTATTTATTTCTAATAGCTATTTTATATAATTTATACAATTTCACAGCCAAAACTGACAGAGGAAAGGCCAAGACACTGTTACAGCCACCTACTTCCCAAAACATCTCATTCTCAAAAATGTGCCTCCTGTACGACTCGTTCCGGACGCACTCGTGGCAGGCGTCCTCCACCACGACACATTCTGTGCAATGTGGTGATGGGACCTTTCCCATCAAATGTGTGAACTTATTCAATGGAACGTGTCCGGAGCGAAGTCTTAATGCTGTAACGATGTCCTGGGGACTCAGTGTGCAGTTGTCAATCCAGGGACAATTCATAGGTTCCGTTTGGATGGTCTTGTACCATATACCCTTAACTTTAGACCTTTCATCAAAGTCGATCTGTCCATGATGGGAACCACGTTCTCGCACGAAGCGTTTTGCTTCCTCTTTTATAATGCGAACTGCTAAGGAATGGAATTCAATGCCAGCTTCGGTATTTCAGGACAAGTATAATTTGGATATTTTTAAAGAAAGGCGTGTCTTTGGTAAGCGCTTCACCTTAGGCCTAATCGTCATTTACCATGCGGTGAGATTGAGGTCAAGCGTAAACGCATCAGGAATATAAAAAAAACGAACGAAGACTTCTGGCGCTCGAGTCTAATGACCAACATGGCCCCGCAGTTTAGTCGGTAGTACACCTGCCTGCGTAGTGCGGGGTCGCGGGTTCGAATCCCGCCCAAGGCAAACATTCGTGTCATGAGCACTTGTGTTTGCCTTGCGACTGGACGTTATTTATATATTATATTATGTATTTATGTATGTATATCAGCTGTCTACCCTGGTAAACTTGTTTTACCAGGGTTAAGACTAAGTAAGGTCAGCAAATCGTTCATGGGGCAATGTATACGCTTCTACAACAAACTACCAGAGGAAATCTTAAATATGACGGACAGAAAGTTTAAGATTCACATTAAAAAACAACTTTGTAAGAAAGCCTATTATAAAATAAACGATTATTTGAAAGACAAAGATGCCTGGTACCTGTTAATCCAGCTTCGCAAAATCTTTATTATTTGTATGCAAACTTGATTTTTAAAAGATGTGTTGCGTGAAGTTTGTTGCGCCGTTTCTTCTTCACAGCGCTAACACCTAGGAAGCGGTAGTCGATAAAAAAAATGACGTGTATAAATGTACCAAGTGTACTCATATGCAATAAATGATTTTGACTTTGACTTTGTCTGATACCCATATTACATACCCATATTATATACTCTGCCTAGTTTGGGATCAGGTGGCCCTGTGTGTAATGTCCCCACATATTTATTTATTATAAAAAAAATTAGACCAACGAGGCGGTCTCGCGTACTCGTATCCCGAAGTTGTTGTTTGCACATTTTCGAAAGGAAGAATACATGTGCTGAAAGAACTAGGATAGGATTTGCAATTTAAGGCGAAACTCTAACGACCTGAATAACTTTTAAGCTGTTCAGTTAAGGCCGATAAAGTTGGTCTAACAACCGCTTTTTATTATACGCTTTCGGAGGTGGAAGCGGAAAATGTTACGAACAAGCTTATTAATTAGCACAGCTCGGATTTGTCATGGCAAAAATTGAACGTCATAGGGATTTAACATTCATCGACTTTCAAAGATGTTGATATTCATCATCAGGTTGTTTTTGTCTCCACTGCAGGAGCACACTCCTCTCTCATCCGCCGGAGACAGATGGAGGATTTGCCCTACACTCCCCGCGCTGGCCAGACGGGTTGGGGAGGCCTGATTGATGTTTTATAATGTACAAGTATATCGATATTTGGCCCGATTCTGAAGGCACACATTTAAAATTTGACAGCGCTAAAATTGGTTTCGTCTTTATCTTTATAATACTGTGTGACAAGGATAGCAACAGTTTTAGTGCTGTCAAATTTTAACGTTGTGCCTTCAGAATCGAGCCCATTATTATTACACTATATTTTGTTTGTTACAAGTCCCATGTATGTAGTCAGGTATACGTACCTTTCATTCGTTCGATAGTAAGAGGTTTATAAAATTACTTATTACTAGTGAAATAGTAATTTTTAAGAAGAACATGCATTGTTTTATTCATTTATGTTATGATTTGATTAGTGAAATTGTTATACATATTAATCATTATAACAATTCTAGTAAATAAAATCGTAAACTTCGCGTGTCTGTACATTGAAGATATTTGCAAAAAGAAATTGGGGGGTCTAAGGATAAGTAAACACATTTCGATCATTATTGGAATCTTTGTTTGTACACGCATCACTTAAACACTACTGAACCGATTTTGATGGTTTTCACTGAAACATAGTGCTCAATTCGGTTTAACATATAGTCTTTATTCCATTGCAATAGGATATGCGAATTTATAGTTTTCGAAAACTCGCATACACTGCATTAGTATACAAAAAAGAAGTGTAGGGTGTAAATGCTCGATAGAATTCGTATTGCAATGAGTGATAACTACATTTTGGAAGTAGGTAGTCACGCGAGCGGAGCCACGGGTACAGCTAGTTATAATAATAATAAGACAGAATAAAGCTGTCCAGGGAAGCCTCAGTAGGCCATACAGCCTGTGACAGGGCTATCTCTCAATATTTTCTACGACAAGTGTTCATGCAGTTGAGATGTGTTACAAATGTGAGAATTTTATGAGAACTGTACTTGTAAATAGATAAAATAAAAGAGCTCTTAGACGAGATTAGGCAGAAAGTGTGCCTCCAAGGCTTGAATACGACTATCGTCTTTAAGGCGACGAACCAATTATCGACTCTACCTGCACTTATTTTACAACTCATAATGAAGGTAATAATATTAAAAGCTTCAGCATTAGTATCCATTAAGTCGGAGAAGTGGAACTACCTTTGTATGTAGGCGCTTGCGCTGGCTGCACTATAAATTCAGACATCGGAATTTTCGGGCACAAATAAATATCACATGAGATTGAATGATATGACTTTTAAAAAGTATCATGAGGGCTCTGATGAGGTGAACAATTATATCCCTAGCTAATATTATTGTTCACCTCATCATCTAGCCTAGATGTCGTTCGCAACACATCAGGTCCAGGGGGCGAAAAGTGGACGAAGGAAATTCGCTTTGCGACTTTGGACCGCGCAAAGTGGCGATGCTTTGTCTCTGCCTACCCCTCTGGGCCCGAGGCGTGAGCATTATGCATGTATGTTAAAAAGTATATCGATGATAAAAATAAAAATAATCATCTATATAAGTAAGAAATCATCTTATATTAGAACAACATTTTATTTGCTCATTTTCATAATGTAGAAGGGGGGTTAACGAAGGGAGGGGGGGGTCTTAAAAATTGATTAAGACAGTTTGATTATTGATTCGTGCAAGTCATGTATATATTTACAAATGATGTATGTAGGTATTGTCGATACTTTTAATTACGGTGGCTTTCAAACAATAAAAAAAATTAAGTTTAATACTGACAATTAAAACGTTACGTTAGACTTATCTTAAAAAAATTAGCTGGAACTGCCTATATGGAATTGTGTTATTTTTATTGTAGTTACAGCGATAAAAGATTTTATTTCATAAAGATGCGTTTGTAGGTATAACATGTCGAGTTACATCACTACTCTACTTATATAACATCCAATAATCTGTTTTTGAGGTTTTTAAGTAATTGACGGTAAAAAAATCATAATGTTCTGAAGCTAGATTTACAATCCGGAGCGAAAAACCGGCAACGCAAATGAAAATTACATAAAAGGTGAGTTCATTAGAGCTCAGCCGGGAAGACCGTTGCGGGGCGTGCGACGCATTCATAATGCGAAAGTATTCTTCTAAATGACTTCAGAAATTAGAAATTAAACAAATAAAAACATTAAAGCCAGTGAGTATGATTACTTTATATTTGCACATAAAGAACATTAGACATTTAATAGGGAAGATTTTATTCGAAACTCGTTGTCTAGTTCAAACAGTAGTTCTATGTAAAAACTGATTGTTTTAATTAGTAGAATATTAGTGCTGTAGGCAAAGTTCTAAAAAAAAACGTCCGCAGTTACTTCTGAGCCACAGATAATACAATTTACAAATTTTAACAAAGAAAAAAAAATACTAATAATACTTTGCGTACAATGTCGCAAAGCGACTTTCCTTCGCCCGTTTTTGCTCCGAGATACTCCTTGACGTGGTGTGTTGAACAACATCGCCGCCTCGACAGGATGAACTATGATAATTCTTTTCTAAATATAGTTTGTCATTTCTCGTCTATTTTATTGTTATACTCGTACAAACTATATGTGGATAATAATATTGTCTATGTATGTACTATGGCCTATGCATATATATATATTGTATCATATGTTTGAAATGTCTCCATACTTTAATGTAAGTGTATATTTGATAGATACGTTTATTTTACAAAATGTGGTACTACATACATACATAATGCTCACGCTTTTGGACCCAGAGGGGTAGGCAGAGACGTATGTGGATAATGCCTAGGAATATTTTTCTCAGAACGATGCGATGACGCAAATGAGTTGCCTGTTGCTGCGAAGTTGGTCAGGTTCCAGTTTTGTTTATGGCGAGCAGTGAATTAAGTATGAAAGATTATAAAATAGGCGTATACTTATTTACATTACTGGTGAAGAGATGGCGCTAAGTAAACTATACATATTTAAAATGTTAACCCAACAAATTAATTTTCTAATGAAATACAAACTGCCTGTCTAATAGTATGATATAATTAATACTTCAATGGGCCCTATTCTGAAGGCACACATTTAAAATTTTCATAGCGCTAAAATTGGGTTCATCTATCTATAGCTTCATAATACTGTGTGACAAGGATAGCAACAGTTTTAGTGCTGTCAAATTTTAACGTTGTGCCTTCAGAATCGAGCCCAATATGTATGTATGTAAACATTTTAATATACTTAAATTAACAATAATAAATAGGATTAATATTGTGTTTAGAGGTGTACTTATTGCACTTAGAGATCTTCCAGTCAACCTTAGAGTAATTGAAAGGACTGCTATAATGCGTTTAGTTCCAAATTTTAATCATCATGTCAAGGGGTATCACGGAGCAATAAGCGGGTGAAGAAATAGAATGACGCAAAGTGGCGATACATCGTCTCTGCCTACCCCTCTAGGTCCAAGGCGTGAGCATTATGTATTTATGTATCGCCACATTCTGTAAAATAAACGTACCTATCAAATATACACTTATATTAAAGTATGCAGATATTTCATAAACATATGATACAATATATATATATGCATAGGCCATAGTACATACATAGACAATATTATTATCTCTTTTGTTATCATTTTAAATTAATCGGTTAAAATGTATGCTAAATATATTTAGTGTAAGCTTAATAAAAGTCATCGATGGAAAGAAGACAAATGTTAAGAGTTAATAAGTTCGTTAATTGGTTTCCAAAGGCCAATTAAAAGTTATAATTCCACGACAACGTTAACTTCTTTAATTAAGGATATACAGTAAACTCTCGCAAATAGTCGCCAACCTGATTTTCTTTAGGATTTAATATTATAATCCAACAGGGGCCGGACGCCTGTCCTCCTCAGATGTTTGCCGCAGACATTAGGAATAATACTTTATTTCTATCAAATGCAGCCGGTACATTGCATTTTTTATGTCCTTCTACATTTCCTCTGTATATTGGTTCCAAACCCAAGAGTTCGCTGCATAAAAGCTATAATGCAGCTAAGAGATAGAACATTATATATCTTTATTTCACATTACAAATTTTAATACATAGATTAACTCACGTAAAGGGTCAGAGTTAATGTGATCGTCAAAAAATATAGTATACAAAATGTAAATTTTACACAATTCGTGTATGAGATTTATAACAATTGCCGTGTGGTTTCCGGTAGAGTAGACTAGGACCACTCCAACTCTTCCCGTGGATGTCGTACAAGGCGACTAAGAGAATACATTACAAAACATCAATCAGGCCTCCCCAACCCGTCTAGCCAGCGCGGGGAGTGTAGGCCAAATCCTCCGTCTGTCTCAAGCAGATGAGAGAGGGTTGTGCTCCTACAGTGGAGACAAAAATAACCTGATGATGATGATTTATAACAATGTACTTATATTAAAATAAAAAAAAAAAACAATTTTCAAAAACTATGTCGCAGTTTAAATTCAAAATTGTATGTCCATAAATCCTTTGACAGAGCATAATTCTTTATTCATTAAAAGTTACTGCTTGTAGTTCTAGGTTTAGAGTAAGCTATACCCAACACTATTTACATCGCAACAATGCCTAATTGCCTTTACAGCTACATCTGTCGCACTGTCCTCATTACAGGCTAACGGTCTCTGATAGTCCTATCTTGTGCAGGATGTGCTAATATGGATTCCTACAGGTCATACCAAGAAGAAAAAATATTCTTCACACCTCATAAGTCACCTCAAAGTTTTTAAGTAAAGTCTTGGATGTTTATATATTTATTTAAGTATGTTTATCCGTAATCTAGTAACCATACCACAGGCTCTGCCTAGTTTGGGATTGGATAATTGGTGTGAATGTATGAGATATGTATTTATTATTATTTATTCATTGATACTATTGGTTATTAAATTAGATAATATATGAAATAGATAAGTTAAAAACTTTGAGGTGACTTATGAGGTGCGAAAAATTATTTTCTTTGATGTCCTGTAGTTATCTTACTGTATTTTAGGATTATGCTAGTGCAGCAGACTTTGTGTTGCCGTGTCTGTAGCATGTTTTACTCGTAGCTCTCGAAATGCTCCGCACTCCGCTAGATGCTCCTCGACCTGTGCTTTTAAAGCACTTTTGATGGTACCCATGGAGAGTCTTACAAATAGTCCTGGACCAGCCAGATTTTGCTCTGACCCTTTCTTAGCCAGTGCATCAGCGTTCTTATTAGGTACCTTCTTATGGCTTCATGTACGGGAACCCAAATTAGTCGCACTCTGAGTGTATTAAGTTCAACTCTAGTCTGGAGTTCACTCGACACGACTGTAGAGCTTTGAGCGGCGCCTGTTATACCTAACTAGCTTATACTAAGTAGCTGGAGCCCGCGACGTTGTCCGCGTTCAAGAACTCCTTTCTTAGTGGCAAGAACCTCTGCAAAGTTTAAAGTTTTCAGACGTAGCGGTTTGGGCTGTGTATCAGTAATTCGGTATTGTGTAGCTAGTCGAATAACAAAATCGTTTTATTTCACGTTCTTAAAGATAAGTGAAAACCTCCGAAACGATATTCTAGCTCTAGTTTAGACAGTAACAAGTAGGTTTATTATTATGTAGGTAAGGGGGGCTCAGTCCCCCTACAAATGAAATTCCGGATCTGCCCTTGTCGTGTCGGTGTGAAATACAATACATCTGTAAAAGCTCCATCAATATCCGTCTACTTGTCATTTTTACTTTATACAAAAAGTTCCAGTTCTAAAATGGATTCGACTGTCTACTGGACAGATGTAGGTACTGTTACGACTCGTAATTTACGAGTATGTGATCAAAGTATAAACGTATACAAACTACCTAATTCTGTGTCTATCAAGACCTATTATTGGGTTACTATTTAGGTATCTTGGAGCAGGCACTCCAGGCACTTTATAGATTAGTTAAGATTGGAATTAACAGAAGAAATCCATAAGACATTAGTCATGTAGATTTCTTCTGTTAACTGTGTTGTCACCGACATAAGCGACTAAGCTCTTTAAAAAAAGATTAAAAAAAAAAAAGAATAAAACGCCATCACACAGATTTTCATACAAATAAGTCTACCCCTGAATTTTCACTGTAGCATCTGATATTTTTTTAGAAAATTAAGAGATAACTATCTATGGCTAGGGTTGCCATTCTTCTGGTTTTCCCCGGATTTGTCCTAGCATACGGGGCGTCCGGGGAGCGTCCTGGTGGGGTTTCATTTGTAGTCCGGGTTTTCAAGTCACCGCTCGCCTCCGAAGCACTGCCGGGACGAAGATTGTGTTTTGTTTCTTTACAGTATATATTATATTTAGTCAGCAATTGTATGAAATAATAATTAAAACGATTTTTTTGTTATTGAGAGTTACCCGGACATTTAATCAAAGTTTTATTTTTAAGTTGACAAATAAAACTTTGATTAAATGTCCGGGTTGGAAGCTCCTAAATCCGGGGGTTTCTTGCTTCTTGTCCTGGTTGGCCGATTTTAGAGATGGCAACCGTTAAATATGTTAAATACAATTACATTTTAAACATACCTATTAAAAAGAAAAAAGTTTGTATTATCTTTGTTAATTAGGGGATTTTATATTTTGGTATATTATTATGTATAGCCCATTATCGCCTTGTTATTGTACAATATTTCAATTAAAACGAATTAAACCTTACGGCTATATCCTTCTGGCCGGGCCCGAATAGGGTCTTTCTCGAACAGCATATTCATTAGGTAATTTTTTAATATCTTAAGTTTTCTCTCTTTGCCTGGTTCCAATTAGGTACCTCTAAGTGTTGTTCGTCCGTCTGAACTATTTCCATAAGATAGCCAAACTTGTTTACCGACTATCTATCTATCTGGAGCGTATTCTGTAATCGGTCTATAACAATCTGCAAAGAAAAACGATCTATAAACAGCTTTCATTTCCTTACGCAACATAGAAAAAATACTTTTCAGTATTATTATATACGAATTAATTTCTTAAATATTTAATTTGCGTAAGGACCTGCTAGTGCGTTAAAGCCTCCTCCAATTTACTCCATTTCTATCTCTCGCCATTCTCCTCCATATTTTTCCTACTAGTCCAGCAGCATCACTTCATCTTTTACATGGCCTTCCTCTTTTGCGTTTTTGTATCCATGGGATACTAGTTAGTTACCTGTTTTGATTGTTCTCTGTATATTACCTGCCCATTTCCACTTAAGTCGATCGAAAAACGATTTATCATAGTCCTACTAATATTATAAACGCGAAAGTTTGTAAGTATGGATGGATGTTTGTTACTCTTTCACGTAAAAACTACTGAATGGATTTTAATGAAACTTTACAATAATATAGCTTATACATCAGAATAACACATAGGCTATAATTTATATATTGTGTGAATTGTCCAAAATATCAAGTAAGTAGGAAAAAAACTACCATCTGCGAGCTATTCTGGCGTGCGCTGCCAAAACCGCTAGAGTTACACATATGTAATGTATGATGGAAATGTTCTACTATATGTGTTGGACTTCACATATAGTGGAATCACACCTACTGAAAGTGCTCGCAAAAGGAACCCCAGGAACACCGACTGGACCTCATTTAGAAGGGACTTAAGGGCAGAGCTGGGAGAATCTAAAGGTAAGCTGAACTCGGTGGTGGATATAGAGTTTGAAGCAGACAAAATTGTCAATGCCATCAACACGGCGTGGACGAACAATTGCCCAGAAAAGAAACATCTGGGGAAAAAGGTACCATGGTGGACCTCTGAACTGGCTGAGCTGCGTCGTGAAGCAAGGAGAGCGTTTAACGCAGCTAAGGCCACCAAGGACTTCAGTGAATATGCGCACACCCTGACCAAGTTCAACAAAGAGGTGCGCAAGGCGAAACGAAAAGCATGGAGAGACCACTGTCAGACGATCAGCACAATGCCTGAAGGCATGAGACTCTCCAAAGCAATTTCGACGGTAAAGGCTAACCCACTATCTACCGTCAAGGATGAAAATGGGAAGCACACGGAAACCGGGGCGGAGACATTATCAGTAATGCTCAGCACACACTCTCCAGGCTGTAAAATCATGCAGCAAGACCAGGATGACTCAATCAGCTTAGAAGAGCAGAATGCTCACACAACTAAGGCAGACTGGGACATAGCTAAGAAGGTAGTGGATGAGCCAAGGGTAAAATGGGCAATGAGCAGCTTCCAGCCGTTCAAATCCCCAGGACCAGACGGCATATATCCCATCTTCCTCAAACAAGGTGCGATGGTTGTAATATCGCACTTGTGCAGGCTTTTCAGGGCCTGCATTGCCTTCGGCTTCATTCCAAAGGTTTGGAGGCGAGTGAAGGTAATATACATACCGAAACCAGGAAAGGCAGACTACGAAGAGGCGAAATCATTCAGGCCCATAAGCCTATCGTCCTTCTGTCTGAAGACATTAGAGAAGACGATAGACAGACACATAAGAGAAGGGCCGCTCAAAGCAAAACCTCTACATAGACTGCAATGTGCTTACCAGCCCGGAAAGTCGACCGAAACAGCACTACACCATGTAGTAACCAGGGCTGAGAATGCACTAGAGAACCAAGAAGTCTGCGTCGGGGCATTTCTAGACATAGAAGGAGCTTTCGATCGTACGACTTTCGAGGCAATTAAAGATGCTGCAGGCAGACACGGCATAGCACCAACACTATGCAAGTGGATAGACTGCATGCTAAAAGGCAGAATCATTAAATCCGAGCTGCTAGGAGACAAATTATGCGCGATCACCACCAAAGGCTGCCCACAAGGAGGAGTGTTATCACCAATCCTGTGGTGTCTGGTGGTAGATTCCCTCATAGCAAAACTCAACACAGGACCGTACTACACGGTGGGATACGCAGATGACATAGTCATCTTGATCAACGGCAAGTTTCCAGGAACAGTATCTGGACTCATGCAACAAGCTTTGGACACAGTGGAGACTTGGTGCAATAGTATCCATCTCTCCATAAATCCAAACAAAACAACGGTAATACCATTTACACGAAAAAAGGACCTTACAAGTCTAAAAAGTCTATCCTTATACGAGACAAGGTTAAAATGGTCCACACATGTAAAATATCTAGGAATAATGCTGGATAAAGAACTAAGGTGGAACCTACATGCGGAGCAAACTATTTCGAAAGCCCTACGGGTCTTCGGAATGTGTCGTTCCGCCTATGGAAAAACCTGGGGGCTTAAACCTCAGATAATCAAATGGATATACACCATGATGGTGATACCCATACTTACGTATGGTAGCATTGTCTGGTGGACTCGAACAAAACTGGCAACATGCAGAGCAGCTCTATCAAAAGTGCAACGCTGTGCATGCTTGGCTATAACAGCGGCGTTTAAAACCACGCCAACGGCAGCTATGGAGAGGCTACTTAACCTCAAACCGCTGCATATTGTCATACAGATGGAAGCAACGAAGGCGCTACACAGACTATCGGTTGGTGGGCTGTGGAGCAACACTCAAGCAACCACTGGACACACAAAGTTAGAGATACCCAGCTATCTCAAAGGGATTATGAACATGATTTGTGATAAAACACAACCAGTGTTTGTTTTCCACAAAAGGTATAAAATACACGTCCCCACGAGGGACGAATGGAAAGAAGGGCTGAAACCTCCTGAAAAGGACAGTCTAATATGGTACACAGACGGATCCAAAATGGAGACGGGAGCTGGAGCCGGCATACATACCAAGGACTGCAATATAAGTCAGTGCATGGGACTATATGCAACTGTTTTCCAATCGGAAACATATGCAATAATCGCATGCGCCAGGGAGAACATAGATAGGAATATCAAGGATAAAACCATCTATATACTCAGTGATAGCCAGGCGGCGCTCAAAGCTCTGCAGTCATGTCGCGTGGACTCCAGACTAGTCTTGAACTGTGTACAAGCACTGAACACACTCGGAAAAAACAATAGAGTGAGACTGGTCTGGGTCCCGGGACATGAAGGCATACAGGGAAATGAGAATGCTGATGCACTGGCTAGAAAAGGGTCAGAACAAACTCTGACAGGACCAGAGCCATTTGTGGGACTCTCGATGAGTACCATAAAAACAGCTCTAAAAGCACATGCCGAAGAACAACACCTGGCGGAGTGGAGAGCACTTCGGGAGCTGAAACACGCTAAAGAGTTTATCGGTAATACAGACGCAGGTTTTACTAACAAGATCCTAAAATATGGGAGGACAGCGGTCCGTCTTATCGTGGGAGTTTTTGCCGGCCATCTTGATGTAAGGCACCTCCTACATAAGATGGGACTGTCAGAGACTGTCAGTTGTAGAGTCTGTGGGGAGGACAGCGAAACGATGAAACACCTACTGTGTGAATGCAATGCACTAGCTGCAAGGCGAATGAGTGTCCTGGGTGTGGCTTATCCAGAACCCAAGGACTACAGGCTTCTGCCCCTTAGCTGCATAATAGATTTTATGCAACGAACTGTGGGGGACGGAAGCACAGCATAGACAAAGGGGCTGACACAAAAGATCCCACAGGGTCGACGTGTCGCCGGGCGTGCCTGGCCCCCTATTAAAAGATAAGATAAGATAAGATGATGGAAATGTTTATCTTAAATAGTCCTACAAAAAAGCCTGCCACAGTATATATCTACTATATCTTATGTGTAAACCATTATAGCCAAAATAGTGAACCATAACTACAATAAAAATTGATAATTTATTTCAAATGCACATTTGGTAGTAATAAATTGATTCCTAAATCCCGAAAAAACATCCCATTCCTACGGGAAATACATAATAATTTGTTATGCGGACGAAGTCGCGGGCAACAGCTAGTTTATTTATAATCTGTACAAACCAATGAGACTAATACTAGTGTTCTAGGTAGTGGTTATAGGGGACGGAGAACGCTGCCTCCCGTACTCACCACGAACCGAACAGATTTAATTGATCACCAGCCTTTCCGTACACGTTCGTGTGTGTGCGTCCCGTGTGCGTGAATTATTGTAGGGCTGCACCACTCAGCGCGCGAACATAGTCGATCGAGAGAGGGACAATGTTATACGTCAACAACATAAGTGCTTCTCTTTCTAACTTATAGCTTCGATCTCTCGGCGCCGGTTGATAGCGCACTGGCGTAGTAACTTTGAAACGGCGCAGCCCGTACAGACCAATAGTGAGTAATTATGACCGCTCCGTGCTTGATTTTACGGGCGATGGGGAGGTGAGAGTCTCTTATTTACGTACAATTATTCAGTACTAGTATAAGGACGGGATCAGGTAAATGAAACGTGCGACACACACTAGCTGTGCCCGCGGCTTCGCTCGCGTGGACTACTCACTCTCAATCCGACTTCGACTACGCCCACTATAGCTCCATATGTAGTCCTAACTCATCGCAATCTGAATTGCACCGAACATTATGATTACGAGTATACTGCATTGATATATCGGATACTTATATATGTGTTTGAAAACTAAAAATTCCCATAACTTTTGATTGAGTAAGCCGATTGCGATGCTATAAAGACTAAATGTTACTCCGAGTTAAGCCCTATGTTTCTGTGAAAAGTATATCGAAATCGGTTCAGTAGTTTTACGTGATGCGTGCACAAACTAACAGACAAACAGATTACCAAACAAACACACCATACAAAAATTATCGAAATGTGTTCTGTTACTTATCTTAGACCCACCAGTTATTTTCTTTTGCAAGTATTTTCAATGTACAAACACGCGGAGTTTTAAGTTTTTATTTATTCGATTGTATATGTTTTAAGTATATAGCTAATAAAAAGAAGCTAGTGTGATCAGAATTTAAGAACGTGCCTTAATTCAAAATGTCCGAGCTGGAGTGACGTCATTCCAGCTCGGACTTCAAATATCCCCTTGTAACGTTTGATCTATTTAAGTACAAAATGTGAAAATCGAGTAAAAATTAGTACGTTATGAGTACTAAATTCTGCCAGGGTCAGATTACTGAAATTCGACTTCGCAAGCGGGAGTGACGCACACTTTTACTGGCATGTAAATAATATGAGAGCGCTCACACTGCAGTTTCACTCGTACTGAAGTAGTGTGTGGCTCGCTTTATGTGGTGTTAATTACGGAGGTAAATTAATTTCCTGCGGTTTGTTACGTAAATAGCACACGTACAGGGTGGCATTAAAACATAACATTTGAGGCGTGTACTTACACGCCTAAATAACATTATATTTAAGGTATGGTCTAACAACATCAGCCTGTATCTTCACAACACGGTTTAGATTAAATATCTATCCGCTAACCAAGCACCAGTGTAAAATTAAAACCCAAAATTGGTTACAAAGTTTAACCTACGAGCAAACGGAGAAGTTGATAACATCTGACATTTTACTTTAAATACTTTTGACTTTAAACTCTTCAACTTCACTAAATTAAATTAAATTATCTCTCAATCTATCTCTCAATTTCTCTAAATTATATTACACACACACACACACACACATACACACACACACACACACACACACACACACACACACACATACACACACACACACACGCACACACACACTACACACTTCAATATCATATATACCTCTTCCAACTAGTACTTGCCAAACAAAATGAACATACTCGTAATACATTTACCTTGTATCCATCTGCTCGACTAGTCCGTAGTGCGCGGAGAACTGGCTGGCCCCAAAAATATTCAGGTTTCCACCTAGTTTTGGAGTCAGTGATATATTACTAATTTAGTAAATAATTTAATATTTCTGTGTATTTTTGTCAAGTGTCATGTATTTATTAATAAGGAAACCAATAAACAATTTATTATTATTAGACAGTCATCATCATCATCAGGTTATTTTTGTCTCCACTGCAGGAGCACAACCCTCTCTCATCTGCCGGAGACAGACGGAGGATTTGGCCTACGCTCCCCGCGCTGGCCAGAGGGTTGGGGAGGTTTAGACAGTGATAGGAGAAAATAGTTTAAATCATTTATATCCTACTTAACTACTGTCGGTTTCAACTAATAATAAAACCTATGACTAATAACAGAAGTGTGAAAACTCTGCAGCACGACCTGGTGACCGGACGATTTGATTGTAAATAACCGTTCTCTAAAATAAATACTCACGTGCGATTCTCACTCAAGTGACTTTACTCCCTTCAACACCTCTCCATTGGCATTCTGTAAACATTCTAGATCACTGTCGACGTGAAGTGACTTCACATCGTTCTCATATCACTGTCTAAACCGTGTTGTGAAGATACAGGCTGTTGTTGTTAGACCGTACCTTAAATATTAATGATATTTAGGCGTGTAAATACAGATCTCTTGAATGAACTGACAATGCTTGCACATGTTCGCCGCATACGTCCCGCGAAACTATTCTGCGTACCTTGCTATCGCACAGTATATGCGAGTTACCAAGATGTACAACAAAACCTTTTCTAACACCGACAAACTTTAACCAAACAAACTTTAAAAAAGAATTTATACTTATAGTCTCTTGGACGAGTAAAAAATCTTATTATCGTATTTATTTACAATCTTACAATGTTGTATAACAGGCGACATTATAATACGCCACGTATTATAAGATCGCTTCGTTTTTCAAACTAAGTCATCCAAGAATTGTTCACTTTCCGTGCTGGTCAAGAATGTTAGATTTCTAACTAGCTGTTTCCCGGGACTTCGTCCGCATGGACCAACGTTTCCCGTGGGAATGAGATGTTTTTTCGGGATAAAAATCCTATGTCCTTTCCAGGACCTAACCTATATGTGTGCCAAGTTTCATCCGGATCCATTCAGTGGTTGATGCGTCAAACATCCAAACTTCCGCATTTATAATATTAGTGGGATCATGACCTCGACTCATGAGTCGACTTCGATCTCCAGTCAGCCATAACAAATAGATTTTTGAAACTTAAGTACATTGACTGATTGCTCTCAAACAGTGACGTAAAACATCGTGAGGAAGCCCGCACATCTGAATTTTTCAGTCTGTATAATCGCTAGGACAATGTTGCACCGCGTCCGTGGGAAGTATTAATGACCCTCTCATTTCAAATCAATAGTCTTATGAAAACAAACGTATTTGCTCCTCGGAAACAAAATAAATAATAGATGGTGTTCCGAAGTGGACCGCGAAGTTTACATGGTAATACAAACCTATTTTTGCTGCTTGTGACCCGTTCATGTATATGTTACCCAGACGCAATAGCGTTGGTTTTCGTTTGATTATTAGTATGGCATGAAATACTCCGGAGTGGAGTTAAAGTGCAATACATTTTTCAGCCGTACCTGTTCTACCGGACTTCACAGCTCGTAAAATAAATGCCCCACGATATATACGCATCATCACATAAAGTACCTACATAGTAATAAAATCCTCATAGGCTTTAGAGATATCTTATAACAGCGGGATGCGGGATTTCGCGTGTTGACAGCAGGCTGGGCGACAGAGGAGGGGGGTGGAAAATGGGGGTGGGGGACTTTGGGTGCAACCGTACGGGATCCGGCTTCCATTCGCTACCATGTGACCGATACATTGTACCGATAACACCTTACACCGATTAATCGATCAACTTGGCTAATTTAAAGCTCATTAATCGGTATTTCTTAGCATTATGTCCCAAAAATGTATGGAGCTCAAAAATAATTTTTTTACACTGTAATCTTCAACTACTGCTTTAAAAATTCAAGCTTGTATGTTAAAATGACCTACTAAATATCCTAATATTTGTATGAAAGTGCAGTCCAGCATAAACTGGTGACTGCATTGCTACATGGGTGTCTTTATATAAACCTACTGGGTCTGGAAACAAAGAATCCTCAAATGACGTAAGGAATACTAATAAAGGATCTTTTCGGAATTTCCAAAGTTCCTAATTCCAAGATAATTATACAAACTTAATGTTTGATGTCCAATTTATTCGATATTACAGCAAAAAGCGTTTTCTCGCAGACAACCGAGACTAGGCTGATACCAGTAAGATGACATAGTCCAATAATTTTGATGTGATATGCGTAAAGTCTCTGCCTCCCCCTCTGGGACCAAGGCGTGAGCATTATGTATGTATGTATGCGTACGGCTCTCCACTATCTGCAATGAAAGGACTCTAAGTTTCTTCGGTCACATTGTGCGATCTCCCAAGCACGACCTGGAGAAGCTCATCATCCTGGGACAAGTAGAGGGCAGGCGTGCCAGAGAACGAGCTCCGACGAGGTGGTCAGACCCGGTGAGGAGGGTGGCTGGCGGATCCTTATATGAAGCAGTGCGGCTGGCCAATGACCGCTATGCGTGGAGGCGCATTTTATACGGTCGCGATCCTCAGCAGTGAGGGAACGACAGAGAAGAAGCGAGCTCTAGCGCTACTAGGAGGTCAGACCCGGTGAGGAGGTTGGCTGGCGGATCCCTATATGAAGCAGTGCGGCTGGCCAATGACCGCTATGCGTGGAGGCGCATTTTATACGGTCGCGATCCTCAGCAGTGAGGGAACGACAGAGAAGAGAATGTATGCGTAAAGTTACAGATCTGCCCTATACACGAAGCGCGAAACCCACGTTACGAAACTGCTACGAAAACTGTTCATATCACACTGTTCGCGGACGAAGTCGCATGAAACAGCTAGTCAAAGACATAAGCCGACCTCGAAACGTATCTGGGGCCCAGTCTCTATTCAATTCTATATCACACAACATTAAGGGTGTCATTCAGCCAGGAACTTAAGCGTGAACCCTAACATCTTAACTGTCAAAGTTCTATAATAACGCTTAATTTACGCATGGCCGACCTTAAAGTGAGGTTTGGCTATTAAATCGGCCCTATTTACACAGTAGGCCACAGCTCGGGTTACATAAAACTATAGCAATGAAGTAAGAAGAAGAGATGATGCTTGTAGCAGATAACACTAAATATTATTACGTAAAGAAGCCACGCTCACCTCCGCGCCAGTTTAACTTCGCCCGCGTACTATAACACGGGCGGCCTGGAGTATGAAAGAGAAGCCCTTATGTGGTGACGTATAACGTTGTCCCTCTCTCGATAGTTTACGCGCACACACAAACGTGTACAGACAGGCTGGTGCCGCCTGTAATAGTAGGTGATTAAATCTGTTCGCTTGTGTGGAGTTGGGGGGGGGGAGCTTGGGGGAGGGGGAGGGGGGGGGGAGGGGGAGGGGGGAGATGGGAAGGGGTGGAGGGGGGGGGGTGATAATAGCGTGATTTTAAATAATTAATATTATATAACATGTTTGGTTTGGAGTAATCAAAGAACCAAACAAGATAGGTAACTCACGGTTTACAATAATTAATAGTATACATATAAATTTTTTGGTTGGGAGTAATCGAAGAACGGTAACTCACGGTTTACAATCCAAATAATTGTCATACAACACTATTCCTGGCCGGGTGGGTACTTATTTCCTTGATATATTCACACCGATCGTCCTTTCATATGTACGGCGCTCGACTAACTGTGTCGTCATCCAGCGATGACGCGAGTCTCTTTTTATCTCGGGGGGTAGGTTTGAAAAAAGAAAGGTACTAAGGAATTGGCGGGTGGGAGTTGTTCTCATATTCACAACATGCTTGAGAATCAGTACTGGAGTTGCCAGACTTCAGGGGCGGCAGATTTTAGAGTGAGAGAAGGGAGGGACGGGGGCGGCACAAAGTCATAAGTGGAACGGTATAAATGAAGCACACGTCCACCGAAATATATCAAGATAGAACGGTTCTAGCCACACGTCGCACGTTTTTGTGGCAGCTTCCCTTTTCATTTATCTACTCATAAACTGTCAAATTAGTACTGAAAAATTTCGATTTTGCAATGCAAGCTGATGGCGTATTATACATGTAGCCTGTAAGGTGGTTGCTGAAAGAGGGTTCAATCTTATTTCCAAAAATATCAGCTTAACCCAACGATCTCTATGTACTACTAGATGGAGCGTTACAAACAATCGCTCTGTTCCACGCAAGTAGCCACAACTCTTTCATATATACAGGGTTACAGGAAAAGTCGTGCTAGATCCCTTAAGGGTGTGGAGCACCCATCATTTCTGACTTATTTCACTATGAAACACCCTACCCTAAACTTAACCCTTTTCGAGATATTCGACTTTTAATTTTTTTTATTGAAAATTGCTGATTTTTAGGCTACTACATTTATTTTTGTTTATTTTGTGTATCTTATTATTATTATTATTGCATTTTTACATGTGTAGTAAGATGCTTTAGGACGTCAATCATTAAAATAGTGCACAAGTTATTTGAATAGACCGTAGTAGACAAGTGAAAGAAAAGAAATAAAAAACATATTAGAAAGTTTATTTTTCTCTAAGGGATATCTAAAAAAAATATTATGGTAATTGTTCGGCAGATGTTTTTTAAAATATCTACGGTTCATCAGCTATCTAACGAGGTATAATAATGTAGGGTTTTATTCAAATGCATTCAAAAAAAATTAGTTTCATAGGCGACAATGTATACTTAGCCCTAAAAAGTAAAATAAAACAATAGGTAAGCATGAAATGCCATTTATTAAAGGTTTTCTCACAACTTTTTCTTTTTCTACAGTTCATGTTCAACATGGCCGCCTCTATTTCTAATACATTGTCGCATCCTTCTACGGAGACCGGTCTTCACTACGCCAGTGGTCAATGTGGTCCTCATTTTATTTGCTGCATCCACAATCCTTTCTCTTAAGTCTTCCACAGACGAAACTGGATTCGGCTCGCTGTACACGAGACTTTTCATGCAGCCCCACACATGAAAATCCATGGGGGTTAGGTCCGGACTTCTTGCTGGCCATGGCAATGGCCCACCTCGTCCAATCCATTTGTTTGGATAATTTGTGTCCAGCCAGTCTCTGACACTTCTCCTGAAATGGGCAGGGCAGCCATCGTGTTGGAACCACATGTCCCTGATCAGGTTGAGTGGCAGATCATCCAGCAAATCACTCAAGTCTGCTCTCAGGAAATTTTCGTAGCTTTCCCCGTTTAGATTATCCGGGAGAAAGTAAGGTCCAATCAAATGATTGGAGATAATGCCCATCCACACATTCACGCTGAATCTTTGTTGGGACCCCTTCACTCTTTTCTTATTGGGATTCCTTAGTTCTTTTAGGGCCCAGTAATGGGCGTTGTGATAGTTAGTTATGCCATCTTTATCAAATTTGGACTCATCCGTCCACAAGATATTTCTTAAAAAATCTGGGTCTTCTACATCAGCATTTAGCATAAATCTGCAAAAGTCCAATCTTCTCGCGGGGTCCCCTTCTTCAATAACGTGTACTGGCGTGTAATGGTACGGGTATAGGCCAGCAGTATGCACTGTAAACCACACTCTCCATTGCGAAAGCCCCAGATCACGGGCAACAATATTAGTGGAAGTAGTCGGATCCGCTCGAAAGCGTTGCACTATCTCATTGTCCTGTTCTTCGTCGTCAATTCGTGGTCTTCCCATGTCTGTACTTCGTCTCAAAACAGAGCCAGTTTCTCGAAGTCTTCGATAAACTCTGTCAACGTCTAAGTGTAAGCGTCTTAACTTGAAGGACAATAGGCGTGGGACCGTTAGAACTGCTACCTGGAGCGTCCCAACTACTTTTTTTCCACGAAATGTAATACAAACCCTAGATTGTTACACCTCGTTAGATAGCTGATGAAACGTAAATATTTTAAAAAACATCTGCCGAACAATTAAATATTTTAAAAAACATCTGCCGAACAATTACCATAACATTTTTTTTAGATATCCCTTAGAGAAAAATAAACTTTCTAATATGTTTTTTATTTCTTTTCTTTCACTTGTCTACTACAGAGTCTATTCAATTAACTTGTGCACTATTTTAATGATTGACGTCCTAAAGCATCTTACTACACATGTAAAAATGCAATAATAATAATAATAAGATACACAAAATAAACAAAAATAAATGTAGTAGCCTAAAAATCAGCAATTTTCAATAAAAAAATTAAAAGTCGAATATCTCGAAAAGGGTTAAGTTTAGGGTAGGGTGTTTCATAGTGAAATAAGTCAGAAATGATGGGTGCTCCACACCCTTAAGGGATCTAGCACGACTTTTCCTGTAACCCTGTATATATATTTATATATCTTATATATTTATATGTTATGTGTATGAATTTATGTATATATAGATATTGGTATAATTCACTTATTCGTATATTGTTCGTTTATGTTTATGTAATATGTATTTTCAAACTTTATTAAAAGTAGGTACATTTCTTTATCAAATTTGGTACTAAACGCATTATACCTGTCCTTTCGGTTACTCTAAGGTTGACTGGAAGAGATCCCTAAGTGGGATAAGTCTGCCTTTGTACACAGTTTAATTCCTATTTTATTATTGTTGTTGTTGTTATTTTTGGTACAATAAAGCGTTTACATACATACATACATGGGTTTGCGCTTGACCTTAATGAACTGATGTGTGTGATGATGAGGCCTGAGGTGGAGCGCGCTTACCCAGAAGATGCCTAGACTTCATGACTAGATCAAATGGCCGGTCGTTTCGTCAGAGCCCACACCACAGGATAACTAGTACAAGTAATATATCCAAGAAATTGTTTTACACAAGGAATGTTTAAACTCAATCTTACAACTTTTGTTATTGACGTGCATGGTAGAAAATCCTACATCAATATTCCAAAGCCCTAATCCGGAATATTTCCAAAGCGAAAGTAAAAAACCTCCAACTCTTCCCGTGGATGTCGTACAAGGCGACTGAGGGAATACATTATAAAACATCAATCAGGCCTCCCCAACCCGTCTGGCCAGCGCGGGGAGTGTGGGTCAAATCCTCCGTCTGTCTCCGGCGGATGAGAGAGGGTTGTGCTCCTGCAGTGGAGACAAAAATAGCCTGATGATGATGATGATGAAAGTCAAAAAATCTCGACGAACAAAGTAGACAAATGTTGTATGTGTAATTGTGTTTGCAACAGATTCTCGTATTAGCTCGTTTGTACACCAGATTTAACAAAATAAAAATTAATTAAAAGTCAACACCAAAAGTGCTAATTACATTTGTTAATAAAAAATATTGCCGTGTGGTTTCCGGTAGAGTAGAATAGGTCCAACTCTTCCCGTGGAGTCGCACAGAAATATCATGATTTTTTTTTGTATAACTCGTCCCGTGGGTGTCATAAAAGCGACTAAGGGAATAACATTATAAAACATCACTCAGGCCTTTAACCCGTCTGGCCAGCGCGGGGAGTGTAGGCCAAATCCTCCGTCTGTCTCCGGCAGATGACAGAGGGTTGTGCTCCTGCAGTGGAGACCAAAATAACCTGATTTTGAATAAAAAATATTATTAGGTATTTTTTTGAAACATATAGTGCGCGCATTTCGTTATTAAATATTCCAAGTGGAAAAAAAATTCTTTCATGTGCAACATAAACCAAGAAAATGCAAAATTGATATGGCCCATGAGGGGATCGAACCCGCGACCTTCGCGTTATTAGCACGACGCTCTAACCAACTGAGCTAATGGGCCGGTGTAAGCTGCGGCGAAAATAGCTAACACAATATTGTTCTATCTATCACGTGTCGGCCGAGTGACGTCATATCTAGGTACAATTATTTTTATCTTCAGCCAGTTTTTGTTACTTTGAACATTGCAATCAACCTAAATCAATTATGTTGTGATTTTCTGCTTTAATAGCGACACTGGAAGATGTGAGTTACGAATGGAGGTTGCAAGGGTATTATTGGGCCTGAGGCTGTGGTCGAGACGGTTTTATTAATATAATTGCTGAGCCCGCGGCTCCACCCGCGTGGATTAATAAAGTTGAAAATTATTAGATGTTAATCCTCCCCCCCCATTACGCCGCCTCTTTCCCCCCCTCGCTCCGGCCCCGGCCCATGTCAAGATCCAGGTCCAGGCCCTATCGCGCCTACTACAACTCCATCGTTCGCTATAGCTCCAAATGTAGTCCTAACTCATCACAATCTGAATTGCACCGAACATTATTCACCTTCTTTGTAAATTGCATACTTACGGTAATTTTTAGTTTTCTAATACATTAGTATTAGAAAACTAAAAATTGCCATAACTTTTGATTGAGTACGCCGATTGCGATGAAATAAAGACGAAATGTTACTCCGAGTTAAGCCCCATGTTTCTGTGAAAATCCATTCAGTAGTTTTTACGTGATGCGTGCACAAACTAACAGACAAAAATTCCAAAAATAATCGAAATGTGTTCTATTACTTATCCTTAGACCCCCAATTTTTGTTTTGCTAATATTTCCAATATACAGACACGCGAAGTTTACGTTTTATTTATTAGATAGATGTGCATACAGAGCGGCGACACAGTACAATATTCTCACTCACTCACTACACTAACCGACATAACCAATTGTATTAAAATATAGGAAGTTTAAAACATTCGTGGACACAGCCCACAGGACGTGATATCGTCATACGGCATTAGACGACGAATCAATACGAAATACGACGTCCATAGACATAGTCTCGCGATAGGAGTCACCAGTATGACGCCTATTGACGTACTGTCCACGAACGAGTTAAAAACGTATATACTATATATGAAGTACTACTATCATCCTACACACGGCTTGTCCTAGGTATTACGGAGAGCAATATGGAAGCAACACAAAAACAAAGTTATATAGTACACCATAAATCGGTAAAACATTAGTTATTTGCTATTAATTCAGAAACGGATGACGCGACTTATTTAACGTCATAGAAGAATTATAATGTCATTTTACATATAATCATATGACGTCATTTCATAAGTTTATGTCATGCGGGGTGTGTGTATGTTCAACAAGAGAATAGATTGTAATGATGACATTGATTTAGATTAAAATTAATGTTAAAGCTAAACAGTAGTTTAATGTTGACTCTATGTTATGGTTTTTTTCTAGATCCAGTTTTCTGGAGTCAATATTTACATACATACATACATACGTAGTATATACAAGATCTGGCCGCGGGAACAGACCGGGGATTACATTTCCAGGACATATGTACCTAAATATAAAACGACTTATTATTGTACGAATACGTGTCGTAACTGAAAGGAGGATACACGATTACGTTATATACGAACGGAGAAAGTATTGTATTTCTCTAGGATCAAGTATTAAACAACATCACGTCACAGGGTATCACGGGGCGAAAAGCGGGCGAAGGAAAGCCGCTTTGCGACATTAGATTGCGCAAAGTGACGATACATCGTCGCTGCCTACCCCTCTGGGACCAAGGCGTGAGCATTATGTATGTATTTATGATCCTAGGTATTTTTGTTACGATGTGATTTCACCGCCTCGTTGGTTTAAAAAAGACTACAAGATCTGTTGACAGCAAAATATTATTTCTTAAGAATTTCTTGCGGTGACGATTCAATTTAATGTTTCAATTTGTGTCTAATTAACTTTTAAATGTTCTTTTTTTTGGTAACTTAGTCTTAAATACATGCTGCACTGCGAAACAACGATGTATGCCCACGTGGCAGGACATAGCTGAGCTCTATGACGTGTAATCCTTTCTATACCTATGAACTATGTAGAAAAACCAAAGAAAGGCGAACCTGTACAATGCGTAAAGTTGCACTACGACTACGAAAAATGTTTATAACACAACTGTATTGTTAATATTATAACGCGGACGTAGACGCACAAAAAAGATATTTGTGTTTGTAGTGGTTTAGTCGCCAGAGGTCGCAAATTTGATTCCCCCGCGGGGCAGAAAACTTTGTACAATTTATACAAGTCGGTCCTGGTCTGGCTCTTATATATTGTTGTATTATATATTCTTCGGTAGTGTCTTATTGCAAGGCAAATAGAGTTTGACGGCGGCGTACTAGTGACATGTCTGACATTGTACCATAGCTTCCCTACTATGATGTTAAACGACCGACGGATCGTCATTGTGAACACCTGCGCGCGGCGTAGCGCCCGCCTCACCGCTTCCTCACTACGCTACGACTAAACGCAGTTGCACGTTTGTATAAAAGACAGACTCGCCGCAGCGCCGCAGCGTAAAGAGAGTATGGATTCAGACGGCACATCGCACGGACCGTTTCTCTATTTATGTTGTAACTATCTACTGATTAATCGAAGTGAAATAAAAGTAGTAAAGCTGTAGTTTAAGTCTTATGATATCACCACCTTCCCCGAATCTTCCAAGCGGCCCCATATCTTCATGTTCCCATATCTTCAGCCCAATAAACCCGACACACTTTTCACATTTATGATGATAGGGGATAATCCCCAACGCCAAAATAAACTTTCACCCACGCTCGGATTTGGTGCAGGACTTTTCGTTTAATTTTTTCGCGTCTAGAACTATGCGCGTCTACCTACGAACTGGCCGACTTGCCCTTGACCCAGTCTCCACAGACTCTCCACACACAATTCCACGTGATATGCCAGATATAGGTCCCTGAGAGTACTGACACCTACGTTAGTTACTATATGAAATTATGTATTTCCTTTGACAGAACCTTCTATTGCCGATGGTAAGGGTCCGGCCGATTGAATTTTGGCCTTGTTTAAGACGTAAGGGATAACGCAGATAGGCTTTTGATATAGACGACCTGATGCCTTTCGCAAGCATTTCACCGTATATTCATTAGTGATCTGATCGACTAGTATAAATATTTCTGAATATTGTTTTTTTAAGGTTCCGTCAATATTATAAAAAGTATTATGCGTTGGACTTAATATTAAATGTTATGTTCTTTATTGCACATAAATTTTACAAAAAAAAAGGGAATAACATAAAAGTGTACAAAGGTGGACTTATCTCTATAAGAGATCTCTTCCAGCCAACCTTCACTGTGGGAAAAGCTAAAACAAGCGGTAGGTCAAAAAGAATAAAAATAAATTTTATAATAAAATATTGTACTATACATAGAATAAATGAGTAGGTGTAGGTAGGTATGTTCATAGTTCTGTTTGCTATAATATGTATAATTTCATTCATTTGCCACTATGTACCGACGAACTCGTTCGTATTTAGGTGTGCAACATATCCATAATAATATTATATTGGTAAAAATATCTTGCCGTGTGGTTCCCGGCTTACAATAGGGCCACCCCTATCTTTCCCGTGGGTGTCGTCAAGGCGACTAAGGGTTTGCACCAGGGACGGGCAGCAGCGTTCTCCTGTGTGTGTATGTTAAGATCAATACTGCGATCACCAATCCGCCTGCCAAGCGTGGTGATTATGGCAAATCCCCCAATGGACAACTTACCAAAAGTGGTATTCTATTGGGGAGGCCTATGTCCAGCAGTGGACGTATTTAGGCTGATGATGATGAAAAATATTTGAATATTCCCGCTCCATCCTAGTCACAGCCAGCCAATCACAAATGTGTACGTGTAGATACCATTTCGAAAATATCTAATTATATATTTGACCGCCTCGTTGGCCTAGTGGTTTGGTTATTAGACTCGAACGCCAGAGGTCGTGGGTTCGATTCCCACTGGGGACAGACAACTTTGTACAAGTTGGTCCCGGTCTGGATGTTATATTTGTGAATTGTCCTATAAAAATATATAGGTACATTATTTTTAAGCTGTTGGTTAAGTAAACTAAATATTCTAGGCTACTTTAATGTCTTAATCAACATTAATCTTCTCATACATATATAATGTTATCTTATCTACGTTACCCGTATTCGTGTTTCCAAAGTAACATTGTTATTTATGAGGCTATTTATCTGTACCAAAGTCTCTAACTTTTCTCTTAGCTTACATTACAAAACAATCTCAGACTTTTCTTTTTACGTCTAGAAAAGTTGTCAAATATTGACGTGGGTAGTGCCGTCGTCAAATCAACTGAGCACGTCTAGGAATAGGAACATTGATAGTTGATACCCTCACTGGTTTCTGAATTAATTATTTTTTTCACTTCACCGTTGGTCTTAGTTTTACAAAGCTGCTTTAAGCTCTTTATTGCACATAAATTTTACAAAAACAAGGGCATAACATAAAAGTGTACAAAGGTGGACTTATCTCTATAAGAGATCTCTTCCAGCCAACCTTCACTGTGGGAAAAGCTAAAACAAGCGGTAGGTCAAAAAATATGTGTATGGATATTGAAATTTTATAATAAAATATTTTACTATACATCTTATCTTCTTAGGGGGCCAGGAAGACCTGGCGACACTTCCACCCTTCAGGATCTTTTGTGCCAAACCCCTGACCACCAACGGTGCCCCAAGCCGATTTGGTGGACTTCACATATGCCTCAGAATTTCTTCTTCGGCATATGCAGGTTTCCTCACGATGTTTTCCTTCACCGAAAAGCCTGTGGTATTATCTAGAAACCGTATTTAAGTTTCGTAAAACTCATTGGTACGGGCGGGGTTTGAACCCACGACGACCTCATGAACGTGAGGCGAGTGCACAACCAACCGGCTACCACGGCTCTCTGTACTATACATACTCTTTCGTTACCTTATAAACCCAAACAAAACACATCTTTGTACTAAATAATATAAGACCCGATTTCTGAAGGCACAAAATTAAAGGACTCCGAACCATTAGTTAGGAAAATGTGGTTTCAGTTAAATCTGATCAACTATTAACTGATGAAGCCGTGTGGTTTCCGGTAGAGTAGAATAGGACCACTCCAACTCTTCCCGTGGATGTCGTACAAGGCGACTAAGGGAATACATTATAAAACATCAATCAGGCCTCCCCAACCCGTCTGGCCAGCGCGGGGAGTGTAGGCCAAATCCTCCGTCTGTCTCCGGCAGATGAGAGAGGGTTGTGCTCCTGCAGTGGAGACAAAAGTAACCTGATGATGATGATTAACTGATGAGTACAGGCCATCTAAGGTTGTTAATAAAGCAAATTCGAATCTGACATCGTTCCTTTTGCCAGTGCTTCTCTCGGATTTTCTATATTTAGATATGTTTTTTACACGTTTAAGGCATTATTGTTAACGAAGTGCCTTCTCTTAAATGCCCACGCTCAACTATAACGCCATTCTATAATGCCGTTGAAGTTGTGCTTAATGATTCTACGTAAAATGTAAGTACACCCCTTCTGTATAGCGTAAGGAGTACAAAAGATTCTACTAGACCACTCACTAATTCAACTGTAAGCTTTTCAGACGTCCTATAAACGCCGTTTTTGTCTTCTCTTACAAGTAGAAGTTGATTTTACAAACTATTTAAATTACTATACGGCTTTTGTCCAGCCAGGCTGATAGCTAACTGTATAAAATGCTTAAATACAGCTTAAAGGAATTTTAAAATCTTGTACAAGAAAACTGGGAGCACATATGTAAGTATATATTGACGTTATCTTGATCCTATACCCACATAATAGTCAATTTATTGTTAATATAAGACTGTTTGAAACAAGCAGTTTTTAAAACATAATAATTTAAAACTGTTTTACATAAAATTAATGTTGCACACACAAAGTAAATAAAGTAAATACTATGAAACTTACAATTTAAATAGTTGTTTTAAATTATACTAGTATTGTAAAAACATAATTTAGGAAATACATAATTACAAATTGCAAATTCATTTATTTACTTCACAACTTTTTGTGAAGTCTGGTGCCTGAACTAGGTTACACAGTAGCCTGTAAATACAGGTCGCCAGGCTCCACCTCCGAACCGTGATATACAATGGTAAGTAATAATGAGTACAAACAAATGAAATAATCCATTATGTGGGTATAGGAAAAACATTCTTGTTAAGAGTAGGTAAATACTTATACCTACTCTATACAACAATAATGTTTTTATTTACTGACGAAACCCTTACACTAACTGTTAACCTTGTTTATTCAAGTCTTTCCAAGAAAGAGTTATCTATACATATAATAAAACTATAACTGGTCTATGTCTGTACATGGGACATATTGTAGAAAAATGTATATGAGGGGTCTTTATAGGGCCAATAGAAGCCAAAATAATTAATTTTAAATTTTTTCGTCTGTCTGTCTTTCTGTCTGTCTGTATGTATGTTTGTTACCTCATCACGCAAATACAACTAAATGAAATTTGATGCAGTTTTCACAGTTGTATTGCTGGAGGTCTAACTTATAATCTGGTGCATGTTTCATCTTGATACGCCACTTAGAACCTGAAATATTAATAACGTAATTTTGCGTAGGCGTCGGGGTCAGAGTCGTAGTCGAAGTCGGATTGAGAGTGAGTAGTCCACGCGAGCGGAGCCGCGGGCACAGCTAGTTGGAAATAAATTCCCATATTGACTCAAAAAAGCTAAACGCTGTAACCCACATCGATTTAAATTTTTAGTTATTGCAAATACGTAATCAGAAAACAAATCTACGTCGAGTGTATTTTCTTCTAGTCGTAGGGACACGGGACCTAGACCATTCGTTGTTAATTTTTTCCTTCATTCCGAATTTGCAACGATGTGGGTTACAGCGTTTATGCTGTTAGCGGCGATATGGACGAGACGATTTTCATATCTCATAATAGCATATAAGTATCAGGTACTAGCATAACAAGCAAGATGTACACATATAAATATATAAGTAAATAAATATATATATGTCAGACATTCACACCAATTATCCAGCCCCAAATTAGGCGGAGCCTGTGTTATTGTTACTAGATAACGGGTACACATACTAAAATAAATATATAAACATCCAAGACTTGGGTACAAACATTCATATTCATCATACGAACATTTGCCCCTAGCGAGATTCGAACCCGCAACCTCCAGCGTGGCAGGCCGAGAGCTACATATAGGGTTGTAAGAAATGCTTTGGGTCGCTTACGCTCTCATAGCATGCATTGTTTAATATTAAAAGAAGATTCGACAAGGCAATGTCTCAATAAGTACTACCTATAATATAAAGTACTAAATCCTACTAATCCTACTAATATATAAACGCGAAAGTTTGTAAGTATGGATGGATGTTTGTTACTCTTTCACGTAAAAACCACTGGATGGATTTTAATGAAACATTACAATAATATAGCTTATAAATCAGAATAACACATAGGCTACAATTTATAAAGATATTGTGTGAATGGTCCAAAATATCAAGTAAGTAGGTAAAAATCTACCACCTGCGAGCTATTCTGGCGTGCGCTGCCAAAACCGCTAGAGTTACACATATGTAATGTATGATGGAAATGTTTATCTTAAATAGTCCTACAAAAAAGCCCGCCACAGTAAATATCTATATCTTATGTGTAAGCTATTATAGCAAAATAGTGAACCGTAACTACAATAAAAATTGATAATTTATTTCATATGCACATTTGGTAGTAAAATCGTGCGCAGAGGAAGTCGCGGGCACCAGCTAGTAGTACTATAAAAGAAACCGTAAAATACTGCGTCTACTTTATTGACAGTTCCAAGGAGTTAAACTTTTGAAAGTGCTGTAATTCCTAAAAGCTTCCTTATTCGCAAGAAAGATAAAAATATATATTTTCTGTTTGTCTAAAATTGCTGGAAAATAGTCTTCTTATAACATACTGACCGCCTGGGTGGCGACGTCGTGGGTTAGATTCCCGGTGGAGACAGACAACTTTAGTACAATCGTACAAATTGGTTCGGGTCTGGATGCCATATTTATGAAATACAGGAGTAAAGTTTGGGATAGACAAAGTGTTTTTATAACATGATAATACAAAATTGACTAAGTACACCAATGTTGTCAATTACATCTACAGGCTGTAGTAATATTATTTGATTCTATAAATTTTTTCTTTGAATTGCAAAATTTTTGAGAAAACGATAAAAAAGTAGATAAAGTCCTACGTTATTTAATGTAACAAAAAATCCAAGAGAGGACGTATGTTACTATAAGCATAAATAAAATACGAAATAATAAGACTTAATCAAATTTGATTTAAAAAACCTTTAATTATCTAATTTTTAGGAAAAACTATCAGTTTAAAAATCCATTATGTAAAAAATTCAATGTTATTTAACGTAGTAAACGCATGAAAGAAATAACGAAACACACTACTTAATGAATTAAAATGTACAATTGTAATTTTTTTTATAAATGCTATTCAAATATGTCGAGTTAAAAAAAAGATATATAAATAAAATTACAAAATTTTGCATTATAAATATGCACAAAGTCGTAGAGACAAACAAAAACGATATGTAACAAAATATGTGTTGAGTGTGTTTGTGTGGCTGTCTGTTGCAGATTCTACGTCCACGATTTGAATGACATTTTGTTATTGTATTTCGTATAAACATACGGTATAAAATTTAGTCAAAAAATATTACTTTTTTACTAACTTTTATAGCGTACTTTTGACATAGAACGATGCATTTATTAGGGAGAAATAATAATAATTATATTTTTTATTTCATTAGAAAAAAGTTACATAAAAATCCAGGGCCTGGTGTTTCTTTTAAGGCTCGGAGAGACTGTGCTAGAAGGCACCGCCCTTCTTTACCAATATTGTATCGTATTTTATGTATCGTATCGTTTCGTTTTATATTAACAGGTAAGTACTATTTCTACTTATTTTAAAAGAGTGAAAATTTAGACATTAAACAAAATAATTGGATCCAATGCCGCGTGTGTACAAAGGCGGCCTTAACTCACTTAGTAGTCTCTTCCAGCCAATCTTAGAGTAACAGAAAGGACAGAAAGGAAAGGAGATAATGCGTTTAGTACCAAATTTTGATAAAAGAAACGTACCTACTAAATATACATACTTGTCTCGCGGGCGGTAGAAAAGCTGCCAGGGCTTTTCTGTGCATGATAACCAAATGATTTGATTTTAATCCCGAAAAATAATCCTGGGGCTCTGAAGCCGGGACTGTCTCATGGGAGACATGCCTTGCCCTCGATGTTTACACAGATTGACTGGCGACGGCGTTGGCCCAGTCAATCGGTTGTTTGCCTGGAAAGTCAAAGGTTGGCGCGGGTGCGATTCCCACTGGGACGAACTTTGTACAGTTTTCTTTGCTACAAGTGTGTTTTGTAGACTGTGTTATCGTGACTTACAAGGAAAGGTCCCTAGGTATTCGGCTCCAATTTTATTAGTTATGCACTGAAATAAATCGACATGTTTTTTTATCGGCCCAAATTCATGTTCAGATGGGAAATACAGTGAAACCTATTTAACTGGGATCTCAAGGGATCTAGAATTATTTATCACTTATAGAGGTTTTTCATTTACCCAGTTTCCAGAATAGGCAGGTTAACATTACAATTGTCTTAGAGAGGGTTCCACTATGAGAGGTCGAAATGTATATAGTAGAAGACATGTCATAACTTGTGTAAACAAGATAAATTTACTTACTAATAAAATTCCCAGTAACAGAGGTATTTCAATGCAGAAGTATCGGGACCTTTTTGTAATTATCAATAATAACTACTACTCGCTCTTACTGCCTTGTCTCACACCCTGTAGGGTTGGCTGGAAGAGATCTCTTTTAGAGATAAGCTCACCTTTGTACACACCATTTATTACTGTATTTAGTTTTAAGTTGTGCAATAAAGAATATATAATAATAATAGAGGTTTCTCACATATCCAGCGCATCTATATATACGTATACTTATTTTTTTTTATTCAGCTTATTTATATTTTTTTGGCCTAGTATGTGCTTTTATAACATCAACGATCTCTATGTACCGCAAGATGGAGCGTTCCAAACAATCGCTCTGTTCCACGCAAGTAGCCACAACTCTTTCACATGCACTTTGAAACTTGTGCAGTTACTACTCAGAACATTTAACTATTTACTAAATATTGACATTATTTAACCGTAGCGTCAATATTTAGTAATAATTAAATGTTCTGAGTAGTAACTGAACAAGTTTCATTGTGAATGTAAAAGAGTTCATAGTTCATTGTTTGTTTGTATAATACTTTTATTTGAAACACTAATTATTACTTACTGCCAATAAGTAATAATTATTGTTGCTGAATTTAAAAGCCAATAAGTTTTTGCTATCCTCAAATATGCAAATCATTTTAATTAATGTGTGAAACTGTGTATGTAAATTTAAATAAACATAAGTATTTAATCTAATTTTACTGATATTACATTAGAAAACTCATTTAAAAGTAGTAGGCGGCCTGGTAATTAAAAACTGAAGAATAATTCCACTTTTCACAAAATACATATATTTTTTTACAATAATTTTGCTTACCATCCGAGTGCTTACTAAAATTTGATTAAACATGGCGCACTCAATACAGCCAATATATTTAATTGGCTATACAAATAAAATTAGAGTAATTAAGTATTACATAATTGCTGATTGATTTAGAAAAAAATCTGTTTCTAATTTAATGTTTGAATACACTTTTCTGCTCACAATAATACGAATATTTTGCTAATCGTTTAAAATACGGTTTACAATATTAGGTGGTTATTACATACATACAACATATGCATACATACCTACATACATACGTACATACATACATACATACATACATACATACATACATACATACATACATACATACATACATACATACATACATACATACATACATACATACATACATACATACATACATACATACATACATACATACATACATACATACATACATACATACATACATACATACATACATACATACATACATACATACATACATACATACATACATACATACATACGTAATGCTCACGCTTTGGTCCCAGAGCCAGAGACGATGTATCGCCACTGCGCGATCTTGACAAACGTCGCAAAGCGACTTTCCTTCGTCGCTTTTCACCCCGTGATGCCATTTGGCGGGAGGTGTGGCGAACAACATCGCCGCCTCCGTGTTTAAGACATATTGTGGTAGAACGGTTAACTAAGGAAATACTTTTCCACCTCAACATAGCCCCCGCATGAATCGGTAAGGCTAATTTTTCTTTTTCTTTATCAGAATGACATCAAATACTCTGAGGGTGGAGAAATGTTCCTCGCACTGCACCACTCCCTCGGAGCGGAACGAGCATCAGCTGGTCTCCGTCAAAGTCGGCTGCCTTCACATCAACCCTGCCACCTCGTAAGTCCTTTCTTTAGTGCTGTTAAAATAATAATAATAAAAAAACTTTTATTGAATAAGTGTATTAACATAGTTTACAAACCCCACAAAACTGATTTCTCAGTTTGACTGAGAACAGTCTCATCACCATATTTAATCGTCATCATCATTAGCCTGAAAGAGTCCACTGTTGGATATAGCCTGCCCCAAGCTGCGCCACTGAACCCGATCCTCCGTTTTTCTCATCCAGGCCCTGCCAGACCCTGCCGTACGCAGATCGTCGTCGCTCCATCTAGCCGTCGGGCGTCCCACACTACGCTTGTCCATTCGCAATCTCCAGCAAAAAAATTGCATTTACAATATATTTCTTATATTTAAATTTAAGTGTTTTTGTTAATAATATCGTTTCAGATGCCTATTGGAATATCATAGGTATTTTGTAGTGCAGGTATTCTGTCCGTCTGCCTGTCTATCCGTTGGATAATTAGAAAACTATATACTGATTGAGCTGATCTTAAATTGCCCGGTAACGATGGGAAATAATTGAGTGGTGTCTAGGAGAGGTGTAAGTCCAGTCTGGACTTATCAGTTACCTCCCAGATACCACCGAATTCTTTATCGAGATATTTAGTTAAGTTACAAAATATATAATTGACGTACTTTTTATATGCACAAATAAACTAGCGGTTGCCCGCGACTTCGTCCCCAAGTGGGTAGGGTTCGATTCTTCAGACTCAAAATTTTAATTTTCGATAAATAAAGACTTATAGCCCCACATGCCGCCGTGTGGTTCCGGTAGAGTAGAATAGGACCACTCCAACTCTTCCCGTGGATGTCGTACAAGGCGACTGAGGGAATACATTATAAAACATCGATCAGGCCTTCCCAACCCGTCTGGCCAGCGCGGGGAGTGTAGGCCAAATCCTCCGCCTGTCTCCGACAGATGAGAGAGGGTTGTGCTCCTGCAGTGGAGACAAAAATAACCTGATGATGATGAGCCCCATATTTAAACATTGGCTATCCGTTCACTTGAACACGAATCGGATCTAGCGGAATATGTGTAATGTTTTATTTTTATGACTTATATTATTCGACTTATATTTAGTTCAATTTAACAGAGCACTAACCGAGAACTAGACAATTTCTTAAAAGAATTTTAAGAAATTGTCTAGTTCTCGGTTAGTGCTTGTGTAGTGTTAAAAGAAAAAAAGTACACAAAGTACGTCAGTTATACATTTTGTAACTTAACTTACTTACTGGTATATAAGCAACAGCTTTAAACTGCCTTTCTATATAAAAAATTAAAGTAAATGAAACGCAGCGTGACTTTACTATCTGCTAAAACATTTTTAACCATTTATTCGGTCAATGCCGTCGTAGGGCGTCCCGAGCGAGAGTTGTCTATAGGTGCAGCTGTGGAATATGGCGGACCATACATCCCTAATGTTCCTCGTTTGTCTTGAATTACTTGTTCCGTGGTACAAACTTTCAAGCACAAACGAACTTAAATTTTCTTCATGTTCGCCAATACACAACAAAAAGACAAACAAATTATTTTTATTAAATAAAAACATTTTAGGGATCTGTACCAAAATGATAAAAACAAAACCCTTATGGTGCGAGTTCGTCCGTCCATCTGTCCCACACAGCTGCTTATTTCAACAAATGTTTACTCGTATATTATACCAAAGATAATATATACTAATGTTAACGACTTGAATAGTTTTATATAATGCTTGCCAAAAATGAACTGCAAATAAAATAATTTAAAAAATATTTACAATTTCATTGCAAAAGGGGCCGAAAGTACAATTGCCCAAAATTGTATGGAAGTTGGGCCTGAACTTTGAACCTTGTGTCTAGATCAAATTGTTGTCAAAATACAGGCAAAATACTAAGGATTATTATAAAAAGAAAATCGTTTAACTATTTGATGGGAAATTTAAATATTCTTACTTACCATGAAATCTTCGTTGGCGCATAGTTTTCACATCACCGTGAGTATGATCTTGACGTCATAGTGAGGTTATATGGTATATTGCGTTCGTTACTGCATTAGACTCGTTGAAATAGATTTTTTCACCCAAATACACAATGTAAACAAACCGAGACAAAACAGGATGTTTACATAATATCTGACATGACGTGACAGTACGAAACCACTGTGCATTGCATATCGATAGTGAGATTCAACCACGTTCTACTAAATCGATTTAACAAATAGATTAATCGATATTTAACGATAGTTTCATAGACATAAGTTGTAATCGTCACTCCGGCACGCACGGACGCTACCACACAGCGACCGCGCGGCGCCGGAACAAATTGCATCGTGAGGTGTTACGTCACGTACCTACTCGCGTTACCGACATGGCGCAGCCCAGAAAGATCGACATCATCGTGGTCAACGAGCTGCTCGCCTTCGTGCAGAACAAGCTCGATCTGATGGACAAGCTCGGCCTGGAGCAGATCTGTCTGTCGAGCTATACGGAGGCGGAGATTTACGGTGCCAAGGTGGTGTTGAACGACACTGCGCTTACGACCGCGCGCCTATTGATGCGCAAGAAGGACGGCACCGGGAAGAAGGACCTCCGGGATATCTTTAGGGTATTTAAGGAGACCGACCCCGACGACTTCTCGACCTACGTGACGAAGGACCTCAACAAGCTGCCGCCAGTGACTTTCGACCACGTCGACGTCACCAGGCTGCTAAAGGACATCCAGCTGTTGAGGGCCGACATTATCGACATCCGAGGCAAATTGGAGGCTACGGAACGAGTCAGTGCTGACATGCGACGCGAGTTGACCTCATTCCGAAACGCAAACGTGGCGCATATGATGACGCCGCGCGCCGACCGCGGCGTGCAATGTGACACCGTGCCAGTCAGCACCAAGAGCACGCCAACCCCCCGACCCCCCGACTGTGCCTGCTCCACACAGAGGGGCTCATACGCGTAGGTGTCCCGTCGCCCCCGCTGTACCCGGCGGGCGCCGCCCGCGCCGCTCCCGGCTCCCGCTCGTGGCCCGCCCAACGTGGTCGCCGACGGTAATGGTTACGTCGTGGTTGAAAACCGATGACGTCGTCAGCGTCGAAACCGCAACAAGCGCGGCAACGTCCTTGCAGTCTCGACCAACCTGAAGGCTGCAACGCCAATGACATCGATTTACCTCTCCCGTCTGGATGCGGCAACAACACTGGAAGATGTAATGCAGCATATCCAAACGAGGCTTAGGGGTCGGACTGGGGAAAGAATCTCGGTCGAATGTGCGATCTTGGAGTCTACTATTTCTAATAACTTTAGGGCCTGCAGACTACGGGTTCCCACTAAGCACCAGGGTGTATTCCTCAGTCCCGACTTCTCGCCTGAGGGAGTCGTGTTTAGACGATATAGGGAGGCAAAGACTAAAATCCGTAATATCATAAAATAGTGTGTTTTTAATGTAAGGTTTTAAAATTAATGTATGTAATTCTAGGCTAGGTCTATGGGCCAAGTTGCCTGAAAATAAATGTTTTTATTAATATTATTATTTACGAACGTGTATATCAGTTTAAATCAATATAGGTACTCGTAAGTACCGTGTTTTCAGTCAGTAAATTGTAAAATGTGATGGGTGTATTATCGTGCTAGTGAAAGGCAGTATCAAATATTTATGAAAAATATTGATTATAAATATATCGATTTTAATTCTGCTTTGACTACTCTAGTTGATAAGTTGCCGGTCGGCTGACGGAAATAATTCAGCGTTATTATTATATGTTATTTTTAAACGACCTATTTCATTGGCTTCATAAAAATCGAATGGATTCATAATTCAGGCCAATATTTTTGGTACATGAATGGTGAAGAAGCATCTTCCGCCCACATTTGGGCATTTTCCTTTATTTATTTATTTTAAGAAAACCTATAGCTACTAAACTCATTTTCAACTAAATTACATATATTTGGGGGGCAACATATTATATAGTAGTACATAGTCCCCACTTGACCTAGAAACCTAATTTTAATATGTTGCCCCCCAAATATCGTATGCAAGGATTAGGCTACAAACTAGGCAACATTCTTGTGTACAAATTCGCAAATATAATAACATCGATGTACAAAGTTGTTGGTTGCCAGTGGAATCGAACCCACGACCTCTGGTCGAGTCCAATGACCAATCCACTAGGCCAACGAGGCGGTAGAACAATCGATTAAACAGTTTACAAAGACTATATGAATTTCGATATGGCGTAGGAAACCATTCTCCTGCTCCCATCTCTCTGATAAAATTATATATAGATATACGTAGACTCTGTGGACGTACGCGAACACGCCAGGAAATTGATACGTTGTCTTTGACATGAATCCCTCCTCATTGTTTTCAATCGTACTTTTATCCTGACAGATCGACCTCCCATTCCACTTAATATTATAAATGCGAAAGTTTGGATGTTTGGATGTTTGTTACTTAATCAGGCTTCAACCACTGGACGGATCGGGATGAAACTTGACACACTATAGGTTAGGTCCTGAAACAGGACATAGGATAGTTTTCATTCCGAAAAACATCCCATTCCTACGGGAAATACATAATAATTTGTGATGTTAAGTTGTCCACGCGGACGAAGTCGCGGGCAACAGCTAGTTTATACAGCTTGGATAATTTTGGAGTTTTTTTTATATATTATGTTATTCTGGGATATACACTGTCACTTTACAAAGTTTCGTCAATAATAGTAGGTATGTCTGTCAGAATAATAACAGACAAACGAACAAAAATATTAATACCGTTCTAACATGTTCAGTTACTTATTTTAAGCGCCCTGGTTGGTTTTGTTTTCCGAATATATTAAATACTAGCAGTGCCCGCGGCTCCGCTCGCGTGAACTACAGAATCCGCTCCCATTCCCACTCTCGCCTTCCGCTCCCGCTCCCGCTGTCGCTCCCCTCCCGCTCCCACTCCCACACCTACTGCCCTTTTCCCACGCCCACGCCCACTCCCACTCCCACTCAAATTCCCACTCGCAAATGTAATCCAAACTCATCACAATCTAAATAGTACGGAATTACTATTATGTGCAATATATTGCATACTAACCTTACGTAACTAATGTATTTGAAAACTAAAAACGCAAGATATAGGCGTTTTGTTTGATTGAGTTAGCCGATTACGATGAAATAAAGACTAAATGTTAAGTTAAGCCCCATGTCTTTATGAAAAGTCCATCAAAATCCGTTTCAGTAGTTTTTAAGTGATGCGTGCACAAACTCACAGACAAACAGACAAAAATTCCAAAAATGATTGAAATGTGTTCTATTACTTATCCTTAGACCCCTCAATTTTTTTTTTGCAAATATCTTCAATGTACAGACACGCGATGTTTACGATTTTATTTATTAGATATAGACTTTTTGCCTTTACGGTTTAATTATATGTATAGATAGATATATGTCGATATCGAATTGGTTAAGTAAAGCCTTGTAATTTTACCATGGGAACCAGCAGCAGTCACAGGGTGTAAGGTATTACAGGTATTTCAAATCCGGCTCTCTATAGTATATTGGCGAACATCTGCAGCCTAATGGCTCCCGGGTGAGATTCTCGGAAAATATTTGTCAGATTACGTATCTGATATAGGCATCTTTTTTCTCCAATCTGAGTTTGATCTACTCACCTATCTTTTTTATTATAAACTTGATGTTTCCCGCGACTTTGCCCGCGTGGACAACTTAACATCACAAATTATTACGAATTTCCCGTAGGAATGAGATGTTTTTTCAGGATAAAAACTATTCTATGTCCTATTCCAGGACCTCACCTATATGTGTGCCAAGTTTCATCCCGATCCGTCCAGTGGTTAAAGCGTGATTGAGTAGGGTTTAGCTCGAGAATTCTCGAGAAATTTGTCTTTAGTCGAGACGGGAAAAAAAACTCAACGTCTCGAGAAATCGAGAAATCAATTCCGTGCGCTAGGTAACTAAAAAGAACATGCATACAACGACCTCTATGTACTACTAGACGGAAAGTTCCAAACAACCGCACTTGTGGCTACGTTAGCCGCAACTCGTTCACATTCACTTTGACACTTATGCAGTTACTACGCAGACATTTAATTATTTACTAAATATTTACGCTATTCGTGAGTGATTTTACCCATGTATAATAAATACTTTTATGATAAGTTTAGCAACAATGCATAATCAGTTTAATGTTAGATTGCAGTTATATTGCGCAACTACGAGTAGATTAAATTATTAAGAAGTAATGGACAAGTCGATTGTCCAAGCTCTCTCTCGCTTTTACAAGCGGCCAAGCGCAAGCGTCAAAAGGAGACAAAGCGTTATGCTCTGTCTCCCTTTGATGCGTGCTGAGGTCGATGGTAGATTTAAATGTTGTGCAGAACTCTCAGTAGGTAAAAAAGGTCGAGAAACCCTAGTGATTGAGTAACAAATATCCATACATCCAAACTTTCGCATTTATAATATTAGTGGGACTAGTTGTGTCCGCGGCTCCGCTAGGATTAGGACTACAGAATTATTCCCCGCTCCCGCTCCCACTTCCGCTCCCGGTCTCGATCCCGCTTCTCGCTTCCGCTTCCGCTGCCGCTCCCGCTTCAACTGCCACCACCACCTCTTAACCTTGCTCCAAACGTAGTCCTAACTCATCGCAATCGACGGAATTCATATTGCGATGAGTTAGGACTACGTTTGGAGCAACGTAATGTATGTTTTTGAAAACTATAAATATGCATAACTTTTGATTAAGTACGCCGATTGCGATGAAATAAAGACGAAATGTTACTACTAATTAAGCCCTATGCTTTAATGAAAATACCATCAGAATTGTTTCAGTAGGGGTTACAAACAGTAAAAAAACTGGTTGTCTGTTAAGATGTGTTCTATTACTTACCCCCCATTTTTTTTATTTGCAAATATATTTTATGTACAGACACGCGAAGTTTACGTTTTTATTTATTAGACAGAAAACAGCTAAAGAAAAATGTTTACAGAAATCATGACCTCGATTACGGTTCCTTTGATTTTTTTTCTCTACCTCTTATTATTATTTCAAGGATTTTGCTATACCCCGACTTGAAAATAAGAATACATACACTCGTGTAATCCAAATACCAAACTAGGTTTATTTATTTACAAATATAACACTCAGACCAGGAGGTTAGTCCTACAAATTGTAACATGATTGTATGTGTACTACTATCTAGGTATAAAGTTAGAACGTTTAAGTGATAGTGAGCTGGTCACATGTCCGAGAACCGATTACCGCTGGGGTAGGTGAGTTCTCGAGTGGAGACCGAGACTGGGCAAGCGTAGTGTGGGACGCCCCGTGGCTAGATGGAGCGGCGATCTGCGTAAGGCGGCTGGCAATGACTGGATGAGAAGAGCCGAGGATCTGGTTCAGTGGCGCACCCTGCGAGAGGCCTATGTCCAATAGTGGACTCGTTCAGGCTGATGATGATGATGATATCTAGATCTTATATGGAGTATTTACATATATACATAATATCCATGAGCCTTGGTCCCAGAGGGGTAGATAGAGACGATTTATCGCCACTTTGCGCGATCCTCACACACCTCACTAGCCTCACATGAGTTCATCAACCTTTTCATGCACCTTTTATTATTCATCTCACTGCGGTCCCCAGCCTTTTTATGGCGTATTTGATGCCTTTATTTACAGTATGTTTATTATAGGTCTATTCACAGGGGCGCTATGAAAAATTTTTTTGCTTGTACAAGTGGAAGAAACAGAACTACAAACATTTGAATTTTGTGTCAGTTTGAAAAAGTGTCATGTGCTCGCGACATGTAGGTCTAATGAATTTAAATACTGCAGAACCCCATCTCACCCTCGGGATTTCAAAAAGGTGCTAAAGTTTCATTAATAATCAAATAACAAATGAAGTTACACGCCTTGTTAATAAAAATTTGCCGAAATCGTACAAAAAGGAAAAAAAAAAGTTTAGAAATCTGGCTGAAGTGTTGAAAGCCGAAACCAATACTATAGTCGGAAACCTTATAATTTTTTATTGCATTCCGCAGTAAGAGGACTGCCCTTGCTTGGGTCGGTCGTGTACAGTGACGTAACAATAGGGTCGCAGAGCCGGCATAAGGTCAGGGCTCTACGGCCCCTAGAGGACCCTTAGGAATCTGACGATTATATAAAATATTGTAAAATTTATATCATCATATCAACCCTTACGTCCACAGTTTTACATTGGCCTTCCCCAATGAACGCCACCACACCTGGTTCTCCGCCCTTCACATCCAACAAAACCGGGTATTTCTGGACGAGACCGGGTACTACCCGATATTACCCCGAACGGTTTTGCCCCCACGCACACTACGACACTTCAGTGGATGCACAACGTAAATTAATAATAATAATTGTATTGTTTTATTTTAAATAAATACAAAATAACCTTAAATCGTGCCGCGTGGTTTCCGGTAGAGTAGAATAGGACCACTCCAACTCTTCCCGTGGATGTCGTACAAGGCGACTAAGGGAATACATTATAAAACATCAATCAGGCCTCCCCAACCCGTCTGGCCAGCGCGGGGAGTGTAGGCCAAATCCTCCGTCTGTCTCCGGCAGATGAGAGAGGGTTGTGCTCCTGCAGTGGAGACAAAAAAAATAACCTGATGATGTATGATGAGGTAACCTTAAACAACAATAATATATGTGTTTACTTACGGTCTCCGTTATGTGATCCCATAGAAAGTTTTTTAAATAGCAAATAGTTACATAAATCCACCACAATAACATATAAACTGGATTAAAAAATCCAAACACATACAGGCTCCGACAAGATTCTGTTGACAAGTACAGGCGCACATAGCCGTCATGTGACCAAAGCAGTGGCAGTACTCGGAAACTCAAACGCGAGATAACTATAGGTCCCGGTTTTACCCCGGTACCCGGTTTTGTACGGGTTTCCCCTATTTATAGCGTCGCATGAAATATTTTTGTCGATATCTAATTTTTTTTTATTATAGAAAGAAAGAAAAAATATTAATTCACTAACACACCATATTTAACATTATATACACATTCTATCATTGTTGTATTAATTAAATTACCTAAAATAATAGTGTCCGGAATCAGCCGTAAATTGTAGAAATTAGAAAATAATATGGATAGCTCCAGAAAGTATCTTGTGAGTGGAAGTGATAGACTTATAATATGTCTATAATACTATAATATTATATGCATACTTACGAATTTTTTGTTGTTGTTATAAATAATCTCAAATTACTATTAAATCATTTTTATATCTAATTATTGTATGTCAGAAATGATTAAATGTGCTAGATATATAAAATAATCTACCACATATATGGCGATAAATATTTATTTCATTTCATTTCTAGTTCCAGAAAATATTTAAGTACCTAATTGGAAATGTGTTCTGGCTAAGAATTTGCCAGGGGCCTCAAAGTTATGGCACTGCGGGTGTAATGTTTATTTATTTATAGCGGTTAGCAGGGTTTTGCGTCTTGTACCCTTTTTGCCTTCTGGCAAAAATACTTCCTTCAAATATTTGTACGGGAAAGGTTTATTATACAGGGTAACTTTAAAAGCTTTTACGGAAAAAGTATATCTATTAACCATTAAATAAATATATGTTTTTTTTTTATTATAATTATTGCAAAATACATTCTAGTAAGTCACATTATGGTAATTTAATTAATGGTTGCAGTACTTACTATTAAAAACAATAAATAAATAAATATGTAGTATGTATATCAGCTGTCTAGACAGCTAGTAGACAGCTGATATACATACTTAAATACATAATATAATATGTAAATAACATCCAGTCACAAGGCAACAGTAATTAGGTAATTATGTTTAAATGCAACAACGAGTAAGGAAAATGACTGATAAAGAAAGAGACAAATTTGCGAAAATGGCGAATTAGGTAGGGTTGCCATCTCTAACATCTAGATATATAAGGGGTGAAAGCGAATTCGACTATTTTTTCTTAATCCGCAATTTCTCTCATAAACATCTTGATCATGTAGTGCAAAAAAATGCCAACATGTTGATTTTGAAATAAAAAAAATCCTCTGCTTAACAGTCCGGTATCTCCCCACCGTGCCCTATTTACACTAAACAAAATTCAAGCAGCATGATAAAATGATAAATGGAACCTTATATAGTTATATAACATGGATTTACGAGCAGATTCTAAGTACATTTTTTATGCCCTGGGGTGTCTTTTATGTTGTGTTCTTTACAAATCCATAAATAGACAACACAAATTGATCATACTCTTGACGTCTGCCTGTATCAATTAGTAGAGGTCTATCCTTATTACCAAGTATCGGACTTAGATAGATATACGAGTACATCTATTCACTGACACAGCACAAGTTCACAATAAGTATAAAACATAAATTTCTTGGACAAGATATAAAATACCAGTAATAATTGGGTAGTGTACTTGCCATGAAATGTTTATGTGAATATGATTTTTTTAATGTTTATTATTTAAGGGATTTTATAGTTTCGTATATGACAGCCCCATCATTATAGTCATTAAAATAATACATTATCAAAAAATACAAATAAATCATATGTCGTTCTGGCCGAGTACGAAGAGGGCTCTGTCAAGATGCCCTGCAATATACCCACATTTTAATATCCCTCCCTATTAGCTCTGTTATTATGGACGAGCTGTGCCCGCGGCTCCGCTCGCGTGAACTACAGAATCCGCCCCCGTTCCCACTTCCGCTCCCGTTCTCTTCCCACTTCTACTTCCACTCCCACTCAGACTCGAGACTCTCAATATCCCTATCCCAACCCCAACCTCAACCCCATCCCTATTCCCAAAAACTAAATTTCACTCAATCCCATACGCGCCGCGCCGTTCGCCGCGCCGCGACCGTTGACCTCGCCCATATGATGAACATACTCGTACGTTCGAGAAATATTGCATTTTTTTTATTAAAATTTTCGTAACAAAGAGATGTTTTTTTCATGAATGATTTCTAAATGTGATATGAAGTTACTGTAAGAAATATTAACAGTCGTTTTATTATCATCCGATATAATGCCTTCTAGAAAAAAATACTTTATTAATATCTCAGGTATCAAGATGAAACATGCACCAGATCTTAAGTTAGACCACCAGCAAGACAACTGTGAAAACTGCATCAAATTTCTTTCAGTAGTTTTTGCGTGATTCGGTAACAAACATACATACAGACAGACAGACAGAAAGATAGACAGTCCGACGAAAATTCTAAAAAAATTGTTTTAGCTTCTATTGGCCCTATACCCCTCTTAATTTTTTTTTAATATCTCTCATGTATAGCCATAGACCAGTTACAGTTTTATTATAAGTATAGAATGATGTTCTGGGGTTTATTCGAGTGTTATTTAAAAGAATGTTTCGGAATCCCGGGATATCGTATTTGTTATTCATTTAAGCACTAAACTCATACGACGACCTCCGTGGCGGAACGGGTAACTCACGGACTGCCACGCCGGAGGATGCGGGTTCAAATACCGCTAGGGGCAAATGTTCGTATGATGAATATGAATGTTTGTACCCAAGTCTTGGATGTTTATATATTTATTTAAGTATGTCTATCCGTTATCTAGTAAACATAGCACAGGCTCTGCCTTGGACTGGATAATTGGTGTGAATGTCTGAGATATTTATTTATTAATAAACCTAAATATTGGCATTACAAATCGTTCATTCAATATTCTAAAATTCCCGGGTTTAGAATTCCAAGTGAAGTAGGTGAAAAAGGTGAAGGAAATTGTATTCAAGGAGAGTGATAGGTTTGACGTTACTGGTTACAACAATGAATAAAATCCTGTGGAAAGGAATGTTCCTTAATAATCTACCGTGACATTTTCATTCAAGTACATAAATGACTCTACCTAATTCCGATCTCTGTTTATTACAGAGCGGGACGGTTATGTGTGCAATAAAATTCCCCGAACGAGGACATTTTGTACGAAGCCCGTGTCCTTTCCCTTGTAATATGGATAAGTCTAAGTCTAATAGAATAATCCTAGTTTAGACGAAACTCTTGTCGAAACATTGTGCCACAACAATTACATTATTAACTTTCTTTGTTTTTATGAAACTTAAGTACGGTTTATTTATAATACCACAGGCTTTTCGGTGAAGGAAAACATCAAAATCAAAATATTTTTCAAAATTGGAATACATTATTATCTTTTTGACGTCAAATTCTGCCTAAAACTACTCCACTTCCACCTGTATAACCGAGGGGAAGAAGTGGCAACAAACCCAACGGCACAGGGCCCTACCTTTGATTTATCTTATTACAATCATTAAGTCTACCTATGCTGAGCCATCAAGCACTCCATGGACTTTTATCATTTAAGTAGTCATCTAACTTATAGTAGGCTTTATTGCACAGATTAACTTTTATAGAAGATTTGAATTTTTGTTCAGACAAGTTAATAAATTCATTTGGAACCTTATTGTAGTAACGCACGCACAGCCCCACAAAAGAATTCGTAAGGAAACCTGCATATGCCAAGGAAGAAATTCTGAGGCGTATGTGACGTCCACCAAATCGGCTTGGGGCGCCGTCGGTGGTCAGGGGTTTGGCACAAAAGATCCTGAAGGGTCGAAGTGTCGCCAGGTCTTCCTGGCCCCTTAAGAAGATAAGATAAGATACTTTCTTTGTTGGTTCAGCGACTCGAAGTGGACCTTGGCCTCTCTGCTCTCGTTACGGTGCCTTCTTGTACCTACCAGTTTTCGCATAATGTCCAAAACACACAGAAGGCAACTGCGTGGCGGAGGCGTGGCGGTACCGGTATACTTCATACAAATCCCGCTTCCCGCGGCGGAACTCTGTGTGAAGTGTTTCATAGTAAATCGAACAATACAAAAACCTGAGCACGCCTCCGCCACGCATTCGCTTTCTGTGTGTTTCGGGTTTAAAGCTCTTGCTCGTGATTTGAAAACTTTAAAACCCGTATTACAAATAAATCCCCTCCCGGACGCTCCCCAGTCGCCCCGTAAACTAGGACCAATCCGGGGAAACCCGGATGGATGGCAACCCTACATGACCCGTCAGAGAGTACAAAATGGGGATTTAATTTGACGGATATTAGTGCTTCCTACCCGTAATGAACTACGGCGCTGAAACGTGGACACTGAGAGTGGGACTAGTCCGAAAACTGAAGGTCGCTCAGCGGGATATGGAAAGAGCTATGCTCGGAGTTTTGGTTACATGATCCGAAATGAGGTGATCCTCCAAAGAACTAAAGTCTACGGCATAACTCAAAAAGTTAGCACGCTGAAGTGGCAGTGGGCTGGTCACATCTGTCGGAGAATCGATTACCGCTGGCGTAAACGAGTTCTTGAGTGGAGAGCGCGACTGGGCAAGCGTAGTGTGGGACGCCCCCTGGCTAGATGGAGCGACGGTCTTTGTACGGCGGCATTGACTGGATGAGAAGAACCGAAGATCGGGTTCAGTGACGCACCTTGGGAGAGGCCTATGTCCTACAGTTAACTCTTTCAGGCTGATGATGATATTAGCTGGAATGCTTATGTAGTGGGACCCAGGACGCCTTACCAATCAATTGTACTGTACCTACGAGTACGTATACTCGTTCTTATTCGTCTCTCATTCCAATCCATTGAATGAACTATTGAGGAAATATTGTAATAAACCACGAACCACGTGCTATAAACCATGAAAAATAAATTAAACGGTAGGGCCCACACAGTACTACTTTCTCAATAGTAATCTTTGTACATTAGATTGTAACGTGCTAAATGTCGAATACAATGTTAACTTACTTTCGATACACGACTACTTGGCAACTAGTGGGACATTATTGACAACTTGTGGCTGTAAACATTGTTCAGAAGATTACATGTCAATGTTAGGGAATCATAAAACCACTTCATCCGTCCTCTTTTATAATATACTGGAATTCCACTTTGATCAGCCGGTCACGTACCACGATATTGATCGTCGGAAACTGGGGGCAAAACGTAAAACTTACATAACAAAACTGACGTGCTTATCTGTGAGTAAAAGAAGGTATACTTTCAAATTTTCGACAGAAAGGTGATTAATCAATAAATTTTGCAGAAGTTCGTGCAATTCATTTTAATTAATTTGACTTGGTAGCATTCTTTACGCCCTTTGCGTATCGATAGTTTAACTCATTTTGTATTAGATGCTGAGAAATTAGTTTAACAGGAGAGTCGTATATTCAAATCTTAGCTCAATCAGTATAGTCGTATTTGAGTTATCCCCCAGACGTCAGACAGACGGATAAAAACTTCGTTTTGAGGTAAGTATTCTTAAAAAAGGCAAAAAAAAAGGATATTTCTTACACATAAAAATATATTTCTATATTAGTTGCGTAAGAATAAAAATCAACTGAGCAAAGATCGCTTTCGACCAAATATTGATTTTCATATGATCCATTTCGGGTGACAAGGACTAAGTTCCAAAACACTTCTAAAGATCCTACTTATATACTTACAAACAACTGGGCTACGTATACTATATCCCTATAATCTACAATGATATGCTTCAGTACTTATATGTCGGCAAAATAACAAACGTAAGTTCGCGAAAGATTATAGGGAATACCTTGTCGGGAACTGTGACATAACCTGAGCGCAAGCCACATAGATACATAATAGAAGACTTGCTTTGTATTAATTGATAATATTACATATGGTTGTGAGACTGCTCTCCTCAGTCAAACTCAGAAATCAGTTTTGTGGGGTTTTACTGTACCCTGTATTAATATTTTAAATAAAAGATTTTTATATTATATTATTATGATGCTTTTCTAAACTTAACCCCATTTGTGATAATCGCAGGCGCGGCCGCAGGATGTTCATGCTACAGATGCTGGTGCTATGCTTCGTGCCGCACGCGGCCCTGGTGGTGCAAAACTGCAGCGTTATGGCGCAGCTGTCGCAGACACTCGATTCCTCGCTTTATTTACACACAGAGGTATGTTTACGGTGTAAATACTATTTAAAGAGCTAGGCGTATTTATAAGGTGCCTTCTATAAAACTCGTGGCCTGATAAGACTGCGGTGAAAAGCTACTCTGACTCCTAACTTATTCTAGACTCAATAGTAAAATCTTCCAACTAGCGTACTGGCATATATACAGCTAGTTTATAGCTTAATAGGTCCACAGTGGGAGTATGTAGGTGTTAGGGGCACTTAACACCGATATACCCCCAGTATGGACCTCTTTTGTAGCTCATGACAGCATATTTCGCCAGTGTGCCCTCGCTTTCTCTGTCCACAAACTGTCTGTAAACTTTTCTTCTATCGAAACCAGCTTATTCATAAAACAGAGAAAACGATGAAGATTTTGCTATAAAAATGTTTTAGGGCTATTAATTTTATACCCTGTAGTCTCGTAGGGTTTTACGGCAGACTTAAAACTTCTGCTCAATTGGACCAGATAGACTGGATGAGTCAGTTATTGGGTAATACCATTGGACAAACAAATTTTGTTAGAAAAGTTTCCGTTTTTGCTTAGGAGACAAAATAATTAAGATTATTGTGTTTGCGACAAATACGTTAGCAATAACTTCTAAGACGATAAATTTTGTTTGCGAGAAAGTTTGTATACTAAGATGTGTTTTTAAGTTGCAACTTCGAGCTAAAACTCCTTGAAAACTGGCTAACTTCTGTAAAATAATAGTAATTTACTACGTTTATTTACCAAGTTGGGGAGTGTGCCCAGGAATTGCACGATTTGATTACCCCATCTCCGTTCCATCACCGGACTACCAGGCGTGGAGACCGACTTCATCCTTATGTAGTAGACATACCACGTTCTCGCACGAAGCATTTTGCATCCTGTTTTATAATGCGAACAGCTGGAGCACAGGAATGGAACTCACTGCCAGCTTTGGTATTTCCGGGCAAGTATAATTTGGATCTTTTTAAAGGAAGAGTGTATAGGCATCTTCTGGGTAAGCGCGCTCCACCTTAGGCCTCATCGTCAGTTACCATCAGGTGTGATTGAGGTCAAGCGTAAACCCATCAGGAATAAAAAATAAAGTTACCAACCATTTTTTACATAAATTTTTGCCGAGGCTTTCCAATTATGAGTTTATTTTACGCCGCCGCCTCCGGCTTAGATAAAGATGGTAAAAGGTTAATGATTTATTAATATTCAGTTTATATACTGGGTGATAATAAAATGACTGTTAATATTTTATCCAGTAACTCAGTATCACATTTAGAAACCAGTCATGAAAAAAGGGTTTCTTTTGTAAAATTTGTTGTTAAATGAAATGTGATATTTCTCAACCGTATGTTCACTAGTCGGCGCCTGGGAACGGCGGGCAGAGGAACGGTGTGGCGGGGAGCGCGGCCGGCTGTAGGCCGGCCGCTGCCGGCCGTTCATCTAACTCCGCGCGCGCGCGATGTATTGTTCATGAAGTTTCATGTTTTTCGGAAAACTTGGAAGTGTCCATATAACTTTTTATTTTTGTCCGAAATCATATATTTTGCTTACAATATAAAGCATATTTTCAAAAATATCCACAGACATTTTCTTATTATCGGGTGATATACTCCAGTGGTCTTACCCACCTCGTTCGTCTAGTGGATTGGTCATTAGACTCGAGCGCCAGAGGTCGTGGATTCGATTCCCACTGGGGACAGACAACTTTGTGTAATTTGTATCAGTTGGTCCCGTTCTGGCTGTTATTATTTGTGAATTGTCTAATATTTGTTTAATTTCCATAGCATATGTGTATATGTAACATTTATTTATTATTAAAATTATATAAAAGTGCGCGTGTCTAGAGTACCTATAGAGTTATTTCATCCTCGATGCTGACAAAAAAATCCAAAAATATTTACTGATTTTTAAATGTGTTATTCGAAGTAATAAGGAGTGATGAATTATAGTCATGATATGATGAGTGAATCGATTTTTTTCCTTCATTGTCAGTGCCTACTAAATAAACAGAATTTTGTTTCAGATTCTCGATTATGGCATTGCCTTCACAATGTCAAAGTTTTTCAATTTCTGAGTATTACCTCAGAGATTTCCAGTAAATTCAATTACCCACACTCTGTATCGACTCTCAGCTTTTGCCCTCTCCCAGCTCGTTTAGACTTAGCTTTCCGAGAAAATATTAAAAAATAACATAGTTATTTTGAAATAAGATCTTTATTACATCGTTTAATGAAAGAAGAATGGGGACATTTTACAAATGTCCCTTGAAAAGTTATTACAAGTTGCGTAGTTACAAGATGTTCAAGTTCTTTTGGAAAAACAAATTCTGTTCCTTGAGAAAAGATCTTAAAAAGAACACAGCTACCTATATACATAAGAGCTTTATTTACTAGTGCGACACAAATGTTTATTGGATGGGTCACCTTTGTGGGATCTAGGGTCGGTAGACAATAAGTTTGTTGCGTATCCTCCAAGTAATTGTCGTGGAGCGTAGTAGCGTAGGCAAAATACAGTCTAACTAAACATCTGTAGAGACCAGTTAGTTACAAAGGAAATCAGGATCGAATGCTGGACAACTTGTTGTATTGGGACTTACGGAATTACGTAACAACATCAATCAACATGATGATGTGACTTACGAAAGAGAGTCGGTCACATATTTTCATCTGTCGTCTTGTACACATCATTATCATCATCATCAGGTTATTTTTGTCTCCACTGCAGGAGCACAACCCTCTCTCATCTGCCGGAGACAGACGGAGGATTTGGCCTACACTCCCCGCGCTGGCCAGACGGGTTGGGGAGGCCTGATTGATGTTTTATAATGTATTCCCTTAGTCGCCTTGTACGACATCCACGGGAAGAGTTGGAGTGGTCCTATTCTACTCTACCGTAAACCACACGGCAATTGTACACATAGTCTTAAGAAATATGGACATTTTAAAAGATCGTGTTCTGTGAGAGTCCTTGGACCTTCAGTAGCAATCAATACGCGTATTATTAGATGTAATAAGAACAGTTTTTAATTTTTTTATTTTTTATCTATGGCCTTTGTTATTATGCTTTTAAGGCACAATAATTCTGCCAATGTCAAAGTAGTGGAAAATACACGAAGGTTACTCTGGTTTCCAATCAGGCGGTCGGTAAATTTTGAAACGAAAGTTGAGATGATTGTCCAACCGCCATCTAAAACAAACGACACAAACAAAATACATTCACCATCACAAAGTTAGCAGAGGGAGAAAAGGTTTATTAAGACATTTAAGAACAAGCATGCATATATTAATTATCTTGGGGTTTTAAAATTTTATATTACCTACATATATTAATGTATTTAGCCAAATACTTGATATAGGGAGAATGCACTAGTGTAAGAAGAAACTGGAAGTTAATGGGGCGGGGGATATCACAGTTTTTAATTAACACAGCAATATGTAATTCAGTATGACGTGATACGTCCAATCGACAATCCAAAGATGATTATAGAGCGATTGTGTTTAGGTATGTTCATTTCTCATGGTTAATTATTATATCATGTTGGCTTGATTTTCACATAATGGCATCCTTTGAACTTCCTTGTATCAAAAACGGATGATGAAAAAACGGATCTCTCACCTTCTTTATAGAAATATGTATGTGCAGGTGATATAAATTACAACATGTCGTCGCCTTAGCGTATTATAAGACATTCTGCCACATATTCGAGTGTGATATGACAACACTGAGGCCTTGTCGCGACATATTCAGTCCCCACTTTAATTGTAAGGTCAATGGTAGCCTATTTAGGATTTGGCAGCTATTTCAAGATAATTCAAATATTTGCCCTGCATGAATTAAAAACACGCGTGCGCTGGGATTGAATCCTCGTGCACTAGATTTGCCGTTATTGTATTAATTTATTCGATTAATTACGCCATAATGTACTGAAGTCGTCGAGGTTGATAAATACCATGATTAGGATACTTACTATACCATTGGCCCGTTTGCAACCGGATACACAGATTACTTACGAGTAAGTCCTTCAAACTGAGGCTAATGAAGGCTTATCGAGCAAACATTCCATAGCTTCGATGAGTTAGAAAAATAATTATAATTAATGTACTGTCTAATAATATTATTGTTTAATTTTTAATCATTATAATCCCATCCCATCCCACTATATTATAAATGCGAAAGTTTGGATGTTTGGATATTTGGATGTTTGTTACTCAATCACGCTTCAACCACTGGACGGATCGTCATGAAACTTGCCACACATATAGGTTAGGTCCTGGAATAGGATATAGGATAGTTTGTATCCCGAAAAACATATCATTCCTACGGGAAATACATAATAACGCTGACGAAGTCGCGGTCAACAGCTATAGTATTATAAGTGGATCAACAAGTAAAACTTGGATCTTTATAAAGGAAGAGTAATGCCTATGGTAGTGGATGCGATACGACTTCTAGGCATCTTCTGGGTAAGCGCGCTCCACCTTAGGGCTCATTGTCACTTACTATCAGGTGTGATAGAGGTCAAGCTCAAACCCATCAGGAATAAAAAAAATACATGTCCGCCTTTGTACACAATTCCATTGCTGTTTTTTAATTACTAATACATGATAATGTTAACACACGATATTATATAACAGATTTATAGAATCAAAATGACTTGTAGTTGCGTTGATTATCGAAATGACTGTCGATTTATCAATAATTAATTATTATCCTTCTAATAATTGAATAAAGCCTTTTTAGATTTTAAGTTTTAGCTAGGTGGGTATTTCCTTACGATTAGCTTCCCAAATTCATTAGTACTACGACTTTCGTTTAGGAATTTAATAAGGATAAATCTTTGTTAATTTAACAGGTGGACACAATTTTGTCCCTCGGGGAGGCGGTTCGAGCCGTACTGGGCGAGAGAATCGCTGTCACAGACTTTTTGCTCATGGATTCCTCGAATAACGAACACAAGAAAAAGTAAGTGAACTTGGCATTCTATTCTCTTGACATTAGAATATGAGAAAGTATGGATGAATGAAAGAACGAACGAACGAAAGAACGAACGAACGAATGAATGAATACACTTTATTGAACAACAATCACAGAAAATTCATAGTTTAAAAAATACATTGTACATTTACGTTATATTTGATACAGTAGATGTACAAGAGGTGGCCTTATCGCTTTAAGCGATTTCTTCCAGGCAACCTTATAGCTAGAGAAAATCATAAGGGAGAACGATGCGGGTGCAAAATATACAATTCGATATACTTATAATACTTATGGTAGTAACATACTAATAGTACTATGAAAGTAGTATGATCGGAACGGAACCTATTAGCTAACCTAGAAGCCTATTATAAAATAAACGATTATTTGAATGACAAAGATGCCTGGTACTAATGTTAATTCAGCTTCGCAAAATCTTTATTAATTGTATGCAAACTTGATTTTTAAAAGATGTGTTGCGTGAAGTTTGTTGCGCCGTTTCTTCTTCACAGCGCTAATACCTAGGAAGCGGTAGTCGATAAAAAATGACGTGAATAAATGTACCAATGGTACTCATATGCAATAAATGATTTTGACTCAGACTTTGATTTTGGAACAGAGTTTCCAATTTACACGGAAAAGTGTGCTCATTAATATGGCAAAGTTACGTTCAGAGTTAGAACTAACTTACCTACTAACTAGTGAAAAGGCAAAGTCAATTAATTTGTTTCAGTTTAATGAAATTTGTACAGATATTGAAGTTTAGTAATAAGTTAAGACTTTTAATAGGAAAGAATTTTCATAAGAGTCGTCAGGGCATTCGTTGCTTCAACAAGAGATATATTATAATGATGACGTTGATTTAGATTAAAATTAATGTTAAAGCTAAACAGTACTTTAATATTGACTCTACGTTATGGTTTTTTTCTAGCTCCAGTTTTCTGGACTCAATATTTACATACATATGTACATAATGATCACGTCTTGGTCTTAGAGAGGTAGGCAGAGACGATTTATCGCCACTTGTGCATTCCAATGTCGCAAAGCCAGTTTCCTTCACCCGCTTTTCGGTTCGTGATACCCATTGCCGAGATGTGTTGCGAACAAAATCGCCGTTATTTTATTTTATTCCTGATAGGTTTATGCTTGACCTCAATCTCGACGTAAGTGACGATGAGGCCTAACGTGGAATGCGCTTACCCAGAAGATGCCTAGAAGTAGTATCGCATCCTCTTTATAGCATGTTGAAAGATAATCGTTTCTCTGTAGTTTTTTTTTACTAAATCTCCATTAATAAAGCTCCGAGTCGGTATGAAACCTTTAACAGTGCCTTGAGCCTCTTTCAGGAAGTAAATATGTTTGTCCGTGACCAATGAAACACTTACTCCATAAAAGGGCCATAATATCTATGATAGTTAGCGCGCGACATTTAAATTATGATTTTTGGAAAGTCCTTAATTTTAGTCAACTTTAACGTACCATAACACAGAAGTTATAATTCTAATTAAAATGAATGTTGGTTCATATTTTAGGTAATTGAATGAGGCACCAACTACTTCCTGATCATTTTGTCCTAGCTTGTACAGTTTTCCTGATAATTAAGAAAACCTGGAACAAGAAACTTTTTTCAACGGCGGGAGGGGGTAAGCGGCGCTCGGAGGGGGTGAGAGATGTGTGTATTTTAATGTACTCGCTCATAGGTATAACACAGCGGTAGTTAAAAAAATATGTCATTTGCCGTGAAAAAACCTGTAATGAATATAATATTACTAGTGATAAAGTCGAAATTATAATGAAATTCGGCAGTAAACGTTGGCTGTTGGGGAATACGAGTTCTGGAGTGAAGACCGTGCATCGGCACGCACAGTGTAGACCGCTTCGCCGCTAGATGGACAGACTACCTAAAGAAGGTGGCCGGAAGCGGCTGGATGCGGAGGAGGGTGGGGAAGGCCTATATCCAGGAGTGGACGTCTAAGTGCAGATATGAAATAGTTAATTGATACTGTACCTTATATTACCAAATGCCAAGTTGAGTTAACGGAAAGCAGGCGACAACGGAATAAAGAGAGTGGGCGGTGCACCATTTTGGCTTATAGTCGCTCTTACCTAAAATTAACTATAAGAAATTATAGCAATAAGGAAATATTAAAAGAATTCAAAGATTAAATTTCTGTGAGTGACGTAGATGAAATTATTCTCCTCTGGGGATATAACAATTGGTTTTCCGCCTACGGAGTTGTTTATAAATACATCATTTTTTCCTGTAATAAATAATTGGCTAATTTCATGTTACTTTAGGCTAATTGTTACATCTGGGGCAATTGTACCAATTAATTAACAGCAAATAATTATTCCTGGTTCTGATTCTTCATTACATAGCGTAAAAATTATTGTACAGCGTGTATCAAAGTATAGAAATAAGTAAGTTCATAGTAAGCAAATAAGTATCAGTCAAAATCAAAATATCAGACTCAAAATTATTCGTGTAGTTCCCGGCTTAGAAACCCCCCCCCCCCCCCCAATCTTCCCGCGGGTGTCGTCAAGCAATTAAGGGAGCGCGCGTCCTTCATACAATTAATAAAAAATATAATTAAGTTAAATAAAAAAAAAACAAAAATTAAGATTAATTAATTCGGCCCAAATGACATTTTGTTTTATATTTATCTTTTATAAATACATGCAATGAGCGATCAGTTTCTACATAATTCAATTAAGATGCGGTAAAGTGGCATTGTCAAGCAACACAAAATTAAATAATTATAAATATTTATTTTTCAAATATCAAAAAATACGCATTATCAGCTGCTATTTAGTGGCATTGGATAGATCCGATATCACACACCGTATAACACCGATTGAACTCCACGTGACGTTTCTATTTATTCTAGCTACAAATACGTCTTTCCTAGGTGTCGTAATGTATTATCGAAGCAAGAAAGTGTTTGCAGACAGTCCTCTTATGTAAATATTTATTCTGGAACCGATTCAGTACAGATTTAGCTACAGGCTGTAGCAAAACACCTGCGGTGACCCGTTAGGCCTTTTGCACATTATAAGACACGAGACACCATACAAGAAAAAATTCTATGAGCGTGTCTGATCCGACATAAGAAAAAATTTCTTGTAATGTGTATGGTATAACAACCAATGCGACTGGATTTATTATAAGACATATCTCACAAGACACAAGAAATTTTCTTATAATATGCAAAAGGCCTTACAGAAGCATTAATATATAAATCAGATTGAATTCATTTATTTCACTTTTACATCTTAAAATTCAATTTCACATTTACATTCATTCTAATATGGTAAAAGGGATCGTCATAAAATAAATTAATATACAGAGTATAACAATGTCAATGTATATATCATACTGTCTATGTCAGTATAAAATATTAAAGGTACCGATATCAGTATCGCATATTAAAAAAAAGCGGCCATGTGCGAGTCGGACTCGCCCATGAAGGGTTCCGTAGCAGCAATATAAAAGTTATTGTAGTTCGTTGTAACTTTGATCGATGTTTTAATAATAGCATTGTGGTTTACGATATATGACGTATTAAAAAAAACTACTTACTAGATCTCGTTCAAACCAATTTTCGGTGGAAGTTTGCATGGCAATGTACATCATCCATAAGGGTTCCGTTTTTTGCCATTTGGCTACGGAACCCTAAAAAGTGGGATTTCTGGGTATTCGAAAAAAACTAATATCGAAGTTTGTTATATACAGCCTGTGTAATCAACGGGTCTAACAAATGTGAATATGTGCTTCATTAAATTTCTTTGTCCGGCGTTCCCCTTTTTTTAATTCATTTTTTTTGACATAGGTATTAATGACCATGTCACCCTTACCTTTACAAATCTTCGATCAAACTTTTGTAACAAATACAAGTATTTACTGTATGTGAAGGGGCTTTAGGTTTGTCAATTTTAGTTTCTATAATTCGTACACATGGAAATGATTATTTTCAAAGATTTAGATTATTGTAAGAAAAAAAATTATTATGATAAAAAAATTTTTTTTTTTAAGTTTTATTATACCTTTATGCAAGTTTGTCTTTTGCAAGGCCTCCTCAGACGAGGGGAATGCCAGGATACTATTACAGGCTCCCACGTCACTGAAACATACATTTGTCTTGTTATCGATTAGTTCCGCACACACTGCACTAAAATATGATGGACATATTCTACAACCTTTCGGATTATACCATCCGTTTGACTACAAAGCCATTTTTCATTCTCTAACATCTTTAACATTCTTTTGGTGACTAATTACGATAATTGGACCCTAAAAAAATATCAGAATATGTCAGGTGACCTGTTAGACAGTACAACATGGCTTTTTAGTTCGACGGATGTTATCCGAAATGCCTACAGTTGGCTCCCTGGCTTTAGACGGGCGAGTGGTGTTGACAGTAAATTGAGAAAGCAATATTACAATACAATACATTGTTATTATTAGTATTGTGACAATGAGCGGTTGGGATAAGTAAAGAATCAAACAAAGTAGGTAACTCACGGTTTCCAATCCAATTAATTGTCATACAACACTATTACCGGGCCAGCCGGGCCGGGTACTTATTTCCTTGATATATATACACCGACCGTCCTTTCTTATGTACGGAGCGCGCTGGATTCAATGTGTCGTATCCAGCGATGACGCGAGTCTCTTTTTATCTCGGATGGTAGGTTAGGTTTGGGAAATAAAAATTGCTAAGGTTGCTTCAGATTCGCACAATAAAATATATCTTTATTTTCTCTACACAAAGGTTACAAATATAGAAAAAGAACAGCTAAATACAGTCATAAAATCATAAAAACCTTTGCGAGAGACGGTGTCTGTACTAGGAAAAACCTGTATGACAAATCACCAGGCTCTCACTCTGAATAAAGGACGAAATTTAAGCATAACGTAAACAAAAAAGAAAAAGTAAAATAAAAACAACATATACGTACAAATAAAAAACATGCTTGCGAATGTTTGTGTGCAGGGTTTGTGTGTGGGTGTGTGTCGATGTGTGGGGGTGTGTGTGTGTGTGTGTGTGTGTGCGTGGGGGTGAGTTTGTGCGAATGAATGAATTTATTTATATGAATGAATAGCCTTTACTAACTAAAAATAAATAGTACATAATGTTTAAGCTTATTAATAAATGTGCACATCAGCCCGGTATATCTTTAGTTAGTATGTCCTGTAGACACATGGGTCTTCTCTAACTTTTTCCAACTTTCTCTATCTCTGTCTCTGGCCAACTCATGTCGTCGGACCATCGTTTAAGTGGTCTTCCTCTTTTCCTTTTGTTGTTACATCTTGGGATCTATTCTGTCAGACTCATACTCCACTTCTCTATTGGTTCTCTTTGCACGTGACCCGTCCATCTCCATTTCAGCTGTTTTGATTTTATTGTTACGTCTTCCCATTTCGTTATGTTTCTAAGTTCTGTGGCTCGTTTCTTATCGTTCCTTCTAAACCGATTCTGGGGTTCAGAAGGAACAATCTTTATATATTGTACACAAACTAGATTTTAAAAGATGTGTTGCGTGAAGTTTGTTGCGCCGTTTCTTCTTCACACCTAGGAAGCGATAGTCGATAAAAATATGACGTGTATAAATGTACCAAGTGTACAAAATTACTGACGTGTATAAATGTCCCAAGGTACTCATATGCAATAAAATGATTTTGACTTTAAAGGGTATTATTAAGGAACTGGTAGGATGGGAGTTGTTCTCATTGTCACGATATTTTGAAAGGCATCGACACACTTCTTTATAGCCAGTATAGGTCTAGGTACTCAGTAAGCAGCACATAATATCTCGATACCTCCGGAACACTAAGCTAACTAAAAGTTGGGTTAATTTTGTTTTTATCAAAATCTAGTCATCGTATACTAATTATTGTGCCCCGGAATTTTCATCATCAGGTTATTTTTGTCTCCGCTGCCGGAGACAGACGGAGGATTTGGCCTACACTCCCCGCGCTGGCCAGACCGGTTGGGGAGGCCTGATTGATGTTTTATAATGTATTCCCTTAGTCGCCTTGTACAACATCCACGGGAAGAGTTGGAGTGGTCCTATTCTACTCTACCGGAAACCACACGGCAATTTTAAGAAGAGAAAAAAAAAGTTTTTATTTAAATTTAATTTTTTGACTTTTGATGACTCATTTTGATAAAAACAAAATAGACTCAAATTTTAGTTGGCGACCTTGGAAGTATGGATCTGTAGCAGCAATTTTGAAAAACTAGCACTTGAATTAATGTAATCAATTGTTATTGTTTTAGATCAAAACTTGAGAATGCTTTTGCGGTGACAGACTTACAGCTGGAAGAGGTGGCACAGTTCATGCAGGATCGACAGAAAACAATTCTATAGTAAGTGGTTTTTTTACTAGATAAGTTACACTTGACCTCAATCTTTCCAGATCGTGACGATGGTACTGGAGTTAGACTTAAATGATATAGCGGATAGAGTAGGTGGTGTGGCGGCGGCGTGCAATGCGAAGGCCCATGCCCATCAGTTGTCACGGCGATAGGCTGATTATAATAATAATAATAAAATCATTTATTCATCTCTTAAAAAATATACATACAATAACTCCGCCAAACTGTATAATACAGTTTGTTGGCAGAAATAGCTCTCTTACTTTATACACATCTATGGCAGAGAATACTAAATACCACTACGCAATGGTGAATAGCAAAGCAAAGTTACAAAGTTTTTAATTTTGATATTAGCACAAAAATATTGAGGTTACGTTAATGAGTTTACTAGATATTGGATGACTTAGAAGTTCTAAGAAGCGACACTTAAAACCTTCCCGCAAGTTTAACGTCGCCCGCGAAATAGAGCATGTTTGGCAGTAATATATCAATTGTTGTAATACATGCCCGCGCTTGCCGATTTTCGGATACACCGTGCCCCTCCCGCGCACACTCCACGTCCTATTTTTTTTTATTAAATTCGCCATATGTTCCGTTTTTTTTTTCATGAAAACGGTTAATTTTTTTATGGAATTTGCCGTGAATATGAAGGAATATTGAAATTTTTTTTCCGTTAGGTCTTTTTTCACTGGAGACTGGAGTATTAAATAATTTATTTTTAATGTCATGTTATCTAGTAACCATAGCACAGGCTCTGCCTAGTTTGGGACTGGATAATTGGTGTGAATGTCTGAGATATTTATTTTTATTTAATGTGAATTAATAGCCAGTTATGTAGATGACTACGGTCTGCATGTAGTCTAGTTACTAGACTCTAGTACATAATTTTTTTATCATGTTAACATATACATATATTTTTTAAGCAACTTTGCTTTAGTACGAACTAAAATATGTATTATCATTATTCATAAGTTATGCCATAAATCATAACAAAATATGTAGGTCATCAAAATATATGTTTTTAGGCTGTTATTGTTTCACCGTCAATTTCGAATTATTTACCTTAAATGGTAACTAATTAATTATAACAGAGATTTCCACGGATCGCCTCAAGTTTTGACACAAATACTTAACTAAAGCAACACATGAATAATCCATGTTATTTGCGCACGTACTAATAATCCGGTCAATAATAACTTACTGAAACGCTTCTTGTGAATGAGTATTAGATCGCATACATAGGCGAGCACCTTTGATAGTCAGCTGATGGAAAATTAATTGGAAAATTAATTCTCTCTAAATTTTATACTGTATAATACAAAAGATCTAAAGTCCACTCATATAATGTACATGACATGAGTGGACTTACCTTACAACTTGTTATTGTAATAAATCCTCATTATCATCAGCCTGAAAGAGTCCACTGATGGGCATGGGCCTTTCATAAGGCGTGCCACTGATGTCGATCCTATTATTATACCACTAATATTATAAACTAGCTGTGCCCGCAACTCCACTCGCATGAACTACAGAATCCGCTCCCTTTCCCGCTTCTGCTTCCGCTCCCGCTCCCGCTTGCACCGCCTCCGCCTCCGCCACTCCGGCTTCCGCGCCCCTTTTCTTCACTCCCCTTTTCCCATACCCACGCCCACGCCCACGCCCACTTCCATTCCCACTACCAGCTCCAAATGTAGTCCAATACATTTACAGTACGGAAATACTATTATTTGCAATATATTGCATACTAACCTTACCTACTAATGTATTTGAAAAATAAAAATGTCCATAACTTTTGATTGAGTAAACCGATTGCGATGAAATAAACGTTAAGTTAAGCCCCATGTGTCTGTGAAAAGTCCATCAAGATCCGTTCAGTATTTTTTAAGTGATGCGTGCACAGACAAACAGATAAACAGACAAAATTTTCAAAAATGATGGAAATGTGTTCTGTTGCTTATTCTTAGACGCCCCAATTTTTTTTTGTTGCAAATATCTTCAATGTACAGACACGCGAAGTTTACGATTTTATTTATTAGAAGATGTGGAAGTTTTAATGTTTGTATGTTTGTCACTCAATCACGCTTCAACCACTGGACGTATCGGGATGAAACTTGGCACACATATAGGTTAGGTACTGGAATAGGACATATGATAGTTTTTATCCCAAAAAAACATCTCATTCTTACGGGAAATACATAAATATTTGTAATGTGAAGATGGCCACGCGGACGGAGTCGCGGGAAACAGCTACTAATAAATAAAAAATGTAGAAAGTAGAAATAGACATGACATAACTAACAAAATATGGGTTACTGTTATTTGATAAGATTTTTTTATAATTTATTTATTCTATAACAAGTTGTAAGGTATGTTATGTACATTACATTATAGGTACTTAGGTACCGACACTCGTAGATATCATGTAAAACACAATTTACTATACACTGCGATATTGCAACGTTTTCGATAATGTCAATGTGTCAGCTGGAAACATGGGTGGCCCTGGGCAATTTCCAATTACATTGTGTAGGTACTAACTATAGATTTGTAGTGTTTTTCGTTACATGAGAGTTTTGGTTGAGGCTAGACCCGTTAACAGGAAAGCTTGATACATTTTTAAAAAATAATAACACCAACGGCCGTGCCTGATTTGAGGCTTTTGTGTATAATAGTCTGTCCTATTTTGTTTTTGCCCTATCCTGGCATGGCCACAACCACGAATTTGCAATTCTGAATAGGTATCCAAAAAGTCCCTAATTAGTCGAATTAAGTTGCAAAATACTAGATTTAGTCGCTCCGCCGTCTAAAAGTTATATAGGTTTGTTTTTGCAGGTGGCCATGTCTAAATAAGGCTTAGTATGGCATGCCCCACCTAATATCTCCGGAACCATAGTACGAGTATATGCAGCTACTGATTTAGTTGATTGTTTACGTGAATTATATCAGATTTGGTGGGTTCTACATTTAAAAATTTCAGGGTGTTGAAAGACGCCATGCCAGAATGTGTGTGGTTTCCGGTAGAGTAGAATAGGACCACTCCAACTCTTCCCGTGGATGTCGTACAAGGCGACTAAGGGAATACATTATAAAACGTCAATCAGGCCTCCCCAACCCGTCTGGCCAGCGCGGGGAGTGTAGGCCAAATCCTCCGTCTGTCTCCGGCAGATGAGAGAGGGTTGTGCTCCTGCAGTGGAGACAAAAATAACCTGATGATGATGATGCCAGAATAAGGATTATTCCGGTATGGCCCCCAACAAGCCCCTATAACTTATAAGCGGCGCACTGACTAAATCTAGTTTCTTGAAACTAAATTCGACTAATTAACGACATTTCGGATATCTATATATTTGTTCAGAATTGTAATCCGTGGTTGTAAGGCATATCTATTTTATTATTATGTAGCATCTCTTGTGATCGGCTTTTGCATATAAAGAGTAAATTATAAAATGATTTGCATATAATAGCACACCTGACATGTTGTTTTAAAATTAACCTTAAAGTTACACGCGCTCAGTATTTAAGTGTTCTCGGAAAATTTAAGCAAATTAACATTTTCATAGTCGTAAATATTTATCTTGGACCTAACCAATCAGGCAAAATATTTCTAGGAAGAGTAAGTTTGAATTCTAATAGCCAGCCAATTAACCTCAGTAGTGGTTCGGGCGTTTGTAAGTCGCCTCCAATTACCCTTGTGAATTGTAAAATGACCTTGTCTAATTACCATACATGGTACAACGATTTGGTCATTCACGTATTTAATAATTTAAGCACCAAATTTTCGTTTGTGGCCAATTGCGAAATAGGTACTTTGCTGATTTGGTCATTCGCGTATTTAATGATTTAAATACGTGAATGACCAAATATGTGTGCTTTGGCCCTTTGCGTTTTTGGTACTATGCGTCGAAACCACACGAATAGAGCGGCATAGTCGTACTTATGACAAAGCTCTTAAATAAAATAAAAAATATGTTTTATATTAAGGTGTAGAGTAGGGCAGAGATTTTAAATGTGGGAGATATAAATATTTTATAGTTGTTTTATTGCACGCAGCCGCTTCAGAAAGGATGTTGTGAATAGGTAAGTATTACTTAGTAGCTTAGAGTTATGTTTGCAGTCAGATAGTAAGGTAGTAGAAGTCTTAGTTGTAGTAGTTTTCATTGTGTTGACATTCTATTGTTATGATACCTACATGATACACTTCGAAAAGACTGGTGGAGAATACCCGGGACCCCAGAGCGGGCGGCTACTTTGCCCAGCGCGTAAGCCTCGCAATCCAGCGAGGCAATGCCGCAGCCTCCTGGGTACTCTGCCAGCAGGGGACGAACTGGGGTCAGATTTTTTATTTCTAGTGTATGTAGTTAGGTTTTGTTTTATATTTTTATTTATTTATAAATAGTAATGTTAAATTTATATTATGTTGTGATAAATATGTTTTGGTTAATATTACTGATAACAATATGATGTTCTATATTTTAATTTATTTACATTTAACATTTTATTTTATGTTATATTTTTACATTTTGATATTGTAATACTGTTTAAATTTGTACTTGCATTGACATTAATTTAATGCAATATTAATTTGACGCTGTGTAATTACTTAATAGACACAAATAAATAAATTTAAATAGTAGTTCCCACCAGTCACGAAGCATTTATGCGTCCTATTTACTTCTAATAATTTAGCTTAAGTTCTACTTAATTTTACACTTCATTATTAAAGATTATTGTACGAGTGTGTGTGTACATCACTGAAGTGATTAACGAATTAAATTGAATTTATTTAGTAAAAAGGCATACGTCGAATACAGTTGCGGGTTCCGTAATTACATTTTCCATGGTTTTCCTCGAATATCTAAAAACGAGAAAAAAAAAACAATCTTGCAATTTCACTTTGCTTCTCGTACATAACCCAGTTCCACGATTTTATTCAACATTTCAACTCAATAGTTCATAGTAGGTTTTGAACTCTCCGGCGGAAGACAAGCAAACAAGCTTTTCTTGTCTAATATTTACTGATCCGCGAAAGGTCCTATAAGTGGTTTCATTCGTCCATTAGCTTGTCCGGGACCGAGCAACATAAAAAAGTTAAAAAATTAAGCTGAAATTTTAAATAGTACTCGGTAATTATAAGAAAACCAATGAAGTTTACGAAAAAGTTATGTGAAACATAGTATTTAGTACTTCATAGATTTTTATTTTCGTTCACTGGTTTTTGATTTTAATTTTCTTGTGTGTGTGTTTTAAGTGCCGTGGATTTTGGGAAAATAGATAAAATAAAATTCTTTACTGACTTTTCTTACTTGTGAGGAATATTCTGGAGTAGGTACGCGTTAGATAAGAGAACATGTATGATGGATATTTTGTCAGTGTAAGTTTAGCCTAGTTATTACGTAGCATCTGTTTGTAGCAGGCTAAAGATGTTATGCAGAAAGGTTTTATTGACTGCCCGTTTTCTATAATTAAACTTTAATGGAAATAGCTGAGTTAGAATATGTTTAACCACAGTTCAGATTCCGGGATTATCCGTACAGACTCGTAAGTTCGTAATCTTACTTCAATTAAAACTTCTGACGGTGAATCCATGGAAGGAATAAATCATTTGAATGAATAAGAAATAAGGTTGTCGTCAAAGATGTGGATATAAGGCGTTTTAACGTGCGGTGGGGAATTAACAAGCTGAATTATTGCTTATAGGCAAAGCGCATACTGAGTAGGTTCCTGCGGTAGTGGAGCGGTGCGGGAGGGGTCACATGTGATGTGACGTAACAGTCTGTGTCGCTATACACGATGCCAGAATGAATGAAACTTGACGTCGCGTCGCGTCATTTGGCGTAAAAGAAAACATTCCCTCCCACCGCCCCACTACCGCAGGAACCTGCTCAGTTATGAGCTTTAACAGCTGGCAGCTCTGGACGCGGTTGAGCATCGTGCCCGACGGCTCATTGGTAAAAATGCTCTGTTAAATACAAAGTTACAGAGCCTCAAACATTGTCGCAGGCCTGGCCTGTCTTTCGGTTTTCTACAGGTTACAGCTGCAAACACATTCGGCCGCGTCCGCCGTGTGCACGGTTGTTCGGTATCCGGTCGGTCAGTATTTACTCGGACGTCCGAGCGCTCAAGGTCGCGCCCGCGACTTAAGTCCGATATTGTGCACAGTGTAGTGCATAATGTAAGTACTAGCCAGATACAGTTAAGCCGCGTCCGTAAGCCGCGGCTGACGGACGCGTCCGATGTGTTTGCAGCTTAACTGTTTGATGTACAACAATACAGGACGAAAATATTTACACACTAACAGTGCCTCGCTTTTGTCTCATTTTCACTTATAAACTCTGTTAAAAGGAAGCGAGTTTCGTAATCGCGAAAAAATTGAATTTTTAACTTTTATGAAAATGTTTTGAGTCTTCCGTAGCTATTAGAGACCGAAAATATGGCTGCTCTGTAAGTTTAAAAAAGAGTGGGTCTTTTGGATCCTCTACTCTCTCTCTACTAACTCTTCGTTTAAATTATTAATAGGAAACTAGTAAGGAATTGAATAACAAAACGACTCAACTTTTTAAATGATTTGTTGAAAATATATAAATTTTATTACATAAAATGAATGGAGAGTGTAACTTTTTAAGTGGCAAAGATCTGTACAGCTCGTCTTGTGGTGGTGTAGATTCCGAACAGGTACATCGATAGTAGATACAAACTTGCCATTTTATAATCTACCCTTTTCCTGGTATTATAGCGCTGGTAAGAATATGCTGAGCAGAAAACTTTATGTTAATCATGTTACTTACGAGTAGTATATGTTTCAATTCAGTTTGTGTGAAGTAGAGATGAAACGGATAGTGGTTTATCCGTTTTACCGTTATCCGGTATCTGGCCAGCATCTGGGCCGGATAGCCGGATATCCGGCCGTCGTATATCATAAAATTCGCAATTCAAATTGTAATTTCGTGAAAATCGAAGTTGGCATTTTGGTAGTACTGCTAGATTATAGAACACTTAAAGTTTGATCAACGTCGTCAGTGCAGTTTTTTCACAGCCCCTCAAATTGAGAGCCAGCGGGAAACCACTAAAAGGTTCAGAAGAGTTAGCCTACAAGTCTTAAGTTCGAAAAATGATGTCAACTTGTCCTAATGGCGTAACCACTAGGCAAAGCATGACGGACGGACCGACGATGGAGTCGTTTTTTTGATATGTACTGGTGATGTAAAATACATTTTAATAATAATAAAAAACGTCTCGCTACGCTCGAAAGTAAAAAGAGTTTATTAATTATTTACGTGATTTTAATTTAGTTTTCCCTTTATCAATAAATCGATTTGTCAGAGTACATTTTAGGAAAATTTCGCATTTTAATTGAAATCTATATTAGTCTACTATCCGGTATCCGGCCGGATAGTAAACCTAGGCCGGATACCGGATATCCGTTTCATCTCTAGTCTGTAGATCTGAAACAAAATAAGCATCATGCCTCTTTTTCTCCGTGATCGTAGTAATTATAATTAAGAAGCTTTTTAACAAAGTGAATTATAAATCAGTTTCTTCCCTCTATCATAGTCAAGATTATATCTGTCAGTATGTATATAAGGCAATTCCTGGTAAATCCAAATCCTGAAAGTAGTTTGATTAGAATCGCCATCCAGGAACCCATTTTGACAAAAAAATATATTATAGGGTTATTTTTCTTGCCAAATTTTTTATTTAAAAAAAATTATATTAATGCACCCTACATTATAAAATATCAATCAGGCTTCCCCGACCCGTCTGGCCAGCGCGGGGAGTATAGGCCAATTCCTCCGTCTGTCTCCGGCAGATGAGAGAGGGTTGTGCTCCTGCAGTGGAGACAAAAATAACCTGATGATGAATATTACTGCACCCACACGAGTGAGTGAAGCTACCACTGTGACACCCTAACTATTTTAACCTTGAAACATTGCAGATTGCGTAGGAAAATGAATTCCAAATTTTACTTGGAATACTACGGATACAATAATACTACTTTTGTTAAAAAGAAATTGATATGATTTATTATGTTGTCTATAGGTTATAGAGAATATAAAATTGGGATGTATCAAATTTTTCGTAAACAAGAAATAATCTTGTAAAAGCAAGAAAAGTTAAAGAAGGCATATAAAGCTAAACCTACGAATGATGTAATATCCTTGCTTAATCTGAATTACGGTATAAAAAGTTTATCTTTCTTTCATATATACCTATTCATCGGAAAGATAGATATTATATTTCTGACATATTTCGGTCGAATAAATGGACGAGATGAGCGACTAAGTCTATTTATTTCGATAATGTTGTAAGTAGGGATTTTTCCGTTTCTCTTGGCAACTCCATTGATTCTCTTCCAACAATACTAAGCTTGTTTCAGGAACTCAAAGAAAAGCGATTCTTTCAAGAGAACATCGGTTTATGGGGAAATAAACTCAGTTCTGTTACTTTACATGATGAGGCACGTGAAATCTACAAAGTCTTCGCTTTGGAGGTGAGTAGGCAGGTAATACGTATTACAGTTATTCTTGTATCATTAAGGCTGTAGTCCTCAGGGTGGCAAATCATTTATAATCCTTTGGGTTGCATTTTATGAACGATATCACTTACAGTATTATCGTCAGTGCAGTCCTAGTGGAAAGAACTGCGGCAGATTTAGCGCTGGCAATAAATTTAATACTCGTCTTTAAACGGTTACAATAAAGTTAAGCAGGAGTGTATTCAAAAACTTTTAAAAACGAATATTAAATTACTCTACCAATTGCTCTTTGCTAGGTCTACGCTGACTCTTACTGTCCGTTTGCCACTTTAACTGTAAAAAACTTACAGAAACTTGAAGTAAAACTTCATTTTAGCAACTCCACCTGAAAAGTCAACATATAGTTATATATTCAAATTTTAAACTGGTTCATCATGATCTGACAATTAATATAAGTCTTTTATCGACCTATTTCAAGCTGTTGATCAAACGAGTACAAATATAACTTAATAATGAAGAAATAATACGAGAAGTAACTTAGCACAAATTCTTGTCTCAAGTTTGAGCAACATATCAAGTACACTTAAAAGTTAAGCATTCTGAAATGTCTTGCCACTTGATCGATACTTAAGTAATGTTGGCTGCTGTTTCAGACAATTATCAGCCTGCTACGAGATCCTCAGAACTATGGAGGAAATAACTCTCACTTCCCTGACCCTGACTGCAACCAATTACGTACCCTCGGAGCTGGACACGCAGACGTTTGCCACCTTCGCGAAACACCAGGCTTTCGGCATCGAACACTTAGAGTCGGCGGCGCAGTACATAAGAGCAGAGGGTCTAGAACAGTTTACAAGTTTGGACGAGATCTTAGATTTGTGAGTTTAAAATAGTATTTTTATATTCCGAATTGTTATTATGGCGAAAGTTCAATGTCCATCCGTCTGTCCGTAAACAGTAGTTTTTCTAAAACTTAAATATATTAATTTTTTTTTGTTCATTAACTTTGGGGGTGCCTTTTTTCGTGCATTTTTGCTTAATACATTAATTTATAATTAAAAAGACAAACAGGCTTTTGTGATGATGTCCATTTACGCAATATTTAGTCAAGTTTTTTTTCTCCAAAACTATAGTTTATTAGAAAAAAAAGTTACCTTAATACTTTTTTGTTTTGCACCGTCGAAGTTAGTTAATTAAATCAAATTCAGTTTCAGACGAAATTAAACGTCAAATTAAACGTTTAATTGCGGGTTTCAAAATCTTTTTTGAATTAGCTCAATTCAAAGATTCAATTTAATTCTAAGAAATTCGAATTTGTTAACAGCAAATCTTGATTTAAATTCGGAACTTGGCGCTTGAATTGTATTCGCTCTTGACTTTTATTTAATACTAATAATTGAAACAATATTATTCCACGCAATTTTATAAACAAAAAAGAAATATAGAATTAATGTTGAAATGTGATTATTTGGCTTAAAATTTCACTCACTTTAAAAAGTACTCTTAAAGTTATCAGCGTAGTTTATTTTTTATCTGTACAATAAAGGTTTAAGGTAATTGTACCAAAGACATACTAAGAAAGAAAACTATAATAAAACTGTAAAACTATCACTCTATAAAACTTTTAATTCTTTTTGTATCAAAAAAACTAATTATATCGTCCGGAGAAGGTATCGAACTGAATAAAATGAAATACTTGAAAAGTGAAATCCATAAACATCTTTGAAATATTACACGGGCTGAAAAGTCCTAGGCCTAACAAAGAAATCACGCTTTTTTTTTGTTCAAAGTTAGTTTTATCCATTCATCAACATAATCTCCATCAAGAGCAACGCAATCATTCCAGCGCCGCTCTAACATTTCAATACCACTTTAGTAGAAGGATTTATCTTTTGCTTCAAAATAGGCCTCGGTTTCAGCGATAACCTCTTCATTCGTGCAAAATTTCTTACCGGCGAGCATTTTTTAAGGTCTGCGAGCAGCCAGTAGTCGCTGGGAGCCAAATCTGGCGAATACGGTGGATGTGGGAGCAATTCGAAGTTCATTTCATGTAGTTTTGCCATTGTTTTGATTGGCTTGTGACACGGTGCGTTATCTTGATGAAACAAAAATATATCTATGACCATATGCAGTCGTTTATTTGCAATTTCGGCCTTCAAACGCTCCAATTATGCTATATAATATTCACTGTTGATGGTATTTCCCTTCTCAAGATAGTCGATGAATATTACACCACAAACATACCAAAATACCGAGGCCGTAACCTTTCCAGTCGATTGTTGAACGTTCGGGGGCTTTGGACGGGGTTCACCAGTTGCTGTCACCACTCAGATGACAATCGTTTTGATTCCGGTGTGAAGTGATTGATCCATGTTTCATCCGTTGTCACATATCGACGCAAAAATTCCAGTTTGTTACGTTTAAACATGGCCGAATTTTACGAAACATTCTTGTTTTTGGTCAACAGTGAGCAAACGTGGCACCCACTTTGAACAGAGCTTTCTCATAGTCAAATGCTCATGCAATATAAAGCCAACACGTTCTTTTGATATCCTTACGATGTCAGCTAACTCACGCAACTTCACTTTTCGATCATTCAGAACTTTTTTGACGTTTGCTTGTGTTACCGCCTCTTTTGGACGTCAACTACGTTCTGCATCATCGGTGTCTCTACGACCACGTTTGAAGACAGCAAACCAACGTTTTATTGTTGTTTCTGATGGAGCGGAGTCCCCATAACACTTTTCAAGCCATTGCTTCGCTTGAACGGTATTTTTTCCCATCAAGAAGGAGTGTAAAATAAAACACGAAATTGTTTTTGATCCATTGTTTTGAATATAACAAAGTAGCGTCACTCTAAGCACAATAACTCACAAGCTAATGAATAGAATATCATGAAATTTTAACAGCTGACTTTTGAAGGTTAGTACTAACTGAAAAAAGTGGTGAATGCAATAAAACTAGCACCATCTATGTGTCAGGCCCAGGACTTTTAGAAGTAAATAAAGACGTTACGCGGAATATAAGAATACTAACATTTACTTTTTCCTTATATTCAACAGTACTAATGTATTAGAATATAATATGATATATTATTTATATCAAACAAGATATAGAAAATAATGTTTGAATAACTCATTTCCACATCAGATGTCCTTAGTAACATTGGTTGTCGTCCTATGTAATATGACTGCTTTAGCCGAAACGAAATATTTTTTATAAAAAGAAATGGAATTCCTAGAAAAAATCTTTCTATAACACGATAACCAGAAAGACTTCTTATCGCTGAAAGGAGGTTGCTGGGAATAGTATTGAAAACTAATCATATTTATGGCGAATCAAAGTAGGAAAGGTCAAGGTTCTCGTACAAAGTAAAGCACCATTACCTTTACTGAGGTAAATTATTTGCTTCTGAAAGCCTAATATAAAATTAAGTCAAACTTTGAGTAGGTGATTAGTCTACTGTCACTTCGCACGACCAGGGTCGGAGGAAAGAGGCGGCGAGACGGCAAGTATTTATTAAAATATTTCTGACTTGCCATGGCAGGTTCGTGGGCTGAGAGCACAAAGAAAGAAAAAATCTAAAAGTTAAAAAAATGCCTATACCTAGTGGCTCTATAGAGGCATTCAGTATCGAAAGTTTTTTTTTGTATTGCAAGTTTTGTGAATTCAAAAAAATATATCTAATATAAAATAAGTTACCGAGCGATTCAATTTGTAGGAAAAGTGGATTTCTTTTGCAAATTTTTTAAAATCGTCATCCTTAAATTTATTTAAACATTGATATTGTATTTAATTCTATTGGTTGGGCAATGATGACTTATTTATACTCGACACCACTCTTAAATCTTTATTAATGTTGTATTATAATCTATTATATATTTGTTATTTTGCGTTCTTATTTTTTAGAACATACGTTCTACTTATTTAAAAGACTTAAGATATTTGTAACAATCGTCTGCATTTGCTGATCATGCTGTGTGTACATAGTTTGGGTTTACGTCCAGAATCAACACGTTGTTAATTTACATATATATTACTAATCTCGTGTGTACACCTAATATAATTTAAAAAAAAAAGTAAAAATCAATAACAGTATTTGATATAGCTTTTGACGTACTCCTTGTAATCGGTCACTTCAGGAATTTTGTTTCAATATGTAAGTATGTAGTTATACTAGGAAATCCCTGAAACTTATTTTCCCCAAAGATTATTCTCTCCTCCGCAGTCTTCGCTTCTGTCTGCCCCAACAATCTGCTCTTCTATATCCCTTGTTAATAAGATTTGGAAATGATTGCAGTTACAAAGAATTGAATGCGATAAAGCGAAACGAGAACCAAACGGTGATCGAGTCGCCGACAAAAGAAGAATGGATGTCATTTTACCTACTGGAGTCGCAGTCGTGCGTGCGCCAGTTGAGGGATGTCCAACTTAACTTGTGGGATGTCGTTAGGTAACTTTCTCAGAGCAACACCCGAAACCGGAAGGGAGACGCCATGCGTTTTCTTCCGAAATATAACATTCTTTTTTATTTTCGCGAGGGAAACTTGTACGCGACACGAAATTTGGTAACCAAATAAGACGAGGAATCCTACGCGTAATAAATTGAAAAATACATGTCCTGTACCGAAAGACAGGCCACACTGCGACGATGCTTACCCATTTTGATGCTTATAATGCACGGGTATGGCGACTCTCGTCCGGGCTAGCTTTATATTTATTTATATAGCTCTGCTAGCTAAGAATACCGAAAATGTTTGGCAACCTTTGGGAAATAGACAAAAAGGGGTCAAACTGGTTTTCTACTTTTCTGTGATTGATGAATTCTGAAGGTTGACTGGAAGAGACCCCTAAGTGGCATAAGTCCGCCTTTGTACACAGTTTAATTCCTGTTTTATTATTGTTGTTGTTGTTATTTTTGGTACAATAAAGCGTTTACATACATACATACAATTCTAATTCTTAAATTGGCGAAGAAACTCTAGTAATATATCTTTGAATTATAGCAAACAATTTAGACCCCTTTCTTGTCAATTTTCAAAAAGCTACCAAAACACTACGGCTTACGGTCTTCTTAGCTAGTAGGGCAGAATTCAATCAAAATTAATCGTTTGGTCGAAAGGTGTTTATTACACGTTTTGCTTTTTTTTTAGAAATTAGATAAAACAAAAAGTAAAAAAAGCGATGTAAAATGGAATGAATTTTGATAACCTCTCCTCAGCACATTAACATGTTGATAGGATAGTGGACGTTGTACGGCGTTCTGTACAAGTTGTCAATTTCAACATAACTCCGTTCGGTGTCTAACGTGTAATTGGTACTAATTATTTTTCTCTGGTTTTCCAGGGAGTCTGTGAAACGCGAAGTGTGGATAGCAAGGCGTACTTTGGGTGTGGGCGTGGCCATACTCACAATAGTGGTACTGGCGTCTCCTGTACTGGTTCTGCTCATCAGGCACACCGTCCTCACCATTCAGGTAACTAGTATATTTTTTTAAGCGTGACAACCGTTGTTCACGACACTGATTACCCTTGTATGGGTTTAATGTGTAGGACGTGTGTTAAGTATGTATTGTTCCCTTCCATCAGATAGTATGGCGATAAAATACTTTCTATTCTAAGTTAGTACCAGTCTATTACCGCTATATTTTTGAGCATTTAGGGTATCCTTGTCTAGTTCCTATAGTTAACAAAATTCTAGGTTAAGATTAGAAAAGCAATTAGTTAAGTCATGTAACGCAATTCGTTGTTCAAAGAGTTAACATATTTGTAATAATTTCAACTAGTTCATTTCGTGTGTAATTTTTTTGAAAATTTGTGGTAACACCAATTATCAAAAATCTTGGAAAATCCCACTGATGATTAATTAATTATACATATTATAACAAGGGAGAGAAACTAGTGGTTTTGATGTATAATCGAGCGTTGAAAGACTTCCAACAACTGCCTCAAAATTAAATTCTGGAGCCGGTCCTCTATAGATTTAGCTTCGCAACTGATTACATTCCTTTTGGGCCCGAAAAGCCGCCCGTCGTCGGAACATGAGGGTGTCCCACAATATTAAAAAATATGTGCAATATTATATATTATATTTAATACTGCACATTATTATATTACAGCGAAAAGAATGGCTAGTACGTTATTTTTTGTTAAACACTGGCTTTTTATTATACACTTCGTCCACGTAGGTTTCGATATTTACACATCTTGAATTTCAAAAAGATATCATTTTTGGTTTCCCGTAGGAATGAGATGCTTTTTCGGGATAAAACTATCCTATGTCATATTCCAGGACCTAACCTATATGTGTGCCATGTTTCACTCCGATCCGTTCAGTGGTTGAAGCGTTATTGAGTAACAAACATCCAAACTTTCGCATTTATAATATTAGTGGGATTAGTGGGATCTAACACTGGCTTTTTTACACTTCGATGAATAAGTTGGTCACCCCTAGTCATGGTAGATTACCGTGAACATTCCCCCGTCCGAGAATTTATGAGAACTTAAAAAGTTAAGCTACGTTTCCGTACGATTGCCAATACAACTTAGATGTTCAGGCTGGTGATATTACGATTATATACATAAACACCTTAAGTTGCATCGCTAATTGTAGGGAAAAGTGGCTCCACTTTTTAAGTTCTCATAAATTCTCGACCGGGAGAATGTTCTCGGGAATTTACCATCAGTAGATATTTTGAGTAACGACCCGCCGCTGTTTTGTTTTCATTGCTATCTAAAGTACAGTCAGTAGCAGTTTCAAGGGTTGGTAATGTTTTTAAACCTATCTGGCACGTATGAAGAAGAGTTGATAAGAAAAAAAGCTGGGACTAAAATGTTCTAAGTATTTCTGCATTGTAAAAGTATAACGTTTTTTAACATGATATAGCTGTCATATTCGATAAGGAACAATACGCCGACTAAAATTTCAAAAGTCATCAAATCTCCAAATAAAAACATTTTAGTGGCTTGGTGTATCGGAGTTATTGATATGGATGTTCGGCTATGTGTTGGTTATCGGTGGACGTTGTTACGTGTAGGTATATTGCATTTTATAGGAATGAATATTTTATCATAATCACTAGCTCTGAAATTATATTAATAAATTTCAGCAACTTGTTTTGACAATAACTGTACTTTTATAGATAAAGGGGAATAACGATGGATGTCACAAATCTATAGAGTTTAATTTGTATTGTCACAAAATACAAAATGAATGTTATTTAAATACATTTGGAAGATTTTTGGGACTAGATAATTGGTGTGAATGTCTGAAATATTTATATTTATTTTTATTTTTATTTCCGTTCCGGACCTTACTGTTTTATGACTTTCATCCTGATTTTCCAGTATCCTTAAGATGTGTCAAATCGAAACTTTTCTTCTATCGTCAGTGGAAAGGTAAAAACGCTAAAGCGCCAATTTGACAACTTTACAGGAGAGAGGTTTATAGATATATTTTTTTTCGGAAAATTTAATATCTCGTTTTCTATGAGGAGTATTTTTATGTAACTTGAAAAAAAATACGATTGTATAATAACTGATTAATTATGTAAAACAAAGAATCATTATAGGTCATTTTATTTTACGAGATGTCGTTGTAGCGAAAATCACCCGAAAGTGTAAAAAATATTAGTCAGGTAAAAAACGCTAAACATATACATAGACAGATCGACGCAGAAAAAAAAAATTACAGTCGAATTGTATATATAGGTAACTAATTTTCGATCAATATATCGCTTTAGCGTTTTTAGCTTTCCACTGACGATATAAAAGGCTGGGCTTAGTAACCAATCATTACTAATCCACCACTAGAATACAGTTAATCATGCGTTGCTGTTTGACCTCAAGAATAAGTAAAGATGGTGATGAGTCAAGGCCTGTACAGTCCTACCACCAGAAACACTAGTGGTTACTTCTAGCGTAGTAGTAGTGAGCTCCGAGAGGATAAGTATGTAAAGTGCCGCGTTTTAAGAGGCTGGGGAATACCCACGGACATGGTGCAACATCGGTCACGCGAAGACATACTCATTATCTCAGTGAGCGGGTTTCCTCGCGATGTTTTCTCTAACGATGCTCTGAGTTTGCCTTCGGGCATTCTGTAGGAGCAGTGGCGATCTAAGCATGTTTATTTAGGTGATGCGAAGTCTCACTGTGGCGAACATTCACCTCAAATGCAAATTCCTTTTATCAATAGTGATTAAGCTGTTCGTTTAAGATTCACATTAAAAAACAACTTTGTAAGAAAGCCTATTATAAAATAACGATTATTTGAATGACAAAGATGCCTGGCTTTAATGTTGATTCAGCTTCGCACAATGTTTATTAATTGTATGCAAACTTGATTTTTAAAAGATGTGTTACGTGAAGTTTGTTGCGTCGTTTCTTCTTCACAGCGCTAACACCTAGTAAGGGGTAGTCGATAAAAAATGACGTGTATAAATATACCAAGTGTACTCATATGCAATAAATGATTTTGATTTTGTCTTTGACGTACATATGTATATAGAGACTGAAAATAACATACACAATAAAAATAACAGTGTAGTAAGATTTTCGATTTGTAATTCGTAAAAAGTCTGCTTTATACCGATATGCTTTTTGGCGGGTGGTTGGGTTTTATTTCTCGCGCAGATCTATCCCCTCCCCCCCTTCCCCTTCCTTCTCAAATTGCATAAAGGGCTCTGGCCTTTACCTCTGTCTTTACCTCTGCCTGGGACTCAGCCTCTCTTTTATTCAGACGGTGAACTTTCACAAACGTCTCTCTTTGCTTGAGGTTTATCCTTGGACCAATTAACCCTACGTCAAAGTGTTTATCATATTGTCGACGTTTGCGCGGGTGCATATGGACGGACGTGCAACTTACACGGTCAAATATAGTACAGTCAGGGCGCTACGATAAATGACCAAGTGTATTTTTAATTTCAACTTTATCATCATTGTATTAGGTGCTAGGTGGTACTCACTTAATACGCACGCTACTTTGAAAGCAGCTAATGAATGAATAACTTTACATCAGTTGCAAGAAAGAGGTACGCACTTTCGTGATTCAACCGACCTACGGTTACTAATTTATTATATTACGTATAAAGGTAAGACGTAATGATTACGACTTATGACGTAATCGACTTGACGTACAGCCTCATCACAGACTTGTCATCCATCACCAGTGGTATTCAAATGCCTAAAGCGTGATTTAAGAATTAGTAATGTATTAATTTCAATACTCTTTATTGCATCATAAAAAGACATAGGTAATATATAACAATAAATATTTCACATATACATATACACAAGGACATCACCATATCATCCCTAAAACGTCCACTGCTGGATATAGGCTTTCCCCAATGAACGCCATCACACATGATCTTACGCATCCAACCGCTTCCGGCCACCTACCTCAGGTCGTCGGTCCATCGTCCGTCGACTCATCTAATCAGAAACTGGATTTTCTAAAATACTACGGGAATTAAATCAAACTGTACAAAGTTGTACGAGTATAACGCCTGTGATAATCGAACTCACGACCTCTGTTGCTCTAGTCTGACGACCAACCACTAGGCGGTCAAAGGATGGGACAGATTCGCCTCATTTCCTGTTGCCTCATTGTGTTGCTATGTTGGCTACTTGCTTTTGATTCATTATGTGATAACGAGTTTCGGAACCGGACAAACTGGCTTGACATCTATCCGGCGGCCACACTCCGGATGTCTGCAGAAAGCCGGATATCTGTACAAATAGTTCATCAGCCTAGAAAAACCTCCAAATCGAAAACTTTCTTATGGCCAAAATATTTATTAATTAAGTTTAAATCCATTTTTGAGCCAGTCCGTGTATACCCGTCTCGTATATTTTGTCTGTGTGAGTGCCGTGTGGTTTCCGGTAGAGTAGAATAGGACCACTCCAACTCTTCCCGTGGATGTCGTACAAGGCGACTAAGGGAATACATTATAAAACATCAATCAGGCCTCCCCAACCCGTCTGGCCAGCGCGGGGAGTGTAGGCCAAATCCTCCGTCTGTCTCCGGCAGATGAGAGAGGAGTGTGCTCCTGCAGTGGAGACAAAAATAACCTGATGATGAAGTTTAAATCTCCTTTACGTATCTAGTTGTATTAACTCTTATAAGTTTACTGAGTGTTAAATATAGATGAAGGTAGTTAATTAATTGATACTTGAAGCTTAATGACGTTTCGGTATTCCGTGAATGGCGCAGAATTACAGACGTAGAATTCTGTAGCTAACCAGAAAACCCGCAATGGGCGCTCTAACCATTCCAGTCCTCATTCCCCACCTTCCGTCCCCCTTTCTCGTCGTTCCCTCACTGATTAGGATATTGTCAATCGCTACTGGAAACTGTGGCCAATTTGTTGATGAATTTGTGATATTCTAAAATAGAATGTTTATTCAAATAGGTGTCTGATTGTATAAATAAGTATAGTAACTTGGCTGATGTTCGAATATTGAACGAGTTTTACTTTCCAAAACTCGTAGAACAAAACCTTGTTAGTATTTGTCAGTCATTACGTAGGTACCTCTGTGGCACGGCGATTTATTTATTTAAAAGAAATATTATTATGTAATAATATTAGTCTATCATGCACTTATTTTGGCCCCCTCGCTCTTACTGCCTTGTCTCACACCCTGTAAGGTTGGCTGGAAGAGATCTCTTTTAGAGATAAGCTCACCTTTGTACACACCATTTATTACTGTATTTAGTTTTAAGTTGTGTAATAAAGAATATATATCAATCCAAACTTTAAAGCAACATGGCCACCGCCTCCAGTCCAAGCGATGACGCCTTTGCATTTTCTTTCGATGCAAAACAGCCTGTAATTTTTCGCGGGGGATATACGCACACCTACCGCACCTTAGATGAAGTATGGTAGGTAATGCTACATCCATGTACCGTACCGTCAATTATAGTAATTATATCTCTTAAAAATTACGTATACTCAATTAACCAGGTAACTAATGTAAAAGGAAATTATTTCCCTAAAATCTCGTTTTTTCTATGATTTGTGTTTTATGGTGTTGGTGAGAAATATTTTATACTCTGGTGTGGCAAGCAGAAAAAAATCATATAAGATATTATAATTTAATTTTCCTACTTACAATAATTAATAATTTATTTAATCTTAGAATAAATTACTTACAAAGGAAAATAAATAGCTTATATTACAAATTACTAATAATACCTAGTATCAGAGGACTAGAAGATACTCATTTTTCTTTAAACTTTCCTTCATAAATTTTCACATACTTCATCTCGAATGTGTGGACACCGAATTTTAAACTCTTCATCTTCTTCACAAAGTTCTTCCTCATCCGCAGTTGCTGCATATCTAAAAAAAAGATTAACGTTTTATTTTTTATACTAAATAGTGCCTGCTCCTTCATTCACGTATAATGTGACTATTTCTTTATTTATATTCCCGTGGGATTTTGGAAAGTTTTATGTACTTATGTCATTTATTTGAGGAACCCCCATGAAAAATTTCAATGTCAGTCGTATATATAACAGTATATATCTCTCCGACGAGATAGTTCATGCAATAGGCCGTATGTCTAAAAATTGCTGTTTTGAGTTAATAATGCCATTCAAATCATAACGGTCCTACGCAGGTATCAGCAAAAACCTCACAAGTCATAAGCTAATGTTGAAGGCAGTACGGCTACTTGCAATATGTTTTATGTCAATAACAGTTCGTATTTTAAATGAAATCAGTCGAATGCCAAGTTTATTCGAGTTGGTTCAAGGTGGAAAATAGATGAACAGATTAATTTGGTGATAACAACGGGAGTTGTGGTGATCCTTATAAATAAAAAAAAATATTACAATATTTTGAAATAAATCGGTTTTTTTTAGTTCACAAAGTTGACTTTTTTGACATACGATCTATTGCATTAACTCCGACGGCATAAGTTTACTAGGTAACTTTATATTAAATTCAGTAAAAAATGCAACAATAACTTACATATCACAGTCCATGCACCTTTTGGTCCTCGCTTCTCTGATCATCTCATCAGGACATTTCTTTGGGGTCCCACTGTCACTCATCACGTATCTCTTCATTAGCATATGACTTTTCACTTCCACTCTACTAGATACTACAGCTTCTTTTTCAAAATCTGTTCCTTGTATTGCTTTTAAACTATCAAGGGAGTCTTGAATGGGTATTGACCCTGCGTAGGCGCAGAGAGAAGCGCAAAGTACGCACACAACTATCCCAAGTAATTCCATGGCGTTAATTTTTACTTTGTTTCTTTTTTTTGCGTTGTGTTTTTAGAGTCCTTCTGCGGGGAAATGTAAACGCAATATGATGTACAAACTGTATTTAAAGGCGAATATATAGAGGTTTAATATTAGTGAGTCAGTCTTAGGGTTTACGCGTACTTCCCTGTAAGCAATGCAACTACTTATAGTAATTACTCAGTTAGCGCCGATGCGTTTACGCCTGTGGGATTTCATAAGTAAATTATTAATAGATTATTTAAGTTGTCCAGGACTAGGGTTAACTAGGCCAGATGGCACGGGTTAAATTCCATACATTTACATTTATTCAAGTTACTGTTATGCAAGTTGCTACAGTTATGGATGTTATATGTGTGAATAGTTTCATCCTTGTCTGTTAATACCCATCGTACAGGAGAAAATCCTAGTTTGGGAATAGACAAGTGTATGTTAATGTTTATGTATATTGTAGGATGCGAAAAATAAAAGCACTACTTTTGAGGTAAAATAAATATATGTTTTTAATATTGAATCGAAATGGTTTAAAAGAAATAAAAAAAATATGTTTCTTTATAAATCCAGATTTACCCCAATTAGTATTAACCGATACGAGATGTAGATGAGATTAATTTATAAAAAAAAAAAATCCACGATCTGATGACAGAAAAATGTTTATTATAGTTTGGAAGAATTTCTTGGTGACGGTTCAATTTAAGGTTTCAATCTGTATCAAAGTCAAAGTGAAAGTCAAAATCATTTATTGTATATGAGTACACTTGGTACATTTATACACGTCATTTTTTTATCGACTACCGCTTCCTAGGTGTTAGCGCTGTGAAGAAGAAACGGCGAAACAAACTTCACTCAACACATCTTTTAAAAATCAAGTTTGCATAAAATTAATAAAGATTTTGCGAAGCTGGATTAACATTAGTACCAGGCATCTTTGTCATTCAAATAATCGTTTAGTTTATAATAGGCTTTCTTACAAAGTTGTTTTTTAATGTGAATCTTAAACTTTCTGTCCGTCATATTTGAGATTTCCTCTGGTAGTTTGTTGCAGAAGCGTATACATTGCCCCGTGAACGATTTGCTGACCTTACTTAGTCTTAACCCTGGTAAAACAAGTTTATTTTTATTTCTTGTATTATAACTATTATTGTCACAGTGCCTCAAAAAGAGAGATACATTTTTTCTGACATATAAAATATTATCTAAAATGAATTGACCAGCTACTGTTAATATGCTTATTTCTTTAAACTTTTCTCTTAATGAGTCTCTACAACGCAGATTATAGATTGCCCTAACTGCTCTTTTTTGCAAGATAAAAATGGTCTCTATATCTGCTACTTGACCCCACAGTAGGATACCGTATGCCATGATACTGTGGAAGTAGCTAAAGTACACTAACCTCGCGGTAGCAACATCAGTTAATTGTCTGATTTTCCTTACGGCGTAGGCGGCAGAACTTAATCTGCTTAACACCGTATCTAATTAACACTTAATTTTTTTTGTAACTTTGTTTTTAAATGCATGCTTTACTGCGACACAATGTTGTATGCCCACGTGGCGGGACATAGCTGAGCTCTAACTATGACATGTAATCCTTTATATACCTATGATCCACAATAAAGATATTTCATTTCACCCATTTAGACTGTAAGTTAGTAAAACCTGGCCATATCGTTGATTGATATTCATGGTCACAATTGTGCTAAAGCGGATGTATCTAGGAGAATCGGCGTGTGCACACGTGATTTAACTACTATAGTGCACACAAACATAAGGTTATGCTAGGCGTAGCAAAACACGGAAATGGTTTTTAAAAAGCACTGACGACTCCAGTAGATACGATCCAAAAATATAGGTTCTAATTCCTTTCTTTGGTTGTAGCGGGAATCCACGTCCTCAATTCCTGATCCGATTTATGGCGGATTCGAAGAGAAAAATACAAACAGGTTTCCATACCTTTATCGAACCTTCTCATGTCCAAACCTGAATCGTGTGTCCGGTATATTAGCTCCGGTAGCTTAATGTTAGCAATTTGTCTCCTAATCCAGGATTCCGAGAAGCGGCTTTTCATCCTTTTTCATTAGTATACGTCTTAAATCATCACATGGCCATCTACAGCTACTTGATGGCAGTGGTAACGGGGTGCCACCACGTCGTAGTTATTTTATTAAAATACGTTTCATCATCATCATCATCATGTCAACCTTTAGACGTCCACTGCTGGACGTCAAAAATACGTTTATAAAACGTATATAATAAAAATTACAAAATTGAGAAAACTTCGACTCAAAAAGAAAAACCCCAAAGTTCTGTCTAAATAACTTCATCCTCCCTTCGAACACCGTGTTAAAAATTTCAAATTCTTATCATAAACTCACAATTCGGTCAGCAGAAAAAAAGAATTATAATATTTTTTGACAAAAAGATCGCATGAGATTTGCAGCGTAATGCTGAATGCTGCAATATACATAATGGGCCAATCTTACGGTGGAATTCCTATCAGAATGGGGTATATAGTACCCCATTCTGATAGGAATTCAAATATAAAAAAAAAAACAAAAAATCAAAATATTTATTTTCAAAATTGGAATACATTATTCTCTTTTTGACGTCAAATTCTGCCTAAAACTACTCCCCTTCCACCTGTATAACCGAGGGGATGAAGTGGCAACAAAACCAACGGCACAAATTCCATGCGGACAACATTCTCGTTGCAAATTTCATCTTTCGTCAAGGCCTGTCGTATTGCATTTCTCCGTTTCTTATTACGAAATACCTAGAGGCATAATTTTACTGGGACTTCCTCGGTCGCACTGAGACGTCGTCGCGCGTCAGCGTGTCACTGCAGGAAGGATAATAAAAATACCTGGGTATTTATGTAATGAATGACCGAGGATGACTAACTTGAGATGAGTTTTCGTTTTTGACTTGAACTACGCCTTTTACACAAATTATGTAAATGTATGTATTTTTTATATAATTGCAAACACAAACAAATTATAAGAAACAAGAGCTAGTTAATAGCTAACCTTTTTTCTGTCGTGAGGAAAAGCCTACTGCATATCTACTCGCCTCTGGTGGATGAGTAGGTATGTCAGGCATCGCCTAAAACCCCGCAGTGGCCATCTCCGATGCACAGAAGAACGAGGGACACCGGGATCAATGAATCTTGCAATTCCAGTGTCCCTCCCCCATGCGCTTCGCCATTCGCACTCTTCGGCCCTTCTCGGGGGAAGATAATACCTCCCCCCTGTACACTCGCGGTGTCTGCAGCAGCAACGAGGCTACACCGCTCCGTGCACCCGCGTCCCCGATGACCCCTTTTAGTCGCCTTGTACGACAAGCAGAGGATATCGTGGCTGTATTCCTCACCGCAATCCACTGGGCCCTTGGGTGCGGACTCTCCTGCGATGGATTGGGTGAGTTTTAGGTGCTCACACACTCTGCCTCCCCCTGCCATACACATATTCGCAGAGGGTGACCATCCCGTCCAGGGCCTCTCGGCGCTAGCCAGGGGCGAGTAAAACAGCTCTCGGGCCGCAGTTGCGTGGAACAGAGCGTTTGTTTGGTTCGCTTCATCTATTAAGTACATAGACCTGTCAGTGTCCACGTTTCTGAACTACAGGTCATTTGAATTAATAATATATTTTTTAATATTGGTATCGGAAAATATTGTCTTCCTGAAACTTTCATAATTATCCCATCATCGCAGGGCAATTTCGTTTGTTCCAAGCAGTTCAATGAGTGCAGCAGTTTTTGAGTAATCCAGCGTAAAGACAGGCGGACAAAATAGCTTCACGAATAAGCGTATCCGTTTTGACGGAACTATAGACAATCGGAAAAGTATTTCTACAAAGTCTTCTCTTTTCTTTTTGTGTATTAACTAAATACAGTTATAAATTTTTGTGTATAAAGGCGAGTTTATCTCTAAAGATCTCTTCCAGCCAACCTTATAGGATGTGAAACAAGGTAGTAAGAGCGAGGGGGGCAAAACAAGTATATAATAGATTGCATATAACTAAATACCTAAACTATTTACATAAATATATAATAAAAAAATTATATGTCAGTTAAAGCGACACATTTTTAGCAATAAATGATCGTAGAAATTATTTCAAAGACATTCCAAAATCTGTTTCATATAAACTTTATTAAACGCTTAAAAAACATGCGAGACATACAAAAGTAATTACTCGCTTATAATAGAAATTAAATAACTTATATTACATTTATTACTAACAAGATCTTTGGACTAGAAGGAACTAATTTTTTATTTTATATATTTTTTTTCATAACTATCAAAGACACACTAAACTCCGAGTGTGCGGGCACCGTTTCATAAATTCTTCATCTTTTTCACAAAGGTCCTCTTCATCCTCAGTTTCTGCATAGCTAGAAAGAAATAAAAATTATTAAATAACGTGTAATACATTATTAAGTACTTATTACTTACTAAATGGAATGGAGTCCCATTTTGTAACCGGCTTCGAGATGGATAATGTTTATTACTGATCGTTTAATTATAACCTTTTCCACGTCACTGATGAGAGACATCAGCATGCTATTGCAACTCATGCGAGACTAGTACCCATATTGGACTAGGCCTCGAAGCAGCTGCTGCCCGCCACAGGTCTGAGACATTATTGCCTAACTTGTTTAATGGTTATGCTGCCATTGCTGGGTCACCAGAAAGTAGACTGTTAGAAACAAAGCCAGAAGAAATCTGAACTATGAAAATAATTCTATTGTAATGTCTCTAAGTTAGTATAGTTCGTTATAGGCACTACTTAGGAAAGAAGGTCACAAGAAAATGTATATCTAACTTACGTGTCACAGTCCATACACCTTCTGGTGCTGTATTCCCTGATCTTTCCCACGGGGCATTGCTTCGTGGTTCCACTGTCACCCATCACGAATCTCTTCATTATTACATGACTTGGCACTTCTACTGGGTCTAATATTAATGCTCCTTGATCTTCAGTTGAACTATCGAGTGACTCTTTAATGGGTATTGGTCCTGCGTAAGCGCAGAGAGAAGTGCACAGTACGGATACAACCAGCCAGAGTAATTCCATGACGTTTATTTTGTCTGTTATTTATGTAGTCAAATTAAGTAACTTAAAGTCCTACTACGGTGAAATGTAAACACAATATGATGTAGAACAGAATTTAAAGGCTAATATATACTGGATCAATATTTTGTGAGTCAGTTAACTGGTTTGTGCGTATTTCCCTGTACAATACTACTCAGTCAACGCATGTCTTAACTCCTTTGGATTTTTTACAAGGAAAGAGCATTTTTGGTTATTCAATACGGTTTTACCTTGATGTGTATTTTTGAATGTTTATATGATTCTGTAGTCGAGAGACTAAGTATACATAATAATATAGCTATTAATATAATATTGGCCCACATTATTTGACCTTGGTGTCGTACGTTCACCGAACAAAAAATGTAATCGGAGATAAATATTCGTCAAAATCTACTTAGAAAAAATGTATGAAAATATCTTCGAACTCATTGCAGACTACTATGGTAACGGGGCACTAAGTGGGTATCTCTATATCCTGTCCTGACTCCTGATTAGTCTTGGCAGGTCTGATGTGTTAAAGTTCGGGTCGGAAGATCAAAATTATCGGGATTTGGGCTTATGAATCAGAACAACCAATAAAAGCATTTTTTTATTAAAGCAAATTTTGGTAATGTAAGTAGGACAGGGGTAATTTATAAGTCTGTCATCTTATAGGAACTTATGAATCTAAAAGTTCGCTACAAGAAATATCAAAGTTAGCGAGTGACAAGCGGTTTCGTCTCTTAGGTCAAATTTTATTAGCCTGGGAAAATTCAGTTGCCGCGTTCGAAACTTGTATTGATGTAATGAATAATGGCTATTTATTTATTTGACTTTGACGTCCCGATCAGGTGCAATTCGGGACGCGTCATCAGACTCCTGCAAATCTGGACGTCTCGCGCAAATCGGGACATATGGCAACGCCAGACACGAGTTCTATTTACTTTTCTGTCTTTGGAGCACCCGTTCTATCTAATAATATCTAAATGTTATCTCTACCATAGCTTCATCCCATCCCACTAATATTACAAATGCGAAAGATGTTTAGATGTTTGTTACTCAAACACGCTTCAACTACTGGACGGATCGGGATGAAACTTGGCACACATATAGGCTAGGTCCTGGAATAGGACATAGGATAGTTTTTATCCCGAAAAAACATCTTATTCTTACGGGAAACCATATTAATCCTTCAAAGCAGTGAAGATATGTAAATGTCGACACCTACTCGGATGAAGTCGCGCGCAAAAGCTAGTATACTAATAAACTCAATCATTATGTATATTTCTTGAACCGCCAACTCAACATGCACAAATCCAGGGATCATGCATTTTTATCTAGGCCTGGTCATAGATAGGTGCTGCATTTCTTCATTGCGTATATATTACGAAATATGTACATCAATATGCCGTACTTTACGTTGGAACTTCCTCGCTCGGACTGACGATGACGACTTGTGACCTCAGACAAGATAATAGAAAATACCTAACTTTCAATACCAAGGATGACTAAACTTGGACGAGTCTTCGCTTTCGCCTTGATCTTTGCCTTTTGTGCAATACGAGTAAGTTTGCAATTAGGTTTTAATTTTTAAAATAAATAAACTTATACTCTGATGCAGGATTTGTGAAAATGTGTTACCCTCTTACCTAGTAGTTTACTCTGAAAAATAAAACATTATTGATTAGAAGATAAGATTTTATTTGCTTAAGAACAGGGTACAATTCATCAGATGGTCCTTATAAGGCTATGATCTTCTAATGCCGTTACTTACAAGAGCATGCAAATTTTGAACTAATGACTAACTAATGACAGTTAGACAGTCATCTTAACTCCCTACGAGCGCACCAAGATCTTGTTTCCTTGAACTAATTCCTGGACTAACTCAACTTGTTAACTTGATCATTATTTGGTTTCAAATAATCATAAAAATAAAAATTAGCTCCCAAGTAGCAATCAAGAATATCTATCTATACTATCTATACTTTATCTAAAATTGGATTTTGCTAAATCAAAATGGTTTTCGTTAAGTTCCCCAAATATATACAATACCCAAAACCAAGTTAAGTATTCTCAAAACTATTTTGTATTAAATATGCCACAGTAAAATCTTTTTTTAATTGTACTCAGATTATTTGAAGGCTCACTTAAAACAAAATTAATTAATTGGGGAATTGGTTTAGTATCGCAAAGTAAAGTTTGATTTTGTAGATAAACTAAAAAAAACTTGACACCAAGTTCTGGAAACTGTCTTTCTGAAGAATACGTTATTCCTTTATTACTCAAATTAATAAGTTTAGAGTAAAAATACATTTAACGGGACGTTTTCATCAAAATAGACCCAAGTACCTAACTGAAAAAATAAAAAGATCTGGTGCTTTTCGTCAGCAAGTTGTAAAACACTTGCCTTCAAGATATCTACAGTGCCCTTTTAAGACATTCGTTTGCTACTTGGGCTACCATACAGCAAACAAGACAAAATGCCACTTAGTTGACCAGCATTTTTTTCAATAGTTTATAACTATCAAAAAACATTATACTTGTCCTTTCGGTGACTCTAAGTTCGCCTTTGTACACAGTTTAATTCCTATTTTATTATTGTTGTTGTTATTTTTGGTACAATAAAGCGTTTACATACATACATACATACATACGTTACATACCTCACGATGTATACATACATACATACATCGTGAGGAACCCCAAATTCTAATAATGAGGTACCTATATAGATTTGATTAAACATTACAGTTAATGACTTGCTTATGTTGCATTAGAAAGCAAGTTATTTATATCAATATTTTAAAGTTCTTTATAATTGTTTATGTAATGGGTTTACTTTTTCAGTGTTTTTAATACTATATGATACATCCCACGAACAACGACGCAACTGCAATAATTTTTTTCTTGAATAGACTGATTTACTGTTATTTAAAAATCCAATGTCTGCCGTGCCAATGGATGCGTGTCCAGGGGCTAGCCTGGTCGTAAGCGTGCCGTCATCTCGGAGCTGGGCGAACTCCGGGCACTACTTAGCCCTACCGAGTCATGCGGGGCTCTGACGAGGTGGACAATTGCTTCCCTACGTGGTACCTCAACACGGAGACAGCGAAGTTGTTCGCAACCCATACCCCTTGAGGTATCATGGAGCGCAAAGCGGGCGAAGGAAAATGGCTTTGCGATATTGGATTGAGCAAAATGGCGATCCTTCGTCTCTGCCTACCCCTCTGGGACCAAGGCGTGAGCATTATGTGTGTTATATATGTTAAAAATTTAGCAATATAGCACACTTTTCGAACAACAACAGAGATCCAGTTTCACCTGAAATTTAATTACAGTTACGTCATTGTACTATGGGATTTGCGATATATATTTCCATAATTATTATGCTTCTAACCGCAACCAATTTCCCCTACCCAAATTTCCTAATGCGTGTAATAATAAATCCAAATAATGTGATTTAATAACCTTGAATTCCCATTGTTGCGATTTCCTTATGTCATTCATTCCAGTTAGTCTGATAAAGTTATGTGTTTGGAACGGTTGTGTAACATTAATATTTATTTATTTTCGACAGTGTATATATAGTTTTAATTAATGTAAATTTTGTTAAGTTAGGTCATGGGTAAGTGATGCAAAGTGTGATGGTGTCTTTCATTCTCACCATAATATTATACCTACCTATAATTAAACGTTACGTCTTTATACATAATTGTAGGTATATTTAGTCCTCTATATATAACTATAAGCCTGTGGATTTAATATAATGACCGGCAAGCAGTTTTTAAGCGATGCTGCTTCGAAATCTTTATAAGCTGTGCCCGCGGCTTAGTTCGCGACGACTACATAATCCGCTCCCGCTCCCAATCTCACTCTAATTACCACACCCACTCCCACTACACTCCAAATGTAGTTCTAACTCATCGCAATCTGAATTGCACCGAAAGTTATAACTTCTTTGGTATATTGCATACCAACTTATATTTTTGAGAATTAAAAATTCCCATAACTTTTGATTGACTGGGCCGATTGCAATGAAATAAAGATTAAATGTTAATCTGACTTAAGCCCTATGTTTCTTTGAAAAGTCCATCAAATCGGTTCAGTAGTTTTTACGTGATGTGTGCACAAACTAACAGACAAAAATCCAAAAATAATTGAAATGTGTTCTATAACTTGTCCTCAGACCCTCAAAAATATCTTCAATAAACAGACACGCGAAATTTACGTTTTTGTTTATTAAGTTTTGTCCTTAAGCGCCTACGACACAATAATAAGATATTGGAATGTCTGCCAGTGAATTTCATTTAACCCACTGTACGTGCTCCTCTCAGATCAGCACATAATCCCGTACTATTAGAGAGATGGCACGCGCGGTATTATTGCAATAAAACAAATATTAATACCTATAGCTTAAACTAACTTTAAAATTCCAAATAGTTGAAAATATTGTTAACTGTGAATAAATAATTCTTCAAACTAGATAGTCTTAAGTTATCATCAAGTAAGCCTTTAAGTTATCATTATCGTCATATCAATTCTTAGACGTCCACAGCTGCTGTACATAGACCTTCCTCAATTAGAGTTGTCATCTCTAAAATGAAAACCCCGGATTTTGGAGCTTACAACCCGGACATGACACCAGTGTTTAAGTTTTTCAGTAAAATAAAAAGTGTTTTAAACTTTTTTTTTATCAAACCCCGGCTACAAATGAAACTCCGCCCTGACGCTCCCCGGACGTCCCGTAAACTAGGACAAATCCGGAGACACCCGGACAGTTGGCAACCCTATACCCCAATGAACACCACCATACCCGGTCCTTCACCCTCAACATCCAGCCGCTTCCTTCCCTTTTCCTTAAGCCTTTAAGTCAAACGAATGAAACATAACACGCTTAATTTCCAGACGTTCACCAGCTCGATAGAGCTGAGCACGCAACAGCTGGTCGCCGAGAAGCACAAGAGCGACCTGCTTCTCTCCCGGATGCTGCCGATGCCGGTGTTGCGGCGGCTGCGCGCCCAGCGCACGGTTCCGGCCGAGTCCTTCGATGCTGTCACCATATTCTTCAGCGACATTGTCGGCTTCACCACCATATCAGGGAAGAGTACACCCATGGAGGTCATCAACATGCTCAACATGTTGTATAGGTAGGTCGTTAACCTCTGACACGGGCTAACTTACATGTTTACATTTATGTCATCATCATATCAGCCCTTAGACGTCCACTGTTGGATATAGGCCTTTCCCAACGAACCCGATCCTCCGCCCTCCGCATCCTGCCGCTTCCGGCCACCTGCTTCGGGTCGTCGGTGCATCTGGCGACGGGACGTCCCACCCTGCGCGTGCCGATCCGCGGTCTCCACTCCAGAACTCTCTTCCCGACAGATGTGGCCCGCCTACTGTCACTTCAGCTTGCTAATCCTATCGGCTATGTCGGTCACCTTCGTTCTTTGATGGATCCCTTCATTACGAATCATATCCTTCAAAGAAACCCCGAACATGGCACTCTCCATAGCTCGCTGAGTGACATGGAACTTGTGGATCAGGCCCACCGTCAGTGTCCACGTTTTTCAAGTCAAATTTATGTAAGTAATAGGTCCTATTCTGAACACACTCATTTAAAATTTGTCAGCACCAAAATTTGATTTGTCTTTATCTTCATAATACTTACCGTGTGACCGGTAGAGCAACCATTTTACTGCTGTCAAATTTTAACCTTGTGCCTTCAGAATGGTGCACATTATGTTATTAAATTCATTTGCTAAAAGAATATTTGCAGTTACTAGGTTTACACACAGCATATTATTATCTCCTGTGTGCGAAAATCGGCACGCGCGGAACTGAAGTCAATAAATGGCTAGAACTATTCTATCTTGGTAGGATTACTGTGCATAAATCCTATCCTACTTCCTACTAATATTATAAACACGAAAGTTTGTAAGTATGGATGGATGTTTGTTACTCTTTCACTTAAAAACTACTGAATGGATTTTAATGAAACTTTACAATAATATAGCTTATACATCAGAATAACACATAGGCTACAATTTATAAAGATATTGTGTGAATTGTCCAAAATATCAAGTAAGTAGGAAATACATAATAATTTGTGATGTTAAGTTATCCACGCGGACGAAGTCGCGGGCAACAGCTAGTAGGCATATATTTTGATATTTTGGGTACATGGTAAAAAAAATAGTTCCTATGGAATATGGTTTTTTTTTTAATTTCAAGATTTTAACATTTATCCAATGAGGACTGTTTACAGTATGTTTTGATGGCGTAATTTTTATTGAACCGAGCTTAATTGCAAATAAATGGTATATTTAGTTCTAATATGAAAATCGTTAATTGTTGTATACATTTAAATTAAATATATTATTTTAAAATCAACTTCTAAAACAACAATTTCTAACAATTGGTAAGTAATATAGTAGCGTCTCCTCAGTCTCACGAGTTGATATTGCTGTTTCAGAAGTTGATTATAGACGGATATATTTTATTAAAAATCAAATATATTTATCATAAAATAATTGCGTAATCCTCTCATGTTCTATAAACATAATCCTCAGCCGATCACTACCTATCTATCTTCTGTGATGTTATATATATTTTCTGATTTTAAAACTTGCAGGTTATTCGACGAGAGAATTATGCAACACAACGTGTACAAAGTGGAGACTATCGGAGATGCGTACATGGTCGTATCCGGTCTACCTCAGAAAAACGGTACACCATCTTATTTACCCAGTCAGCAAACATACAATTTAATTCCTATTTTATTATTGTTGTTGTTGTTATTTTTGGTACAATAAAGCGTTTACATACATACATACATGCATACATACATACATACATACATACATACATACATACATACATACATACATACATACATACATACATACATACATACATACATACATACATACATACATACATACATACATACATACATACATACATACATACATACATACATACATACATACATACATACATACATACATACATACATACATACATACATACATACATACATACATACATACATACATACATACATACATACATACATACATACATACATACATACACACTAATACTACCTAGTTACCCTGACCGCCTCGTTGGCCTAGTGAATTAGTCGTTAGGCTCGAGCGTCAGAGGTCGTGGATTGACTTCCACCAGGAACTGAAAACTTTGTACAATTTATACAAGTCGATCCCGGTCTGAAAAAGTATCCAAAATATCGCTTTAGACTTTCCACTATCTGTGTGATAAATTGTGTCTTTCTTTTAAGTCCATCGAAAAACCTTTTGTTGGAAAATGAATATTATTTAAATTGCCTGTAAGAAATCACTGAAAGTGATAAGGCCGCCGTTGTACACTAAATTCATGCTTCTATGTAAGTTTTGTTTTTATTAAAAAAATTTATATGTTTTGGTGCATAATAAAGAATATTTGAATTGAATTGAATTATTCCATAAAATAAATTTTCTAAAAACTGAAATTGGTGGGCCCTCTGACGTTCACTTTAATTTGTGATAATTTAACACCAAGTGTATTTTTGAATTTTTATTTTAATATTATATACTGACATAGGTAGTATGTTATATACTATGACATTATTTGACTTGTTGACATTCTAATTTATATTTTGTACATTATTTTATTTTATGACGATCCCTTTTACCATATTAGAATGACATGTAAAATAGAATTTTTAAGATGTAAAAGTGAAATAAATAAATCTAATCTAATCTAATCTAATCTATATACCCTCAGTAGTTCACCTTTGTTAATATTGAAAGACCAAAGCAACAGAAGAAGAACTAGAGGAGTTAAACCCACCTTTTTGTCCAGGCAACCTGCACGCGTCCGAAATAGCAGACATGTCGCTCTCGCTGATGAGGAGTCTGGACGGGGCGATGGTGCCGCACTTGCCTACGGAGCCGCTGCGGATCCGCGCCGGCGTCAACACCGGCCCCTGTGTCGCCGGAGTGGTCGGCACCACCATGCCGCGCTACTGTCTCTTCGGCGACACCATCAACGTGGCCAGTCGCATGGAGAGTACTGGCGAAGGTTGGACATCATCATATCAGCCTTTCGACGTCAACTGCTGGACATAGACGACCTCCGTGGCGGAACGGGTAGCTCTCGGACTGCCACGCCGGAGGTTGCGGGTTCGAATCCCGCTAGGGGCAAATGTTCGTATGATGCATATGAATGTTTGTACCTAAGTCTTGGATGTTTGTATATTTATTTAAGTATGTCTATTCGTTATCTAGTAACCATACCACAGGCTCTGCCTAGTTTGGGACTGAATAATTGGTGTGAATGTCTGACATATTTATTTATTTATTTATATTTATACGATGTATTTTAAATCGCATTACAGAGTAATCCAAATTTTAGCTGTAATATAACTGCTGGTACACTATTATCTTCATTCGCACTTACAAGGATGTTAAATGACGTATCAGTGTAGAATATAATCAGACCATCGGTTTATCATCAAAATCACAAGTAGTTTTATGTTGTAAATTGTAAATGACGTAGAAAGTTCCTTTAGAATTTTTTATCCTGATTTGTCCACTGGCGATCTCCACTGAGGTGAAGCTCGCTAAACCCTAGAGCATTTTCTTTTTGAATCACCAATCGTTAAGTATTTTGATGCTTCGATGAGGTACGCTGAGTGATCCAGGACCCAAATTATCAACATGTGATATTTTTATACATGTTTGTTATGTTGCAGCCATGAAGATTCACATATCAATTTCTACAAAGGAAGCGTTGGACCAAATAGGCGGATACGAAGTCGAAACGCGAGGTGTCGTCGAAATTCCTGTAAGATGTAGCACTAACTTAAAAAAACTAATTATGAATTCTAAAGTAGGTAATATGAAAGTCGATAAACCAAATCCTAACATATATTTTGAAATTTTTAAACTCTGTTGGATTTAATCAACTCAAAAAAGAGTCCGCTCCCGTGCCCACTTTCGCTCCCTATCCCACTCCCACTCAGACGCTCAATTCCGATCCCATCCCAATCCCACTATCGCTCCAACTGTAGTAGGTATAAACCAATAGCATGAATTATGAAAATCATATGAATTATACCGAACATAATAATTATACTTCTTTGTTATATTGCATATAATGCATTATAGAATTTTTTTACTTGTGACGTATCAAGATGAAATATGCACCAGGTTTTAAGTTAGATCTCCAGCAAGACAACAGTGAAAACTGCATAAAATTTAATTCAGTAGTGTTTGCGTGATGAGGTAACAAACATACAGACAGACAAAAATTTTAAAAACAATTACTTTGGCTACTATTTACACATTTTTCTACAATATCTGCTATGTACAGACACAGACCAGTTACAGTTTTATTATAGGTATAGATTTTATCTTGTACAGTTATAAACAGACCAAAAAAACTTTGTTGTCCAGTATATCAGCTACAACAAGCGAAGATAATTAATTGTATTTTATAAATCACTTCATGAAGGTACCTTAGGTTATGTGATTGATTACATGATTATTTAATGTTTATAAATTGAAAAATTGATAACTTATTTTTTGAGAACTCTTCTTCTACAGATAAACCTCATTTTTAGTTTTCGTCATGAAGGTAAAAACGTGTATGGAATCTGCCTAGGGGGCGTGAAATTGGTTTCCCTTCATAGATACGTTACTAAAAAAAATTGTTATCATGAAATAAAAAAAAAGATATTTAAACAAAATTTTTAGAACAGGTTCCAATAAAAACATTTAAAATTAGTAACTCTTCAGACCACGTTCTTAGTAGAGTTCGCAATGCTGTTCTATTATCTAAAATTCTAGTTCTGGTCTTTCTGTTTTCAGGGCAAGGGCACAATGGAGACATTCTGGCTGGTGGGCAAAGTTGGCGCCATCCAAACCGACGAGAGCCCGCGCGGCCTTCGTCTTAACGACTATGACCACAACTTTTTAGAATTATTACTTAATTAGAGCTCAAACAGTGTATAAAAGAAAACATTCTTGCTCAAAGAGTTCTCTATTATGTTTTTAATTGCTGCTGCTGATGGGATAATGTTGTCACATCACTAATTCTTTAAAGAAAACTACAAACTATCATCACTAATTCTATAAAGAAAACTACGTAATATATTACACAAAAGCGGCCTCTTTACTACAGCGCCTACATGGTAGTGACAACAGCATTCTGAATGATTGCTACCAGAACGGACTGTCCCTTCCAGAGACACTGGGTGGAGACAGCCATAGGTCTGAAGAAATTAAAAATACACGTATACCAATTAAAATAGCAATACTAACTTATATCATTATCACACACAAACAAAATTATGGACTAATTACCAAGTCTGAAATAAAGTTTTGTTTAATTGAATTTAACTACCTATATTGCCGTCATAAATGTAAAACCAATTAAATTACAATTGTTTCGAAATGAGACAATGCTCACTTAAATAGTTTCATATTCATTTAATAATAATAAAAATCTGATAAAATAACTCTGAAGATACTGGTGAATAAAAATTTAATAAATACTATCAAGAACGAATTATTGACTTACTTTGTTCACTTGTAGTTTGAAAAATATTTCATTTTATCTACTGAGCAAATATTGAACATAAAATTAAACTTTTGTTATGTAATTTATCGCTAACTTTTGACAGTTAAATAAAAAAATGGTTTTACCTGTACTAGAAGTAATTTTTAATAATTTGTCTGCAACATAAAAAAAAATGTCAAACATTCACACCAATTATCCGGTCCCAAACTACGCAGAGCCTGTGCTATGGTTACTAGATAACGGATAGACATAACTTAAATAAATAATTTAAATATCCAAGACTTGGGTACAAACATTCATATTCATCATACGAACATATGCCCTTAGCGGGATTCGAATCCGCAACCTCCGACGTGGCAGTCCGAGAGCTACCCCGTTCCGCCACGAAGGTCGTCAAAACTTGATATGATATTTATTATATAGTATTGATTTAGTTTCATTCATAAGTATAATTATTATAAGCTTATAGAAACATATACATTATTTTTATATATTGGTTCCGATATCACATTAATTGCTTTCATAGTACCAGTATGATATGGCGATACTAAGCAGGTGCAATGCGAATTTTGTAGACAAAATTCCCCTATCTTTTCCAGCATTTTTGATCTTGTTCTAGAATATAATTACATTATACTAGCGCACGAAGTTAGGACACTAAGCTACAACCACCTAAAAATATTATTTCGATACCTCCAAGGTAAACTATTGCCCTGTGGTTTCCGGTAGAATAGAATAGGACCACTCCAACTCGTCCCGTGGATGCCGTACAAGGCGACTAGGGGAATACATTATAAAACATCAATCAGGCCTCCCCAACCCGTCTGGCCAGCGCGGGGAGTGTAGGCCAAATCCTCCGTCTGTCTCCGGCAGATGAGAGAGGGTTGTGCTTCTGCAGTGGAGACAAAAATAACCTGATGATGAACGTAAACTACGCCATAAAATCTTAAAACTCTAATAAAAACTTGATTGGATTTTTTTTCTTAAAATTCAGGTAGTATAATAATTAGTACTTATATGATGGGTGACTCGATTTTGATAAAAACAAAATTGATCAAAATTTTTGGCATAGAGTACTTTGGAGGTATCGATTTATTGGACCGATTATATGACCTGTTAAAACTTTCGCTCAACGTCTGGAATTTATTTTATGTTGACTCGATCCGTTCTTTGTTACTAAAAATATACATTGGTGTATTGTGAATGTTTGTCAAACTGCACTTATACATGTACCTATTCAGTGACATATCTGTGTAAAATTGGCAAATTTAATTTTTGACCTATCAAGTCATGCTACGTACTGACCACCTGAAGAAGGTGGCCGGTAGCGGCTGGATGCGGAGGGCGGAGGACCTGGTGTGGTGGCGTTAATTGTGAAACGCGTATGTCCAGCAGTGGACGACTAAGGGCTGATATGGTGATGATGATGATGAAAGTCATGCTATCCCTAATGCGCTCTCACACAAGCAACAAGTGTCGTTTTTGTTCTCACAAACTTGTTCTGCTTGTTTTTGTTTTATAATAAGAATTCTGCAAATGTAACAAATTTCACAATCTGTTTCACAAACATTGATCATTTTCCAAAAAAAAAAACGGACGAATAAGACGCCATTTTATTTTTATACCGCAACGCATACATTCACATCGTCTCAAAACGGAACAAAACACTTGGATGGGTCTGAGATTAAATTGGTCGACCGTACCTAATGTAATTAGTAAAAAAACTTTAACTATGTAGTTGTTACAAGATAGTTGTATTATTCCGCATTTGCCAGATACAAATATTATAAGTTTTGTTTTAAGTATAAGTAGATGTGAATTAATGGTATTTGGAAGTCTTGAACGAATTTAGTATTTTAATAAACAGTTTAAAAAAATCTTCATTGTTGTAAATAAGAAATATAAGAGTCTAAGAATCTAAAAATCTGTTAAGTATTTATAAGTAGCTAATTACTGTATTAGAAGACCTCGTAACTTTATTTTCTGTGAAAATAAAAACTTTGCATGTGTGTATATCAATGGTGTATGATACTGATAATAGTAAAAAAATAAAAGGATTGAGTGCACATTTAGTCAAAATTTATTTTTAGAATATAAAGTTTCATTCGGACACATCATGATTTTTAGATGTATATTTTGAGTAAGTTTATGTTAAAAACAGGCGGGTGGAGATGAGAGTGTCGCTTCTTTACGTATATTCCATTTCAGGAACGAAAATAATATTTACCAACAAACTAGGTGGAGCGTTCCAAACAATCGCTCTGTTCCACGCAAGTAGCCACAACTCATATTCACTTTGAAACTTGTGCAGTTACTACACAGAACAATTAATTATTTACTAAATATTGACATTATTTTACCGTAGAGTCAATATTTAGTAATAATTAAATGTTCTGCGTAGTAACTGCACAGGTTTCAAAGTTAATATGAAAGAGTTGTGGCTACTTGCGTGGAACAGAGCAATTGTTTGGAATGCTCCATCTAGTAGTACATAGAGATCGTTGGAAACGAACAAGTGGACCTCCTAGCAAAACAGGCAGCGGTAGATGGCGTGTCTTTTATCTTTTTACCATACTATACGGATCTACTTTATATTGCAAAAGAAAAATGTAGCAATAATTGGAGAGAGTATTATGATGAAAGATGCCACAGTAAAGGTATATGGTATAAAACTGTACAACCGAAGCTACCTAATTACCCGTGGATAGATGGAACCAAGATGAGTGGGCAGGACATTATTAAAGCCTTTCGGCTTCGTTTGGGACATATCCCATTGAATAGCTTTGGTCACTTGATGGGCAAGGTGGCAACACCTAAATGTACCGAGTGTCAAGTGGTTGAAGATGCATACCATATTATCATGGAGTGCGTCCGGAACGAAGCTGTAAGGTTACAGTTTTTTAACTCTATTAACTTTTGCTGTGAAGTGGGCATTTGTAACAGCGTCCTGGCTTTCTCCACCTCGCAGACTGCCAGGTCAATATATAAATTTGTACAGAAAGGTAGTACGGTACGTAGTACTTACAATAAGTTAAAATTATTTATTTTACATTAGTTAGTTGTCAATACTATGAGGGTGATATTTTCTAGACAGAAAAAATCCTTACAAAAAAAGATTAAATTTTTTTTATTTAATAAGCCCCATTGTTGGAATTTCCTCATGTTATTCACTCCAGTTCACAGTGTGTAGACGAAAGAAAAAGACGTTTAACTTCAACCAAATACTTAACTTTATTTCGGCCAAGACATTCTGGGGTTTCCATCTAAGGAAGATTTAAATTTCTTAATACAAGATAATTCGTGTTTCAACGTTAAGTTCGCAAAGTAATATAACGATTATTCTAATTTTTTCAAAAATTTACGCGACCACATGTGCGAATGTAATGTGACTGCAGAGTTTTGGAAATATTTTGTGTCAAAGATATAAACATTGTGCTGCGTAAAAAATAATTCTTATAACTTATTTGAAAATTATCGAGAAAAAAACCGAACGTCTTAAAAGCCTACCAAACAGCGGTGTCCGCCACCAGTATCAAAGTAGATGTAAGTTAAATACTTTTCAATTAATCAACGAATTCTTATATTCTATTAACTATACGGCGTGGTGGCGAATTATTGATGAGTGGAAATACTGGATGCAAAGAGTGTACATCTAAAATATATATCACATAAACTATCATGATATACTTTAAAAATATATATAGGTGTATACCGTCAAGGGGTATATAGGTGATACCCCTTAACGTATTCACGTCAAGGGGTATCACGGGGCGAAAAGCGGGCGAAGGAAAGCCGCTTTGCGACAGTAGATTGCGCAAAGTGGCGAAACATCGTCTCTGCAAACCCCTGTGGGAATAGGGCGTGAGCATTATGAATGAATGATACACACCGGTAATACAAAATACATACTTAAATAAATACATACAAATATAAAATAAATACAAAACACTGTCTTTATGTAGTTGTTCAGTAGCCATTGTGATTCATAGTGAACTTGCAGAACGTGTTTAAATATGGGAAGTGATTTTGCTTGTCTGATGGGAGCCGGCAAGACGTTCCACACCGAACGGCCTGGACCGTATAAGAGCCACTGTAAACCTATTATAATATGAATACGTGTTATCTATTAGAGCGCGTGATAATGTTTTCTTCCATGGTCAGTCCAATAAATTATTTCCTTGTTAATTGCCAACACGGGTAACATTTTCGAACTTATTTATCATAACTTTTAAAATTAGTTTTGCACCGAAAAGTGACATAGCCGGATAATCGGATACCACCGAATATCCGAATGCTACTGCCATCTGCTCTTAGTTTGCAGTGTAAAAATTTTCGACTGCCATATGTCTTTTGTCAATTCTTGTTTACCTAATCATCATCATTATATCAGCCCTTAGACGTCCACTGCTGGACATAGGCCTTCCTCACTGAACGCCACCACACCCGGTCCTCCGCCCTCCGCATCCAGCCGCTTCCGGCCACCCTCTTCACGTCGTTGGTCCACCTGGAGGCGGGGCGTCCCATCCTGTTTACCTTATAAATCGAGTTAAATATTGGTGTTTTGGCATTTAGGTCCTCATTTAAACCACATGCAATTTTTGGCAACGAACTGGCTCATTCTTTATATTACTGGCTGTTTTTTTATACTTTTCCAAATGTAGTTTTTATTATACACAAATGTGGTGATATATTTTTTACAAATTATCTACATTGCTTTGTAGCCCTCTCAATATCCAAAGGTTGTCTGGAAGAAATCGCTTTTAGCGGTAAGACCGCCTAGATGTAGGACATATGTAAGTTACTTTATTACTGTATCTTTTTTATACGTGCAATAAAGATTAATTGAATTTCCTCAATACCCATAATAAACATGCGCTCCAACTCTTCCCGTGGGATGTCGTACGAGGCGACTAAGGAATACATTATAAACATCAATCAGGCCTCCCCAGCCCGTCTGGCCAGCGCGGGGAGTGTAGGCCAAATCCTCCGTCTGTCTCCGGCAGATGAGAGAGGGTTGTGCTCCTGCAGTGGAGACAAAAATAATCTGATGATGATGATGATGAATGTGAGTAATAGAGACGTCATTATAGGAAGATGGTTAGGTAGGTACTTGCTTTAATTTTACACTTCCATACGCCATATACAGCAGGCCCGCAGGCCAGCAGGCCCGCAGGCCAGCAGGCCCGCAGGCCAGCAGGCCCGCAGGCCAGCAGGCCCGCAGGCTAGCAGGCCCGGCAGGATAGCATATCCGATCGTATAGAGAAATATAATCTAAATATGCATAATACCGGATAGTTACCGGATATCCGATACATCCCTATTTAATTAATTACCATTGCGTCTACACCATAGGGCTGGTTGTTTATGTAGCAAACATTTTATAGAAAATTATCCTTATTAGCAAATGTTCCATTGTTATTATGAGTAAAAAACCTGGAGAGCGTCGTCATGTTATTCATATGCCATACGTTGTATTTAATACTTTTATTAGCAAGTGTTTCAAGTGTGAAAGAAAATGTTAACAAGAGTGTCAATACACCTGAATTATTTTTGACTACAATTAAGAAACAAGAAGTGCCGAGGAAAATTCCTAAGTGTGAAGAAAAAGTCTGTGTACTTAAATGTTGTCCAGAAAACGAGTATATTATAAGAGCGAAGACGTGTAAAAAGACATCGATTAAGAATACAAAGTTAGATTTCTCCGATATACCACTCTACGACAAATATATTTACAAGACCGGTAAATCACTAAAGGATGTTTACATTGTTCGAGCTGGTATATTTTCGAATAAGTCTTTAAAAAAACAGTTTAGAGACTACGGATCAAGTTTCGGATACAATCATTATTTGACGGAGGTAAGAAGGTTTTAATCTATTTCAGATGCACTTCCAAACGAATGTAATAGACTACATATATATAAACTTAATTTCAGTAAAATCGCTTATAATTAAAAAATCGCTTACCAGCTTCATGCAGATTTCTCTGCTTTGTTAGTCAAAAAGTCCAACGAGAAATTAATCATGGCTTCATGAAGCCGATGAGCTACGATTCTAGTTAAATATAAGTAGGTACATAAATATATAAGTATTATGGCGGGCTAAACAATTTTGGCGACTTGTACTAATGCAATTAAGAAATTTTTCAGGAGTACAATATATTTAGGTAGACACCTAGGTCAGACAATATAGTTGGGTAGAAACAATTACGATAGGGAAGCCGATAGAAGGATTCAGTTGGGCTGGGCAGCATTTGGAAAACTGAGCCAAGTCCCGCACTTCGCCTGTTCAACAATGAGGAAAGACAACAAGTATTTAATCAGTGCATCCTGCCTGTCATGACCTCGGCGCAGAAAACGTGGACACTGACGGTGGGCCTGATCCACAATTTTCAAGTCGCTCAGCGAGCTATGTAGAGAGCTATGCTCAGGGTTTGTTTGAAGGATATTAGGTATTCGTCATGTTTTTGTACTCGCTCGTACGGAGTAATAACAACGCTAAGTCGAGACCGTATAGACACATTTTTACGCGCTGCTCAGCATCAAAACGCCGCCTACCTCCCGCACATTGCGCGCTGTCTACGGATTAATAACAATGCTATGTCGACCGTCTTAGATGCATTTTTGCATGTATTGTCTGTCAGTAGGTGATAAATATATATAGAGTCAATAGATATTTTCGTTTTACTATGGAGTGATGTATGTTACGTAGTAACTATTAAGTAACAATGAGTTTTTCGGAAGTTATACCTTTTTATATGGTTTATTATCATGCCACAGACTTCGCTGAAGGAAAAATATCGTGAGGAAACCTGCATACGCAAAAGAAGGTATTCTTAGGTACACTGGGTGGACTTATAACCAGTATGCCTATTAGAGCAATTACCTGCAAATGTATTTAATTTTTTACAATTTGTTTCGAACATTTCAGGAAGGAATTCTCTTAGAGGAGGTCCCGAACAAATGGAACAGATGGTCCGAGTTGAACAACAGTCAGTTCTGCGTGGACTACCTGCTCTCCGGAAAGGGTGTCAAGGGCCCGCAACCCACGTTCTGGACAAAAAGGATGGAGCCGGCTATGGAAATAAAAGATCCGCATATGACTAGCTCGCAACTACAACTTATAACAGCTGGTAAGAACTGTGCTAAGATTAAATCCAGATGATAGGCAGGAGAGTTATCTGAGATCATTAAACTTATCTAAAAAACGGCTTCACTAACATCCAGAGTGAGGAGTAGCACCAACAGCATTCTAGGCGTTATAGCGGGCAACTTTCAGTGCCCTATCATGCAGCACTGTCGGCGGGTTCTGGTAGGATACGGTGACAAACTCGCGCTGCCAGAGCCACGCTTGCGGTAGATTTTTCTTGCTTTTATGTGTTTTTTATGTGTGTTTACTATTAGATTTTAAGTTTATTGTTACTAACAAAAATGGATCTATCTAATCGGAGTACCTAATTAATTATTTGTATCTAAATAACTTTTAATTGATTATTTTTTTGTACCAAGTACGATTAAGGGATTGCATCAGGGAAGGGCAGCAGCGTTCTCCTGTGTGTGTATATTAAGATCATTACTGCGATCATCAATCCACCTGCCAAGCGTGGTGATTATGGCAAATCCCCCAATCCAACAACTTACCAAAAATGGTATTCTATTGAGGAGGCCTATGTCCAGCAGTGGACGTATTTAATCTGATGATGAATGCCCAACAAAGCGAGCTCCCTGATGCGCAGGCTGCGGGGCAGCGCTAATGGGATCTCTTCATTAGACACTGGGTGGGGCTGTTAAAAACGATTTCTAGTTATTTAAGAGAGGTATACCCTTTCAAACAAAAAAAGAATTTGCCAAATCGGTCTAGGCGTCTTCGAGTAATCGGGGAACATACATAAAAAATAAAAATATTCCGACGAATTGATAACCTCCTCCTTTTTTGAAGTCGGTTAAAAATAGAGTTATTAAGTTAACTAACATACCCACTAAGGTATTTATTTGAATATAATCAGAAAACATATATTTTACAAAGATAGAAATAGGTCATGATAATTTTTCCTCTACGAGTATATCCTCATGTTTATTAATTAGTATAGCAATGCAAAGTAACTAAGCTTATAATAAGTATACAGTAATTAAGTGACCGAATACGAACTAAAATATCCTCCTAGTTACAGAGTTACAATTCAGTTAAATGTTATGCGTATGCTAAAACAGTAGGTATATTTCGCGTATTTCCCGTTAATCTATCAATCTTATATATCTAATAAATAAAATCGTAAACTTGGCGTGTCTGTACATTGAAGATATTTGCAAAAAAAAAGTTGGTTGGTTGCTTAACGAGTACACATTTCGATCATTTTTGAAATTTTTGTCTGTTTGTCTGTTTGTCTGTGAGTTTGTGCACGCATCACTTAAAAACTACTGAACGGATTTTAATGGACTTTACACAGAAACATGGGGCTTATCCTAACTTAACATTTAGTATTTATTTCATAGCAATCGGTTTACTCAATCAAAAGTTATGGACATTTTTAGTTTTGAAATACATTACTGGGTAAGGTTAGTATGCAATATATTGCACATAATAGTATTTCCATACTATTCAGATTGCGATGAGTTTGGACTACATTTGGAGCTGGTAGTGGGTATGGAAGTGGGAGTGGGCATGTGCGTGGGCGTGGGCATGGGAAAAGGGGAGTGGGAGCGGAAGCGAGATTGATTGAGAGTGAGAGTCTGAGTGGAAGTGGGATAGGGAGCGAAAGTGTGAATGGGAGCGGAACCTGTAGTCCACGCGAGTGGAGCCGCGGGCACAGCTAGTACTATAATAAAATTATAAAGCTGTGTGGTTCCCGGCTTAGAATAGGGCCACCCCCAATCTTCCCGTCGTTGATGTAGTCAAGGCGACTAAGGGACTGCACCAGAGACGGACAGCAGCGTTTTCCTGTGTATACTAAGGTCATTACTGCGATCAATCCAAGCGTATTGATTATGGCAAATCCCCCAATGGACAGCTCACCAAAAGTGGTACTCTATTGGGAAAGCCTATGTCCAGCAGTGGACGTATTTAGGGTGATGATGATGATGATGATGACTTAGGTTATTATCAAGAAGTACGGTGCTCGGTGGGATTTAGAGCAGTTTCATATCGGATTGCGATGAATGAGGACCACATTTGGGGGCGAGATGGAGAATTGGAGGGAGGGAAGGAAGGAGAAAGAGAGGAAAGGAGGAAAGCGGTGCCTTTATAGCCTTACACTATATTCTTTCTAAAACTACATTGTTTTATATAAATAAGACAAAGAAAATCTTCAAAGAAGAATATATGTTTTAAAGACCATGGGAGTTTCATGATCCAACACTTTATTTCTTAAAATTAAACTGTCAAAATCTTCAACGAATAACAGAATATTTGCAACACTACATGTTTTCTCGAAATAAGACTGTGAAAGTGTTCGATTAAGAAAAATATTCTTAGTATTAATATAAAAAATTAGAAAAAAAAACCTTAACACAGGTAACACGTATTTCTTTGTTACAGTATATATATTAAAGTTAAATTAATATATCCTTCACTTAAAAAAAAATCTTGAGACAAGATAAGACGAAAAAATTGATCTTTTTCCCGTGTAGACTACCGAATTGACTACTAGGCTAGTTCGATCCTGACCGTGATGTTTCTTCATGCAGGCTCCGTGATCTCCAGTTTCTTCCTGGTGCTTGTACTGGTTGTGTACAGTCTACTACCAGAGCTACGCAACCTGGGTGGTTTGGTGCTGATGGCGTACGTCGTCAGTCTGCTCGGAGCCTTACTCCTCCAGGCTGCGTTGAGGACCAAGAATAACGAACAATCTTCAGTCTGCCTTGTCTTAAGTAGGTTTTATTAATAACGACTGCTGTTAAATTATTTCATATGCAGGTCATTCCGTACCATGTACCCATTCTCATTTTTACTCAAAACTTCGATTCCCATTTGCACCTATGACAATAATAATTAATTAATATTTAAAAATTCGTTCCTACTTGTTGTACCCACTCCAAATATGCTTATGTATTTCGTTCTATATACAAATCAAAATATAGTCGGGGGAAAAATACTGTCTTCAAGTTAGTATTTTTTTTGTGTATGTAGCGAAATAACTAGTGTAGTGAATCTTTGATAATGGAAATTTAATTTCATCTTTGTATTAGAAAGCACAATACATTTTTACTGCGGCCACTTGTGAAATATTGCTCCTTACCGATTAATTAGCATATCTCTTTCAGTAGATATGACGACATAAATAACCAAAACTGCCTTTGAACCACTACTAAAACGAAGTTTAAAAAGTGGCATAGTTAGATCTCAACCTGTGCTAAGTTTATGTGCAACTTATATTGTAATAGGTAGTTATGATAAGTTTTCTATATTTTTGGGTACATTTATTACGAGTATTTTTACCATGACTGTAAGGAGCCCTTCAGAGATACGTTAAGAAAAGTGATGATTTTTTATAAATGTCGGTACGAACGGGAAGAGTTTTGATTAAATTATTTAATAAAAATTATCAGTGGGTACAAATCCGTCGATGAAGATCACACGAGAACAATGGGTGGGTACAACTAGGAATAACACCATAACTGCTCTTACAATGGCGGCAATAAAGTATGTTCAGATGAAGAAAATAAAGAAACAAGTGTGTGAACATATTTTGAAATTTTTTATAAACTAATAGCCGATGACAGCTTTACACTTGACCCTAAACGCGTTTTTCTCCTCATCTCGTCTGGTTCCTAGTTTGTCGATTAGTCTAAAATTGTCTGATTTTATATTTCTGATGATTTTACCAGACCACTTGACGTACAAATAACCAGTTGAGATTCATAAAATAAAAGAAAAAGAATTTAAAATAATGCATTTTTATTTTACTTAACGTTTTTTTTTCAATTCGTCTGCTAAAGCAATAACTGCAGCAAATCAGCAGACCAGTTTGACATTACGCAAACCCACTAAAACAATTAAAAACGAAAAGTTATTTAAAGACCACAGAAAAACTAAATTCTCTTCCAATTCTCTGTATATATAATTTTTTTTGCAGCATTATTAACTTATTTCTGCTGGATGTCGAGTTTTTGCTGGACAAACATTATGTCCTTGGACATTTGGTGGACATTCAGGTACGTGTCAATATAACATGAAAGTGATACAATGTCGATTGTTTGTTTGTCGATTGATAATCTTTAACAGATATAAATTCGACATTAAATTATATGAGAAATAATAATATCGGCAGCTGTAAATCAAATATGTACATAGACTGGCTAATTATTTTTCTTGATGAATTAGTAAAAATAAGAAAATTTTCGAGTTATATTAATAATTAATATACATATTTTATTTTATGATTTATGATGTAAAAGTGAAATAAATAAATAAATCTAATCTAATCTATTCTTTTTTACACACAAAAGAAATATTAAGATTTGCTCAATCGTCGCACCGTGAAAGGGTAACACACCAACTCACTCACTTGTGCTAAGAATGTTATTTTAAATAAAAATATGTTGATTGTTTTCTTTATTTTCTTTTCGTTTCCAAAGCACATCTTCATTTCCAGAGGCTATGCTGCGGCGCGACCCATCCACCGACGCGGGGAACTGTTCAAATTCGTGGTGTACTGCGCGTACGCATGGGGCGTGCCGCTTGTCATGACTGCGTCCGTGGCCTGTCTCGCCCATGCCGATCTTAGATCCATTCCATGGTTCATCGGACCCGATTTAATTAACGGCGAGGGCTGCTTCATTGAAGGTGGGTATTTAAAAAGTATCTCATCATCGTTACATTTGTTATGCGATAACAGTTGAAGCGATAGTTCAATGATGATCATTCTCATAATAAGATTTTTGATTTTTAATCAGTACCTACGTGCTATAAATAGCAGAGCATTTTATTGTTTAAATTATTAAAATCCATCACGAAATGACGAAATTATTAAGGTTTATTTAACGCAACTTTTCAAAACGCGCGCGTTATATGTCGACGTAACTTGTTAAAACATGCGCGTGATGTTCTCACCCTCTCGCTAGTAAGTGTCGCGCGTGTTTTGTTTTGTACGGCAGACTGCGCTTGTGTGCTGCGCATACTTCTTCCAGCGACGCGACGGTTGACGTCACTTGCGGTCACTTCGGTTTTTTGAACTGTTGCACTGAAATTGCTGTATCTTTGCCATTTTTGATCCAATTTAATATATATTTTTCATAGTATACATTGGAGTTTTTAGCGCTAAATTGCGTACTTAACAAAAAAACGTGGCTGGTCCTCATTGATTATAGCAAGACTCCTTTTAGGTCGTCACTATTGACATTGCGTGTTTTGACGACCTCCGTGGAGGAACTGGTAGCTCTCGGATTGCCACGCCGGAGGTTGCGGGTTCGAATCCCGCTAGGGGCAAATGTTCGTATGATGAATATGAATGTTTGTACCCAAGTCTTGGATGTTTATATATTTATTTAAGTATGTCTATCCGTTATCTAGTAACCATACCACAGGCTCTGCCTAGTTTGGGACTGGGTAATTTTGGTGTGAATGTCTGAGAGTTTTTTTTATTTTTATTTTATTTTCACCAGAACACTTTTGACTGCTAGCTACGTGATAAAATTAATTACTACACTAAAAAAAAAAACAATCGTTGATTTAATCCAAAAAAAATTTAATCAAAAAAAGGCCGTAAGCCGTACTTTACTTTTGCAGTAAAACTTAATAGAGAAGATTTAAAAGGCCTTGTGCTAGCATTAAATATATATACAGAAAATGAAGTATAGTGTATATTTTCTAGGTGAATCTAAGCTTCTCTACCTGTACACTCCGATGTTGATCCTGTCCGTCGCCAACTGGCTGTTCTTTCTGATGACCGTGCACAACATGCGGCTTTTGCATCGCAGTACTGCGGTGCTGGACGCTGATGCCGCTGGTAACCCAGCTGCGCATCGCAAGCAACGATACAGGTTTGAACTATATATTTATTATAATCAGACTTCCATCTTTTAGGAGATAGGGAACGTACCCAAACTACGTGACCCACTTTAAAAAAAAATTACTCCCCTCCCACCCGTAGTATATGCCAAGACCCCATAAAAACTAAACATGAAAACTAATGCATAAATATGGTTTTAAACCAATGTTTGCAAACAGAAAGTTAAAAGAAAAAAAAATTGCTCATTAATACGGAGCTTGCCAAGAGTGCGTGCATTCCTATAACTACAAGCGAAAAAAATATTATCAAGAAGAAAAAACTGTCAGTTTTCAATCAGCTGACGTCCGTATTGCCACCTGTGAGTTTAAAAAGCACTAAAAACTGCGCGCCATATTTAAATATAGCTCGAAAAAGCGCGAGATTGCCAGGATATTGACTACGTGACGAAAACCTAACCCCCCCCCCCCTGTGACTAAGCGTGGTATTTTGAAGACCTCTGAACGGGTCACGTACTCGTAGTATGGGTACGTTCCATATGTCTCTTTGACTCGAGAACGCCCATCGACATTTCAAATAACATGGTACTATCTAAAGAAGTTAGGTACTGTACCATTTATGTTTGCAAAAAATAATTTTCCACGATTTTTGCTATATTGGCTCTTCAGCTTTATTGGTCAATTTTCTATAAGAGTTCTGATATTAAATTAAATTATTTTAAGTAAATGCAATTACCTGTTATACAGTAACTTTTGTCGAGTTCCCAATAACATAATCCTACCCTCTAGTGAAATATTGTGTCACTCCAAAGATATTACTCTCTTAACTCTCATTCTATTGTACTTATATACTTGTATTTAAGGTATATTAGCTCCTGAGAGCTAAACTGAGAGTCTGAACTTTTTAAATAATTTAATGAAATGTGAGGTCCATTCTGTTGTTTACAAGCGAAATAAACCTTTTATAATGCGAACTGCTAAGAAATGGAACTCACTGCCAGCTTCGGTATTTCCGGACAAGTACAATTTGGATCTTTTTAAAGAAAGAGTGAATAAGCATCTTCTGGTCAAGCGCGCTACACCTTAGGCCTCATCGTCACTTACCATCAGGTGAGATTGAGGTCAAGCGCAAACCCATCTGGAATAAAAAAAATTATTAATTGAGCGACTAAAATTAAGACGCAAAATTTTGTTAAGCTTTTATATAGCTAAATCTTTTGCTTTCGAATTTTTTTTTAGTAAGGCAACAAGTGTGTTCTTGATTTTTCCTTTATCTACATTGTCAGACTGATGCTGTACCTAAAACTATCCGTGATCATGGGCGTCAACTGGGTCCTGGAAGTGGTGAGCTACTTCCGCCCCGAGGACTGGCTGTCCTACTTGAGCGACACATTCAACATCCTCACGGGAGTCACCATCTTTCTTATATTTGTCTGCAAGAGACAGATATTGGCAAAACTTGTAAAGAGGTACGTTTTGAGAATGCTGATACAATTTCTAATAGCCCTATCATATTGTCGGTTTGTCATTCGGCGAACGCTCGTTTGGTCGGCTTTATAGTTGGGCACTTGTCATATCCTCCTCAGCCTCTTGATGTTCACTGCTGCCTTCCGCCCTCTCCATCCAACTGCTTCAGGTTACCTTATGCAAGTTGATCCTCTTTAGAAACATGATGTCTAGTCAAATTTTTAGAGTACAGGGAATTTATAGGGAGGCAAGAATATGTACACAGCAAAGAGTCCCGAGCGAATAGCAGTGCATCCTTCGAGGTTGGAAAGATCCCAAGGTGATGGATGTTAAATACAGGTAACCCTTGTTTGCAGAGCCGGATTAACCATGTCGGGCCCCCTATATAGGCAATGCACGTATAGGGCCCCTTTACCGTGTTCTAACTTCCTGAAATATAGGATTTCTATCACAATGCAATGCTCCGCACGCGTGGACCACTCACTTTAATCCGACTACGACTCAGACCCCGAAGCCCACATCAACGCCCAGGCCCACGCCTCCTCGTCTTTTCACCCTAAGAAACATTTACAAAAAAGTATCGGGGCGCAGGGCTCCTTGCCGATGCGGGCCCCTAGACAGTTGCCTACACTGCCTTATGGATAATCCGGCCTGCTTGTTTGGGATTATACTCATCGTACATGTGTTTGTGTCTTATAGCGTTAATTATTTAATGCTAACTGTTGTTTACACATCCAATGGTTCACCAATGGGTTGTGCTGTCCATGGGTCCAAGTGTCTGTTGCATTCTCAACTCATTATTGTATTGCAGTGACAGGAGTAAGTTAGATTTTTTTAAAGCGTTCCGTCAAATAGTCAAAAATGATTTTTCGTCATGAATGTATTTTTTGTTGATCTATCTACCTGTTCTTCTGTCTGTCCGCCGGAGTCACTACTGGTTCGATTGAACTAATTTATAACATATAAGTAAAATGACCCGGTAACGTTTTTCAGAAAAAGAGTGTTTACCGAGATATGAAATAAAATAAAATAAAATAATTAAAAAAAAATCACTTGACGTAACCTGTATATTTTCTACAAAGCTGTACACTTATCTGCCTTTTTAATTATTTGAACCTATTCTTACGATGATAAGGATGACGGAAAATGTACAACAAAATGATTTCTTTCTTCGTTTTGATTTGTTCCGCTTTCCCGCACTAGTTGGACCACTGATCGGACAATGGAGTCATGCAGGTAAAACATTGAATTCGCGCTTCTAGTACAGACCTTTCGGTTCTAATAGTAAGTAGGAGAACCAGTGTTATTAGATCTTACATTATGCCCACGAGGCAGTTAAGAACTCCCGTTCGTAGACGACAGAAGGAATTTTATCATAGTAGGGGTCACCCTACTGTCTGTCGTCAGACAGACGTGACTTTTGAACTGCTGCACGCAACAGCGATTCAAATGCTGCAGTAGCAGGTTTAGGCGACAGTGATCTCTTACACTGTCGGATAGTATGTCCGTTGTACTATGTAACATGTAGTATGTAACAGGTGGATAGTATGTCCGTTTGGCACTTGAGACGATAAAAAAATATAGCCTGAGTATGGTAGCTAGGCGTCACACCCTTGCAAAGATAATAAACCTGGAGCGTGCTCCATCAAATCAATAAAGTTTATTGCTATTTCTTTGGCAATTAGCATGAAACCCGATGCATGAGAATTTTTTTACAAATCTCCAGCGGTAAGTCGTTAATGGTAAGCTGAGACCTGGCTGCATTTAAGACCCGTTCGGAAGGCACACATTTAAACTTTAAAAATCCGCACTAAAATTAATTTATCTTCATTATACACCGTGGCCCAAAATAACGTTGACAAAATTAAAAAATAATATTTCAGAAATGGAATACTTTGCGTCCTCTTTTTTTTTCATTTATTGGCGCCATTTTAATATTGTTTGTTGGATAAAAAGTGTTAAAATATATTTATTACGCTATGTCAAAGCAGCGTGGAGCCATAATTTCATTGTATGAGCGTGGAAAACGGCAGTGTGAGATAGTAAACATTCTTAGTTAGCTAGTTTTATCAGCGATTAAACGCTATGTTGAGCTTGGCAACATTGGCGACCGACCAACATGAGGACGTGAGCGGACTGTTCGAACTTCTAAGAACTAACACATTATCAAACAAAGATTAGTCCGAAATCCACAAACTCTAGTATATATTATCTTTGCACAAACCAAGGTGATAAAAATGTCGCGAGTCTTGTAGATAAGTCGCTCCACCGTGTTGTGAAATATGATCTCCAACAAAAAGTTCGCCTTGAGAGATGTCGTTTTCTTAAAAAACGCTCCGCTTCCTGCTTCGAATAGGAAAAATATCGTATTCTCCGACGGAAATTTGTTTTCGATAGAACAAGCCCATAATCACCAAAAAGACAGGATCTGGTCTTCTATTAGTACTGGAGCTGCATGTTGTTATTCCACGTCGCCAAAACGCGATTTGCTCCACTGGCAAAACTCCCCTCGTTTTTGTAGAAAATGGGATCAAAATTAACCAAAAAAATTACCGACGAGACATCCTTGAATCTGTGGTTCTTTCTTGGATTCAACAGCACTTTGGTAACCATCTATGGATATTTCAACAAGACTTCTCCAGCTCACAGGGTCTTAAGTGTTCAAGAGTGGTGCAAAAGCAATTTCCCTGATTTTACCAGCTCAAAAGAATAGCCTGATCTGAATCCAATGGATTACAGTTTATGGTCAATCTTAAAGGCAAGGTCCTGTACTACGCCTCATATATAGAACTGTTGATGACCTCAAGGCTACTCTTACACTCGAGTGGGCAATATATCTGTTGAAGAAGTGCGAAGATTTTTACTTAACATTTGATTATATGTATTCGCGGTAAAGGAGATAATTTTGAAGGGGGATTCTTGTAAAAATAAGTTTTATTTTTATAATTTAATTTAAGTTTAAAGTTACCAAATTATTTAAAAAATCACTTGTCAACGCTATTTTGGGCCAGCCTGTACTATGTGGCAGGAATAACAACAATTTTAGTGCTATTCTCAGGATCTGGTACAAATTCGGACCTGCTGGCTGATTACTGTTTGGTAGCAGAAATAGGTAAGAGTGGTTCCTCTTCTAGACGAACCTGCCACTATGATTGGTTCCGGTTTGGGTATTTTTTATTTAATATGTCCTATCCGTGTCTAATTTCCATATTAGGTACAGGGGAACTCAGTTTGAGACACATACATATGCTCGTATAATGTAGGTACACTGTGAGAAATGTAAATCTCGATCTATAATAATAAAATAGCTTTATTCATTTCCTTACACAATATAAAAAATTACATTTCATTATTATTATATATTATTTTCTTAAATATTAGTTAATTTGCGTAAGGACCGCCTAGTGCGGTAAAAGCCTCCTCCAATTTACTCAATTTCTATCTCTCGCCATTCTGCTCCATATTTTTCCTACTAGTCCAGCTACGTCACCACTCCTTCTTTTACATGACTTTCCTCTTTTGCGTTTTGTATCTATGGGATACCAGTTAGTTACTTGTTTTGACCACCTCTCATCTGTTGTTCTCTCTATAGACCTGCCCATTTCCACTTAAGTCTTTGAGTTTGCTTGATTACATCTTTAGCTTTTGTTTGCTGTCTTATTGTAGTATTCCTTACCCAGTCTCTAAGTTTTAAGCCAACATAACTTCTTTCTATACCTCTCTGGCAAACTCTTAGTTTGTCGATCTCAATTTACGAATCCTAAACAATTTATCTTATACCTCTTATGAATGGCGTCCAAACGTAAGAATTAACAAGAAACTGATAGAAAAGAAAGGCATGTACTAACTGAAATTTCTTGAATGATGTATTAGTAGATTCCCACAATGAACCAGCAAGGTAATGGGCAACGATCTCTATGTACTACTAGATGCAGCAATGGAACATTTAATTATTTACTAAATATGGAGGCTATTTCCCCGTAGCGTCAATATTTAGTAATAATTAAATGATCTGCGTAGTAACTACATAAGTTTCAAAGTGAATGCGAATGAGTTGCGGCTCCTTGCGTGAAACAGAGCGAATGTTTGGAACGCTCCATCTAGTAGTACATAGAGATCGTTGGTAATTATACACAATATATATTCAGGGACAATTCGTATGTTCATGCAGGTACCACGGGTGCACGCAGCCACGAAGGTCTCACTACAAGAGTCGATTCAGCGACACGTCTGAGTCGGACGTCAGTCACGAAACACCGCTGCAGGTTTCGCAAGACCCTAAAGGTCCGTGATGTGGAACGCCGTTTTATCCTTGTATAAATTACACAATAAAATATATAGTTCAGCATCAAACATAATTTTCTAAAACATAAAAAAATACTTTAGGGTTTTTATTCCAAAGATAATGTTCCGTATATATTGTTATATGTATATATTTAATGCTAGCACAAGACCTTTTCATTCTTTTCTAATAAGTTTTACTGCAAAAGGGAAGTACGGCTTACGGCCCCCTGATTTCGACTGTGCTGCCATCTATTTTCGGCAGCGAGTAAGTCTCATTCGCTCCATGGAACCGGTCGCGGACACGATTTGTAGCGCAGCTACAATTAATAAACAAAAAACCTCCACAACATAATTAATTTTGTGCACCAAGTGCTAAAAAAAAACTATTTCCATAGTTTTCTTTGTTCGAAAATATTCGACATAGCGTTGCGGTCGTTAAATACCGAAAACGCCGAAAATCCGTTCGGTAGTTTATGCGCGATGCCCGTACAAACAGAAAAACAAACAAACAAGAATTTAAAAACGTTCTATCATGTTCAGTTACTCATGTAAGTCGCCCTGGTTAGTTTTTCCGAAAATATTCAATGTACAGATTTTTTTGCCTCTACGATTTTATTATATGTATAGATAAATAGAGTATAATAGACAAAATGCCTAACTTTACGACTCGAACTAGTTATCAGAGTCCTCAGAAGAGTGATTGATGTTAAAGAATCTTCAGTAGTATGAAAATGAATAACTGAATTAAATTGTAATTGTAACTAAATATTTGTCAGGACGACAAAAAGTTAACGTTTACAAAAACATAATTACAATGTTTAAGGATAGCGTAAATAATGAAAATCCTTATTGTATAGCTTCATCCGTCCGTCTGTCTATTACAGCTACTCATTTTAGCAACTACTAATTGCTATCGACTTGAAATTTAGAGCAGATTAACTTATAAATTAAGATTAATATAACGCTTGCACAACATATTTGCAAATTAAAAAATATGTTATTGCAATTGCAAAAAGGGCTTAAATGGGGGGTAAATTTTTAAAGTGAATTTACTAGTAGGTATCGTATGAAAGTGTATCTTTTGTACATTCTAAAATATGTTTTCGTTTTGGTTTTCTTTTACGAGTATACCGCTTAGTTTTGGATTATGATGAAAAATATCTAAAAAAACCACCGTTCCTTCTCCATCTCCAAAGTCTGCGCATAGAAAAATCTATACATATAATAAAAAGTAGGAAACAAAAGAAAGGCGATTCTGTACGGGCTAATCTCGGAAACTAATAAACAGAATTTGACGGTGTTTTTACTGTTTAATAGCTTTTAGTTCGGTACACAATCTGGTATAAATTATATCTCAATAAAATGCCATTGTTTTAATAGGCTAGTGTGTTGTGTTTGTTTATAGGCTATTGTTTTATAGGCTATTTATAGTTTATTTTTGTTTAAACTGTTGTATTTTAGAGTAATCGATCACTACCTATCGAAATTCATCACCAATAACAACATGTTAGCCTAACAGGATAGGAAGGTATAAAATTCAAACATAAAGTGTCAATGAGTTCATTATAAAGGAAACTGGAAAAAAAATACGTCATCAGATCGTTGTTTTCAGGGATTTTAAATGTCTAATTAACCGGTGCGTAGGTACAGAGTGAATGCCTAATGAGATGCGAAGCTCATTTGTTTCACTTACTGTGAACTGACAGTGCTCAGTAACACGTCAGTGATCTAATAAAAAGTCAGTGGCTCATTCTAATTTTAACTCTATCCTCACTGGATAAGGTACTATAGCTTTTACAAAGGTTTCTTAAGTTACGCAAATAAAGCAACACTGGAGGGTAGTTCCATATTCAGACGTTCACAGACGTTTATACTGGCGAAAGGGACAAATCGCTACATTTCAGGAGACGCAAAAAAAGTTTCGGTTTTCTTTCTGACTGTATCTATTTTGTTTGTGCACCTATGTTGATAAAGTCATTGAATTTCAAAGTTTTTTAAATGTAGGTAGGTACCGTTAAATCGATAATAAAAACTTCCTTTGAGAAACTAAAAAATGCCTGATAGGATGGCCACCTCATTATTGGTTTTAATTTAGAGTCAGCGGAACCTATTGTTCATTTAATGTTTTATTTATGGCAAGACCTTTCTTTATGTTACAGTGTTGAATTATATGATGTAATTATTTTTAAAGAAATTATTTTTTGTGAAATGTGCCATTTTGGTACGGTTTTTCCCAAATACCGTCCAGTGAACGAAAATACCTAGAGCTCATTGCTAATGCGTGTCACGTAAGTAAATAATGGTATATACTTTATTAATTTTTATTTTATTTTTATACTTATACGAGAAGAATAAACAAATTTGCGCAACCAACATTGTTTAATTTTAGGTATAGATTACGTGATATTACATTACTGATCATTACTATATTACATACTTATATAATATACTAATTTTAACATGTTGAAGGACAGTGACGCCGTACCAAGTCCTGTAGCTATGAACAATCGCATGGGCACATATTAAATAATAATACAAGTACAGGAGGCAAGAAGAAAGCTTGTTCAGTCGTACGCTTGTCGCCTAGATGCCCCGGCAATCGGGGCTGCGCCGCATACAATTTTTATACCTATAGTGCGGATTGAGACAGGTCTGTTATGGACCCGAGTGAACTGTCCTTTAACGTGTTTATTGTTTTTCTAAACGTGTCCTTTATGGGGCAAACCTAAGGGTTAAAACTTTATGCAATTTTTGTTGGAATCATATATGTCGGTCCTTTAGGGTTGGGACACACTTGGAGCGGCGTTTCCTGGCTGACGTCGGAGTCAGTCGTGTGGCTGGACCGGCTCTTGGAATACTGAGAGCGTCGCCGTGGCTCGCGCCATTCGATGAACCTGTTAGAACAATATTGGTTTCATTATTTATTACACAATACTGACCATTGTTTAATACAAGTACCAAGGCAAGGTGATTAATTTTAATTAAAAGGGATTATAAAACGTCAATCGGGTCTCCACAACCCATCTGGCCAGCGCGGGGAGTGTAGGCCAAATCCTCCGTCTGTCTCCGGCAGATGAGAGAGGGTTGTGCTCCTGCAGTGGAGACAAAAATAACCTGATGATGAAAAGGGATTCGTTTTTTAATTAAACCGTGTCAAACCGTGCTCTATTAGGTACATTTGATGTGTTAAACGGGCTCTGAAAATGAGCTGTTTGTACCCACGTAGTCAAAATCAAAATCAAAATATTTATTTTCAAAATTGGAACACATAATTCTCTTTTTGACGTCAAATTCTGCCTAAATCTACTCCACTTCCACCTGTGTAACCGAGGGGAAGAAGTGGCAACAAACCCAACGGCACAGGGCCCTACCTTTGATTTATCTTATTCATTACAATTATTAAGTCTACCTATGCTGAGCCATCAAGCACACCATGGACTTTTATCATTTAAGTAGTCATCTAACTTATAGTAGGCTTTCTTGCACAGATTAACTTTTATAGAAGATTTGAATTTTTGTTCAGACAAGTTAATAATTTCATTCGGAACCTTATTGTAGTAACGCACGCACAGCCCCACAAAAGAATTATTGATCTTAGACAATCTAGAATGATGTATTTGAATTTTATTATTATTTCTAAGATTTAAATTATGCCTCTCATTATTTAAGCTGAGTAAAGAAAGGTTCTGTCTAACGAACATAATGTTAGCGAATATGTATTGACATGGCACCGTCATTATATTTATTTCCTTAAATAATTCTCTTAGAGAATCACGACTACGAAGCCCATAAATAGATCTTATTACTCTTTTTTGTAAAATGAATATAGAATCGATATCAGCGGCACGACCCCAGAGCAAGAGGCCATAAGACATAAGACTGTGAAAGTAGCTAAAATATACAAGTCTTGTAGTGGTTGCGTAGACCCGGAGCTCGGAGTTAACCAAAGCGGAATTGAAATGAAATGTGTCGAATCGACCAGCTTTCGTTACTGGATCTTGATGTGCATTTTCCGGGTTTTACGAGAGTAAAAGCATTAAAACATAAATTCTTTTTTATATTAATATAAGTATATACGCTTATCTAATCCCAAACTAGAGTTTTGTCCTGTACTATAGTACAGTTTAGTTAGTAGTTTTGTTTTGTACTACAGTAAAGGTTAGAAGAGATCTCTTATAGAGATAAGTCCACCTTTGTACACTTTTGTTATGCCCTTTTTTTGTCAAATTTATGTGCAATAAAGAATATGATAGAAATTAGACAAAGATATAGGACATTCACAAATATAACATTATCTTACTCCGTAAGTATATTCATAATAACCGTCAAACTACAAACCCATTTTGTACTCTCCAACGAGCCATGTGACTTAATTGAGGTCTAATTATCATAATAAGTTATTTAAGTCCAATACTCTAGGCCATAGCTATACTCAAACAAGTTCAGCATCAAATATAATTTACTAAAACAAACAAAAACCACTTGCCTCTTTTTAAGTTTGCGAAGTATTTTCTTCTTGAACACAAAGATGAGGAAGATGCTGACACCAATGAGTACATTGTACATGTCGGTGAAAAGAAAAACTTTGAGGTGGGGCATGAAGGAGCTGACCACCTCCATCACCCAGTTGATGCCCATAATGATCGACAACTTCAGGTACACCAGCAACCTTAAACACAACAATTAAAAGCTGATAATAATCTCATCAATCATCATGATTTGCCTTGTGGAAAATATATATTACACATTCAAAATAATACAATGTGTGTGTAATAAAATAATATATGTGTGAAGTAAGTAGATAATACTATTAATAATACTGATATTTTGAAAACGGTTACAGCACCTACTTAGTAAGTGTAAGCGAAATGAAGAGCAAGAACATATATAAAGGAAGCCTAAAGTTCTCCATGTCCCATAAAGTTGAAATAAATGAGTATGAGTAAGGTGTAAATGAAAAAGTTGCACCAAACCGAATGTACGTTCCTGGTTATGCCTTGTCATACAATATTATTAACGACATATTGCGATTAAATGGTTTAATCCTTATTACTAGGATGAACAATAACGATCCTAGTCAAGAACTGCAAGGAATGATCGATATAAAGTTACCTGCGCCGGTACTTGTTCCCTGAATAAAGGTACCAGTACAATTATTATTTCCAGAAATACCACTTAGAACGCGGTGCATGATCGATGCACCGCTTGATGATGGTGATGAGAGTATATGCAAAAAAAAACGATATCATTGTACTGGTACTTTTTATTACCGGTATCAAGTCTGGTTGACATGATGATTATTACAAGTGTGTTTTGGTGACAAACCTGGCTCGCTGCTTCCTATGAGCCGCTGGTGTGCCGGCAGCCGCCGAATCCAGAACCGCGGTCCCCCTGTTCAGCCGCCACACGTTAAACGCAGTCATCAGGAAAAACACCCAGTTGAATATTATTAAGATCAACATCGGAATGTGCAGATATAATCGCTTCGACGTTTCTGTTAAAGAAATATCAAATCTCAACGTTATAATGCTCTGCACAAATACTTATATTTATTTATCAATGGTGATATCAGTTATTTTGTAAGTTTTACCATAGTCAAAATAACTGATGTCAATTGTCGTAAATGAAATAATAAATTATTAATATTTTTAAAGTAACGAAATTTGGTTACCAAATGGGACGAAAGGAGGAAATGCGCGTTTTCATAATTTGATACCGCTTTCATTATACCTGATGTTACAATTGTTTTTTTGGTTAGCGTTAATTTCAAATCACATAGTAGGTACAACCTCTGTTATTGTACAAAAAATAACAATGATAAAAAACAGGAATGAAATTATGTACAAAAGATAACATATCCTATATAACATTTAGCGTTATTTTCTTCAAAAATCTTACCTGCAATAAAACACGCATTGTTGGGTATATTCGGCGTGACGAACCACGGTATGTGTCTCATATTGATGCTATTGAGCACTGCTACCATGATCGTCATGGCGAGTGGCAAGCCCCATGCGTATGCGCAGTACATGAGGAACTTGAAACGCTCGCCGCGCCGGTGGATTGGACGGGCCTTGGCGTAGCCGCGGAATGTCCACCAGATGTCGCACGACATGACATTCATCCAAGAGAAGCTGGCCAAGAAGCAAAAGTAGATCATGTATGCTGCAACAATAGATCAGGCGTTTTTGAAACTATCACCATCAAGAGATTGTTGATTTCTACTGCTAGACATTACATACTTCTCAATTACTAAATCTTTCGGCTATGTCGGTGACCTTTGTTCTTTATCTAATTTGTGTAGAACGCGAAAGGGTACGCGCGTAAGAGACACAGATGGACCGACGAACTCAGTGAGGTGGCCGAAAGCGGCTGAATGCGGACCGGGTGTGACCGGGCGTTCAATGGGGACGGCCTATGCCGTGATGCACTGAATAAAAGAGTTGATAGTCCGGTATCACAGATTGAAATACTGATATTTTTGTTTACCAGTACCAGTAACCTTGCATTAATACCGGTATCAGAGAGTACAGGTATTGGCACTACCACTTAAACATTTTAAAGGTTACCTTATTCCTTCCTTATGGAATTTTCACATACCTCAATTAAACTCCAAAAACGTTTACAATATTATCAAGTCCTGTATAAGTTCCTTCACTTACTTAATCCCTTGCACGCAGATCTTGAGAAATCAAAAATTAGTACAGCTGTCAGCAAAACAAACGCCCCCAGCAGATTTACCACGTACGCCATCAACACCAGACCACCCAGATTGCGCAGCTCCGGCAGTAAGCAGTATACAACCAATACCAATACTAGGAACAAGCTGGAGATTATTAGCCCTAAACAGAAAAAAAATATTAAATTGATAGGTACGTTAGTAACCAAGCAAAAGGAAACGGAATATAAACGCAAAGGCGAAAGGTATGTTTTGAAGGGAAACCAGTCATGCAAATGTCTATGTAGACATCGTACAGTGACAGTTGTAATATAGGTATATCTTATGTCCGTGTTGTTCAATGACGGAAAGTAACGTCGAAAATTTTCGACCTACATTAGGTGACCATTTCCTATAGACTGAATGGAATTCGGGCTGACCAAATTAAGTAAATGACTAAATTCCAAAATGTCGTCTAATTACGCTAGTTATATATGTAGGATACATGTATTACTCATGTATGCATTGCTATTGCCCAATAGCTATGCATACATGTGTTATTACATGAATTAGTGTAATTATATGCACACGAGGTGTTTTAATCGAACCCTGAGGGTAGGAGACAGCACACATGTAGCCTTTGGATGGTACCATACTGCGCAGCTATCCAGAGGTTGCAGCTCATGTGCGACCATGTCACTTACCATCAGGTAGGATGTCTGTCTGTATGCCATTTACGGTAGTAAAAATTACCACGATTTGCCATGTGTAATACGATTATTCTGGTGCCGTGACCAGGATAAAAATATTTATATTTAAAAAAAAAATTTTGCAGAATTTAATTTTTTCCATCACACTGCATAGTTAATAAATAAAACTTTAATATCAGTAACTCTTACCGGTTATTATAATTGTAACAGAGGAATCGCTTTGTGTTATTTCTTCGTTCATTTTGAGTTTTGTCCAAAAACCGACTTGAAGTTTATTATGAAACTTATTTGGTAGCTCGTAATCCACACAAAACTTGCTACTGTCAAACTCGTACCATCTATAATACTCGTTTGGTACTTCCTGATATAATATTCCTTCCTGAAATTATTTGCAAAACTACTTAGACAGTCAATGAAATAAAATAAAATATATACCTATAAATAAAATCTAGTTTTTGTGACAAAATTCGACTAATTAACGATACTTGTTCTATCTATTCAGAATTGTAAACCGTGATGCCAGAATAAGGCATACATTGTCTCCTCCACTATGAAAGTTACCCAATTCCCAAACATAACTTCTAGACCAGGAGTAACTTGCACCAATTGTACAAAGTTGACCATTCCTAGTAAGAATCCAATCCACGACCTCTAGCGTTGAGTTCAACGCCCAATTAAATACACGTGGCGGTCAAAATGAAAATAATGATATTTTTAAGTGAATTGTGGGATCTCGCAATGTTTCATATCTATCTTTGGTAAAGCTAAGGGGAAAGACCGCCAAGATGTGAGCTACTTTATTATTGTCTCTTTGTATTTGTATCGTGCAATAATTGAATTGAATTGGAAAGGAAAAGAGGCTGCTATAAGATTTCTTCAACTAGTCTAATCTCACTATTTATCTAAACACTATTGACTAAATAAAATTTACTACATATATGTACATTGAACCTTAATATAGTACATTTGTTTTAATTTTTACTTATTTACGACTGGGAAATTGGATAGTTTTGCATAACGCAATTTGCATACTTCACGTACCCTGGTGAATTGACACTGTACGTGCATTTAAAACACCAAGTGACCGCCGCGCCGTAGGCTTCAGTCGATTACAGTCGTTATACTCATATCTCGACATACTCGCTTTGCGCTTTCATCTCTATCGTGATCTGTTTAATCTTTGACAAATTAACGGATTTCCAACGGACCGACGTCCCTAAAGATAAACGGAATCGGATGGATGGATGAAGAGACGAAGGAGTTGAGGAAGGAAGTTTATATGAATTTCGTATAGAAAGTAATTCAGGTTAATTTTAACGATTTTTTTATTGATTGAAAGGCTTATTTTCTTGTATACTAGTAAAATATAACTACCTAGTCCAGAAAAACGCATTTGTTAGAAGTTAGGTTTTACACAAGCGCACAAAGGTTGCTACATATAGCCCACATTTCATAACCTAAAATCTGACCGTTTATAATGTATTTATTTCTCTTACCTCTGTCAAATAAAATCTATGTAATCTTCTTACATAATTAAACGGTTTGGGTTTGACGTCATAAAACGTTTTGTTTAGAAATATTCCCGGTTCCAAAGTATAAATATCCGGAAGAGCTCTCCCCGTTATGAAGAAATTGTTGTCATAAAGTAGCACTTCAGAAAAATTCCGTTTTACAGCACGTCTAGGGCTCTTACACGTGTTATTAAAAGCGACAACGTATTCGTCGCCAGGACAACATTTTTGTATTGTTATCTTTCTTTCTTTCATACTTTTGACTGTGGTATTCACTGCAACGTCATTCACTTCTCTTTTAACACTTAAAGCACTGTTAAGTTCAAAAACAAAGAATAGATGTATAATTAAAACAATAATATGTTGATTCCTCATAATGACGTGTTCTTTGTTACAATTAAAGTTCGAAATGACTCGTTATGGCATCATATCAAGTGTAAAGGCTGCAAGTACAAATCGTACGCCTGAAACAAGGATTCAGTAACGCCTCGCTTGCGCTTTTTGATACAATTTTTTTTTACTTATCAAATACTATTATTTATTTACAACTAGCTGTGCTGCGCTCGCGTGGACTACAAATTTTCTTTTTAATAAAAATAAATTTGAAATTTATTTAGCTGCTCCCGCTCCCTTCCAGCTCCCTCTCCCTCTCCCGCCTCCGATTTTATTTTAAATTTATAAATTCGCATAACGATTGCGATGAAATAAAAACAAGAATTACAGCCGATCTCACTTCAAAGACATGCCTACAAACTGTTCTCGAGGGTTATTACGAACCGCCTCGCTTGAATACTAGACGACTTTCAGCCACGCTGGGTTTCGAAATGGCTTCAGCACCGTAGACCACATCCACACATTGCGGCAGGTTATACAGAAGACCGAGGAGTACAATCAGGCCTTGACTCTTGCATTTGTGGACTATGACAAAGCCTTCGTCTCCATCGAAACATGGGCTGGTCTGGAATCCATGCAGCGATGCCAAGTCGATTGGAGATATATCGAGGTGTTGAGATGCCTGTATAACGCTGCCACAATGACCGTTCAAATCCAGAATCAGCAGACAAGGCCAATCCGGATGTCTTTAAAACACTGAACTGAAGAGGACGGGGCATAAGTATAAACGGCGAGCACATCTTACACCTTCGATTTTCAGACGACATAGTTGTGAGGCAGAGTCGCTACAGAATCTCTAGGAAATGCTGGATAGCCTCAACTGCTCTTCCAGACGAGTAGGTCTTAGGATGAACGTGGACAAGACAAATGTTATGTCCAACTCACACGTCGACCTAAGGCCAGTCATCGTCGACAATGTCACTATCGAAGCTGTTCATGAGTACGTTTACCTAGGACAGACGATACAGTTGGGTACCACTTCACTTGTATTCCCACTGCTGGTATAGTAATGGAAAATTAGTATTAAAAGCAAACAATTTCTTAGACTATTAGTTAGAGACATTGTGCGGTTAGATCTTGTTAGAGAAGAAAAAGTGATGAACCGAAGAAGCCATAACCGCCAACTTTTATTAAGGGAAGAAGCAATTTTGTCCACAACATATGGTCTTAACGCTCAAGATTTAAGATTTAGGTTTTATTTCAGGAAAATTGTCAGTTACGATATTTTGGCGATTATGGGTAAAAAATACTCACCATTATATTTTATGAGCTTATCAGTTATATTGACGCTCGAAGGACATTTTGGTGACCGCAGTACTTTAATAAGTTTGAACAGACGATGCCGCTGCCTTTCAAATGGAACCTTCTAACCGCCTCATACAACACCATCAGGTAGACTAGAAATAGTAAATCAGTTCAGAATACTTCACGCAACTATGATCCTTATGATCCTGATGTGGCCTACTCCAGGTCAAAATAGACTATTCAAATTTAAGAAACGGCTATACTCGATTTTCTCCCTGACAAACGGACAGATTTACATCCCAAGTATTAAGTATAATTAATATTATAATAATACTCCTTCAAGGAAAACTTTATTAAAAACCATGCATTCAATACAGGATAGATTTTGTTTACAAGTAATACAAGTACTTGTGGTGAGTTAAAATATAATCATCGAGAAGTATAATAGACAAAATGACTAACTTCCCGACTCAATCTAGGATAAATTTGCCTGGAAACTATACGGTATATTACCAGAGTCCTCAGCAGAGTGATTGATTTAAAATAAAACTTTATTCGCATAATTGAGTAACTGTACTAAACTGTAACTGTTACAAAATAACTGTCAGGATGATACATTGATAAAGTCTACAAAAACCTAATGACATCTATCAATTAGGGAATCCCACTAAAACTATTACTGTTAAGAAGAGGCAAGGGGCCAAGTTTTCATTAGATATAATTGTTGGGCTGACCAAAGTTGTATTAAAATCTCCTACCACTATGTGAAAAAAAAACCAATGAGGAATTTTTTTCTTTCACTGTAAGCATTAAACGTATCCTGAAACTTGAATTCCAGCATATCTCGATTAGGTGCCTACTGAATTATCGAAGGACAAAAATGTAGCTCAAAATGGATAGCGTAAATACCGCCCGGTTTGTTTTTATTGGGCCTGACGCCGTGTTAACAGGGAGGTTTTTTTAAACATTCTGTGAAAATAAACTTTAGAAAAGTTTATTTTTACCGTATTATACTCGTATAAGAAAAATTTCATCATCATATCAGCCCTTAGCCGTCCATTGCTGGACATAGGCCTTCCCCAATGAACGATCCTCCGCCCTCCGCATCCAGCCGCTGCCGGCCACCTTCTTCAGGTCGTCGGTCCACCTGGCGGCGGGGAGTGCCGATTCACCATGCGCAGTGGGACCACCAATAGGAAGCCAAGATTTCTCGAATATGATTTATAGAACGATCCAGTCATCTTTAAAAAACTTCCAAATAAAAAAATCTGTTCCAAATGTTTGTTTCGCCATGTGGTTCCCGGCTTAAATTAGGGCCATAGACTAGGAATTGAATCAGGGACGGGCAGCGTTCAAATGCAAGGCAAATTACCCAACGGACAGCTTGGACGAGGCTTGTGTTCAGCAATAGACGTATTTCGACTGATGATGAAATATTTGCATTATTTGCTCGGGATAATTTTGATCTACTATATTTACGTTATCAGTTCTACACAACGATCTCTATGTACTTACTAGATGGAGCGTTCCAAACAATCGCTCTGTTCGACGCAAGTAGCCACAACTCTTTCACATTCACAATGAAACTTGTGCAGTTACTACGCAGAACATTTAATTATTTACTAAATATTACATTATTTAACCGTAGCGTCAATATTTAGTAATAATTAAATGTTCTGCGTAGTAACTGCAGAAGTTTCAAAGTGAATGTGAAAGAGTTGTGGCTACTTGCGTCGAACAGAGCGATTGTTTGGAACGCTCAATCTAGTAGTACATAGAGATCGTTGGTTCCACATGGTTAAGCTGTTAGAACAGTGGAGGGTGTGCATAAAAGAATCAAATAAAACGTACATAGTTCACTTATATCCATTTATTCTTCACATAAAACCTAAGCGACTAGAAAGTACCTTAAAAACTATAGTACAAATATCTGTAACATTTCAGCATGGTCCCAATTGTTATGTCTTGTTATAGACCGGGAGGCTATGGCTATAGCTACCGCGCTTTACTAACCCCTTTTAGAGAAATTGAAGTCCCCAACCTAAATATGGTATATAATTATAACGTGTTTGCGACAACGAGCTCTATGTACTTACTAGATGGAGCGAACCAATCGCTGTGTTCCACGCAACTGCGGCTCCCGGCGCTGCACCCCGTCCACATTCACTTTGACACCTGTGCAGTTACTACGTAGAATATTTAATTAGTTACTAAATATTTACGCTACGGGTAAATAGCGTAAATATTTAGTAAATAATTAAATGTTAAAAGGCGTCAAAGTGAATGTGAACGGGGTGCGGCTCCCGGAGCCGCAGTTGAGTGGAACAGAGCGATTGTTTGGTTCGCTCATCTAGTACTTGCTTCGTGTTTTGTAACTCAATAAGGCAGCTTTGGGTGTGATTGCCTCCCAGTCTATTAAATATATATTTCAATGACGTATTCGATGAGTCTTTAATTACAAATGAGAACAAAATAATATCGTAGATTGTTATTTGGAAAATATATTTTTACGTTGTAAACAGGGATCGGAGTTAGGTAGTGTCATATATGTGCTGAGACGAAATGTTTATGTTAATATGGATACTCCGGGATTTTTACGGGCATTTATTTAAATTTTGTTTCGGAATTCCGGGATGTCGTATTGGTGATTCATGTTGATCATTTAATAATTTGCAATTTCTGGATTAAATTGAAGTAAATAGGTGAAGAAAGTTTAAGCAACGATCTCTATTACTACTAGATAGAGCGTTCCAAACAATCGCTCTGTTTCACGCAAGGAGCCGGAACACGTTCACATTCACTTTGAAGCTTGTGTAGTTACTACGCAGAACATTTACTAAATAATAAATATGTCAGACATTCATCAGACATATGTCAGACAGTTTGGGACTGGATAATTGTATCCAGTCCCAAACTAGGCAGAGCCTGTGATATGGTTACTAGATAACGGATACACATACTTAAATAATAATACAAACATCCAAGACTTGGGTACAAACATTCATATTCATCATACGAACATTTGCCCCTAGCGGGATTCGAACCCGTAACCTCCGGCGTGGCAGTCCAAGACCTACCCGTTCCGCCACGGAAGTCGTCTTTATTTAATTATTACTAAACATTGACGCTACGGGTAAATAGCTCCTGTGGAACAAGAGCGATTGTATGGAACGCTCCATCTAGCAGTACATAGAGATCGTTGTATTCAAGCCGAGTCACCAGTTAGCCTAGACGTTAGGTTAAACGATCACAAGTTACAACAATTAATACAATGCCGTGTAAAGAACATATAGATAAATAAATAAATATATACTTGTCTAATCCTGTAACATCCAGACCGGGACCAACTTGTACAAATTGAACAAAGTTGTCTGTCTCCGTGACCTCTGGCGCTTGAGATATGGAGGTATATTTCATTCCAGATTAATTGTCCTATGAAAACCAACGCTATTTACGTCTCGGTAACATATACATGAAAGGGTCACCAGCAGCAAAAATAGGTTTGTATTACCAAGTAAACTTTGCGGTCCACTTAGGAACACCATCAAATTCAAATTCAAATTCAAATTCGTTTATTGCATAGCTATAGGTACAAAATGATATTAAGTTCTATGTATAACCTCTAAAGCTTACCGTAATGGTGTACAATATTTTACAATAATCTAAATAAAAAATAATTAATTAATAAAATTGTTAATAAAATTATATCAATGTCAAGTTATGGGACGAATACAAACACAATTAATAACATCAAATATGTCAACAATATCCCAATAACTTACACATGTCAAATAAAAAAGAGAAAAATCTACTCCAAACTATATACAAACATCCCTACCATTAGGTGATACTCTTATCGTCTAGAAGCTCCTGCACACTATAGTATAATTTCGAGATCAGCCACTCATTCAAGGCTTTTTTAAACTTTCCTACTTCTAAGTCTTTAAATCTATCTGGGATGCTGTTGTATACCCTTATGCACATGAAATATAGACTTTTGTGGTACAATGCGGATACATGGCCACCCTTGTAAAGAAGCTTATGGTTCCTTCTCAGATTCCTGTTGTAAATACTGACTGTTTGAAAGAGATGTAAATGTTTCTTTACAAACATGCTAACTTCCTTTATGTACAAACTAGGGAGTGGCAGTACATCTATTGTGAATTTTGTTTTCGAGACGCAAATGCGTTTGTTTTCATAGGACTATTAATCTGGAATGAAATATAGATTAATATAGACACATTAATCGACCGTAACATATTTTCTTCGCAAGAAAATTAATGACACTACCAAATTTCGACTCCTTGTTATAAAATATAACGCAGAGTTTATGATAAACTAAGTTAGATGTAGGTACAGGAAAAAGAGGTGTACTTTCCCAAAATGTCCACTTTCTCAAAATATCTACTTTCCCAAAATGACCACTTATTTTTCTACTTCTCAAAATGATCACTATTTTACAAACATTTTAGAAAGTGAAATATTCCCTTCACTGAATGTCTATTTATAACATTAGTAAATCTCTATTTAAAAACAAACACAATAACCAAATATTTTTCCCTTGGGAAACTTGGCAGAAGCACGCCTATTACCTGAATGTTATTTATTATTGTTTCGTTTATTACATTTTAGAATAATAGGGTTTCATTTGGTCGAATGAACATTTAGAGAAAGTGGTCATTTTGGGAAAGTAGACCACTTGCTCCTGAAGGGAGTAACAGATTTATCATGTGTGTGCGCACACATTATACATTTATATAGTACTCTTAGGTCGGTATAGGAAGCTTATTTTAACTGTTTCCTTAAATAAACACTTATAAAATACTTCCATGAGGTAGACAACACACATCTACTTATGTCTATCGTACAAACATTTACTTTCACATGAAGTACCCATATGTAGAAATATAATTATATTTTAAATGCAAACAGCACAGTGGAGCAGAGCGAGGTCGTGTTAAAATGTTAACATATTTCCATGTTATAAATGTTAAAACAATCCTCATTATAAAATTAACTAAAATTATACAATAAATGTATATCAGCAAATAAAAACGGGTGGTAAAAAATATAATTTCAAACATTAGCAGTCATTTTGAAGCCTTGGCTCACCAGAGAAAGGTTCGGTTGAGATTTGATGGTAGTTAACCAGGGAGCGTACTCCGTAAGGATATTTGCATACATTCTTAATGCTCACGCCTTGGTCCCTGAGAGATAGGCAGAGACGATTTATCGTCACTTTGCGCAATAAAATGTCGCAAAGCGACTTTCCTTCGCCTACTTTTCGCTCCGTGATACCTTGTAAGGATATATGTCAAACTAAAAACCCATTTTGTACTCCAACGGGTTATGACAAGCGTTTAGGGTCTAATTGACGTAGTTAGACGCTAAACGATTATCAGAATATGTCACGTGGCCCCTTAGAGAGTGCAAAATGGGTTATTAGTTCGATGGATATTAGCCGAAAGTCTGACTATGGATTTAGGTGATCCAAAGTGCTTGCTGGTTTACAGCAAATTGTCAATGTAACAAAATATACACATATTTTAAATATGATATTGATTTAGTATTATCAAAAATGGCACCAAACATACATAATGCTCACACCTTGTTCCCAGAGGGATAGGCAGAGACGATGTATCGCCACTTTGCGTGATCCTGGCAAACGTCGAAAAGCGACTTTCCTTCGCCCGCTTTTGGCCCGTGATACCACTTGGCGTGATATGTGGCGAACAACATCGCCGCACCAAAATTCAAGGAAATCCAAAAACTAAGGATTCAACATAGACTCACTCAATACAGTTTTCTGTATTTGATTTGTAGTATTAATAGGGTGGTTACTTGTATTATACATATCGTATGAATAACTATTGTTATATGTAAAAAAATATTAAACAAACATTTAACTATGCAATATTACTTCCACGAATAATAGTCAACAGTATTATTTACCGGAAAAGACGCATGGAAAACCGCAACATATCGAGTTGAGGTTGTGACTCATCAAAATTATAAATTATACAGCCCAATACCATATTGTAATTTGTATCAAAAACAGCGTATAAGGTTAAAAGGTTAATGCAAAGCAGTTACATGGGAGTAGTTCAACTAAATCTTTTGGCCATGATAATCATTCGACGTGTTCCGTTCAATAGAATGATCAATCACTATTCTACAGCTTATTTATAGTTCGCCCAACAGCTATGCAATACGGAGGGAAGTACTTAATATTCATATTATTTATTAGTAACTAGCTGTGCCCGCGGCTCCGCTCGCGTGGACTACAGAATCCGCTCCCATTCCCACTTCCGCTCCCTATCCCACTTCCACTCAGACTCTCAATCTCACTCTCAATCCCGCTCCCGCTCCCGCTCCAGGTCCAGGTCCAGGTCCAGGTCCAGGTCCAGGTCCAGGTCCAGGTCCAGGTCCAGGTCCAGGTCCAGGTCCAGGTCCAGGTCCAGGTCCAGGTCCAGGTCCAGGTCCAGGTCCAGGTCCAGGTCCAGGTCCAGGTCCAGGTCCAGGTCCAGGTCCAGGTCCAGGTCCAGGTCCAGGTCCAGGTCCAGGTCCAGGTCCAGGTCCAGGTCCAGGTCCAGGTCCAGGTCCAGGTCCAGGTCCAGGTCCAGGTCCAGGTCCAGGTCCAGGTCCAGGTCCAGGTCCAGGTCCAGGTCCAGGTCCAGGTCCAGGTCCAGGTCCAGGTCCAGGTCCAGGTCCAGGTCCAGGTCCAGGTCCAGGTCCAGGTCCAGGTCCAGGTCCAGGTCCAGGTCCAGGTCCAGGTCCAGGTCCAGGTCCAGGTCCAGGTCCAGGTCCAGGTCCAGGTCCAGGTCCAGGTCCAGGTCCAGGTCCAGGTCCAGGTCCAGGTCCAGGTCCAGGTCCAGGTCCAGGTCCAGGTCCAGGTCCAGGTCCAGGTCCAGGTCCAGGTCCAGGTCCAGGTCCAGGTCCAGGTCCAGATCCAGGTCCAGGTCCAGGTCCAGGTCCAGGTCCAGTTCCAGCTCCAGCTCCAGCTCCAGCTCCAGCTCCAGATCCAGGTCTAGATAAAGGTCCGGCTCCAGATCCAGCTCCAGATCCAGATCCAGCTCCAGATCCAGATCCAGATCCAGTTCCAGTTCCAGTTCCAGATCCAGATCCAGATTTTTCATCGTAATCGACTAACTCAATCAAAAGTTATGCGAATTTATAGTTTTCAAAATCTCACATTACATGTTACCATACCCGCTCCCGCTACCGCTCACGAATTCAGTCGAGCATTTACACCCTACATTCTTCGCAGTGTATGCGAGTGTTCGGAAACTATAAATTCGCATAACTTTTGATTGACTGCACCGATTGCAATGAAATAAAGCCTATATGTTACACCAAATTAAGCCCCATGTTTCTGTGAAAAGTCCATCAAAGTCCGATCAGTAGTTTTTAAGTGATGCGTGCACAAACTCACAGACAAACAGACAAAAATTTCAAAAATGATCGAAATGTGTTCTGTTGCTTATCCTTAGACCCCCCAATTTTTTTTTGCAAATATCTTCAATGTACAGACACGCCAAGTTTACGATTTTATTTATTAGATAGCTGTACCCGCTCGCGTGGACTATACAATTGTTTTTAATCTCACTCTCAATCCGACCCCGACTCCGTTTTCGACCCTGACCCCGACGCCCACTCCGAGGTCTGCGCCCTGCTTACGGTACTGCATACATTGTCAAAAGATTACAAGTAATGAGTATCCAATATATATTTTATTTACTTAAAGAATATGTATTAAGATTTTTCATGAATCACTTGAGCCAAAATCGAATCGTATAAATATGATACCGATTGAAAGTGTCAATCATAAGAATCAATTCCTTCTGAGTACTTGCCCTCTGCGCTGCATAGCCCTGAATTCCAGTGCCTGACACAAGCCACCTCCAGGGTGGGCATGCAAACCATAGTCCACCTCGCGTATGTAGCCTTAGTACTCTCAACAGTTAGCAGGTTTCTTCGTATACCGGTGGGATGATTCTAGTGCAAGATCTGAACAGCAATACACTAGCATTGTTGGCCTATAGGTTTAACCTTTTCCTACCAAGCGGGCTGTCTGGGCCGTTCGCCATTTCAAACCTTAAAAAAACGTTACCCGAAAATTCTGTCATTTCATTAGTACCAATGATTGTATAGAAGGGGCATTATCCAGTACGGTTAGTATGGGAAAGTCACAAAGTATAAGAGATAGAGTAAATGGTTCTAATAATAATAAATATAAATATATGGGGACATTTCACACACGGCCACCTGATCCCAAACTAGGCAGAGCCTGTAATATGGGTATCAGACAGCTGATATACATACATAAAAACATAATATATATAAATAACATCCAATCACAAGGCAAACACAAGTGATCATCACACGAAATGCTTGCCCTGGGCGGGATTCGCACCCGCGGGGTCGCGGGCAGGTGTACTACCGACTAGGTTACGGAGCCGACAAAAAGTCCTAAAAAGTCTAAGAAACCATGACGTCGATTCTAAACATAAGTAGGAAATTAAATGCAGCGCTTTCTGTTAATTGTAGACACAAGGTTCTATCCATAGCATCATCTATTCCTGTCATGTACCGACTATGAACAAAAGCTGGAGGTAGTATATAAATTACAATAAACTGAGTGTGCGCTGTCCGTGCTTCTTTTATTTAGAAACATTCCAATCTCTTACAACCTACACTATTAATTTTCGTTATAAAATAACAAACGTTTATTTTTAATATCCGGTTTCGATTCCTGAGTCGCGTTCAGTTATTTTGAAAATCTATGAATGCAGTTTATCTTATCTCCAAAGTCGATGTTATGGTTACATAAAACAAATTACTCTATCTCTTATAGTTTCTGACTTCTCCATACTGATCGTGCTTGATTACACCTGTGAATGAAAGTTTTGAAAAAACCATAGAGTGTTAGGTCCGTAAGGTGAGCACTAGCAATGATGACCTATAGTTGCAATTGATAGTTTGTTAATATAAACATATAGATAGTTTTTATTAGTCAAATAATTTGATTGACCTGTTGAGCCAGGTGCCAAATTTTAATTCTCCTCACGTAACGGTTTTACCACCTCATCATTGCTCGACTTTGCCTGACAATGGTACCTACATACAAAATATATCATATTTTGACCACGACTGATACAACATATTTTATAACAGACAATATAAGTGTCCTGTCATTTGGACCCTACTTCTATACATTTCGACACAAATCTATAATTTGTTAACATCAAGTTTCATGGACACGGCCACGAGACAGATACACGTTTTTAGGACATCATCTTTATATCGTTCTTCTGTGCCATTTTGACATTAGGTAGCGGTCTTCATGGAGCTCATTCGGATGTCGTCACGACTGGATGCCGTCCGAGAGGACACAGTTTGAGTCCTGGACATGGGGTCACCTCGCATTTGTCTGTACCTGAAACATAAACATACACAAGCTGTAATACAATTTGGTACATAGACAAAATTAGTGGCATCAGGATGAGTTCAAAACGCATAAAGATAACTTCAGTCCAGCAGACGTCGTACCACATCCACCGCTGAAATAAAACAATGCATGTCATAGGCCAATACAATACGTTTGTTAAATAAAGGTTAAGCACCCTTATGGAAGACGAAAACAAGTTACCAAGCATTGCTCACTGAACTGAAATGCTCGTAATCGTAATGTTAACAAGGCAAAAAGTTAAAACAGTGCGGGGTTATTTTTCAAAAATGGCTCCCAATTAGCAGATTATTATTCACAACCTTTCCTAACATGTTATATAAACTTCTGTTTGTATCCTCATTATAATGATTCACTTACAAGCGAATATTGAGAGAAAAATCAAATTGTACCCGAGTGGTTTTCCTGCATCTGCAAAGACAATGTAAAGAATTCATGGGAAAATTCGCACAACAATTGAAAGAAAGAACACTCAAAACTTCAAACTGGAATACCTACAACAATTCTTTCGGCTGAAGAAAAACTAAGAGGTGGTGCCTATTGAGGCGGACCCAAAATACCAAGATTAGAATTCTATGATCATCAATCGGACGAAAATTTGTTATGATCTAAGTATACACTGAAAAACATGTGGTCGACCACATGGCATATTTATGAACGTTTAAAACAAGATCGCACAGTATGTTTTATGCCCTAAAAAAGTGACATTACCTTTTTATTGCATAGTCCGACAAAGCTTTTAATTCTAAATGTACTAGTGAAACTCCCGCGCGTCAATTCCAAGTGATTTGACGTTTTTTTTCAGTTTGACCCCCCCCCCCCCCCCGATCGTAAAACGCAACAATTTTTTTTTCTGGAAATCTATTCGCGACAGAATTTTCCTATGAACGTTATTTGGTTGGGTTATATTGACTACACATATTTATTTTATCAACTTCGCGAAAAAGTCAGTAGGAGCGCAGTTAACTTAATTTTATTAGTTTTTTAATTTTTATGTTATTATATTTTTTTAAGGCCGAGATCGAACCTCTGTCGTAAACAGATACATGCAACTATATGTCAGTATAGATTTCCAGAAATATTTTTTTTTGTTGCGTTTTTCGATCGGGGGGTCAAACTGAAATAAATTAATTTCTTCAAAACCACTTGGAATTGACGCGCGGGTGTTTCACTAGTACATTTAGAATTAAAAGCTTCGTCAGACTATGCAATAAAAGGGCATGTCACTTTTTTAGGGCAAAAAATATACTCTGAATCGTGGTCAAGTTAACAAATTAACTTAATGCAAGGGGACAAGAGTTAGTTCAAGTAAACAAGATCTTGGTGCGCTCGTATGAAGTTAGCAGGCTGTTCACTGTAATTTTGGTCGGTGTAGTATTTGTAATTGGTTATATTCGTACATCATGCTAAGAAACAATATTTTGCTACATTCGTATCCCAAAGTTTGTCTTTAGTTAATTGCTTAGTTCTGACTACTGTTATATAAATGTTATTGTAACTAATATTTACCACATGCTTCATTAGTGTGAATATCTAGATTCATCTGTTATATCTATTGTCATTCGTACGTAAAAGTGCAGTATTTACAAGCCATTTATCTTTAGAAAGGGATTTTCAACCTTCACCAACTCTAAATCTGGTGCAAAATAATTAGTGCCACTTCACCACTTCACACTTGCTAATAGTGCAAACTAAACGATTAATTATAAAGAAAACAAAACACAATAGTACTAATAGTAAGTAATAGATTGCAGAACGTCATAATCGAAATGAAGTAAGTCAATTAAAGAAAAGTTCCATGTTCATTCTCCAACGGGTATAGCATTCTATAACTCTATGTAATGTTTTAAAACGATATCCAATCTATAAAGACATTCCTGGTGTAGAAGGAACATGTTTTGTAATTATGGTTGCTAAATATCGTAACAGACAATATAATTAAAATAAGCCAATAAAATGGTGTAGTGCCTAGTATTCATACTTTTTATTTCAACATAATTGTTACAGTTAGTATCTAGGGCCAGTGTGTTATTAAATAAAATAAACAAAATAAGTAAAAAAAAAACAATCCAGTATTCCCGAACCCGAAAAACGTAAAAACCAAATCAAATTCATTCACTGAATTGAATTTCAAATTATACCTTAATTATTATAATCATGCTATTGTCACAAGTATTGTGAGCGTGACGCCGATTTGACCTCGTAGCGTCACACTGTGACTCTTGATTTATTTCTCAGTCTTGCATTTCATTAACTCATAGCAACAGTCTCGCTTGGTTAGTTTTTAGTCTTCATAATTTTCCGCCATTTTGTTACGAGAAATCCCGCCGTTTTTGCTTTGTTTGTGACATAATAATCCATTTTTGTTATCATTTTCATTTTAAAGATGTAAATATTGTCCTTTTTACCAAAGATAATATATTACGTTTTTACTTATATATACATCAGTCATTCATTATCATTACATTAGTTACTTCAACATGTAGTTGTTTTAGTAGTTTTGGTGCTATTGCTATCACTGTCTGCGCAATAAGTGCGTATAGTGTCAACACTTGCTCTTTGATTCTGGCAATTTCTCCAATTGTGTCTGTCTCTGTGACCAATTTGTGTCATGTTTCCATTTTCCGCTTGAGGTCGGCGAAATATTCCTTCGATCCTGGGGCACAGAATTATTATAATGTTATTGTAACACAGCAGTCCATGTCTCTCATGGTTTTGGAATAAAATAATATTTGTCGTAAAAGGAGTCCTTTGAAGGATTCTTGTGAAGCGATACATTTTGACCTAAATGTTGACTTCAGGTTTCCACGTGCTGCTCGAAAAGGTATTGTCTGGCATAGCGCTTAGCTTTTATATTGCCTGATAAAGATGTACGGCGAGAAAGCAATAATAGGTAACAAATGAATTTAGAACAAAATGTTTCAAATCCTCGCCACAGAGGTGAACTCTTGATAGAACAGCCAATTGATTTGATGTAACCTCCAATCCAAACACCAGGAGCAAAATTAGTATAACGATATTTAGGAGACTCTACTAAGTACTATGAAATTTAAACTAATTTCATCTATGTTTACAACTATACGTAATATCATGTATCACCAACGAACCTCTTCTTCATCAGCCTGAGGATCTTTCGCTTGCAGACGAAGATGATGAAAATTATCAGACCAATGAGGACATTGTACGCGTCTGTGTACCGCCAGAAGGACTCGGCGTCAGGATAGATGGCGCTGATGACTTCCAGCAGCCAGTTGATACCCATCACTACAAACAGCTTCACGTAGAGCAGGAGTCTGGAATAAAAGTTGGTGCTATTGATAAGGATAGGCTTATGTTCTCTGTTAAATGAGTGCAGATTACAAAATGTTTGGCTGACTGACGGTATTCTCTAATTGGCAAAATTGGACTTTTTTGACATTGGAATTTGAACTTGCAATTGGATTTAATGCAAGAAGTCACTAACTGCATAGTGTTAGTAACTTGTAATAAGCTAAACTCTAATAACTACGGTTATTCCCCAGCAGTAAATCATCAATCAATCAATCATATAGGTATTTATTTGCGAACATAGGTAAAAACATGATGTTAACAAAAAGTAGTGTGGCAATCTATTTTCCGCCATACGGCATAGAGTACGGCATGCCATACGGCAAGCATAGAGTTATAAAAAAATCAGTTAATGTCAGTTATATAAATATTAAGAATAATGACAAGAATTATCTGAATGGAAAGTAAGTATCAGGTATACATCAGTGTACATCGCAAAACATGGTGTACATCAAAAACTGTTATCATTCATGAATTTGTTTACAGAGTAGTATCATTTTCCTTCTAAAAACTTAAATAGGTTACTATTGTATAAATTCATATGATTGCAGCTAGTGACATAATTAATAAAGGCCATGAAAAAATATCATAGAATAAGGCGGAGTCATTCTGGCCAACGATCAACTTCGGGTCTCGTAAGACAATGACAAAATATTGTATTGACGAATTGATGAATTTGGTCAATTCATTTTGTTAAATTTTTTTTATTAATCCTACAGATTTTTGACGGATTGTAAAGTCTCGTAATTCAATATACTCCCGTCTATAAAATCTTAGATGAATACATTTCTTGCCACTCACCTCTGCTTGTCGTTCCTGTGCTGGTCATGCATGGCGCTCTCTTTGGACTTGAGCACCGAGGTCTGCCGCTTGATCTGCGTGATCTTGATAGCGGTCAGGATGAAGAACACCATGTTCGCCACGCAAAGGATCACGATCGGACCGTACAGGTATAATAGCTTACTCGTTCCTGAAACAGTTCATTGTTTGCATATGTTTAATAGTTCTTTTTTTTCCTAGTGTGACCGCGACTTCACGTGCAGACCACTGAATTATGTACTGATGCGCTTTTTATAGTATACTCCTATATTGGACATGCTCAAAAGAATATAATAAAAAATGGAGTGTGCGTGCGTTACCACAATAAGGTTCCGAATGTAGTTATTAACTTGTCTGAACAAAAATTCAAATCTTCTTTAAGAGTTAATCTGTGCAAGAAAGCCTACTATAAGTTAGATGACTACTTAAATGATAAAAGTCCATGGAGTGCTTGATGGCTCAGCATAGGTAGACTTAATGATTGTAATGAATAAGATAAATCAAAGGTAGGGCCCTGTGCCGTTGGGTTTGTTGCCACTTCTTCCCCTCGGTTATACAGGTGGAAGTGGAGTAGTTTTAGGCAGAATTTGACGTCAAAAAGAGAATAATGTATTCCAATTTTGAAAATAAATATTTTGATTTTGATTTTGGAGTACTGAGAGCTACAACCTCAGATGTATAAACAAGTAAAAACCTCCCTCCCTACCTCCTTCCTCACCTACCTCCCTTCCTATCTCTGTGAAATCATTGTTCTTCCTTTTGACCTTAATTTTAACTAGCTAAGTCCGTAATATCACTCATCTCATAATAGTGACTAAGTCCTTGTCGAATTGTTGAAATAAAATCTTCACTGCTCGGCTTCTTTTCACCGTAGCCTTATAAATACATTTCATCCTTCTAATGGAACCAGAATATGGTTAAATGGTTCTCTAGTTACAAGCAAACATACAGACATTGCAATACTTGCAAATTATGAAATCGTCATTTCAAAAGTATTTGTCCTGTATGTCTGGTAGATGATGGAGTGCGCTAAAGTTTTAATGACTTAAGGGAAAATCCTTACCAAACAGGAAGCATCCCTGGTGCTTAATGTTGGGCATGAGCGGATGAGCGGGCAGGGCAGAGAACTCCAGGGCGGCCAGTAGAATGGTGAGCGCAGACGGCACACCAAACGCGTACATGGCGTAAGCGCAGAAACGGGCGCGCGTCGACAGCTTCTCCGACAAGCCGCGCTTTCCGCTGCAATCGAAGTATCAAAGTCAAGTTTAAAACTTATGTAGAAGGTAGGAAGGTATTAATTATAAAATACTCGTAATTATATATGTATGTAAACGATTTATTGTACCAAAATTAACAACAAAAACAATAACAAAATAGTAATAAAACTGTCTACAAAGGCTGACTTATTCTACTTAGGGATCTCTTTCAGTCAACTTTAGAGTAACTGAATGGACTAGTCGGTCATTGTTACCAATCTATAACATTCTTTTACCTGCATTGGTGTGGATCAAGACAACTGTGAAAACTGCATGAAATTTCATTCAGTAGTTTTTGCGTGATGCGGTAACAAACATACATACAGACAGACAGACAGACAAAAATTCTAAATAAAATATTTTAGCTTCTATTGGCCCTTTAAAGACCCCTCATCCATTTTTTTTTATATCTATTATGTACAGACATAGACCAGTTACAGTTTTATTATAAGTATATAGATATATGTCATACGCTTTAATTATATTTATTTATTTCTCTTAAATATAAGTAAATGTTTCATATTTTACATCTAGGTGGTAATATCGCTAAAATCGGTAATAAAATCGGCAGGTCTTATTTGTTCCAGAGAACCTTTGAATAGAGGGTAGGTAAGAATATTAGAGAAAGGTAGTTTGTTTAAAGTAGGAGTATAGTTTATGTAATATAAGATCTAGTAGTGCGTTGGAAGGTCTTGCAAATAATAGAGTGGACGTTGACAAACATATTTATAAATGTAACAGCGAATTTATAACCTAGAATAGCGGGGATTACCTCTTTCCAGGTCTGAAAATAACTGAGAGTATTGTGGAAAATCACCAGCCACACCGGTTTTTACTCCCACCTCGCTGCGCCGGCGCAACCGGCATGACTTGTTACTTAAAATACTTGCATTTAATTACGTGCAATCCGAGGTGGAAGAAACTGATCGCCAATAACTTTATTTTAAAACATTTATGCCTAACAGGCTAGGTAAGTATAGAAGTAGATTCCATATAAAAGGGTTAACCTATGGTAGATTAAAGATTATAGATACGTATATATTGGGCCCATTCTGAAGGCACAACGTTAAAATTTGACAGCGCTAAAATTGGTTTCGTCTTTATCTTCATAATACTGTGTGACAAGGATAGCAACAGTTTTAGTGCTGTTAAATTTTAACGTTGTGCTTCAGAATCGAGCCCACTATCCATTTATCCACATACTTAATATGTACTTTATGTTATACATTGTAGTAACTTAACTTACTAATGTATCTATACTTATTTAAGAATATACGAGCAATATTTTATCATAAAATTTCAATGTGTCCCGCTATTTAAATTTTCTGGTTTTTTTTAAGGTTAACTGGAAGAGATCTCTCTATGAATGTGCTTGTGTTTTTTTTATATGTTCAATACAAACTATAATAATCACCGGTATCTGCGTAATTGGGTTAAGTGCCTATGATGTCATTTGTTAAGGAAACTGGAAAACCAGTAATCATATTTATCCGTTATCTAGTAACCATACCACAGGCTCTGCCTAGTTTGGGACTAGATAATTGGTGTTAATGTCTGAAACATTTATTTTATAATTATTACTAAAAATATTAACAAGTAAAAAATAAGTACAATTAAACGATATCAAATAATATCGAATGTTAAGCATTTTTTTTTCTTTTTTTTATTAAATCGCTGGTGAAAGCAGCTTATTTCACGTCTCGGGGTAAACGATTATTATAAATCAGAGTACATATACCGTGATAAAAGTAATAAACATATCTAAAGTAATAGTGATAATAATAAAAGTGATGTCAAATAATGGTTTTCAGGTATTTTACATGTCCAAATAATCGGTGCGTAGGTACAGTTAGGTACAGGATGAGTACCTAATTAACGCGAAGCTCATTTGATTCACTTACTGTGAATTCCCACTAGTTAATCATTAACTCGACCTCCGACGACCTCCGTAGCGGAACGGGTAGCTCTCGGACTATCATGCCGGAGGTTGCGGGTTCGAATCCCGCAAGGGGCAAATGTTGGTATGATGAATATGAATGTTTGTACCCAAGTCTTGGATGTTTATATATTTATTTAAATATGTGTATCCATTATCAAGTACCTAACCATACCACAGGCTCTGCCTAGTTTGGGACTGGATAATTGGTGTGAATGTCTGAGATATTTATAAAAAAAAAACTACGTAGTTATATTTAGTATTCTCCGCTGGTATAGTCTGTTCTCTATGATCAATTACTAAATGAGCAACTTTATTCTAATTTTAACTTTATTATCATTGGATAATGTGCGACTGGGCAAGCGTAGTGTGGGACGCCCCCTGGCTAGATGGAGCGACGATCTGCGTAAGACGGCTGGCAGTGACTTAATGAGAGGAACACAAGATCAGGTTCAGTGGCGCACCTTGGGAGAGGCCTATGTCCAACAGTGGACTCTTTCAGGCTGATGATGATAATAATGATGGATAAGCTGCTAGAGCTGGTCAGTTAATTTGGAATGTGACTGTATCACAAAGGTTTTTTTAGTCATGCAAATAAAGCAACACTACAGGGTAGAGTACTACTAGGCCTCACGTGAGTGGTGTTGCTGCCCGTCATCAAAATGTGTAATTTGTGGACGCCATTTGTTGCGCACTCAACATATATATTTTTAATCCTTCAAAACCCCAGGTCATTCCCCTAGGTACCAGTTTGCGTTTTTAAGGTTCCGTACCAAATGGTAAAAAAACGAATCGTCCGTCAGTCTGTCACAGCTGCTCATTTCATAGACTGAAAATTTTAAATAGTTTTAAATAATTTGCCCAATTTTATTGCAAATGAATTAAAATATATTTTAATTGCTTAAGGGGGTAAATTTTTGTGTGGTTACTAGGTTAAGTGGGGTATGAAAGGGTATAATTTGTACATTCTAAATGAGGTTTCTTATTTATTACTTAAAAAATACTAGTCTCCAAACATTTCACAGAGAAAAATCTGAAATAATAATAGTAGATAGAGGTTTATGTAAATATCATTATTTGGTGAATATAATACCTATAAATATCTTTTTAAATATGTTTCCTTCGAAGGTATGGAACCCTCAGGGCGCGAGTACGGCTCGCACATGACCGGTTTTATTTTAGCCACGAATAACCATAGTACGTAACATATAACATTTAAATACCAGTAAGATAGTAAGTAACAGGTTTACGTACGTCATCACGACCGCAGAAAAAATACATAACAAACAAACACAGCCTACAGAAAATTAATAAAACAAAGATTTTATTTTTCTATTTTGAATATATATTTTTTGCAGCTTACCTGCTTCTCAAATAAATCGGTGGTAACTGGGAAACCTGGTAAGTCAATTTTTGTTTGGTACATCATCATATCAGCCCTTAGACGTCCACTCCTGGACATAGACCTTCCCACTTCCGGCCACCTTCTTCAGGTCGTCGGTCCACCTTGCGGCGGGACATCTCACGCTGCGAGTGCCGAGCCGATGGGGGGAACATTTTCTGTCATTTGGTCCCTGTTGTGTCTATCCGATTGTTTATGGTTCAACAGTTATTAATTTTAAAAAAAACTCATGTAAACGCTTAGAACGTCCATTACTAAAAAAAAATATATTTGATAATGTTACTATTTCCATTAAATCTACTAGCATGTGCCAAACGGGAACTAATTTCTGATTATTTTTAGATTCCACGATATCTTAACTTTATTTCAAGTTATAGTTGAAATTTTTTTACAGAAAATTAAAAAAAAATTAACCTAAAAAAATCTAAAAGGCACGAATAGCGACAAAATGATAGGAAATGATCTCCTTCATCACTACACTTCGTTTGGACCACTACCTACTGATGGCACATCTTTATACCGATAGCTACATTGTGTTTGAAAATGTCACTCAAGAGAATTTAGTTCTTAATTTAGAACTAAACTGATAGATTAATTAGTGTATGCAGCTTAATATACATAATTAATGACCTACCTGAAAGTCCACCAAATATCGAAGCACATCACGTTGAGCCAGAAGAATGCCGACAGCAAGAAAAAGTAGATTACAAATGCTGAAACAAACAAAAATCAATGAGAATCATTCATATAATAAGATTTTTTATTAGTATGGCGTAAGCGCTATAAATAGCAGAGCATTTTATTATTTAAATTATTAAAAAGCATCAAGAAATGACGAAGTTATTAAAGTTTTTTAACGCAACTTTTCAAAACGCGCGCTTTTTATGCCGACGGAACTTGTTACAACCCGCGCTGGATGTTCTCGTCCTCGTTCAGATTTATTTCGCCAGATCTGTGTCGTGCGTGTTCTGCAACGTGACGGATGTTGTCACTTCCGGTCACTTCCGAACTATTGCACTAAAATTGCTGTATCTTGATCATTTTTGATCCGATTTACATATATTTTTTCTTAGTATTTATTGAGATTTTAGCGCTAAATATCTGGATACTTAACAAGAAACGTGACTATAATCTAGTTGTATCATAAGTAGTATAACTTCATTGACCACATTTCTTGGCTAATGCTATATGTAAACATTTATTGACCACAATATTTAGTGTACAAACAAGATCTTGTTCAGAATCAAGTTTTTTTTTTCAGTGTAATTAAGGATGACTTCTGAATAAAAATTTCTGATAAAAATACATACAGCTCATCGGGAAGGACCGACAAGGATGTCAACAGGTGAAGTGACGATGAGAGGTAACGGTGGCGTTAAAATCATTCACTGACAGCTCTCGAAAGGTGAAGTAAAACATCGAGAAGAGCCCGCCTGAGATAATCAACGAGTTATCGCCAGTGACCGGAGTAGCTATTTTTGGTACTTGCACTTGCATTATGCTGTCATAGTATGGAATGCCGTTTTTTAAAGCATATCCCGGAGTTAACTGCCTTAAAAAAAGAATAAGATAATGATTTATACAATACAATACAATACACTTTATTGCACAAACAATTACAGTTACACGTTATAAAAGTTAAAAATAGTACAATTTAGGCGGTCTAATCGCTTTAAGCGATTTCTTCCAGACAATCTTTGGGTAGAAAATATTATGTCAGAGAAGTTGAGCGTTGCGCTGATTAGGAAATTTAAATGATAAATAGGTACTTATATGACTATAATAAATAAAATAACACAGCCAATAAGTTATAAATATTAAGTTTTTATTTATATGTATTTGAAGTAAGTGTTTTTTAATCAAACTTATGTCAGTGTTTATGTAAAAGTGCAAAAAAATTTGCCTTCCGGACTCTTCACTCGTTAATTAAGGAGCTAAAAAAATTACATCACCATATCACACTGATTACTTATAGAGTTCATTCGAATTGTTATGTTTATACCGGCCATAATTTTGTCAAGCCTGACGGCGGCGCACGGAGCATCTGTTCGAGAATATCAGAGAGATTCTGTACAAAAATAAAGTTTATTTTCGTTTATCGACCAAAGTAATATCCGACGACGCGACGTTAGTCTAGTTTGATGCGATCGCGACAGGCTTGCATGTATTTTAAATCGTTTTTTAACGATTTTCTATTCGTTTTTGTTACTGTTTACGAGTAGATAGACATTAAAAGTATTAGTAATAAATACTCAATAAATTTTTCATATTACATATACATACGTACACTTTTCTTATCTTATCTTATCTTCTTAGGAAGACCTGGCGACACTTCGACCCTTCAGGATCTTTTGTGCCAAACCTCTGACCACCGATTTAGTGGACTTAGTGGACTTCACATACGCCTTCGAAATTCTTCTTTGGCATATGCAGGTTTCCTTACGATGTTTTCCTTCACCGAAAAGCCTGTGGTATTACAAATAAACCGTACTTAAATTTCGAAAAACTCATTGGTACGGGCGAGGTTTGAACCCACGACCTCATGAACGTGAGGCGAGTGTACAACTAACCAGGCTACCACGGCTCTCTTTCTTATCTTAAATATGATTTCTCATGTGCATGAGTCACATTCCTAATGAACCTAGTACCTTATTACATGATGATAAAGTTAAAATTAGAATGAACTTGGTCTGGTACTACGACAAACCAAATAATGGTCTACCGGTACCAGGGAGGATTCAGAGTATGTGTTTTCAAATTGTGTAATAAATAAAATAAAAAATCCTACCGCATTGACTCTACTGTGGGTTAAGGAAATGACATGACCACTGTATATAAGTTCGTACTGGAGGTTACCTGAATCCACTATCTCTGGCGTTCTAGAATACCAAGGTCCTCGTAGAACAGTACAACTAGTTGGACTAACCCCAACGTCATCATCATCAGCCGAAATACGTCCACTACTGAACTAAGCCTCCCCAATAGAATGCCACTTTTGGTAAGCAGTCCATTGGGGGATTCGCCATAATTACCACGCGTGTCAGAAGGATTGCTGATCGCAGTAATTATCTTAATATACACAGGAGAAAGCTGCCCTGACAACACCCACGGGAAGATGGGGGTGGCCCTGTTCTACGCCGGGAATACCCCCGTGTAAAATCTATATATACCTGAATAAAATTTTCCATGTTGTGAATATGAATATAAATATAAACTATAGCCAGCTCTAAAAAAAGAAATTAATATTAATATAATTATTGATAATCAAGATCATCTCACTAATCTATTAATTAATCTAATTTCCCCTATTAAATTTAAACGAGGCGGTCAAATTAAAGTACTGAACCTATCTCTGCGAGCGAGCGATAAATATACTCTAATTTGAAGTAATGATCCAGAATTAGGTGAATTATAATTGAAACAGAAAGGTTACTTGTCCATTAACATAACTATTTCATTATCTGCTTTAATGGGATTCTAATACGTTATAAAATATCATTTGAAAAACCCAGCGGATTATCCCTTACCACAATTACGACATAACAAAGTTCTTAACTGTTAATATGTTCGAGTTTTGAAATTCTACCTATTTCTCTTACCGGTGTGTGAAGTTAGCAGCCAAAAAAATTGCTGCCAAAAAAGTGTGAAGATAGTAGCCAATTTCTATAACCCAACTAAATTGCGAGTTGTGTCATTTTGTTCCATAAACTTATAACTAAACTCATTATTTGAGAGAGTTCAGCATCAAAATGTCAGCGTCATCATCTTCATAATAGCTTGTTGATTTCCACGGCTAGACTTAGGCATAAAGGTAATTACGTACCTAATCAAATCACAGGTCAATCAGCTAAGTCCGTTTGTTTGAATTTAAACAAATGGACTTGTAATGTAGAATTAATTGCTTTTACTATCTAATTATTTGTTAATTGTCTGTCCATTTGTATTCGTTTGTCTTAACTACTTCGAGTTTTAGGACTCTTGTTTTTTGTTTTCTCTCACTTCTGTAATTTATGAGTATGGTCGTTTATTTTCATTTGCAGTAATCCTTCGCAAACACAAGGACATTGCGTCCGGCGGCAAAACATTAAGTAATGTGTGTCTCGCCCCAAATTTGAGAACTATACATAAAATCAGATACAGTATGAAATAATACATAGTCCACTAATATTATAAACTAGCTTTTGCCCGCGACCTCGTCCGCGTAAGTTTCGATATTTACACATCTTCACTGCTTTTTACGATTAATTTGGTATCCCGTAGGAATGTGATGTTTTTTAGGGATAAAAACTTTCCTATGTCCTATTCCAGGCCCTAACCTATATGTGTGCCAAGTTTCGTCCCTGATTGAAGCGTTATTGAGTTACAAACATCCAACTTTCTCATTTATAATATTGGGATTCAATAGTGGGATGCGAAAGTTTGGATGTTTGGATGTTATATTATATAACAGCATATTTAAATATATTATAGCTACGTCTATTACGGGTTTAATACTCTTATGTACACTTTGAGTGACCAAATTACAAAACACAAACATATCTTTATAATTTTAAGATTTTTTTCTTGTAAAACCGCGAGATTCGAAAGTAATATTTTTACAAGAAAAACATACATTAGTTGTGCAACTAACAAGTATGTATGTTCACATACATATTGATTTTATTATAAAGATTTCTTCACATCGACATACAATGAGTCAACTCGTGACCAGATTGTTGCGAAGTGTTAAGACGGAAAACACAACTTTTTCGTATAATTACCTACCTACTTATTTACTGTATTGCGCAAAAAAATTAACATACACATACATAACCTACCTACAGTGGGGGACCGAGTTAAACTTGGACGAATTAACCATCTGACTAAAAAAAAATCGCTAGGGCTTAAAGCTCCTGGTTCGTCGCAGAGGGGGTACAGGCGAGAAAGGTAACATTACTCGTCCAGCGATTAATTAGTTAAGGAGTTAAAGTGATGTTGGAGGAAAGTGTCAGTTATTTAATAATGGTGTGTGATACGTATATATATAGTCAGTATGTATAGTGCGTTATAATGAATTATCAAGTTTAATGAAGTGAATCACAAAGAGAAGGAAATCTAATAAATAAAATCGTAAACATCGCGTGTCTGTACATTGAAGATATTTGCAAAAAAAAATTGAGGGGTCTAAGGATAAGTAATAGAAAACATTTCAATAACTTTTGGAATTTTTGTCTGTTTGTATGTGAGTTTATGCACGCATCACTTAAAAACTACTGAATGGATTTTGATGGACTTTTCACAAAAACATGGGGCGTAACTCGGTGGCCTAAACTAAACAAGGTGGCCGGTAGCGGCTGGATGCGGAGGGCGGAGGACCGGGTGTGGTGGCGTTCATTGGGGAAGGCCTATGTCCAGCAGTGGACGTCTAAGGGCTGACATGAAGATGATGATAAGTAATCTATCGTACACATCGATACTGCGCATGACCAGGAGGTCTTGTACTTCGACAGAGGGAACGCCTGTGTATAGCGACTACCTACCACCGTAAAAGGATTCATCGTTGGCCGAAATACGTCTAAAGCTGAACATAAGCCTCCCCAATGGAATACATTCTTGGTGGCTCTCCATTGAGGGATTTGCCATAATCACCACGCTTAGCAGGTGGATTGTAAGCAGTAATGATCTTAAAATATACAGGCGATCGCTGCTGCCCGTCCCAGGTGCAATCCCTTAGTCGCATTTAAGAGACCCACAGGAAGTTATGGGTGGCCCTTTTCTAAGCCGGGAACCATACACAGACACACACACACATACGCTGTTGTACACTAAATTCATCCTACCATGTGATTTTTTTTTGGTAAAATTTTATATGTATTGGTGCACAATAAAAAATATTAGTATTGAACAACACGGCTAAGGATTACAGACCGTAAAAGGATGGACGGGAAGAAAACAAAATAACAGAAGGGGAAATATCACCATAGTTCATCAAACCACATGAGCAATGACTGTTTATGAGTAATTAATTAATTGCAAAACAAGAAAATTGCGCTCAGGACTATCCTTCCGCACCCATTGTCTGGAGGTGAGGAAACGAAACATATTAGTAATCTGAGGAAAATTGGTCTGTTGACGTCACGTCGCAACATTGACCATCATCTCAACTGTTGCCTGTATGTATGCAACAGTTTCTATCCTTCCCGTGGATGTCGTCAAGGCGACTAAAGGATTGCACCAGGGACGGGCAGCAGCGTTCTCTTGTATGTGTATGTTAAGATCATTACTGCGATCACCAATCCGCCTGCCAAGCGTGGTGATTATGGCAAATCCCTCAATGGACATCTAACCAAAAGCGGTGTTCTATTGGGGAGGCCTATGTCCAGCAGTGGACGTATTTAGGCTGATGATGATGCAACAGTTGAGATGATCGTTCATGCTATTGCATAACCCGAACAATAAATAAATAAATATGACAAATATACATACATACATACATACATACATACATACATACATACATACATACATACATACATACATACATACATACATACATACATACATACATACATACATACATACATACATACATACATACATACATACATACATACATACATACATACATACATACATACATATACAAAACACTTGTCTAATCCCAAACTAGGATTTTCTCCTGTGCTATGGGAATTAAACAAGGATAGAACAATTCACTAATATAATATCCAGACCGGGACCAACTTGTACAAAGTTGTCTCTTCCCAGTTGTCGAACCTACGACCTCTGGCTACCTCTGGCTCTGGCGACCTAGTCCAATGGCTATCCCATAAAAGCTATGGAATACATTTTTCGACTAAATTAAATTCCCTACAGCAGCAACAGCGTTCTCCTGTTTATGTTACTACGATCACCAATTAAGCGTGGTGTTTATGGCGAATCCGCCAATGGACAGCCCACCAAATGTAGCATTCTATTGGGGAGGCTTAGTTCAACCGAGCCGAGGACGTATTTCAGCTGATGATGATGAAATTTCTTAATTTCTTATCATTACCTATGTTAAAAAAGTTGCATTTATTGCAGTGTGTCGAGTGACTGCTTTAATTGCAACACAGTTGGACACTCAAGGTGGTGTTGCATGATTCAGCTTAAATTACATCTCCATTGTCGACTGCTACTATAGTATTTTTCATTTACTAGATTATATCTTATCTTCTTAGGGGGCCAGGAAGACCTGGCGACACTTCGACCCTTCAGGATCTTTTGTGCCAAACCCCTGACCACCAACGGTGTCCCAAGCCGATTTGGTGGACTTCACATACGCCTCAGAATTTCTTCTTCGGCATATGCAGGTTTCCTTACGATGTTTTCCTTCACTGAAAGCCCTGTCGTATGAACCGTAGGTACTTAAGTTTCGAAAAACTCAAAACATGAATTTCATAAAAACTTAAAGTGAGTACAATCAGCAACGAAAGTCCATGAACACATAAAAAATTTACAAAACCACTGTACACTATTAAACATGTTATGTCTGCTATACATAAATTCAACCCGACACGGGAACGAGATCAGACGACAGGAATCGAATATGTGTAGTTGAATTTGTTTGATGCTTTTGATTGTTTGACATTGTTGTTTCACCAATTTTGTCCAGTCGAACGTGTGGGCTTAAATGTGTGTACTGAACAGAATGTTGTACAAGTTGCACATAACATTGTCAACTTATGGACAGTTGTTTGGGGGCCTTCTCCGTAAGATATGCACCCTAGTTAAGTCCAGTGGTTTCCTACTGAGATCACCAGCTCTGCGAGCCTACCTACTTTCAAAAAGAGTCTGTGCGCCTGGTTTGTCAAGTAGTCTTACTATGAAGAGTACTTCCAGAACTCGTTGATGTTAAGAATTTTATTCAGCATACTTATTTTTAGTCTTGTTCTATTGTGTAAAATTTGATTTGACCTGTAACGGAAATTATTAATAATCCTTATTAATGCCTATGTCTAAGGAATTCGGCTATTATCCGTTTAACTAAAAAACAATTTTGTACTATCGGCCGGGTCATGGACGTATTCTGATAAGATAGTTCTCTAATCTATCGTTTACACGCAAAACGCTTATAATAACTCATTAGATAGTAAATAATTGTTGCAAAATTTTGGTAAAAAATGGTTGTAAAATTTTGGTAAAAATTGGTTGTAAAATTTTGGTAATGTGTTTCGCGACTTCTGAGGTTGATTGTACCTAGGTAAACAGGTAATGAAGGCGCAAGGTAAATACCTGTACAATTTAATTACACGATAAGTGCTTGTTGACACGACATTGACGACTTACTCATACCCTACTCCTCACTAATCGCCTCATCCGACACGGTCAGTTTGAGAGAAAAAAACACATCAAAGGCCATTTGATTACCATGTAAATTACCGCTTTTTTCTCACGCTAAGAATTTTTGTTTCTATACAGCGTTTGTTCGTTGCGTGCGGCATTACTCTAAGTCCACCTAAAAGTCTTGTTCTGTTGATTCAACAATTTACGTCTTTGAAATTACAATAACATGTTTTACAAACACAACAAGTACATAATGTATATATTTATTTTAACCACAGAATTATTATGTAAGTAGGTATAATCGGTTATAATGTCAACATTATAATACGTTCTTATACAACTATGTCCGGCGACTTCGTCCTCCTGTGGAATTTCTTAAAATCTTATATTTAAATAATATTTCCGAAACGAATCAGAAACGTGGACACTGACGGTGGGCCTGATCCACAAGTGTCAAGTCGCTCAGCGAGCTATGGAGAGCTCGAGGTTTCTTTGAAGGATATGATTCGTAATAAAGAGATCCGACGGAGAACGAAGGTGACCGACATAGCCGAAAGGATAAGCAAGCTGAAGTGGCAGTGGCTGGGCCACATCTGTCGCAGAACTGACGGACGTTGGGGCAGACGAGTTCTGGAGTGGAGACCACGGATTGGCACGCGCAGGGTGGGACGCACCGCCGCCAGATGGACCGGCGATCTGAAGAAGGTGGCCGGAAGCGGCTGGATGCCGGGTGTGGTGGCGTTCATTGGGGAAGGCCTATGTCCAGCAGTGGACTTCTAGGGGCTGATATGATGATGTACCAAACAAAAAATGACTTACAAGGTTTCCTAGTTACCATCGATTTATTTGAGAAGCAGGTAAGCTACAAAAAATATATATTCAAAATAAAAAAACATTTAAATCTTTCATTTATTAATTTTCTGTAGGCTGTGTTTGTTTGTTATGTATTTTTTCTGCGGTCGTGATGACGAACGTAAACCTGTTACTTAATAGAATAGAATAGAATAGGTCATTTATTCATAGCTACGACACACACATACATGAGAAATAAACAGAACAGAAATTAATAAATTACAATTTAAAAATAATCAAGGTACCTATGTGTCGCAGCAATAAAATGGCGCTGACTCAGCATAATGCTGCAGCACGCTACGCGCACTCCAGCGCTGGTATTCTGTCAGCACCAGGTCAAGTGACTTCACAGATTAAGTTTTTTTTAAATTGTGCGTAGAGGGCTGTCAATGTATTGATGTACATAATAATATTAAATATATATAATTTAAGTTTGTAAATTAGTACTTACTATCTTACTGGTATTTAAATGTTGTATGTTACGTACTATGGTTATTCGTGGCTAAAATAAAACCGGAAGCGGCTGGATGCGGAGGGCAGAGGACCGGGTGTGGTGGCGTTCATTGGGGATGGCCTATGTCCAGCAGTAGACGGCTAAGGGCTGACATGGTGATGATGAATAATATTTAAGCAGTTTCTAGGCCCAGAGGTTTGAACTGTGCGTTGATAGAGATCAATCAGTTTATTTTTATTTTATTTGATTGCAATGTAGAACAACATACGATATCCACAAGCCGTGGTAGCCAAGCTGGTTGTGCACTCGCCTCACGTTCGTGAGGTCGTGGGTTCAAACCCCGCCCGTAACATTGAGTTTTTCGATACTTAAGTACGTTATATTAGAAAGAAAGAAAGAAAAAATATTTATTTACTACCATAATTGGCACACACAAAGAAAAAACCAACAAAGCAAGAAAAAGGAAAAAAAATATAAGAACTAGAGAAACAATTTAAATTTTTTAACATAGTTAAAATAGTATGCGTGTGCCGTGGCAGCAAAAGGGCAAACGACTCAGCATATGCCTAGACCAAGTAAGGTGCTAGGCGCTGATTTTCAGTCGCATTAAAATACCGTATTAATAATACCCAGGCTTATCCGTGAAGCTAAAGGTCGTAAGGAAACCTGCAGATAAAAAAGAAATTCTAACGCGTATGTGAAGTCCACCAAATCGGCTTGTAGAACTTATTAACCGACTTTTTTTGTTCTTCTACAAATCTATACGAACGTAATAGTGAACTTTTTGAATCCCGGAATTCAACAAATCTCGCAATAATGTAAATAATTTTACTATGAGAAAACAATAAGTTGATGTACCAAAAACATTCATGGATAGGTACTGTCAATACCTGTTCAAGGTAGTGTCAGAATAATAAAAGATTGTAACGTTATATGGGATTTTTGCGTTACTCACAATAAGCTTGATTGACGGCAGATATCAAGTACATAAACATAATAGACTACACAAAACGCCTATATCTAATACCTATTAACTAACTAGATATTTACATGATGTTTACCTGGTTTTTTTGGAATAGATCCCATATAAACATATTTCGTAACATAATACCTACTCAAGGTCGCCTTAATGTAATAACTGTAACAAATAACTGCCTTATATTGAAACATTAACGGCGTAAGAGCACAACCAGTGCCGGATTAAGACTTCTTGGTGCAAAGATGGGTAAGGATCGTAATTATATTTTATGCCAATAGTTTTTACAAACGATATTTAAAAAGATTGATAATCCAGGTTTAGATTGGGATGTCCGATTTTTAAATAATACATCAAATTTCTGTCACCTATTTTGTCATCGTGACAATTTGTAAAAAAAAACACCAATCTCGAAAGATCTCGTAAATGGCGAGATCTCGCGAGATTGATCTTTACGATCTAGCAAGATCTCGGCTTCGCCAACATCTCGCGATTGCATTCCCTAAGTAGTTGCCAAATAAACCTTAAAACCTTATAAAATAAAAAAAGTAAAAAAATTATACGTCAGTTGCGTATGATGCGGGTTCCCTTAATGAAATTTTATTTTAGTTTTCCTGGAATTTCTCGAAAATAATTTTCCTGAAGTTTTCACAAATACTTTTTACAAACTTTATACGGGTAGATAAACAATAAACCGTTGCCATAACTAGCCTTTTATGCGCCCAGTGCGAGCGTCTTATAACTGCGCCCTTGAAAATACCCACGCAGGTCATTTTTGCGCCCCTCCAAGGTCACCCTGTGCATGGGCACCGTTGGCACCGCCCTAGTTACGTCACTGGTAGTACCTATCTGCTTTTCTGTCTGTCTGACAAGTAATACAAAAGTTACTCACTCATCCAAACACACGAATTCAAGGAGATGTTGTTGACTAGAAGGAGAATCTGCATGGTGGACATGAAGAGGAAGCCGACGAAGAGGCACAGGAGGTAGGCCATCAGCACCCTGCCGTGGAGATTGCGCAGCTCTGGCAGCCAGGCGTACACGGCCACAGTGGCCAGGATGAAGACGCAAGAGATCAGCATGCCTGGTGGAATAAAATAATATAATTATGGGGATAATAGGCGAGAAACCATTGCTGGTTGGCCCATATCTGAACTGGTATCTTTGGATTGTTGCTTGTAACACTGGTCTTTGAAGAACTTGTCTGTAAAAGCGTTATTCTGAGAGAGCATCGATAACGTCCTGCTGTTACTTGTTCCATGTGCTAAGGATCCTGTATTCAGCGTGTTGTGAGGATGTTAGATTTATTTGTAAGTTTTGTGCCTTGCTCTGTGGATGGAACCGGAACTGAGATGGAAGATCAGGACAGACAGTCATAAAGTCAGTCAGATCAGTACTATATTACGAAGAGACTGATAAAACTACCACTGTCAGGTCTTCGAATAGCCCTCTAGAACGCGCAAAATACCCGTAAGTCAAAAAATCACTGGATTAACACATGTTAACACAATGAGTTCGTGATGCGGCACTAGAAGAGGAATCAATACGAATTAAAACGTCCATAGACGTATTGTCGCAGTAGGAGCCACAGGTATGACGTATATGATGTACTCGAACGTGTAATGAACGGGTCAAGCCAACTCATATATTTTTATAGGCATTTTTAAAAAGATGACAAATCAATTAACCATTCATTTCATATCAGCCCTTAGAAGTCCACTGCTGGACATAGGCCTTCCCCAATTAACGCCACCACACACGGTCCTCCACCCTCCGCATCCAGCCGCTTCCTGCCACCTTCTTCAGGTCGTCGGTCTACCTAGCGGCGGGGCGTCCCGCCCTGCGTGTGCCGATCCGCAGTCTCCACTCCAGAGCTCGTCTGCCCTAACGGCCGTCGGTTCTGCGACATATGTGACCCACCCACTGCCTCTTCAGCTTGCTAATCCTTTCGGCTATGTCGGTCACCTTCATTCTTCGTCGGATCTCTTCATTACGAATCATATCCTTCAAAGAAACCCCGAGCATATCCCTCTCCATAGCCAGCTCAGAGACTTGAAACTTGTGGAACAAGCCCACCGTCGGTGTCCATTAAACATTTAAACATCTATTAAACATTAGCACCGTAATCAATTATTTGCCATTATAATCTCACTAGCATCTGATAGTTGAAGAACTTCCACCCCCAAAGATTAGATGGAATTCTTTATCCACAGCCTATAACCTAAGTCCACTACTGTATCAGCAGGCCATCCCCAAAATACCTGAGTTTATGTACCCTAATCGCCACGCCGGGCAGGTATATAGGATGGTGCGTAACGCACAGAAGATGCTGCTACACCTCTGATTTATCCCTATGATGGATATAAAATAATGTTTTGTCTATAGATACTTACAGGAGCTGCTCACGGGATAGGTATCATGTTCATCCTGGTTGTCGAGGAAGCAGACGAGAGCATCCACGTGCGTGCGCGTCTCCCCATTCTGGTCTTCGTACATAAATGTGTCTATGCAGTACTTGTCGGGGCCCACGACTGTCCAAGGTGGGATGTTGTTTGGCAGCTCGATGTACAGATGACCGTTCTGAGAAAAAATTGGATGGGTTAACTTTGTGAACAAAGCATAGAATCGTCGTAAGAACTATGGCAGATCACGGCCACCTGAATATCGGCCAAGTGCAAATCGGTCTACGGACTCAATCGCGATCGATACATTGCAATCCTACAAAGGAGACGTTTACAAAATACCTGTATGACGCCCCGGACAAGTCCTTTTACAGTTTTTTTAATTAGACTATCGACCTTAAATTAGTGTTGTGGGCATCCCCACCAAATAAGGACCAAGGACCAAACAAGGATATGTCCAAACTCAACCTTTTTTTTTTATAGTTTAATCTAATTGATTTTACATATACGTATATTATATTAGGGAAACTATGCTTATGTTATTCTTCTAAGATAAGAGCTAACACATAAACAAAATCAATTTAAAGAAAGCAAAACGCCCAACTAACTTGAGGAGGCTGTCACACCTCCCGGAATATGTCTTACCTAGTTACAGCAATGTATATGGCATGCGAACGTGGGAATATATGTTACCACTAATTGTAAATGAATTGGCGAAAGAAATATAAAATACCTATGTAAATAGTAAAAAATACAAAAATGTAATAAAAAACACTACCTTCAGTAGCGGAAAACAAATAAGAATAGGTTATTATATAAGTACAATTCGAGGTTGCATAGATACATTTATTTTGTCATCTGTTCTGTACTTAACTCTCTTTATAATGTACAACAAGCGTTATCATGGCCCGCTGTGACCGAGCGGCCTCACCGCACATAGGACAAACCCAAGAGGTTTATCTCACTCGGAGTGCACTCGGACGTGTACAGGTTGGGGTGGCAAGTCATTTCAAGTATCTGGGCCACTGGGTCACGGATGACCTGTGTGACATTGAGGATATCGAGAGGGAACGCAGGGCGCTGTCTGTTCGATGTAACATGTTGGCTCGTAGGTTTGCACGTTGTACTACACAAGTAAAAGTGACTTTATTTAAAGCTTACTGTCAGTCGTTTTACACGTGCAGCCTATGGACCAACTATACTCAGCGGGCATACGGCGCCCTGCGCGTCCAATACAACAATGCGTTCAGGGTGCTGTTGGGGCTGCCGCGGTTTTGCAGCGCATCAACAATGTTCGCGCAGGCGCAAGTAGATGATTTTTACTCTATTATCAGAAAGCGCAGCGCCTCGCTTCTAAGTCGCTCCCGCGGCAGCACCAACAGTGTGCTGAGCGCATTGGCCGAGCGGTGGGACTCGCCGATGGTGCAGAGGTGGATGCAACTACATGCCAGCTCAGCACCATTCCAAAAATGATTTGTGTTTATTTGTTTTGTTTTGTTTTATTTTAATTTTAACCCAAATTTTATTCTAATACAATTTTATTATTCTTTTATTATTATTATTCTATTTTTTGTACAACAAATATGACATTATGTTGAAATAAATGATTTGATTTGATTTGATTTGATTTATTATGTGTGAGTTATGTAAGACATAGGATGTATTTTCTTATTAATGTTAAATAAGTAAAAAATAAAAACATAACTTATTTTCTCACTTTGCTCTTTAAGCAAATAATGTCATGTCATCATGATTTTATTGTGTAGAAACATTGAAATTTGTCACATTATGTATAAACATTATGTCCCCCGCAACGAAGCTATTGCACAATATTTCTAGATATCTGTGTACAAACTACAAAAATATGTCACGCCGCACCTCCATTCTATGCATTCGCAGAAAATACCTAAACAGTATTTCACAGTGTTTACGAGGCAGCGTTCAAATACGTGTTTGATATTCATAAACAAACAGTGTAAGTGCCTGTTTGTTCAGGCTGCATGAAAGTACGTAATCAGGGGTTTGTTTCGAGGGGGGTTCTTGAAGCTACACGTGTGGAAATAAAGTTCATTAAAGTTTAAATTACTGTCTCACGCGCGTGCTCTTAATATATAAATGTTTATGGCATTTGAAACACACAAGTGAACAAAGATCACTGAGAATCAAAAGAACTTACAGATGCTCAGATAAACTGATACTGAGGGAAATTAACATAGCCAGGCTATCAACTAATTGCAGCAAAAGGTACCTCTCAGAAACTAGAAAGGAGCTTTTTCAAGCACGCTGAAAACGCTCGTTAAATTAAGGGGCAGAAGTGGGACACACAGACAAGGAACAGATCTTTATTACATTGTTCTGACTGTATTAGAGAAGGAATCGGAAATGGGCTTAAAAAACAGCAAGCATAGAACCTTTTGGTATCTCAGTGGCGACTGTCGCGATACTCAACGATTCGGTACCCTCAATCCAGGTGCTGTGCTGCTTTCATATAAATTATATTATTAGAGGTGGGGTCTGAGAGGGCTTTAGTAATATCTAGCTATGGTCCTGGCTACATAAGGATACTTAGCAGTAACTTCGTGTTGGTTTACTGATATATTAGTTTCAGTTCGTTGACCTGTCGATGTTTGTTACTTTCAAACAAGGTGCAAAGCTCATTTAGTCTTCAAAAGTAAACAAATCAAAGAATAACTTGCTTCGACTACGTCTTCTGGTCTTACATAACTTTCCTAAGAGACATGTGGTTATTAATTTTACTTAGAGCAGCAAATTACACTGTAGATTATTGGCTAGAGAAAGTCAAGTAGCGAGTTCAAATCCTGCTCGCGAGAACCACATAAGTTCGTGGTGGTTCCGCCAAAGCTTTTTTGCACGTCTGTCTGTCATTGTGTCGGTACGTCGGATAACTCGACAACCATAGGATTGATTTGAGCTGAAATTCGGAACATATGTAAAATCTACCGCCATCCAGTGATGGCAAAATTATGGGCAGAGTCGGCCATTCATCATGATATACAAACATACCAAACTAATATAGGTCCTATATCTAAACATATTAGAAAGAAAGCACACTATGCTACAGCATACGTCATATGTAAATAATTCTAATATTCTAATACAAGGGCGAAAAACAGAGTTTTGTCTCTTGCACCGGTTGCTCGTTCAAAGGATCAAAATTCCACTTCGGATAGGCCAGCGTATGATTGACCGTACGAAGAATACTTTGCTGACTTTATAAATTTTAAAACCTTCCGTCGTTACAAATAAAGCTTACCGGATACAGGTATGCAACCTTTCCTTTATATTGACAATCATGAAAATTTCACGAGTCTACTCCCCTTGCCAGTCGCTAGTCGTTATAGTCTCTCGTTACGGCACGTAACGGGCGAAGCGACTACCTACCCAGTGTCAAATTGGAATCTTAGGCGAATGTTAACGAGCCACTTTGCAAATGCCGGAGCATTGACTCAATTACTGTCGTGATCAGTTTCAAAAGTGGAAAATTAATATGTTCCGCTATTTCCACTTCCAAGAGAAACTCTTTATAGGTATTGTTAGGCTTTTTGTATACAATGTTCATTTAGTTTATCCTTAGCACTAAGATACAGAGGGCCCTTTCTCATGAGCATATTTAATTCATGTTCATTAATTTTATATGAGAAAGGGCGCGCTGTATCTTAGTGCTAAGGATCACACCTACGGTCGTCTGAGTGGATGTATTGTTAGGCATTGAGTAGTGTAGGTGAGATCCTTAGCACTAAGATACAGCGGGCCCTTTCTCATGAGCATGATACATTATCCATGATATTAATAAAAATATTATATGGAACTACTCCCATTAGTCCTATATAGATGACTAAGACATAACTACTTTCTAAGAAGATCTGATAAATAACTAAAATATTTCAAAGAGTATAAGAGTTTCAAGGTTTTTTTACAACTGAACATTTTTGTAAACAACCTTTTGAGTTTGTTTCCATGGCGATATAAGGAAAACATATAAATTAACCTACTTAATCAGGAAAATCTTTATTTATCCGACTTTCAAAAGATATTATTAATTTATGTAATAAATAGATTTCAAAGGTTTCTAAAAAGAAATGAGACCTTTTATTTGTATAGGTCTTTTTTATGTTTTGCCGTGTGGTTTCCGGTAGAGTAGAATAGGCTCACTCCAATTCTTCCTGTGGATGTCGTATAAGGCGACTAAGGGAATACATTATAAAACATCAATCAGGCCTCCCCAACCCGGCTGGCCAGCGCGGGGAGTGTAGGCCAAATCCTCCGTCTGTCTCCGGCAGATGAGAGAGGGATGTGCTCCTGCAGTGGAGACAAAAATAACCTGATGATGATGTTTTCGATGTCTGCCATTCAGTTTGCCAAATATAATACTATTTTAGTAATACTATTACACTTTTCAATTCTAATTTCTGGTGCAATCAGTTTCTCTTTAGTTCCATCTCATGTACAGGGTTTAACAAAATACCTGCTGTGACTGGTTAGGGCACTCGATATGAAATACTAAATAACTACTAGAATATATGTTTCTGAAAATTCGAATAAAATAACATTATAATCTTTTCATACAGACCGCACAGAAGAGAGGAAAAAATCGTAATTTTCCATAATTGGTTATAGAATTTAAAATTTCAGCTCCATCGATTTAGTAGCTTTAGACTTATCCGGCGGTCAAGAAGACAGACAGTTGGACAAGAAATCTTTGCTATTAGAATGTCCATGTTGACAGTACTGTAATAATAAGATGTTGGGACATGATATTCTTTTCCTGTATTTTGTTAATAAATAAACCTATATAATTGTGGACCCTACCTACCTTTCTTTGCTATTCTTATTCTATACCCAAAGGTTGTCTGGAAGAAATCCGTCTTTAGCGATAACACCGTCTAGATGTACAAACGTAAGCTACAATATTATTGTATCTGTGTATTTTTTTATCATGCAATAAAGAGTATATAATTGAATAGAATTGAATTTAATGTCTTTTTGACAAATAAACAAAAACTAGTTTTTATAATTTACTATTTATATAGTAATTGAGATCTCAATTAATGAATCATTTAACGTAACGTGATCACAACGTGTCTGTTCGTCTGTTTTTCTCCGACAATGGTACATCCCGTCAATATCAATTCAATTTTTTCCGCACTATTGACCTAATTTCCTGCTCTTACTCCACTCTTATCTCACTGCATGTTTGTTTTGTTGATGTATTGATTATGAACTGATATTACTTACATATGTAGTAGCCGAGATTTCGGTTTCCGTTTTTTTTGACTGTATTTTTGATTTTGCTCCGATTTTTTATTTTGGTTCATGTTTAATGATATCGATGGGTTCAATAAGGAATAGCTCGAGAAACACTGTTCTGAAATGATTATCATCATCATCATCATGTCAGCCCTTAGCCGTCCACTGCTGGACATAGGCCTTCCCCAATAAACACCTGATTGATTATAGTCGTATTATTATAACTTTAAAGTTTTTTTTAAATCTACACTATATCTATCTACACTAATATTATAAAGAGGAAAGATTTGTATATTTGTAACGAATAAACTGAAAACTACTGGACGGATTTCAAAAATTCTTTCACCATTAGAATGCTACATTATCTCTGAGTAACATAGGCTATATTCATTAGTAAAGAAATTAGGGATCCCTAATAAAACTTCAATAATGTAACCCAAAGTGTAACAAAAATTACCATAAAATGTCTCATCGCATGCGCTGCGGAAATTATTGATGATAGAACAAATTTTTTTTATACAATATTAAAGAACATAAATAAAAAGAACTACTTATGTCCTGCATAAACATACATTTACTCTACGTTAATCCCAAAATGTCCACCCGTGCGAAGCCGGGGCGGGTCACTAGTTTTAGTATAAGTATGTATGTATGGTATGTTAATAGACATTTAAAATTGAGTCTTATTGAACTGGTAAAGAGCGGCTAAGGCGAAGCTTTGTCATTACTTACTTAAAACAAAAAATATATAAATTTGTCAGACATTCACAACAATTATCTAGTCCCAAACTATGCAGAGCCTGTGGTATGGTTACTAGTTATAGGATAAACATACTTAAATAAATATATAGACATCCAAGACTTGGGTACAAACATTCATATTCATCATACGAACATTTGCAATAATTCCTTATATCTTATTTCCACTAAGGACAGAAATCATTATTACCGAAGCATGAATATGGTATAGGTACGTACACTGTTGGACATAGGCCTTCCCCTAACACAGGCCACATTAAAAAAATTCAGGGATACATAGGTATTATTTGTAAACACTTATATAAAAATGGGAAACCCCTGTAAATAACAAAAAATAGAGTTTTATAAACTGTATAATGTTGGTGCTTATTTAATCTCTAGTCAGACACGATCAAGTATATGATAAACAGGTATATCCGGCAGAAGCCATGTCTGATATTATCATTAGAGGCTTGACATCACGCAAAATGTTTTTGTCATCATAATTAATGTGTTTAGGTGCACTCCTGGTGTTTATTTGGTCTATGGTAAAATTTTACTCCAGAACAATCGATGAGATTGAAAAAAGTTCTGTAATGGAATCCTTCTAAAAGATTACCGAGTTTGATTTATTAAATTTTTATTATGAACTGAAGGAATCATGCATTTGGAATATGTGGATGGTGACTGCGTATAGGAACCGGGCACGGAACCATTTGTGATCGATGAAAGCAGATGTGCCCTCAACTGAACCAATACTGAAGAAAAAAAACCAATAGTTGATTTGAACAAGATCTTGTTCCCTCGAACTAACTTTAGTCCCCTTCATCATCATCTGCCAAAATACGTCCGCTGCTGAACACAAGCCTCCCCAATAGAATGCCACTTTGGTGGGCTGTCCATTGGGGGATTTGCCATAATCACCACGCTTGACAGGCGTGTTGGTGAACGCAGTAATGATTTTAATGTACACAAGAGAACGCTGCTGCCTCTCCCTGGTGCTATCCTTAGTCGCCTTAACCACACCCACGGGAAGATTGGGATTGTCCTCATCAAAGATAATATATACTAGAGTTCCTCATGCATTTACTCAACTTGATCATGGTTTGGTTTCAGATAATCATAAAAATACTTTGGCTATCAAGATATACTTTGGGCATGTTGAGTTGGTTTTGACATTTAGAGCGTATGAGTGAAAGAAGAGTGACAAAAGAAATTTACAGTGCAAATGTTGAAGGAACTACAGTTAGATGTCGTCCTATAGGAGGACGTTCAAGAATCAAATTAGTATGTCCTGAAAAATACTAGGGTCCGCAGTGAGAAGTATAAAAGGAGGTGCATGAAAAGGTTGATGCATGTGAGTGAGGCTAGTGAGGTGTGTCAGGATCGCGCAAAGTGGCGATGCATCGTCTCTGCCTACCCCTCTGGGACCAAGACCATTATGTTAGCATGTATGTATGCTATCAAGACAAAATACCACTTAGTTGACTAGCATTTATTTCAGTGAAGATATCCAAATGTTTGATTTAAGAACGACTTAAGTTTTAGGCGACTTTAAAACCATTCCTTACCATTCTCAGATGATACTGAGGCGACGCCTGTCCAATCCTGATCCTCCATTCCGGCGACGTGCAGTTCACTTTACCAAAAACATAGTGAAACCGATGCGATGCGTTCACATTCTTGATCATTCTGTACTCATTCCACACAGGGGGATCGAACACTTGCGTCACATTCACACACTGTTTCAGCCGCGAATCGTAACCACTGCCAAATGGACAACACTTTCTTATACAAGTCTTTTTCTTGCAAAGGCATCCCTTTTCGACTCCGGAATCGGAGTCCAAGTAATATTCACTTTTTTCGTACTTCACGCCGTTGAAGTACACATCTCCGTTAGACAAATGTGTGCCCTTTGAAATATCCATAGAATTGTCAGTGTCACATAATTGCAACGAGCACAAAGTTTTTGCAACGAACACCAACAACAACAATGTCACTTTGTTATACATATCTTCGAGTAATTTCCGTTAATTTTGAGTTAGTTGAATAACAACATAGTTAACCATCTCTGTTATCGGACACTAACGATGTTTAAATGGTAGGTGTAGGCGCGTCTGCTGTCCACGCCGGTTCACTACTATAATGAAAAGTTATATGATTACTCAATGAGGGAATTCCGTTAAGGTAAAACCTCACGCCTGGGCAAAAACGTTTAATTCTCTCGAGGCATATTGGGATACTACACGGCTCACGACATGTGCGGATGTTCACAATGAACTACTCAAACTAAATTAAAAATGCCGGTAATGTTTTTTTGGCAGTCAAACTTCACGGTTTAATGTTCAATGTCATTTAAAAATATACAAAATACAATAGGTTTGTTTTTAAAGTTTTTTCTGTGAGACAAGGACGCTTAATTGTCAGTTATAATCGTTTAAATTAAAATAGGTGTATTTTAAAAATAGCTACTAAACATTGTCAATGTAACAATTAGGTCGATATTTAAACAACACAGTTTTAATTTTATGCGAATAAAATCTAGTCATAACGCAGTTACTAATGTAGTTATCTTAGTAAAGCAAAGGTGAGCGAAGTCGCGGGCGAAACCTAACTTAAACCTCGTCTTTTTTAATTGATAATTATATTGATTGGATATTTTTACTATTCAAGATTTTTTATTAATGGTAATTTTTATTAATTCACTTTGGACCTTTTTCTTTTTTGTCATTAGTCATGAAAATCGTAATACCAATTGCAGTAGAGATAATAATGCTGCCAAGTTAGCGAGTCTCTAGATTTTAGATAAATTGCAGAGTTCATATTTTTCATTATCGACTTAATTTAATATTTTATTTAAAGTATGTGTTCAATCATCACCCAAACAAGCCACTTTTGAGTTACTTAGTTGATTAACTTGGACTTATCGTTTCTGAAGAAGTTTGCGTGGGTTTAGCTTGCTTATTCAACACATCGTCAGCCTGCAAGGCGCACCACTGATATTGTCTCATCCAGTCACTGCCAGCCTTACGCAGATCGTCGGTCTATCTAGCTAGGGCGCTTCCCACACTACGCTTGCTTAGTCGATTCTCCGACAGATGAGACCATCCCACTGCCACTTTAATGTGCTAACTTCTTGAGCTATGTCGAAGACTTTAGTCACCTCATTTTGGATCCTGTGCCTTAGAGAAACTCCGAACATAGCTTTAAACACATGTTGTAAATAAAACATATACATACCGGTTATGTATATTACGTGTAATATTTATTTATTTATATATATTGGTTAATTGGGGTGGAGACCTGGTGACCTGAAAAACAGGCTATGTCTAGTTCAGGCATCAGTATGCACGAAACAGGTTACTGATTTTATAAAATGTCAATTTGATTACTTAACTTGTAATAACCTTATTGAGGAGAATCTAAATAAACATATTATTATTATAATTAATGATCAAGTCTGCAAGTTATATAAAATCTACAGCTTCGCTTACTTAAATATATGTAAACTGCAATTGGTTATTCTTTTTCGCAGTCGCGGCAGATTCTTGTAAGACAGGTTGAAGAACTCGATTTTTTGTTTGATATTCTTAACAGATACAGGTTTACTTAAGGTAGGTATATGTATGTTTTATTTATAGCAAGTGTCTAAATTTTATTATTAGATTAGGAAAAATAATGTATTCTATGATGATTAACCACAATGTTTTTTCCAAATTGATGTCATTTGGCCTTTTTCACAATAAATTCTTAATTTGTGGTTATATTTAAATAGTGATTTGAATGTTAATGCTTTTGATTACATTTATACAGTAATCAAAAACTTATAAACTCAAACCTTAACACCATAGTCAAACATCAAATACCAAATTCAGGTCTAGCTTTTTTGTTTGGTATGATACGAAACCCTCCATGCGCGAGCCTGGCTCTCACCTGGTCCAGTTATAATACTATGTATTAAAATGCTAAATACCTATTACTAAGATTCCTCCTCCCAGTGTTGCAAACTTGCAAAATTGATTCAGCCTTGTGTGCCTTTCAAAACATATTGATTATTCCAATATTTCGACACGTCCTTAATTTAATTGACATCCTTAACCTTGTTATTATGTTAATTTGAGACATTGAATAGACACTGTAATCTAAAATTATTAGACGGAGCTTTTGTAAACATATCTATAGGTGACTTACATATTCCTTTATATGCAACTCGAAATTAATCAAATAATTTATATTATTAGTCCTTGAATATCACAAGTTTTGGTTTATGGTAAAAGTGACTTAAACAACGTTTTTCTATTTAAAAAAAAGATAAGGAAATTTTATATTAAATCGATTCCTCAAGCAGCGTAGTAACGTCATTTTGGCAGAGCCACCAATAAATTTAAACTATAACTTTTAAACGGCTGAAGTACACATTCTAATTTTCCAGTACAAAATAGTACATTTTCAGTAATTTTTTTCTGCATAGTCAGATTTCCAATCCGAGACCCGTGGCTTTGCCAATATGGCGCAAGTAATCCTCAGTCTTTGGTCAAATGTTATTCAATAGATATTATCTTACTGTTTTCTTTGAAATCCTAGTTTTAATGATCTCTTACATCCGTTTAGCCAGAAATAGGAATAATGGATATTATGAGTAAAATGATAGTTTTAACATTTTGATTGTCTACCTAAGTTAAATTTATGAATCTAGGTATGTAATATTTATGTATTTATTTACCATCCATGACAACATTGGCAAATGCTTCACAAAGCATTGTTAGCCATGCATCGAACTCAGAATGACAAACTCTCTAAATCCAATACGTTAAATTATGGAATTTATAATTATCTTATTTATATTGTTATAATTATTTTACTTTTATTTTGTAATTGTGTTTCTTATGTAATATGGTTTTTACCTGCTAATAAATGCTTTTAATATGAACAGAATTATAAGCAGAATAAAGAAATTTATAAAACAGAACAGACTGTCTTTTGAATTCACTTGCACTTCTTTTAACTTGCACTAACACAGATTTTTCTTATTTTTTGATTTTTCTATCAAGATCGTCGTAGCGTAAGGTATCAATATAGGAATTGACCATTCCGATTGGTGGACTATATTATATTTATAATTGGAATTGTAAATATTATGTTGAATTACAATTAAACCAAATTACTTTTAACTTAAAATATATCCATATCCATGATGACAAGCTTCGTTTTTAGTTAACTATCTTTTAATTTGTTTACTGAACTTTTGTTTCCCAAGACGCTGTACACTTCGCCGTACACTTATAAACAAAGACGATCGACCGAGCTTGCGCGACCGACGGATCCGAGATCGCAATCGAGACTGGCCTGGCCAAATGGAAGGAAATATTTAGACACCAGACCAATTATTAATTGGCAATGACATAACAGAACCGGACAGCTACCCAAAACGCGGTCTAAAATTATAGTTAACGGTTCACAATTAACACGGGGTTAGGAAAGTTTTTGTTAATGTAATCAAATTAGTATAGTTACAGGTAATTTGTAAATTGTTGATATGACAAGCAGGTGTGGATATAAGGGGAGGCAATGGGTGCAATTGCTCCTCCGTCTCCGTCTGTCTCCGGCAGATGAGAGAGGGTTGTGCTCCTGCAGTGGAGACAAAAATAACCTGATGATGAATAAGTACATCGATAAACCTCTTAATATCAAGCGAATGAAAGGTACGCGTACCTGACTACAAACATGGGACTGGTAACAAACAAAACATAGTGTAATAACTAACTGTGCCCGCGGCTCCGCTCGCGTGGACTATAGATTTATTCCCCGCTCCCACTCCCGCCGTCACCCTCTCCCATACCCCCACTCCAACTGTCACTGAAGTCGCCACCTTAGGCGTAACTGATCGCATCTGAATCCGATCCGGTAAACGATTGCGATGAAATAAAGACTAAATGTTTCTCCGAGTTAAGCCCTATGTTTCTGTGAAAGTACATCACAATCGGTTCAATAGTTTTTAGGTGATGTGTGTACAAACTAACAGATAAATAGATAAAAAATTAAAATTACTTATCCTTAGTCACCCAAATTATTACTTTTTGCAAATATATTCAACTAGCTGTTGCCCGCGTGGACAACTTAACATCACAAATTATTATGTATTTTCCGTAGGAATGGGATGTTTTTTCGGAATAAAAACTATCCTATGTCCTATTCCAGGACCTAAGCTATATGTGTGCCAAGTTTCATCCCGATCCATCCAGTGGTTGAAGCGTGATTGAGTAACATACATCCAAATATTCAAACTTTCGCATTTATAATATTCAATGATAGACACACACGCGAAGTTTACGCTTTTATTTATTAGATAAGTATAGATACTTTGAAAGGCGATAAATGTTAGACCTCTATGACGTTTAAATTTTGCCATGACAAATCCGAGCACTGATAATAAGTGATATAAGATTTAGACTGAGAAATATGTGGTATTTTGTGGCAAGGTACACAGAACATGATTCTCGTTGCGACTCTTGCTTATCGCGAGCCTTTGGGACCCCGGACACTACACTATTGGACATACCTTTGACTCATTTATAATGATATTGAGAAATATTGAAAACCTTCAACGCAATGAATCATTAAACGATGTGTTTATTGCTTATTTGTGTTGCATACTTCTTTACTTAACGCTAAGAAAAGTGAAAGTGCTCCTTAGGGTTTCGGTAGACATTCAGACATTTATTGAGCGATATTTTTGCCGTTAATGTAATCGAAATAAAAAAAAACATTCTTTAAAAGTAATAAGTTAAAAGTGTAATTCAAATAGGTTTGTATTTTTTTATCAAATATTTTAAACCTAAATCATAGTAGCCCAGGGAACAATATTACTATTGTCTTCTGGTTTAACATAAATTTTGATATTATAGTGACTTTTATAAGAATGCTACTGGAAAAAATAATAACGGTACCTACATTATTGGAGAGGCTGGAAAGTGAACAATTATCGAGAATCGCCCTTTCCGCCGAGGCTATACATAGTGCTTTTCATGACAACTGCCAGGAAAATACATTTTCAGCTCATGCAATGATAACGTTTTTTTTTATTTACAAAATAAAAATTTCGTAGCATTTTAAATTTTGGTGGCAACAGGTTTCCAATCACCGGTTTTGCCGTATTTTGGTTGGAGTTAGAATGTTCATATCAGTACTATAGACAAAGATAATATATACTAGAGTAGACAAAATTATTTCTAATGATCATTACTAGCCGTTGTGTTTATAGAAAAATTATAATTATTTTAATAAATTAACAGTCATGGATGTCGGTACTATAAAATACGTTTGCCCTGAAGGTAACAATGTTAACATTTTTGGATGGTTTATATGACTTATAATTATATGACTTCGGAGCCTCTTTTCGTTTTATCCTGAATTTTTCACTTGTAATAGCGATGTTTGAATGTTGGCAATTTTAGAAAATCAGCCCTTTCAAAAAAAGACATAAAGTTGATTCAAGACAAGAACTTCCACGTGCAGTGGATATATATGTGTGGATAGATAGGAACAAATAATAAATAAGTTCAAAATTGACACTTAGCATAGAAGTCATATACGGTGTATTGACATCTTTGTAGCCAAAACAGTAAAATTAGAGAGATTAGCAGCGTTCTGTTAGAACTAATCAGTTCACAATCGCCAATGTGCTGGATGCCTTAGATTTTATGAGATCGTTGTTCCATTTTATCCGATTGCTAACCTTGACATAATGCGATATAGTTCAAAAATAAAAATTGAAATTAACGCCCACGTTCTTGACTGAAATAAGTACTGTGAATTCTTAGCTAGTCAAACGTATTGGTATTTATATTTCCATCATTTAGATCACCACTAGGTATTATTTGCTGTTAATACGATTAAATTTGTCTTCTAAATTAATCAATACAGAGGGCTCGATTCTGAAGGCACCACGTTAAAATTTGACCGCACTAAAACTGTTGCTATCCTTGTCACACAGTATTATGAAGATAAAGACGAAACAAATTTTAGAGCTGTCAAATTTTAAATGTCTGCCTTCAGAATCAGGCCCAGAATGTAGGTAATCTAATTATTATACGTACATAGGTCCAAGGTAAAGGTCCAAAAATATTGACATCATTAAGTTGTTTAACTCGTCATATCCATGGCAAAGTTCGAATCTGTTCATAAAAACGCTAAACGTTGTAAAATTGTGTAATGGATATTTAAAAATTGGCATAGTTACGTAGCTGTTTTGTATTAGGAATTTGAAGATATGACCTGAGAACAGTACGAAAATATGCATAATTCTCACCCTTGATAGAAGTCAGTCGTATCTTTTATACTAAATACGGTCCCGGTCTGTCCATTGGGGGATTCGCCATAATCAACACTCTTTCTAGGCAGATTGGCGAAATAGAAATCTCAACAGGAGAATTCTGCTGCCCGTCCTTGTCATTTGATGACGTCCTCAGGAAGATTGGATGGTGGCCCTATTCTTAGCCGGGAATCACATGGCATGGATATACTGTGATTTATTTACATAGACAGCCTATGACAGAAATATATTATCTTTGGTCGGACGAAGTTTTCCCCCCGCTACCTCCTGTGAGTCAATGTCGATATCATTAGCTTATCTGTGACTAAACCAAGCCATTTTAGTGAAAGTAGGCTTGTGTCAGTTGGAGTTAAAAGGTAAAACTGGAAACTAATGCCTCCAGAAGAGAGAGTATCCATGTTCATTTGGTAAAAAGGGATTAGTGGTAATGTTTTAGTATAGATATTTTATATTGAAATGTATGATGTTGCGTACGATTTACAAATTCATTGCATAACTCAATACAACTGTACATTCAGTGTTGGTAGGTACACAACGAATAATTTCCTGATATTTCCGCAATTCAATGTTTGTTTGACTTATAAGAATGGCCACTTATATAATGTTATTATCATGATAAGACATAGAAATACATCTATTGTCAATGTCAATAACAATATTGATAACGATTAGCAGTTTCTGACCTGGGGGCCAATTCTCCTAACGCATTTTCGCACAAAATGCAACTGCACTGCGCAGTGAACGCAGGTTTTAACACTTCGTACTCCACTGCGCACAACGTTCGTGCTTCAGCTGCGTTTCAGCCGTAGATAACGTTTAAACAAACGTCAGACGTAGATGGAACGTACGTTTCTACATTTTGACAGTTGTCTCAGGTAAAAACGAAACTCAGCTGCTGTTAAAATAGAGTATGTTAAAAAGTTGGTAGAAAGGTACTTTTACAGACACGCAGTTTAGACGTTACGCTAAAATTATGCAGAAAAAGGTTATTTTCACAATAAATTACCATTTACGGATACACAATCAACCAAAAAGAAACACATGCGAATATTTATAATCAATATTAACAATACAACATTTACCTTACTAACAGCTGAGTAACAAGTGCATTCCGCCTGCGTTTCGTTTACGTTCTGTTATCGTCTGAAGTAAAACAATGAGAAGAATACCAATTTGCATTTGGAACGGAGTGTGGCTAAAACTTAAACGTAACTGTTGTTTAAACGAACGATAAATGTTGAAAATAGTAGAATTAAACCCCTGTTCATCTTATAAATAACTAACTAGAGGACATACAATGTTTCCTTTGACCAAAGTTGCAATCTATATACGGTCTTATAGCTAAACGTGATTTACGTAAAGTTTTTAAAATAAGTAAGTTAAGTATTTTCTCAAAGTAGTTTCTGAATTCACGAAAATCCCAATATCTTCATAGGAATGTCCCATCTAAACAAAACTAAGCATTGTCCCCTCATTATTATTCAGACCCTCGTCTATGACTGAAAGAGAGTCCACTGTTGGACATACGCCTCTCCCAAGACGCGCAACTGAACCCGATCCTCGGTTTTTCTCATACAGTCACTGCCAGCTACCCTACGCAGCTCGATCTTGCCAGGGGGCGTCCCACACTACTAATTTGTACAAGTGGTCCTGAAACAACACAAATTTAAATGATGTGGTTTTCCTTTCTTCAATTAATGACTTAGGTACACAACATCATGATGTGTAATGTACGGACAGTCATTCTTCGTAGTAAGAAGTGTGATGCTATTGATGCGAGCGAATTTAGGCATTGACCAACGATCTCTATGTACTACTGGATTGAGCGTTCCAAACAATCGCTCTGTTCCACGCAATGACTAAATATTGACACTACGGGTAAATAGCTTAAATATTTAGTAAATAATTAAATGTTCTGCGTAGTAACTACAAAGTTTTATAGTGAATGGGAACGAGTTAATCGCTCCCGGAGCCGCAGTTGCGTGAAACAGAGCGATTGTTTGGAACGCTCCATCTAGTAGCACATAGAAATCGTTGAGCAGCACTAATTATTTACTAATTTATTCGGTTTCTTTCGAGTCACTGACTGACTAAAATGACTGAAGTCTGAATCATACTGGGCAGTAGGGGATTGTCTTCAAATCGAGTGGTCAAAAGGAGAAAATCGAAAGGCTGTACTCACTTGTACGGCGAATGTAGGCCATAAATAACCGCAGATTGGGAGCAGCAGCAACGATACGAGGTCTAGAATTAGGCAATTAAATACGTTTACCTACTACTTTTTGACAAGTTTACGCTTATCGATTCGACTTTTATATATTCTTTATTACACAATTTGTATCTAAATACAGTTACAAATTTGGTGTACAATGTCGAGCTTATCTCTGAAAGAGATCTCTTTCAGCCAACCCTACAAGGTTTGAGACACGGCACTAAGAGCGAGGGGGGCAAAGAGTGCATAATAGAGTACATAATAACTAAATACCGAAACTACTTTACATATATGTAAATTAAATACTTACAATAAATAGTAATAAATATAACAAACATACATAAATCATATTATACTGAGTGAGACAGAGAGTGCTCTTTTAGTTTAGATTTAAAGGATGTCACCGACTTAAACTATCTCGAATGACCGTCGGAAGTTATTCCACATCTGCACGGCTCGGACAGAAAAGGAATTGAAAAATAATTTGGTGTTGCAATTGGGATAGGTGAGGATCTTCGTGAGCCGGCACGTCTGGGTCGTTTAAAGAATATATGAACTTGAAAGGATTGAATATCTCAGAAATATTTAAAAGTACCTAAAGGAGATTTTTGCTATGGCTGGCGCCAGACCACGCGACTTAATCGGTCGTGCCCTCCCATCAAATTTCCATATTTTTATGAAGGGATATGTCTATCAGTCTATGAGCTGACTTGCCGTACATACATAATCGTACAGCGATATGGGATCCAAGATGGCGCCATGCTGGTCGTCACAAACAGCGTTGATCATCTGTAGGGCACTGCTCCGAGACTAATATTAGACAAGCCGCGAAAACGTTTTTCTTACGTCATAATACTTTGTAACAAACTTTTGAAGGCTTTTTAGCTAAACAGAACTCATATCTTTGTCTTTTTCCCAAACGAGGAGACTTAGGAATTACTAAATTTAAAAAAATCGTCATGTGTTAATTGTGAACTCAGAGTAAGGAAATGTTCCCTTTTTAAGATAACAATAGCAACTTTTTTTTAATATTGAGGCATCATTGCCTTGTCAAATTAGTTTAAAATCTAGCGTTTGTGCAATTTTTTTAAATTTAAGTTTATATCATTATTCATTAAATATTTATTTAGCCACAAAGAACCCACTTCAAAAATACATTGACAAGATAGTTACGGTGAATGATTTCGGGGCTACGAATTTTCCAATTACACTTAAATTACAAAGATATTATTGACTAGCTGTTGCTTGCGACTTCGTCTACGTGGACAACTTCACATCACAAATTATTATGTATTTCCCGTAGGAAAGGTTTTTTTTAGGGATAAAAACTATCCTACGTCCTATTCCAGGACCTAACCTACATGTGTGCAAAGTTTCATCACGATCCACCCAGTGGTTGAAGCGTGATTGAATAACAAACATCCAAATATTTAAACTTTCGCATTTATAATATTAGTAGAATATGATTCTATAAAGTTTTTCTAAAACTTTTAAACGGTGGACCGACTAAATTTTGATTTTTGCCACTAAATTCAACTAATTAACGTCATTTTATATATCTCTTAAGAATTGCAATCAGTGGTGGTGACATGTGGTCAGGATAAGGAATACTATGTAACTTGGCTTGCTGTAAGAAAAGCGGTCTCTGCTGCCGGTCTATACTTTAATCCGGTCGATAGGTTCTTCACATCGTTATTTAATTTATTATGTCACTTGCATTTGCCCGTAGCTCCGCACGCTTATATTTTTTTTTATTCCTGATGGGTTTACGCTTGCCCTCAATCACACCTGATGGTAAGTGAGTAAGATGAGGCCTAAGATGGAGCGCGCTTACCCAGAAAATGCCTATTCACTCTTCCTTTAAAAAGATCCAAGTTTTACTTGTCCGGAAATACCGAAGCTGGCAGAGAGTTCCATTCCTTAGCAGTACGCATTATGATTTATGAAAGAGGAAGCAAAACGCTTCGTGCGAGAACGTGATATATCTACTAGGTACATAAGGATGAAGTCCCTCCCCACGACTGGTAGTTCGGTGACGGAACGGAGATGGGGGAATCAAATTGTGCAATTCCTGGGCACACTCCCCAAAATGTAACCTGTAGAAAACCGTAAGACAGGTTACACTGCGAGTATGTTTGAGGTTCTGTAATTTGGTACATCAGAGCATCGTCGCCAATGAGCCTTCGGGCTCGACGCTCAACCGCGTCCAGAGCAGCCAGCTGATACTTAGCAGAGCCGTCCCAAAGCTGACTGCAGTACTCCATACACGACCGCACTTGTGCTTGGTAAAGGTTGAGAAGCTGTGCCGGTGAGAAGTACCGCTTACCAAGTACCTTGAAAAGAATGCCAAGTTTTTTTGCTGCAGTTTTGGCTCTGGACTCGATCGTGCGTCCGAAGTTAAGGTCTGAGGTTAATACCATACCTAACAGCCCCAGGTGATCCTCTAAAGGTATGGATGCATCTTGGAGAGTCGGAGTCAACCTGAAAGGACTCCATTTTGCGGTGAACAAACACGCCTGTGTAATGTTATAAATAATAATTAGTTTTTTTTAATAGCAAATACACTTGTTTAACACTGACATCGTTACTACTCAGTTTTCTTTTGTCATACATAGCTAATCGTTTACATACGAACAAAATCGACCTCAAAACAAGCATTATAAAGTATATTATAAGTAGAGACAGACAAAGTTATTCGTAGTTCATGAATAAGTATAGCGATTTACTGTCTCGACCGTGTAGTTACCCTTCTTAATTGAATAAGTACCTATTAGGTATCGAACCAAAGTGTTAATTAAGGTTATGTCAAACCAAAGCGTATTGCTCGCTCGTCCATGCTACTTAGCATTTCAAATAATATCCGTCGAACTTAAATGTCATTTTTTACTCTCTAATCCGACATGTGACATATTCTGTTAAACATATTGTTATATATAGCAACGGATATTTATCCGAAATGATTTCGGAGTAGGCCTGCTGTTCCTATGTGCATATTAGTTGTTGCGAATATCAGTATCAGCATCCGCGGATTATCAGCATTCTTTTTAATATCAGCATCAGCGTCAGCATCAGCAACAATCGATGCTGATTTTTAATGCTGACATTCAAGTCGTAACGTGTTCGTTGAAGGCGGGACCTAGCGCAAGTTACGTGGAGTTTAAACCAATCATAGACAGTTATACAAAAAAAGCTGTCACTTGTTCCCTCATTTGGCGGGTCTCTATGTAATAACACGTTTCGATCATTTTTATAATTTTTTATTATTTGTCATTTTGTCAGTTTGTCTGTTTATCTGTTTGTTTGTGCATGCATCACTTAAATACTATTGAACCAATGTTGATGTACTTTTCAGAGAAACATTGTGCTTAATTCGCTTAGACGCACAGATATCGTATCAAGGATACCAGTCTCGTATCCATATCAAGGATATGGACAATGTCTTTGTTGAAATAATTTGGAGAAGTACATAACTTACTTGTTGCGAACTCGTCTTCTACAGATAAACCTCAATTTTGGTTTCGTTGGAAGACTATATATACAACTATGTAGGTATGTATCTCTATTGTTTTAATCAATAAAAATAACGCTTCAAAAATATTATTACATCTTTTAATTACTTCATCTTATATGAGCGCTGCTAATAATACAATTTCGTCGTCGATTTCATCTAATTTTGTAACGCAAATTACCCCTCTCTTTCAAAGCCATAGAATCGGGATAACAGGACGCAGAGTTGAAGGCGTATATATAGGGTACGTGAACGCGAGATAAATGCAAATTGAACGCAGACGCTTGCCACCACGGACGGGACGTGCACGCGGTCTGACGCAAGCAGACGCGTGGTTTGTTCAAAACCTTATTAATAAAAATCAGCCTTTTAATAACTATTTTGAGTTAGATTTTATAATATAAATACACTCGATGGCCTAGTGGCTTGGTCATTGGACTCGAGCGCCAGAGGTTGTGAGTTCGATTCCCACTCTGGTCTGCCCCCACCACTTTGTACAATTTGTACAAGCTGGTCCCGATCTGAATGTTATATTTGTGAATTGTCCGATCCTTGTTTTATTCCCATAGCACAGGAGACAATCCTAGTTTGGGATTAGACAAGTATACTCGTAAATGTATATAGTATGTAATATTTATTTGTATAAGTAGGACTAATTAAAAGAAAACGAAGTCATGGTAAGTTCTTTAATTATTTCGACAACCCATATAGAACGATATGTTGCTAACTAGGACCACACTAGGTCTATTGTTATGAACTGTTATGAATATATGTGATTTTCTAATCTTTCCGACTTAGTACCAATAAAAGGAATCCTAGGATTTACTGCAGCTGTGGTATTTACCTAAATAACTGATCATGTTTGCGAGAACCTTTAATTAGTATGTCATCATCATCAGGTAATTTTTGTCTCCACTGCAGGAGCACAACCCTCTCTCATATGCCGGAGACAGACGAAGGATTTGGCCTACACTCCCCGCGCTGGCCAGACGGGTTGGGGAGGCCTGATTGATGTTTTATAATGTATTCCCGTAGTCGCCTTGTACGACATCCACGGGAAGAGTTGGAGTGGTCCTATTCTAATTAGTTTGTATTTACCTCAAATGGTCACAGTTGCAGGCCACGTTTTTTAAAACTTACCTAAGTAGGTACTGTAGTGAACGCAATAACAATTCGACGAACGCGGACCATAAATTCAAATTTATGTAAGGTATCGGTCAACCCGTCCAGCCTTACCGACACTTAGCTGATCGGTATAGTGTCTACATTGCAATGGTTTCGTATATCATTAGCTGTGGTCTACTGTACAACAGGAAACATTATGGTTTTCCCCACAGTAGTGTACCTCATATCGTGATTCTAATCAGAGCCAACATCGCACATTTGATTAGCATCTTGAAGTTACGACCATGTGAATATTGCTAAAAATCGAGAACAAAGGGCTGTTTTAGTCTATGTTTGTCATCTGTCAACGCCCACTGTTCGATATAGGCCTTGCCTATAACTAACTTGATATACTGCCACAAAACACAAAGTAGTGTCAGAAGTCACATATTTCATTACAGGTACTACGTACTTAGTAATTGAATAACAAAACTCAATCTTAAAGTAATACGGAAGGGAGTCGCCATTCTAGGGCTTTCCCCTTTTTCCAAGGTCCAAGGTAGAAGACCACTCGGTCATGATATATCAATACCAATACAATACAACACAATCAACATGAATTTCATTCCAAACCAATAGTCATTCGAAAACATGATTCAAGTCATTTGCGTCTCGGTAACATGTAAATGAAAGGGTCAGCAGCAACAAGGTTGTATTACCATAAAAACTTTGCGGTCCACTTCGGAACACCATCTATTATTTATTTTGTTTTCGAGACGCAAATGCGTTTGTTTTCATATGACTTGATTTGGAATTATCTTTGGTCAGACTAGCAAGCGATTTTGTGGAAGATCGTTTAAAGGATTATTGCTCAATCACTCCAATACGGTCTAACATATAAAATAATACAGTGCCGTCATATAGTGCCATGTGGTTAGCTTAAAATAGGGCCAGTCCCAATCTTCCCGTAAATGGCACCAGGGACGGGCAGCAGCGTTCTACTGACTATATTAAGATCATTCCTGCGATCACCAATCCGCCTGCCAAGCGTGGCGAATATGTCAAATCCCCTAATGGACAGCACATCAAAAGTGGCATTCTATTGGGGAGGCTTATGTTCAGCAGTGGACGTATTTCGGCTGATGATGATATATAGAATAATCTTATCCCGAACACATGAATGGTTAACTATAAAGCGGTCTCGCTTTTGTGTTTCTATGTGAATGCGGACGAAGTCGCGGGTAAAAGTTAGTATTTCATACCTTAGACTATAGGTATATTTATTAGAACTATGAAATCATAGCATCTACGTCTGAGAATAGTGCGATCTCATTGCTGTCGTCTCATTGCATGAATAAATTGTTCACGACACTACCCACGTGCGCAGGCGCATAATATTATATTATTACGTCTTGGCTAGTCATTATTTATAAGGATGTTTAAATACTTTTGTAGTCATTGCCTGTGTCTAAAATTTTCGTTTGAGAAATCTCGGTCTATCTGATTTCTAGACATCACCTCAGCCTAGATGTCATTTAAAAACGGTTAAAAAATAGCAGTGTCATATTTTGTAATGACTTTTTTATCGTCATGAACATATCAGCGTTTTGACGTCCTCTACTGGTCATAGGCCTTCCTCACTGAACACCATACCTCGTCCTCCGCCCTCCACACCCAGCAGCTTTCACCTGTTCACCATTTCTACTTCAGAACTCGTATGCCCCAACGTCTCTCAGTATTGCAATAAATGTGGCCGGCCCATGGCCACTACAGCTTACTTATCATTTTAGCTTTATCGGTAACCTTAGTTATTCGTCTGATCTCCCTATTGCAGATCATATTCTTCAAAGAAATCCCGAGCATAATACTCTCCAATAGCTTGCTGAGCGACTTCAAACTTGTGGAACAGAACTAACCCCCGTCAGTGACCTACTACATTTTTTACATAATATATAAAAAAAAATATTGGATCTTCCCTTCATTATATATGACGTACTATGAATATTTTGCAACAATATTTTGTCTAAAAACTTAGCTTAGTATTGATACACATTGATAGACAAGAATATCATACGTAATTGTATGAAGCGCCTACTAAAATATATAGGCAATGAGATTTTCAGTAACTAACTAATTGCTCACAATAATCCAGCAGGCTTTTAATTTTTTATGATTTATTAAATAATAGTCAATTTCCGGACTAAATAAGTGACCTTGCCACCTTATTCAATTATGATAAAGTTAAAATTAGATTGAACTTAGTAATCTATCATAGCGCACTGACTGTACATGCTTCATTTTTTGGGAACTATGAAGTTGGTTGGCCGGCTCAGCTAGTCGTTCCTTGAGGAGCTGAGCAGCGAGATTTTGGAGTTAATAATAAACTAGTTCTTGGTAAAGGAATATACTATTGGCTATCATAAGTAAGTGAAAAATAGATCTCGCTTGACACAATCGCATTCTCTATCACTAACAAATCGCGCGCGACCGCCGCTTTACGTACTTTGTGACAAAACTCTCTCTCTAGTCATAGAATACTTAATAATACTACGTACTCTAGTGCTATCTAAATTCGAAGAAAGAACTAAGTGGCCAGCACTAAAGAGAGTACATTGAGTTTACCCTAAAAGAGTATACAAGGCGAACTAATCGCCACAATTTTATTACTATTAACAACCTCTCCTAAAATTTACTAACATCTCTTAGAGTAATGTACTTTTATCTTTCATAACCTGCATTCATTAAAAACTAAGCATTTATTCTAACTTTACTTGTTAGTTTCACAGCCAACAAGGGTCGTTTTTGTTATCATCAATTACCATCGTTACCAATATATTAAGACTTTGGAAATGTAAAAAAATAATTAACAAATTTCTCCATCTGTCACGTTAACAATTTTCAGAAGAAAAAAACAGACAAATAAAACACCATAAAAGTTTATAATGCAACCATGAAATTCACATCGTGCAAGAACGGGATAAAACACTTGGATTGGTCAGAAATTAATTTTGTCGACCGTACCTATTTACTAGTAATTAGGGTATTGTTTACCTTGACCCTAATTCCTATTATATAGGTATTTATTAATTGTATGCTTGTCGCGCAGAGGTGACAATTATTGTAGTTGAAGCCGTTCCCCAGGGTGCTCCTGTCTATCGAAATTTTAAATGAAATGGGTCACGCAATTGCTAAGTGTTTTGCTCGAGTGTGGTATTGGGAACAAAATAATACCTAGCGCTTCCAGTATGTTGATGTCGCATTAGGCGATAAAAGATCCATCCAGATGACGGACAGTACTGTTTTATTTATTTATTTAACTCTTTATTGCACACACACAGATAAAACAAAAATAATATTAAAAAGAAACACAAGTACAAAGGGCGAACTTATCTCTAATAGAGACTGTTATTGCGATCAATGATCGATCACCAATCACTTGCTCGGCGTGGTGATAATTTTATTTTTCGACGCCCACTCTGGACATACGACTTCCCTGATGGGTGTTTCGGCCTTCTTCTTTAAGTCAACATCCCACTTTGGGCGCCCCTTTAACGGCCGTCAGTTCTGGTGATTAGGGTAAGCCTAGGTACAGATAAAAACTTAAATTATACAGGCTAAAATTTAGACGTTTCAAAGCGTTTCGACGAATCAGTAAATAAATAATATGACTTCATTTTCAGACCACATGAATCAATTTTGTTAGTAATACAAGAGACTTAGGTTTTTTTTTGTTTATGTACCGTATTATCAGCATCATGCCCCCAGCAATAGTAAGCTGCGGTGCTGTCATGGAAATAATTTTAAACGGCATCCCAATGACAATACATGCTATTTCTCAATATCGATAGAAACATTTAAACTACTTCAAGCACTATGAACGTCATATTTTGGCCACAAAAAGTCTGACCTAGGGTTATGAGTTAAACAGAAGCAGCTTAGGTTTCCCCTATCCATCTAAATTACATAACTTAGATGGATAGGAGAAACCTGCACAGACATAACATTATGACTTCGCACTCGATCCAAATTAATCGATGAGATAAATAGAAATAAAACAAGAAAATGCAGCAGACATGATGATGAGGAAAACAGACATTTGTGCAATAAACAGACACGCGGTAATTTTATATTTGGCATGTGGGTGAAGGCCGGCCGCCGCGGGGAACCACGCCATCCCACCATACCAGACATTTTTTATGCTTTATTTAGATACCATTTATAAGTAACTAATGGAGACCTGACAAGGAACCGACAACCGAACCGAACGAATACCCAATTTTCAATAGGGAATGAAAATTTTGGTCACTTTGCCTTATTCGTCACGTTCCTCACTTTCGTTCTTTCGTCAATTTCCTTATCAGTCATTTTCGTTGTTCGTCAGTTTTGTTTTCTTACATTAGGCAGCCAGTTGTCTACCATTTTTTTTCGTTGACACCAGATCTATGTGGAGTAAGGGACTACATCGCCTCGTTGGCCTGGGTTATACGTTGAACTCGAGTACCAGAGGTCGCATGTTTGTTTCCCACTGGAAGTTTGTTGGTCCTGGTCTGATGATGAATTCAAGTATGGAAGAATATTCTAATCAGCACATCTATTAGTCGTGTGTTTCCCGGCTTAGAATAGGACCTGAGTCGTCAAGGCGACTAAGGGATTGCGCCAGGAACGGGCAGTAGCGTTCTCCTGATGTGTATATTAAGATCATTACTGCGATCGCCTATCCGCCTACCAAGCGTGGTGTTTATGGCAAATCCCCCAATCGACAGCCCACCAAAAGTGGCATTCTACTGAGTAGGCTTATGTTCAGCAGTGGATGTATTTGTTTCCCACTGGAAGTTTGTTGGTCCTGGTCTGATGATGAATTCAAGTATGGAAGAATATTCTAATCAGCACATCTATTAGTCGTGTGTTTCCCGGCTTAGAATAGGACCTGAGTCGTCAAGGCGACTAAGGGATTGCGCCAGGAACGGGCAGTAGCGTTCTCCTGATGTGTATATTAAGATCATTACTGCGATCGCCTATCCGCCTACCAAGCGTGGTGTTTATGGCAAATCCCCCAATCGACAGCCCACCAAAAGTGGCATTCTACTGAGTAGGCTTATGTTCAGCAGTGGATGTATTTCGGTTGATGATGATAATATGTCGTGTATAAATACTATATATACTTTTCAATATTACATTGCCCAAAGTCTCTGCCTACCCCTCTGGTACCAAGGCGTGAGCATTATGTATGTATGTATAAATACTATATAATATGTATCACTCATTGCAAGAAACGGCACTTGTCCATTAACATAATTATTCTTTTACCTGCTCTAATGTGGAATATCTACGCCATAAATATTTTATGCAAAACCCGGCGTATGTGCATGCTTTGTTCAATAGAGTGTAACCTTTCGAATTTTGCTAAGGGACTAGACTGGTAGTATTAATGATTATTATATTTAATTGTAAGTAAGTTATACTTACTAGTGAAATCAGTTTGGAGTAGTTTATGGCAGGTTACAAGGGGCGGTAATTTTTATATCGATGTACCTAATTGTTTTCTAGAATTTCCAAAAGTTGTTCAGTATCTAATAGTGAGATTCTATAAGCGGTCACTATAGGTATTTTGTTTTATAGTGAAGTGATAGAAAGATCGACCTATTCCACATATCCCTACTGGTCTGTCCCTACCAGTAGGTAAGAACGGAATTTTTTTCCACTCTTTTCTACTAGGGGGGATACTTGGAAATTTTACTTCCACGTATTTCTACTAAGATAAAGTACAGGTAGAAAGAAAAATCCTTTATTGTACTTGAAAAAAACATCCTCTATACTATCGGTATTGAAATGAATAATTAATTATCTTTGAAATCAGTGAATAGGGTTAGGCGACTTTGGTCTAAAATGAAAAATTACAAAGTATAAAAATGTCGTATAGGTCGTATGTCGAAATATAATAATATCCAACTATGATGAATTAATTAATGGTACACAGTTTTCATACTTGAACATAAATTTTGCATAAGAGATATACCATAACACAACAACTATTTTTCGGAAATAGGGCACCTAATCTTTCGGATCACATCCTGTACCGCAATAATCATTGATCAAACAGATCCACTTAAAACCGCAGTCAACTAAAAATAGAAGTAATACTCAAAATTATTTCCAGCACATCATAATCGGAATACTTTCGAAGATGCTTCTTCACGTCACGTCTAAATGGAACACATTGTTGATCAAGCAGATATTACACTACATTCAGTTTCAAATACATAAACTAGATATAAAAATTACACGGAATAACTTTTCAGCTATATATTATAAAATGACATAAGTATACGGTAGTAGTAGGTTTGACGTACCTAAATGTACGAAAGTACGGCTATATAGGTAGTAAAAATTAAAAACCACCGTTTACAATTTTTTTAACGACACGACCGCCGTTGCTGGTACGGTACTTAAACTTATATAAAAAAGTGAAACCTAACGTCTTGCATTACTAACAAAATTGATAGATCAGAAGATAAAGTCATTTTATTTATTTACTAGCTGTGCCCGCAGCTTCGTACCCGCAGAGTACTTAAATATGTGGCTCCCTTACCTCCCTTCCTTTCCCTTAACCCCCTCCCCTTCTCCCCATACCTTCTCCCTGCCCTCACCTCCTTCCCCAAACCTCACCCTTCACTTCCCTCACCACTCCTCGCCCCTTTCTTCCACCCCCCCCCCCCCTCTCTTCCACTTCCACTCCCCTTACCTTCCCCCTACTCTGCCATGACCACCCACCTCCGCTTTTACCCATCTCCAAAATGTAGTTATTATTGGAAAACGAATTCCGTCGAGCATCACTTCCTTACTAATAATACTAATTCAGTGTATGCGAGTTTTAGAAAACTATAAATTCGCATAACTTTTGACTGAGTGGCTCGACTGCCATAAAATAAAGGTTATATGTTACTGCAAGTTAAGTCCTATGTATTTCTGAAGACTCGATCACAATTGGTTCAGTCGTGTTTCCGTAATGCGTGGACAAACAAACAGACAAACCAACAAAAATCCAAAAAATAAGTATATTAATATGTTCTAATCCTTCATCCCCTATTTTTTTTAGAAATATTTTCAATGTCCAAACGCGCGATGTTTTCGTTTTTATTTATAAAATTTACATAAGTATATATTAATTTGTCGAAATCATCGTCTGTACATGGACATTATGGAATACACATTTCATAAAAGAAAACAACGCAAAACTTTAAATTTAAAAAACTTAGTTTGTTTATCGATATCGATAAAAAAATGAAGTAGTTTCGAGCACTATAATTGTTATATTTTGCCCTAAAAAGTTATCTAAATCAAGCCCGCCTGACAAGGTAGGACTATAAACTATGCTATATTTTATTCCAAATGAACTGTCATATGAAAACCAACGCATTTGCGTCTCGAAAACCAAATAAATAATAGATGGTGTTACGAAGTGGACCGCAAAGTTTACATGGTAATACAAACCTGTTTTTGCTGCTGGTGACCCTTTATTGTATATGTTACCGAGACGCAAATAGCGTAGGTTTACGAATGACTATTGGTTAGGAATGAAATTCATGTTGATTGTGTTGTATGGTAATGGTATTGGTAAATCATGACCGAGTGGTCTTCTACCTTGGACCTTGGGCAAAGGGGAAAGCCCTAGAATGGCGACTCCCTTCCGTATTATTTTAAGATTGGGTTTTGTTATTCAATTTAATTAATCTTTATTGCACGATAAAAATACACAGATGCAATAATAAAGTAGCGTATACACATTCATATCTAGGCAGTTTTTTTAAGAAATCATACATTAGTATTTACATATACATACATTTGTCTATCCTAAACTAGGATTTTCTCATATGCTATGGGAATAAAACAAGGATAGGGCATTCACAAATATAACAACATCTAGACCGGAACCAACTTGTACAAATTGTACAAAGTTGTCTGCCCCCAGTGGGAATTGAACCCACGACTTTTGACGCTCGAATACAATGACCAAGCCACTAGGCATTTTTTTATATATATAATAGATTTCTTCCAGGCAACCCTTTCTTACTACTTTTTTACCTATTCCTAAGTAAAAAGTCTGGGCAATACCTAGCATACCTTCAACATTCCTTCTCATAAAAGTGACTTCTACTCCTATTCTTTTACTGTTCATGCGGTCAGGCTGTGGAACTCACTGTCCCCCTCAATACGCGTCTCTCAGACGATTTCTGTCTTCAGATCACGAGTTAAAGAGCACTACCTTACTCTCTGTCAATAATATATCGTATATTTTTATTATATTATATTATATATACATATATATTTATGTATCTGTATTGGTATTTATAGTTTATACTTATTGTGTTATATGTTCTATGATTATTATTTAATATATAGTAGGTACACGCGACTACTACATAATCCCTTATCTTCACCGCAGGTTAGCTGGAAGAAATTTCTTTAGAAATAAGCTTATCCTTTTGTATAATTTTCTTTTCTTTGTGTTGTGCTTTGTATATTTGTGTGTACAATAAACTATTAAATAAATAAATAAACATTTGCGTTCACTCCTAGCATACCTATCCGGAAACAAGGACGAGCATACAATTAACGCAGCACTTTTAGTAATGTAGGTGTACACTACAATAATTAAAATGCAATATAAGTGCATTCATTTCATAGAATGAAAGGTCATAATGTTAGGTTGTAAAACGGCTTTTTCGCTATTAAACTACCTATGATTATTACAGATAATTTTAATAAAATAAAAACTGTAATTTTTATTTATTGATATAGGGTTTGCGCTTGACCTCAATCTCACCTGATGATAAGTGATGATGAGGATGATTAGTGAGGGTGGGGCGCGCTTACCCAGAAGATTCACTCTTCGTTTAAAAAGATCCAAATTGTCCGTAAACACCCCACAGTAGGGATTTCCACCTTTTCCCCATATTTGGCGAGAATCTTCTCAGTCGAAATACGTCCACTGCTGAACGTAAGCCTCCCCATGAATGCCACTTTTCTGTCCATTGAGGGATTTGCCATAAACAGCACGCTTGGCAGGCGGATTTATTATTGCGGTAATGATCTTAATATCCCTTTCTCGCCGTGATGGGAATATAGGCCCTATTCTAAGCCGAGAGCCATACGTAGATTCTTGTTCTACATTCGTGTCACCTCAATTCGTGTCACCTCAATTCGTGTAGTTTCACAATTATAATTATTATTTACTTAAACATAAAATTACTCTGTATTTATGATAATTCAAAACGGATATGGAAGCTTTTTCGTCCGCCGGACACTTGAAAAGCTGCACCAATTGAGCCAAAATTTAAAACACGTATTAAATATTCCCTGTAAATAAGAGAAAAATTATGTAAATAAATGTGAATTATGGTTTTAATTTTTCGAGAAATTATTAAAGGAAAACTACTCGCACGTTGTGTAAGACAGCATGGACGGCATAAATTAGGAAGTCATTTGTTTAAGATGGACGGCCACTTCGCTTACTTTTTTTTTCATGACATAATCAAGCGTCAGCCTATCGCTGTCCAATGCTTATCCCAGTTGTGGGACGTCGTGGCTATTAATTGAATCGAAAGATTAACTGGGAGTTATAATGTATCCCAGGGCCAAACAATTGCAATTTTACACCCACCGCACCACTTCCTCACATCCTGTTTTTTCTGATATTCCTTATCTAATATCCAGTGCTACATTTTTATAATTCTATAGGTACTTGTTATCGACTTGTAATGTTTAATAAGTATTTTATTTTATGTCACGTACATACGTATACAATTTTAACATAATTTACTAGGACTACTGGACAAAGGGAGGGGGGTGCAAGGGAAAAACGGAGGGGAGAAAGTGAGGGAGGCGAGCGAGGAGTGGGGGACGAATGGGGAGGAGAGGGGAGGAGAGGGCGGGGAAAATGCAAAGGAGGTAAGATTATAACAAAAAAATATGGTGCTCGGAGGGATTCGGATTGTGATAAGTGATTACTACATTTTGTAGACACATTCATAACCTCTCGTACACATAGATACATTTAGATACCGCGTATGACCAGTGGTCTTGTATCTTAGTCAGAGGAGTACAAAATTCAGGGTAATTCGACTTCCTTCTTTTGTTGCTTTTGGATTACAAAAACAAATGAGAGTATTTTATTTAAAAAAAAAAAGTTTTTTTAATATCGACCGAATTGAAAATAATAGCGTTCAGCTACACGCTTTTAAGACTTCCTTTTACATAATAAATATTAATTGCTATTAAAATGACATAGAAATTATTTAGAAATACATAGATTAATATGGTTACGGACTTAGGAGGAAACTTTACTTACGGACGCTCCTTACTTACGGACGAAAGTAAGGAGCTCTCGGCCTCTACCGAGAGGTCTTTAGGCATCTTATCGAGACTTACAATGGCCAAAAGACTGGACTTATGAGGTCAGTGCTTATATATATTATATGTACTTTGCTGATAGGACACGCGTCCAGCGAAGTACCTAATTTATTACTTTCGCCATTTTAAAAGATTCGGCAAACCTGGAACCCCTCTAGCTATTTTGTCTGTCCTGTCTGCCGAATAACTAAAAACTTCTAACCTGATTGAGCTGGTTAAAATAGCCTATGGAATATATATGGAAATTTCGTTCGCTAATAACACGTCACAATGAGCAGATAATGCCTGACATTGTTGAAGCCTGTATATTGTGTCTGATATGCATTCAGCTGATTTCTGTTTTGTTTTAATCGTTACGATTTTATTGGGTTTATTCAGAGTTAATTTCTTTTAAATAGTACTAATTGAATTAACACAAAACAAAATCTCGTACACTTACTAAAATATAATGTATGCTAAGTACGTACACGTTCGCTACCAGTCAGTTTCGTGTTCCCGTAAAAAACAATGTTAGAATATATTTTTTTCCTAATTAATATTAAGTTGTTATGAAAATGAAATTTCGTAGACATACTAGGTACATAGGCGATGTATGACTCATGGTTATTGAGTTTTGCCCGAAAACGTTGGTATTTTCGGTTTTTACATTGCGAAATTGAATGGGACACTTAATCTTAAAAATAATTCGATCTAATTATGCAAAAGTGATCCAACCTACACAAGCCATTTTTGAGATATCAAGCGTTACAATCTATCTTATCTTCTTGGGGGGCCAGAAAGACCTGGCGACACTTCGACCCTTCAGGATCTTTTGTGCCAAACCCCTGACCACCAACGGTGCCCCAAGCCGATTTGGTTGACTTCACATACGCCTTAGAGTTTCTTCTTCTATATGCAGGTTTCCTTACGATATATTCCTTCAAAGAAAATTAATAATGTCAAAGATAATATATACTGTGTAATATAAATAAACCGTACTTAAGTTTCGAAAAACTATTGGTACGGGCGGGGTTAAAGTCTAATATGATATTCTATTATATAAAGTAAGTTCTTCTTTCCTACTTGAAGCAAAAGTTAGCCTGGAACGTCTCTGCCGTTTGCCAGATGATTTTTATGATCATAAAGAGCCGTTGGGTAACGCATTTTGTGATATGTGGGTTAGTTTTTACATAATTCAGTAAAGTTAATTAATATCTAATTTACCTACCTCTTGCAAATACACATTGCCGTCGTCTTCAAGGTACACGCCAGTACACGGCTTCCCGTGCACCAGACCGAACATCGAATGCTGGACAGCCACATTTCTCTTGAAAGAATTCATATAGGACAAGTTCAAACCATGGTTCAAAATCACATCTTCCCTTGAATTTTCCACACATCCTTCGCCTATAATCCAAATAGAACCTACAGGACAACATTTCCTCAAACAATTCTTCAGTTTACACAAACAGCCGAAAGTTTTAAATTGCCCGCTAACATTTTTCCTGTAAACATGTTCTGATGAGAACTTTACACCATGAAACACTATAGCTCCGTCGTCGTCAAATGTTTCTTCTTGTAGTTCTACACTATTCTTATCTTCACACGGCTGTAGAACTACACTATTTTTTTCTTCACTCGACTGTCCGTGCGAGCTTGCTAGAAACACAAGCAAAAATATTCGAAACATGTTTTGAAGCGGCGTTTATTAGAGTCTGGTTATGAGCCAATTTTATCATACACGATACGAAAAAACGTTCTTAAATCCTGCTTGTCACACATACGGACTGTTCCACACTGAACTACCGACGACAACGCCTCTTATTTTATATCGAGAATATATTCATCCTACACCGCGGACCAGTTCATTAAACTAATTTGTTTTTACGCTAAACACACCCTTGGATGGTTTTCTAAAGTCTTGTTAGTATTACAGGGTGTTACAAGACTGCATTATGAGTCGAAAGTCAAGACACGCAATCAATTTTAGTTTCTTGCATAAAATTATACTGCAGAAAGCAGATACCTTAAATAGTCAGTTTTCTATTGGGCAAAGGTATGACAACTTTGAGTAGAGCAATGCCACTTGGTATGGCTGACATACACGTCGAACTAAGCCCGAAAAGCCTGGTAGGCAGACATAACTTCGCGACAGATGCGGGGAGAGGGAAACCGAACTCAGAAAATAATTTCTAGTGGATGTATTTGGACTTCCGAGTCAAGTTTGGTAACGTTATCAGGTAAATCGACGATGGCCAGTTCATACGTAATACCAGTTTTGTAGGAATCTTTAGTAAAATTTGACAAAATACCTAAAATAAATGTCAAGTAGTAAAATTAGGCATATAAATCCTTATATATTCAGATTTATACATGAAACTTTCTGTAAAAAAATACTGACTGAAAGCTCATTTAATGTAAATTAATAAAGCATTAACATTAAATATCCATTTAAGTATTTTCAAAGTAAAATAAGATTTTGAACGTACTGCGGCGTACGTCTGCGGTAGCAATGTAGCCACTTGTAGCCTTTATAAATTTAAATGCTCTTATATATTTAAACGTTTTTAAAAGTTGTTTTTTTATATTAAATACATATACATACATTTGTCTAAGACAAAACTAGAATTTTCTGCTTTGCTATGGAACATAAACAAGGATAGGAAAATTCACAAAATATAACATTAGACCGGGACCAAATTGTACAAATTGTACAGCGATGTCTGTCCCCAGTATGTTCTCGTAATAATGTAATACTTATAGCTCGAATCTTGGGGAAGGTCATAGTTTATTATAACATCATTGATGCTATCACACATTTTGGTGAATTAACAATAAATTATTTAAAAATGTATACGAAGAATGAATTCAATGACGTTTAATCTAGTACTTAAGCATTGGTTGATAGATATTTATCACTAACCAATCCCCGCGCACGTTGGCTACCACCAGCCAATCAGAGCACGCGCGTTCTTCATCAGCCTAAATATGTCCACTGCTGGACATAGGCCTCCCCAATAGAAAACCACTTTTGGTTAGATGCCCATTGGGGGATTTGCCATAATCACCACGCTTGGCAGACGGATTGATGATCTTAACATACACACAGGAGAACGCTGCTGCCCATCCCTGGTGCAATCCCTTAGTCGCCTTGACGACTTCCAGGGGAAAGACAGGGGTGGCCCTTGTAATATAAATTATGCATTATTTTTTTTATCATCAGATGAAATACCTCTACTGTCTCCCTAATTGAATGCCACTTTTGGTGGGCTGTCTGTTCGGGAATTTGCCCCACCCTGGTGCAATTCCTTAGTCGCCTTCACAATACCCACGTGAAGATTCGGGGTGGCTCTATTCTAAACCGGAAACTACACAGCTAAACTGGGAACCCCACGCCTATTTGTTTATTTTTTATTATTATTATTAAAAAAAAAATTACGCATTAAATTACAGGAACATAAAAACAAAGCAACTAAATCTGTGTTGCCGTGTGGGTCCCGGTAGAGTAGAATAGGACCACTCCAACGTCGTCATAAGTCATTATTTAAAAAAAAACATAATATAACAATAATCTAAAAATTAAATTAAAAACATAAACAATTACACATTCAACAAGTATACGAGTTTTCCTTCGATAAATTCATTGAATCTATATAAAGTTTCCAACTCTTCCCGTGGATGTCGTACAAGGCGACTAAGAGAATACATTATAAAACATCAATCCGGCCTCCCCAACTCGTCTGGCCAGCGCGGAGAGTGTAGGCCAAATCCTCCGTCTGTCTCCGGCAGATAAGAGAGGGTGGTGCTCCTGCAGTGGAGACAAAAATAACCTGATGATGATGATGAACTAAATCTTAACCGAGGAACCAGTGATATAGGTAGGTACCTAACTAAATAATTAAACCGGTCTGCAAAAGTGTAATCATATCAATTTAATATACAGACCTTGAACAGTCCTCATCACACGTCCGTCGCGATAGAAATAATTAAATATAATTTTAATAATTATATATGGCTTAACAATCAATGGTCCGAACAATACAAAGGCTACGAAGATAATAAACAGAACTTAACACCTCTAATTAGCAATACTATTTATAATGTGTGACGATTTTTGACGCATTCCAACCAAGGTGTGACAAGCTTCTATTGTGACGAGAATGGAATAGGCCATTTACTTACAGACAATTGTCTATTCGGACATCATTATCACCATCAGAATATCTCCGTCCATTACTGGACGTAGGCCTTCCCTAATACGCGCAACTAGTATGTAATAAACTATACGACAAAATCTACAAAATAATGACCATCATCACATCAGCCCATTTTTTCTTATGAAATCTGCGGCAGGATTATATAAGATTTTAAACATTTAAATTTGAAATTTTTGTAGAAAAGTCTCTAATATTTAAAGTCTAGAATATTTGTTCTTTATATTAATTATACTATGCCGGCGACTCCGCTCACGTGGACACCAGAAATAAGTCAATAGAGTTGAAGATTACTTAGTGTTAATTCCCTTCCCCCCTCCTCTTCCGCCGCCCCTTCCCTCTACCGCTCCCGCATCTACTCCCCTTAACCCTACCCTCGACTCTGCTCTCAACCCTGCCCTCAACACCCCCCTCAACCCTCCCTTCAAACCTCTTTCTCTCTTACCCTTGTCGCTCCAAATGTAGTCCTCCTAACTCATCCATCGCAATCCAAATTCCGCTGAGCATTACTTTGTTACATACCAATGTAATGTGTGTCAGTTTTAGAACATTATATATAATAAATTCGCATAACTTTTGATTGAGTTAGCCGATTGCAATGACAGCCTCTATATATTACTCCGAATTAAGCCCTATGTTTTTCTGGAAAGTCCATCAGAATTGATTAAGTAATTTTTACGTGATGCGTGCACAAACAAACAGATAGACAAACCGACAAAAAATCCAAAAATGGTCTAAATGTATTCTTATCCTTGTACCACCAATTTTTTTAAATATATCAATATACATATTTAAAAAAATTGAAAAAGACACGAGCAGTTTACGTTTTTATTTGATTTTATCTTAGTAGGCAGGGGCGACAAATTTGATATTTCCCAGGGCGGGCGGCAGAAACCTATATTACGCCACTGCACTGGTCTGAAAACCGGATATGATAGAGTACCAGAGCTAGCTCGAGGTAAACCGTCATCCGGTCGTTAGTTCTAATTTTAACAACTTTGACATACTGAAATTAGTTTGGAAAATCAGCGTCACTGCATGGAAATGTTTCCAAACTTATTTAAGTATTTTAATCATTGGACATTATTAGTAATGTGTGTAGTATATTTGTCGACACGAAGTTGAGCTCAGATTTGTACCGGCGCTCATACCAATCATAGCTCAAGATATGCTCCGCCAAGTATACAATATTGAAACCGTTTTCCGTACCAAGAAAGCGCTGTCATACGACATTGAAGAGCTTCTCAGATAAATAAACAGAACAGGGAAAATTATTCAGCTTCGTCTGATTTTGCTCTACCTTCGTGTATAGTTCGAGAATTACAGTTTTAACGTCAGAGGATCTTTTAAATTATAGTCGTAGCTTGCCACGACTGGTAGTTAAGAATTGAGTAAAAGTCCAAAAAAGGTAATTTAAGTATATTTAAATCGCATACTGCTGTTAATTTTCCTACAATACCTTGAAAAAATATAAATAAATAATAAAGGTTGTCTGGAAGATACGCTTAAAGCGATAAGACCGCCTAAATTGTACTATTTGTAACTTTTATAACGTGTAACTGTATTTGTTTGTGCAATAAAGTGTATTGTATTGTATAAATCTGAAAAGTCCATAATTTTCGTTAACCAAATGTTAACTGAATTTGTCCAATAGTTTTGGAGTTTTCTAACGGTTCGGATACACAGACAGACGAACAATATAGCTTCGATATAAAGTATCCGATCTGCGGCTGGCAGTGACTGGATGAGAAGAACCGAGGATCGGGTTCAGTAGCGCATATTGGAGGATTCCTATATCCAACAGAGGACTCTTTCAGGCTAATGATGAAGGGTATCCGTTGAACCATCTTAACACGTTAGTGGACAGTACGTCTATGGACGTCAGTCTCGTGCCGCATCACGAACTCACGTCACGTGTGCTGTGTGAACACGAATCTGTTAAATATGAATATCTTCGCACGTGCAGAATCGCAATAACAAAACTGAAGCACCCTCTAGCCACCTTCAGCAAACTACCCAATGTTTAAATAGTAGATTATAATGTCACCCAAGGGGCCACTATAAGTGTCACGTGTCAAGTCGAAACTAATAAAATGTTCTACCACATGGAACCATTCGATAGAATTTCGTATATCGAAAATATAATAAATTTTAATTAATATAACAGAGACTGGATGAGAAGAACCGAGGATAGGGTTCAGTGGCGCGCCTTGGGAGAGGCCTATGTCCAGCAGTGGGCTCTTACAGGCTGATGATGATGATGAATTAATATAACAGTAGCCCTTGTTTGTCGTTAGCCCAATTTTTTACCAATGTTCGTTTTAAAACTTCATTATAAGCTAGCTGTGCCCGCGGCTCCGCTCGCGTGGACTATATAATTATTCCCCGCTCCCGCTCGCACTCCCCCCTCATTCCCCCAACTAACACTACCGTCATCGCCACCGTAGTCCTTACTCATCGCACTCTGAAGCCCGCCGAGCAGTATACTTCTCTGTGTGTGACTTTAAAAACTATAAATTCGCATAACTTTTGATTGAGTAAGCCGAATGCGATGTCATAAGGACTAAAAACTTGCCGTGTGGTTTCCGGTAAAGTAGAATAGGACTACTCCAACTCTTCCCGTGTATGTCGTACAAGGCGACCAAGGGAATACATTACAAAACATCAATCAGGCCTCCCCAACCCGTCTGGCCAGCGCGGGGAGTGTAGGCCAAATCCTCCGTCTGTCTCCGGCAGACGAGAGAGGGTTGTGCTCCTGCAGTGGAGACAAATATAACCTGATGATGATGAAGGACTAAATGTTACTCCAAATCGCCGTGTGGTTCCCGGCTTAGAATAGGACCACCCCCAATCTTCCCGTGGATGCAGTCAAGGCGATTAAAACATTTCACCAGGGACGGACAGTTGCGTTCTCCTGCGTACCTATATTAAGATCATTACTGCGATCACCAATTCTCCTGCCAAGCATGGTGATTATGGAAAATCCCTCAACGGACAACCCACCAAAAGTGTCATTCTAAGGACGTATTTCGGCTGATGATGATGATATGTCACACACAGCATTATGCCGAGTACCTCTTTGCCACATATTTACTTTAATTGGATTCTATTTTTCAGGCTTCTGTTTAAACCGTATATAGTTCATCTATTTCGTCCGTTTGTCTGTCTGCCGGATAATTCGAAAACTACTGGACCGATTGAGCTGATAAGTATTTTGTACACATGGAAAATTGTTCGGTAATTATGGTACAATTAAAGTAATTTTAGGATAAAAAAAATCCTTTATTGATATCCTAGACATATTTTATTGATAACCATTTGGTTACAAGTCATTATTTAAAAAAAAGTCCATAATATAATAATAATCTAAAAATTAAATTAAAAACAAACAATTACACATTCAACAAGTATACGAGTTTTCCTTCGATAAATTCATTGAATCTGTATAAAGTTTCCTACTCTTCCCGTGGATGTCGTACAAGGCGACTAAGGGAACATATTATAAAACATCAATCCGGCCTCCCCAACCCGTCTGGCCAGCGCGGGGAGTGTAGGCCAAATCCTCCGTCTGTCTCCGGCAGATGAGAGCGGGTTGTGCTCCTGCAGTGGAGACAACAATAACCTGATTATGATATAAAGTTTGCTAAACTAAAAAGAAAAGTGACGTAACTCTCACTTTGGGTACCACATACCTACACTTTAGTGACTTATTTAATTAACTTCGTGAGAAAATAAACATTTTGCTTTCTTTCATTATCAATGTTTCCACAGTATCTAACTTTTATTTTACCCTGATAAATGAATTTCCTAAACATCGTTATAACGTGTTAAGAAACAAACAAATATTGAGAAAGATTTAGTCTTATGTTACTTCAGTATTTAAACAGACTATTTTATCAGACTTGATATATTTTTCTATTGCTACGTCTGCCTAACGATGTAGACACGAAGTCGGTCGCAAATTAAAAAAGTCAGCACATCGTACTCAGTGCTTGGTTCCGTCAATTATTCTTAATTTTCCTAGAATACTTATATTTATCTAGGAACATTAAATTATCCTAAAATTTCTATAATATTCTCATCACTGCCGAGCAGTTTTAGGAGGCGTTACCAGTGGGCCCTATATAATATGTATGTATTATACTTCAAACGTTTCAGTAGTTTTGATCTACTAAGCGGACAGACAGACGGACAAAAAAATCTATTCATGGTTTGGTATAAGTTGGTATAAGTTATGACGGAGCCCTCAAAAAGTTACGCAACTACTTAGCATAAAAGTGTAAAAATGCAAATATATAATTTTCATCATGAACCTGCAATCAAAATTATACCTATCATATTCATTGAACATTATTTGTCTTAACTTACCCATTGTAGAAAGTAATTACGGTCCAGCAGATGTTTCCAATTGCACGTAATCCCGTATAACACTTTAAACGACTCCGATATATTAACTTCACCTGTCTGTATATTCCAGTTATGCACCGATTGTTTTTGGTCCATCACTAAGTTCTCCCCATCTTCGTTCACAGGGACACATGACGTCGTTCTATTGATTTGTCTGTGCACCATATCACGAGGACAACATTTACTCACACACATATCGTTTTTACACTCATTTTCATCTCTAACATGTACTTTAGTTATATTACCATTAATCAGATTTGTTTTAACACCTTCTCCTCTTGAACTTTTAATATATGTAACACAAATAGCAAGAGCCACAACTTTCTTAAGAATCATCTTGTCAGAACTCAGGGTCAAATGTCTACAGCAGATAACGATTATTAAATCCGTAGTAAGTTCGGCTTTCTGACGTCAGAGTATATTTTTATCACTCATAGTAATATATCGTCATCATAGAGTTTTGTATCTAAGATTCTACAAGTTAAACAGTTTGTTGTCACATAATCTTATAACAATAGAAATATTAAATCTACCATTTAATGTATGGATATGAAGAATTGATTATACGCAAAGAGACGTCTGTCAGTCAGTGAGTGTTTAGAACTAAGACCGGCACACAGGTAGATATCGTCTATATATGTACGGTTTAAAAGTTATTACAGCATTCAATTTTAATGACCGCGTATTAAACAGTACTAACCATATCAATAAATTCGATACGAAAGGACGCTACTCTAATGTAATTAAAAAGTAACGGAGTCCTAAAATTGTCAAGGGAAAAACGAAACAGCTGTCACTAAAAATTTCAGTTTAATACTGTTAAAATTCAACAATATACAAAACATAGGAAATATAGACTTTTTACATAAGGAGAAAATAATTAACGAATGCTTAAGAATTATTCAGATTTAAACATATAAATGCAAAATTCATTTTAAGTACAAACTCATATAAATACATCAATGCTACAATATTGTGATAACTTAGTGCTGTAAGCCTTTTATTATGATTTGTCATGATTATGCCATTAAATACAATATACCAGTCAACTACTGTCATGACTGCAATATCATATTAATAAATAAGTAATAGTCTAATAGAAGAGTAGATACATTTAAAAGATTCTTAAACACTATCCACGCTCGCAACTATAAAACTAATCCGAGATCTAATATGACAGCAATTAATATAAACACACTCACACATTATTCGACTTTATACTTCAACAGCATCAGGGAAAATATGATCCAAATAGGGTTGGTGGCCATAACTTTGCAAAGGTTTTGGTCTCTCCTTAGCTGCTTGGCCATTACTAGAACTATGCCTGTTGAAACGCGAAGCAATTTCTCTAACTTTGCCTGGTCTTGGCTTATAATCTTCTGCTTCGTATCCATCATTGTCATGTTTTGCGTTGACTGTTTCATTAAACTCTTCAAAAGACCGTTCTCGCTCTTTCTCTCTTACTGGCTTCTTATGAGTATCTCTGTCTTCTTTCCGACTACGATTCGATGCCCTTTTTACATCTACTTTAAAATAATCCTTTTCGAGCTCCCAATTATCTTTTCTAATATTATCCTTTCTGCCAGAATTATGTCTTTCATACATTCTTGAATAATTTTTGGAGCTTCTGTATTCATTATTACCATTATGTGTGAACGAATCTATAACGTCCTTATCTTCAGCACCTTTAGCCATCCCGAAATATGGATCTTTAGAATATTCTATGTCATTATTAGTCTTGCAGACGTAACTTGGTTCAAATGTGGTTCGTTTATCGTTACTTCTGTTCGATCTTCTGGCTTTAGGAGGTCCTGATTTGAATGTGGAAAATCTATTTTCGGCATAATCGTTATTGTTGTTAATCTCTCCGGTATTCTGAGGACCAGAGGAGTGAGTTCTTTGGTGAGTTAGGGGCTTAGACAGCGACAAATATTTAGGCGGTTCTCCGTGATTATTAATTGTTATCTCATATTGTATTTGCGGATCTAATACCGCATACACATTATCTTTGGCTTCTCTTTCCAGCGACGCAAGTGCGGCCTGCGTAAAAAATAAACATATTAATTAAATCATACTTCCACATTTCAAGGCTAAAAAATTAGTGATGTCCTAAACATCATTGTCACTTATTTACATAGCAATGGTATTATCAGAAAAATGAGTTCTAGATACTGTATTAATTTTCTATCGGTATGTCACGGTCATCATATACATAGAAACTACTGGACTAATAGAGTTCTATAGATATAGACCCTTAGAAATAATCTAAGAGTTCAGTAGTCCACGTGAACAAAGTCTCGGGCGAAAGCTAGTATATGTCTAAACTGCTTTTTCACTGCGTACTTGTGTATAGTATAACATCTGTTGTAAATCTGGTGTGTGCTATTTTGGTGCTGAATAAATGTCTTTCTTGTTTCTTTTGTTTCTATGTACATGTATAGTTTGTTCTGGAGAATCTACGAAGGTAAAAAATCGGTCTTAACGCCGCTTCTACGAGTAACAGGAATGTATTACCTTGATGAGGGAATCAAACAGTTTATATCAGAATTATGTCAAAATTAAGTCAGATTCTATAGGATTACCGTTCTTTTTAAAATAGAATAGATATGTTAACAGCTATAGTCCCGTACAAACGAAGTATGTAGCATTTACCATCTTGGTAATTAGAACTTATTTTCTCGAAAACATCTAAGGTTCACCGTTTTATTATAAAGTACATATGTAGTAATATTAAGCATATAAGTATAACGGCACAGTGCACACACTCATAAAAATTATTCCACACTAATCCTGAAACGGAGTGAGTTGATTTATGCGCCGACGTGCACTTAGTGTAATTAAACTTCGCTTTAACGTGAATCATGCTGACAGCTCGTGGTAGCAGACGTAGTGGCATGTTAACAGTTTGTTTAAGGTGGCCATTGCGTTAATTGAAAAAAAAAAACTTGTGTGCACATGAGAAGCTACCAAATACAGTGGCACCAAAGATAGGCGGAGGATAGGAGGAAATAGAAAGGGGTTGGTTCTCAATTTGTATTCGTCATGTACACCTGACATTAGCAAAATCATAAGGAAGGCCATTTCAGGAAGAAGAAGAAAAATTAGTACAGGAAATATGTACACGTAATTATAAAATACATGAAGAGTGGAAATCTCGTAAAGACTTCCTTTATCCAAATACATGGCCGTCCCCACCGAATGAAGTCGTAACTGCGTTTACTATTGTTTTCATGTCATTCCATTTTCAGATGAAACAGGCCGTAATGCATACTGTAATTTTTTCCAGATTTTTCTTGTTCGATTTTATCAAGATATTTGCAAAAATATTTTATTCGGTTCAAAGTCCTTTCGAATTTTAAACTCGAAAAAAGTAGTACATGATATTGCCAAATTAATACAAAAAGCCGCTGCCGGTAAACGCGATTATGACTTAATTTGGGTGACATTTTTTTCAATTGAGAAACGGTATATCAATTTCTTCTTTATTATTTATTTTTATTTTATTTATCAAGCCTTCTGTAGTTACAAAGCATTATAATATTCTTAATTCCAGTATTTCAATTATAATAAAAAATTAACAAACTATTTAAAAATTAATTTTAATTAATTTCTTCTTTATAGTAACAGCTAATTACTAAAAATAAATTGGTTAAAAAATTTCAGCGAATAAAGCAGTTTAAGATAATACTGATCATTTTATAAAATCAATTTACTCGAATATAGTCGGAATGTGCTGTTACTGTTTCAACTTACATTTTAAATTTTCCGTAACCAACATTTTGTCGAATAGCTCAGTAGTTGACAACTGTTTCGAAAATATTAATATAACATGAAATTTTGTAAAAAATTTGCTTTCCATAGATATACCTACGGATTTTATATTATTGATACTTTCTTAGATATCAACAAAATCAGTTATTTATTTTTTCCTGTAAAATCGATATTTTGCATTAACGATTTTATTCGGTGGGAACAGCGACATAACTAACGTACCTATTACTTAACATTATTAATCTCATTTACCATAAAGCGTTGGTAACAGGCCCATGAATCATGAACATAAAGGCAATAAGATATCGGAGGCAATAAAATACTGTCCAAATCATTATTAATTGAAACGCTGTTGCTAAGAAAATGTTTCACAGACGTTTTCATAGTGAGATTGAATTCCATACTGTCCATAGTCAAATCAAGCAACAGTTTGCATATAAATGTCCTAATGTTGGAAAGTAGAGTACACTTTGTATATTTAAGTTTCTCGTACAATGAGGAAGATGAGTGTAACTATTTTATGATCTAGAAAAATAAAACTTAAAATCAGAAAAATATTGGTAAAAGAATTTTCGCGATATCTTAAAAACTGTTTTTTTTTTACAAATTTTCAAAGTGCAATGAGCCTACGGCCGATGTGACGTCACATTGCCCATTGGCTCTTACCAAGCAGACGTAAGCAGTTTTGGAAATGGCCGAATTGATTTATTAAAGAAAAAAAATCAGTTTTCAAGATATCGTCATGTATTTTTCGCAGTTGTTATTATAATTACTGAAACATTTTTTAAAGATTAAGAAATGGCGATTATTTTTCATTTACATCTTCCTCATTTTCATTCCAAATCAATAGTCATATGAAAACAAACGCATTTGCGGCTCGGAAACAAAATAAATAATAGATTGTGTTCCGAAGTGGACAGCAAAGTTTACATGGTAATACAAACCTGTTCTCGCTGCTGGTGGCCCTTTCATGTACTTGTTACCGAGACGCAAATACCGTTGGGTTTCGTACGACTGTTGCGATACCTCAAAGGTAGACTACGCCTACTAAAATTTTGGTCAATTTCTGTTTTTATCAAAATCGAGTCATCAAATCTCAAAGCAAGGGGGTACCTAATTTTTTTTATGGCATTGGATAGAGAGCATAATGGCCAACAACTTTTGTCTGAATGTTAAAGTTCTCGATAATTTTAAAATGCCTGGATCCCGGAGTCACGTCCACATTAACATGTACTTTTGATGTCATTGCCTGCAAATCGCTCTACCTACTCCGATAATTGTTTATTAGGCATAAGTACCTAGTGGTTTCCTTAGAGATGAAAGTTTAAGACTAAGTCGAATTGGTAGTAGTGACGTATTCATCCTCTTGCCTGACACTTTGATAAGGGTGCATTGTTTATCATGATAGAGTGGGAAATATAATGTATGACTTCAGAATAAAACCCATTGTTAAATATGAAGTGAGCGAATGTGAGCCAGAGAGGGTGATAGTGTGTAGTGTAAGTTAGTAGTGCCATATCACTCACACCTGTGTGTCACACGGCACACGTCACACAGTGGTGGGGGGCTGGAGAACGACTGCGGCGCGGCGCACCTGCAGCGCGCCGGGCGAGTAGCGTGACGTCGCGGCGCCGCGGGTGGCGGCCGCGGGGGCGGGCGCGGGCCGCGGGGGGTCCCGCGGGGAGTACACTGCATCCGCCGGTAGCACTGTCTTCTCGCTGTTTAAAGGGGGGGTATAGAAGCCTTTATTTAAAATACCATCTATGTACATGTTGCCCAACGATCTCTATGTACTACTAGATGGAGCGTTCCAAACAATCGCTATGTTCCACGCAAGCCACAACACGTTCACATTCACTTTGAAACTTGTGCAGTTACTACTGAGAACATTTAATTATTTACTAAATATTGACATTATTTAACCGTAGCGTCAATATTTAGTAATAATTAAATGTTCTGCGTAGTAACTGCACAAGTTTCATTGTGAATGTGAAAGAGTTGTGGCTACTTGCGTGGAACAGAGCTATTGTTTGGAACGCTCCATCTAGTATTACATAGAGATCGTTGGTTATAACATACTTTGTGCAGAGTCGTTACAGAGACATTCGGCGAAAATGAAGATTCGACAATATAACTTGACCGCCTCGTTGACCTAGTGGGTTGGTCATTGGACTTGAGTACTAGAGGTCGTGGGTTCGATTCCCACAGGGGACAGAACTTTGTACAATATGTCAAAATTGATCCCGGTCAGGATGTTATATTTGTGATTTGTCCTATCCTTGTTTAATTCCCATCATCATCATCAGGTTATTTTTGTATCCACGGCATGAGCTCAACCCTCTCTCATCTGCCGGAGACAGACGGAGGAATTGGCCTACACTCCCCGCGCTGGCCAGACTGGTTGGGGAGGCCTGATTGATGTTTTATAATGTATTATGTTTATTAATTCCCATAAGCACAGGAGAAAATCCTAGTTTGGGACTTGGTGCAAGATAAGTTATTTTTAGAAATTTTCACATTTCGTAGAACAAAAGCTGTTGTTTCAATTCAGACTCTCTTACGGGTCGCTATAAGTGTGTTTTGTTAAATTCTTTAAAAGTAAAGTTTGTTGGTTAGCTCGAAGTAATATCCAGAACAAATTACCACCAAGTAAAAAAAATAAGATAGAACCACTTTGGCTTATTTACATAAACATTTATTTGTTAATATATTTATTGACATTAGGCATTATATATATATATTTAATGAATTTATTGTTGATATTATTGAACTGGATTATTCCAGAATGAATAAAGTATTTAGTTAATGGGAAGTCTAAAATTAACATATTGACATTGTACAAATTAGATTAAATATAGAATATTGAAGCTTAGGTAAATTTATACTGGAACCGTGATGTATTTTTAAGAATATACCTATAAATTATGGCTAAATAAATGAAATTACATTAAAGTTACTATAAAATATAAAGGACTTACCTATCTAAATCTTCAGTCTTGTATTCGACGCTCTCTGTAATAAAAAATATCACATTTAATTATTGATACCGTTGGCAAGGTAACAGGATTTGTTGGTTCTTAGTACACACCCGCTGTATTCTGCGGAAAACATGCGATATGTGGGGAATAGAGACGGAATTATAGGAAAGTCGCGGGAAGCCAGAGTGAGACATAAGTATAAGCAATCTTTCCGCAGATCGCAAGTGGTGTACTATTGGCGTTAATGTAATTTAGTACAAAATTTAATAGTTACATAAAGAAGACGCAAAGTTCTACAGTTTCTCAGTAGCAGTCTCTGTTAAGTGGTCACCAAAACTCGGTGAATGCAGTGGAATTTGAAGCGAAACGCGGTATTTAATTAAGGTCTAAGTATAGATATGCCTGGTGAACGACGTAGTCGAAAGGCTTAGCAAGCTGAAGTGGTAGCGGGTGGGCCACATCTGTCGCAGAACTGACGTGTTCTGGAGTGGAGACCGCGACGCCCCGCTACCAGATGGGCTGACGAGCTGAAGAAGGTGGCCGGAGGCGGCTAGATGCGTGGACCGCGTGTGGGAGCGTTAATTGGGAAAACCCTATGTCCAGAAGTGGACGTCTTAAGGCTGATATGAAGATGATGATATCTTCTTAGGGGGCCAGGAAGACCTGGCGACCCTTCAGGATCTTTTGTGCCAAACCCCTGACCCCCAACGGTGCCCCAAGCCGATTTGGTGGACTTTACATACGCCTCAGAATTTCGTCTTTGGCATATGCAGGTTTCCTCACGATGTTTTCCTTCACCGAAAAGCCTGTGGTATTATAAATAAACCGTACTTAAGTTTCGTAAGAGGCATTGGTACGGGCGGGGTTTGAACCCACGACCTCAAGAACGTGAGGAGAGTGCACAACCAACCGGCTACCACGGCTCTTAGATGAGGTTTACTCGTTAGCTTAAGGGCTTGGTAGTTGAACTCGGGCGTCAGAGGTCGTAAGTTCGATTGCCACGGGGGAAAGACAGGTTTGTACACTAAGTTGCAGTCCTGCAGTGGACGTCTAAGAGCTGAATGAATGAATGAACCATACTACAGTTTTCAAATCAGGCCGCTACTTTATCAATTTACTTGAGAGTGAAAAGCAAAGGTACTAAACTGCATACAGCCGTCTAATTAAAAATAAAAGCTTACCTCTCCGTCTCCGGCATCGTAAGATGAGACAGAGGACGATGACGAGCAGCGCCGCAATGACTAGAGCGGCCGCTATTAGAGGCGCCACGTGCGCCGTCTCTGTTAGCGAAAAATGCGATTCTGCGTGACGAAATTATTAGACACTTTATGACATGCGGGTTAAAATCAGCACTTAATAAATAAATTAAGCTAAAGTATAATTGTACGGGTGGTTCCCGGCTTAGAATAGGGCTACCTCCATTCTTCCCGTGGGGAAACCCTAACTTCATACAAGCTAATAGATTTTCTTCATTTAATTGTAACTAGCTGTTGCCCGCGACTTCGTCCGCGCGGACAACTTAACATCACAAATTATTATGTATTTCCCGTAGGAATAGGATGTTTTCGGGATAAAAACGATCATATGTCCTATTCCAGGACCTAACCTATATGTGTGCCAAATTTCATCACGATCCGTCCAGTGGTTGAAGCGTGATTGAGTAACAAACATCCAAATATCCAAACTTTTACATTTATAATATTAGTAGGAAGTAGGAAGCATACCATTACAGTGTCATTACAGGTAAACTAATTTGGCACTATAAAAAACCACTCTTATACATTAAATTGTATATCTATGTAATTAGTTTCTATACCTATGTGTCACCTCCTAGCACTTATAACACTCCTAGATTTGATCACCTACTACTAGCTATCACAGGCGCACTAACCTCTCCTAACACGTGTGTTTGCGCGGAAACCATCGAGAGAGCGACAGCGTTATACGTCAACACATAAGTGCTTCTCTTTCGTACTACGCGCCGTGCTTTATTGTGCGGGCGACGTTAGCTTCGCAGGTAGTAATATTTAGTATTATCTGCCGTGGGTGTGGTCATGGCGACTAACGGATTGCACCAGGAACGGGCAGCAGTATTCTCCTGTGTATACAATGTTAAGATCATTACTGCGATCACCAATTCGCATACGAAGCGTGGTGATTATGGCAAATCCATCAATGGACAGCTCACCAAGAGTGGCATATTGGGGATGCCTATGTTCAGCAGTGGGCGTATTGCGTCCGATGATCATGATAAGACTGTAATCGTGGTAGCTTAGTTGGTAGAGTCCACAGATGACTTCATCATCATCAGGTTATTTTTGTCTCCACTGCAGGAGCACAACCCTCTCTCATCTGCCGGAGACAGACGGAGGATTTGGCCTACACTCCCCGCGCTGGCCAGACGGCTTGGGGAGGCCTGAGTGATGTTTTATAATGTATTCCCTCAGTCGCCTTGTACGACATCCACGGGAAGAGTTGGAGTGGTCCTATTCTACTCTACCAGAAACCACACGGCACGGCAGATGACTTAGTAGAGTCATATTATTGAATATTCTATGGTAGAACCTAACGTTCGTGAGATCGAGGGTTCAATACATAAAAGGAGGTGCATGAAAAGGTTGACGGATATGAGTGAGGCTAGTGAGGTGTGTCAGGATCACGCAAAGTGGTGATTCATCGTCTTTGTCTACCCCTTTGGGACCAAGGCGTGAGCATTAGGTATGTATGTACTTATCTGTAATTGTTACTGTTTGCGATATTATTGTAAATAGTAATTAAGCAGATCATTTTGTATAGGTACGAGTAGTAAGGTTTATAAATGTTTTAGTTCGTATCTGTTTTTGTTCCCCATATTGATAAATTCTCTAATAGTTTATAAGTTCTCAACTAGTTGATTTTATGGTTTATTTGTAAATGGGAACTCGGAAAGAGAGAGAGCTTCGTAAGAGAGAGATAGGACATCACATATGATTGATGTAAAATAAATAATGGGCAAAGTTAGCTTGAAAGGTCACCCGCTAGTTGCGAACCCCGCAATAATAGATAGATTCGAACGTAACAGCACAAAACACAGTTCTCAATATCACACAATTCTCAAGAAACAGTTCAGCAGTACAACACGAAGACTACAAGAGAGAAAACACCTGCCCTCTCCTCGCAAGCTACCTTCGACATTTTCTAAGTCAAAATCATTTATTGCATATGAGTACACTTGGTACATTTATACACGTAATTTTTTTTTATCGATTCATATTTTTTTTTATATAAACTTATTGATATTTGAACTCACCATGCACCGTCAGGGAGACGGCATGCGAGGAGAACCCCCTCTCGTTCTCCACGTGCAGTACATACACCCTGGCGTCGGCCGCGCCCGCGTTCGTCGCCAGAAGCGTGTAGCGGTAGCAGCCGTTGGCGCCCGCCGGCTCCAGTGCGCGGTAACGACCTGCCACGACAAACAAAAAAATTGGGGGTCTAAGGATAAGTAATAGAACACATTTCAATCATTTTTGTCTGTCTATCTGTTTGTTTGTGCACGCATCACTTACAAAGTACTGAACCGATTTCGATGGATTTTTCACAGAAACATAGTGCTTAATTCGGTGTAACATATAGCCTTTATTTCATTTCAGTCGGCCCAGTCAATCAAAAGTTATGGTAATTTATAGTTTTCAAAAACTCGCATATAACAAAGAAGGGTGTCAAGTGGGAGCGGAAGTGGGAATGGAGCGGATTCTGTAGTCCACGCGAGCGGAGCCGCGGGCACAGCTAGTACAGAATTATAACACTATCTCTATTTTCGAAAATATAAAATCCAACATCCACTTCGGAACAAACGCGGATAGGCACCTCTATAAAACGAGCATAGCGTACAAGCGTGCGTTCATGCCGACTCCACATTCGCTGGAAAGGTCGACAACGCTGCTGCACGTAATAAGAACGTATATAACCGTTTACCAGACGACATAACTTGAGCGCCGTCTTCACAAAACTATAGAACAAAAACTATAACGCTGGCTTGTCAAGCGTTTACAGACTTTGGTATTATAGTATAATACCACTGAACGATACAATTAAATGAGGAACGGGCAGCAGCATTATCCTGTGTGTGTATGTTAAGATCATTGCGATCACCAATCCGCCTGCCAAGCGTGGTGATTATGGCAAATCCCCAATAGACAACTAACCAAAAGTGGTATTCTATTGGGGAGGCCCATGTCCAGCAGTGGACGTATTTAGGCTGCTGATGATACAATTCAATGCAACCAGTATTGTGTTCCATTTTATTTATCTCATATTAGACGTAGACGTGAAAACAGAAGTCATATTGTGTCACGTGGATACCAAAGCAATATGTTTTGTCCAAAAAATGTATATGATTTTGTTTGTAAATTTGTGTTGTGCGGTGAATACCTCACATTTATTCACTGACACAACACAAATTCTGTATTTCTATTAAACAGTTGTGACGTTTTTATTATTCATCATCATCAGGTTATTTTTGTCTCCACTGCAGGAGCACAACCCTCTCTCATCTGCCGGAGACAGACGGAGGATTTGGCCTACACTCCCCGCGCTGGCAAGACGGGTTGGGGAGGCCTGATTGATGTTTTATAATGTATTCCCTTAGCCGCCTTGTACGACATCCACGGGAAGAGATGGAGTGGTCCTATTCTACTCTACCGGAAACCACACGGCAGTTTATTATTATTACCACATTAAAATTAATTTTAACGATTTGACATTACAAGTAGTTTGGCCAGAGGTCGTGGATTCGATTCTCACTGGGGCGCACAACTTTGTGCAAGTTGGTCCCGCTCTGGATATAACTATTTGTGGATTGTCGTATTAAATAAATAAATAAATATGTGGGGACATTTCACACACGGCCACCCGATCCCAAACTAGGCAGATCCTGTAATATGGGTATCAGACAGCTGATATACATACGTAAATATATAATATATTAAAATATATAAATAACATCCAGTCACAAGGCAAACACAAGTGCTCATCGAACGCATGTTTGCCCTGGGCGGGATTCGAACCCGCGACCCCGAGCTGCGCAGGCAGGTGTACTACCGACTAGGCTACGAGGCCGACATTATATATTATTGATAAATAAATAAGTGTTACCAATCTGCGAGGGCACCTCCAGCCGCAGACTGCCCCACAGCCAGGCGGCGCGGCGCGGCGGCGGGTCGGCGCACACGGTGGCGGTGACCTTCGCCTCGCCGCCGCTCCACGCGTGCGCCGCGCCCGTCTCCGCGCCCACCGGCGGCCCCAGCACGTTCAGAGTGATCGGCTCCGACTGGTGCGTCCTGGAAACAGCAGCACCATTAAGTCAGGATGAGGAGGAGGAAGATATGGTTTAGGTTTTCCAGTGCTTTAGAAGTTAGATAAGTACTTTTACATCTCTCATATTCGGTAGGTAGGTCCTTATTACCCCCAAATGGGGCTTGTAGGTGACCAATTAGCGCTCTAGGGTAATAATGTAGCTAGAAAAGCCCTAGGTAATTAAAAAAAAAAAACTCTTCACTCTTTCAAAAAGTTCGCGTACATCTAACCATCATACTGGCAATAGACATCATGCATTCAGCCCAATGACAAAAGAGGTCGCTTCGCTATTCAGCCTTGTCTTCGTATGAGTATAATAGTCATCAATTTTAAATATCGAACGGCGAAGCTCAATTTCGTTCTTGAAATAAATAATTTAAAAAAAAACATGAAAAAAGGCGGGAATAGAAATCTTTTACTTTAAATAACTAATAAAATGTTTTATTCTTGTAATGCCGGTTTTTTTTCTACTTACCTCACAATCGAGATGTAAAGCAGAGTAGTTAGCTCGGGTGTAAGCATCAATTGCACCCTCGAACTATAGACGCACGAGCGCAACAACATCTCGGGCTGCAATTGATGCCTTACAGCCCTTGGCTACTAATCTACTAATATTATTCCTCACAAATCAAATCAAACTGTTAAGTCTTAAAAAATCACAAGGCGTTAAGTGCAGTCGGAATCAACCAGTTTTTGTTTGGTTAATCAATTATGACAGTACCATAAGTCGCGAATACTTGCGAATCAATACGAATTAGGATTAGCAAATTGAAGTGGCAGTGGGCCACATCTGTCGCAGAACCTACGGCCGTTGGGGCGGACGAGTTCTGGAGTGGAGACCGCGGTTCGGCACGCGCAGGGTGGGACGCCCCGCCGCCAGGTGGACCGACGAACTGAAGAAGGTGGTCGGACGCGGCTGGATGCGGAGGGCCGGGTGTGGTGGCGTTCATTGGGGGAAAGCCTATGTCCAACAGTGAACGTCTAAGGGCTGATATGATGAATACGAATACCAGCTCCTCCACCAATCTGGCGCGATTCTTAGATTTATCATATACTTCTTGGCGAATCATAGTGAAACAGTAAAACGAGTGACTGTTGCTGACCTCGAGATAGGCTGATCTAACGTTTTAAACGTGGTTACATTTAATCAATCATATCAACCTGTTAACATCCTCAGCCTGGTGAAATGTATTGACAACGAAGCACTCAAAAGGCAGATTTACAATCAAAACTTGTTCGCTCTCGTTGCAATAGTGGTTTGGCATACCACATTTCTGAGGATGCCAAACTGCTTATTTTTCAGTAAATATTACAAAGCGTCATAGTTGCACTGTGATAAAGCTCTTTAAAAAAATATTGGGCCCGATTCCGAAGGCACACATTTAAAATATGACAGCGCTAAAATTGGTTTCGTCTTTATCTTCATAATACTGTGTGACAAGGATAGCAACACTTTTAGTGCTGTCAAACTTTAACGTTGTGCCTTCAGAATCGAGCCCATTATCCTACTAAATATTATAAATGCGAAAGTTAGAATATTTGGATGTTTGTTACTCAATCACGCTTCAACCACTGGACGGATCGGTATGAAACTTGGCACACATATAGGTTAGATCCTGTAATAGGACATAGGATAGTTTTTATCAAGAAGCAGTGAAGATGTGTAAATATCGAAACCTACGCAGACGAAGTCGCGGGCAATGGCTAGTAAATAATATATGTTACCTATGTTGTATGATGTCGTACGACAAGGCGACCAAAGAAGAAGTCTCGATAAAAACGAACAATCAGCTATGGATTAAACATCATATATTACTGTCATCACCAACCCAGCACAGCGTGATGATTTAGGTATAAACCTCCCATTATTCTGCCCTGCTACCAAAGAACGCCGCTAAAAGTTTTCTGACAAGCTTTTGGAAATGGTTAAAAAGGCGTTAAATTGGCTTTCTTAGAATTCTATGATTAATGAATTCTAATTTTTCAATTGGCGAAGAAACTCTAGTAGTTTTTATAGAATTCTCGAAAAACAGTTAGATACCTTATTTTTACTGCCTTTTTGGGAGCAGGGCAGTGTGGAAAAGGCTTGGTTCAGTAGAAGTCTATTGAAGGCTATGCTGTACGTCAAATACTGGTCAATTTACCTCTCCTCGAGTCCAATGTGGTTGATGGCGACGCAAGTGTAGCGGCCGTGCTGCGAATAGGACACGTTGTGCAGCTGCAGCTGTGGGGTGGACGACACTGGGTACCCGTCATCATGCGCCAGGTTGACGTGGCTCCCGGGAGTTGGGCTGCGAAGCAAAGTTATCATCAGGTTATTTTGTCTCCACTGCAGGAGCACAACCCTCACTCATCTGCCGGAGACAGACGGAGGATTTGGCCTACACTCCCCGCGCTGGCCAGACGGGTTGGGGAGGCCTGATTGATGTTTTATAATGTATTCCCTTAGTCGCCTTGTACGCGTCCACGGGAAGAGTTGGAGCGGTCCTATTGTACTCTACCGGAAACCACACGGCAAAGTAATGGATATAAATGATTATTTCTTCGCATGGAGTCCTGTCGACCATATTTTAGAAGTCATAAGATTCTAACTTTGATGCTTATATGTTTTAATGTATTTGTGTTTGTTTGTACATAAAAAAAACCTCTTTCAGCAAACTAGGGATATCTGTAAACGATAGGTTAGATACAAGTACTTACAAATATACATTGCACATACCACTATCATTTACAATTGTTTCTAAAAACAGTTACATCATGTTCATACATATATTTAACAAACTTTCTGACATGTTTAAGGAACACGTAACATTTAAAAATATCAAATTAGGGCTCGCCTAAAAGTGTTTTACAATATTAATGAATATATGGACTAAACCAGGCTATTTGAAGGAGCAAACCATAGATAAGTAGATCTGACTTACTTATGGTACCACTGGTAAGAGGGAGAAGGGTTTCCTTCAGCCTTGCACTCCAGCGTGACTTGTGAGAAGAGGTTCGCTTCTACCACAGTGTCCGGACCAACCCATGTTACCTTAGGAGGGTCTGTAACGAGAAATGTAAAAATAGTATCACAAATTATTGCCAAGTTAAGAGAGATTGTTCTTTGTTATTTATGAGTAACTTATTTGCAACTCACATTTGACATCGATCTCCACTTTGATCGAATCCGATGTTCCCAGCGAATTTCTTGCCTGACATCCGTAGATTCCTGGAAAATAAACAAAACCTAAATAAATAAATATATCAAACATTGACACCAATTATCCAGTCCCAAACTAGGCAGAGCCTGTGCTATGGTTACTAGATAACGGATACACATACTTAAAGAAATATATAAACATCTAAGACTTGGGTACAAACATTCATATTCATCATACGAACATTTGCCCCTAGCGGGATTCGAACCCGCAACCTCCGGCGTCACGGCGTGGCAGTCCGACAGTTACCCGTTCCGCCACGGAGGTCGTCTATGCATGACTAAATACATATGTGCGTTTATATTTAGAGCTAGGTGAGCTAAACATCAAGGACTACGGGAGACCTAGTATGAAGTTATGCTGTTCCAATTAATCAACCAAAATCTTTCATGATTGCCTGGAATTAATGTTACGCGTAGGTTGGGACGCCCCGCCACCCGATAGACCGACGACCTGCAAGCGACTGAATGCGGAGGGCGGAGGAGCGGGTGTGGTCAACGATCTCTATGTACTACAAGATGGAGCGTTCCAAACAATCGCTCTGTTCCACGCAAGTAGCCACAACTCTTTCACATTCACAATGAAACTTGTGCAGTTACTACGCAGAACATTTATTTATTACTAAATATTTACGCTAATAATGTCAATATTTAGTAATAATTAAATGTTCTGAGTAGTAACTGCACAAGTTTCATTGTGAATGTGAAAGAGTTGTGGCTTCTTGCGTGGAACAGAGCGATTGTTTGGAAAGTTCCATCTAGTAGTACATAGAGATCGTTGGGTGTGGTGGCGTTCATTGTGGAAGGCCTATGTCTAGTAGTGGACATCTAAGGGTTGATATGATGATGATGAACGTTACTTCAGCTTCGCATTTTTTTTTAAATATTGTATAGAAACTTGATTTTAAAACATATGGTGCTGAAAGTTTGTTGTGTCCATTCTTCTTCACAGTGCTAATATCTAATAAGCGGCAGGCAATAAAAAAAAACTGACGTGTATAAATGTACCAAGTGTACTAATGTGCCATAAAGGATTTTCATCATCATCATTAGCCTAAATACGTCCACTGCTGGACATAGGCCTCCCCAATAGAATACCACTTTTGGTAAGTTGTCCATTGGGGGATTTACCATAATCACCACGCTTGGCGGGCGGATTGGTGATCGCAGTAATGATCTTAACATACACACAGGAGAACGCTGCTGCCCGGCCCTGGTGCAATCCCTTAGTCGCCTTGACTACACCCACGGGAAAGATAGGGGTGGCCCTATTCTAAACCGGGAACCACACGGCAACGTATAAAGGATTTTGACATACCTGAATGATTTCTCGCAACTGGTGCCAGTATAAGCTTCGGTCCATTAGTAGCGATGACCTGGCCGTCCTTGGTCCACCATACGTAAGGGCTAGGGTTCCCATCAGCGCGGCATTCCAACGTGAGAGCACTGGAGCCTTCCTCGAGGTTCGCGAGTGTGCTGGCGTCAGCACCAACTATAGATACTACTGGAACAACTGAAATAAGAACACAAATCTGTAATATAAAGAAAATATATATATATACTTTGAGTGGATGGCTATTATAAGAAGCAAAATACTGAAGAAAAAAAGTCAGCAAATTGTAAGTAGTAAACAGCGTGCGGGTTTATCTTAATCTCGGGAAAGAATTTTTTCAGGGCCCATCCACTTAAGGCACCAACTACTGATCGTGCTCTGTACGCGTGGCATTGAAGCCACTTGGTACTTCTGTTCCTCTGTGACGGTTCATATAGAATAGGCCTTACAAGTGACATCAAGCATAGTGTAGGAGTCCCGGTAGTACGGCGAGGGGTACGAGGGGTGGTGCGCGCGGCACGCCAGCTGCCGGCCGTGCGCAGCGCGCGTCGCGCCCAACTCCAGCACGGACCGCGCCGCCCATACTCGGGGCCGCTCCACTTCCGATGCATTGGTTTGACTCCACGCTGTTAGGCGTTCTTTTTCTGTAATTTCAATTAAAAAACTAAATATAAGCACGTCCCACAGGTTGGCTATTCCTGCCTGTCATGACCTACGGTGCAGAAACGTGGACACTGACAGTGGGCCTGATCCACAAGTTTCAAGTCGCTCAGCGAGCTATGGAGAAGGCTATGCTCGGTGTATCTTTGAAGGATATGATTCGTAATGAGATCCGACGAAGAACGAAGGTGACCGACGTAGCCGAAAGGATTAGCAGGCTGAAGTGGCAGTGGGCGTGCCACATCTGTCGCAGAACCGACGGCCGTTGGGGCAGACGAGTTCTGGGGTGGAGACCATGGATTGGCACGCGCAGGGTGGAACGCCCTTCCGCCAAATGGACCGACGACCTAAAGAAGGTGGCCGGAAGCAGCTGGATGCGGAGGGCGGAGGATCGGGTGTGGTGGCGTTCATTGGGGAAGGCCTATGTCCAGCAGTGGACGTTTAAAGGCTGATATGATGATGACATGATGACACAGGTTGGAACCGTCATCTAAGATAGTTAGTTATAAGAAGTTATTTGTACATAGAGTGAATAGCGTATGCAGGTTAGGCTCATAATGAAACAGTTCCTTTGCACTGCACATAATAAAAGGATTACAAGATGTTTCCAACAAACTCGACCCGAAAAAGCAGAAGTAGTAACGTCATCGAGATCATTATTAAAGGTTGTAATAACAACTTACCTAAATACCACTCGATGTAAGCCGGTGGATTTCCATATCTGGCTTCACATACCACAGTGGCTCTGGAACCCGCTGGCACCGTTATGTTCTGCCCAGGCATGACGTGGGACCCATTGAAGAGTATCCTTGGAGACTGGGGTGGTACCCTGACTGCTAGCGCAGCGGGGGGACTAGACAGCGCATCCTGGAATAAGTAAGAGGGGAATAAGACATACCTCATGCTGATATTGATATGTTTGTAGTATACGTAGTCTATTGTAGAGTACGTCGTTCACAATATGCGGGTTCCCTCAATATATTTTTTTAATGATTTCCGTAAATATGCCAAAAAAAATTTACATACATACATAATACTCACGCCTTGATCCTAGCAAAGAGGAGTAGGCAGAGACGATGTATCGCAACTTAGTAAAAAAAAGTAAAAATATAAAAATCTGATAATTCCACATTTTTCCTACCATTCACCATGTTCCATATTTCAGCTCCAGTTGCTTTCGATTACATCGGTCCAGTAGCTTACAAGTAACTTAGCGGACAGACAGAAGTCGAAAAAGCTTAACTATACTACACTATACTTATACCCAGTGCCGTAAATAGGGCGGTGCCACCGGTGCCCAGGCACAGGGCGTAGACTCTGGGGGGCGCAAGAATGGCCAGAGGCCGGTGTTATTTTATTATAGAAGTATGAAGACCATAGTGGCCCAAAAATTTAATCTTAAGCATCAGGGTGGGCAACGCATTTGCACTAGTGAACTTGCGTTTGAGTTTTAGTGAGTGAGACACAGTGGGTGGTATAATAGGCGAAGGGTCCACTTAACATCAGATGGCTCGTCTGCTTGTTTGCCCACATCATTTCTTTAAAAAAATTGATTTTTCTTCCAAAATATTAGATAATTAGGCCGCCAACACGAAGTTCCTTGTGCTTTATTTTATCACCCTGAATGAAATAAAATAGGCCTATACATAGCATTGCTCTAGGGTACCTATAATATCTTTAAAAAAACAAGGGAGCAGTTATAGAAGCTCGCACAGGGCGCAAAAAAGGCTATTTACGGCACTGCTTATACCTAAGGGTATCCATTTAAACGGTACCCTAAAACTCTTGACCTAAACGATTCGACTTTGACCTACAGATAAAACCACTTCCTGAGATTGTATAATAATACAATAGACAGTAAGAAAGTACCTGCTGCAACCAGCTCATAGTCTTTCTGTGGTATTTACTCAAAGAAATGTTTTTTTTATGGCTTTTTGTATCGTGTTTAGGGCACAATAATTCTGCCAAATTCACGTAGTGACACACAAAATACACAGTAGGATAATATTGATCGGTTTGTTTCTATTAAAACAAGAAATCGTTTAAAGCGATAAAGTCACGATTTCCTGTATATTTCTCCGATGTATTATTGTGTAACTATGGTGTATAATAACGTACATTCTATTCAGTTGGTACAGAATGATTAAAGGTCGCATGCGTTGAAGACAACATAATAAAGTATCGCCTAATCTGCCTGGTCAATTTGGCACCCGTATTTCTCAGCCTAAATACGTCCACTGCTGGACACACGCCTCCCCACTTTTGGTGCTCTGTCCATTGGGGGCTTTGCCATAATCACCGCGCTTGGCAGGGGGATGGGTGATCGCAGTAATGACCTTAATATACACAAGAGAACGCTGCTGACCGTCTCTGGTCATATGTAAAATAGGTTTAATTATCTACTCGTATAATTATTTTAAAAAATCTAGAGGATTTTTTACCTGTACATCATAATTGCTGGCTGTAAGCTGGCACTGCCACTGTCCATCATCCAGCTGTAAAGTGGCAGCTCGCACCCACAAGGAGCAATCGCCTCCCACCGGACTGTTCTCGTTCGCCCACTCGTACTTGCCTCGGTAAATGCCCACCGGCTGAGTAAAAAGAAACAAGGTTTACTTTAATATATTCATCAACCACTATTATTATAACAATATCGCTTTTTATAACAATTCCATTGTTGGAATATGCTTCGAAAGTAACGAGTTCTGTAGTAGTGGAGACCGCGGTAGGACGCCTCGTCGCCTGATGGACCGACGAACTGAAGAAGGTGGCTGGCCTGGGTTGATTGGGGATAGCTTATGTCCTGCAGTCTAAGGGCTGATATGTTGATCATGATGAAAATAATTAGGTTGATAATCACAGGCTGATATTTATAGACACAGACATAATCGACTAGGTACCCTTAATAATGCAAATCGTAGTGTGATTCTTTGATATACAGAAACTCAGTAATGGCGCGGTACTAGTTGATTGATAAAAACATGAGTTAATACAACAATGCTGGCGTAATTTTACATCTATGGGAGGATGAGAGCTAAATTAAACAAGCGGTATTTACACAGAGACCTCTCTATCAAGCCTCTCTCGTTCGAGGGCCGTAACAAAACAAGCAAAAAAAAATTTGCAGGTGCGTGCTTCGGGGTTCGCAATGTAAATAATAAATCATTAAAAAAAGAAATGCCAACGACATCAAAGGCATTGAGAATGCGCGATTGAATGGGGTCTGCCAATCAAGCTTATGTTGTCAATAGCCATGAATTCAAAACAGGAAGGCCTTCGTACCTAGTCGGTCGTCTAGTAAGCGAATGAAATGCGGAATGTTTTGTTCGTTGAATGGGGAAAAAATTGAACGTTGAATTAATAGCGTCAAATAAAAATCTAATCCGTAAGGGACGAAACAAAATCTTAGAATTAATGCTATAGAGTTAGACGTATGTATGTATATATTATGTTAACGCTTTCATCATCATCCGAAATACTGGGGAGGCTTAGTTAGTTCAGCAGTGGACGCTAAACTAAGACTCCCCAATATAATGCCACTTTTAGTGGGCTATCCATTGGGAGATTTAACATAATCACCACGCTTGGCAGGCGGATTGATAATCACCGCACATAGGAGAACGCTGCTACCCGTCCCTGTTGCAATCCCTTAGTCGCCTTGATGACACCCACGGGAAGTTGTAAACGCTATATTGTACCAAAACGCGGACTTATCCCACTTAGGGATCTTTTCTAGTCAACCTTATAGTAACTTAAAGGACTGGTATAATGCGTTTAGTACCATATTTGATAAAAGAAACATACCTATCAAAACGTACGTATAGGAAAAGAATGAAGATCAGATTTTTATACTCATTCATCATCAGGTTATTTTGGTCTCCACTGCAGGAGCACAACCCTCTCTCATCTGCCGGAGACAGACGGAGGATTTGGCCTACACTCCCCGCGCTGGCCAGACGGGTTGGGGAGGCCTGATTGATGTTTTATAATGTATACCCTTGGTCGCCTTGTACGACATCCACGGGAAGAGTTGGAGTGGTCCTATTCTACTCAACCGGAAACCACACGGCCCACATTATTCTCATTGTCTAGGTAAATATATAATGCAATCGCGTTGGTCCGTTTAGGTTCAACAAAATCACTAAGTGGTAAACAGAGCGTAGGCTAAGCAAGGTGTTTACACACAAACCTCCGAAAATATCAGACTTTAAATCGCGATGAATTTGCCGTACGAATATTCGATAATCAAATTCATGCGACGTAGACGATGATAATTATTCATAACTAGCTGTGCCCGCGGCTGCGCTCGCGTGAATCAAGTGGAAATTTACTTAGTATTTATCCCCTTCCCCCTTTCCTTACCTCCCCCACCCCCAACCCCATTTTAACTGCCACTGTCACCGCTACCGTAGTCCTAACTCATCGACCATTTTACTTCTTTGAGTGAGTTTTTGAAAACTATAAATTCGCATAACTTTTGATTGAGTAAGCCGATTGCGGTGAAACAAAGACTAAATGTTACTACGATTTAAGCCTTATGTTTATATAAATCTCAATTAGAATTGGTTCAGAAGTTTTTACGTGATTCGTGCACAAAGTAACAGACAAACCTACAAAAATCCATTACTTATTCTTCATTCCAAATATTTTCGATGAACAGACATGCGAAGTTTTCATTTTTATTTATTAGATTGTTATGGACGTCAGCATAATTAAGTCTGCAGACCCACGTCTACTGAGCGTCTGGTTTCCATAACCACTAAGCGTGTCATAGTCGACCCAGAACTAGCTCTTTAAAATACCATCTTCAATATTTCGGTACACAACCATTAACCTGACTCCTCGTGTGTGAACTCCGGCCAAGTTTCACCTTCGCATAAAGCACGTAGCGTGACGGTTTTTTCGGGAGCAAACAAAACTGAGACAGTACTTTTCTTTGATTAACGGCGAATAGGAACAATAGCTGTTAGCGACGCAATATCCGCTCGTATGAGGCGTGCCTAAGTGTGCGCAGTTCGGAACTTTATCGACCGTATGTTATCATTATCATTGAACATCTGTTGCGTTTTACTTTTTGTTACCTGTTAAAAGTACTAAAATTAGTGTTTGTCATAGTCAGCTGGAATGCTTATCATGCCAAACAGTATCATGACAAACTAGTATATAAGGTACTAAATGCAAGTCTATTCATAATTAGCAGTTCTATAGTTTAAAGTATTCAGTTTGTCTTTACGAGGTTCATAGATACGTCCACTGCTTATTTGGTAAAGATAACTAAATCTCAATATGTTGATATTGGACCCGATTCTGAAGGCATACATTTAAAATTTGACAGCGCTAAAATTGGTTTCGTCTTTATCTTCATAATACTGTGTGACAAGGATAGCAACAGTTTTAGTGCTGTCAAATTTTAACGCTGTGCCTTCAGAATCGAGCCCATTATCTACATAATAAAATTGCATAGACTGCTATCGACGATGTGTTCCTGCTGGGGTAACGATCACCATTACTGGTCCTAGAATATATTCTTTATTGCACATCATCATCAGCCTATATACGTCCAATGCTGAACATAAGCCTCCCCAGTAGAATGATACTTTTGGTGGGCTGTCCATTGGGAGATTTGCCATATTCACCAAGCTTGTCAGGTGGATTGGTGATCGCAGGAACGATCTTAATATGCACAGTAGAACACCGTCCCTCTTAGTCGCCTTAATGACACCCACGTGATAATTGGGGGTGGCCCTATTCTAAGCCGGGTGGCGATCACCAATCCGCCTGCTAAGCGAGGTGATTATATGAAATCCCCCAATGGATAGCCCACCAAAAGTGGCATTCTATTGGGAAGGCCTATGTTCAGCAGATGTATTTCAGCTGATGATGAAATATTCATCGAATTTTTTTCAAAATTCTATCTGTGTATGTTTTAGTTCCATTGCTGAAATACTGATTCCAGAGTTCCGATAGCAAATTGTTTACATTCAAAAGGTAAACATACTGACATCCTACAATCACACAGAGTCATTTGCATTAACAATGTTTCATAATGATTTCATCCATTTAAATAGCCAATACAGAATTACGATGTCATCATTATCATCATACAAGTCACATAACTAACTCTTTTATCAAACATTCATCACTGTATCACTCTTGCGTTATCCTAGCAGAGCGACGGTATTGGTTTTAAAATTTTGGTGCAGGAGAATGAACCGAACATAGCGTGCTAAGGCGCGCGGGTGGGCAGTTCTTGTTTGTGATTGACAAACGCCGTTATTTGGCTATATATCTTCATAAAATCATCATATACTTAGATAAAATTAATATATCTAAAGTGTACGGTCGCTTAAAGGATTTCTTGGTTATTTTGTAAGATTTTTTTTATTACATTTGGACTGCCATAATAAAGACAAACTCTAATTTCGGACACAAAAAACACATTTATTCGACGCATTTTCTCTTCAAAATCACACTCTTAGTGCAAGAGTCTGCTAGTATGACGCACACCTGTATCACATGTCATGCGCAAGAGCATATAATGTCTGCGATGTAACATAATCATCGTGCCGTATGAGTGAAGCAAATTAACACTTTCATCATATTATTAATGCTTTTCGAAATGTATAATGGCAGTGTTCAAACCCCTTAATCGTATAGGGTTACCACATTTCATTTAGATTACTGACTGAGTACATTTGATTAAAATGAATACAATACAATACATTTTATTGCAAAAACAAACGCAGTGTCAGGTTATAAAAGTTACAAATAGTACAATTTAGGCGTTCTTATCGCTTTAAGCGGTTTCTTAAAATTAGAAAGGCAATCTCATTTTCAAGACACGGTCTTGGGTTTTTAATATGTCGTAAGAATAGCACTTAAAAGGGTGAAATGCAATTAATTGTACTTCCTGTGCAATTCTTGTGATTTGTGAACGAATAAAGGTACGTGTTAAACGATTAAAGGGCTTTTTTCTTACCAAAGTAAGTATTCGTTGGTCTTATATTACATAACCAACATAAAAGGAAGGCACGGCGCCTTTATTTTTCAAGATTCAAACCTTGCGAGACTGCTGAAATGATTTTTAAACCCTTTTTACTTATTTTTATTATAAGACGAGACTATGAAAAATATAAATCCAATGTGAAATTAGCCAACCTTTTTGTAGCAAAGAAATTATTTGTTGGCTTATATACAATACATGCAGAAACTAAATAAATGTATAATTCACATTACTATAGTAACCCTAATGCAACGTTAGAGATATAGAGATTTCTCGGCAGTTTTGGCAGCCCTATGTACCGATGAACCTTGAGCTTGCATGTACTTGTATGGTGTATAATAATAATTGATTATAGTAAACCTGATAGGCTCACCATGATTCGCGATGACTAATGAAGGATATCTAGCGTGGGAAGTTTTGAATAACAATGTCTCATTATTATCGATGTGACCTTTTAAATATATTTAAAAAACCTGTTGTTTGTTCTCTTCATATCATTAGCATTATTTTGATTTTATTAGATAGATCAAACTTGTTGTTTTCGAGTCTATTCATAATTACTTAGCAGTTCTATAAAGTATTCAGTTTGTCTTTACGAGGTTCATAGATACGTCCACTGCTTATTTGTTAACGATAACTCTCGACCTGAGTTCCATAAGGTCGGATCTGGAAAATTACAGTTTTCGACTAGAGCCAAAAAACCAAATTTTTAGGACTAAAAAAATAATTTACAATAGAATACGTGATTTTCTTGCCCTGAGTTTTTATTATAATGTTTAATAGGTATGTTGCTGTTATAAACTATATTTCGTTGAATTCATAGTTGGCTAGATTTTGAGAAAATGCCAAAAAACTGACCAAATTTTACATAAACGACCTTATGCTTCAAGGAATTTTGATCTTAGTAAAAATACAGGGGACGTATTTTCAGATAAACCTTTATACCTCAAAACAGATTTGTATTTTTATGAGTCGTTTCTCCATTCCCGTCGTTATGCTTAAGTCAGTTCTTGATAATTAATTTAAAAATTTAAGTTATATAGATTTAAGACTTTATCAGAAAAAGAGACGCCTCATATATCTTAAATTATGGATAAGAAACAATAGTTTATTCAAAATTACTCTTTTAATCGTTACTTCTAATAATAGAAATTGAACACACAGTAATCATAATTAAATCATTCAGGCTCTGGGACATCAGAAGCATTGTTCTCGTGTTTTAAAAATTTGTAGAAATTATGGAATTCCTGTGAAACCCGCTGCAAAAGCGTTAATAAATCTTTATACTACTCTGTCAAGAAAGTACCGGGAAAAGATCAATAATACACAAAATGTTAATTATTCATCCAACTTTATTTCATCACCTTCAAAGTATGCTCCTTGAGAAGCGACACACTTACGCCAACGAATAATCCAATCATCAAAACATTTTTGAAACGCTTTTTCCGGAATTGAGTACAGTTCTCGCCGCGAATTCTCCTTTGTGTCTTCTATCGAATGGAAACGGGTGCCACGAAGTGGTAATTTGAGTTTAGGAAAAAGAAAAAGTCGCATGGAGCCATATCTGGTGAATAAGGTGGTTGCTCAATGATGTTTGTGGAGTTTTTGGTCAAAAATTCATTCACAATGATGGCCTTGTGCGATGGCGCATTATCGAAGACTTTTCTTTCCACAAATCTGGTCTTTTTTGTCGAATTTGCTCCCTTAAACGCCGCATAACGCTCAAATAATATTCTTTATTTATAGTCTCACCTTCCGGCAAGAACTCTGAGTGCACAACACCGCGATAGTCAAAGAAAACAAGCAACATGACTTTGACTTTCGATCGACTTTGGCGTAGTTTTTTCGGTTTCGGTTCAGTTGGAAGGCGCCACTCGGAGTCTTGTTGACTAGTTTGCATGTCAAACTCGTAAACCCACATCTCATCACCAGTAACAATGCGTTTCATGAATGCTGGGTCGGAATTGACTCGTTCTAGCATGTCCTCAGCGACTCGTAAGCGATTGAGTTTTTGGAGAAAATTCAGGTCTTTTGGGACTAGCCGAACGGCAACATGTTTCATACCCAAGTGATTATTTAAATGGTACGGATCGATTCGTGAGATACAGAAAGTTCAATCTCTCTCAAAGTTGAATGAGAATTTTCAGCCACTTTTCCTAAACTCAAATTACCACTTCGTGGCACCCGTTTCCATTCGATAGAAGACACAAAGGAGAATTCGCGGCGAGAACTGTACTCAATTCCGGAAAAAGCGTTTCAAAAATGTTTTGATGATTGGATTATTCGTTGGCGTAAGTGTGTTGCTTCCTTCACTTTTGCGATGTTAACTTCAGTTGCAGACGTTGATGGCCTACCAGAGCGAGGCAAATCTTCCATCACATCTCGACCGCTTTTGAACGCTTTGTACCACTCGTAAGCACGTATTTTTGATATAGTCGACTCACCGTAAGCCTTCTGTAACATTTTCAGTGACTCCAAACACGAAATTCCATTGGCTATGTAAAATTTGAGACAAACTCTTTGTTCGATATTTTTGTTCACTATGAAAATCGCAATATACACTAGATATAAATATAACTAAAAACAACACACTAAATATAATAACAGATGCAACTTAAACTGCGCGCCAAAGTGGAAAAAAGTAGTGTTATTCCAACAACAACAAAAAAACAAAAATATTTAATTTGGAACCATGAACAAATCATCCATTCCCGATACTTTTTTGACTGAATGTATTTCTGCGTTGAAATAGGTTTTTCGCTGGTGCGTAGCAGTGGCAAGCTCTGTGGGTACGTAAAAGACTTATATCTCATGAAAGATATTTCAGAAAAAATATCTTGGTCAAAATTAGTTTTATAAAAAAGTACTCCAGGGTTTTCTTGACGTACCGTAGACACATTCAGAAATTTTAAAGTCTTGGCCTGTTCTGTTCTTCTTGCGCATAACAAGAGGTCCGGGTTTTTTATGAAGCGTGGTAAGGTCTCTGAAATTTTCTGGTACCATATCAAATAATTGAAATGGCTGTCTTCCTCCACATGTTCGTATGAACTGAGACCAATCTCGAGGAACTGCTATTTGCATAGTAGTCAGCTTTCTCTTTTTTTCTCGATCACGGAGTGAATGTGGTCTACTTCTATATGGGTATGTCCTTTAAACATAAACTTGTGGTTGATCACTTTCAGCTGAGAAAATACATGTAGCATCCACATATACGCCATAAGCACCATTACATTTCTGTCTGGCCAGTACAGTTGTCCGACCAAAACGTTATTTCCTCTAATACTGAATCCTTAATATTTTCTTCAGACCAACGAATTAGACAAGATCCTATATCATTCCCACCTCTTCCACTTATGTTTTCGGTCCATATCAAGCAGTGTGCCACCCACAATGTTCCCGTGGCTGTCGTCAAAGCGACGCTCGTTCGCGTACAATTCGCAGGCGCGGTGGCGGGTGCGGGCACGGGCGGCGGTCTTGGCGAGTTCTTGTTCACATTAGCCGCCAGGTTGAAATTGAGCGCTCCGCCGCTAGTTCAACGTAAACACACACAAGCAACTTCATATGTTTAATATTGCCGCTCTAGTGCCGCGCACCCGTCGCGAGCTGGCATCTGCGTACCGCGGCCTCGAGTTGTACGTGAACACTTGGAAACTAAGCCATATGTTTGATATTTCGCGACCGCGCCCGCCACCGCGCCCACGATTTAACGTAAACAAACACTAAAGGATTGCACCAGAGAAAGGCAGCAGCGTTCTCCTGTAAATAATAAGATCATTACTGCGAATACTAATCTGCCTGCCAAACGTGGTATTATGTCAAATCCCCCAATGGACAGCCCGACAAAAGTGGCATTTTAGTGTTCAGCAGTGGACGTAATTCAGCTGATGATGATGATAGTCCTCATTCATATCTGACCTATATAATTTTTTGGCTGTAAGTAATCGCTACTCTTGATTTGGCTAGTTGTCTTTGAGAAGAGACCAATTACTCACTTATAAATCCAAATAAACACTTAGGTACTTGTACATTACTTGTCCTAGGAGGACTGCCTAGGCCTACCAGCAAAATAGGGTCAGTAAAACCAACCAGTAAAATATTGGGTTAAAAGTACAAAGGACACTATTATTGTAGACAACGAGTTAAATTCACTGAAGTCAAGTAAACACAAACTAGGTAGGTATATCAAGTAAACAAAGCCGCGTGTCGGCCGGTGCCGAATACCCTGGTGTCCATCGATAATGTCCGATCTTTTTGCCAGAGTGCCTGGCGCCATCTACTGGTATAGAGGAATAGTATCGCATTTGTACAAACAACGTTGATTTTTGACTTAAACGTCAATGATCTTAGAAGCATAAAGTCTTAAATGATCATCAGATCTACAAAATAATTGTTCTCGTTTTGGACTATAAGGTAATATTTTTACTTGCAACCAGAATTTGATTTTTTTATGAGACATCTCAGTGGCAGAAAGTCTGATCTAAAGATACGAACTAGGTTAATTTGAGTTAATTTAAAAAAAAAATCGGCATAAGGGTATATCTACAAATAAGTCCAGTTCAACTTCAAAGGTGTAGTTCGAAGCATAAGTGTGTATATGAATATCCGCCAAGTCAATGATACCCTTCGTCAGGAGCATAATGCTTTTTTTCTATTTAAAGCCTTATGCCTTCAAAGGTGATATAAGATCCGACTTTATTGAACTGAGTAACTTTTGATTAAAAAGAGATAGAAATATGATTCCTAGATGAAAAAAAAGACAAAAAATTGCGCATCTTCGAGGTGGAGCTAACTGAGTTTGGCCGTATGTTGACATACAACCTTATGGAACTCAGGTCGAGAACTAAATCTCAATATGTTGATATTTAAATAATAAAAATACATAAACTGCTATCGACGATGTGTTCCTGCTGGGGTAACGATCACCATTACTGGTCCTAGAATATATTCTTTATTGTACATCATTATCAGCCTATATACGTCCACTGCTGAACATAAGTCTGCTCAGTAGAATGCCACCTTTGGTGGGCTGTCCATTGGAGGATTTTGCATAATCACCACGCTTGGCAAACGGATTGGTGGTCGCAGTACTGATCTTAATACACACAGGAGAACGCTGCTGCCCGTCCCTGGTGCAATCCCTTACTCGCCTTGACGACACACATGGGAAGATTAGGAGTGGCCGTATTCTAAGCTGGAAACCACACGGCATCCGGGAACCACATGGCACATATATTATTGCACATATGAAAAGTAAATACAATTATGAAATTTTGTGTACAAAGGACACAGCTTATCTCTAAAGGAGATGTCTTCCAGCCAATCTTACAGGGTGTGAGACAAGGCAGTAAGAGCAAAAAGACTAGAACCGTCCTGGGAGTTGATCCTGTCCTGTTAAACAGTCCTGTTTTTGATCGCACTCAAAATCAAAATCAAAATATTTATTTTCAAGATTGGAATACATTATTCTCTATTTGACGTCAAATTCTGCCTAAAACTACTCCACTTCCACCTTCACCGAGGGGAAGAAGTGGCAACAATCCCAACGGCACAGGGCCCTACCTTTGATTTATCTTATTCATTACAATCATTAAGTCTACCTATATGCTGAGCCATCAAGCACTCCATGGACTTTTATCATTTAAGTAGTCATCTAACTTATAGTAGGCTTTCTTGCACAGATTAACTCGGCGATCTCATAGAGAAAAATCGCATCGAGTCCTAGGACAGTCCTACGCCCACACTTCACGCGTGGTCTCTTTCGTGTAGGCATTAGTACACACACAATGGTGGGATCGGCACGGCGGTGCCAACACTCGTGACGCGAATCCGAACACAATACATTGAACGCTGCACGTCACGACATACTGCGGCGGTTCGGTTGGAAGGCGTAGGCGAGAATTCTTGTATCGATGAGTAAGGAGAGACTAGAGCCTACTTAGAGGACTTGTATACCGTTAATTTACACGAAAGGTCAGGGGACCTACTCCATAAGCATTTCGGATAATATCCGTCGAACTACAAAACTAATTTGTACTGTCTAATCGGTCATGTGACATATTCTGATAGTAGTCTAAATATCGTAGTTAAACGCCAAATTATCAGAATTTGTCAGGTAACCAGTTATAAAGAGCAAAATGGCTTTGTACTTTGACGGATATTATCCGAAATTCTTACGAGTAGCCCCCTGGTAACTAAATTCTCTGTCTAGGGAATGGACGGCTTCATACACTTCGTGTATAAATGTACCAAGTGTACTCATATGCTCAAAATGATTTTGACTTTGACTCGGTGGATAGGTGAAAGTTGGACATTATATGTATGTAAACGCTTTATTTGCACCAAAAATCACAACAATAATAAAATAGGAATTTAAATGTGTACAAAGGCGGACTTATCCCACTTGGGGATGTCTTCCAGTCAAGATATTATAAGTTTATTTAAAAAAAAATGCCAATAGTTTCAGTATTTGTTGCTTGCGGTGCTGAATTGGCTAGATAAAATGGCGCTGTTTGATAAATAAATATAAGGGTCAATTATCCTTAGGCAATTTTTAAAAAGCATCAACTTACGTTTGGTCGTTTAGTGAGGCCCAGTATTTAACCACAAGCTCCTATCTTAATAATGAGTTCTTTCGAACATAAGAAAGGAAATTGTATAGTTTTCCGTCCAAGTTCGATTTGTGAATATTTTCAACTTCTGCTCCCACGGCTGTTCAAGCTTCCCTATTAGAATTTACTTGCCCGTAGTAAAGTGTAACGTATATTTTTTCACGGGTTATAATGAATGGATTTTATATAAATCCCCAAATTTTTTTACTATAGGATCGGGTTTGAATCCTCGGCTTTCCGAACGCAAAGCCCTCAGTTTCAGCTGAGCTACCATAACAACGATACGGAGAAATTCCAATATATCACAGGTTCACACGCTCGCTATGGTGTATTTGTACACAGTAGTGGCTCTACGAAGGACTCGTATTGAACAATACAGGGGTCAACGATTGAACTTCCATCATAGGTACCTATGCTGACCAAAAGTGGCATTCATTCCGCCGAAATCTAAACTGTTTGGAATTTTATCCGAAAGCCCAAACTAATACTTACATCCTAAGTTTGGAATGTACGAGTATGATACACGTTTAAGAAGATATTTTATATAAAAAAATTTTTTTATACCTAAATGTAAAAAAACGGTTTTCAATAGCATGTTATTCAGATTTTTAGATTGGAATTATTAAAAAGTTACAAAGGGTTTCTGGATCAGAAATAGCATAAATTATACGTTGTATATTATTATAGTAACACAAAGGGCCCGATTCTGAAGGCACACATTTAAAATTTGACAGCGCTAAAATTGGTTTCGTCTTTATCTTCATAATACTGTGTGACATGGATAGCAACAGCTTTAGTGCTGTCAAATTTTAACGTTGTATCTTCAGAATCGAGCCCAATGTTTCGCTATTTTGAAACTTATATTGAAAACTACTTTGAAAGTTACGTACGACCGCAACTGAAATTCGAGCGAGTGCTAAAAGCTCCAAAATAATTTTATCGACTTATTAGTTATTATAATATATAGGTACATATATGAGGCAACATTCGTTTAAACACCTGTTTTGGGAGGTCAAAAGGTGGTGCTGTACGAGAGCCATAGGCCATATTGCTCCGATGCCATGACCTAATACGTAAACTTGTTTGGCATCATCGAAAGGTTAGGTTACGCCTTCCCTTGCCTCCGCAACCTTACTAAAGCTTAGTTCTTTTACCATTTCAAATATATCTAATAGCCGTTAGCAACTCTTCGAGTATTTTAACAAGTAGAAAGTTATCATCATCAGGTTATTTTTGTCTCCACTGCAGGAGCACAACCCTCTCTCATCTGCCGGAGACAGACGGAGGATTTGGCCTACACTCCCCGCGCTGGCCAGACGAGTTGGGGAGTCCTGACTGATGTTTTATAATGTATTCCCTTAGTCGCCTTGTACGACATCTACGGGAAGAGTTGGAGTGGTCCTATTCTACTCTACCAGAAACCACACGGCATGAAAGTTAAGGGCGCATCAAATATAGATAGATACAGATGACAATGAGTAAAGGTACATTTATTATTTCTTTACTCAGCTCAGATTATTTTGTTATCTTCAGAGAAGGCCCGGAAGAAGGGGGGGAAGGAAGAAACTACTACCTCTGCAGGATAGTGCTCGCCGAGGCGCCGCACTGTGACGTGTTCGTGGACGGCTGATGAAGGAATGCAAGGGGATGCTAGAGAGATGAATGCCTGTTTCGTCTATAGCATAAACGTTATTGTCATGTTGAAATATTTTTAATAAATAAATGTGTAAATAATATTCGATCGCGACGATGCCGCTACTTGAGATATAGCAGCACGCCTTACTCTATACACTGAAAATAAAAACAATTGTTCATTTGAATTAACCCTCGAACTAACTCTTGTTCCCTTGCACTAAATGAACTTGCTTTAGACGATTATAAAAATGATTGGCTCACATACAAAAACCATGACAAAATGCCACTTAGTTGACGAACGTTCTTTTCAGTGTCTAAAAATATACATCTATGTAAGACTCTTTCAAATTTGACAACCAAGATCGATATATATACATGAAATACAATCCCCTATTGATCTAACTAAAGAAACGAAATAATACAAATAAAATTCGTTCAAGAACATCTGCGTCCCTATACTAGATATATCTGTCGATTTATTAATACAAGCACTAACCCAACCTAGGATTCCCTTTTCTATAGGTAGACAAATATAGCCAAAAAATGTTGCATTTCAATCACTAAAGTTTTTGATAGACATGACACTTTTTTAAATAAACTCTATATAAATATTAAGATTATTTATTATCAAAACTTTTTAGTTTCACCTCCATTGATATAGGTACGGGTAGGTAAATCATAAACATTTCTTGTCTGTGGTTTAGCGAAACTTTTCTCATTACCGTTTTGTCAGCAGGGAATATAGGAAATGATATATTTTTAGAGTTTGTGGACTTTTTGTCGTGTTTCGACAAAATATTGTAAGGAAAATAAAAAAAAAAACGGATCTTTGAAGGGGTAAGTAATTGCGTGGAAAAAAAAACTTTATATCGCGTTTTCTGTGGAATAATTATGTAAATGCAATAAAATTTCAGTTCAATATTATGGTCTACTGTTGCTTGAAAATAATTGAATGACAATTACGTCATTATTCTACCGGAAGTGTATATCTACAAAAATAATCATAAAATATTAAATCTAAGTATACTAATCAACCAATCTTTAAATACACTTTATTAATATACATATACACACCCGTAAAATAATAATAATACATCGGAAAATATACAGGAAATGTACAAGTGGCGACCTTATCTCCTAGGCAACCAACCTTGTGGCTAGTAAAAAGTGTACGAGAGAATTTAAATACGGGTGCAAAAATATAATTTTGATATGTCCCTTAGGCTTGAGCTACTTAAATACATACAGAATTAAATTAATAACTCATAAATATTAGACAGTATATATAATTCAGCCCCGTAGCCTAGTCGGTAGTACACCTGCCTGCGAAGCTCGGGGTCGCGGGTTCGAATCCCGCCCATGACAAACATTCGTGTCATGAGCACTCGTGTTTGCCTTGTGACTGAATGTTATTTATATAAGTACATTATGTATTTATGTATGTATATCAGCTGTCTGATACCCATATTACAGGCTCTGCCTAGTTTGGGATGGTAGCGTGTGAAATGTCCCAACATATTTATTTATTAATAATTATTAATGTTAATAAATTTATTAAATAAATGTTAACATAAGACGATATTGTATTATTGTATTGCATTTATGTGTATGTATGTTGTCTTAGTCTGATTATATTATAATCTGCTGACTTCATAAATAGAAACACAGTTTCACCATATTTACTACCACTTCTTTGCACAGTTACCCAATACCCAACTCATCAGACCACACAAGCCTTTCATATTCATGTTTTTAAGCTTAATTTGTACTGTCTCATACATACAGTCACGATAACTCACCGTGTTCGTGACTTTACATTTTAATATTCCCCAGTCGTCTTCGTTGCCATGTCTTGATACATCGATACCACTGCGTGACGGTTGTAACGGTCTTTCACACAGTTTAGAAAATATTATGTTGCAAAAATACAATAGACTAGAAAAATAAACATAAAATTGATTGAAAGCCTAACTTATTTTTCCTAGTTAAAAGCACCAAGTTGGGCTAACATTGCGTTATTATTATATGTTATTTTTAAACGACCTTATAGGCTGCAAAAAAAATTAATGGTTAAATTAAGTTAATAAATTCATAATTCAGACCAATATTTTTGGTACATGAATGGCGAAGACGCATCTTTAGCCCGGTTTTGGGCATTGTCCTTTGCGTAACACTCTCCTGCTCATAAACTGCACCGTCATACATAGCAGTTGAAAGCAGGATTAATATATGATCGTTACTCGTTCTTCCCTAGCAGTTGCCATGTCTTGATACAACGATACCACTGCGTGACAGTTGTAAGGATATTTCCACTAGCTATGACCGCGGCTCCGCTCGCGTACAGAATTAATTTTTATTTGTTTTCCGCTCCAATTCAATTGACACCGCTCCATCGCCACCACCTCTACCCTCGCTCAAAATGTAGTCCTAACTCTAACGTAATTAACTTCTTTGTTGTATACTAATTTTGCATTACGCATTATGAGTTTAAGAAAACTATATAAATTCATGGTCTATATAAAATCAAACTTTTAATTGAATAAGCCGATTACGATGAAATAAATACTAAATGTTACTCCAAACTAAGCCCTATGTTTTACTGAAAACTCTATCAGAATGATTTCAGTAGTCTGTACGTGGTGCGTGCACACACAAACAGACAAAAACTGCAAAAGTATTCTATTAGTTTTCCTTCATCCCCCAATATTGTTTGTTATAAAAATATTCAATGTGAAGTTTGCAATTTTATTTCTTAGCAAGTTGCAAAGCACGACATGAAAACTATATCTCAAAATACAAATCGCCTAATCAAAATGCAAATTTCAAAACTGTCGACTCTAAAACAAGTTTTAATTATGACCAGTGCACGCTTGATTAATCTTCATAATTTCCGGATGCAATAAGGTTCGTGTGTTGACCCCTTTATATTAAGCTCCTTTTCATCGCCCGCCTGCTTATGAATAAAGGCCTTTTCTGTCGGCCTTAGGGTTAGACAAATTTAAAATTATTGTATATATTCTTTATTGCACAATTTTAAGACTAAATACAGTTGCAACTTGATTATTTTGTTCCAGATTTACAAAGGAGACAGAGTGACAAAATATTTTTTTGTAAATTTATAAATATAGCTTTCGTCTTTTTTTATCGTAATCCTAAAAATAAAATTAACGCGTATGTATGGACTCGCCTTATACAGCTCAAACACACTCAAATAGTACTTGCACATTCGCCTGTTTGTATTATAAAGGAAAAGACGTCTATTCACGTATCCTTATAACCGCAAATGCTCCCTCAGTGCAGGAAGATATAGTACGTGGCAGTTATTTTTGCATTAAAGTCCATTGACCCCAGCTGTAGCAAGAATTCGAATTCGATGACCTCCATGGCGGAACGGGTAGCTCTCGGACTGCCACGCCGGAGGTTGCGGGTTCGAATCCCGCTAGGGGCAAATGTTCGTATGATGAATATGAATGTTTGTACCCAAGTCTTGGATGTTTATATATTTATTTAAGTATGTGTATCCGTTATTTAGTAACCATACCACAGGCTCTGCCTAGTTTGGAACTGGATAATGGGAGTGAATGTCTGAGATATTTATTTATAGCTATACTTATCTCTCGTCATACAAAAGTTTGTCAGCCACTGACATTACTATGCGGCACGTTTCATTCGAATTCTTGGTATCAGGTGAGGTCAATGTACTTTTATGCAGATGTAACTGGCACTATATATACAGCATGTTTTTATCCCAAGCTCAGGGGGATCTGTAAGGTAGCTACCGAATGAAATATTTCCAGACTGTCTACGGACGAATGGCAGCCCTATTCAATTCGGTTCTCAAGTACATTAGCGATGATAATATTCGACGATAGTGATCCTCATGATCGGTCCTTTCATACTGAATAGGGCCTTGTTCTCCGATCAATGGCCGCCTCTTCAGACGTTCAGTTCAACGGTTACGATGTGAATCGGCCTGGAGAATGGATTAGGCGGGCTTACTTGTTTATGACTGTACGCTTTATGATGCGCTTGAATGGGTTTTGTATTGGTATGTAATAAGGTATATATTTTTATTTGACGTTGACTAAGTAATCCTTCATTCGCATAAAAATATAGAAGTAAATTTTATACTAGGTTTTATACATTTACCACCTAAATTAATTGGTCTCAAGCATCCATTGTTATTGCCAGAAGCTTATCTCGATTTATTAATAAATAATGTATTGTGCTTATGAATAAATAATCTTTTAATTTTTTTTTTAAACAAATTGGTTTGAATTATCAATGCCTTCAACTTTTATTTTTTTTATTTTTTGGAACGCTCGAATTTGGGGCACTTTCCTTTAGAATCAATTTGGTTGTTCAGTTGCAAACCTGTGTGGTTCCGTACCCCAAACAGAACCCGATGTTATGTCTGTCTTTCCGTCTCTCCGTTTTACTTTATATAGGACTAGCTGTTTTATATTAAATTATATAGCCCATGACAAGTAACGTGGCTTTCTATTGGCAAAAGAATTTTCAAAATCGGTTCAGTAGATCCAGAGATTACCCCCTACAACCTCACAAACTTTATCTTTTTATAATATTAATATAGATTCCAAAAGCCCAAATGCTAAATGCCTCTATATAGTTTTGTAGTTCTGAATTTACATGAATTAATTACTCACGTAAATTGTCTTGGGACATTATTCGCACCCTTCTGGGGTTGCGAACCTCTGTAAGGGTTTCACGTATATTTTACTATATCCTTAATACTAACAATTTAACAAATAATGGTCTGAAATAAAGTTGAATGTATATTTCACATATACGAGTATGTATATATTTCACATACTTTTGATTGACGCTTCAACAGTTGCAATGTATTTAAATCCGCACTTATTCAGAGTAGTCGTGACTTCCCATATAGTATTCTGAGAATATTTTTACATCATCAGACGGTCACAGACCCTTCTCAATTCCAATTAGCTTACAATCCCTGGACCTAGACCTCGAATACTGATCAATATCGATCGCCGATGGCCCTGACTAGCATTTTCGAACAGTAACTCATCGATAGACTTTTAATGTAACGTCGATAAGGTTTTGTTCTCAGGTGTATGCAAAAAGACAGGTGAGTCAGTGAAGCAATTGATATGTTGCTGTCAAACTTTAAAATTAGTAGTTTTATTAAATGTCCAAAAAGCAGATCCTTAGTATTATTGTGACATGAAAGAGGAACAATCATAGGCTGCCATTATTAAATTTTATTTGATTTATTTATTTAGAAAGCAATTACTAACTTTACTAAATAGTAAAAACCAATTCCACCAGCAATGTTACGAATGACACCTTATCCCAACTTGAATAGGTCTGGAAGGTACAGTTCCTACGGCACTAACGATACCGCACAAACATTCTGACGACTTAGCTTCTAATCGAAACATCAAACTTTCAAGGTCATTTACTTCGCATGTTTGAACTTCGCATACGAAGCGGGGATAAGGCTGGAGATGGAGACACGTAGATTATGATGGTGATTCATTTCATTTATCCTTTCAACTTATCTCACTGTCTGGGGCCTATTTAATAAACGTGACAATTAACTTGTATGTTAAATAAATAATTACGTAATTGACAAATTGTCGCGTAATGTGCTGTTTGATAAATATTACATTTACGTCTGATAGTGACAGGTAAATATCTATAAAATGTATCACTTGCGATGGTTTCTACTATTATGTCCCATTGTCAGTCAACTTATCTGTTTAATAAAGAGAAATTGACAGGTTTTGGCGACAAATTTGTCACCTGTCGCCTGTAACGTGAAAAGAAAATGTCAATATGGCGCACCATTTGACATTTGCCTTGTGCTTCCCGGCTTAGAATAGGGCCACCCCTATCTTTCCCGTCGGTGTCTTCAAGGCGACTAAGGGCACCAAGGACGGGCAGCAGCATTCTCCTGTGTGTGTATGTTAAGATCATTACATGGATCACCAATCCGTTTGCCAAGCGTGGTGATTATGGTAAACTCCCCAATGGACTACCTAGTAAAAGTGGTATTGGGGAGGCCTGTGTCCAGCAGTGGACGTATGTAGGCTGATGATGATTTGACATATTTGTCAATTTCCACCGTGACTTTTTCACTTCTAATATTTCTTAAACAGACAACTGATACGTCAAATTGTCACCCATCACCTATCGCCGGTCCCTGTCACGTTTATTGAACAGGGCCTGGTCACTTTGTAAAACGACGAATTTCACAGTCCAGCAGCGACAGATAGTTTTATCAGATTGTAATGAGTAATGGCCTATGGGAACGTGACTACGCAATGTATTGTGCATCTAATTGGCCAAGGTTCGTCCCTTCGGCTCCAGATTAAGATAACATTCTCCGAAAAGGGCATTGTTGGTGCATTTGTCGGGCGATTTGTCATGGTCGAAAACCAATAGGGCGTACAGCAAATATTTTGTGTCGTCTAAAAATTATAGTGTCTCCGGGAGTGTGGTATATTGGCCGAATCCGAACGAAAGGCGAAACTTAGCAAAATGTAAATTTCCATGTAATATATTTTTATTTACCCGTGTGGTTTCCGGTTAAGTAGAATAGGACCACTCCAACTCTTCCCGTGGATGTAGTACAAGGCGACTAAGGGAATAACAGTATAAAACATCAATCAGGCCTCCCCAACCCGTCTGGCCAGCGCGGGGAGTGTAGGCCAAATCCTCCGTGTGTCTCCGGCAGATGAGACAAAAATAACCTGATGATGAATGATATTTTTATAGTGGGAACATTACAGAAATACAGTTGGAAGCTTCTTATTGACAAAAAAATATATTTTATTTTATTGAAAACTATTTTTATGAAACTTGAAAAAAAAAGATTGAATATATTATAAGTGGATAATGCAGTTTTATTGTTTAACACTAAAATTAAACAAATAATCGAGCAACATGTACCTCATTTCACAGGAAAAGGGTCTAAATATCCACGATGGTATTCCAAACCGCTTATCAATATAATTAAAGAAAAAACTAAATTCCACAGGCGCTGGAAAAAATACGGGAACCAATTAGACTATGTCAGCTTTGCATTGTTGAGACAGCGTCAAAAAGAAATACAAAAAGAATGCTGGGATAGGTACACGAGTAGCTGCGAGGAGACAATTGTTAAAAATCCGAAACATTTTTGGAGTTATACGAAATCATTGCGCAAGGACGCAGGTGTACCAGTACGCATCACTTATGGCTTACACCAGGCATGCGGCGGTGAGGAGGTCTGTGAAATATTCCTAAAGTACTTTAAATCTGTATACGCAAGCTCCTCCCTGGCCCCACCTCAATCTCCTTCAAATAACAACTCTGGTCAGTACTACCCAATCAGCTCAATCGGCAACGTCGAAATTTCGCGCGATATTGTTATAAGGTATCTTAAAAAACTAGACCGAAACAAGGGAGCGGGCAGTGACGGTATACCGCCTCATTTCGTTGCCTCTTGTGCGGATGAACTTTCAATGCCACTGGCACAAATTTTCCAGCGTTCCATATCAGAGGGCACTTTTCCTGTAAAATGGAAGGAAGCTTATGTGACTCCAGTACATAAGAGTGGTTCTAAACAGTGTGCAGAAAATTATAGACCGGTGTCTATATTATCAGTATTTGGCAAGGTGTTCGAGTCGATAGTATTTGATCAGCTGTACCCTGTCGCGGGTGCTCACATACCTGTCACCCAGCACGGCTTCATGCGCCGAAGATCTACGGTGACCAACTTAGCAGTTTTTACCAATTATGTTGCGAAGCACATGGACAAGGGCCTTCAGGTGGACGCGGTGTACACTGATTATGCTAAATGTTTTGACAGAATCAATCATGACGTATTACTAGCAAAATTGTCTGCAGTCGGAGTTCACGGTGACCTCCTAAGGTGGCTTGAGTCGTACCTTAGTAATCGGTCCCAGGCTGTAAGAATAGGTTCGTACAAATCAAATTTTTCTTTCATTCCTTCAGGTGTACCCCAGGGGTCGCTTTTGGGTCCTCTTCTTTTTAATATTTACCTACATGACATCGAATCGTGCTTCGCTAACTCGGGTGTCCTAATGTATGCTGATGATAAGAAGATTTATCTTGCTATACGTGATGAAACGGACTGTGAAAGACTTCAGTGTGACCTAAATCGGCTTTCTGGGTACTGCTTTCGTAACTGCTTGGATCTAAATGTCAAGAAATGTCAAGTAATAACTTTTAGTCGTAAACACAACATCATACGTTTCAACTACAAACTGAATGGCACAGTCATTCCTAGGGTAAACGTGATAAGAGATCTTGGCGTTATATTGGACAATAAATTTTTATTTACTTATCATTACGACAACATTACTCAGAGGGCGGGAAAGATGCTTGGCTTTATTTACAGAGCGGCAAAACCTTTTAAAAATACTAGTACTCTGAAGACTCTGTACTTTGCATACGTCAGGAGCATTATGGAGTATGCCTCGCCAATATGGTCTCCAGCCTACGTGACACATAAGGAGCAATTAGAATCCATTCAAAAAAAATTCATAAGAAGACTCAACTGGCGTTCTAAAACACAACACATTGCTTACAGAAACAGTCTCATAAACCATCATATACTGTCCTTGGAGGACAGACGTATAGTTTCCGATTTGAAGCTGCTTTTTGACACTGTAAACAGTGTTTTTGACTGTCAAGATTTAACGACGCAGGTCGGCCTGAGGGCGAACGCCGTTCGCACCAGACACCCTCGCACCTTCCACACCGGCTCCGTTCACACAAATTACGCCCAAAACGCCGTACTACATAGGATAGTACTGACTTACGACACTAGGTTCGGGGACGCAGACACATTCTTTCTCAGCCGTGGTCAGTTTATCACATTTATAATTAAAAAAATATTTAGTATCGATTAAAGAGTTCTGTGTTACCATTTTAATATACTACATTTCCACACATACGTTCAATACCATCAACATGCACACACACTCTCTTACACCTACTCACACACATTCACACTTTCACACACACACATTTTAATTTACACTTCATACACGATTATTAATTTATTCATTTGTAATTTTCAATTTTTAATTTTTTAATTGTCGATTTTTAATTTACTAATTAGACATTTTGTATAAATTTAATTTCAATTTAATTTATTTTAATATCTACTCACATACAAAATTTAATATTATCTATAATTATCATTATTCGAATTTCCTTTTTTTTGTATACATTTTTGATTTGTAATAAGTTGAACCTCATTATTGGCTTAATATGTTTATAATTTTAACTTGTAATGTAATTGATATGCTGTGAAGTTTACTCAATAAAATAAAATAAAAAAAAAAATAAATATGCCATCTAATCGTTTATTAAAAAAAGGGTCGCCCCGTGCATCTAATTTGGGAGATAGGTGGCTAGGTGGATAGGTTTTCGATCAAGAATGTTTAAGCGGGTTTACCTTTACCTATCGATATGTATATTAATCGTATTATGCTATGAAAGCATACTTTTTATCGATTGTCAGTGGCATTCTAATCTTTTTTTATGAAAAGATGAAATATTTTATTACAATTTCCAAAAGTTATCAACTAAATCTTGTTCAATGTGCGATACGATCTATAACAGGTCACTGTAGTAAGGTAACATATTACGAACATAATGATACCAGATTATATCATTTTGTGCCTAAAATTCTGTTCAAATAAGGAAATGTCGGTTCCTAAAACTTCGGAGGTTCGGCCGAAAATAAAAAATGAGGCCGAAACTTCGTTTCAACACTAGCAAATTGCATCTGCAGAAGCTTTAATGCTCTTAAAGGCATCTATTGTGTTTCTGGACAATGAATTTTGAAAAGAGGTTTTTGTAGCTCTTTTAATCCTTAAAATGTGTAGAGTTTTTGCATCGATTTTTATTGAGTGCGCTATAAAATATACTCAGAAGGGATCTTACAAGTAAGAGGTATAATCGATAGGTTAACTATGAAGTTGACTTATTTACAACCTATAAATTCATCTTACGAAGTTTTACTATATATCTCCAAAAAAAAGATAAATAATATTGTTTTTATGCCTACCATCGAGACAACGCCGCCAGTGACGCTGTCTACCTGTGACGCATTTTTATAATACATAGCAAAAAGAACATTAACGCAAGTACTCGCTTTTCACTTGGCGTGATGTGTGCCGAACAACATCGCCGCCTCCGCGTTCAGACACATAGTATTATAAGTCACCAATAAACCTGCAGCATAATAGCAACAAGTACGTTACCATTGGAAGGACTATGTTAGAATGCATCATGCAAAATACATACATTCCCCAGAAATATAATGTTGTTTACCAAAGACACGTTGTTTGCATTAAAGGTCGGAAGCACACGCGAGCGCCATAGGTAAAGACAAGTATGTTTATACTTTTAAAAAGTTTGTAAAGTGTACGTCGTACACAATGACTGAGTTCTATAAATTACTTTTTAGTTGTTCAAGAGGACGTTCAAGGATCAATTATTAATGTCCTCAAAAAGGCTGGGGTCCGCAGTGAGTAGAATAAAAGGAGGTGCATGAAAAGGTTGATGAATGTGAGTGAGGCTGTTTGAGGTGTGTGAGGTGTGATAGCGCAAAATGGCGATTCATCGTACCTGCCTACCCCTGTAGGACCAAGGCGTGAGCATTATGTATGTATGTATGTAGTTTTCCTGAAATATCTCTGAAAAAGTTCCATGATTTTACTATTATTGCTAGGCAATTTTACACGTATGCTCAGAGTTTCAGCTCAATTGGCGCAAAAGTATTAGAGTTATCGACAGGCAGATATATGAACAAAAGAGCTACGATATCCGTTTTAACGGATTCCTAAAAAGGTCTTGAATAGGTGAACTACGTGAGTAGAAATGTTTCAAGTGTTAGAAACATAACCGTGGCACGGGTTGTTAAACAACAGTGGAACTAGCAAAATGTACAGTTTCGCGTACAAAACTCACGTTTATACATATTACACGTGGTTGTTAACTTCGTGGTGACAATAAAAAATAAAGGTATAAGTATTATATGAATGTAAAAGCGCGCATTTTAACGCCACCACACACACGGACGTGCGGGGCCCAAAATGTCAGCAGCATAGTAGTGAAAACGGGTGACTGGGCATGTGAGTCATAGGCATAAGCGGTAGCTTGTCGATATAATTCAGGTAATACAATATATGCCTAAAGCTGAGATTTGAAAGAAACCGCTTAGAACGATAAAATCGCCTAGTTTGTATAGCTTCTTTGTATATTCATGTTTAACGTATCATTAAATTTTGTACACCTCACAATAAAGCAAGCTCGTACCTCATAAAATCGAAGCGTCAACGACTGTCAGCTATTAAAAATCGACAATATTTTGGTCACATTGTTCATAAAAATCAATAAATCTTATGAAAGTATATATAGAAGGTAAAAAACTTTATGTGCTATTCTTATCCTCTACCCAAAGATTGTCTGTCTGCTTTTAGTGATAAGGACAGGCTAGATGTACCAATGTAAGCTAGTTTATTATCGTATCTGTGTATTTTTTTATTTTGCAATAAAAACAAATTGAATTGACCAAGAACAGAACAACTAGAGCTGAATATGAACGCAGCTCTACGTCAAAAAGAAACTGCTCATAACAATGATAGACGGGTTGAGGCAGGAGAAAAGGAATTCCATACAAATACTGCGCTTAATAGAAATTTGAAGATCCACATCCCTCAATATCACGCTTTACTTATTGACACTCCCGACCCTTCATAAGTAGTCGTTATTTTGTCTACTGTACTTTTGTACTTTTTGAAACCATTTTCACAAATACCTCCTTCCATATTTGAAACACATTAAAGATTTCAAATTGCTTTAGTTTTAGGTCTTTCGTCGATTCCATCATAATATGGAATTTTATGTGATCTTGGACGTACAAACAACGATATTATCTATGTTTTTATTTGGATAAACGTAAATAATTCTCGCTACCTCTCGTGGTTTGTTCCCCAATATGAAGCGACGTAGAACAATGCTCCGTACGTTCGGCGTGACCGCGAGCCGTGACCGACTGTACCTCCATGCCCCGCTGTTTACGCCAAGTGCTATATGGCAGTACGTCATGTCATGTAGGTTAGGTACTTCATACCTGTGGTTATATGCCGTACAATTTATAGAGTGTAAATAGACGTATCAGCTGGTTAAGGGGTTGTTGTATATCATACTATCAGGATATAATTTCAAGGAAAATAATAAAAGAAAAGAATCGCGCAATATAATGCATAATTAATTGATTTTAAATATATAATTTGACGAGATGTCGTACAAGGCGACTAAGGGAATATATTATAAAATATCAGGCCTCCCCAACCCGTCGTGGCCGTGTAGGCCAAATCCTTCGTCTGTCTCCGGCAGATGAGAGAAGGTTGTGCTACGCAGTGGAGACAAAAATAACCTGATGATGAAATTTGACAAGATGGAGTGACGATCTGCGTAGGGCGACTGGCAATGACTGGATAAGAATAACCGAAGATCGGGTTCAGTGGCGCATTGAAAGACGCAGTGGGCTCTTGCAGGATGATGATGATAATAATATAATTTGACTGCGCTCCCAATCTCAAATTCAGGATGAATTGTACCTGTTAGTCCGATAGGTTGCGCGATTGATAAAACGAAATAAAGTTGACTCTTGACTACCAAAAAGTAGTTCTATCTATAGTACCTGTTTAATATATAATAAACATAAATATAAATATTATTTTTACACTAAAAATTGTTATTAAGTAGATTACATATAGAAGATTATGTGTGTAACGAAACGTTTTTCTATGTTTTCATTCGATTGGCAACACTGCCATTTAGCCTTTCCATTTTTTCTATTACAACGGAGAGCACCTCGCTATACTAAAATATTTTTATATCCTACATAAACCAAAAGTTCAACATATATTTGACTTGTTATTTAGCAGTACCAATATATTGATGAAATAAAGGAAGTTAATTTGTTTGTGATTTTCAGACGATACCTTTATATAAAAAAAAATGATTGCAGCAGGATCTGACACAATAACTGTAACCGCCATACTCAAACGCAGTAAAACCAATTATAATTAAAATAGAATGTAAATTATATTGCTGCGCGTTAGGTGATAAAACACTTGCTTGCGGCAGCAGTTAAACATTCACCAGTTATTTCAAAATAATTCCACAATTCCGTCATATTAATGAAAGTATCTAATGTAGGTAGCAAATCGCAACTTCGTGGACGAGGAAACCCAAGTGTACGTTTACAAATTCCGGAACGCACTCATACTACGTAAATCATTTTGGCTACTTTTGACCCTTTCTCTCCCCCGCTGTGACCCCTTCCCACATGCTATTTATAATTTACGAAGTAACAATTAAGTCATTGCGTAATATTTGTAATATTTTACATAATATTTTAAGTTAATACGTATATTTGCGTACTTGATACTCCAGTGATTTTAAACCAATTTTACTAAACAAATTTCAGTTCTGGTTGGTCTTTTATAATTGATTGGTCTTTGATAATGATTTGAGCGTAGGTTATAAAATATTTTGTTGTTTGTATCATCAATCGTCATCATATCAGTTCTTAGACGTCCACTGCTGGACACAGGCCTTCCCTAATGAACGCCACCTCACCCGGTCCTCCGCCCTCCGCATCCAGCTGCTTCCGGCCACCTTCTTCAGGTCGTCGGTTCACCTGGCGGCGGGGCGTCCCACCCTGCGCGTGCCGATACGCGGTCTCCACTCCATTATTTGTATAAAATATATGTTTATATAACATAACATCCCCCCCCCCCCCCCCCAATTCCTTAAAAGCTGTCACGTACTATGGAGACGTTCCTTTAATGGCCAACAGATCATAAAATCGCAATAAACATTTCAAAAATCCCTCACCTCTGTAATTTCGCGTCGAAACGTCATTACACGTCACTGAGCCATCAATTTCCCCGTCATTTCCATCCATAAAGCACAACGACCTGTGAAAAGCCCCCGGGCAAGCCTTCGACCAAGCTTCCCAGGACTCGGTGTGACTCACGAAGTCTAGACTCGTGACTTGCCTGGTAATGTTGAAGCGGCTTAAGCCTTTGTCATTACCAGGTTGTGGTTGTATTGATAACCGACTAAGAATGATGTTTTTGTTTAATGTGTATTCAACTTCAACTATGACAAAACGCTTGTGCAATTTATCATACTTTACACCTAAGGTCACCGACTTGGCTGGAAGGATTAGTAATCTGAAGTGGCAGTAGGAAGGTTGTTCTTCTGTGGAGGGACAGAAGGCCGTTGAGAGACTGACTGTCAGAGTTCTAGAATCTAGACGCTGTTTAAGTAACAAACCTTTTTTTCTTATGAATATCAATTACTTTTAACTTCAGTTCATTGATAAAAGTATCTAAGGCCGTTGGGACAGACAAGTTCTGGAATAGAGACCGCAGACGCCCCGCCGCCAGATGGACCGACGACTTAAGGAAGGTGGCCGGAAGCGGCTGGATACTGAGGGCGGATGGCCGGATGTTGGTTGTGTTCATTAGGGAACGCTTATGTCCAACAGTGAACATCTAAGGTATGATGATGATAAAAAGTATCTTGGATTGATCATTTATTCTGTCTTAATTACGACATTTTGATGTTTTAGCGTGCTCATAAACAAATTTAAATGATGAAAATGTAGAAATGTTAATATTAACCCATTCATTAGATACTCGTAAATCTAACTTTTTAAATCTAAAATGGTAATGAAAACACATACTAAACAGCCCACCACGACGTCTGTAGGTACAATAGAATAGATAACGCTCGATACAACGAGGCACCAAATAAGGACCTCATTACCATAATTAGAAAACGAACATTCGTTGCCTTAAAAGTGAAGTTTAGAACACAATGGTTTTTAATTTTTAACGTTCCGCTTAAGGAACAGCAAAGAAACTGATCTACATACAGCGACTTACTAGGATGGAGTAAATAGCTTTAAGGTCACGGAACTGAGATAAGAGATATTATATCTCATTGAAATACAGAGAATTAATTAAAAGTCAGAAAAGTGTAAGTACGTCGGACACAACTTTTTGTGTCGGCGAAAAAAAAAACTGAATTCCATTATTGTCATTTTTACAAATACATATGAGTAAGTCCAGTAGTGTCTTTCTTTTCCAGAGGACAGACAGACCGACTGACAGACGGACAAAGAAATCTCCGCTATAATAGTATCCGTTTTGACAGTACCCTAGTTAACAGGATTCCAACATATGAAATTAAATTAGGAACGAACATGTGTCTTTAAAAGTTAGTTTAAAACATAATGTTATATACGTATATGTATAAAGAATGACAAATAAGATCAGGATTCGGAGTAGATAGATGTTTCACCGCATGCAAAATAACAGAAATTGCAAAATAGCTTGACAGTACGGGCTTCCGTAACGACTCGAGTAAACCCACGGGTAACAACTAGATTACCCCATTAGTAAGGATGCAACCAAAACATGGCGGTTAACTTTTAAATCGTGACTAACCCTAGTTAAGATTCAGATCTCGAGTTCCGACAGTCCGCGATTGTTCATACTAAGCGCGGCATGACAGCTCCGTAGCAAGGGGTCTGGGAATAGGGGCGCAGACTTTTCAGCAGAGCTTGATACTGGCGCCAAAAAATGATGGTACGGTACCGATTATTGCGTATACTCTAGTCATGTACCGGTTTCTAAGAGAAAACAGGTATTACTAGAAACGATACTGGTATACAACTACCATTAAATACGTTTTAATCTAACGTTGTCATGCCTGGGCATAGAATAAAAAGTAACTGCCTGGGGGCCAATTTTACTGACACGATGTAATTTTGCACAAAATGTAACTAAATTTACAGCTGAAACGTTTTAACACTATTCGTAATCCACTGCGTACAACATCTCACTCAACATCAGCTACCTTTCAGTCGTGAACGAACCTCAGACTTTCTCACATACACATGTAGTTCTCACCTAAAGATGTAGGTGCTGAAAGTCCCGGTACCTAGGATAATATACAGGTATTTAAAAAAAAAATACCTGTACAAAAAGAGACTTATTTTTATATAACAAGGACCTGAAGAAGGTGGCCGAAAGAAGCTGGATGGGGAGGTCCGGGTGTAATGGCACTTATTGGGAAAGGCCGATGTCTGGTATGATGATGTTCCAGGAACCCTCTGTACCTTTCTATCTTATTTTCTTTCATAAACTACAGTGACAAAAGGCGCTAAACCTCAGCGTGGCCCCGGGCAATCCTAGCTGCATCCCTGTTCGACCTGTTCCACAGACTAGGATAAGCGACGGTTAAATGAACGTTTAACTTTATCTGTATTCCGAATGGGTGTGTACTTATCACGTTTACGGAAATTGTACATTGAGTTTTGTGTGGCATGACGGACTTTACTTGTAGTTAGTTAAAATGTTAATTATATTTTGGTAGCTTCGATTTAACAAAATAATGTATAATTAGTACTTAGTCGCCTTGTACGACATCCATGGGACGAATTGGAGTGGTCCTATTCTACTCTACCGGAAACCACACGGCAATACATAGGTACTTATAACAAAATCCTAGGAATGAATATACCTTATTGCACACAAATTACAGAAATATCTACGAGAAATATACAGTAAATGTACAAGTGGCGGCCTTATCGCTTTTAGCGATTTCTTCCAAGCATCCTTATGCTAGTGAGAATAGTAAGAATATTTCCAATATGTAAAATTTTTTTTTAATACTTATGCATGTTAAATTATTGTAGCTCAGGTATTGTCTACAATCATTTAAGATCTCGTCTCACCATCACACAAATGCTTTCCTTAGCAAACTGTTCTTAAATACTATTTCGTAGGATGGCAGAGTATTTATGTCTAAAGGATCGTAAGTATAATTGTTGCTATGGATTCACATCAAAATATGTAACAAGCATAACACGATACTGTTAGTTGACACAGCATAAAACTCCTCACCCCTGCGCGTTCGGTGACGTGAAGGTATGTATGAATGGATAGGATTTTCCGACAAACATACTGACTGCTAATGAGGTCACACACAATGGCCAAACTACACACAGGGTGTGATGACTAAGCATACGTGGAACTTAATGACAAAATGGTAAACCAAATTAGACATGTAAAGTCAATAGGTAAATACCTGCATAGATAAGCAAGTAGATACAGTACGTTATAGATGAGAAACTTATACTGCCACCCTTAAATTATTAACTACATAATCTAAGCTGCCACCCATGAAGGAAGAAAAAAATTTACGTCTGGGCGGCGTAAATTTTTTTCTTCCTTCATGCTGCAACCAAAGAGTTTGTAAACCGCACCGTACGAATATGATAAATTTCAAATGTCAAAAGAAATGTCTATACGAACAATGACCACTACATCTGTACCAAGTCTGTACCACTCCATGCGAGAGTTACTTTTTTTAAGTGTTTCACTTGGTTTCACTCTAGTATATATTATCTTTGGTTTCAACCATAAATTTAGTACTTATTGGTCTGAGGTTTCACCCATATATGAATTTTCGTTCAGTTAAGTACCTAATAAAAAAAAAATTATTTTCATTATATTTGTATTTTAATTGCAAGATATACCATGTTCAAGTCTAGTATATATAAGGAAAAATAAATAAAAAACCTATTCTTTACTTTTTGAGAGATAGCGGCGCAGCCTTAGAATAATGAACGTTTTTCTGAGGGCGCTCCACTACACTCGCTCTATTCAGCAAGTTGGTAGGATACCCCTGATCTGAAGGCTGTATTCGCGCCTAGATGGTGTGATTTAGGGATGACGTTAAGTAGAGGACGGCGATAATGATTACTTTACGACAGACAGTAAATTGTTGAACTTCTAAAGTTTCGGAAGTCACGTCGTATCAGATAAATTCAGAACTAAAGGCACTTCACGTTACTATTAACACTGTCCCCCTATCACCTTACAGATAAGTTGAAAACCTCTAAGTCGTTTACATTAACTTCTTATCAATACAAGCTATTCACAATAGACAAAAACTATTAGCGCTACGGTTCGTTAAGACCTTTGGATAAAAACAATGAAAACAAACACTGTGTAATAAACGTCAGTGATCAAGATAGTGTAACGGCCCCCAATCCCTCGGAGCCGGGAAACTACTAAAACTACCTATAACACGTAGCTATCTTCCTACTATCCTATTTGTCGATATAGGAGGAGAGTATAACTTAATGAATATGTTTATTAAATCTAACCGAGAATGAATTTATCATTCTAACCGTAATTTAACGTCTAATTTGGCCAAGTGATCGTCTAGTTTCCTACGTTGTGTTTCGAAGTAACCCGTGAACTTTTAGGATTGGAAGTTCGACTCAAGTAATTGGTTTCTTAATAGATTACACTCTAGTAAAATAAGAATATAATAAATAAATACATAAAAATCCTATAAATAAACAACTATGAACTTTTTAGTGAGGTAATTTAATATTGGACTAACAGATTTCAGGTATTATTAATAAACTAGATATGAATTAAGATGATGTTGAAAGACAATAGCAGTATGAAAACCCCCTGACGCGTAAAAGAGTGCCCGCAGCCTCCTACCTTCCCCAATAGCTGCGCCCATCCACCTGGCTAATAAGCTACTTCCAGTCCTTAGGGTTTTCATACATACTCACGCCTTCCAACATTATTCATGCGGAGCTAGGTACGAGACGTGAGTAATAGTTTCCTTTCAAAAGCTTAAAAGTGAGATTCCATCACTGTGGTATTCACTCTTCACTTATTTCTAAGTGTCAAATGATGTCCAGCCCTTCCTCGAGATTCACAAGTATCTGATGGATAAGAGGGACCTCTACCAACTCACTATGAGAAGTTAAATAACTAATAAATAAGCTTGTTACTCACTCTCGAGTATGGCTGACTAGTAAAATCGCGATATTTATAAACTAAATAAATATCGTGCTAATTTCTAACTATACTCTTTGAGATAAAGTCAGAATGGTTGATGAAGTAAGGTGGCGGTCATGCCAATTGTTTTATTGTAAGTTGAAGTACAGTATAGCCTCGGCCATTGACAAATGTAGGTAACAGGATCCTCGGATCGTGTACAGACTGAATCTACTCGTAGGTCAAGATACTCAGGCGAATGGCTACAAGTGACGATGGAAATACAGGTGGCCTCGACCAGCTGTCAGATCCAATAAACTATTCTTTCAGTTTATCTCATAGCCATAATATAACCCTCAGATTATAAAAATACCTTCCCCTCGGAGTCGGTAAGAGCACCTTGAACCACTCATAGACAGGTTCTGTAATTGTATGACTTAAAGCCAAATGACGAGTATTGAATCAATATGTGCCCTTGGGCCACATATAAGTAGATTAAAGAAGATATAATTGTCCTGTGGACTTCGACGATACTGTACTGAAGAGTAAAATGGTTGAATGGACTTCATGTACCACATCGACTGTATTCTCAAAGGTTATCTACAAATGAATGTATAAACCAAACTTTATGTCTCGAATTTAAGTAGTTTATAAATATATTAAATATTTTGCAAACATACACATGACTATCATTAATTAATAAAGAAGTTGTTTACTTCCTTTTTTTTTCTATCTAAGATCCTATAGGTACCTAAGTTATTAGACTCCTATTTGAAGCCAATTGTAACTAATATTAGTTCAGCAGTGAACTTCCTCTTCCACTGAGCAGAGGACTTTGTCATAACATGGAATAGCCAAATAGCATCCGGTACTACATATTTGTTATGTAATGAAGTTAAGAACTTGAATTCATTTTATGTTGGTAATTAAATAAAGTGGGTATTTAGGTATATTTTGTATACCTAATATTTGCAGTGTATTGACCATTTATGCACATTACTATTAGATAGTATGGATGTTTTGTAAAACTAGTAGGAATAGAATCCAATTTCAATTAACAAGGTCTTAACTTATACATATAAGTTACTTATTTTACATCTATGGAGATAGATTTAATCACTAACTTACAGGCTAGGTCCTAACATTGCAAATAGTATCAACCTAATGCAATTCCTAACTCCCTAGTCCCTACTTAACTTACAATTAGAATTTAGTAAACATTACCTAAAGGTTTAAGTTATAACCTCCAATAGTGGGAGTTATTTTGCCTACAATGTACCCTAACAGCCCTGCCTAATTCCCTACCATCCTATTACCTAGATATTATGTTATGTTAATTATGTGATTGAAGTCAACGCTTATGTCCAACATTGGGCATTACCATCATCCTACATACCTAGGACTATACCATCTGTACTTAGAACCTTATTCCTCATGTACAATAATTACAAACGCTTTGTCTGCTTCAGCAGTGGGTAGAACTTACTTAATACGCCTACATCATAACATACTTAGAAATCTACCCACCTATTTTATTATTAAAATGTGTATTTAAAATAATGGATTAATACCGACTATGGGCATTAACAAACCTAATACGTCCTAATGCACAACCCTATATCCCTATTACGGTTCCTACCTAGTATTCCCTATTTGAAGTTAATAGTTAATACCAACTATGAGCATTAACAAACCTAACACGTCCTAATGCAAAACCCTATATCCCTATTACGGTTCGCATCTAGTATTCCCTATTAGAAGTTAATAGTTAATACAAACTATGAACATTAACAAACCTAACACGTCCTAATGCAAAACCCTATATCCCTATTACGGTTCGCATCTAGTATTCCCTATTAGAAGTTAATAGTTAATACCAACTATGAGCATTAACAAACCTAACACGTCCTAATGCAAAACCCTATATCCCTATTACGGTTCCTACCTAGTATTCCCTATTAGAAGTTAATAGGTATAGCCTATGTCCAGCAAAGGATCATACAGGCATAACAAAACCTAATTCAACGTCCTATTCACCTAACGTTCCCTATTTGAAGTTAATATGTATAGCCTATGTCCAGCAAAGGATCATACAGGCATAACAAAACCTAATTCAACGTCCTATTCACCTAACGTTCCCTATTTGAAGTTAATATGTATAGCCTATGTCCAGCAAAGGATCATACAGGCATAACAAAACCTAATTCAACGTCCTATTCACCTAACGTTCCCTATTTGAAGTTAATATGTATAGCCTATGTCCAGCAAAGGATCATACAGGCATAACAAAATCTAATGCAAATCCCTATCAACCTACGTTTCCTAATTGACCTATGTTTTCTAGCTGCTAATAAAACCCGCTCTTGACTTAGAGCTTATTGAATTGTCCACGTGTGCAAAAGAAAACCCCATTTACTTTATGTGTGGTGTGTGTGTGTGTGTATATTTACCTGACCCTAGCTACAAAAATCTAAATCCCGTAAAGGGCCTAACGTCCATACGCACGTGCTAGCGCATTTGGGTGTGTATTTCCCTACCAGATTGTGACAATGTCTTGAAAAAGACAAAGGGCGACTACATCTGAACAGCCGCGCCCACCAGTTACGGTGTTAAAACCAAGTACACTTCCGTTGTCACCGTTAGGAGGTCAAGAGTACTATGGTCCATTGAATAATTCAATGTAAGCATCAAACCTATCCTACAATAACCTAAAGCTAAAGAAACGGAGGAGGAAGGAATAAAGGTTTTAGGAGTGTAACGCTGAGATCTCCCAGGCTCAAGAGATCACTCAATGATAGAGGGCTAAAGGGGTCTTGGCCCAGCGAGAGTTTGTGTGTGTGTGTGTGTGTGTAATGCGGTGTTATTAGCACCTAAAGTTGTAAGTGTACGGAAGGAATGGGGTAGGTATACTTCAGCCAAGGATGTAGGAACTTTCCCTAAACCTCGTAGTTGAGAAACTAAACCATCACTGTCAAAAACTTATTGACGAATTAATCAAAATTACCTCTTCTAAAAACGCGCAGCGTAACGTCTAAACTGTTAGACGAATAAAATAAAATGCGGTCCCGAATACTGGCTCCCTTATCTTTTATACTCCCCGCGCGTAGTCTTGTTGAAAACGATGCCCCGCCCACTTTGCTTTCGACACTTGCTTTCAACAACCAACTTTTCCTTTCAATCGTTTTCGCGTCGCTTCCATTTGCTTTCAACAGCCAACAGGTGTTCCATGACGCGTACTAATCGCTTTCAACATCGCTTTCAACAGCCAACTTTTCCTTTCAATCCTTTTCGCGTCGCTTTCATTTGCTTTCAACAGCCAACAGGTGTTCCATGACGCGTACTAATCGCTTTCAACATCGCTTTCAACACCCAACTTTTCCTTTCAATCCTTTTCGCGTCGCTTTCATTTGCTTTCAACAGCCAACAGGTGTTCCATGACGCGTACTAATCGCTTTCAACATCGCTTTCAACACCCAACTTGCATTTCGCATCGTATATGCTTGCTGAAATAACACCTTTCTTTCGAATATCCCTTATGTTTGCACACAAACATACATACTTACATGCCCATATCCATTCATACATACATACATACATACTTACATACATACATACATACTACGAGAATTTAATAAGAACCTTTTAGCCAGCCTCAAAGCAGCTACAGTAGAAAACAGCTGTTTAAGACGCTCTTAATGACAAATCTAGGTAATCCTAATTCCACTTACACTACTTAAACACCGACGGTTCAATAAACAATCATACCTAATTTACTTAACCAAAGACGCAATATATGCGGTACTATGCTCGCTATATAGTAACTCTGCCTACCCCTCCGAGACCGGAGCGCGTGCCTTGTGTAACTATGTACGTATTCACAAATAAGTATCTGGATTATATTTTAAGTACTATAGACAATAATTATAATGAATTACGGCATTCACCATCAGTCTAAATACGTCCCCTGCCGGATATAGGTCTCCCTCTCGGCAAGCTAACCTTCGCGGCCCCGCCATAATCCCCACGCTTATCAGTTATTCCTCTACCTGTCGCTAGCTTCTATTTCATTAAATTGACCCTATTAAAGTATCTAATGTCTGATCATTCTTGAATATCAATAACATTCTTGTAATTTACTATTATCTATAAATAATAGTAAATATTATATATATATAAAAGGCAAAACGCATCGTGAATCAGCATGGGACGAGGCTGTCCCGTTACAATTGCCCCTAAAATTTGAAATATCTACAAGGGATAGTTGAAATTTTACCCTAAATCCTCGTTAAATTCACGATATGTTATGTCTAACATAATTTTATTATTCTAACCGTATGCTTGCAAACATAACCTTAACCTAGTTGTATAATATAGTAAGTTCCTTACATTAGATTTCACGTTACTTCGTTAAATAAATTTTTATTCAAATCTCAGAATAACTTTTAAATTTAATTTGTCTACTTAAAGTTTATTTTAGCCTTATTTATTCCAAATCTTTCATTACTGTTAACCGAAATTAACGTATTGTTTCCCAAATATAATATAAGAAACCATCAGATAAAAAAAAATTTCTACATTCTTGATTGAACAATGTATTAATTCCTTACTTAAAATATAACTTAACCTACAGAAGCAATCTTCTTGAACGCTTCTACTGAATTCTTCTAAGTATTCTGCAACAGAAACTGGGTTATATTTGATTAATTCTCTAGATTAATTGATCGCAGCAACAGAAAATTTCTAAACAAACATACGCAAAATTGACTGTTTCATAATCCTATTGAGCATACGCGCAAATGCTTAACAATAAATTACGCCTGATCATGCTAAATCTTATAGTAAATAATTTATGTTATACGCCAATGCTTCGTTCATCATCTCACAGCATTGAGTGGAGTGGTGGCCATGTATATCCTGACTTACTTAATTTATCTACTCGTATATCTTAAATTCTATTCCTTATTAACATAAAATCTCAGAAGTGTGTGTGTGTGGTGTGTATTTAAACCAGGCATCACATAACTCAACGGGAAGAAGAATAGGTAATCACCAAATAAATCTGAATGCAACAGCAACCCCATCACCAGTACATGACAGGCCTGGATTCAAAAACCCTATGGGATCCTAGTTTGTGAGGCTAGAACTTTTAGAAGAAAATAGGCGAAACCTGTCTCCTGCCGCCACCCAGAAGAGGTTGCCTCGACAAGCTCAGGCTTTAGCCAAGAGACTTGCAATGCCCACCCTTCCAAATCCATACCTATCGCCGGTTCTGATCTTACTGCCTCATATAATCTATCGCTAAACTACCCATTTCATAATCCTAAAGAGACTATATTATACCAGGAGAGTGTAAAGTTGCCGAATTAAAAGTGTTTGCAACGTGTGGAGTAATTAACCAGTTTGTAATCGTTGACCAGTTTTTTATAAATTTACTGATTCTAATCCTAACTCCAATGTCTATACAAAATGGTTAATTGGCCAGTGTAATGTTCCTTAGATTATACGCCAATAAGGTATTTACACAATATCCGTCATAGAATACCTCAAAGACTACTCACATACTCGAGGGTTTTTTTTTTTTTTTTTTTTTTTTTTTTTTTATTACCGTTTAGCTCATGAACATTCACTAACGTCATCTTTCATACTATCTTTGATTTACCCATATCAAAACATTGCGTAAACTTATTAACTTAACAATAGGTATATTAATAAAAGTTACTGTTATCCTTTGCTAAGGATAATCAGGGACCTAGCCACACATCCATCACTACCAATGGAATAAGAACCTTCAACAATCTACGTTTTAATTACGCCTTTAGTTCATCTACGCAAAATTTAACTCTGTTCTGATGCTATCGCTAGAAAGTTCTCGCACTCGTGCAATTTACGCAGCTCTTAATATGAGTATTAATTTACAAACATATAACAATCTACACTGACTTGTCAGATTTTTATATTAACACCCTAATATGAACAATAACTAATCAAAAAACTAATATAATTTCCTTACTGAATATTCAGTTAAACTATCCAAACTAGACCTACACTTAATTTATGCTATAAAATTAACTATAAAATATTGAACAATAACATCTACATAAATATTGAGAAACATAAATTAATATTACTGTCATTTACAGGAAGGACAAATTCTCTCTATATTACCTACTAGCTGTGCCCGCGGCTCCGCTCGCGTGGACTACAGGATCCGCTTCCATTCCCACTTCCGCTCCCTATCCCACTTCCACTCAGACTTTAAATCCAGGTCCAAGTCCAGGTCCAGGTCCACTTCCAGGTCCAGGTCCAGGTCCAGGTCCAGGTCCAGGTCCAGGTCCAGGTCCAGGTCCAGGTCCAGGTCCAGGTCCAGGTCCAGGTCCAGGTCCAGGTCCAGGTCCAGGTCCAGGTCCAGGTCCAGGTCCAGGTCCAGGTCCAGGTCCAGGTCCAGGTCCAGGTCCAGGTCCAGGTCCAGGTCCAGGTCCAGGTCCAGGTCCAGGTCCAGGTCCAGGTCCAGGTCCAGGTCCAGGTCCAGGTCCAGGTCCAGGTCCAGGTCCAGGTCCAGTCCAGGTCCAGATCCAGGTCCAGGTCCAGGTCCAGGTCCAGGTCCAGGTCCAGGTCCAGGTCCAGGTCCAGGTCCAGGTCCAGGTCCAGGTCCAGGTCCAGGTCCAGGTCCAGGCCAGGTCCAGGTCCAGGTCCAGGTCCAGGTCCAGGTTTAGGTCCAGGTCCAGGTCCAGGTCCAGGTCCAGGTCCAGGTCCAGGTTCAGGTCGAGGTCGAGGTCGAGGTCGAGGTCGAGGTCCAGGTCCAGTTCCAGACCTAGGCCAGGTCCAGTTCCAGACCTAGGCCAGGTCCAGATCCTCAACCCTCCCCTCAACACTCCTCTCAACCCTTCCCTCAACCCTCCCCTCAACACTCCTCTCAACCCTTCCCTCAACCCTCCCCTCAAAACCTCTTTCCCTCGTCTCTCCAAATGTAGTCCTCGTAACTAATCCATCGCAATCCAAATTCCGATCAACATTACTTTGTTGCATACGTATACCACAAATTCATCGTCATCTAGTAACTCAAACAAAAGTTATGCGAATTTTCAAACACTCGCATTACATTGGTACCATACCCGCTCCCGCTACCGCTCACGAATTCAGTCGAACATTTACACCCTACAAACTTCGCAGTGTATGCGAGTTTTCGGAAACTATTATTTCTCATAACTTTTGATTGACTGCACCGATTGCAATGAAATAAAGCCTATATGTTACACCAAATTAAGCCCCATGTTTCTGTGAAAAGTCCATTAAAATCCGATAAGTAGTTTTTAAGTGATGCGTGCACAAACTCACAGACAAACAGACAAACAGACAAACAGACAAACAGACAAAAATTTCAAAAATGATCGAAATGTGTTCTGTTGCTTATCCTTAGACCCCCCAAATTTTTTTTTGCAAATATCTTCAATGTACAGACACGCGAAGTTTACGATTTTATTTATAAGATTAATAATAAACACTAAATTCAGTTGCCCGTTTTGCTACCTACTTAAACTATTATCGTATTATCTAGAAATAAATCAAGACTTGTACCAAGAAGGTTCAAATGATGTCATTTTCTGGTTTTGAGGAAATGGAAGTCATACCTAAAATGTCAGTTACCATACCTTTAGTCACAACATACCACACCTTTTATTGCTACCTTACCTAATTGTCCCCCTTTTCCCCAAGTCATACCCCATTTCAACCTCCTCAATTTGAAATAATGACAGACTATTTTATTTTATCTCTTTAATATTTAATTAACATTAAACCGGGGAGGTTAATTTATTAATATTGACTTAGTAGTACAACCTTCAACTATTCTAAGTTCAATCTTCAATTTTCTTTCCTTATATTTATATAAGACTTCTTTTTCTTGCTATTTTAATCATTTCCTTCCTTTTCCGCCTATAAAATGTGATTAAAGTTCCTGAAACCTTTAAATCTAATATTAGCTTTATGTATGTAATTTAAAACATATAAATTTAGTATTAATTAATAGTGCATTCAATATAGAACCATTATTGTTCTTCTGGCGTGGGCGATTTGCTTATACGTTTTACTTCTTTCAATTATCGAAAGCCCCAAATTGAAAATACGAGCCACCAAATATTTTACCAAAATACCAGTAGGTGTCATATTATTTATATCATATGTATAACATCCCAATGGTCTATACAATAAACTAACTAATTATCGCCTTAGTGGCACAATCTCAAATTTAGAAATTACTTTCTTATTTTCATTTCCATTTCCTATCAAAGAATCCAATTCTTAAACCGGCCAATCATATGTGTTATCTAAATTCAAACTAGAGGACGCTACCTATTTTCAAGTGAAAACTAATTTTTTGAAAATAGAATTGGGTTCAGTAAGCTTCAAGTACTGTCCAGACATCTAGACTTCACGCGAAGGTAAGTAAACCGCTAATATTTCTTATTATAATGCTAAATTCCTTTTGTTCATCCTATTTCATGTGCTATATTGAGTCAACAACCTATTTTATACATATACATTTCAGTGTTTTGGAAATTTCAAGGCTTATAGTATTTTTTTCCTTTTAAGAAACCATGGACGACTTCCATCGCTGTTTTATCTCAGAATGGGAGAGCAACCCCGTGCTTTGGAACCCAAAACACCCGCATTACTACCACAAAACTTCACGTGACACTGCATATCTTAACTTGCTTCAAATTATGCAATTTTTTTTCCTTCGGCTTGCCCCAAAGATGTTTTGAAAAAAAAAAAAATCTTAGGTCCATATATTCCCGTGCTAAGAGAACCCGTTCCTACCACTGGTCGCTCGAACCCCTAAAATTCCTGGAGGCTGTAGGCATTAGGGTAAGTGATCAACCTTTAATCCCCTTACTATACTTTAGTCGACTTTAAGTTTTACAAACACTATCACTACTTCCGCAATATATATATATTTTCCTATTGTCCGCATGCTCCTTAATGACTAATAATAACTATAAACTAATAACAATTATATCTATTTTGGCCTAATGTTTCCTGTAATTTCTATTTTACAGAGATACAACCGAGTACGTCCAAGGATTCCCCAACCTGAAGTACCAATTCAAGTAAGAATGTTCCTACATAATTATTATTCTCTAGTAGCGATAAACATACCCTTAATTTTATTCTCAACCTATCTTTACTATACCAACGATGACTGCCAAGTATGGTTATTAACGTCAATTCTATTAAAATCTTGCACTGTATTGCATATAACCAGCCTACTTAGTCTCGCCAACCAATTCCAAACCTTATGTATTTTACCAATTGTAACCGTCTTTTATAACACGATTGTTTGTTTTCATTTGATTCACAGAAGGTTCAACCGTCTACCTCATTCTCTCATCCGACCCTACACTCTGTACATTTACTTAATATAACTAGGCTCACATTATAAAATTAAACTTGCTAAAATTAATTCTATATTATCCTAACCTTACTTATTAATCTTTATAGATGGATGAATTATTATCATTTCCCGGCGACCATCCGCCAGCGGAACTATCCATACTAGCCACTAATCCTGTATTCACTTCCAAATTATCGCTTGCCGATTTATGCGTCATATTCTTCCTAACTTCATCCCCCAATTGGGCGATTTTCGTCGTAAAAACTCCTACTGTACGTCTCAACATTCGGTACAACAATTTAACGTCTTCACCCCTTTTCCTTTTGGGTTTTGATACAGAAGACGGCCCTGCCTGTGCTTCGTGAGCCTCTACGGGAATTAATGATTCCACCTGCCCCACGGGCGATACTACATCTGGCGAATCTGCTATGGTAACTGGCGAATGGGCCCGTTTCCTAGTTCTTCCGGGCTTCACCATTTTGAATTTTATTTAAATCAACTTAAATTACCAACTTACTGTAACAAGGTAATAGACCTATTAATTGTACCCCTCCCCTTAATATCCCTTGAATAAAACTTAATTATCTTATACTAGTTATTTTATATAGCCGTTTACAAATTATTATTACTTTAGATTCAGGCCATCAGTAATAATAATTTGATGTATTAATTTTGGAGGCCTATCGCTTGTAAATTTTAACTATAATTATAAATTGAGTTTAAATCGTTTTATAATAATCAGTAATTTATCACCCTACTCTATTCCTTAATATAGTTTACTTTGTCTTACCTAAAACCTTACCAAACCTATTTTGTTTTCGAAATGCCTATTACCAAGAAGCTTCTTGATTGGTACGACTGTAACAATCCGAAAGGACTGCTTCAGAGCCAAAAATTAACTTAACCATTACTAGGACTTAATAATAATACCTTTAACATTAACCGTTACTTTCATAATTGATATTGATTACATAACTTGACTGTATGAAAACAGATACCTTTGCTTATTTTGTTAATTTCGTTTTAAGTATTAAATTATTGAAAAAATGAAACAGATGCAATTTGATTTACCATGGTAACTAAATATACTATTGTTCTCTGTCCAATGTACAGGTTAGAACATATATTTCAACCCTTAAGCCAATCTGCCACTTAAGCTGTATGCACAGTGCCTTTGCAGATTCCAGGGAGAACTGATTAAGAGACAAAACTTAGATTCGCTTGTCATTGATTTAATATTGATTTTCCAATTGCCTCGGAAATCGTAATTATTCTTAACTATTCTACCTTGTTCCTAACGTTTAATCTACCTACTTAGTTTTAAACCAACCATGGATCATTACCACCATCTACAAAGATCCGTACACATAAGAAAACATGTAATTTATTTCACCAACAAGGTAAGTTAATTTTCCAACAAATACGCCTTACTTATTATTTATACGTTTACGCATCTCTTTCGTGACATAAATCTCATTTCCTATCCCCTAACCTTACTTGAGTAGTATTTTACTTAAGTTAAAGAACGATTAGAGTCGTCTATTTTAAAACTAATTGCGTAGTTTTCCTAAACTATTAGACAATTACGCCTTCAGTGGATCAAATGCAAACTTATGATGATAAATAGTTGCAACCTTACATTAGATATCACTTATTGAATGACACTAACTCATTGTTTCTCTTTCAGATTACGACAGAAATGTAAATAACACAGTCAAGAATTGAATGTCAAGCCAAGCTTTTTTCATTGTCGACTAAACATAATGAAAGCCCTGTCTAAAGCCATTATTTACATGGACACCGTATTTAGACACTAACAGTGAAGAATATTTACTACTGGCTGTATCTCAAGACACTTTTAAAATTGCCTAATTATCAAGTGATGGATATTCAATATATTTAAGTAAGAAACTGCACATAACTTAACCTATAAGCCTTCAAGGCTGTAGTAATGTATATAAGTTTGGCTATTTAGTACTTTTATTTACTAAACTCTATTCCAGCACATAAGCAATCCCCAAACTATTGAATTTTCTGAGTACTGTACTTACAATCCCCAGTTGCTAAACTGCTTAAGACATTCTATTTAACCTGAATTATATATAGCAACCCCTAGACTATTATGACTAAAACCAATTGTTTAAAATGTAATTACTTGTGTCGAAGCTCAATCCTTCCATTTCATACGGCAGCATTTTGTGAGCACTAAACTCACACTCTTATATCTAATTTACTTACTGACTAATTATTCTAATGTATTAAGATAAACATATATCGATCTCCGTAGTAACACTGGTTCATATCCTGGTAACGGCCTACCACTTTGTAACGGCCCCCAATCCCTCGGAGCCGGGAAACTACTAAAACTACCTATAACACGTAGCTATCTTCCTACTATCCTATTTGTCGATATAGGAGGAGAGTATAACTTAATGAATATGTTTATTAAATCTAACCGAGAATGAATTTATCATTCTAACCGTAATTTAACGTCTAATTTGGCCAAGTGATCGTCTAGTTTCCTACGTTGTGTTTCGAAGTAACCCGTGAACTTTTAGGATTGGAAGTTCGACTCAAGTAATTGGTTTCTTAATAGATTACACTCTAGTAAAATAAGAATATAATAAATAAATACATAAAAATCCTATAAATAAACAACTATGAACTTTTTAGTGAGGTAATTTAATATTGGACTAACAGATTTCAGGTATTATTAATAAACTAGATATGAATTAAGATGATGTTGAAAGACAATAGCAGTATGAAAACCCCCTGACGCGTAAAAGAGTGCCCGCAGCCTCCTACCTTCCCCAATAGCTGCGCCCATCCACCTGGCTAATAAGCTACTTCCAGTCCTTAGGGTTTTCATACATACTCACGCCTTCCAACATTATTCATGCGGAGCTAGGTACGAGACGTGAGTAATAGTTTCCTTTCAAAAGCTTAAAAGTGAGATTCCATCACTGTGGTATTCACTCTTCACTTATTTCTAAGTGTCAAATGATGTCCAGCCCTTCCTCGAGATTCACAAGTATCTGATGGATAAGAGGGACCTCTACCAACTCACTATGAGAAGTTAAATAACTAATAAATAAGCTTGTTACTCACTCTCGAGTATGGCTGACTAGTAAAATCGCGATATTTATAAACTAAATAAATATCGTGCTAATTTCTAACTATACTCTTTGAGATAAAGTCAGAATGGTTGATGAAGTAAGGTGGCGGTCATGCCAATTGTTTTATTGTAAGTTGAAGTACAGTATAGCCTCGGCCATTGACAAATGTAGGTAACAGGATCCTCGGATCGTGTACAGACTGAATCTACTCGTAGGTCAAGATACTCAGGCGAATGGCTACAAGTGACGATGGAAATACAGGTGGCCTCGACCAGCTGTCAGATCCAATAAACTATTCTTTCAGTTTATCTCATAGCCATAATATAACCCTCAGATTATAAAAATACCTTCCCCTCGGAGTCGGTAAGAGCACCTTGAACCACTCATAGACAGGTTCTGTAATTGTATGACTTAAAGCCAAATGACGAGTATTGAATCAATATGTGCCCTTGGGCCACATATAAGTAGATTAAAGAAGATATAATTGTCCTGTGGACTTCGACGATACTGTACTGAAGAGTAAAATGGTTGAATGGACTTCATGTACCACATCGACTGTATTCTCAAAGGTTATCTACAAATGAATGTATAAACCAAACTTTATGTCTCGAATTTAAGTAGTTTATAAATATATTAAATATTTTGCAAACATACACATGACTATCATTAATTAATAAAGAAGTTGTTTACTTCCTTTTTTTTTCTATCTAAGATCCTATAGGTACCTAAGTTATTAGACTCCTATTTGAAGCCAATTGTAACTAATATTAGTTCAGCAGTGAACTTCCTCTTCCACTGAGCAGAGGACTTTGTCATAACATGGAATAGCCAAATAGCATCCGGTACTACATATTTGTTATGTAATGAAGTTAAGAACTTGAATTCATTTTATGTTGGTAATTAAATAAAGTGGGTATTTAGGTATATTTTGTATACCTAATATTTGCAGTGTATTGACCATTTATGCACATTACTATTAGATAGTATGGATGTTTTGTAAAACTAGTAGGAATAGAATCCAATTTCAATTAACAAGGTCTTAACTTATACATATAAGTTACTTATTTTACATCTATGGAGATAGATTTAATCACTAACTTACAGGCTAGGTCCTAACATTGCAAATAGTATCAACCTAATGCAATTCCTAACTCCCTAGTCCCTACTTAACTTACAATTAGAATTTAGTAAACATTACCTAAAGGTTTAAGTTATAACCTCCAATAGTGGGAGTTATTTTGCCTACAATGTACCCTAACAGCCCTGCCTAATTCCCTACCATCCTATTACCTAGATATTATGTTATGTTAATTATGTGATTGAAGTCAACGCTTATGTCCAACATTGGGCATTACCATCATCCTACATACCTAGGACTATACCATCTGTACTTAGAACCTTATTCCTCATGTACAATAATTACAAACGCTTTGTCTGCTTCAGCAGTGGGTAGAACTTACTTAATACGCCTACATCATAACATACTTAGAAATCTACCCACCTATTTTATTATTAAAATGTGTATTTAAAATAATGGATTAATACCGACTATGGGCATTAACAAACCTAATACGTCCTAATGCACAACCCTATATCCCTATTACGGTTCCTACCTAGTATTCCCTATTTGAAGTTAATAGTTAATACCAACTATGAGCATTAACAAACCTAACACGTCCTAATGCAAAACCCTATATCCCTATTACGGTTCGCATCTAGTATTCCCTATTAGAAGTTAATAGTTAATACAAACTATGAACATTAACAAACCTAACACGTCCTAATGCAAAACCCTATATCCCTATTACGGTTCGCATCTAGTATTCCCTATTAGAAGTTAATAGTTAATACCAACTATGAGCATTAACAAACCTAACACGTCCTAATGCAAAACCCTATATCCCTATTACGGTTCCTACCTAGTATTCCCTATTAGAAGTTAATAGGTATAGCCTATGTCCAGCAAAGGATCATACAGGCATAACAAAACCTAATTCAACGTCCTATTCACCTAACGTTCCCTATTTGAAGTTAATATGTATAGCCTATGTCCAGCAAAGGATCATACAGGCATAACAAAACCTAATTCAACGTCCTATTCACCTAACGTTCCCTATTTGAAGTTAATATGTATAGCCTATGTCCAGCAAAGGATCATACAGGCATAACAAAACCTAATTCAACGTCCTATTCACCTAACGTTCCCTATTTGAAGTTAATATGTATAGCCTATGTCCAGCAAAGGATCATACAGGCATAACAAAATCTAATGCAAATCCCTATCAACCTACGTTTCCTAATTGACCTATGTTTTCTAGCTGCTAATAAAACCCGCTCTTGACTTAGAGCTTATTGAATTGTCCACGTGTGCAAAAGAAAACCCCATTTACTTTATGTGTGGTGTGTGTGTGTGTGTATATTTACCTGACCCTAGCTACAAAAATCTAAATCCCGTAAAGGGCCTAACGTCCATACGCACGTGCTAGCGCATTTGGGTGTGTATTTCCCTACCAGATTGTGACAATGTCTTGAAAAAGACAAAGGGCGACTACATCTGAACAGCCGCGCCCACCAGTTACGGTGTTAAAACCAAGTACACTTCCGTTGTCACCGTTAGGAGGTCAAGAGTACTATGGTCCATTGAATAATTCAATGTAAGCATCAAACCTATCCTACAATAACCTAAAGCTAAAGAAACGGAGGAGGAAGGAATAAAGGTTTTAGGAGTGTAACGCTGAGATCTCCCAGGCTCAAGAGATCACTCAATGATAGAGGGCTAAAGGGGTCTTGGCCCAGCGAGAGTTTGTGTGTGTGTGTGTGTGTGTAATGCGGTGTTATTAGCACCTAAAGTTGTAAGTGTACGGAAGGAATGGGGTAGGTATACTTCAGCCAAGGATGTAGGAACTTTCCCTAAACCTCGTAGTTGAGAAACTAAACCATCACTGTCAAAAACTTATTGACGAATTAATCAAAATTACCTCTTCTAAAAACGCGCAGCGTAACGTCTAAACTGTTAGACGAATAAAATAAAATGCGGTCCCGAATACTGGCTCCCTTATCTTTTATACTCCCCGCGCGTAGTCTTGTTGAAAACGATGCCCCGCCCACTTTGCTTTCGACACTTGCTTTCAACAACCAACTTTTCCTTTCAATCGTTTTCGCGTCGCTTCCATTTGCTTTCAACAGCCAACAGGTGTTCCATGACGCGTACTAATCGCTTTCAACATCGCTTTCAACAGCCAACTTTTCCTTTCAATCCTTTTCGCGTCGCTTTCATTTGCTTTCAACAGCCAACAGGTGTTCCATGACGCGTACTAATCGCTTTCAACATCGCTTTCAACACCCAACTTTTCCTTTCAATCCTTTTCGCGTCGCTTTCATTTGCTTTCAACAGCCAACAGGTGTTCCATGACGCGTACTAATCGCTTTCAACATCGCTTTCAACACCCAACTTGCATTTCGCATCGTATATGCTTGCTGAAATAACACCTTTCTTTCGAATATCCCTTATGTTTGCACACAAACATACATACTTACATGCCCATATCCATTCATACATACATACATACATACTTACATACATACATACATACTACGAGAATTTAATAAGAACCTTTTAGCCAGCCTCAAAGCAGCTACAGTAGAAAACAGCTGTTTAAGACGCTCTTAATGACAAATCTAGGTAATCCTAATTCCACTTACACTACTTAAACACCGACGGTTCAATAAACAATCATACCTAATTTACTTAACCAAAGACGCAATATATGCGGTACTATGCTCGCTATATAGTAACTCTGCCTACCCCTCCGAGACCGGAGCGCGTGCCTTGTGTAACTATGTACGTATTCACAAATAAGTATCTGGATTATATTTTAAGTACTATAGACAATAATTATAATGAATTACGGCATTCACCATCAGTCTAAATACGTCCCCTGCCGGATATAGGTCTCCCTCTCGGCAAGCTAACCTTCGCGGCCCCGCCATAATCCCCACGCTTATCAGTTATTCCTCTACCTGTCGCTAGCTTCTATTTCATTAAATTGACCCTATTAAAGTATCTAATGTCTGATCATTCTTGAATATCAATAACATTCTTGTAATTTACTATTATCTATAAATAATAGTAAATATTATATATATATAAAAGGCAAAACGCATCGTGAATCAGCATGGGACGAGGCTGTCCCGTTACAATAGTATTGTTAAAATGCAACATTATATTGGCCAGCTACGTTTGATTTCGTGTCGCCAAGGAGACAGGATCAGTAAGGGCATGGAACAATAATGTTGTTTTGTACCAAAAGAGTAACCGCTATACAAAAACCTCTGTAATTGCCCCACAAAAAATAACTGTATCTTAGTTTAAGACTTCAACTTTAAGTAGACGCATTCTAATTCAATGGTTTAGGAACTTTAGGATATTGATTTACGATTATTCGGTTTGTTTGTTAAAAAGTTATAAAAAAAGTCAAAAAAGTATGTAAGTCGTACATAATGTGCAAGTTCCTTCATTTTAATTATGTTTCTTTAATTTTTATTACAGTATTATGTAGAAAAATTAAAAAATTAGAAATGTCCATAATTTTCCCGTCATTGTTTTCATTGTCTTTGGAGGTTGCGGGTTCAAATCCCGCTAGGGGCAAATGTTCGTATGATGAATATGATTGTATGTACCCAAGTCTTGGATGTTTATATATTTATTTAAGTATGTCTATCCGTTATCTGGTAACCATAACACAGGTTCTGCCTAGTTTGAGACTGGATATTGGTGTGAATGTCAAAAAAAAAGATAAAGGATTGCTGTTTTTTTTATTTTTTTATCATCAGCCGAAATACGTCCATGACATTTTTGGTGGGCTTTCTATTGGGGATTTGCCATAATCATAGAATACCTAATAATACTACGTATAGAATGGACACTCCCTTCCCCCCGCCAATCACAGCTACCTCACCCCGCGCCGCAGATTTGGGTAGCGTTTAGGGCACTACTGCCCTGATATGAGAAAAGACGGCTAAGTGACATTTCGTCATTTTTGAGTTATCTATACTAGCGAAATAAGCGCGAAATTCCGCATCGACCAGTCTTGGACATAATTTTTTATTCATCATAGTTTGGGAGATACGATTAGCTAATTGACCGTTAAGTGCACTTTTTTTAATATTTTAATAAGTAAAAAAACAGTTATTGTAAATTTTGAGACTAAATAAACGCAAAGGGCTGTTTGTGGTGATTTTATTTAGTAATGGTAATCGACAATATTCATCGAAACTACTGTAAATACCGCTAAGTACTTTAGTGTACCTTTAAAGGCGGTTATTGGAGTTTAGCGGTGTTAGTACTTAGTAGCTTCTGATTATTATACCACTCTACGTATGAAACTAAAACGCAGTTTTCATGGTCTCATACGCTAAATTACAGTTTGGGTATTGTAACTGCTTTGTAGTGTAATATACCAAATGAAAATAAAAAACATTTGATAAACAATAAGACGGTGACGGTTTTTTAGCTTATCAAATCATATTATCCTTGTTGACAATTAAATGAAAAAGGCGGTCAAAGTAACGTAGCTACATTAAAAGGCGGCAAAAGTCTCATCGATCGACGTGGCAGATTTATATTTTAACAACGTGGGGGGACATTTAGTGCACTTCTAATTAAAGTCCGGCGAATAGCCGGTTTCCCGCAAAAGTACGATTTTTTGGTAAGCGTATTTATTTTCTTATTTAATTGTGATTGTATGAATCTCTTTAAATGACTTATATATTTTTATAACTAAATAACAGAGAAATGCGTGTTGGGTTTAAATCTTGTCTAAAGCTGAGAAGCTAGGTTATATGAAACCTAGAGATTACAAGAAACAGCGCGAGGTCGCCCAACTATGCCCAACTATCCCAACTATGCTTGTTATTGCATACTTTTTCTAGTACCAAACAAGCGATATAAATTGTATACAGCAAATATTGGCTACAAATGAAAAGTTGTTTCCATCAAATAATGTTTCAGATATTCCAGATACAAATACATCTTCACTAAAGCATAAAAAAAGACTGCACAAACAGCAACAAGTGTCATCAGCTGATGTTGACCTAACTTGTTAAGAAGATATATTTGATTTTGATTCTGACTGAGGATTTTGATTGAGATGACTCAGTAAAAGACAAGGATTATGTACCACCTACGGACGCACAGCACAGTTGTGACTCAAACTCAGAAGATGAAAGACATTCCGATAGAGAGTCCTTGCCAGAGACAGTTCTTCTTTCAGACAGCGTTAAAAGTCAAAGCCCACTTGAAGGTAACGAAGATTGTTTAAACAAAGATATTGGACCAGACAAGAGTTATCCGTCTGAATACAAGAGTTATCCGTCTGAAAAAAATATGTCAGAACATAACATTTTATTCAGAGAAAAAGTTACAAATAGACCGGTAGAAGAAATGAAAATTAATAAAACAATATCATTGTCTTTAATGTGCCTAAAAGTTATTAATGAAACTCAGTCATCAACATCGAAAAATGAAGACGAATCTACCGAAAACAACGAAGTCGTTGTAGTAATTGTTATAGATGAAGAGACCAGCAGTCATGAGGAACAAACTAGCACCGGAAAAAATTTAAATACCTTACCGGAAACAATTTCACAACAACAATTCGAGGGGAAGGAAACTGAAGAAGAAGAGTATGCACAAGAGATAATATCCGAAAAGGAGAGCGTAATAGAGCAAGAGTCAGACAAAGAAGAAACACAAGATGATAATATTCAGCTGTACACCAAATCTGGAAAACTACGCAAAAGAAAGAAATATGATACAAGTTTACCGTTTAGACAATTAGAGAAAAAGACAAAATACAGGAAAAAAATTCAAGTTAACGAAGGCTGCAATAACAAATGTAGGTATTAAAAAGTGTACAACATTATTAAGCGAAAAAGAAAGAATTAAAATAAATGATAATTTTTGGAGTATGACTTCGAGAGAACAACGAATATTTATTCAACGATACGATAAGTACTAAAAGTGTCATTTAATAAGTTTTTAAAATATTTCGACTGATTATTTCTTAAAATTTTATAGTGGTTTAGTTGTTTATCTACTTACTATTTGACATTGTACTTGAAATCTTTATTACTTTTTTCATTTAATTTATGTCTGCATTTGTTTAAACCATTTTATATGTGATTTTTGTTAGCTTAGTTATTGATCTCAGTTTAGAAGTTGTTTTAATTATGACGTTATTTTGATATTTTTAAGTGTTTCGTAACTTTGTAAGTGTTTTTAAGTATATTAATATTTTATTTTGAACTGTAAGTATGGTTGTGATTAAAATATATTACTTTTGAAAAAGTTTATTGTGATTATGACGTATCAATATAAGTTTATGTATACATCATATTTATGTTTGTTTCATTTTTACCTGACGAATTACATTTCGGTACTAGCTAAATTCAGATAAAACCTTATTTTATATCCAAAATGTACTGATTGGTGTCAAAATATACTAAATTAAAGGACGGCTACATAAAAAAGATGTGCATTTGACCGTCTTTTAGATTAGTTTACCGTTATATTCTTAATTAGGTTTAGTACTAAAAAATAGTTAAAGGGCGTTTAAGTCTATTTAACCGCGTTATTAAAAGTAAACATACTGTCAGTATTATTCAATAAAGACAAAAAAACCGTTAAGTAACTTAACCATTTTTTAACGTATGGATATCAGTTAACTTCTAGTATCCACTAGGAGGTCATGCGCCATTGGAGTTTAAAAAGCCGCTAGGGTATTGTAACGGTCTTTCTAGTATTTTTTTTAGAATTTTAGGATATATATTTGCTTAAGCTAAACAGAAATCGTTAATTTTTCATTACTTGAAATAGTTAATTTTTAGAACTTTTTTATTAATAAGATAGTATTTGAAGTTCTCTATCAGACCTTATTGTCAAAATTGAGTAGAACCACATTATATTCAAGAATCCCTGTTTCGCGGGTTTTTTGACGATTTCTCGAAAGTGTGTTTTTGCACTTAGCCGTCTTTTCTCATATCAGGGCAGACTAGCCGTCAGGGCTGTATGTGTTGCTTGAAAGACAATTAAAAGAATAATGGTGAAGTATTGTGCTGTAGGTGGTTGTTTGATTAACAGTAATAACAAAAAGAGACGATTTCATTCTTTTCCTCCAGAAGAATCGAGGTAAGTAACATATTTTGCCTATTTATTATAACAATTTGTAGGATTGAATTTTGGTATTATAAGTAATACAAATATAATTTTATACGTTTTGGTTTATTTTATTCTGTTTGATAATGTAAATAAAATGTTATTTGATATAGACATTGATACAATTTTAATCAATTGTATATTTATTTGTTTGTTGTACGACATTTACACATTTGCGTTAAGTCACGAGACGCTCGATATCGATGTGGGTCTTTTTGAATTAGGTAACTAGTCCCGCGAAATTATATATGTTTTGTGACAAAACATATTAAATCTTAAAGAATTTAAGTAGTATTAGTCACGCCTTCAATTAAACCCCACGTTCATCATATCCATGAATTATTCAGGAACCTGCAGATCATCAGGAACTTATTACATTCTAGCGCCCAACGTGGGGTTTAATTGTAGCGTGTAAGAAGATACCTGAATTCTAAAAAAAATTTAGGCAAAGTTGGAAAAACATCTAGTTTCGTGTGACTTAATATATCAAGGTAATTTTTATACTCTGCAAATTTTATATTTTGTACACTTTAGACTTTAGCGTGTGGTCCACCGTACATCATTGGCATAATTGCCAAGTGTTCATGCTAGTAAAAAAATCGGTTGTGTAACTTTTAATTTATGGCAGTCATGCATAGGTACACGAAGATAAAAATAAATGTTTGGACTCCCTCTGTTGAAGATGTCATGATTATTGACTACGTCGTTGGCTTAGTGGCTTGCTTATTGGATTCAAGTACCAGAAGTCGTTAGTTCGATTCCTTTTATGTATAGACATCTTTAGAGTTCGTCTTAGTCTGGGTACTATATTAGTGAATTGGTCCTTATCTAATTTCAATGGTACAGGATAATGAGACGTTCTGATCTGAAGTGAATAAAATCAAGTTTGGGATTAGACAAATGTAATGTACCTATAATACATAAAATTTATATTTAATTAAATTAAAAATAACGGAACCGACGTCACGTTTGAATTTTCACCTTTTTGATGTAATCGAAATTCAATGAGCGATTGTCTACCGACTTGCGCGTATGTGTAATTGCAGCATAATAAAAAGAAAAAATGACATGTGTCATACAGTGGCGTGTGACGTGAGCTTACAACGTAACATTGTAGGAACGTTTCCGCAGTTCCTTTTGTTTGGGTATAAAATCTTTTTTGTTTTACAGATGTAGATATATACTAAAAAAATTGTTTTTCAGATGTATATACGGGATTCAAGTGATTGAGCGACCCGACTTAAACAATAAAAGTTTAAAGAATTACCGCGTTTGCGATCTTCATTTCTGTGCTTCGGATCGTCTTGCAAAGAAATCAAAAAGAAACGCAGTACCAAAACGCAGTACGCCGTCAAATTCTGTTCAGCAGTTTCCAAGTTTAGCCCGTACAGACATACATACATACATAGACACGATTTTTTTTATTTAGACATTTATTTATTTCGATTGCGTTACAATAATTTTTATGCTATAGACGAAACAGGCATTCCTCTCTCTAGCATTCCCTTACATTCCGTCATCAGCCGTCCTATGCCGTCCACGAGCACGTCATTATACTTATTTACACGTTTATTATATTTTTGGACTCCACTGGTCTTAAGGTCTGAATTGTTTTTTACTTTAATGTACAGAAACGCCTTTTTACTGTTTTAATATATGTATAGATTAAAAAAATTATAATTTGCACAATGATGAGTGTCGTCTTTTTTCCCTGTATGTCGAAAAATACTTTATTTTAGCACACGCGCCAAGTTTAGTGATATATTTTAAACCATAATGAAAGAAAGAAAAAATTACACGCGAGTAGGAATTATTCCATAACAATAGTCCACGACGCTGGCCCAATGCGGGTTTGTGGACTTCACATACGCCTTAGAATTATTACTTCTTTGGCTGGTTTCTTAAGGTATTTTCCTTTACTAAAAACGTTCTTAGTTCGTTCTTTGGCCTGTGCCCGGATTCGAACTCTCGACCTCATAAACGTGAGGCGAGCGCAGTACCAACTAGTCTATCACGAATTCGTACAGTTTTGTATGGTTGCATAGAGATTTTGCACATAAACATCGAAAGTTGGAAAAAAGATTGTATACCTACGACATAAATCTCAATTAATCAACCACCTATATAAACTATTTTAATTTTTATGCACACTTTACGCCGCCATCACAAAGTTGCTGGTGCCCACGGCCGGTCCGCGCGGTCTGACACCCCTAACGATTGCCTTAGGCATGTGTGCGTGCGCTGCCGTGTGCGGACACGATTATTGTATTTGTGTAAGAATAGGTAGTCGATTTCCCGCCATCGCATACATTTTGGCACAAGTGTCCGCCCTGTGCCATAATCACCACGCTTAGCTGGCGGAATGGTGATCGCAGTAATGATATTAATGCTGCATCCCGACCCTGGTGCAATCCCTTAGTCGCCTTATCGACGCCCACGGGAAGATTGGGAGTGTCCCTATATAGTGGATATTTTTTATTATCATCAATGAAAAATGCATCACATGCTGTACGTAGGTCACACATTGTAAACTACTTGGGTTTGTCCTTTGTGAAGAGAGTCCTCGTAGTCATGTGTGGGTACATATATTTATGTCGCAAATTTCAGCTAGACTGGTCCAGTTCTTACAATGTAAATACATACCTTATTATCCTTCTGCCACGAACATACTCCTTTTTTGTCGGATATCCGACACTTGAGCAGTGCGTCTTCGCCAGGGTTCACCTCTGTATAGGTGGGCATCTCAACGAAACGCTGCACGGCATCTGGAGGGAAACATAACGTTTTAGAATACCATCTTGAAGTTATCGGATACCTAATTATGGAAACATACAATTGCGCCTATTAACTAAATACATGTACATCGTCTATTCCACTTCTTACATAAACTTTAACATTGGTCGTATAAATTGTTACATAAATTATACTTTTAATTATTACAGTCGGCAACATTTATACATAATTTGAAAAAAAATAGGACCATTTGTAAAAAAAAACTACGTGTTGGAGATCAAAGAATCAAAATAAAACTTAAGTCCCATCTGTCGTTATGTCTACACCTGTAATTATGAAACAATTTCCGAATACTGTCTTAAATTCACATTGCTGATGTATCTACATGTAATACGTGTACATTAAAGAGACGCTAGCAGCAAAAACAAGTTTGTATTGTAATGATAAACATCCTATACACGCCACCACATACCTACATCACGCCACGTCCATAGACAATACGCCTCTATAATTCAAAGAAATTGTATAAAATAAAAAAAATATATAGTTTATTAACCCATAATAAGTTTAAAAATAAACATTCTGCGAATTATTTTCTAGAACACTTTTCACTTCTGGATAGATTACGGCATTTACTCCCGCGACATCAAAGGGCAATAGTTGTGTTGCCACATGAAAGGCGTAAGAACGCATCACAGTTCTGCGGTCAGCTCGCCCGCCCGGAATCGGACGGACTGCGTACGATTACGACATCATCGTATTTCAATGGACACTACACGATAATCACCGCAAATGTGCTTTACCGCCAACACACTTTCACGTGAGATAACATCGATTTACTTCCTAAGGGCTTTAAGTTGATATTTAAATAGGTACCTCTAATATGATAATGGATATCAAGACACAAGCGGAAAGCGAGACAGGATAAGATTTAGCACTATTCGAACTGATAATCCGTACTGGGGTTCCGAGGAACTCTGAGTATGGTTCCAATTTTGAACGCTTAACCTCACGTAAGTTAGTACACCGAGCTATCAAAACTTATCGTAGGAATTTCAGTTTTAGGTATATAGGTATGTAGTTTTTGAGTACCAGGTGAGTATGAGTTGAGAAGTCTCAGGTTTTAGGCTCGTTTCAGCAGACTGTAGACTCTACCCGCCCTACGTATGAGTCCAACTAGCATACTGAAGAAATATGCATCCTGTTAGGTTCATAGAGGGGGTATATATTGCTATAGGGTTTGTTAGGTACACTAACACCAATATACCCCCACTATATACCTCTTTTATAGCTCATGGCAACATATTTCACCAGTGTGCTTCTTAGGTAGCCGTACGATAGGATTTAACCTTTGATAAAACAAACAATTATAGGTGGCTAACAAAAGCACCGTTTAATTAAAACTCAAACCTAACAAAACGAACTCTTAAACAGATATAGCTTTTTCAAAGTACTTACCTATTAATAACGTCTACATATAAATAACGTCTAATAATTTGTGTATTTTATTTAAAAATATAAAATAATATTTAAATTGTCCCACTAAGAAGTAATGTTGGACACCCTAGGTTAGAGGACATAATTACCAGAAAATGTAAGGTTGTGCTTTTGCCGCTTCAGGCTGTAAGAAAAACACGCTCAAAACAGTATAGAGCCGCATAAAAGCTGCACGTTCGGCGTTTCTACCTATGCGTTTTGTGCAGTGGATCTTTGTATGCGGTTTTGAAAGCCGGTGCAACATGGATCGCGGGTGCTCGTTAGCGCGCGACACCGCGCACCGGCGCGCGCGCCGTGAAGATGCACTTTGATAACGAACGTATTTGACGCCGGCGAATAAACAACGAACTGTTTTAAAGTTGGCTGTGGTTTAAACTTTTTATGTTCCGACGTTCTTTTTAGTAACGAGCTACTTTTCAGTACCTTTTAAAAAAAACAATTGTTCTAAATAACTCATTAGATGTCACTGACGACTGCATCATTAAATAACATCAAAATATGCGAGAATGCTTACCAAAGCCCATGAAGCAAGGCCATAAACTTATTTAAAATCTATCAAACTCCCGCTAGTTTGAACGCATATATTTTTTTTTTATTATAAGGGAGATTCAGCCCAATTATCTATCCCTATCCTCCCGTGGCTACCCCATTTTATGAAACAGAATAAAGTATAGACGATTATACGAGTATGTGAGAGGACGAGTTGGTTGATCACTGGTCAGTCAGTTACCTGATCCGTCATTTTCGCTAAGTCACCCCTAGCGTGAGGTCTAGATGTATCTGTGTTAGTTTCTAAGATACTGTATGTACTAATTGCATTACGAGTTGTAAGAATTGTCATAAAAAATTAAATAAATAAATTTACGTTAATTTCAAAAAAAATCTGATTTACCAGTACACTTATATGACATTTTCGCTAATTCACCAGTTGCATCAGTTCGTAAATTTCGTACATTCATCAGTTTTCTTATTCGTTAATTTTGTTAATTCGTCAGTTTCATAAATTCACGAGTTTCCCGTTATCGATGAAAATGCGTAGTTTTGATGACAATACTAATGTTATGGTACCATTGAGCTGATCTGATGATGAAGATGGAAGGTGGTTATTTATTGGCTATGTTACTACGGGTCGCAATAGATGAACTAGCGAACATGATGGATAAGGAACCTGGTGAATCAGCGAAACTGATAAAATTAGCAAAAATTACAGATCAGGTAATTAACCAGTTATGCTCTAATTTTAAAGAAAACTCTGTCCAACGATCGCTCTCTTCTTACTTTCTTCACTTTCTCCGGCCTGCTACCATTCCCACGTCCACTATCCTCTGTTCCTTCCTTCATCCTACTTGTCATGTCTCCCTCTTTTCTTCCCTCCCCCAGTCCCTCTCAAACTAATAAAAGTTTCCAATGTTCAACAATGAATGCCTGTGTGATGAATCAATACAGATATTTTTTTACACCATATATAATATATATGGAATAACGATGTAATTGCAACTAAATTGCAGTTGAAACTTGAGCTCCATTTTCAAATAACAATAGAGCACAATATTGAACTAAGATTGTAATGCAATTAACGTCATTATTCCACCGAACGTGCGATATATATATATATATATATATATATATATATATATATATATATAAGATCTTAGATTCCAAAACCAATGTTAAATTCGGATCCAGCATAAAAGAAACAATATAAACAATTATCTAGTAATAACACAAACTCAATCTCCAACAACACTAATAAACTTTTAATAGCATCGTCCAAAATAAAACAAAGGGCGCACTCTCATTCAATTATCAATGCCTTTGCCTATTAAAAAAAGGTTGACAAAGCGTACGTTGTACACAATGTGCGGGTTCCGAACCAGTTAGAAACTATACATTAGAAATTACTGCAGTTTTATGTTAATAATAATTATACAAGATGTTTTATAACGACCTCATTTATAACGTCAACCAAAATTTTTTTTTGATAAAACCATAGTTTTTATTGCCCAGCGACAATACGTCTTTTTAAATTTTGCTAGAATATTAAAGATATTTTTAGAACAGAAAGAGTTTCTGGAAATTTTCACAGCTCAATCGCTTTAATAGTGTATGAGTTATCGGGTGGACAAACAGTTCTAGATTTCCTTTAACATCTCGTAGAAAAAAATCAAGGAACTTCATAATTTTTTCATCATTGCCGGGCAATTTTACATGAACAAGTATCTTCCAAATATCAGCTCAATCTGGCCCAGTAGTTCTCAAGTTACCCGCATTAGTTTCGACGGAACCCTAAAAAGCCCCGCGGCATAGAGTATGCGGGGAAATTAGCTGCCCGAACGGAGCGCTACGCAATCAGGCGAGAGCAAACATAACAGTTCATTTTTCAAAATAAATGCGACACCAACAATGAGGGACCATCAATCACCTGTCCCAACAAAAGGTGAAGAACAGACAACTGCCCAAAGCAATGCTCAGACTGCATTATAATTTGCCAACTTAATTTTGCGGTGAACAGCGGCGCTAGCAGCCTTACTCACGTTAACCAATTTTGTAGTACCAATTACTGCCACGTGCACTGTTGAGTTGGTAGCAATAAGCTCTTGATAATAGCGTTCGTGGGAATCGTACCACGTGTATTGAATGATTATTTTGCGCGGTCCGCTAATGGTTTTCATTAGTTTGTGAGTTACGTGATTTTGGACAGTGAGTGCGCAGTTAATTTTGCCACTCAGAACGTTCAATATTTTTTGTCCGTTTTCTTTTGTGTTTTTTCCCACTGGGGGCTACAGACTATAATAATCACTGGATGTAGGTAAGAACCTTGCAGTAAGTAGAGGTATCGGTATAACAGAATCAACTATAATCTAATAAATAAATAAATACCTATTATTTATTATTACATTATAAATATTTCATACATATATAATTAGTAATAACACCTCTTTAATCCTAAATTAGGATTTTGATGTACTATGGGAATTAAACAAGGATACGACAATTCACAAGTGTAACAACAGCCAGACCAGGACCAAATTGTACAAAGTTCACGGTGGGAATCAAACCTCTCTGGCGCTCGAGTCCAAACCACTAGGCCAACGAAGCGGTCGACTATTACTCTATTTACGAATTTGTTAATTCACTGTAATGTATGAACATTATTTTAATTTTGTTTTCTTTAATTTAAATTTTATCTTGTATAACTTTGACATTGATATTATTTATTTTTAATTTCATGTAATTCCGACACAATGCAATTTGTTATGGAGTAAACTGAATAACACTCAAAATAGATACTTACAGAAGTGACGGAAATACATTTCGAAACAAATTACTAACGAACCGCAAACATGGAAAAGCCATCAGCAAGTTTCAAAACGTAACCAAACTACATGTATGAATAATAAATAATTCCTCTTCCACTTTTATTCGACTTTATAACAAAGCTAATAAAAATAGAACGCAATAAAAATGTAGATGCACAGTGGAACGCCCGGAAACGAGATATGACAAAAATATGCACCGGTGTGCGCAAACAGCAATATAATGTTTTATTCAAAAGATCCTTCTGAAAACAATATATCCTAATCGTATTATGTTTACTGGATTATTATATTTTTTAAAAATGCCTTAACTTAATGCCTTTTTAGGCTGAAACCGGCTTTGTTACAGTAATTTCAGTTATTGGCATCTTTTGGCTGAAAGTTGAAACAAAACATAGTTTATAATCATTATAATATATTTTTTTTTACACAAAATATTTACGAATAAAGAAAGAACTGACAACAAAACTGGTGGGCATTTTTTTTTACAGGAACCAAAGCTCGCGTTTGTCTCTTCTTTTAAAAAAAATAATGGCCATGGCGATTGCCTGGTAGCTGATACGAACTAATAACAATTTCGTAATTTTAAAATAAATCTAAAATAATGATAATTAATTAAATACTTTAATATTTTATAAACAAAAAGGTTGCGGGTTCGAATCCCGCTAGGGGCAAATGTTCGTATGATGAATATGAATGTTTGTACCCAAGTCTTGGATGTTTATATATTTATTTAAGTATGTCTATCCGTTATTTGGTAACCATATCACAGGCTCTGCCTAGTTTGGGACTGGATAGTTGGTGTGAACGTCTGTGATATTTATTTATTTATTTAATCGAAAAGAAGCCTCCATAATGTAGTATTCTATCTATAATAAAATATTCTATCTAATTCATAACTCGAACAGACCTAGATATCTCAACTTTCGGCCAAATCCGGATGTTAGATTTGGTTGAAGGTACCTACTACCGAAAACGCCCAAAGCCGGACACTATAATAAAATGTAAATTCTACTATAAGGAAACAGTTCTAAACTATTTCAATTCCAGTAGCATATCTCCATTTTGTATAATAGGTTTGCCCCCGCTGCGTTGCGGGTTTGTTTTTTACTTACCCATCGCTTTATAGATTTTGTTTTTGTTAATAGACGAAACTACTGTATTAACTACTGTCTAATCCAGTAAATTAAGATTTCTTTGGATAGTTTTGCATCTTCTTGGTCGAGGAAGCCTTATAAATTCTTTATGAATATTTTGTCGTATACTTCTTTGGTCACATTGAACAGATATGAAAAATTCTTTGGAAGTAAAAGTAGATATTTTCAATGTCGCCTAAAATAACTAACAGTCCCTAATTTTTTTTATTACACTATTGTTATTAAACAATAATCTAATCTAATAAACTTAATCTTATAATTGTATCTCGTACCTAATCATAGTGCCCGCGAATTCGCAGAACATTTAATTATCTATTACTAAATATTGACGCTACGGTTAAATAATATCAATATTTAGTCAATAATTAAATGTTCTGAGTAGTAACTGCACAAATTTCAAAGTAAATGTGAAAGAGTTGTGGCTACTTGCGTGGAACAGAGCGATTGTTTGGAACGCTCCATCTAGTAGTACATAGAGATCGTTGATTAGACTAGGCTAGGACAATTTACAAATATAACATCCATATCGGGACCAACTTGTACCAGTTGTACAAACTTGTCGGTCCCCGGAGGGAATCGAACCCACGACATCTGGCGCTCGAGTCCAATAACGAACCCACTAGGCCAACGAGGCGGTCAAAATATTGAAACTCAAATGAGTTTGTAACATTTTAAATTATTAACGGGGATTAAAACATTTCACATGAGTGAGCGTTATCAATTTAAAATATGTTATCTGTTCAGTGACTTCATCAAATCCCGGTTGAAAAGCAAAGGAAACAATTTGTATTCAGTATAGCGGCTTCCCTGCGCGCCAAACAATGCGGCGAAAGTATCCAATCTCCTCTGGTAATAGAAAACTGGCTATTCCACTCGCACATTGCATAACTACGGTGTTTGTATTGACCATAGACCAGGACTTAATGTATTTTTAATGGCAGTCTTTGAGCTAAATCGGTCTCCGATAATGTCACAGCGCTGAAAACATGGCCTAAATTTTCTACAGAAGCACGCAATGTGCGAGTTCCACGAACGATCATTTATTTCTAGTCAATACATACCACTGTGCATTTTGGAACACAAAGGCATAGAATACTTAATAATTTAGGAATGGAGTTTGTGTTGTATTTTTTTTAAAATACATAATTGGCATGAAAGCAACGATAAAGTTTTCGCCACATGCACGTCCGTTCAGTGCAGTAAAATAAAGCAAATAACCGCCTTAATTACCGTGAAATCAGTGCAACGAATTTGCAATAATGCTGTCGTAAAAACGCGTCCCAAATGCATTCTCAATTTACAATTGAATTCATTGGAATTTGACTGTAAATAACCATCGACATTTTCGAAGAAAACAATAGGAACATGTGTGAACGGAACGAAAGGGCATAAGGTACATGCAATCGCCGAAACTTGCATTGTCACGGTCACGTCGGAGCCGATGTACAACTATTACCGACACTCACAACTCAACATTAGCCTTACAAAAGAAAAAGAAAAAAGTTCAACAAAAAAGAGTTCGATGTCACGCCCATGCAGTTCGGAAGGTTCTCACGCGATCCCGAGCCTCCCGAACAAACAAAACTCGTACCCAATATTGGTAACTTGAGCCATCCGCCCACACTCTTACACTTTTACACTCCATCCATTACTCGAAAACTACTCGTCATCTAACATTTCACGGGAAGTAGAGCGGTAATGGATGTGAAAGAAAGAGATGCGATAGTAAGGATATGCTTTAAGGCTTCGTAAGAAAAGTGACCGCTGGCAATATCCCACTGCGAGGCAAATGCAACAAAAAGGAGGAGTACAAATAGCCGCCAGCTTCGACACGTTCGTGTGTAAGTTTACAATTTGACCCCGGCGTGGGAACAGCCTACAGGCGATGTGATAATTGCCTAGTTCGCCTAAAGCCCTGAACAAACCCTTCGAAAGTCCACGGCGAAAATAAACGCCATAATTATAGAGCCTCAGTCGGGACTTGGGAAAGTATAGGGCTAAGGAATAGCCGATGCGGCTGAATGATAGATAGATGAATTATTGAAATCATATGGTCGGGATAATGATACGCTTTAAATGTATTGACGGAAATGTTTTTAAGGCACGAGTTATTTATAGTTTTGAATTGGGTTTGGTAATTTTTTAATCTTTGCGTTTCCAAAACACATTGCCGTATGTCGTATTATCATTTATCAGATACCTATGCAATTGAATGCAACAGCTTATAGTATTTATACCTACGAGTATCTTATCTTCTTAGGGGGCCAGGAAGACCTGGCGACACTTCGACCCTTCAGGATCTTTTGTGCCAAACCCCTGACCACCAACGGTGCCCCAAGCCGATTTCGTGGACTTCACATACGCCTCAGAATTTCTTCTTCGGCATATGCAGGTTTCCTTACGATGTTTTCCTTTACCGAAAAGCCTGTGGTATTATAAATAAACCGTACTTAAGTTTCGTAAAACTCATTGGTACGGGCGGGGTTTGAACCCACGACCTCATGAACGTGAGGCGAGTGCACAACCAACCGACTACCACGGCTCTATTTATACCTAGGACTAGTCTCATCATATCAGTCTGTTAAAGTCCATTGCTGATCATATGCCTTACCCAATGAGCGCCCCACATCAGCTACCTTTAAATGTCAGAACTTATTGAAATAACTTCGTATAGTGGACAAAGACAAATGCGAATGTGGGGCCGAATTTTTGTAATCATATTTTCCTTTCAGTTCCCCTTTTTGGTAACTCTTCCTTGTTTAACTGTATGTTACACTTTAACAATAGTAGGTATCTTATTATATAAATACCGTACCTTGTATCAAATAATAACATTAAAATAAAAATTTATTCTTACTCACTTTTATCGATTTCCTACCTTCCAAATTATCTAGATTCAATTTTATGACGGTTCTTCACTTGTCTCGGCTAGATAGGCACTAAAAAAACTAATTTAAATACAACGTCGTGTATTGTCCTCTCTACTGGGTATGCGAAATATGAACCACACACCTTACGGTTTAGTTTGATTACAAACATCGTCTATACAATCATCTTTTTATGACTACCTTCTAAGGAAGTAAGTCCGGAAGCTCTATAGAGACCGCTCCGATACAAAATGAATGGGTTTCCTGCACTGCGCCCGCGCCGGTGGGCACCGCAGGGAAGGACTCGGCCCTACCTACGACTTGGGCGCAAATTATCTGAGGGCGCTATCCTTCCTTCTGCTGAACATGTGCTTCAATAAATCTCTATCCTGATAAATCAATGGCCATTCTTATTCAAACTTGTACTTTATATGTACGAGCTGGCCACTGGTAAATGTTAACCAATATTAATAATAGTTTCTAATCATTCGCTTCCGAAAACATGCATAATCCGGCCTCTTATATATCCGGAGGGAGGATAGCAATTTAAAATTTTCCGAGAAGGATGGGAATATTGTGGAAATGTTCGGAAAAAAATACTTCCAAATATTCCAGGAAAACATTAAATAAAAATGTATTAACAGCACCCGCATATTGTGTGCTACGCGTACGTAGCTGTTGCCGATTCCTTTATTTAATTAATTACATTCGCATGCGTTTGGGTGTAGAGTCCGGAATCGATCAAAGGATTTTACTGAACTGAGCGGAGCGAAGCTAGGAATATAACTACATCCTATTGTAAACACAACACAGTTTTGTTTTAGTGGACGCTGGGCCTATCATCGCCTCACTGACAAGTAGACAGAAAACATTTAAAAAGGGTAGCAGGAAAAGGGTAGCGAATACCACATAGGTATTTTAGGAATAAAATACCTATGTGGTATTCGTCTTCCCCTTTATAAAGTCAACGATACAGTCTTCAATTATATTTTAAGGCGCAAAATCAGTATTGGGCGCCAATTTAATTAACAACATAGGTTAGGCACTGGCTGAGAGTGGCCATCGATGCGCGACTGAGGCACGTAGGGTCGATCTTGTTGGACGACAAACTAAATATTGGTTTTATAAGCCTCTGTGGGCCGCCGTTCGTCTATTTGTTTGTGTAGCAAGAATTCTCATGCTTCGAACGTTTTCTCATCAAACTTGCGTAGGTGCGTATAGCATTTGTATATAGTATAAGCAAGTACTTCATTAATTGGTATCATAGCATAGGTAACGGCGACAAATATTTCTAATAATTCAGCTGAAATACGTCCACTGCTGAACATAAGCCTCCTCAATAGAATCCCAATTTTGGTGGACTGTCCATTGGGGGACTTGCCATAATCATCACACTTGGCAGGCGGATTAGTGATCGCAGTAATAGTCTTTATATACACAGGAGAACGCTGCTGCCAGTTTCTGGTGCAATTCCTTAGTCGCCTTGACAATACCCACCGGAAGATTGGGGGTGGCCCGAGTCTAACCTATCATTGTAGATATCGGCTAAAAGTAATCAATCAATCAATCAATCAATCAATCATATATTTATTTGCGAACATAGGTAAAAATATGGTGTTAACAAAATGTAGTGTGGCAATCTATGCTCCGCCATACGGCATACAAATACATTACTTAATAATAAGCACATGGGCATGCGGAAATGAATCTATTACAGTATGTCAATTGATTAGAATAAAGTCACAAGTTATATAAAAAAAAAAAACAGTTAATGTCAGTTATAAAAATATTAAGAATAATCACATGAATTATTTGAATAGAAACTATGTATTAGATATACATCAGTGTACATTGCAAAACATGGTGTACATCAAAAACTGTTGTCATTCATGAATTCGTTTACAGAGTAGTATGATTTTCCTATTAAAAACTTAAATAAGTTACTTTTGTATAAATTCATATGATTGCAGTCTCGTATAGGTTTCGGCAACTTATTATAGACCTTTGGTGCCATCGCAAATATGCTATTCCGTAGTAGCGTAGTTCTAGACGGTATTAAATGCAGTTTGTCGCAGCGACGCTGACTCTGAACACGTCCGTATAATTGCATGTTATTTTTAACGAATAAAGCAGTTTCATAAATATAGAGCGATGGCACAGTCAATATTTTTAATTTAATAAAATTCGGCTTGCAGCTATCCGTTCGCTTTAAGTTACACATTGATCTTATGCAGCGTTTTTGAGATTTAAATACTGCCTCATTATTTGTCGCGTTACCCCAAAACAAGATACCATATCTCAAAGTAGACGCAACGTAGGCATGGTACGCAGCGAGTACGGCAGGCTGATCCACCATCCTTCTCAACATGTACAGCGCGTATGCATATTGATTGAGTTTGTTACATGTATTTTCAATTTGTGTGCTCCATTTCATGTTATTATCAATTTGTAAGCCCAAAAAGGCTGCTGATTTGGTTTCGTCAATTATGTGATTATTATATATAATTTCTAAATTTAATGGAGTATTTTGTCTTTGCCGAAAATTCATTATTTTAGTTTTACCTAAGTTTATTTGCAGATTATTTGATTCTAACCACTCAATAATTGATTTTAGACTTTGATTTACTTCACTTTGGATCTCTGCTGAACTTTTGTCCACTAAAAACTACTGTACTATCATCAGCAAATAAAACCATTGGATGATGTGTTGCCTTTGGAAAGTCATTTATGTATACGAGAAATAGTAATGGCCCTAGCACGCTTCCTTGAGGTACTCCATAATACACAGATCTGGTGTTTGATGAGTATGTTAAATCATTTTTAGTTTTGCAACAGATTCTATTAACATGAGTGACTTGTATTCTATCGGTCAGGTAAGTCCGAATCAGATTAAGTATATTACCTCTTACGCCATATTTTTCTAGTTTTCTAAGTAGTATATCGTGATTAACGTAATCAAACGCCTTGGACATATCCATATACAGTGCTGAGACATGTACGTTTTTGTCCATATTCATATATATTTTCTGTAGAAAATCATAAACCGCCATGTTAATGGTTCGATGCTTTCTGAATCCTTTTTGTTCATTACAAAATATTTTATTTTTTTCAAAATATGCATTTAAGGCATTGTAAATGACTTTCTCAAATATTTTAGATAAAATTGTGATCAAAGCAACTGGCCTGTAATTGCCCATATCATCTTTTTCTCTTTTTTTGAACAATGGCTTGATAATAGATATTTTCAATTTGCTCGGAAATACGCCGTCTGCAATACTATTATTTATGATGTGGCTTAATACTGGAGCTATAATTGGTGTTACTGATTTTATTATTTTAGTACTAATCTCATCATAGCCCGTGCTGTTTGTGTTTTTTAATTTACATATAATTTCAAATATATCATGTGGTATGGTTGGTTTCATGAACATAGAGTTGGGTTTGTCATAAGTACATGTACTAACAAAGCTATTAGTTTTAGTTGGCTGTACTTGATCGATAAAGAAATCATTGAAACCCTGTGCTATTTTTTTAGGGTGTGTCACTGTTTCTCCTTTGATTTTTATTTGTTGTATACTTTCTTTTGGTATATTTGTCTTTATGTTGTTAATTATTTTCCAAGTCGCCTAACATTTATTTGTAGCCATTTGTATGTAATAGTTATTTTGAGATCTCTGTGTGAGTCTAACTATATGCTGATATCTTTTAGAAAATACTTTAAAATTCTTTTTTGTCTTTTTATTTGGACATAACCTATAAGTCCATAACAGGTCTCTTTTCCGTTTGCTGCATTTTTTTATACCACGTGATATCCATTTTGGTCGTGAGGTGGTTGATATTCTTACTCTTATAGCAGGGAAACAGAGATCATAGAATAGCTTGAACAAATCATAAAAAATATCAAACGACTCATTGGACTCTGTAGCCGCATACACTTCACTAAATGTTAGTTTAGCGAGACATTCTTTAAATTTATTTATATTTTCATTGCAGTAGTCCCGTCTTGTAGTGTACCAATATTTTAGGATGCATGTTCTTTTTACCGGACATGTTAATAGTTGAGCCGTGTGGTCAGATATAGCCAGCTCTAATATTTCACTTGTGCATCCTCGAACATTGTGTATTACATTGTCAATACACGTTCCACTACAGAGGCGAGTTGGTTTATCTATTTCCAATTTTAAATTAAATCCCAAAAGCAACCTTTGAAATCGGATGGAGTACTTTGTTCTTTTCAAAATATTAATGTTGAAATCTCCACATATGACTAATTTTTTATTTTTTTCATAGCTGAATAAGGATATAATGTCATATAAGCGATGGAAAAATATGTCAAACTTTTCTGCGACCTTTTTAGTTTGTGGAACTCTATATATAGAAATTATGATAGTATTATGCTCAATCAACTCCACCGCACAGCACTCTATGACATTAGTAACACTGTGCTTTGTGACAGTATCTATCACCCTATATTTATGCTTATTATGTAGAAGTATACATGCACCACCATTTCTTTTAGTCCTTGTAAAGAAAGAGGCGAGAGTAAAATTAAGTAAAATCATGTATTGCCCTGCCCTAATATTTGAATTTATACCCATCTCGATGGCAGAACAGTCGGTGTTGCACCGACTTGCGAAGCTCGGTGTCGCGGGTTGGAATCCTGCCCAAGGCAAACACATACGTGATGACTTGTCTGGATGTAATTTATATATGTATATACGAGTATATCAGCTATGCGATACCCGTAGTACATACAGGCTTTGCCAAGTATGACATCAGATGGCCATGTTGTGAGATTTCCCCGCATACCTACCTATTGACGCAAATAAGCATAAATGCTGTAACCCACACCGATGTATTTTTTGGTATTGCAAATTCCGAATTAGTTTTTTTTTACGTCGAATGGTCTAGGTCCCGTATCTCTACGGTTCATAGAAAAGACAAGGGACCCAGACCATTCGACAAAAAAAAACTGATTCCGAATTTGAAATTTTTTTTTTATTACATTGTTGATTCTTTTATGCCTCGATATTATTATTATTGTATACGAAAATGTAGAGTTGATAATGGTCTTTCTATTTTTTTAATGTGTTTTAAGGCTCTGGAAGCGAAGTCCTTTTGAGTCAGTTCTTTCTAATTCTTTCTTTTCTCTGTATTGCTAGTTTACTAAAACCCCCAACTAAAAACCGTGCTTCATACCTATGTGCATTGAAACTACTGTACTTACTTAATAACCCTGACAAAACCCTTCAAATATTCTGCCCTATTAGATGTAACGAATTATTTCCATACTTTAGCATATTATGGGCAGGTATAGCCCATAAATTATCTCAGATTTATTATCGGACCTATTATCCCAACGATAGCGGTCAGAAAGTATCCCCGGGGGTCATATATGCCGACATAAAAGTATCTTTTCTTATCTGAGAAGGGTATCTACTTACCTAAGGGTACACTTATCTATGTATCTAAGATGTCACCACAGAGTATACAGGGCAGTCATAAAATTTGTTTTATTGAATTTAAACAGAGGGATCAGAATTGGGAGTTTCAGTTATGTAGGTACTCTTCATGGGGGAGTTTTGCCCATAATGGTTGGATAATAAAAAAATATAAAAATAATAAAATCATTTATTCATCTCTTAAAAAATATACATACAATAACTCCGCCAAATTGTATAATACAGTTTGTTGGCAGAAATAGCTCTTTTACTTTATATACATCTATGGCAGAGAATACTAAATATCACTACGCAATGGTGAATAGCAAAGCAAAGTTACAAAGTTTTTAATTTTGATATTATCACAAAAAGATTGAGGTTACGTTAATAAGTTTACTAGATATTTCTTATGCGGAGGGCGGAGTGTAGTGGTGTTCATTGGGGAAGGCCTGTGTCCACTAGTGGACGTCTAAGGGCTGATATTAAGTATGTACTTGCGACGAAAATATGGCACGGAAGATTAATTAAAAATAAAAAGTTCCCGGAATATTTCGTCGCAATACATAATGAGACTACCTAATTCCGATCTCTGATCAGAAAGCAATGGTATGACATAAAATATCGAATTACATAAAAGAAATTTTTGAACCAATATTTTTTTTTCTTTCAAAATCATAAAGATAAATCTTTATTTCTATCGAACTAGACGACCAAATTTATTGCAGTTTCACGATAAACTTATACCTTATTTAAAAAATAGAAATATGTACTCTTTATGATAAAAACCATTCTGGACAACTTTTATTTATTCTCACTAAATGACACTGCAAATACGAGTATCTCTTATTGCAAAGCTAGAAAGTCGAGAATCATATATACGAGTAGATGTGTTATGTAGAAAGTTATTTTCTATTTTGTTGATAGTAAGTGTATACTTAACGCATTACCTATCTATCAGAATAGTTGGTACAAATAACAGATAGGAAGGTCAAATATTTAGTTGAATGCATTTCCGGTGGAAGTTTGATTGATAAGGATTACATACTCGTCGAATAGGTACATGTTGTTTAACGTACTATTTAAAATACAAACAGGTATACAAGATGGAACAAAATCTATCAAAATTCCCGTATAATCATCGAAATAGTACTTTATTAAATACGTCATGGTTTCGCATTATTTAGCGCAACTGTTTTAAGAAGACGAACTGGCTGGTTTATGAAATACATTTAACGTGCTGGCAGGTTATTAATTTGTATTTTGTTTATTGTTTTTTTTATTTTCTCAAATTTAAAAATTAATTGCGAAGAATAATTCGAAACTACTGTGTGTTTGAACTGTGTATTTATTCGATTTCCTGGAATATTTCGGAGAATACATTTGTCAGAGATTTATATAATTCACATTTTATCTCAATCGATCTAGTTGTTTTGAATGTAACGGCGGACAAACCGACAAACAAAAAAACTTAGAAAAATATACATTGCGCTTTTTTTTAATCAATAAAACATAGAACTTACATCTTTTCGGTGTCACAAAATCAGACTTGGTTTGCCTGTGCACCGCGACGACTGACAAACAAAATTTGTCATATGTACTAGATTATCTATCTATACATTGATAATTAGTAATAACGGACGAGTCGTAATATTTAGGACTTAGATTTATTACCAATATTACATGTCTACGCAACTGCAATTATTGTTTGCATATAATTGTGCAAACTATATGCATGTGTTCGTATGTTGTGTATGAATGTGTGTATGGTACAAAGGAATGCGATAATTGTGTGAGCGTGTGAGTTTGGCGGACCTACAGAGTGAGGGCAAATTAGTGCGTTCGAACGAATTCACGCCGAACTAATAATTTGGAAAGTCTTCATATTCTCAGAGTGTTGACTCACATGCCAATTATGGGAATATAGATTCGGAAATAATGGCACTTAGAGCAGGTACAGAACAAATAATACTATAATTATTTACTGCAGGTGAATTTAGATGAATAGCTTTAATACATAGCGAAATAAATAAAACATTACACTCGTCTAACTCCAAACTGCCTTTCAGACCTACGGCACTGAAACGTGGACACTGACGGTGGGCCTGATCCACAAGTTCCAGGTCGCTCAGCGAGCTATGGAGAGGGCTATGCTCGGGGTTTCTTTGAAGGATACCTATATAACGTAATGAGAGGATCTGTCAAAGAATGAAGATGACCGACATAGCCGAAATTATTAGCAAGCTCAAGTGGCAGTAGTCGGGCCACATATGCCTCAGAACCGATGGCCATCGGGGCAGACGAGTTCTAGAGTGGAGATTGCGGATCGAAGGAGGCGGCTGGATGCTGAGGGCGGATGACCGGGTGTGGTGAGGTTGGGAGAGTCTTTGTCCAGAAGTGGACGTCTAGGGGCTGTAATGATGATGATGTACCCCTAAACTGAGATTTCCTGCACGTTTTACCGATATTATAGACATAGAGTTACACCACACGAACCAAAGGATGATATGCCCAATGATTCGCATGTTAGCATATTTTTTTGAGATAATTTTATGAAAGTATGTACAAGTTGGTCTTTGTGTTTAATTCATACATTGTGTTTTGCCTACATCAAATAGTATAGGGAATTTTACTTTGAGATTAAACAAGTCAGCATACCTACGCGTTAAATTATAAATTCATTTAGCGAACGGGAATGAGTCTGCGACCTCGTACCTTCAGAAGGTTGACGGGAGTTGACAAATTCGTTTGCTGCACAACTGTTCAATATAGCATAATAGAAGGGTAGGTACAGGGAATAACGATTAATATCACAAACCCATAGAGTTTAATGTATCTCCGTGGCGGCACGGAATGGCTCTCGGACTGCCACGTCGGAGGTTGCGAGATCGAATCCCGCTAGGGGCAAATGTTCGTATGATGAATATGAATGTTTGTACCCAAGTCTTTGATGTTTAATTTAAGTATGTCTATCCGTTATCTAGTAACCATACCACAGGCTCTGCCTAGTTTGGGACTGGATTATTGGTGTGAATGTCTGAGATATTTATTTATTTATTATTTAATAGAGCTTAACTACACTAGCAAGATGTCCGTTATTTTAATATGGACCTTACTGTTTTAGGACTGTTATTCCACTAAGTTATTGCACCAAAATTTTTATTACCGGGTTATGTGACATCTAATAAGCGTTTGGCATCTTACTATAGTAGTTTTATGACAAACTTGTATGTGTACAAAGTTGTCTGTCACTTAGGAGAAACGTTCGTATCCTACTAATATTATAAATGCAAAATTTTGGGTATTTCGATGTTTGGATGTTTGTTACTCAATCACGCCTCAACTACTGGACGGATCGGGATGAAACTTGGCACACATATAGGTTAGGTCCTAGAATAGGACATAGGATAATTTTTATCCCGAAAGAAGATCTCATTCCTGCGGGAAATACATAATAATGTATGATGTTAAGTTGTCCACGCGAACGAAGCCGCGGGCAACAGCTAGTTTATAATATTAGTGGGATGGGATACCGATGATTGCATGTGTGGGATGCTATGCTGATGCAATCCCTAATACAGGCAAGCGAAGCCGCGGGCAAACATGCATTAATATAATTTTATTTAAATAAACGGTCTCTGATACATCAAGAGTCGTGATAGGCAGTCGTGTTAAGTTATTTAAATATTTTCACGTAGCTTAAGATATTTTGATAACATATCGGCCAAATTGATCTTGTTTAGGTGGCATACTTAAAGTTGATTCGAGACATGTAAATTTGTTTCAAGTTTATGGTTATTCTAGCCTCTAATCACTGAATCCCTGATTTATCTGCGCTGTGTTAATGTTAATAATATTTAACCACGTAAGTTAAGATAGCTTGATAACTTATCTTTTGAATCAGTAAAGTGATCACGTATTTATAAGGAACCTACCTGTATGACGTGGAAATAGGCATGTGTGAGAGGAAAATGGTTGCCGTGTGGTTCCTGGGTTAGAGACCCCCAATTATCGCGAAAGTGTCGTCATGGCGACTAAGGGATTGCACCAGGGACGGGCAGCAGCGTCGTCCTTTATTAAGTATTAAGCTCATTACTGCGATCACCAATCCGCCTTCCAAGCGTGGTCATTATGGAAAATTTACCAATGGACAGCCCATCAAAAGTGGCATTCTATTGGGGAGGCTAATGATCAGCAGTGGACGCATTTCGGCTGATGATGAAGTTTACCTAATCTGTGTGCTATTTGTGAGCTATAAGACCTCGGTTTATTTCCATAGTATGCAGGGAATCATAACTTGAGATTCATCATCAGGTTATTTTTGTCTCCACTGCAGGAGCACAACCCTCTCTCATCTGCCGGAGACAGACGGAGGATTAGGCCTACACTCCCCGCGCTGACCAGACGGGTTGGGGAGGCCTGATTGATGTTTTATAATGTATTCCCTTAGTCGCCTTGTACGACATCCACGGGAAGAGTTGGAGTGGTCCTATTCTACTTACTTGAGATTAGACCAGGCGTATTGTTATTTATAAACAACTTAGCTGTTGCCCGCGATTTCGTATGCGTGGAATTTCAACCACTTACAATAATTAGTGATGGAATTAAAAAAAATTTTGAACGACATCCGTAAGTGACAGACAACTTTGTACAATTTGTTCAAGTAGATCCCGATCTAATTCTAGTAGTACAGGAGAAAATCTTAGTTTAGGATATGACAATGTATGCATCCTATCCTACTAATCCTACTCCTACTAATATTATAAATGTGAAAGTTTGGATATTTGGATGTTTGGATATTTGGATGTTTGGATATTTGGATATTTGTTACTCAACCACGCTTCAACCACTGGGCGGATCATGATAAAACTTGGCACACATATAGATTAGGTTCTGGAATAGGACATAGGATAGTTTTTATCCCGAAAAAACATCCCATTCCTAAGGTAAATACATAATAATTTGTGATGTTAAGTTGTCCACGCGGACGAAGTCGCGGGCATCAGCTAGTATGAAATATTTCTTAAATTATTATTATTGTATATAATGAGATATATACACACATATTATACGGAATAGATAACAAATATAACATCCATATTTCTGGTTCCTTTATACAAAATTTGAAGATTCTAGAAAGCAGCGAGTTAAGCTTTGCATTTATAAATCAGGTTACCCATGTATATATTGTATCATTTATGTTCAAGTTATATTATATTCATACTTTTGCGTAAGTGTATATTTCATGGGTAGGCAAGTTTCATTTATAATTTTGTTACTAAACGCATTATACCAGTCCTTTTAATTCCTCTAAGGTTGACTGTAATAGATCCCCGCGGATGAGTCCGTCTTTGTACACAACTTTATTCTTTTGTTTGTTTTTGTTGTTGTTCATTTTGGTACAATAAAGCGGTTTCATACATACATACCCATTATAAACATTTATTTTTATCAATGTTTCCATGTAATACTTCACTTTAATTAGCCATTCTCTGTTGATGATGATAGCTTTTAAATAACCAGACATGGCCGAAGTTCGCCGTCCCTGAAGAGCTATGTTGCAATTGCAATACACGAAATTGCATCCAAGACTATTCCATCATTATTTTCCCTTTCATTACGTACATCTGCCTAGCATTAAGATGATTATCATTAAATTGGCCGACGGAAACAATGCCTGTAAATATTCAATGTATGCACAGGCGGCCTGCATGGTCATGAGCCGTGAGAGGCATTACCGTTTTAGTTTTAGGGCTCCGCACACGACCGACTTTGGTCGACAGTTTATGCATTAATGAAAATAGTAGGAGCATACACGATCGTGGCAGCCTAGTTGATAAAACGCTCTTCTTAAATTGAGAGTTCAATTCAAACCCAGACAAGCATTTCAGTGAATTGCGTACCTCCATACGCTAAAGAATAATTTCTGAGACATATGTATGTGAAGTCCCGCTTATCAGCAAAATGTGGACTCTTATGTAGTAGACTATTCCTGCACGCTCTCGTGTAAAACAGCCAATAGGTATAACAATGTGACGTATATTGGCTTCTAATTTTATAGAATTATGAACATAAGACGCGATTTTCTCTCAACGCCCAAACAGCAACCTCCGACAAAATAAACTGACACCTATCGCAAACGAACTTTTCTTTATGGAATGTGATGCGATGACTCAAAGTGACACAAATCGTTGTTTACCCTGCACATACATTGTAGACTAAACAGTTGACGTCCACCGATCTGACTAACAGTCGGTGCGACTATCGGACGTGTTTGAAGCCCTTAATGTCCTGTGGTTGCGACTTGCTAAAAATAAGCCAACTTACGAGGCTAGTTTTGCACACAATACAATCGGCGAAGTATTTGTGCGTGTAATAATTTGAATCGGTATTCTTAAGTCCAACGTAATATGTATTCTCAAGATGAGTGACTTCGATTTTTAGGGAAGATATCAGTCGCCGAAAATTGGAATATTTATGCAAAGTTGGAGATTCTGTTCCAACAAACAGACAGTAGACGCATTGACGCAAAAATTTATGGAAGATCTTGTGTTTAACTTCTACTGGAGAACTACTTTGACTATCAGTTGCTAAAATTCGGTATATATATATACATAGTGGGGATACCGTTTCACGAAAATGATTTACGCAAAATGCAGATTAAGTGCTCATAAAATTACGCTCTTTTCTAACTTTTTAATTTGCGTAAAATGAGTAAGGTAGTTTTAACGGCCTGTAAAAAAAGATGTCTATTTATAATTTCGCATAAACTTATTATTGCTCAAGAGGTCGTGACCCACCCTCGCAAACTAGGTACGTCCGTTACCGCACCTTCCTAGATAACAATGGCCATTGAAATCAAGGGACTGGTTGATTGAAGATGTTATTTAAATCTGCGAAACGAGGCGATTTTTAAAGGTAGACTTTAATTTGGTTAATGACTTTATAAAACTAATATTTTGATGGTACTTTAAACATTAGATAGCTGAAATAGAGTCTATAATACGATTTACCTCTATCGTATATCCGTAACTGAAGATTTTCAGCCAAATTTGTTTCATATTATACTCGTAGTATAAATAAATATTTCTAAAAACTTATTAAAACTAATTAATTATTTCTTGGGTTCCGATTATCGCAAGGGACAGATAACTTTGAACAATTGTACATGTTTGTCTCGGTTTGGATGTTATTTTTGTGAAATATTCTATCCTCGTCTAATACCCAACGTACAGGAGAAATCCTAGTTTGGAAATAGACAAGTGTAGGTATGTGAATTTGGTATATATATATTCTGCACGCGAAAATAGGTTACGCAGAAAATTAGGATAAATAGAATAAAATATCAACTTACCAACTGCCATCGTCCAAATGAAAAACAACAAAACTTTCGCCGCAAATTCCCAATTCATCCTCTCCATTTTTTATTATTATTTTCTAAAATCCTTCACAAAACATGTCACAAGTCACTGTTCAAATAATTTACACCACATTTTTCAATTTATTTCACAACTGCCAAATATCGCGCAAAAGTTAATTTACGTTTCATTTTAAAGTCGCTTCACTGTTATCTTAAGTCAAAATGCACGTATTTTAAAAAGAAAACTAAATTAAAAATAAAATCACGTCATTCGTTTAAACATAACATCGAAATAGAGTTCGAAGTCAACACTGGCGCGAAGCGGTGACGCGTTCGACAACCGCGCGGGCAGACCTCCGAGCTGTATGTAAAGGCACGCACACACTACACTGGTGATCGACCCCACCGGAACCACAGTGGATGATCGCGCGACTATGTGCACCGCACCGAAACGCACAAAAACCTCGTTTGCATTCTATTTGGACCTTATGTCGTTGCATTAAATATGAATATAGAACGCGTACTTTGTGTTAAGGTTCTAATGCTAATGTGAATTCGTTTGTGGAACGTACGCGCATAGAAGAGCACGTTTCTATTGTTGAGGGCCCGATTGGAAAAACAAAGCGTTAGGGCAAAAAATGGAAGGACGAAGGGATACTTAAGATTACGTAGGGCACTATTGTAATAAAAAAAAACTAGGTATATGATGTCACGTTACGCGAGTTTTAATAATGACGTCACTTTAAATAATTTTGCCGTGTGGTTTCCGGTAGAGTAGAATAGGACCACTCCAACTCTTCCCGTGGATGTCGTACAAGGCGACTAAGAGAATACATTACATTATAAAACACCAATCAGGCCTCCCCAACCCGTCTGGCCAGCGCGGGGAGTGTAGGCCAAATCCTCCGTCTGTCTCCGGCAGATGAGAGAAGGTTGTGCTCCTGCAGTGGAGACAAAAATAACCTGATGATGATGATGATTTAAATAATAAACCGTACGCTCACACTGCACAACACTGTCACTAAATCAATTGAACAAATTGTTTGGGTTTTTTTTTCTTCTAAATAATAATGCGTATTAATAAATAATTAAATTCACAACAAACCACGTCATGACACTCATCATCACCGTGTCAGCCCTTAGACGTCCCACTGCTGGACATAGGCCTTCCCCAATCCTATTCATCGGGGAGATTTCCCCATAATGGCCACGCTGGTAAGACGTGTTGACCATCGCAGCACTAGGCCTCGCACCGGTGACGTTGCTGCCCGCCACCGTGGTGTGTGGTGGTGTTTATGGCCTAGTTCATGACACTGATTGATATTAATGAAATTTAATTATTTGAGAAATAATTATATTATATAATTATTATAAATGCATAAAAAATAAAACAAAATTTAAATAAAAAAATATTTTAATGATTATTTACAACAGAGATTATTTTAGGCACACAATACAGAGGGCGTTTATTAAAAAAATTGAGCCTTGAAATTATTTATAATAAAATTATTTTAATAAATAAATTAATTAAATAATTTAATTGTTCTATTTTCACTTGGGTTACCAATGCCTAAATCTGATTCACTCACTATGTTCAATAGCAAATTTTACACCGAGTGTTTAGATACTAACTTGCAAACTAAATGTAAATATATATTATAATTTTATAGATTAGGCACTATATTTATTTGTTATTAATTAATTTAAATACAATACAATACACTTTATTCTATAAACAAATACAAAGTAACAAATATTACAATTCAGGTGGTCTTATCGCTTCAAGCGATTTCTTCCAGACAACCTTGGGGTAGAAAATATTATACAATATAAAAAGGTAGGTATCGCTGACTACTCAATTATAAATAAATGGATACGCATTTTCAAGAGTAGTCAGTTTTTTTTTTAATATTTAATATTAGCATTATACTATACGAGCGATTCCGCTCGCGTGGACTGCTCACTCGCAAGGCCCCAACGCCCACGCCCAAGCCCTACAACTCCAAATGTAGCCCTAACTCATCGCAATCCGAGTTGCACCGAATATTTTAAATCTACTTCTTTCCTAAATTGCATACCTACTAATGTATTAGAAAACCAATATTCCCATAACTTTTGATTGAGTAAGCCGATTGCGATGAAATAAAGACTAAATGTTACTCCGAGTTAAGCCCTATGTTTATGTGATATACCCAAAATCGCTTCAGTACTTTTTACGTGATGCGTGCACAAACTAACAGACAAACTGACAGAAATTTCAAAAATTATGTTAATGTGTTCACTTGGAACTTGAACTTGACTACGTGACGAAAAGCCAAGCCTCTGCAACCAAGCGTGGTATTTAGACTCCCCTCCCCCCTGAATGGGTCACGTAGTATGGGTACGTTCCCCAAGTTGAATTACGAATATATTATGATAAAATATGGACTATTTACTTGTTAACTAGCATGGAAACGAGTTTGGAGTCGAAAAACCTGTAACTCATCCCTATGCATTAAAATCGCTTTTTCTATAAATAACTAAATAAATAAACAATAGATAAATATTACATATATACATACATACACTTATCTATTCCCAAAATAGGATTTTCTCCTGTGCTATGGAACTTAAAAAATTACTGGACAATTCACAAATGTAACATCCAGACCGGGACCAATTTGTGCAACTTGTACAAAGTTGTCTGTCCCCAGTGGGAACCGAACCCATTACCTCTGGCGCTCGAGTCCAATGACCAAGCCACTAGGCCAATGAGGCGATTAATAGGAAAACGTTGCATTTTTTATTTCATCATCATCATCAGGTTATTTTTGTCTCCACTGCAGGAGCACAACCCTCTCTCATCTGCCGGAGACAGACGGAGGTTTTGGCCTACACTCCCCGCGCTGGCCAGACGGGTTGGGGAGGCCCGATTGATGTTTTATAATGTATTCGCCTTATAGCGTATTTTTCATTTATTAAATATGATTAAGGCAATTTAATTTGTACATAAATAAAGAAATTATTTTAATTTATTAGTTTCATTTTATTATCATATGTGTACTTCCTTCCTACTAGTATTATAAACGCGAAAGTTTGTAAGTATGGATGGATGTTTGTTACTCTTTCACGTAAAAACTAATGAATGGATTTTAATGAAACTTTACAATAGTATAGCTTATACATCAGAATAACACATAGGCTACAATTTATATGGATATTGTGTGAATTGTCCAAAATATCAAGTAAGTAGGAAAAAATCTACCATCTGCGAGCCATTCTGGCGTGCGCTGCCAAAACCGCTAGAGTTACACATATGCAATGTATGATGGAAATGTTTATCTTAAATAGTCCTTCAAAAAAGCTACTCGAAATACTAATCGTGCGCAGGCGAAGTCGCGGGCACCAGCTAGTATATACATATTTACTCAGTGTGTAAAAATACACAATGATGCCCGAAATACACGGAAGGCGACTGCGTAGCGAAGGCGTGGCGGTAGCGGTATACTTCATACAAATCCCGCTTCCCGCGGCGGAACTCTATGTGAAGTGTCTCATACTAAATCGAATACAAAAAACCGAAAAACGTCTCCGCCCCGCATTCGCTTTCTGTATGTTTCGGGCTAGTGTACTAGCTGTTGCCCGCGACTTCGTCCGCGTGGACCACTTCACATCACAGATTAAGGAATTAATGTTTTTTTTCGGGATAAAAACTTTCCTATGTCCTATTCCAGGACTTAACCTATATGTGTGCCATATTTCAGCCCGATTCGTCCAGTGGTTGAAGCGTGATTGAGTAACAAACATCCAAACTTTCACATTTATAATATTAGTAGGATTTTACTTTACACACTGTACAAAGAAATCCTTTAGTAGGTAAACTAATTTACTGATGACAGACAATGCTAAGTTTAGGATTAGCAGAATTTGTTGTAGAATTTTTGTGACTAAAACCTTGGTACAGACAAGATCTGATTTGTCCACTTTCTCTTGGTGGAAATAAAACCACAAAACGTTAGGGGCATTGCAATATCACAGCAGGTTCGTAGACACAGTGGTCATGGGGATTCGCAAAATTTCCAAAGCAGTATTTAAAAGTCGAGTTTCATTATTATTAAAACAACCAAAAATTAAAAAGTCTACATCAATCGTCTTGCTTCTCACCCAAGCCCACTTGCCGCTGAGCTGTTGGAGAATTCAAAAGTGGTCAAGAGACTGAAAACGGGCCAAGTTTATGAACAAGGCAGTCGAGACACTGGTCTCGTCTCCCACAAACACCCGTCTAACTCCATCAACAAATCCAATTAAAGTCTGTCGACTGCTTGAGGATTAAATTAAAAAAAAATCACACGACTAAGTCTTCGAAAACCCCTCTAATTCTGGATACTGCCCTATGTACTGTATGTTATTCCTCAATTGTACTTTTTTTTCATTTTAATGAACACATTTTTTTCTTACAATTTTTTTTTCTAAAAACCGTAGACTTCACGACAGGATGCCCCACTCTTTCTGTTACTGTGTTAGTTCTATCGTTACGCACTAATCACCAATGTGTGCGTACGTCCACTAAGATACTGACGTTCTGATTAGCCGACCGCGTCTGGCCCTCACCTATCACGAAAAGTAGCGAGACGAGCCATCGTGAACTGTACGATCTATAATTTGATAAAAGGCACTAACGACGAGGTACCGACTGTAAACATCAAATGTCAAAGTATATGAGAATTTTGGCAAAAGCGCGTGAGACAAGGCCATAAAATTAAAGAAAAAAAAATACTGACCGAATTTTACATTGACGTTCAAATGTTTTAGTCTCTATTAAATATTAAAAATATATATATTTCATATACCTATATGAAATATGTATGTACCTACACATACATGTCTAAATCACAAACTAGGATTTTCTCCTGTACTACGGGAATTGACAATGACATCAAATCAGTGCCATCTATTGCCAACATTAACAACTAAAATTTAGTGTCTACTGGAAAGTCACTCATTGAACCAAAAGAAGAAAATTAGAGTAAACCTTGGCTTATCAGAGATATATTGTAACTTGGTGATACTGATAGTTAAAATAAAAAATATGGAGCGGGAGCAAGAAATGCAGTGTACAACAATATATTTATGTCCTCTGCCCTGCGATATTTGTTTTAAAATTAGAGAAAAAAAAACGAACTCCTTGCAATATATTAAAATGTAAAAAATATAAATACTTATTCGATAATCTATTTCATGATTAACACTAACTTAATTTTAAATTTATTTTAAAAAAATCCACAAATTCTGTAGTCTACGCAAGCGGAGCCGCGGGCATTACAAATATAGCTAAAGGTAGATTAGGTAGTAGTATTAGACAAAAATAAATATGCAAGTGCAAGCGGGTGGAGGTCGTGCCTTACATTTTATTGCGTAGCGCATATAATAACTATCACCAAAATACAATATCACCGATTAACCAACTAATATTGGTTACTAATAAGGACATTGTGAACCACTTTTGTAGTTATAGTAAACACCCTTAACTACAAAAGTTGTTTACAACGTCCTCATAAAATATTGCAAAAATTTACGTTCAAACTTTTCACATAACACTCTGTAGAAATATTTTAGGGTACATCACGTTACTGCACGCTCATATTAAGAGGTCTCACGTGCCTGTGGTTCTGCAAGCACTTAACAGTACAAAACTTGTAAATATCGTACTCGAAAGCCACCTTCGGGAGGTTCGTCCCACACAGGAAACACCGAGGTTCTTTTGCTTTTATCTGTTGAGAAAAATATTAGCATTACTTCCAACCCTTTTTGTATTTTATTTGCAAGGGAGCTCAAAGCTACAGTTACGATATACAATTTCAGGTAACAACTAAAAGGGAATTAACAAAACTTAGAAACTACTTATTTCAGACTTTACTGCTATATTTCATTACCCTATGCTTGAAGCCCAAAAGCATCAGGTGAGATTGAGGTCAAGCGCAAACCCATCAACAATAAAAAAAAAGTATTTTGAAGGCGAGCACTGCACTCTTGTGGAGAAAAAGAACTTCTAAAATCAAAAAAATATATATGAATTGCAATAAAACTATTGTAGTCCATATATTCTATATTGAAACAAAAACCTAACATTCTAAAGCCAAATATTTACGAGCGGCCAGATATTGTTATAGAAAGTATTGTTTAATATTTTCCAGCGTGTGTTGGTTTCCTACCGTTACAATACAGTTTCGGTTGTACCCACTGAACATTCATCATCAGGTTATTTTTGTCTCCACTGCAGGAGCACAACCCTCTCTCATCTGTCGGAGACAGACTGAGGATTTGGCCTACACTCCCCGCGCTGGCCAGACGGTTTGGGGAGGCCTGATTGACGTTTTATAATGTATTCCCTCAGTCGCCTTGTACGACATCCACGGGATATAAATGAATATGAATATGAAGAGTTGGAGCGGTCCTATTCTACTCTACCGGAAACACGGCAGTTGTAACTGAACATTAAATGAGATTAAGAAAGGCATCAAGCGCAGTTTTGACGAGACCGTGGTCGCCACTACATTCTCCATTCTTCAATTGTACCACGCACCCTGACAGAGCCCACAACGCCTTTCTATAATCTCTTGGTGTTGTACCCATATAGAGATTTGATCAGAAGATATCAGCACATATATGAAAAATGCTGGGGAAATATAACAAAAATATTTTCGTAGGATATTCCAGATAACAAAAATATTTTCCGAAACATTTCAGATAAACTAAAAAAAATTACGGTACCCACACATTTTTTTCAAAATATTGCTAATCGAACTTGCATGTAACGATTAGTTTATTTTAGCTGGTTCGTGTTAGACAACAAAGTATCTTTACCTTCTGAGCGTCAGTGAGCTCGAGGAACTTGTTGGCCTTAATCTTCTCGAGCTGCCTCTCCTTGTCCCGCTGCCGCTTCGCTCGCTTCTGCTGCGCCTTCCTCTCCTTCTCTTGTTCAAGCATTTCCGGAGTGAGCGGGCCGGGAATATGCGACTGCGAAGTAAATATTCAATTACTCCATTACACGTGGTGGGACCACGGGTAGCCAACGACGATATCACGAACCCTTTTGCAACAGACATTGGTTTGTGCCCTTCATCATGTCAGTCCAGAGACCTTTTTGTAACCTTTCAGTCCTGTCCACTGCTGGACATAGGCCTTCCTTAATGAACGCCACTTCAGCTTGCTAATCCTTTCGACTATGTTGGTGACTTTCGTTCTTCGTCGGATATCCTCATTACGAATCATATCCTTCAAAGAAACCCCGAGCATAGCCCTCTCTATAGCTCACTGAGCGACTTGGAATTTGTGTATCAGGCCCACGGTCAGTGTCCACGTTTCCGCGCCGTAGGTCATGACAGGCAGGACGCACTGATTAAAGACTTTTGTCTTTAAATAAAAGTGGTGCCTTTGTGCCCCTCGTACGCTTTGTACTCTTTTTCGCTTCTGTTTCGCAAGGAAAATTGGCGCAGTTGCAATTCATTATAACGTCCTCAAAAAGGCTGGGGTCCGCAGTGAGAAGAATAAAAGGAGGTGCATGAAAAGGTGTGTGTGTGTGTGTGAGTGTGTGTGTGTGTGTGTGTGTGCGTGTGTGTGTGTGTGTGTGCGTGCGTGCGTGCGTGCGTGTGTGTGTGTGTATGTACTAGTTACAAAAAAGGCACCTCCTCTATGTTTTTAAAAAAAAATATTTTATAACGTATTCGTAACGTATTAGAACCGGTAATGGAATAGAACAAGTGCCCTTTTTGATAAAAAAAAGTAATTATCTGCTGTTGCATCTCATTGCTAACCTTGGCGTAGTTGCACGGTCCACTGTCACGCATGTTTTTTTTACTAAACTAGGGGTTCTTCCCGGGTTTTTTGGAGAACTGTTGTATATTTGTTTTTTTTTTCCAAAATAATGTAAGTATTCTTCGGGCTTTGGTGTTTAGTAGAAATAGTATATTATACAACAAATGTCTGTGCGTGTGTACACTATGAAGAAAACATAAATCAACGTCACTGATCCGATCTTCTTAAAGCAGTGAACTTCCTTACCTCAAACCTTACTAAAGCTTACTATCAACGTTAGAAAGGGACGTCTGTGCCTATATTAGGACCAGCGTTGGCCTGAGACACTCTGATACTGATAGTAAACAGAAAATAAAAAGATATCGTGATTAGACTGATGGCGTTATTGCCAATGTCTCAAAACAAACCAAAAAAAAGCTAAACTTGGTGACTTGCTAGATTGTCCCACGTGTCTCTGCGCTAACATTAGTTGCAGTCCGCAGTCTTACGTTTCTCTTTGCTAACCTTGGCGTAGTTGTACTTGTGTGGGTGCGCGGCCTGGAACATTCGGAAGGCGACGCGCGTGCTGTTGTGGGGGGCCGCGGCGTACGGCGTCTGCAGTAAGTGATTCCGTACACACGGGTCACCGCCCGACCGCAGCAGTTCACTGTACACAATTTAATATTATTACACAATGTATTACTTCACATACAATACATATACACGAGTTCAGTGGCGCGGGAGAGGCCTATGTCCAACAATGGATTCTTTCAGGATGATAATGATGACATATACACTTGTACTATGGAAAATAGACAAGGATAGGACAATTCACATATATAACATACAGATCCAGGTACAACTTGTACAAAGTTATCACAATAATAATAATAATAATTTTTTTTATTATTTCTTTATTATTTTAATTTTTTATTTTATATTTTTTTATTTATGTATAACTATATTTTGCGCATACATGTATAACACAATGTATTTTTGTTACCCTCTGTATCCTCCCCGCCCGGACGAGGCCGCCTGCTGCGGCCCACGGTGCTCATGTTATCACTTATCTTATATCACAACTTGATCTTTACAGAGCAGGTTAATCTCAGCTTGTACAAAACTGATTTCCATAAAACAAAGTGCAGAGCATTCGATTACCAAACTAAATTATCGAGAAAGCAATTTAAATTTTTATTTTTGCGTTTTTTTTTCCATCAAGTTTTTGGTTATTTTTCTAGTCTTTAAAATCGACGTCATGGTTCCTTAAAACAAATTACTCTATCTCTTATGGTTTCTGACTATCTTATTAACTTATGATTTCATGTATTTCGCGGGGTGTACTCACGTGACCATTTCTGGTTTGGCGGCGATGGCAGCTTTATGTAATGCAGTGTTGCCATCGCTCGGGTCCTGGGTGTTGCAAGCAATTTCCAGGTCCGTGCCCTCCCAGCTCTCTAATACAGTCTCTAAGGAGTTTTGCTCGTCGCCTGCTATCGCTTTCCACATCTATTAAACCGAAACACCAATCTCTTTAATGCAAATCTATGTACGTCTTACACAATGTGTGGACAAGCGTCCGTCACTCGATCGAACCTACCGCGGTAAGTACCTAAATTTTTGGACAACCCCGGTGTGGTTCTAGCCCCGCCCGTACGGAGTAATAAGAACGCTAAGTCGAGCGCCTTAGACAGATTATTGCGCGCTGCGCGACACATCGAACGCCGCCCGTACATCGCGCGATGTCTACAAAGTAATAACAACGCTAAGTCGAGCGTCTTGGACACATATTTGAGTTTATATTGTCTGACAATAGGTATCGTAGTAACTATTAAGCTCACCACTTACAAAAGATGTGTTACGGTTGCCCCTTAATTCTTCTCGACGCCAATCTCAAATCCAATTTAAGGTTGTATAGTGGGATAAGTCCGCCTTTGTACACAGTTTAATTCCTATTTTATTATTGTTGTTGTTGTTATTTTTGGTACAATAAAGCGTTTACATACATACATATACATAGATCATTATCCAATTTAATGTTGTATAATAATCGATGTATGTATGTAAACGCTTTATTGTACCAAAAATAACAACAACAATAATAAAATAGGAATTAAACTGTGTACAAAGGCGGACTTATCCCACTTAGGGATCTCTTCCAGTCAACCTTATCTATTGTTTACTTTTCCATTCTTGTTTTACTTGGAACTTACTTTTTATTTCTATATTTATATTTTATAGATTGAAATATTTCTAACAATCTTATGAATTTGCTGATAAAGCTGTGAATACATAGTTTGGGTTACCGTCCAGGATTTAAACGGTGTTAATTAATGTACAGTACTACTACTACATAACTGTAATATATTTTGTATATATATCGGGGGCAGATGTTGCGAATTTTATGTTTTTGGTAAAAAGAACCTTGTATGGTAATGAGTAAACAGCTTTAAAATTGTCGGCATTAAGTTCACATCTTGTGCAGTGGTGATTGTTGTGAGCATGGAAACCCTATCAAGATAGAATGGTGAAGTAGACGCGACACGCGTGCCAACGATGTGCAATATATCGCATATACTATACCACTAAATTTATACACTAACATATCACCCTCACACCGCTCCTCTCACTATACACACATCACTTACTTCACTCATCATCATCAACAAATATCAGTCAATATCAAACAACAGATCTACTAATTTTGTCTATTTATATGTGTTTGTTGTCTCCTTGTTTAAATCTTATATTTTAATTTTTTTATTATTTTAATTTCGTAATTGGCCTATTTTGAATTTTATAATAACTTGCAATGGCTGTGAAATTAAATAAATATATACTATAAAATAAATAAATACAATCAAAGCTTACTCGTTTCGCGCCGAGTCAAGGTTAACATCGACAAAAAAATCTGCAAAAGTGCCATATTGCGTGATTTCTAACTGTTTCTCCTCACTAGAAACGTAACCACGAGGTATAAATGGTGCGCGGTATAGGCGCGCTCTGTGTCAGAAGAGACTGAAGTATATTTCATTCCAGATTAATAGTCCTATGAAAACCAACGCTATTTACGTCTCGGTAACATATACATGAAAGGGTCACCAGCAGCAAAAATAGGTTTGTATTACCAAGTAAACTTTGCGGTCCACTTAGGAACACCATCTATTGTGTATTTTGTTTTCGAGACGCAAATGCGTTTGTTTTCATAGGACTATTAATCTGGAATGAAATATAAACAAGTGATGTACCACTTCTAGCTATATCCATTTCTGTGGTTGTGAGCAATATGGTTATAAAAACTAAGATAAAAAGGTAAAGTTCTCACCTTTTTCACGTTCGCCGAAATCTTCTGCGGAAGTTTCTTGACAACATCCTGACTCGGCTTGCCGTCGTCCTGTTTTTTCTTTTTCTTCCTCTTCACCGGCTGCTCCTTCCTCCCGGGCACGTTCTCAGCCTCGCTATCCGACCTGCCAGTAATAATAATTAGATTAATAACAAGGTTGCCTGAAAATGAACAGCCTCGTAGTGGCTAGGTCATTGGACTCGAGCGCCAGAGGTCGTGGGTTCGATTCCCACTGGGGAGAGACTTTGAAGAATTTGTTCCCGGTATATTGTGAATGGTCCTATCCTTGTTTAATTTCTATAGCACAGGAAAAATTACAAGTTTGGGATTAGACAAGTGTATGTATCCTACTTCCTACTAATATTATAAATGCGAAAGTTTGTATATTTGGATGTTTGGATATTTAGATGTTTGGATGTTTGTTACTCAATCACGCTTCAACCACTGGACGGATCGTAATGAAACTTGGCACACATATAGGTTAGGTCCTGGAATAGGACATAGGATAGTTTTATCTTGATATAACATCCCATATCTACGGGAAGTACAAAATAATTTGTGAAGTTATGTTGTCCACGCGGACGAAGTCGCGCGCAACAGCTAGTATGTATATATGTACTATTAATTTATTTTTATGTAACTAAAACCATTTTCAGTCCTTAGAAACATGACAGCCAGACCACGGTCCAGACTCGACAACTTCCTTATTTCTTGTTTCAGTAGACCAGATCCTAAGTATATGACACAATGGAAAAGACGACAGAGAGGATAATAGTTTAACAAACTAATAAAACGTCTAACCAAAGGACTCATTGAGACAAATCAAACGAGCCCAACTCGCCATTTCATGATGCGACTGAAAATCAGCGCCTAGCACCTTACTTGGTCTAGGCATATGCTGAGTCGTTTGCCCTTTTGCTGCCACGGCACACGCATCTATTTTAACTATGTTAAAAAATTTAAATTGTTTTCTCTAGTTCTTATATATTTTTTTCCTTTTTCTTGCTTTGTTGGTTTTTCTTTGTATGTACCAATTATAGTAGTAAATAAATGTTTTTTCTTTCTTCTTTCTTTCTAACTCGACTGGCTTAATGTAAGCCATTGAGGAGTTCCTACGACCACCTCCACCACGGTACCAGCTCGACGGCACCATATTACTGTTTTGTCACCAGAAATACAAATGTGAGTTGTAACGTTCTCTTTCGATCGACTATATCCGCGCGCTGGGTGCAGTATCCCTACCATAATTTACGCACACTCACAAACGTGTAGTCTGGTGCTCTATATAATATAGTAGTAGTAGGTAATAATAAAATAATAATAATAAATAAATATGTTGGGAAATTTAAAACGGCCACCTGATCCCAAACTAGGCAGAGCCTGTAATATGGGTATCAGGCAGCTGATATACATACATAAATACATAATATAATATATAAATAACATCCAGTCACAAGGCAAACACAAGTGCTCATGACACGAATGTTTGCCCTGGGCGGGATTCGAACCCGCGACCCCGAGCTTCGCAGGCAGGTGTACTACCGACTAGGCTACGGGGCCGTAATGAACTCTGTTCGCCTGTATAGAGAGACTGTACCTATCTGTACTGGCTATGGAGCAGTCATTGAGCAGGTCCTTCCTAGAGTCGGTGATGACTCCGTTGCTACTCTGCTCGGAGAGGGTCTTGATCCACCCCACCGGGGTCTCAGAGTCGATGTAGCACGGCCCCTCGTCCTCGCTCGATATAAGCGACGTTGGCAGCTCTCTTGGGGCTCGTTCTCTGAAAAGTATATTAAATGCTAGCTCATCCCACGGCCACATTCATACATCATCAGGCGAAATACGTCCACTGCTTGACGACTACTTGACGACCTCCGTGGCGGAACGGGTAGCTCTCGGACTGCCACGCCGGAGGTTGCGGGTTCGAATCCCGCTAGGGGCAAATGTTCGTATGATGAATATGAATGTTTGGACCCAAGTCTTGGATGTTTATATATTTATTTAAGTATGTCTATCCGTTATCTAGTAACCATGCCACAGGCTCTGCCTAGTTTGGGACTGGATAATTGGTGTGAATGTCTGACATATTTATTTATTTATTTACTGCTGAACATAATTCAAGAATGCCGCTTTTGGTGGGCTGTGCATTGGAGCATTTGCTATAATCACCATGATTGGCGGGCGGATTGGTGATCGCAGTGACGATCATAATGAAGATAGCTGCTGCCCGTTTCTGGTGCAATCCCTAAGTCGCCTTGATGACACCCACGGGAAGACTGGGGGTGGCCACACGTCAAAATTCATACGAAATCTTAAAATATAATATTCTATGTCCATTGGTGGGAATGTATTAAAATAGGCGTCTAGCTACGATAGACGATTACATGTCACGTGACCCGTTAGGGTTCGAAATGGCTTTGTCGTTTGACGGATATTATCCGAAATCCTTATGTAGAAGGCCCCAGAACACGTTAGCCCAATTAGAGTGAGACCCCAGCTAGATTCAAATTCTATTCGCGTGCCCTGTTATTAGAAAAATAGTCCAGCTAGAGGTCGTGGGTTCGATTCCCACTGGGGACATTTCGTACAATTTGTACAAGTTGACGCCGGACAAGATATTATATTTTTGAATTGTCCTATACTTGTTTAATTTCCATAGCACAGGAGAAAATCCTAGTTTGGGATTAGACATGTGTATATATATATATATATATATGTTGCCGTGTAGAATAGGACCACTCCAACTGTGGATGTCGTACAAGGCGACTAAGGGGATACATTATAAAACATCATTCAGGCCTCCCCAACCCGTCTGGCCAGCGCGGGGAGTGTAGGCCAAATCCTCCGTCTGTCTCCGGCAGATGAGAGAGGGTTGTGCTCCTGCATCCTGATGATATATATATGTAGTATTTATTTATACCTAGACTTGGCTCTATCAAGCTTATTAGGCTTCTGTGCCTTCCTATTGCTGGGCACGCTGGAGTCCGAACTGGTCTTAGCGGCGTACTTGTTCGCCGCGGACGCTAACAACGCTTTTTGAAATAGTTCCATCGTATCTGAAAACAAACCTTGTGTGAAATATAATTCATTCTACACAAATTTTTCACTAATTGGCCATTCTTACAAATGTATCAAATGTGTAAACTAAAAACTATAACGTTGGTAGGATGGAAATGAATCAAGTAAATGATAGTAGCTGATGGCGGCCAGCAGTGCGAGGTTAGGGACATATCTGCCCAGCACGAATACTTCTACATGAAAAAGTGCGAATGGGATTTATGCACCGAGGATTCTTTACCTTGACAGAATACAATTAATAAGATAATTAAGAATGTATTATTACCAAGCAATAAAGATATATTTTTTTCGGACCGCATAACTAAGTTTGTATGTAAAGGATTTTTGCCGATTAAAAAAAACTGTGCTAGTTGGAGACATAATTTTATTTTTCTGTAATATTTACATTTTTTTAAATTTATTTAACATTAATAAGAAAATACATCATATGTCTTACATACGTAACACACACATAATAAACCTCTTGGGTTTGTCCTATGTGCGGTGAGGAAGCTCGGTCACAGCGGGCCATGCTAACGCTTGTTGTACATTATAAAGAGAGTTAAGTACAGAACAGATGACAAAATAAATGAATCTATGCAACCTTGAATTGTACTTCTATAATAAGCTATTCTTACATAAACCTGTCTGCTGGAATTATTTCAGATTTTTCGCTTTGCAAACTTCGGAGATAGGCCCCTTATTTTCCTGAAATTTCCACATGACATGCATCGATGCTGTAGTTTTGATTTTTATGCGGCGGACAGGCCATTTCAAGAGTTCCATTTTCGACGAAACCCTATTAACTAAACCACAAACATACGTACCATAGACCTCCACACTGGCGACCGTAGCATGTGCCCTCTGCACCTCTTTATAAGTGGGCTTCTTAGTCGGGAAGGGCAGCGCCCTGACTCGAGGGTCGTCCCTGTTGAGGGGAGAGTTCTTGCCGAATACGGCCGCCTGATTGGTGGAGCCCACCGCGCGGTACAGGATCAGCGAACACCCCGCCAGATCTTCCGTCCAACTGCCCAGTATGTCTTGGACATGCTGAAAATTTAATAAGATATTGAAAAAACAAACTTCAATTGTTTATTTAGTTTAAGAAATTCTGACATGTTTGATTTTATACATGTTGACTATTTATAAGAAATTATTACTATTTTATCATAAATTCAAAACTAACTGGACGTAACTGGACGACTAAAACATATTTTAAAACGTTTGGCCATTGCATCGTATACACGTAGTAACTGTCGTACGTTTTAGAATCAAAGGACCCTCCTCTCTATCCCTCCTGTTTGGTACTCTCAAAACATGCGTACTGGCTATAGTCTACCACACTAGCCTAGTGTTGGTGCTGAAAACTTCACATAAGCCTTGGAATTTCTTCTTTGACGTTTGCAGGTTTCCTCACGATATTTTCCTTCACTGGAAATCTTCTTCTCGGTATAGTAATAAACTGTACTTAAACTCCATTGTACGTAACATTGAACTCAGGACCTTACGAACGTGAGGCGAGCGCACTACCAACTAAGCTACCAAGACTTCACTAGGAATATCGGATTCTAGAAAAACTGATCGGCTGCTGAACATAAGCCTCTCGAATAGAATGCCACTTTTGGAGGGCTGTCCATTAGGGGATTTGCCATAATCACCACGCTTGGCAATATCGGACTGGTGATCGCAGTAATGATCTTACTATACACAGGAGAACGCAGTTGCATTGCGCTGGACTGGCTACTCTAAACCGGAAGCCACACATAAAACAATATTTTAAATACATCCGTTTTTCAAGCAAAATATTGAGTTATCTCGTACTCTTCATGCAAAGCACTCACCTCCAGAAACTGCGCTTGGTTGTATCTCCGCAAGCTGGCCCCGGCCGAGCGCGGCGCGCTGCCGTGCTGGTCCCGGCCCACCTGCGCCTGCCCCTGCCCGCGGCGCGTCACGTACGAGTGCATGGTCTTGTGCACGACGGCCGCGCCGCCAGAGAACACGGCGCCCGCGAAGTGCCCGCCAGACACCATGATGACGGCCCAGCGCTGGGAGCCGGGGTTGGCCAGCCGCTGGCACCGGTCGATCCATATGCGACCCTCCCCGTCGGTTGATAGCTCCTCCTACAATGAACCATACGTATGTTGCAAGCCAATAATAAAAACAGGCAGATCGTGCACTGTCGCCATTTCATGATGTCATCATCATCATATCAGCCCTTAGACGTTCATATCTGTCCACGTCTGTTGAACATAGGCCATCCCCAATGAACGCCACCACACCCGGTCCTCCGTCCTCCGCATCCAGCCGCTTCCGACCACCTTCTTCAGTTCGTCGGTCCACCTGGCGGCGGGGCATCCCACCCTGCGCGTGCCGATCCGCGGTTTCCACTCCAGAACTCGTCTGCTCCAACGGCCGTCGGTACTGCGACAGATGTGGCCCGCCCACTGCCACTTTAGTTTGCTAATCCTTTCAGCTATGTCGGTTACCTTCGTTCTTTCGGATCTCTTTATTACGAATCATATCCTTCATAGCCCTCTCCATAGCTCGCTCAGCGACCTGAAACTTGTGGATCAAGTCCACCATTAGTGTCCACGTTTCCGCGCCGTAGGTCATGACAGGTAGGACGCACTGATTAAAGACTTTTGTTGACGACTTGATTTCATGATGTAACCGGCTTGTATCGCATCATTAAACATTCATCATTTGTCGATTTGGCCAACCATGTTTAGACATATGAGTATCGTTTTGTAGGAATACCATCATTTAGTCAAATAAGTAAAGACAAATTTTAGTGAACCTCAATAATGTTTATTCTCAAAACTTAATGAAGTGCAGGAAATGAGTATTACATAGTTACTAATACTAAAAATGATGAATGTGTGCATATCCAAAGTAGGCAGGTAATAAATCTACCACTTTGTCTGCTTCTAATAAATTGACACAAATTATCACATATTGAGATTATTATTAAAAACATCGTACCATAACATCGTACGTAGACAAAGCGGAGCCAGCTCTGGTGGTGTATTTTACAACTATTCTTCGATCTGCCTAATTATATCATATATCATATGTCTAAGTGACTAGCAAGGCAGATCGTCTAACGTTCGTCTTCTAAGTCTCTAGTGTTTTTGTTTGTGCTAATATTACCTTACGATGGTGTAGTATGCATCTATAGATGCAGAACACCTGCCCGGACTGGTTGGAGAAGAATGCCTTGCAATGCCGCGTGACCGCCGCGAACAGCTCGCTCTCCGCACTGTGGTTCTCGCCTTCCGAGTCACTGCTCGACATACTTGATTCATCATCTAGAACATTAATCCGTTTCATAAATTTTTTTTAAAGAGCCAGTGCTAAGCCTCATAACAGTGTCTGCAACAAGATTCAAAACCCAAAATTAAACTGGATCTATGTATTTGCATTGGTAAGAACCCTGTTAAGATTAATGGAACAACCTGGAGAACCTGGCCCCAAGACAAAAGAAGGTTTCTGATGCAACAGAAATATTTGTTATTAAATATGTGGACAATAATAATAATGGGAATAAAGCTTATTTCTTACCCAAACTGAACAAGCAACATTTTTGTTATTTAAAAGACCCAGTTATGAGTTACAATAGAGTTTCTACATGTCCTAGTCTTGTGCAAGCTATCATTTCTCTCAACTCATTGAAGAGTGGGACAAAATGATCACTTTTATCTTACCTTGTCTAGCAGTATACTGTATATATGTAACAGGGGTTCGTCCAAACAACTTCCGTTTGAGATTGTGTGTGTGCCAGTGGTGCTTGTAATGGGCAGTCTGATGGGCTCTGGATTCAAACGGACCAATTCCACAGCTTGAACAGCAGATACCTTCCGTAGCACCATTTAAAGTCAGAGCACTGAGTCGACGTATTACACTTTCTTCATCAACTGTGGACAATTCCATGTTCATATTTATGATTTTATTCAATTCCTCTTTATTGTACAATAAAAAATACACATACAATAATAAAGTTATTCTCAGTCACACTAGTATGTGGTACATATAAACAGATGTCTATATGTTTTAATATATGATGCAGAAAATAAGACAGCCTATGTAAATAAAATTACAACACATTTCAAACAATTTGTAAAGAGAATGGTAGTATTAAATATATTTTCAATATTAAATAAAACAGCATTTTGATATTTATTTAATGATAAATGATAAATAATTTTAGCCCCAATTTATTTTATATATTTTTTTTTATTATTTATTATTTCAGATGGGTTTACGCTTGACCTCAATCTCACCTGATGGTAGTGATGATGAGGCCCAAGGTGGAGCAATATCAAAATCATACTTGTCCAGAAATAGAGACAGAGGCTGGGCTTATTATTGTTCATGTGCTAGAGAGCACTCACAAAATATTATTCTCAGTATTTATATTTTTATGGAAGGATTGAAAACATAAAATGACTATATGGGTCAGAGTGTACGAAATAGGGGACCATTCAAAAAGACTTAGAACAATTTTGACCATTATTTTTCTACAAGACAACACTCGACGGTAAATATACAGGCGTGCCATTATCACAGGAAATAAACCGCATTATAATATATGCACTCACTGCACTGTACAGAAGCAGTAGTTGCACAATTTGTAAAATTCACTTTTTATAGGTTAGGAATTGTGCAACTCCTGAAACTTACATCAAACTAAATACTACTACTTACCAACTTGATAGGGCTCTGTGAGCATGCAAGATGCTACTTTAACACCCTTTATGAGTTTATCAAAGTCGTCTAACTCATAGACTTTCATAGTATTAGGTTTCACTATATCTGTTTTCGCTGCCATTGCAACTTTTACAAATAAAAACAATTTATTAATAGAGATTTGTTAGATTAAATTCAAATTATTAATTTAACAATTATTACAAATTATTGCACAATTTTCAATAATTTACATTTTCCCAGAAAACTATTTGAGTTTGACACTTCACTTTACTGACATTTGTTGATTGATACTTACTTTGGTTGGTTGGTAGGTAGGTATACAGGTTTTTTCGACATTATTGACCGGATCGGCAATCAAATTGCCCCGCGTGTAGTGCGCGCTATCGTAGCGTTGGGAGGTACCTAGATATTATAGAGTTGGCCCAAACACTAGCACTCGATTCACAGTGTTTTTGGTTTATCAGAAAAAGTTGATGAAACGATAGATTTCTTTTTAATAACTCTTTTAAGATGCACATTTACGAGTAGGTATCTAAGCAGTATAAAATTAATCCTCTATCTATATCTATACTTAATATTATAAAGAGGTAAAGTTTGTGAGGTTGTAGCGGATAATCTCTGGATCTCCTAAACCTATTTTGAAAATAGAAAGAAACAAAAATAAAAAGAACCAATAGAAAGTTACGATATTTGTGAGTATCATAGGCTATATAATTTATAAAGTTACGTGGTCCACGCGGATGAAGTCGCGGGAAGACAGGTAGTTTTTAATATGCGGTTTGTTGTCTTGCAATTTGCCTACACTGACACAAACTGAACGGCTTTCCAACGTGTGGGTAGTATCAATTTCCTGGCTACTTACTACGTGCGCCAGTGTGCTGACCCAAAGATTTGCCCAACCAATTATGTGATATATGATCTTTGGGCCCGATGCGTTGGCCGGAGTGACGACGACGTGTATGTATGTATGTAAACGCTTTATTATACCAAAATTAACACAACAAAAATAAACGTGTACAGGAAACTTTAAGGCAAAGGCAATAAACATTTCATAAATTCACCATATGCAGCTTCTACTTACTATTTCCGGTTAGTTATATACTGCTACTCGATGACAGATGGCACTAGTAGTTTAAAAGTAGTTAAATAAACGTCACTAGATGGCACTACTAATTTCAATCGCGTCGTTAATAACTTCGTCTAACAAAAAAAGCTAAAGACTTATTATAGAGTTTAATTAGCGTAACTTGATTACACGCTATAAAATCTCTTATCAATATTGTTATATTGCTGTCATAGAATGGTGACTGCAGCGGTGAAGTAACCTTTAATATCATTAAAATAAAAATGAAATATTTATATTTTCTTATTCTATTAGTTTACGAAGCTCATACAAAGTTTGAAGACAAAGAGAAAATGGTATTCTGCGCTACACTCAATTGTGAAATTACTAACAATAAGACTGTTTGTGGCCTCAGGCAAGAAGGGGATGGCTTCCGATTAAAAATATTTCAGAATGAATGCGAATTAATGAAGTTTGGATGCCAAGCTGAAGACAACGATGGTAAATATTTGGTTAGGAACTTACTTTCCTTTAAATCTCGACCCGAAAATTTTCCAAAGAACATTCGTCAAAAAAAAGGTTTGACATTGTAACGGATTATCAACAGGCCAAGCGTATACAGACTTACGCCGAATGATTTTTCCCCCTAAAAAGTCTGAGGTATGGAGATCATTTGAAAATTCATAAGTTCTAAAATTAATGTATTATGATTATGAACCCTTTTTGAACTATAAACCTCACATTGAGCGCTCTCCTGACTGAGCTACCAGGAGCGACTTGGTAATGGCGGTATAACCACAACTGTGTGACAGGCAGCAGCGTCATCGGGGCGATACTTCCATTTGTATTTATTTATTTATCTTTAGGCACATAAAGTACAAAAATATACAAAAATGTTTATTACAGAAACTTAGGGGGTTACAGAGGATAGTTGGGGCCCTCTTTTAGACATAAAAATGTCTGTGCCAGAGGACCTCGCTCTTCCATACTTATATCCTAGTATATATAAATTTAATCAACTTGTGTGAGTGGTGTGTGTGTGTGTGTGTGTGTGTGTGTGTGTGTGTGTGTGTGTGTGTGCGTGTGTATGATATATATGTAAAAAGTACACTTAGACATGTTATCACAAAATCATCCATGATCAATATATCAGCCTAATGTGGCTATTCTGATCATTACTCCAGCTTTTGAGAGAGTGGAGACCGCGACTAGACAAGCGTAGTGTGGGACGCCCCCTGGCTAGATGGAACGACTGGATGAGAAAAACCGAAGATCGGGTTCAGTGGCGCACCTTGGGGGAGGCCTATATCCAGCAGTGGACTATTGCAGGCTGATGATGATGAGAAAGCTATGTTCAAATGGACATGTACCAAAAAATGCTATTAGCCATGTCAAATGGTAACAAAGAAAGTATCTAATGTTAACCTTTTACGCCTACATACATCTATCGTCTGCCGCTACGATATTATAATTATATGATCGATTTTGTATTATTATTACCAGTATTCATTATACCCATATTCATATCATTAGTTACCCTAGCAACTCGCCCACGGCAGCGCCCCCTCACGTTATGGTAAATTTTTATTTCTCTCGCAAATAAAAGTCGAAATTCGAGGAATTATCGAACGATTTTTATGTTACTAGGTCACTAGGCGTAGACAGGGGCTTGCACTGGAAGTTAATAATTGAACAGGATATTGAGCTTCTAACTAGTTTGCTTGATTGTAGGTAACAGGACATAACAGTGTTGAATAGGTACTGAACGAAAGTAAAATTAACTACTACTTACTTAATTAAGCATGTAATATTCTGTAACACATTAATTCTTGAAACTTTTCGAATTATCTCATAGTCTCTTATTTTTAACTTTGTTTCGATGTTTAAAAAAACTTGATTTTGTCGTATACTCAGTCAGGACCACCACTAACTTCATTCAGTTCTTTTCTATGATTTACGTATCCGTAGATAAATTTGATCTCAAGTTATCGATCTATATAAAAGTGCGCGAAATTAAATTATAATCGAAGTTTGACATTTCCGCTTGTTCTGAGAAACAGACAAAATTGAGATAGGAGAGTTGGTCATGCGAGGGACGACATGAACTCGACCCGAGTCAGAAATTCATTATTATATCAATCTACTACAGGTCCATACCATGAAGGAAAATAATTTTTCGCACCTCATAATTCACATATTTGTAGTGCTATTCTCTAAAATACAAACTCACGTGCGAATTTCACTCAAGTGACTTCACTCACTTCGAAACCTAATCCATTGGCATGCTGTAAACATTCCAGAGCACTGTCGAAGTGAAGTGAGTTCTTTGTTCACTTCACGTCGATAGTGCTCTGGAATGTTTACAGATCACCAATGGAGGTTTTGAAGTGACTTCATCACTTCAGTGAGACTCGCACGTGAGTTTTTATTTTACAGAATAGCACTCCTGTTATCTAATTTAATAACCAATTAGTGTCAATCATCAAGGTAAAAACTTTGAGGTGACTTATGAGATGCGAACAATTATTTTCCTTCATGGTATGACTTGTATATACGTAGGTACGATTAGCTTTATACGTTATTACGATACCTTTTCTGCGACACTGGTGATAGACCATCATTAGATTATCTATTGATAAACTGTGTGATATTACCCTATAAAAAATTTCCACAGCTTACGGATTAATCAACCTCATATATTGTAAAAAATCATTTCCAAATCACTTCAACAATGACAATGAATCTGACACGAAATATACCATTGAGACAAATATATTAAGTACGTATGAAGACCTCTGTGCTACTGACTGTAGTTCTACAAATGATTTGAATGCACTATGCGGTATCAGAGAAGACGGTCCTGGATTCAAAGTAAGATGGTTTCTAAACTATTGCGACCTTACAAAATATAACTGTAAAAATAATATGGCATTCAAAGTCACAGATACTAACATATGCGACGGCTTAAACCGACCAGCATATGATAAAAATAAAAAAATAAATCTAACAGAAGAAGGTAAAACAAACAATCGAAGAAAAGAAATGAATCAAGTTAATGACACTGAATTTGAAATTGATGATGCAACCACTATGGCTGGAGAAGAGACAATAATTTTAAATGATGTTACTACTGAAGAGAATATAACAGTACACAAAAATTTGGTTGTACTTGACGGATCGATGTTGGATTACAACGGCAATATAAACGAAACAATGGACAATTTCTTCTCAATGACACATGTGTTTGATCTACCAATCAAGGACGTAAATAGAGGTAGGTATTGAGATGTACTAAAGTGAAGCAATTTTTACATTAGGGAACGTACCCAAACTACGTGACCCGTTCAAGGGGGAAAGTCTTCAAAATACCACGCTTGGTCTAAGGGGCGGGAGGGGGGGGGCTTAGGTTTTGGTCACGTAATCAATACCCTGTAGGAAATTCTCGCTCTTTTTGAGCTATATATATTCAGATATGGCGCGCAGCGTTTAGCGCTTTTTAAACTCACAGGTGGCAACATTGAGGCACATATCGTCAGCTGATTGAAAACTAACAGTTTTTCTTCTTGATAATATTTTTTCACTTGTAATTATAAGTATGCACGCACTCTTGACATCACGCGGTAAGCGCCGTATTGATAAATACATACTCGTATATGAGACAATTTTATTTTTTAACTTTCTGTTGGCTAAAAATGGTTTACAACCATATTTATGAATTACTACGTGAAAACTAGAGGGGTAGGGGGGGTCTTGGCATATTTACTACGGGTGGTCACCGAGGGGGGGGGGGGGGGGGGAAGGGGGGTAATAAATTGTAAAAAAATGGGTCACGTAGTTTGGGTACGTTCCCTTAGGTACTGCATTATTTTGATTATTAGTTTAAAAGATTTAATAACCAAAAGCCACACTTTAAACTAAAACTATGTTATTATATTGTAACACTAACTCTGCCCGCGGCGCCGCACGCGTGAACTACAGAATCCGCTCCCATTACCACTCCCATTCACGCTTCCGCTCCCGCTCCCTCTTCCGCTCCCCTTTTCCCACGCCCACTCCCACTCCAATTCCCACTCGCAGCTCCAAATGTAATCTAAACTCATCGCAATCTGAACAGTACGGAAATACTATTATCTGCAATATATTGCATACTAAACCTTACCTATTTGAAAACTAAAAATGTCTATAACTTTTGATAGAGTTAGCCGATTGCGATGAAATAAAAACTAAATGTTAAGTTAAGTTAAGCCAAATTTTTTTGTGAAAAGTCTATCAAAATCCGTTCAGTAGTTTTTAAGTGATGCGTGCACAAACTCACAGACAAACAGACAAAAATTCCAAAAATGATTGAAATGTGTTCTATTACTTATCCTTAGACCCCTCAATTTTTTTTTTGCAAATATCTTCAATGTACAGACACACGATGTTTACGATTTTATTTATAAGATGTTGTATATAACACCAGACGTACACAATACACAAAAATGTTTAAACAATTAATAAGAATGGGTCCACCGACTTTATTATAAGCTACTATAGGTATAAGCTACAACATGTGTTTAAATATCGGTAGTAATAAGTCCCACCACTAAACTTTAGGCCACATGGTCCGACCGCATAGTCCAATCGCGTTTCAATCAAGCGCCAAAGGTCGTGTTCGATGTAAACTACAGACAGATTGTTGTTGATTGTTGTTAGAACCTGTTATTATTTCTTAATTGTTCTGTTCAAAGCACATGAAAAGACCTGTAGATATGTTCATCATCATCATCAGATTATTTTTGTCTCTCTCATCTGCCGGAGATAGACATATATAAATATGTTAAACATTAATACTTGGCAGAAAATTCATTGAACGAAGAAGCGCGCCGGATGCTGTTACAGGTGTTCAAGCCTGTAAAGGTGTATAAGCCCTGGATCGAGATCCCAAAGAATATCAGCACGGACCACTGGCACCAGCCGACGCTGTCCTCTTGCTACCACAAGTGTCCTACGGTACGAAACCTGTGTTTTGTTTAGAGATACATGAGTTTTGCCTCTACCTTGTATTATATAAACAGTTTCGGTCGAAAATACCTTGAATACATTAAAAAACATGGGGATGTCATGGAGAGACCACGGGACACAAAGACTGTAATCATATATATACATATAGTTCGTTCTCTATGGCAACACGAATATAGAAATAATGTATAAGATCTTATAAGTAAGCAATTTAAAAAGAAACTGTCTGAGGGCTGTTGGATGAATGTTTTATTCGGTTAGAGATTTTTATATAGCAGCAATTATGGTATGAGTTGTTTTTAGTTTTCTACTGATTTGGCTATAATTAATTATGGCAGCCAGTTAGATTTAGTATTAAGATATTAAGCTTTTGTCGTGGTACCTTAACAAGGCGGCTATGTTGTTCGCAACACATCACGTCAAGGGGTATCACGGGGCGAAAAGCGGACGGAAAGTCGGTTTGCAACATTGGACTGCGCAAATTGATGATACATCGTCTCTGCCTACCCCTCTGGGACCAAGGTGTGAGCACTATGTCATGTCATATGTTTGCATGATGCGTATAACTAAAATAAACTTCCCTTTTCTCGTAAATTATATCAATTGCATTTCTGTAACGGTGGAAATGACATAACAGCGCGAAGATGTGATGTGATAACGTGTACAGCGATGGTCAGCTCGTCTCCTGGCGTTATCTTTATGGGAATTACAGCCGTATAAAGAAAGGTCGCGTCCAGAAAAGATATCAAAGGGTTAGTTATCAAGATTGATTATGCGTACACCCGCAGACGTGCCCGGACACCTACGCACCAGTATGCGGCGTGCCAGGCATCATGGCGCGCGAGCCTTCACTCATGTTTAAAAACCACTGCTTCATGGACGTGGCGCAGTGCAAGATGCGCTGGGAGGACAAGAGTGACACTGCCATCAGCTCCTGTAAGTCACGACACCCCCCACTCCGTCCTACTTGTTTCACCCTCCCGGTGCTATCCCTCCCCACATAAGCTCAGTTGTCCAATCCCCCGACTCGATCTCTGTAATTCGATTTCTATCGCATCTTTTGTACCTACGTCTGTATTAACCTCTTAAAAATAGCAGATTTCCTTTCAATTTTTTCTGTTTCTTTGTGCACGCATCACGTAGAAACTACTGAACGAATTCTGATAAAGTTTTTAGAAAAACATAGGGCTTAACTTGGAGTAACATTTAGTTTTTATTTCATGGTAGTCAAACAAAAAACTATGTGAGTTTATAATTTTTAAAAACTCACATACACTGCATTAGTATACAATGTCATGGTGGTCATGGAAGTGTAGGGGGAAGTAAGGGGGGAATAGTGGTACGTACCACGTCTTTCTGTGCTCTGACTGGTAGGTATATACCAGTACCTACCCCATTATCATTTTATTTTGATCATATAAGACTAGTGTTATATATAAGAAAATGACATCAGTACGTATAGCTAGTAAACACACAAAACTATCTGCTTTTAAATATCGTCAGTGGAAAGGTAAAAACGCTAAAGCGCCAGTTTGACAAGTTTACAGGAGAGAGGTTTAAAGTTTTTGTTTTTTTCGGAATAAATTAATATCTCGTTTTCTACGAGGAGTATTATTATGTAACTTGAAATAAATACGATTGTATAATAACTGCTTAATTATGTAAAACAAAGAATCATTATAGGTCTTTTATTTTATGAGATATATGTCGCATTAGCGAAAATCACCTGAACATATAAAAAATGTTAGTCAGGTAAAAAACGGTAAACATATACATATACATAGACAGATCGACGCAGAAAAAAAAAACAGTCGAATGGGATATATAACTCATTTTCGACCAATGTGTCGCTTTTAGCGTTTTTACCTTTCCGCTGACGATATGAAATTCCTTGAAGTCCTGAGACATTATTACGTATTCAACATTGTTAGACATTAAACATTGTAGACAGTGTCAAATTAAGCATACGCAGGTGTTTCATTTTCTCCATGCGAGCGTGATTCTTCTCATAGGATCATTATAATGACAACAGCTTTAAACGCACTGTACCGTAACTGTCGCACACCACACTACGAGTAACACCCACCCTCTGTAAGTACTATTGTTGTCCGAAAAATATATCCATCAAAAGGTTCCGTAGCAAAGAATATTCTTCGTGTTTGTACGTATGATGCGTTTATAATAATCTTATTTTATGAAAAATTAAATGTAACTTTCATTGATGTATGGATTTCGTTAATTAATATACGCCCTCACCCCTCACCCCTCCCCCCTCACCCTCCCCCCTCAACCATCACCCACACACAGACACACACTATCGACCGTCTAATATATATATTGTAAATCCGTTATCTGTAAAACTATAAACTAAAATTATTTCGTTTTTTAAGTGCTATGCATTTTATGGAATAAATATATAAATAACTTTGTATCAAGAAGGGAAATCAGCAACTTCAATATTTCCGAAAGCTACATTTATTGAAAAAAATTATTATAAATGAGCATACGCACTGCTGGGCTTATTCTTGTCTTCCTCCTCTAAAGCAGCGATGATTCCACTCGATGTTTTCCTTTATCGAAAAGATATGGTGATACCACTTTCTATTGGATTTTTTTTCTCTCGGTAAAAATTAGACTATTGAAAATCCTACAATCATATTAAAAAAATGAATTGGCCGTTGGGTTTTCTTTTTAATGAACCCTACCGTATTTACACGTGTAACAAGAACCCAAGTTTATTCGCTAAATATAACAAGTTTCTTTCCATAAATTGTAGACCTTGACAAAACCGTCTACAGACTTGGTAACGATTTACCTCTACACGAGTCCGCACGTGTAGGCGACCCACTGTGCTTCAGAAAGTAATACCTAGTTTGCCATTTTTAGTCGCGTCTGAAATCACATAGCGTACAAAGAGTAGTAGCATGTAAACGACCGATTCGATACCGCTTTTACGAATAAATTATCGACTAATTTTTTATATCGTGTTGTATGTCAAGAAACGCTGTTTTAAGTTATCAATGGTATTCAAATCAACGGATCGTGTTGATTTGAATGGCATTGTTAACTCAAAACATATTGTTTTTATCATACGATACATACATACCTACATACATAATGCTCACGCCTTGGTCTTCTTACTTTATAAAATACTTTTTTTTAAAGAGTGGTGAAGTAGGTGCGACAAGCGTGCCAGCACTGTTCAATATATTCCAAAAACTATCAAACGCTTACTAGTTTCCCGCCGACTGTCGGGTAAACATCGACAAAAAATCTGCAAAAATGCCCTATGGCGCGGTTTCTAACTATATTTCATTCCAGATTAATAGTCCTATGAAAACCAACGCTATTTACGTCTCGGTAACATATACATGAAAGGGTCACCAGCAGCAAAAATAGGTTTGTATTACCAAGTAAACTTTGCGGTCCACTTAGGAACACCATCTATTGTGTATTTTGTTTTCGAGACGCAAATGCGTTTGTTTTCATAGGACTATTAATCTGGAATGAAATATACATAATTATATCTCCTCGCTAGAAACGTGACCGCGATGCGCGGAAGGTGCGCGGTGTATCCGAAAATCGGTACGCGCGGAACTAAAGTTACAACCATTCATGTCACATAGGTTGATCGTTAGCTCGGTCCCCCATAGTTACTCATTGTCACTTCAGCAATATAACAGTTAATAGTATCTTCTTTGTTTTCAGCTTCTTTCGTTCTGCTTAGTAAAGCAGTCAGCCAACCCTCCATTCACTAACTTACTATGTATATAATAAACAAAAAATAGCTTACAAATGTTTACTGATCAACATTATGGGATCAAATCCATCGTCATCACATATCTACAGCCATGACTTTATAGAAGATCATACTGACTAAGAATTGAAGACTTCGGTTTAAGCTTCAGTGAACCTTCTGTACCTCGTTTTTCTGTGACGCGACTGCCAAGCTGGGCGAGTTGAGTTGCCCAGCAACCGATTTGTCCGGGTAACCAACCATCCAGCCAATCGCACGCTGTCTGTACTCCGCCGTAGATATAGCCAAGGATAATATACTAGCTGTGCCTGCGGCTCCGTTCGCATGGACTACATTTTTTTTTATTACAATAAAGATGAAATTTTATCTTCATCATCAGCCTGAAAGAGTCCACCTCTGGACATAGGCCCTTCCCAAGGTTCGCCACTGAACCCGATCTTCGGTTCTTCTCATTCAGTCACTGCCAGCCGCCTTACGCAGATCGGCATTCCATCTAGGTGAAATTTACCTTCTTAGTGTTAACCCTCCCGCTACCCTCCCGCTCTAACCGCTCGCAGTCCTAACTCATCACAATCCTAATTCCGTCGAGCAAGTTTTTGAAAACTATAGTTTTGCATAACTTTTGATTGAGTAAGCCGATTACGATAAAATATAGAAAAAAGTTACTCCAATTAAGCCTAATGGGTTTTCTGAAAGCTTCATCAGAACTGATTTAGTCGTTTTTGCGTGATAGGGGTGATAAACTAACAGACAAACATTTACATATTAGATTATTAGGTAATAGAGCTATTCGATTCCTGAAGTGAGCTATTCCACCCCACTAGGGGTTTTAGTTTTAAGAAGTTTTGCCTATTTATTTATTTTTATTTTATTTTAAATGGAAAGGCAGCTTATAGCGGGTGCTTCCATATCATTAGTCGACTTAATTATTTTCCTTTAAGATATTGTCTAGTCTGTTCTTAAACATGTTTATTGATGTAGCAGTTACAACAGATTCTAGCAATTTGTTCCCGCTGGTGACAACCCTGTTGCTTAAAAAAATTCTTTGAGGGTTCAGGCGAGCATTTGATCTTTGTAATCTCATATTATGTCCTCTGAGTCTTTCAGTGGGGTTTGAGTTAAATATATTCTTTAACTTGAATGTGTTGTAATAATAGAGCAATTAATAAGATGCGAATGGTGAGAGCTTAGAAAACAGCAAATAGTTTGTATAAATTTCTTCACTAGACTTTTCACACTTTGCTGTAGATTGTTGTAAACTAAATCTTATAACTTAGATGGTTTCTTTTCCAACAGATGATTTCTCTTCCGAAGCTGTGGTATCTAAAAAATAACTGTATTTGTTTGTGCAATAGAGTGTACGGTCGTGTCGTCGTCTCGTTAGTATTGTATGTATAGTATAGTACTTTACTCACTCACGGGCTAATCAAGGACTTACAGAAATTAGATAAGTAGCTACTAAATACTAACAGAAAAATATTGATGTTCAATAAGAGATTCATTGCAACTTATTATGAGTAATATAAACGAGTTCTCGAGTGGAGACCGCGACTGGGCAAGCGTAGTGTGGGACGCCCCCTGGCTAGATGGAGCGACGATCTGCGTAAGGCGGCTGGCAGTAACTGGATGAAAAGAACCGAGGATCGGGTTCAGTGGCGCACCTTGGGAGAGGCCTATGTCCAACAGTGGACTCTTTCGGGCTGATGATGATGACGATGAGTAATATATGTAATTATTCGACTTTCCATTTAAACATAGCTTCGAGCTCAACGCAAGAATAAATACATATTACCATTTCTATTAGGTACCTACCCAATGAAAGTCGCGTCCATATTCAGACTCCTTTGTTTTTGTGAAAAGGGAGCGACGGTAGAAAATGTTTGGGAGTCGCTGGTCCACTGCACGACACAAATAGCAAAGGGAAAACTTTCAGATTTTAGCTGACATTTTTATGTTCTCCTTTATAATTAGTTTTCAAACACTGTATACGACTGCTACAAAATGTCTTTTGTTAATCTGTTGTGTAAATTGTGTAAGTACTGGGGGCCAATTCTATTATTTTAAACATGTATCGTTCATTTAAACAACAGTTAGGTTTAGGTTTTAGTCAAACTCCATTCGAAAGGCAAATTGCTTTTCTTCTCATTGTTTTGCTTCAGACGATAACCAAACGTATTCGAAACGCAGACGAATCGCACACGCTACTCAGCTGTTAGGATGTTTGCGTTTAAGGTAAATGTATTGTTATTATTGATTATAAATGTTCATATGTGTTTCATTTTGGTTGATTGTGTATCCGTAAAATGATTATTTATTGTGAAAATAACCTTTTCCTGCATAATTTAAGCGTAACGTCTGAACTGCGTGTCTCAAAAAGTACCTTTCTACCAACTTTTTAACAGACGCTATTTTGACAGCAGCTGAGTTTCGTTTTTACCCGTGACAACTGTCAAAATGTAGAAACGTTCGTTCCATCCATAAATTTAAAGGTTCCATCTACGTCTGACGTTTGTTTAAGGGTATTTCTCATTGACACTCAATTTTTATGGTCACACAGTTATATTCCCTAAACAGTATAAGTTAAAAACATAACTTGTGGATTGGTGGATAAAACATCTATTTGGTCACAAAATAAATAAAACTTGCCATAATTGAAGCAAAAATAATATAAATAATTAACACGAACGATTAAAAACGGGGCCATTTTTCGTATTCTCATCGTGTCACACTTCCAGTTGCAGTAAAACATTTGGTTACTGCTTTACCAAATTTCAGTGTATTTGTATGTTATATATACCAAAGTCATCGTAATTAAATACACTTTACATACGTTGGTGTAAAAAAATACTTTTCGTCATTATTTTGAATTGGAAACACAATATGTGTCGGTCACACGATTTTAGGTACTTAAGATTTGAGTAGTAATAAAGGCTTGCTGTTGAACACAACAGCAGCAACTAATCACAGAGTTCGATTCGGTCATCGTCAGTCGTGTTCCTGCTTCGCAGAAGTGGGACGAGCGACTCATCGTTCCGTTGGTAAAAAATATTGGTAAGTTTATATTTATTCGTAGGTGTACCGATCACTTGCGTGGACAACATATTTGTGCATTGTATTTTGGTAATGGAAATTAAAGTTAGCTCATCGAAACTCCAAAATGTTCGAGATATTTATGTAGTATTTGATTTAAAACAATACACCTAAACTTTGCAGGAATTTATAAAAAAGGGATATTTTCGTCACCTTCGTGGCATCACCTTCGTGGCGTTTTACCCACGAAGGTGATTTTTTGCCACGAAAGTGATTTTTTGCATTGTTTTATTTCGAAATATAGCGACTGGTGTATACGTATTTACAAAATCAACTAGTTTGGTGTATTTTGAATACATAAGTAAGTATATTTACATGATAAATTAACAACTACACTATTAATAGATAACTAATTAAACATGAAGTATGGGTAGGTACTAATTAAAGTAAGTAAGTAAGTATATTAACGTTGTTTTTAGGGTTTCGAACCAAGATGGTAAAAATGAACCCTCAACACCAACGTAGCTTCTGGTCTGATGATGATCCAGATTCGAGTTACAATATATTTGATTTACGCAAACGTAACGTTCTGATATTTTCTTTTATTGTTCGAAGATGTTACCGTCTTCTTGTAATGAGATTTTTTTATAGAATAACGTTTTTGTTTTTGAAAAGGAAAAGTGCTGCCTAACAACGTGTAACGTTTCGTTTTTATTTTTTGAGAGATTTAGCCTTTCTTAAGTTCAGACTAAAAGTAGTATCTAAGTTCTAAAGACTTATTTGATTCATCATTAGGAAATAGTTTATATTACAACCAATTAGGTTAAGTTTTTGATTATTTTTTATCACCGGAGACTGATTATTTGTGAATGTCACAAATTAGCAGTGATATTACAATTAAAGTATACTCAAATTATGCACAATTGTTATAAGTTTAGATACATTAGGTATGTTATTATGTTATCACATGTATAAAGAGGGTATTTTAGAGTAAAACTATCCTCCGAAATATAAGTACCTGATTAATAAAACCACAGTAAAGTTTCTATTTATTTCCTACGTTAATAATGTTCTATAATAAGAACTTTTCACTAAAATTATGTAGTTTTAATTGACATAGCATATCAGTAATAATAGGAACCTATTTCGTAGAATGACCGAACCTAGGACCGAACTGGTAACTCTCTCTGCGCTTGATTGAATATCATGTATTTGCCTGTTTAATTATGAAAATAAGATTAAGTTGTTATTTCATGAACATTTAGTCTCATAACCAGTAGTCAATTCTGAGAAAATAATGGCTATAAAGTTACTGAGTCACTTTCGTGGATCATCGCGTCACTTTCGTGGCATCTAGAACTTCAAAACATTATTACTTCCAACCGAGACTCACGATTTGATTAATTTACTTATAAATTTACTCGTATTATCAAGCGCTATTAGATTTTTGATAAAAATAGTTTATATAAGCAAAAAATAGAATTTACCACGAAGGTGACGATGAGAATCGTGGCGATGAGAATTAGCCTTAAACGTTAGCTACGGCTGAAGCGCAGCTGAAGCACGAACGTTGTGCAAGCGAATAGTGTTAAACCTGCGTTTCAGCTGCAGTTCAGTTACATTTTGTGCGAAAATTTATTAGTAGAATTGGCCCCCTGAACTGACTGAGTTTGTCATACCGGTCATACCGTGAAGGAAAATAATTTGCCGCACCTCTTAAGTCAAATGTCATCTGTTATCTAATCAAAGTAAAAACTTTGAGGAGACTTATGAAGTGTGAATAATTATTTTCCTTCATGGTATGACCTGTAATAGGGTAATATGTAACAGGATTGGTTAATACGTTCATGGTAATCAGACCAAATAATTACATAACCCAACTCAACTAACACCGATATACTTACCCCCAGTATGGAGCTATTAAGTATAAACAAAGATAATATATAATAGAGTGTACCTATAAACTAGCCGCATATTTTGCCAGTGTGATGTTGATTCAGTATGTTTCTAATAGTGTCCGATTGAATGCACGCCTTTTTTGCAACTTATGGAAATTTAATATTCTTTTTTTTTATTGCATAAACTATACTTCTACTTTTTATTCTGTTTTATTTCTTTACAATACATTCTAAAATTATATAAAAATAGAAGATAAAAAGTTGATTCATAACAATTAAAACTATTTTACTCAGTATAACTTAAAAAAACGTCTGGTGACATGTCCCGTTTGTTGGCTCCAAAATCCGGGGTTTCATGCTTCTTGTCCTGGTTGGCAGATTTTAGATTTGGCAAAGTTTTTTAGTTTCTTGAGTAAATTTTTCTTTATCAAAGTAACTATGTCATTGGTTTCAGCGTACATCGAGTCATCGTTCCTCATCTGCCTTGGCGATGCCCTGAACGGCCTTTACCGGTTCTTGCCGCTGGTGAAGACTCTGCAGCACATGGGCAGACTTAAGAAGAAGGCCAAGTTCCGGTACAAGATGAGGAACATGGGTTTCTTCAACCAGCTCCTAGGCCGAGAACCTAAACTTATGGGTTAAATAAAAACGGTTTAGTAATATATTGCTCATTTCATTGAAGACAACCTGTATATAATCCTACCTATATAGAATTATGTTCTGAATCTCTAAGTTTAATTGAAGCATTTGTTGTCTGACGAAGAACGAAGGCCACCGACATAGCCGTAATCTGAAAGGACAGTGAGCCGATCATATCTGTCGCAAAACTGATAGCAGTCGGGGGCAGATGAGTTCCAGAGTAAAAACTGCGTCTACAAACGCAACGTGGGATGCCCCCTGCCAGATTGACCGAGGTACTTTAGTACTATTCTGTAAAGTACAAATTCACGTGCTAGTCTCACTCGAGTGATTTTACTCACTTCAAAACCTAATCCATTGGCATTCTGTAAACATTCTAGAGCACTGTCGACGTGAAGTGAACAAAGAACTCACTTTACGTCGACAGTGCTCTAGAATGTTTACAGAATGCCAATGGATTAGGTTTTGAAGTGAGTAAAATCACTCGAGCGAGACTCGCACGAGAGTTTTTATTTTGCAGAATAGTACTACTGGAGATAGATGGTCGGAAGTGCCTGAAAACAGACTTCCGGGTGTGGTGTCGCGCCTTAGGGTATGCCTTATTCTGGCATGCCACCATCGCAGATTGCAATTCTGAATAGATAGCCAAATTAGTCGAATTTTGTCGCATAATTTTGTTGGTGGTCAAACCAGACTCAGGCTTATTACCCCATGGCCACTCAATATCTCCGGTACTACAGTATATAGTCAGCTTCTGATTTAGTCAATTGATTAATACCGCCTTAGCTAAGGATTTTGTCCAGCAGTGGACGTTAACGAGCCTATTATGATGTTGTTGTTACCTATATATTTAAATTTACTAGCTAGAGTTGATCATCCAATTAGAGAGGAGCACTATTACATGTTTTAAAAGCATCGATGTTAATTCGATTGCATCAAAATAGACACGGTGTGCACCACAGATGACAATGAAGATAGAATGGTAAAGTAGGCGCGACACGCGTGCCAGCAATTTGCAGTATATTGCAAAAACTATCAAACGCTTGCTCGTTTCGCGCCGACTCATCGACAAAAGTATTCAAAAATACCATATCGCGCGGTTTCTAACTGCATAAAAGTACCTCCTCACTAGAAACGTGACCGCGAGACATAAAGGGATGTGCGGAAGGGGCACGCTGTGTCCGAAAATAGGCACACGCAGAACTGAAGTATACAAAGGCTACAACAGTTCTACCTTGATAGGATTTCTGTGGTGTGCACGGACAGTGTAGGGTAGTTAACAAATTAAATTATCTTCGTAACGGGGATAAATCAGATTTATGCACGTATGAACCTCCTCGTTGGCCAAGTGGTTCAGGTGTTAACTACAACGCCAGGTCGATAACTCACTGGAGAGAAATGACCTCGTTGGCCTAGTAGCTTGGTCCTGATTTCGTGGGTTCGATTTCCCAACAACTTTGCATATTTGTAAAAGTTAATCCATGTCTGGATGTTACATTTGTGGATTATCCTTCTCTAACATCGTTTAATAGAAAATCCTAGTTTGGGGAAGACAAAGTATCTACTTATGTACGCAGGGTGTCATCAGGTGATTATTTCGTAAACATACGAAAAAACATATTCAACAACAAAAACGGATATCGGGACTAGGTATGTTGTCTAATGATCCAAACGACATCAATAACTTCTTGTTTTCATAACAATAGATTAAATAAAAATCACTTAGTCATGCAGCTCGTATTAACTCCAAGTAAGAGGGTGATAACTGCAACCCAGCAGTGCTATTCTATAAAATACCAACTCACGTGCGAGTCTCACTCGAGTGACTTCACTCACTTTGAAACCTAATCTATTGGTAATTCTGTAAACATTCTAGAGCACTGTCGACGTGAAGTGAACAAAGAAGTTGCTTTAAGTCGCCAGTGCTCTAGAATGTTTACAGCATGCCAATGGAGGTTTTGAAGTGAGTAGAATCACTTGAGTGAGACTCGTACGTTAGTTTGTATTTTAAAGAATAGCACTACTGAGCCTTATCACAAGCGTCTCAGCAGAGTCCATGTGGCACGACTTCTCTCCAAATGAGTCAAGCCATCATCAGTACGGTGCAACATGTTTTTTTTTGTTAACACGTCTCACTGTTAATTAAAATTAGTTTTTAAAAAGCTAGAAAGCTAGAAAAGTTAGAAGATAGTTTTGAGAGGTTTGGGGGGGGGGGATCCGGCAACGTGGTTTTTGGTAGCTACCTGGGTTGTGGGAGAGAGTAACCACTCTGACTTACAGAAATCTCTGTGGGAGTCTAAGTAACAGGGATAATTTTATCCCCCCCCCCCCCCCATATTTAACACACCCGGCCTATCAATAACATCTGTACTATCGACACCTACTTATTATAGTCTTGATAAAAAGAATATTTGTTATTAAGTAATTTTATTTTTAACTAGTTGTTGCCCGCGACTTCGTCCGCATGAACAACTTAACATCAAAAATTATTATCTATTTCCCGAAGGAATTAGATGTTTTTTTCGGGATAAAATCTTTCCTCTGTCCTATTCCAGGACCTAACCTATATGTTTGCCATATTTCATCCCGATTCGTCCAATGGTTGAAGCGCGCTTGAGTAACAAACATCCAAATATCCAAACTTTGGCATTTATAATATTTTTAAATACAGATTTTAGAGTTCTTGTTTGAGATGGATATTGTGACGTCACTCAGTGTCGACAGGAGATAGGTAGTATATATGATTTTACCCTAAAACATATATACACATACTCACATTCAAATTTAATTAGTTCTAGCACACGCGTACCGTCACCATGTTCGTCTGTTTGTACCTACCTGCAGGCTTATTTATGAGTCGCAATCACGGCTACATACGGACGAACGAATGCAGCATTCTATAGCCCCAGTCTAAGGGGAGTTACTACACGGTGTTATTAGATTTAAATCTAATTAACTGACTTGAACTACCCTCACCCTTTTTACGTATTTACCAGGAAGCACAGTGGGAGAACAAGTTAAATAATCGTCGGTGGATGTGACAATCATCTAATAGTACTAATAGATATTTAACTTTGACTTTTTTTCCTAGTGCTACCTTACCGCATCGACCTAGATGTAAAAGTGGATACCTACTTAGGAGGATCAGATGATCAGATTTACCATACAGCGGGGTAATGTTGCCAGCCTTTTGGGCACGCTCCCAGTGATGGGGAGCCTGGGAGAAATTTTTTAACTCTGATTTTTTTTCGTTTTTATTGCAATTAATTGTTTTTAACTGTGTTTTAAGAGATGTAACATTTTGTACAAAAACGTTTTTCATCAGTAGGTAGGAATCCTACTAATATTATAAATTAGCTGTGCCCGCGGCTCCGCTCGCGTGAACTACAGGATCCGCTCCAGATCCCACTCCCCCTCCCGTTTATTTTCCCACTTCCACTTCCACTCCAACTCAGACACTCGCACTCAGGTCCAGCTCCAGCTCCAGGTCCAGATCCAGGTCCAGGTTCATGTCCAGGGCCATGTCAAGATCCAGCTCAAGCTTGTGACGGAACCAAAAGTCCCGCCTCATGTATTCACAATGTAATGTGTCTTAAACTAATAAATAAAATCGTTTCATCCAACATCACAAATTATTATGTAATGAATGTATTAGTGCACAATAAAGAATATTTGAATTGAATTGAACACGAACGCTGAATGCTCAAACGCGCGACCGCTTTCTGTCTGATAGATCCCTTATTTATTTATTTCAATGTCATTGAAGATGGCTCGCATACCTTTTCTTGGTGAAATTAGACTCAGTAGTAACTTCATCATCATCATCATCAGGTTATTTTTGTAAGCCTAATAAGCTTGATAGAGCCAAGTCTAGGTATAAATAAATACTACATATATATATCATCAGGATGCAGGAGCACAACCCTCTCTCATCTGCCGGAGACAGACGGAGGATTTGGCCTACACTCCCCGCGCTGGCCAGACGGGTTGGAGAGGCCTGATTGATGTTTTATAATGTATTCCCTTAGTCGCCTTGTACGACATCCACGGGAAGAGTTGGAGTGGTCCTATTTTACTTTACCGGAAACCACAGTAGTAACTTATAGACATGAAAGAAGAGAAACAGAACTGTGGCGCTTTCTCATTCTAAATGTATTGTTTCAACCGTTGTTTGACAAGCTAATGAACCACATCTGATTTATAACTGCACTTTTGGATGAATGTTTTTTTTATTTAAATTTCGCCGCAACCCCATCCTCAATTCAACCTATTAACAAGTCTTCTGCAGCCGGATATTATCATCAAATTGCCTCTAATCAAATGAAAACGACGGGGCGTTTTCATTTGGTTTCAATTTGTATTTCAATTTAATTGGATTTGATGCAATACAGTTCGTATAATAAGTTTTCTATGTACCTACCAAGCAAATCTTGTCCCGCTCGCGTGGACTACAGAATCCGCTCCCGTTCCCACTTCCGCTCCCTATCACACTTCCATTCCCACTCAGATTCCCAATCCCAACAAAAACCACAACCCCGACCCTCCAATTTTTTTTTGCAAATATCTTCAATGTACAGAAATGAAATGAAATGAAATATTTATTTGCTAGAATATGGTAAAAATGATATGGTATACAATGAAAACAGTTTCTCATATTCTGCCATTCATGGCGTGCAAATTTTAGTTTTACATTCTTAATAACTTGAAATATAGAAATAACATTTAATTTTAATAAAGTCATGCATGATCTAAATAAATAAAAACCTAATGTCAAAAATAATATTCATGTAATTTGTCTACTCTTGTTTATCATTGAAAAATTCTAACACTGAATAGTAACTCCTCTCCAAAAAGTACTTAAAAACCTGCTTTTTAAATAAATTAATATTAGCGCCTTTATAACCGTTTGGCAAATGGTTGTATATCCTAATCGCCATGCAATATGCGTTTTTACTAAATACGGCTAATTTTTGTACAGGCACATATAGTTTATATTTGTAGCCGTCTCTATCCCCCTTTAGTGTAATGTCGCTTTGTTTTTTAAATAAATTATTGTTTTTGTGTACAAATACGCACATCTCGTACATGTACAGACTAGGTAGAGGCAGTATACTGTCTTTTTTAAATAGAGGTTTGCAGCGGTCTAGAAAATGGGCTCCATTTAGTGCCCTAATACATTTTTTTTGAGCTACGAATGCTCTATCAGATTGCTATAACAGACACGCGATGTTTACGATTTCATTTATTAGATGTGATACGTGTGCCCTTTATTTACTAACCTACGCCGTAAGGAAAATCAGACAATTAACTGATGTTGCTACCGCGAGGTTAGTGTACTTTAGCTACTTCCACAATATCATGGCATACGGTATCCTACTGTGGGGTCAAGCAGCAGATATTTTTATTTATTTTTATTTTTGATAGATATACCATTTTTATCTTGCAAAAAAGAGCAGTTAGGGCAATCTATAATCTGCGTTGTAGAGACTCATTAAAAGAAAAGATTAAAGAAATAAGCATATTAACAGTAGCCTGTCAATTAATTTTAGATAATATTTCATATGTCAGAAAAAATGTATCTCTCTTTTTGAGGCACTGTGACAATAATAGTTATAAATTATAATACAAGAAATAAAAATAAACTTGTTTTACCAGGGTTAAGACTAAGTAAGGTCAGCAAATCGTTCACGGGGCAATGTATACGCTTCTACAACAAACTACCAGAGGAAATCTTAAATATGACAGACAGAAAGTTTAAGATTCACATTAAAAAACAACTTTGTACGAAAGCCTATTATAAAATAAACGATTATTTGAATGACAAAGATGCATGTTGAATCAGATTGGCACAATCTTTATTAATTGTATCCAAACTTGATTTTTAAAAGATGTGTTGCGTGACGTTTGTTGCGCCGTTTCTTCTTCACAGCGTTAACACCTTGGAAGCGGTAGTCGATAAAAAATGACGTGTATAAATGTACCAAGTGTACTCATAAGCAATAAATGATTTTGACTTTGACTTTACCTTTGTACAAATGGGATCAAATTTTATTTGTCCTAAACGGGAATTGAATGCAAGTGAAGCTACATGCCAACGAGGTACTCAAAGATTGCAACCTCTATTTGTGCAACACAAAATTTCGCAGCAGCGTACATATCCATATACAAATATTCAATCTTAATTAACTGTGCTACCTAGTTGATCATAGCAGTGCACAAATACAAGCATTTTTGCGGCTCAAGAACAAAATATCCAATAGAAAACATAACGACATTAGCCGCAAAAACAAGTCTGTGTCACGGTATCACCATATTAACTCCGCAGTTGACTGTGTCCATTTTGGCATTTTTAGCCTTTGGATTAAACATTGTATATTAATAATAATTATAACAAAAACGAAAACATTTTGTATCAGATAACATAAAATAAATAATCTTATAAATAAAATCGTAAACATCGCGTGTCTGTACATTGAAGATATTTGCAAAAAAAAAAATTGGGGGGTCTAAGAATAAGCAACAGAACACATTTCGATCATTTTTGAAATTTTTGTCTGTTTGTCTGTTTGTCTGTTTGTCTGTGAGTTTGTGCACGCATCACTTAAAAACTACTGAACGGATTTTGGTGGACTTTTCACAAAAACTTGGGGCTTAACTTAACTTAACATTTAGTCTTTATTTCATCGCAATCGGCTAACTCAATCAAAAGTTATAGACATTTTTAGTTTTCAAATACATTAGTAGGTAAGGTTATTATGCAATATATTGCCTAAAGTAGTATTTCCGTACTATTCAGATTGCGATGAGTTTGGATTACATTTGGAGCTGCGAGTAGGAATTGGAGTGGGCGTGGGCATAGTCGTGGGCGTGGGCGTGGGCGTGGGCGTGGGGGGGGGTGGGATTGAGAGCAGGAGCGGAAGCGGTACAGGTAGCGGTAGCGGAAGCAGAAGCGGTAGCGGTAGCGCTAGCGGAAGCGGGAGGGGAGCGGGAGCGAGAGCGGGAGCGGAACCGGAGCTGGACCGGAGCGGGAGCGGGAGCGGGTATGGTACCAGTGTAATCGGAGTGTATGAAAATTCGCATAACTTTTGACTGAGTTACCTACCCGATTACGATGAATTTGTGGTATAGGTATGCAACAAAGTAATTTTGGTCGGAATTTGGACTGCAATGGATTAGTTACGAGAACTAAATTTGGAGAGACGAGGGAAAGAGGTTTGAGGGCAGGATTGAGAGGAGAGCTGAGAGGAGGGTTGAGAGGAGGGTTGAGGGGAGTGTTGAGGGAAGGGTTAAGAGGAGTGTTGAGAGGAGGGTTGAGGGGAGGGTTGAGGGGAGAGTTGAGGATCTGGACCTGGACCTGGACCTGGACCTGGACTTGGACTTGAAGTCTGAGTGGAAGTGGGATAGGGAGCGAAAGTGGGAATGGGAGCGGATCCTGTAGTCCACGCGAGCGGAGCCGCGGGCACAGCTAGTATCTCAATAAAATGTCAGGATGCTGATATACAAGTTGACCTCTCATTTCATATCATTTGTATGAAAGTGTAGTTCAGCATTACTGGTCGTTGCAAGAACTTGACAGAAAGTGACAGAGATGTTTTAAAGCTCATTTATAGATTTATTTTAGCTGATGTTTTTCAGGTATTTCCACAAGTCTCGATACAAAAAGTTCGCTATTCGATAATTAGTGGCCCTGTATTAGACCGGTGATCGTCGACAATGTCAATATCGAAGCTGTTCAGGAGTACTGCCTAGGACAGACAATATAGTTGGGTAGGATCAATTTCAAAAGCTGACAGAAGAATCCAGTTAGGGTGGACAGTATTCGGAAAACTGCGTCAAGTCTTTACGTCACCTATTCCACAATGTTTAAAGACAAAAATCTTTAATCAGTGCGTCCTGCCTGTCATGATTACAGCGCGGAGACGTGGACACTGATGGTGGGCCTGATCCACAAGATTCAAGTGGCTCTGCGAGCCATAGAGAGGGCAATGCTCGGGGTCTCTATGAGGGATATGATTCGTAATGAGGAGATCCTATGAATAACGAAGGTGACCGACATAGCCGAAAGAATTAGTAAGCTGAAATGGCAGGTCACATCTGTCGTAGTACCGAACGGCCGTTGGGGCAGACGGGTTCTAGAGTGAGACGCGACGTCCCACGCGCAGGGTGGGACGCCCTGCCGCCAGGTGTATGGACGACCTGAAGATGGTGGCCGGAAGCGGCTGGATCTGTAGGGCGTTGTGGCATTCATTGGGGAAGGCATGTCCAACAGTTTGACAGACATTTTGTTGTACAGTTAATTGGATATGCAACATAGGAAGGGAATAGGAGGGGAAGGAAGTCGGATGGAAAAGAATAGAGGGATTAGGGTAAGAGAGGAAAGATGAGGGGGTAGTGGTAAATAAAGGGTGTAGGAGGAGTAGGGAGAGGGAAGGGGTGGGGGAAAGGGTTTTCAACGTGGTGGGAAGGGAATGGAGAAGGAAAGAAAGAAAGGGTATGGAAAGGACAAATTGGAGGGGGGGGAAGGAAATATCACCTAATTTGCACAATATCAAAATATATATTTTTTTATTGATTATATGATAATCTTTTAATTCATGATAAATGTAAATGTCAACTTTATTTAAAAAAAGCGGCCAAGTGCGAGTCGGATTCGCCCATGAAGGGTTCCGTAGAAGCAAGTAACATAATATAAAAGTTATTGTAGTTCGTTGTAACTGTGATCGATGTTTTAATAATAGTATTGTGGTTTACGATTTATGACGTATTAAAAAAACTACTTACTAGATCTCTTTCAAACAAATTTTCGGTGGAAGTTTGCATGGCAATGTACATCATATATTTTTTTAAGTTTTATCATTCGCTTACAGGGGGGGGGGGGGGGACACATTTTACCACTGTGGAAGTGTCTCTCGCGCAAACTATTCAGTTTAGAAAAAAATGATATTAGAAACCTCAATATCATTTTTGAAGACCTATCCACACGTATGGGTTTAATGAAAAAAAATTTTGAGTTTCAGTTCTAAGCATGGGGAACCCCCAAAATTTAATGTTTTTTTTCTATTTTTGTATGAAAATCTTAATGCGGTTCACAGAATACGAGTCCACTTACCAAGTTTCAATAGTAAGTTCTTATGGTTTCGGAATAAAGTGGCTGTGACATACGAACGGACAGACAGACAGACAGACATGACGAATCCATAAGAGTTCCGTTTTTTGCCATTTGGCTACGGAAACCTAAAAAACTGTGGTCCAACGGGCGAAACCGCCGCCGGAACGCTAATTTTTACCAGACTTCAAAAAAGGAGGTTCTCAATTGGATAGTATGTTTTTTATGTATATTAATATTTTTAATGCATAACCAGATTAATAGATTTCTTTTAGGATTTAGTAACACGTAATACATAAGAATGTGTAATGTTAAGTTGTCCACGCGGACGAAGTCGCGGGCAACAGCTAGTAAATAAATAAATAAATATATCAGACATTCACACCAATTATCCAGTCCCAAACTAGGCAGAGCCTGTGCTATGATTACTAGATAACGGATACACATACTTAAATAAATATATAAACATCCAAGACTTGGGTACAAACATTCATATTCATCATACGAGCATTTGCCCATAGCGGGATTCGAAGCCGCAACCTCCGGCGTGGCAGGCCGAGAGCTACCCGTTCCGCCACGGATCGTAAATAAAGACTGACCCCCAAAAAAACCCTATAATGGTAATCTTTTACATTAAACTAAAACGGCTTTGTGCTTTGAATATCCTATCCTACTAATATTATAAATGCGAAAGTTTGGATATTTTGATGTTTGTTACTGAATCACGCTTCAACCACTAGACGGATCGGGTTGAAACTTGGCTCACATATAGGTTAAGTCCTATGTCCTATGACATAGGATAGTTTTTATCCCGAAAAAACATTCCATTCCAGTCTTTCCGTGGGTTTCGTCAACGCGACTGAGGGAACCAGGGACGGGCAGCGTTCTCCTATCTATACCTATAATAAAACTGTAACTGGTCTGTGTCTGTACATGGGAGATATTGTAGAAAAATGTGTATGAGGGGTCTTTATAGGGCCAATAGAAGCCAAAATAACTGTTTTTAGAATTTTTGTCTGTCTGTTTCTCTATCTGTCTGTCTGTATGTATGTTTGTTACCACGTCACGCAAAACTACTGAATGAAATTTGATGAAGTTTTCACAGTTGTCTTGCTGGTGGTCTAAATTAAAACCTGGTGCATGTTTCATCTTGATACGCCACTTAGAACCTGAGATATTATGATGGATGATTGTTACTCAATCATGCTTCAACCACTGGACGGATTGGAATGAAACTTGGCACACATATAGGTTACGTCCTGGAATAGGACATAGGATAGTTTTTATCCCGAAAAACCATCTCATTTCTACGGGCATTACTTAATAATTTGTGATGTTAAGTAGTCCACGCGGACGAAGTCGCGGGCAACAGCTAGTAAATAATAAATATGTCAGACATTCACACCAATTATCCAGTCCCAAACTAGGCAGAGCCTGTGGTATGGTTACTAGATAACGGATAGACATACTTAAATAAATATATAAACATCCAAGACTTGGGTACAAACATTAATATTCATCATACGAACATTTGCCCCTAGCGGGATTCGAACCCGCAACCTCCGGCGTGGCAGTCCGAGAGTTACCCGTTCCGCCACGGAGGTCGTCAAACATAGATCCATACTGTAGAGATGAAACGGATATCCGGTAACATCCGGTATCCGGCCTATCCGGCGTAGTTTTACTATCCGGCCGGATACCGGATAGTGGTCCAATGTGGATATTTTCTTAAAAACAATAAATAACAATGATGATTCGATTTTGATAAAAACATAACTGACCCAAATTTTAGTTGGCGTAGCGTTCATTGGAGATATCGCGTTGTACGACGAATAATCGCAATCCCGAATAATAATAATAGCCATTATAGGCTTTATAGGCTGTTATTTCTTCAAACAACAAAAACAACTTGTTTATTGATCCTAATTAAGAGATACAATTCATCCATTATTGTTCTTGTTACTATAAATAAGCTACGAAAAGTTTAAATTAAGAACCCTTTCGATACCGTAAATATATTTTTTTAAATAGTAAACAAAGTCGAAATTAACTTATTTCTTTTTGGCCTAAATTGACTTTTCTAAAATAAATATCATTTGTTTTTATGCTTTCTTCAGATTAAAGTAAAGTATTGAGGATATTGTGTGGGAAAAGGCTTTTCCTTAACGCCCACCTGCAACATCGGGATTTAAAAAGAACAGCCATTTTATCATCAAAATAACTAAAAATACTCAACACCGAAGCCAAATAAAGCAGACCGGGGCAAATCGTGCGTCAAACGCCGCTCATAAATGTTATGTGTATAAAATAAAAATAGCAAGCGTTAATTTATTTTAACATTTCCAGAATTTTACTGTACACTTTTTGGGAGAAAAGTTAATTTTGTTATTTTTCCCTCTTTTGTGTTGTTTTACGATATTGAGAGAAAAATCTCGATTTGTGCCTGTTTGTTATATTCCTACTCTCCGACACCTTCAATTAACCGTATATTATCAAAGATAATATATTAATTACTAGGTAGTATTATACAATCACGAGATAATAAGTTTGATGGCCGACACGAATGGCACACGATGATTGAAGTTTTCTACTATACAAATGTTTTATAGAAGGTATACGGAAATATTTTAATTCCTTCAAACTGCTTAACATTTCCTCTCCGCCACCGTAGTTATAAGTACGTACAGTCTCCAAAGAAAACTACCTGTGTTTTCTACCGGTCCAGAAAATGTATAGTAAATAAATTGGATTAATAAGAAAAGACTGAACTAAATTGTTGTTTTTTAAAATACCTGTAATATCGACATTGACAAGCTACCGCTAAAGGTTCATTGGGACCTGTCAGTGCCGCTTCAGTCGATAGCCTTTACTGCATTTGATATTTGAAATATTACACATTATAAAAGACTTACTCAGGACCATAGAAATCCTATCAAGACAGAATGGTGAATGGAATGAAAGGAAATTATGTACAGTACTAGTACTACATAACTGTAATATATTTGGTATATATATGGGGGGTGGGGGGGGGTCAGATGTTGCTGTTTGTTAGTTTTATTATTTTATGTTTTTGTAAAAACAACATTGTATGGTAATGATAATGGGAAAACAGCTTTAAAATCTTCGCCATTAAGTTCACATCTTGTGCAGCTGTGATTGTTGTGAGCATAGAAATCGTATCAAGATAGAATGGTGAAGTAGACGCGACACGCGTGCCAACGATTTGTAATAGACTGCACAAACTATCAAAAGTTTACTCGTTTCGCGCCGAGTCAAGGTCGGGTAAACATAGACAAAAAGTCTGCAAAAGTGTCATATTGCGTGACTTCTAACTGTGTAACTTTTTCTCCTCACTAGAAACGTGACCACGAGGCATAAATGGTGCGCGGTAGAGGCGCGCTCTGTGTCCGAAAATCGGCACGCGCGAGACTGAAGTAAACAAGTGGCTATAATCGTTCTATCTTGATAGGATTTGTGTGCCCAGGACTGAGGCGGCACGGATATGTCTGAATGAACCTTTAAGCGTCATTTTGGGGACTTTAAAGACATAAAGTTCTTCTTTTAGAAATAAAAAAAATATTTTTATGGAACTCGAAATAAAAACCCTCCTATCATCGATGTTATTGCGAGACTAGCTGTTGCTCGGGACTTTGTCCGCGTGGACAACTTAACATCACAAGTTATTATGTATTTCCCGTAGGAATGAGATGTTTTTTCGGGATATAAAATATCCTATCATCTATTCCAGAACCTAACCCATATGTGTGCCAATTTTCATCCCGATCCGTCCAGTGGTTGAGTAACAAACATCCAAACTTTCGCATTTATAATATTACTGGGATGGGATGGGTGTCGAATTTTTACGGAGTATCGCTTTAGCGTTTTTACTTTCCCCAAATCGATAAGCGATATGTTTAGTGTTAAAAACACTCTTTATGGAATACTAACGACGACCTCCGTGGCGGAACGGGTAGCTCTCGGACTGCCTGAGGTTGCGGGTTCGAATCCCGCTAGGGGTAAATGTTAGTATGATGAATATGAATGTTTGTACCCAAGTCTTGGATGTTCATATATTTATTTAAGTATGTGTATCCGTTATCTAGTAACCATATCACAGGCTCTGCCTAGTTTGGGACTGGATAATTGGTTTGAATGTCAGACATATTTATTATTATTATTACTAAAAAGTGGTGTATTGGGAGGACAACTTTTTTTTGTCTCTTATACAAATTGCAGTTTGATTACTCATTCTAAATGAGTAGTACCAGTGGCGGGCCTAGTTAGAGGGCTTCGGAGAATGAGGGTGCGGTGAGAGCCGTGGTAGCCGGGTTGGTTGTGCACTCGCCTCACGTTCATGAGGTCGTGGGTTCAAACCCCGCTCGTACCAATGAGTTTTTCGAAACTTAAGTACGGTTTATTAATAACACCACAGGCTTTTCAGTGAAGGAAAACATCGTAAGGAAACCTGCATATGTCAAAGAAGAAATTCTGAGGCGTATGTGCAGTCCACCAAGTCGGCTTGGGGCACCGTTGGTGGACAGGGGTTTGGCAAAAAGATCCTAAAGGGTCGAAGTGTCGCCAGGTCTTCCTGCCCCCCTAAGAAGATAAGATGAAGGTGCGGTGAGGTAGGGGGTAATGTCAAACTTCCAATTGCAGTGCATTGTAACAGGATTTTGACAACAGAGACCGAGCTATAGGAATGCCTATAGCTCGTTCCCCCTGTAGGTACTAAAAATATATAATTTTAAAAGTATTTCCGGTATTTTGTTAGATTGTTTGTATAAAGATAAGGAAATTATCAAATTACAAAACATACCATATTTAATGTATCATATACCAATTGTCCATCAGACAAACAATCCTTTGGATAGATAGGAGAAATTTGGAGAAGTAAGATAAAAATCAGAAGACAATACAATTATCCACTTACTACGAGTAGCTCGGTACTAGACACGAACAGCGAACCACCTGGTCTCACAAAGACGGTAAATATCAACGATAGTTCTGTTCAGTGTCTGTGTAAATATGCGTCCGTGCTATTGAATACCTATCCGGAAAATCCGAGTATTCAGTTAGGTTTGCAAATAAAGTTATGTAATATGGAGGGCCAGGCCCGGGCAGAGCGAGCTCAGTCATAAAATAACTAGAGTACAGACAGGCCATTTGACGCAAACGAGCGTTAGGAAGTGATGATGGAGTGGTGGTAGTTACCTACACTTAGCTCGTATTTATACGAGCTAAACACTGACTGCTAAAAAGTGCCTCTACTAATTACCTCTTTTTTGCCAATAGTAGGAGAGACTGCCTCGTTGGTATAGTGGTTTGATCGTAACACTCAAGCGTAAGAGATCGTGAGTGCTATTCCGACTATAGTAGCAGATAACTCAGTACAAAAATCCTAATTTATGATGTGTATATGTATGCATATAAAATATTTATACATCTACCTATGGTTATATTCGCCACTACTGTACCAGTCATCATCATCATAGACCCTTAGACGTCCACTGTTGGACATAGGCCTTCCCCAATTAACGCCACCACACCCGGTCCTCCGCCCTCCACATCCAGCCGTTTCCGGCCACCTTCTTCAGGTTGTCGGTCCAGCTGGCGGCGGAGCGTCCCACCCTGCTGTGCCAGTAGCATGCGACAAAACAAACTCGATCCACTTGGGACACTGGGGAATAAACGAGATGAACGGGCATCAGTAAGCTTTTTCTTATGACCCTACGGGCGATCTCACAATTAATTTTAATTAATTAAATTGTTAATAATTAACTCGCCTAGGTCTACAAACATTCTCCACAATAACACCCACTACCCACCCACGGAGTCATATGCACCACGAAGGTGTGACAGGATAAGAAGAATAAATCATAGACACTTGTCTAGAATTCCAAGACTCGGGGACTAATGTGACTCGGGGACAAGCACACAATACAGGAATACAACACTTATGACTAAGGATCACTATAGTTGGACCCCTATTTTGGTATATTAACGTCTTTTCCTCCTTAAAGCATCTAAACACTTCTCCCTCTTGCCAGAAGTCGGGACTGACTAATATACCCCGGTACTACGTCTACAAGTCCTAAAGTTATTAGAGCTAGAGCTAGTAGCGCACATTAACCGTGATCCCTTCCCCAGTCCGACCACTCTGGTGTTATTGCCGCATCCAAACGGGAGAGGTAAATAGATATCGTTTATACAACAATCTCTAACGATCTCTATGTACTGCTAGATGGAGCGTTCCAAACAACCTCTCTGTTCCACGCAAGTAGCCACAACTCTTTCACATTCACTTTGAAACTTGTGCAGTTACTACTCAGAACATTTAATTATTTACTAAATATTAACATTATTTAACCGTAGCGTCAATATTTAGTAATAATTAAATGTTCTGCGTAGTAACTGCACAAGTTTCAAAGTGAATGTGAAAGAGATGTGGCTACTTGCGTGGAACAGAGCGATTGTTTGGAACGCTCCATCTAGTGGTACATAGAGATCGTTGCGTTTATATTGCAGCCTTTAGGTTGATCGAAGCTGCAGGGATGGTGCAGCGTTTGTTGCGGTTGCCACGCTGAGGGCGTTTTCGGTATTCATACTGTAACTGCATTCAATACAATCTAAGTCAACGGCTCACTCTTATGAACAGCAGCCCCCTGCCTCTGGCATTCGAAGTAAACCCCGAATCACTAAGCTTTTGAGGTGACGACATAATAAAGGTACTATTGAAAGTCTAGATATCTATCTACTAATATAGGTAGGTCCTATCCTGTCAAAGTCAAAATCATTTATTGCATATAAGTACACTTGGTACATTTATACACGTCATATTTTTTTTATCGACTACCGCTTCCTAGGTGTTAACGCTGTGAAGAAGAAACGGCGCAACAAACTTCACGCGACACATCTTTTAAAAACCAAGTTTGCATACAATTAATAAAGATTTTGCGAAGCTGAATTAACATTAGTACCAGGCATCTTTGTCATTCAAATATTCGTTTATTTTATAATAGGCTTTCTTATTTCTATAGGCTTCTATGTCACCAGTGTAATTAATAACCACAGATGATCAGAGAGAACCTTCTGTACTCTCTTTACTTAGTCTGGAAATACTCTGCGCAACACGGATGGGAGGGAGGGCGTCGCCACGGCAACTCTCCACGCAGCAAGGGCTCACTGCAATTCCCGGGTCTGGAAAACCTTGTCCCAATACCTAGTGTTTATTCATGCTACGAGCTCCATCGATCCGTCAGCGCAGCGAGCCCGGGCTTTGATAGGTATCTGTCAGAGTGCACGGAGTGATTGTTAAACCTTCGATGCGAATCATTTATTCGAGCGACTGCACTTAATTAGGGAAGCTTTTAAAGTTTTTAATAATATTTATTGCACAGGTAAAAGGCAAAACAACATAAACTAAATGTCGTACAATATGTATAGGTACGGAGGATTATTTTTTCCTCATCTTTGCGTTTTACGCGAATTAGATTTACCTACGCGGAATCTGATTTAGATGAATTAGTCAATCGATTATATTAACGTCTACGGTTTTTTTAAATTAATACCAAAGCGCAAGTGATTAAAAGCGAATTTAGCGAAACGATAACTTGACGAATGTAGTAGATATTTGGGGAAATAAAAATTTGATAAATGTCGTAGCTGTTTCTTGTTTCGAAGTAGATTTTTGTTGCATCTATAACCTGTCATCGTACACTGTTAGAATCAGGAATCATTTGTGCGTGAGGTGGGGAGGCGCTTAAGAGATGTTGGGTGTGATCCCCAGTCCGAGTCGTACCTGGTTCAAAGGTTATCCCTGGCCATTCAACGTGGCAACGCTGCCAGCGTCATGGGCACCTTTGAGCCAGATACGATTCACGGGGGCATCTTCGATTAGTTAAGTTTTGAGATATACATTCCTAATTTTAAATGTTATGAAATTAATGGAATTAATTAATCATTTAAATCTTATTCTGACTGGGCAGACTGTGGGCCGTCAGGCTTGGATGGAGCTCTGTCCGCAATTCCTCCTGCTTTATGCCTGTCGTCCTAAAAGTGACGAGTCCAAATGATACACCAAGATTGCTCCTAACTATAATTAGACCCCAAACGCTTATCCGAATAAGTCACGTGATCCGTTAGATATTACAATGTGGCTCGACGTTCGTACTCATTCGACATATATAATCCGAAATGCTTACAGAATAGGCAGTAGTAGTACCCAGGAAAGAGTTATTTGATTAGATATACAGTCAATGATTTTGGAAAAAGGAAGAAGTTTCAACGAAGACAATGGCCAGCAGTAATATGGGAAATAATAATTGTCCCGTGTTACTACTAGATCGAGCCGTGGTAGCCTGGTTGGTTGTGCACTCGCCTCATGTTCATGAGGTCGTGGGTTCAAACCCCGCCCGTACCCATGAGTTTTTCGAAACTTAAGTACGGTTTATTGACGTGTGAGTGACGACCTCTGTGGCGGAACGGGTAGCTCTCGGACTGTCACGCCGGAGGTTGCGGGTTCGAATCCCGCTAGGGGCAAATGTTCGTATGATGAATATGAATGTTTGTACCCAAGTCTTGGATGTTTATATATTTATTTAAGTATGTCTATCCGTTATCTAGTAACCATATCACAGGCTCTGCCTAGTTTGGGACTAGATAATTGGTGTGAATGTCTGAAATATTTTATTTTTTTATTTATTTTTATTTATAAATACCACAGGCTTTTCGGTGAAGAAAAAATAGTAAGTAAAACCTGCATACGCCGAAGAAAAAATTCTGGCGCGTATGTGAAGTCCACCAATTCGGTTTGGGGCACCGTTGGTGGTCAGGGGTTTGGCACAAAAGATCCTGAAGGGTCGAAGTGTCGCCAGGTCTTCCTGGCCCTCTAAGAAGATAAGATAATAAGATACTACTAGATCAGAGAGTCATAACTCCCTGTCTTTTGTTAAGTGTATCATCATTAGCCAAATACGTCCACTGCTGAACATAGGCCTCCCCAATAGAATTCCACTTTTGGTGGGATGTCCAATTGCCAGGCGGATTGGTGATTGCAATAATCATAAAAATGATAGCCGATAGAATGGACAGTCCTCTGGTGTGGATACTCACCCAGAGGACTAAATCACTTTTAGTTATTAAATACTAACGTAATTTAAGTCTTTACTAACACTAATGGATGTATGTTGTCTTTAAAATAAATAAATTAAATAATGACAGGAGAACGCTGCTGCACATCCCTGGTGCAATCCCTTAACGACATCCACAGGAAATAGTGGTGGTCCTATTCTAAGCCGGGAACCACACGGCAATAGCGATCAGAGTGCATAGGTACACGGTTTAAAGTGCATGACTTTGAGAACGAATCTTTAACCTCACGAATCTTTGACCTTTCTCAATTTCAAGCATATGTGACTCAGCCGCACCCCCAGGCACAGGTAGTAATGCAATAAACCAGCAGTGCCTGACGTAAGGCTGTGTATACACATGTCAGGTTGTGTGCAATTGGTAACTGTTCTGATAAAACATCTTTTAAGCGATTAAAAGCTTTTTAAAAGGGTTTATAGCGTTCAATTATACTGCAACCAATTAGCCCGCTAGTAGATTTAAATTTAAAAAAAAACTATCAGTCTTTTAAGCTTGTTTTAGGGTTCCGCCAAAATGATACCCTTATAGCGAAGTTTTTTTGCCGGTCTGTTTGTCCGCCATTCTTAGATGTAAACTGCCTGGCAATGATGGATAACATTAACATTTCTTATTAAATTGTTCCCCAATAATTGGCGTTCAATGGGGAAGGTCTATGTCCAGCAGTGGACGTCTAAGAGCTGATATGATGATGGTGCAAACAGTATGTTCGCCGGATAACTCAAAAACTACTGGACTTATTAAGCAAAAATTTGAACATACCATACTCATACATGTAGAATTGTGTAGAAATGAATCTTTTTTTTGTAAATATTTTATTATTTGACATAATATTTCAGGAAAGTTCTAAAAAAATATATTTCAACAACGCCAGCCAACGAGGTGGTTATTTCTCATGAAGGTTGTATTTTATAGAGACTTACGAAATTTTATTATTATTATATATTCTTTATTGCACAAATTTTAAAAGTAAATACAGTTACAAATTTAAGTAATTGTTACATTTTAACACTTATGTAAAATGTAACCGCTTACCGTGTCAGTCAACTGTAGGTATACATCTTTGTGTGAATGCGGCTTGGAGGAAGGAAGCCTAAATCATATATTTTTAATTGTCCATTATATGATCATTCTTATATATATATATATGACTCATTACATTCATTTCCTGTAAATATGATTTCTTTGGTAAGATTATTTTGTTGACCCATCGAATTGTAATATTTTAGTGTCATTTATTAATAGAAATAGAATTAGATTATAATATTTTACATTTCATACTTTTAGTTAGGTATCATCGCTATCAAAATTATACCGACTATTTGACTACTATTTAAACTTTACAGAAAATAAACTTGACTCTGGCATAAATGCAAGATACTATTGCCATAAGGGATAAAAAACTGTAAGTACCTACATACTACATCTTCATTACTGAAATATTTATACGCCTTGCTTGTTTTATTTCTGCTATCCGCTCGCCAACTTTATAAAGGGAAAATGAAAAAGTTTGCTAAATGCAAACGGTTGCATTAACATTTCAAAAAGGAGACAATATGCGGAAGTTGGCTTTGGCAATGTGCTCGCAGATCTAGTAAACTACGAAGTGCTACGGGCGCTTTGAAAGTCATGGAGCGTGCAGATCCATCCGCTTTTGACCGCCTAATTGGTCTAGTAGCTTGGAATTCAAACTCGAACTAGAGGTCGTGGGTTCGATTCCCGGTAGGGACAGACAACATAAAAGGAGTATACATTTAGAAAGTGTATTATTGCCGTGTGGTTTCCGGTAGAGTAGAATAGGACCACTCCAACTCTTCCCGTGGATGTCGTACAAGGCGACTAAATCAATACATTATAGAACATCATCAGGCCTCCCCAACCCGTCTGGCCAGCGCGGGGAGTGTAGGCCAAATCCTCCGTCTGTCTCCGGCAGATGAGAGAGGGTTGTACTCCTGCAGTGGAAACAAAAATAACCTGATGATGATGATAAGTGTATTATTTGAAACTGCTTTTCTCTCCATAAATACCCAGTTCTGTTGGTGACTTCACCACCGACGCCAGTTCCTCAATTGGCCCAAAAAAGCGTAAACGCTGTAACCCAAACCCATTGTCATTCCCCTTTTTTGCAAAGTCTACGTCGAATGGGTCACGTCTTTTCGATTAACCGTAGAAACACCATTCGACGTAGATTTTTTCATCTGATTCCGAATTTGCAATAAAAGAAGACTGATTTTTTTTATTGTTGGTGGGTTAACGCTTGACCTCAATTCATCACTTGCCATCAGGTGAGCCTAAACCTCAGCCTAAGGTGGAGCGCGCTTACCCAGAAGATGCCTATCTCTCTTCCTTTAAAAAGATGCAAATTGTACTTGTCCGAAAATACTCAAGCAGACAGGGAGTTCTATTCCTTAGTAGATCGCATTATGAAGGAGGAAGCAAAACGCTTCGTGCGAGAGCGTGGTATGTCTACTACATAGACTTCTGGGTTCTAGCTAGATTATTAGCTTTAACTTTATTATAATCAATTTATTTCAAGTAAACCAATTCTTTTAACTACATAAGTTTTTTTTTATAATAATAATACTTAATATTTATTTAAATCGATATATAAGGATGAAGTCACTCCCCACGCCTGGTAGTCCGACATTGGTGTTGATTACAGCGTTTACGCTTTTTTGCGTCGACATGTAATTAGACTGTTAGTTTACACTGCTACGCTGTGCGTGTCCTACAATATGCTTTGCGTAGCCGCATAGCAGTGTAAAAGCAGCCTTAGTCATTATCAGTTTAGATGTGCTACGCCGCGCGTGGCGCAGAAATTTCGATTTAAATTAGCGTAGTCGATAGCCATGTTAGCTAACATGGAATTTAGGAATTTATATCTAACTTACACCGTTAGATATAAAATCTTAGATATAATAGGATAATTTATTTATAAGTATAGGTATTCTATTTCCGAAAATTGTAATTATACCTACTGTAATGTTACAATTACGGAGTACAATTGTGGAAAGATGAATTGAAGCTCTCGACATTGTTCAGTGTTATTATTGGTAGTAACAATATTTGTCCATAATCAAGAGTTCTCCTTATGATCTACTTACATATTCTTATATACTAACTTAAACAACACCATGTCATACCATGAAGGAAATTAATTTTCGCACCTCATACATAAGTCACCTCAAAGTTTTTACCTTCATGATTGACACTAATTGGTTATTAGATCAAGAAGGTAATTAAATTAGATAACAGATGAGTCATCTGTTGCTGTAATGTTGGGATACAATTAGTGTTAATCATGAAGGTAAAAACTTTCAGGTAACTTATGAGGTGCGAAAATTACTTTCCTTCATGGTATGACCTGTGTGAATAGATAATTAAATCAAGTCAGTAAAAGACAAATAATCTCACGTACTGTTATAATATATTTTTTGTCTTTTACTGACTTTATTTAATTATCTATTGTCAAGTTGTGCTATACCACAATGCAGCCATCTCCGTTGTTTTAGTTGGCGAAGAAGAAATTATTAGAGGTTCTATCCCCGGTCATCTCTTGTTCTAATGGGTTTCTCGAATCCTACATAAACACATTTACTGACTATGCAAACAGTAAAGAAAAAGAAAACGAGGAAATCCACACTGGATGCACCACGTCCATAGGAGTTACCACAGTTCCCCTATACGTGGTCCCCTGGTCACACCTCCGTCAGTCCATACAAACGAACACATTTAATTACCAGCCTGTCTGTACACGTTTTCTCAGTAGTATTCTCTGTCTATAGTATGTAAGTATATTGCTAATGCCTCACGTTAGCCTCACGTTAGCCAGTTAGCAAACTTCAAGCCTGTACAAACGCCTGGATAAATTAAGTGAAACCAAATATCGGTATCTATTTAGCATATTGCTTCTACTCTAAGGATGTTGCTTCCACACAGTGTTTGCACTATACGGGGATGACCGTGTCGTGCATGGCGACAAAGGCTCTGGCAAAATTACCAGCAGCGTTGCAGCCCAGCGGCGACACACGCAAACACACCCCTTTCCAGTCCGGACACACACGGCTGCGCTCCAGCGGTGACGTACGTAGAGTTCAGTCTTTCCACTGGAGCTAAACAAAAACACACACACGGCTACGCTCTCTACGAGAATTCGTGAAAGATTGATGTCGTACACCGTCCTAAATTTAATTTTAGGCTAAGTCATTTTGTGTTGTCTTGCTTATATTGACTACATATTATTATTAATTATTGCTTGACATTTATGATGATTACACTGACTTTTAAATTAAATGTATTATGACATTTGACTTTAACATGAAACTCAATAGCTCTTTGACATCTTGTATGCTAATGTAATAATTGTGATTGTGAATGTATGAATTTTATTTACTATATTTTTTTATAGTAAATTTGTAGTAAATAAAATTATTGAAGCGTTGTTTGTCTATGATTTTTATTTTTATTATTATTCTTTTATTTTCGAGGTTTTGTTGTGTCACTGAATACATGTATATATAATCTATCTATCTTAATTTAGAGGCAGCTGTTAGCTATATATATATAGTGTATAGCTCAAAAGTTAGCACATTGAAGTGGCAATAGGCTGGTCACAGCTGTCGAAGAACCGATTACCGCTAAACGAGGAGACCGCGACTGGGCAAGAGTATTGTGGGACACCCCCTGGCTAGATGAACCACTTATCTGCCTAAGGCGGCTGGCAGTGACTGGATGAGAAAAACCGAGGATCGGGTTCAGTGGCGCACCTTGGGCGAGGTCTATGTCCAGCAATGGACTTTTTCTGGCTAATGATGATGGTGATATCCGCGCCGAAGAAGTCGCGGTATATACGAGTAAGCTAGTAAACTTCACTTCACTTCGATAGCGAGAATGGACAATATACGATTTTTCAGGAGAGCCAAAACAATGTTGGAATAACTCTTTGTTTTTAATGAAATTTAAACGATAGTCAGAGGTTTCTTAGATTTTCTAGATCTTTAACGATATGAACTTTGATATTTTATCTCTTACACTAATTGGTATTGGCGGTATCGATATTGTAACTGTTACAATGTAAATGCGGACCTAGCCGTTTTGTTCCCGGCTTAGAATGGGGCTACCCCCAATCTTGCCGAGGGTGTCGTCAAGACGACTAAAGGATTGCACCAGAGACGTAGCATCGTTCTCCTGTGTGTATTAAGCTCATTACTGCGATCACCAATCCGCCTGCCAAGCGTGGTGGTTTGGCAAGTCGTCCAATGGACAGCTCTACAAAAGTGATATTCTATTGGAGGCGCTTACCCGTGACATAGACTTCCCTACTTACCGCATCTTATTTTATTTGTTTATACATCTCGTCCGTCTGCTACTAAGATTTGAATGATGCTAAGGAAACGTGTGTTATTCATAAATAACAATAAAACACTTTTAGGCACAACATCCAAACATTTAATAACAGCAAGTACTTACGGTTTATTGAATACATTTTAGTTCATATACATACAATGTTAAACAAGTTTACATATAAATAGTAAAATTTAAATAGGTCTTTTATAAAATAGAGACTACGAAAAGATCACTCCCAGACAAAGGCAATATCATGCATGACAAAGGCAAATTTATATTTTATAAACATAATGCAGAAATTGAAACGAAACGAAACGTGAAGTAACTAGGGTTGCCATCCGTCCGGGTTTCCCGGGATATGTCCTGGTTTACAGAACGTCCGGGGAACGTCCGGGTGGGGTTTCATTTGTAGTCTGGGTTTTAACTCGTCCCGGGCCGGGACGAATAATCTGTTTTTTTAAGTATTTTGTTAAATACATATTTAGTCTAAAAATGTATGGAAATAGATAAAAAGTTGATTTATAACAATTAAAAGTATATTTAAAAAAAAAAGTACCTATATACATTCACATCTAGGGAGATAAAATAAACAATTTTCTAGATCACATTGAACGTGTATTACCACCCGAGCCGAAGCCGAGAGTGACAAACTTGCAATCTATGCATTCTTTACTGCCTCCCTTGATGTGTATACAATTTTACGTGCCTCTAAGGGAAGAAAACGGTACCTTGGCCCAAACATATTTTTGAGAAAAAGAAAAACGTTAAAACTCTTTTTACTGTTCACAGCTTCCATTCAATTTTGACTCTAGGAGGTCTTTGAACAACATGTACTTACATCTATTATAATAATCGTATACTTATCGACAATCACTGCTAATAACTAGACAGTCTAGGCCAGACTGGAAGATTGAGCTTATAGCTTCAAGTCCAATTACATCGCTCTCATTCCTACTCAAATATAGGAGCACCACACTTCATCAAAATTTTTATACGCTTATCTAAAACACATATAGGTTACACTAAAAATACAACAGAGATTTTCTATTATAATCTCCTATCTGTATTACTAAAATGTATATCTTATCTTATAATACGTCGACCCTGTGTGGGATCTTTGTGTCCATATCTATACAGTGCTTCCATCTCCTATGATATAAATTACACTGCATATTAATTACTGTAAAGTTTAAAATAGACATATAGATAATTTTTTTAGTATTATACAGACGGATTATGAAATAAAAAGTTACAAATTAATAGAAAGTGCACAAGGAATCGATAATAGCTTCATCCTTCTTATAACCTAAGTACGTTTTTGGTGCACAATAAAGCATGTTCTTTGATTTCGTTATACTAAGAAAACCAATTACCTCGAAACTTTTCAAAAATGATTCAGCAGTATGAAACTATTTTTCGTGCTCCTTCGTCTGCGAAAACCGCTATGTTGCATGCTATCTGAGACAGTCAACAGAAAAATAATTATTTCAAACCTGGATAATATGTATTTATAGAAAAACTATTTTTTATGTGATTTATCGCTTTTCGAAGTATAATGGCGATATAGTCGATACGGCCATAGTTCATATACTCGTCTCGTTATGCAATGGAACTACGTACATATATAATTCTTATCACAACTGCAGTTCTATTAATATACATGTCAATTAAGTATATCCCACTCAATACTACAAATTGTCAGAAATTAAATAGATATTGGGCCTGATTCTGAAGGCACACATTTAAAATTTGACAGCTCTAAAATTGGTGTCGTCTTTATCTTCATAATACTGTGTGACAAGGATAGCAAAAGTTTTAGTGCTGTCAAATTTTAACATTGTGGCTTCAGAATCGAGCCCATTAACTAAATTAAATAAACATAAAACTAATAGGCAGTACCTTAAAAATGTAATGAGTCAGAATGAGAAGGTTCCAGTTACAGATCATATCCATAACTAATAGGACCCTTGTCATTGTTACCCCTTCAATCAGCCTATGTTCATTCCATGACATAGGATATGTGTATGCAAAATTTCATGGAGATCGTTTTAATAGTCGTGCCGTAATAACGTAACAAACACTCATTTTCGCATTTATAATAATAATTGTAGGTATACATCGTTATGCTTATGTATGATAGAATAAGTAGATTTTGAAATGGCATATTATTAAGTGAGCTATGGGGAATGTCCATATTTCTATTACTTACTGTATGTGCTTAGTTCATATAGTATGAATGACCAATACGATATCCCGGGAATCCGAAACAATTTTTTGAGTAAATCGCGAACAAAATCACGAAATACCTATCCATATTAGATAAACATTTCTCGCTTACACTATCTAATTCTGTTCCCTGGTACATTATTGTAATAAAAAAAGGATATTAAATTAAAGGGAAAATCTATACATACTTATAATGAAAGAATAGAAAAAAAAGGAAAAGCGAATCTGTACAATTAAGTAAAAAAAAAAAATCACTGCCCGGAGATTACTTAAGACCAGTAGACTCCAAAAATATATTTAAAAACTTTCGTGTCTGTCTGTATGTATGTACGGGCTAATCTTGGAAATTACTGAACAGAATTTGACGGCGTTTTCACTGTTTAATAGCTTTGCGTTCGGGCCACAATCTGGTATTCGATAATTAGTGGCTCTGTATTATATCGGTCATCGTCGACAATGTCAGTATCCAAGTTGGTCAGGAGTATGTCTACCTAGGACAGACAATACAGTTGGGTAGGATCAATTTTGACAGGGAAGCTGACAGAAGAATCCAGTTAGGCTGGGCAGTATTCTGCGTCAAGTCTTCACGTCGCTCATTGCACAATGTATCAAGACAAAAGTCTTTATTCAGTGCATCCTGCCTGTGGAGACGTGGACACAGACGGTGGGCCCGATCCACAAGTTTCAAGACCCTCAGCGACCTATGGAAATATCTATGCTCGGGGTCTCTATGAGGGATATGATTCGTAATGAGGAGATCCAACGAATAACGAAGGTGACCGACATAGCCGAAAGAATTAGTAAACTGAAGTGGCAGTGTGTGGGTCACATCTGTCGTAGTACCGAAGGCCGTTGGGGCAGACGAGTTCTAGAGTGGAGACCGCAGATCGCCACGACGCCCCGCCGCCAGGTGGATTGACGGCCTGAAGAAGGTGATAGAAGCGGCTGGATCCGTAGGACAGAGGACCCGGTGTGGTGGCGTTCATTGGGGAAGGCCTATGTCCAGCAGTTTGACAGATATTTTGTTGTATAGTTAATTGTATATGCAAAATAGATGTAAATAAGGGAGAAGTATAGGAGGGGAAGGAAGTCGGATGGGAAAGTAGAGAGGGAAAGGGAGGGGCAAGTTGGGAGGAGGAGGGATAGTAGGAAGGAGTTAGGGGAGAAGGAGAGGAAAGATGAGGTCGAGGTCAGCGGGAATGAGAGGTGATAGGACAGAAGGGGGCAGTGGAAAATAAAGGGCGGAGGAAGGGTAGGGGTAGGAAGCGGGAAGGTGTTGGGGAAGGGGTTTTCAACGCGGTGGGAAGGGAATGAGGAAGGAAAGAACGAAGGGGGTATGGAAAAAGGGAATGGGAGAGTGGAAAGGGAATAAATATCACGTGCGATATATTTTTTTTTAAATAAAATAAATCTCATTACTTTTTACATAATATTAAAACATAAAAATAAATAAATATGATAATCTTTTTTATTCATGATAGATAAACATGAAGAATGCCAACTTTAAAAACAAAACATTAATTCTGTGGTCCAACGGGCGGAACCACGCTAATTTTATGTATATAAATATTTTCAATGCATAACCAGATTAATAGATTTCTTTTAGTATTTAGTAATGCATAATAATGTGTAATGTTAAGTTGTCCAGCAACAGCTAGCATATAAAAAAATAAAAAACAAAATTGGGCTGCATTTAAAACTAGTACACATTTAGGTGGTTTATTTAAATTGTGTTAATTGAACTTCAATCTTTATATAGTTATTAAAAAAATAGCTTATAAGTATATCTATTTTTATTACACCCTACTCTACATATGACTGTCAACAGCATAAAACTGAACACTGCGACAAGACACAACATGAATACACAACACGACCCGGATTATTGAGCTTGCCCGGCCTGGTACGGCACAGGGTCTGCTGGATAGATCAAACTGTGACAGTCCAAGCATAAAGGATCCAGAATGTGCAGTAGGTATAGAGTTACAGAATCGGAAACTATACCAAAGATAATATATTACTACAGGTCAGGTGTTTCAAAGTTTTTAACTTCATGATTGACACTAATTGGTTATTTAATTAGATAACCAGTTAGTGTCAATCATGAAGGTAAAATGTTGCAGGTGACTTATGACAAAGGTAATATATTACTACAGGTCATACCATGAAGGAAAATAAGTTTCCTTCATGGTATGACATGGTGCAAAAATTATTTTCCTTCATAGTTATGACCTTTAGGTACTACCTAGTTGCTCGACCATTATATAAAAAAAACACAACTTAGATTTAGGGATTTTAGGGAAATTAAAGTAGTATGAAATTGACGATATGTGACCTCGGAATAATAAATAATAAATTAAAATCGCAAGAAGTAAATGTCCATATGACTTTGGGAAAATTTAAATATTGAAATTATAAGACACCACCTTGCTGAACCCTTTAGAATGGAGTGCCACAACCGATCTAACGGGTTAACACTACAATATAATTGACAAACAGTATTAATCTTCTCTGTGGCATATATGTGCACTCCTAACTCCTACTTTTATTAAAAAACATAATGAATTTTTTATTACAATTTATTATTTACGAATAAATCATAATATAACTTACAACTAGGTACTAACTACTAATGACTAGTAAACAAAATAATAATAATTTTAGAGACAATCCATTTTAACAGTATTACTCTGCAAGATTACTAAATATTGAAGTAACTTTACACAAAAGCAGATTCTCAAAAGATTATGGTAGATACCTATGTATGTGTGCTATTTATTAAATAATTATGCTTCATTCATAATTATCCTTTAATAATGAATAATTATGTAAAAATCTAGAGGGTATCTACCTATTGTCCTTAATTGTAACTTCATGGAATGCAAACAAATACTGTAACGCTATAGTTCTCCTCTTTAAAAAAAAATAAACATATTATTTAAAAAAAATGCATTTTTTACTACTAATTTCCTTTTTTACTACTAATTTTTATAGACATAATTATAACTAAGAACACTTACTACAGTTAGTGATAAAGATAAATCATCACTGATTACGATGATTATGTTACATTCTTCTTTACTTTGAGACCCTTTCAACCAACCCAGTTTTTAAGCAGGCTATACAATACACAGTTTTCCTTATGTATAGACAAGTATGAGTAATATACTTATATTTTGAAAATAATATAGTCACACATTAACATACACTTGATAAAGTATTAATATTACTGTATTATACTGATAGTAACATTAGCTACCAAACGCCACAAAACAAAGTTTAAGGTTTCCGATCTTTGGTGAAAAGATCAATCTTACAAATCGATTCGAATTGTGGGAGTTGAGATCGATCCATGAAAAAATCGGGGGACAAAACATCGATCTGACGAAAATCGATTCGATTTTCATACAGGATTAAGAAAACCTGCTGCATAACGATTCTATTATATTTTTCCGCCCATTCTTCTAAGCTTAATTAAAGAAATAATAAAGTACACTATTCAGTAATCACTTCACTTACTCACTGTTCTCAGATTACTCAATCCAGCTCACTGAAGGAATAGGACACCATAATCGTTTAACCAATCACATAAGGTAAACTAATAAATTAATTACATTGAATACAGTCAATCCCCTGGCACTGTCTGTCACGTGTTCTTTAAACTGCCGCTGGAGGATGGAGGGAGCAACAATCGATCTCCGATCTCTCCATTTTGTGACGATCTTGGATCGATCTAGCCCTCCGAAAGATTGATTCATAAATCGAAAATCGAACTGACAAAATATCGATTTTCGATAAGATCGGATCGAAATCGAAAACCCTAGTTTAATAAACCCTGTAGAAAAGAGAGCTTTGAAATAAACACGATATATTCTACGCTACGATACAATGCAATTACATATACACGACATTCATTTTATTCGGTCACTTAAATCTAGGGATACTATTTCTAAAAATTACTTTGGTAACAGCTTATAGAGAAATGTAGATACTACTTAATTGATATATTTCCTGAACTATTTTGAAATAAGTACTGAATAATCTGTATTTACACAATTTCTTACTGTAAGTACATACGTATATAACATCCAGTTCACAATTTGACTTAGGGCGGGCTTTTAAAATTAACTCCAAGCCATGATTATAACTTTTTTCCACATACTTCATATCTGTTATTGTCTCCACTTCAAGTCAAGTCTTCAGGCCAAGATGTCCCGTCCCGGTACAGCTGTGTAGAGAAAGCGTTTCTTGGGAGCTCTATGCACGACAGAAATGGACCGAAAGCGAGGTTGATTTTTATTGAAAATTGGGGGCAAATACTTAAATTATAAAAAAACCTATTTAATCGACCTTAATACACAACACTAGAGAATAATTTTTATTACAAAAATGGATCACTAATTGCAGATCTATTACAAAATAATGGCTTTAAATGTTAAACAGCCAGTAGGTAAAGGACGTAATTCTGTTTCGTACATATAACATGCAACATTTTAACAACTTGCCACATCTCTTTATGCACCCTCCAAGGCCACTTTTATCAATAACCTCGGTTTTGAAAACCACAATTATATCTCGCAGTCATTGAGAAAATTCTCACTTAATATAATTATTAAAATAAACAACAAGTAGAACGACTCTAGCTTTCCCGCTTTTTTGCCTGATTATTTTTGGGGTTCCAGCATAACAAATAATCTTATACGGTAGATAACTCGAATGCTGCTGGACCGATTGAGTAAAATTATTGGGAAAATTATGAAAAAAACAGTTTTTTTTAATGGATACTTAAAAATGAAACTGAATTGACGGAATTCGATAAACGGTATACGTATCGCAGGGAAATGGCGCAAAACGTTTTCAAGTCACCCCTTCTGATTTAGCAACCCAGACGTCCGAACGCCCAACGGCACCGCCCTAGGCCGCCAGAATTAGCGATAACTCGGGAGATGGCGTAGAGGACCATCTTAATATGCCATTACACTAGGAATTTCGCGGATTTACCGAATATGTTGAGGGTTTTCATGAAATCACAAAATTAGTTTAGGGAAATGACGAAATTGACATTTCTGAGTGTGAAAGAAAAAAGTTTCGGGAAAACATGGGATACGTTATTTCCTAGCGACATAATATAGTATACCAATAGGAAAGTTGTTACAAGTACTTACCTAACTTATTTAAGTACCAGGCCGCGCTGATTGAATACTTTTGTCTCTAGACATTGTGGTCTGAAAGTCTCGTTCCGAATATCCTTTAAGTACATACGAGTATCCTTCAATCGGCATATCAATAGTATCAACTCACATCCAACAAACTTGCATAAGGTGTAACGGGGCAATGAGGATCAGTCACGTTTTTTTGTTAAACATGCAGATATTTAGCGCTAAAAACCCAATAAATACTAAGAAAAAATTATTTGAATCTGATCAAAAATGAAGAAGATACAGCAATTTCAATGCAACAGCTCCAAAAACGGAAGTGACGTCATCCGTCGCGCACACAAGTGCAGTCTGCCGTAAACAAAACACGTGCTACACCGCTTTGGCGAATGAAATCCGAATTAAAAAAAGGGCGAGAACATCACGCGCGGGTTGTAACAAGTTACGTCGAAGTACAAAGCGCGCGCGTTTCGAAAAGTTGCGTTAAATAAACTTTAATAAGTTCGTCATTTCTTAATGGATTTTAATAATTTAAAAAATAAAATACTCTGATATTTATAGCGCATACTAATTAAAATTCAAAAATCTTATTAGGTTAATGATCCTCATTGGAACTAGGAAATTTGAACCTGCACTGCGACTAGGGGTAGTGACAATTGCCACAGTACACCTTATGCATATAATAATAAAGCTCACGTCAGTCTTCTATCTCTGCAGCTTAGCTACACCACCGAATACAACTGATATCTATCAATCTTTACGCCCGCCCGCCGCATGGCATTTTTCTTAGAATGTCATTTTTACACTTTTCTACCCAATATTTTTTATTAATATTGTCCCGTCATGTCTGTTTCAGCAATATTTATTAACATAATTTTTTTTAAACGTTAATAATACCTACATTTAATACAGTTTTAGCGAACACACACTGAGGTATAGGTACATGTTCGAAAACTCGAATACCGATATTTTTAACTTCGGGAAGTTTTATACTAAGTTTAAACACACACATAGTCAAACTTATAACACTCCTATTTTTTCGCCGTGGGTTAAAATTTATAGGATGTGTAGTTGCTAAGAAAAACTTACTTACTGTAACATACAGATATACTTATACATTGAAATTGTTATTTTTTGCTTCCGTCCAGGTCCTATGGGGGTAGGCAGAGACGACGTTTCGCCACTTTGCGCGATTCTGACACACCTCACTGGCCTCACACACATCCATCAACCTTTTCATGCACATAAATAAAAGGACGTTACCAATTTAATTTTGAACGTCCTCCTAGGACACGTTTTTACAAAGCGATCTTATAGCGCTCGTCAAAGATTTGCTTACATGTGAAACACGATTTATTGTCGTCAAACGCAGTGACATAAGTTTAGCAATTCTTGGTATCCACGAAAGTTATTACTAAATAATAAATAACTGACTCTCAGTTATTTATTATTTAGTAATAACTTACTCTCTCTTTCGTGGACCCAAATGCGTAATAAGATGACTTATTTATTACTCATTACTCTCTTCCTGAATTAGACCAAGCACTATTAGGGTAATTATTTTCGTTAGGCCAAGCATTCTTCTGTGACTCAATTTCCTGATATAACTGAGCTTGATTCGTAGCAGTTGATGTAGACTGTTTACTTTGGATGCTCTGGTGATACTCGCGTCGTGGTTGTTGGAGCCAGAGTTGATGGTGCGCCTGCGCGGTCCAGCCATTGCCTTGTTGGTAAATAAATTGAGCCTGTTGTTGGTTTTCATTACACTTGTGGTAACCCTGGTGGTTGGTGCTTTGCGTTAGCTGAAAATAATAACCATAAGTAAAACAAAAAAGTTACGATTTTATCTAGAATCTATGTGACAAGAGATCACAAAAGACAAGAACGAAAAAAACAGAAAAGAACGTTTTTAAATCCTGGCGCGCACTAAGCGATGGGGTACGGACACAGGAAGCCTGCTGCCGCGGTTGCTTCAAGGCTTACTTTCCGAATGCTTAGCTTTGACATTACAATACCGGTGAATCATACTAAAATATTCATACGTAAATAAAATAATAATCTAGGTATAAATTTATCGCTATTATTGGTTACAAAACCCTGAAACAAAGCTTTATCTTTAAATTACATATTAGGTGATTCATATGCAAAAGTGAATTATATAAAATATACCTACTTATTCCATTATTTAGGTTAAAAGTAATTAAAAAGAAAGATAAGCTTGTGCAAGGTTTTCTTGTCGTTTTCAATTGTTAAGCTTATGATTGTTGATGTGGGTATTAAATAGTATAAAAATAAATAAGAAGGACTTGTTTATTTGACAACAAACCCTATGGGAAGCGCTATCCGGATTTCTGAACAAAATTCCAGAAATCCCCTTATATATATTTATTTACATTATTTTCTTTAAAAAATCTTCAATTAGTCCACACTAGTGAAAATTATTCCTTAAAAAATAAAGACTGCCTAATTATTTGTTTATATTTGATTTTATAAAGAAAACAATGTAAATAAATAGATAAGGGGATTTCTGGAAATTATTCCAGTAAACCCCTTTGCGTGGCCTTTGAGCACCGGAAGGGGATTTCTGGACAAAAAGTCCAAAAATCCACTTCGCAGTGGATTTTAGTAGAGGATTATTGGAATAAGCAATTTTATATGGCTTTATGCTTTTACCTGCATCTGCTGCATCTGTTGATTCTGCTGCATCTGCTGCGTCTGTTGCGCCTGCTGCATCTGTTGCGTCTGTTGCGTCTGCTGCATCTGTTGCGTCTGCTGCATCTGTTGCGTCTGCTGCATCTGTTGCGTCTGCTGCATTTGCTGATTCATTGTCATTTTGCTTAAGACATCAATATTTGGCATATGTTTATTTATAACAGACTGCGCCTGCATCACCGGGTGTTTACTGGAAGTCGGTGATGTAAGATGCTCATGCTGGCGCACATATTGTCCATATGATTCTTGAGACTGTCTCGAGTCTTGTGTTGCTTGTAGTTGTGCTATTTGCTGCCGAGCAATTTGGTTAGCTATTTTAGCTGCATAAGAGTTTGGAATTTGTGCCACGTTGTCTTTAGTTACATTATCTGTAAATGTTGCACTCTTCACTGCAGATGGTTCAGTTTGTGTTTGTTTGTTAAACTTTGGTACTTTATTTTCAATTGGCAGAGCTTCCATTCTAGCCATAAACACATTGTGATGCTCTTCGACCTTAGAAAGTATTGTGTCCAATTTAATCTCGGTCTGAGAATCTTTTTCAGTAGCTTTATTATAAGAACTACAAACCTTAAAGATCATTTCTTTGTTTTTTTCGCTAACATTTAACGCTAGCGACTCATTGTCAACATCTTTTTCATTATCTAAATCTATAACTGCTTCAATTCGTTGTTTGTGCTCATTTGTGTTATTGTTTATATCCTCCCTACACTTCTTTACTATACTGGACAATTCGGTCATTGACAAGTTTATTGTTTTGATAAATTGCAGCATTGTATGTTGTTCTTCTGTCACAAGGAACACTTTATCTGTCTGAACTTCCACAATACATTTTTGTACTTGATTATCACTTGTTTCGAAAGTTTTTAGATCATTAATAGCGGAATTTATTTTAATTTTTTTATACTTTTCTCTTTCTGGTGGTGCAATTATTGGTAGTTTATGTTTTATGGATATTTTTTCATTATCTAATATATAATCTTTTCGAGGTTCATTATTACCAGTGGTTTGGATAACGAGATTATTTAATTTTTGTACTTCAATTCGCGATATTTTAATCTGACTCAGTTTTGGATTCGTAGAATCGTCAATTGTTAAGTCATTTATTTTGCTTTGGTTTTTATTCACCGGTTGGTATCTGGTCTTCATTGAGAGGTCTAGCAAACCGTCTGTAGGGTCTATCATTTTCAAACGTTCGTTCATTCTGAACGTTCTCAAATCTTTTGTAGTTTTTACTGATTCCAAAGTTTCGCGTTGTTTCCCAAACTCTTTCGGGCTGGAAATAAACATCATAATATTAATAAATAAAAATATTTTTTACACAATTACGGGAATTACTCATGTTGCAGTTGGTCTCTTGGCCAACTGGGCCTGATTCGACTCCAACCAGGCAGCAAAATGTTTCCAAAACCGACCGCTAAGCGTTTTGGTACTGGAAATTTATTGTACCGTTTCTTTATCATGTTTCGCCGTCCGATGGCGAAATGGGGAAAAATTACATGTATTAATAATAAATGTACCAATATACTCAATTAAATAAATACTGGGCCCGATTCTGAAGGCACACATTTAAAATTCGACAGCTCTAAAATTGGTTTCGTCTTTATCTTCATAATACTGTGTGACAAGGATAGCAACAGTTTTAGTCCTGCCAAATTTTAACGTTGTGCCTTCAAAATCGAGCCCGTCGACTTTAACTTTGAGTGTTCTGCCAGCATCAAAGCGATTAGGCGGCGGTGCCTCTCATCCCGAACATTTCCGAAACGGACCACTTTTGGATGGTTATCTCGCCTATTTAAGTTTAATAAAAATAAATGATTACCCTGGCTAGGTCAGTATCGCAAATGTTAGGCAAATATGAAGATCCATATGGGGCATCGTCACATAACTACAACCACAACAAAAACAATTCACGTGATTTATCTAATAAATAAATTACGCAAACTTCGCGTGTCTGTACATTGAAGATATTTGCAACAAAAAATGGGGGGGGGGGGGGGGGGTTTAAGGATAAGGAACACATTGGAACACATTTCAATCATTTTTGAAAATTTTGTCTGTTGGTCTGTTAGTTTGTGCACGCATCACTTAAAAACTACTGAGCCGATTTTAATGGACTTTTTACAGAAACTACGGCTTAACTCGGAGTAACATATAGGCTTTATTTCATCGCAATCGGTTTGCTCAATCAAAAGTTATGGACATTTTTAGTTATCAAATATATATAGTAGGTAAGGTTGGTATGCAATAACATGGAAGTATAATTTTAATGTTCCATACTATTCAGATTGCGATGAGTTTGGACTACATTTGGAGCTGTGAGTAGGAGTGGACGTGGAAGTGGGAATGGGAGTCGGAGTCGGGGCCGGGGTCGGGAGCGGGAGTGGGCATAGGAGCGGAAGTGAAAAGAGCTACGGATTCTGTAGTCCACGCTAGTGAAGCCGCGGACACAGCTAGTTTAAAAATAAATTAACAGTACTACGCCAAGCAGGACAGCTTACATTAGGTCTTACTCTCGTTTTGAACATTATACAAAGATCAAATTCCGATTTATATTTATTTGCCATAAACAGGGTTGTACATAACAGATTGTCCAAGTTACATGTTACCATAGAACCATGCCTATTTAGATTTAAGAAGAAATGGTTTGACATTAATTAATTTGGATAGCAACAAAAATCTACTGTTAAATCATTTGGACAGCATACATTAATTCCGCATGCAATAAATAAAAATCAGACCCTTGTTCTGCAAAAAAGAAGTTAAAAGAAGCTAATTAAATTTCATAATAAGAATTATATAAATATATACTACACCTATTATTTAAAAAAAATGGCATGCAATGTCATACGATAGAATATACAGTGTCGGATTTGACAACAGACTGAGGCCCGGACCAAGGGAGGGCAGCAAATTTAAAGAAGCGGCAGATTTGGAAAACATTACTGCTAAAGTGAAACAATATAAATAACTAATTCAATTTTATATTTCTAGGTTATTGTAGTGTGTAGTCAAAGGCACAACAGAAGTGAATGTAGGTCACTGTCCGTTGCAACATGAGCGTGACGTAGTTAGAGTAAAATATATATATCATTTGCAATGTAATTAAAAGCTCTTCAAATATAGACATGAACGAGTGAACATCGTCTTATTTCACCCATCACCTACAACCCAAAACCCCCCATATCACATTATAAGTACGTATACGTTATATATAAGCACAATTTATATGTTATAAGATAACGTATACCTATCTGCTTAGAACCAGAGTTATAACTTAATGGGGCAGATGCTAGTGATTACTGGGTCGAGAAATATAAATATCGCTTATCGACATATCGAAACTATATTTTCCCATATTGATTCATGTATTTATGTTTATTTTATAAAAAAATAAAACGATAATTTGTATTCAATACGTTATTTTTTTAACTGTTCGAGTCATAAAATAAATCTTGAGATTTCAACAGTGATTTACATCATTTGCATTATTTTAAGTATTTTAGTTTTAAATACTTCACGATTTGCAATTTTTTTTATTAAAATATTTTATTTACATTGAGAATTGTTTTAGATTAGTAAGAACGTAGGTTTATACAATTGTTAGAATAAGTTAAGATATGTTCGCTAATTAATGTTCGCACACAATATATTGCTATTGAATAAATAAACTTGAAACAATTCATAATAATATAATTGGATTTCACAAAAACGATTCACGTACATTAATAAAAACAATTATTACAAAGAATATAATCGAAATGTAAGTAGGATATTTAGCGACCCAGAAATCACCCAAAAAGTTATTTCTCTGTTTATACCACAATGTACCTTAATCCGGCACTGACTTGACTGACCTGTGCAAACCAAAGTGCATATACAAGCAACTTCAGTAATAAATAACTAAGTCACAGAACAGATAATAGACATAGTACTATTAGTGGACGCTTCTAATTGGTGTTCCATATTTAATAACTAAGCACCTACTGTTAGGTTCGTGGTTAGTTTTTAGAGTGCCTCAAATCAAAACGGATACCATCATACCGCAGTTTTTAACTGTCTGCGTCTATCCGCCGAATAGCTCGATACTTCTGGACAGATTGAACTGAAATACATGGACACAGTTACTTGGGGTACAGTTAGCAGAAACACATGGAGTAAAATATGATGCTGTGTCATACATAAATCATCTAATAAATATAATCGTAAACATCGCGTGTACATCGAAGATACATATTTGCAAAAAAAAATTGGGGGTCTAAGGATAAATAATAGAACACATTTCCATCATTTTTGAAATTTTTGTCTGTTTATCTGTGAGTTTGTGCACGCATCACTTAAAGACTACTGAACGGATTTTGATGGACTTTTCACATAAACATGGGGCTTAACTTAACATTTAGTCTTTATTTTTGGGTTGGGGTTGGGGTTGCGATTGGGATTGGGAGTCTGAGTAGGAATGAAAGTGGGATAGGGAGCGAGCGGAAGTGATAACGGGAGCGGAAGTGGGAACGGGAGCGGATTCTGTAGTCCACGCGGGTCATAGCTAGTCTAAAAAATAGTCTAGTAAACATCACGTGCCTGTATATTGAAGATATTTGCAAAATAAAGATTGGGGGGTCTAAGGATAAGTAACAGAACTCATTTCGATCATTTTTGTCTGTTTATCTGATTGTCTGTTAGTTGATGATGATCCGTCAATTTGTCAAATCCTACTTCAAAATGTTATCAACTGTGGTTGAGCTAATTGATGACGAGATTAGTAATAGAATACTTTTAATAATTTAAATAAATAAAGTGACTCAATAAAAATTAAAGATTTTACTCTATTAAAAAACAATAATTGTAAAACCTAATATGCTGACCCTCCATATGCTACCGATTTGAGTCACTGATAACGATCTCTAGTTACAACTTATGATGATTATATTACCAAGAATGACATTTAATAGTTTTTTTTTCAGAAATGGCACACGTTTACAAGGTGCGGTTGTAAAATCCCAGACGGTCACATTTCCGTCTTTCAACGCTGCAATACAGGAACCAGTGACTACTTCCATATCAAATTATTGGCAGGAAAATGTAGTCTACAGAACATCAGGGAAGAGTATTGAGTTCTCAGCGATTATCCCGACTTTTTCAAGGGAAAGCCCTGCATACAAATACGTATTATGTATGTATGTAAACCCTTGGTTGTACCAAAAAAAAATAACAACAATTAGAAAAGCAATAGCGAAAAGCGGACTTATTCCACTTAGCGATCACTTGCAGTCAACTTTAGAGTAACTGATAGACTAGTACAATGCGTTTAGTACCTACCTTTATAAAATAAGTTTATAAATTTGTTTTACCAATTAATGATTGATTGAAATGTACCAATTAAATACACTTACGCTAAAGTATACATATTATACATAAACATAAATGATACAATATATACATAGGCCATATTAGTACAAATTAGTATTATTATTATCTGTTTCGCTATTTTTCTTCGGTATCCATTTATACCCCTAAAAATGAATCTAATAAATAAAATCGTAACCTTCGCGTGTCTGTACATTGAAGATATTTGCAAAAAAAAATTGAGGGGTCTAAGGATAAGTAAAAGAACACATTTCAATCATTTTTGGAATTTGTGTCTGTTTGTCTGTGCGTTTGTGCACGCATCACATAAAAAATACTGATCGGATTTTGATGGACTTTTCACAAAAACATGGGGCTTAACTTAACTTAACATTTAGTCTTTATTTCATCGCAATCGGCTAACTCAATCAAAAGTTATAGACATTTTTAGTTTTCAAATACATTAGTAGGTAAGGTTAGTGTGCAATATATTGCACATTATAGTATTTCCGTACTATTCAGATTGCGATGAGTTTGGATTACATTTGGAGCTGCGAATGGGGATTGGAGTGGGAGTGGGAGTGGGAGTGGGAGTGAGAGTGGGGTGGGAGTTGGAGTAGAAGTGGGCATGGGCGCGGGCGCGGGAAAAGGGGAGTGGGTGTAGGAGCGGGAGCGGGAGGGGAGCGAGAGCGGAAGCGGAAGCGGGAGCGGAGCGGGAGCGAGAGTGGAAGCGGGAGCGGAAGCGGGAGTGGGAATACTAGCGGATTCTGTATGTCACGCCAGCGGAGCCGCGGGCACAGCTAGTAATAAAATAAAAACATAGACTATGCTAATAATAAGGACCGGCTGCTTACACGGAGCTAAAAGCAGGCGAACGAAAGTCGCTTTGCGACATTGAATTGCACAAAGTGGCGATACACCGTGTGGGATCTCTGGGATCAAGGTGTGATAATTATGTATTAATGAAGGCAACTAATAAAATCTTCAACGTACGTGCAACTAACAATAAGTTTACTTACAACATACCATATCGTCAGCGGAAAGGTAAAAACGCTAAAGCGACACATTGGTCGAAAATGAGTTATATATACCATTCGACTGTATTTTTTCTCTGCGTCGATCTGTCTATATATAGGTATGTTTACCGTTTTTTACCTAACAATTTTTAGATGTTCAGGTGATTTTCGCTGATGCGACATATATCTCGTAAAATAAAAGACCTAATAATGATTCTTTGTATTACATGATTAAGCAGTTATTATACAATCGCATTTTTTTCAAGTTACATAAAAATACTCCTCGTAGAAAACGAGATATTAATTTTTTTTTCGAAAAAAAGACCTTCCTATAAACTTGTCAAACTAGCGCTTTGGCGTTTTTACCTTTCCACTGACAATATTATATCGATACCGGAAAAATCAATTAGTGTAAGGGACAATGACGACTTTTAAAATATTTATATCGAATAAGTTTTTGTTTTTGATGCTATTTACATGGCAGTCAGAGCAAAATTTCTAAGATTTTCTAGACATCTAACAATATAAACCCATATACAAGCTAATTCTGAATTTAACAATATATAAAACTCATATTTGTTATTTTGTCCCTTATGCTAATTCTTTCCGGTATCGATTTCCGGTATTGTAATTACATTCTATACAATATTAGTATATTTACGTCTTGCTGCAAATAAAATGTAATCACTCTACCATTCCAATCCTGACAATCAACTAATAAATACATAATTACTAAATTATACATCAATCATAATTCATAACATTATATACCTTTGGCTATGTAGAGAAGAACTGATCGGCGATGATCTCGAATTTCCCAATGTTTTGTCAGGAGTCAAACTCTTCGCTAAACCAACCCCTTTTGAGAGCGATAAGAGTTGTTCTGCTGCACTTAAATGCAAGTTTTCCTCGTTCACGCACAGTACAGAGTCAACATTATCCATTATATTTTATTCTATGCTCATTATTAATATATTTACAGAATTGTTCCAAATAAAAAATAAGTATTACTAACGCGCGGGATAACATTAAAAGTGTTTAAGTAACTTTACTCTTAAAATCTTCGGCACATAACTTGGCTTTGTTAACACTCGTTTTCGCGCAAAGCAGCGGTCTGTCTAGTCGTAGAAGCGACTTCCCAGTGCGACTGTGCGACTGGAGTGCACCCATGTTTGCATCCCTGGTAGAATACAGGTGTTTTCCCGCCGAAGCTGGCGATGCGCGCGCATGCGTTTTCGAGCTCCGCGGCCAGCTTTTGTCCTCAAACTGGGTTTGGCCGGGAGTCGAGGGTAGAAACGACCGTAAATGCAGAGCGCAAAAACTTTGAAGGTTTACTTTCACTGGCCTGGTAGGAATGGCACAAGCATCAGAAAAAAAGAATATTATATTGACAGGGTTACGAGTATTATCTTTATACGAACACTTATGGGAACACGTTAGACTTATCCTACTAATCCTATCCTACTAATATTATAAATGCGGATGTTTGGATATTTGGATGTTTGTTAACTCAATCATTTGGCACACATAAAGGTTAGGTCCTGGAATAGGACTTAGGATAATTTTAATCCCAAAAAACATCCTATTTCTACGGGAAATATATACAAATTGTAATGTTAAGTTGTCCACGCGGACGAAGTCGCGGGCAACAGCTAGTATGTCATAAATCATCATAAACTGCGCACAAACCGCGCACAACGTCACATTAGTACCAACCAATCATGACATGGCGTGACCATGCCGGACCAATCAGTATTCAGCTCCCTCGTTCGCACACCTCAGCACTTTGACAGAATTGTCTGCTTGCAGAATTATGAACATTAGGAGAGTATATTGTCCTTATTAGTCGATACAATAATAAATAAAATTTCTAATAATAAAAGAAGATTCCCATTTCTGTGGGAATTTTACAAATATACTCGACCAACATGTATAGTGTGTACTCAGTGAGAATAAAACCCACCTCTGGTATCCAGGGCAAACCACAAACTAAGTATTGTTATACTTACATCAAATCACAATTATTATTATTTTTTATCTATATTTTTGTTGAGGCTTGTGACTCGCTAAAGTCAATGCCAGCATCGTAAGGAAACACTAATTTGTCATGTTATTCAGACCTCAGTCTGAAAGATAACGTAATGAACCTATATAATTATTTTGCCTCTACAGATAAGGGGCTGCTCAATATTATATTAATATCGCCATTGTGACCCACGTTATCCCCCAGAAAGTGCCTTCTGTAGGCTGCGTTCTGTCCACACTCCAGTACTATATGTAACAAATATTCAATTTTGTTACACATGTCACATAGCGGTGATTCAACAACTTTCATCAGATGATAGAATTTATTTAAAGAAATGTGACCAGACCGCAACCTGAATGCCAGAATTAGTGCCTCCCTACTTCATTTATTTAAAAGTTACCTTCAGGCACTTGTTTTATTATATTCAGAGGAGAAACAGGAATCCACTACCATTCTTCTTAGTAAGTAGCACTCCGATCACAATGCACCATACCCCGCGAGATTATTTGATTATGACTTATGAAGTTATGACATAAACCTTTCAGTATTTTGTTAGAAGCTTGTTCCACTTTTATTGAAATTTTAAAGTAAATATATTTAGTAACGTCATTATATTTTCACGGCTCGGCTGGCGCACTACAGGCTCGCCGGGCGTTGCGGAGGACCAATAGATACGACATACGTGGCCCGCCCGAACACTAATTATAGAATAAACTGTAATCGACTTATGTCTGTATAAGGAAAAAACATTACATATGGTGAGGGCATTGTGTTGAGTCAGGCTTAACCTGCTGATGGTTATGGTTTAGTTTTTATGTTGCGCTGAAACAAATACATCTAATAAATAAAATCGTAAACTTCGCGTGTCTGTACATTGAAGATATTTGCAAAAAAAAAATTGGGGGGTCTAAGAATAAGCAACAGAACACATTTCGATCATTTTTGAAATTTTTGTCTGTTTGTCTGTTTGTCTGTTTGTCTGTTTGTCTGTGAGTTTGTGCACGCATCACTTAAAAACTACTGAACGGATTTTGATGGACTTTTCACAAAAACATGGGGCTTAACTTAACTTAACATTTAGTCTTTATTTCATCGCAATCGGCTAACTCAATCAAAAGTTATAGACATTTTTAGTTTTCAAATACATTAGTAGGTAAGGTTATTATGCAATATATTGCTTATAGTAGTATTTCCGTACTATTCAGATTGCGATGAGTTTGGATTACATTTGGAGCTGAGAGTAGGAATTGGAGTGGGAGTGGGAGTAGGAGTGGGGGTGGGAGTGGGCGTGGGCGTGGGCGTGGGCGTGGGCGTGGGCGTGGGCGTGGGCGTGGGCGTGAGGGGGGGATTGAGAGGGGGAGCGGAAGCGGAAGCGGGAGCGGGAGCGGGAGCGGGAGCGGAACCGGATCTGGACCGGAGCGGAGCGGGTATGGTACCAGTGTAATTTGAGTGTTTGACCTGGACCTGGACCTGGACCTGGACCTGGACCTGGGCCTGGACCTGGACCTGGACCTGGACCTGGACCTGGACCTGGACCTGGACCTGGACCTGGACCTGGACCTGGACCTGGACCTGGACCTGGACATGGACCTGGACCTGGACCTGGACCTGGACCTGGACCTGGACCTGGACCTGGACCTGGACCTGGACCTGGACCTGGACCTGGACCTGGACCTGGACCTGGACCTGGACCTGGACCTGGACCTGGACCTGGACCTGGATAAGTCTGAGTGGAAGTGGGATAGGGAGCGGAAGTGGGAATGGAGCGGATCCTGTAGTCCACGCGAGCGGAGCCGCGGGCACAGCTAGTCTAATAAATAAAATCGTAAACTTCTCGTGTCTGTACATGAAGATATTTGCAAAAAAAACTAGGGGGTCTAAGGATAAGCAATAGTACAACGGATTTTGATAGACTTTTCACAGAAACAGGGCTTAACTCGGAGTAACATCATCATCATCGTCATCAGGTTATTATTGTCTCAAATGCAGGAGCACAACCCTCTCTCATCTGCCGGAGACAGACGGAGGATTTGGCCTATACTCCCCGCGCTGGCCAGACGGGTTGGGGAGGCCTGATTGATGTTTTATAATGTATTCCCTTAGTCGCCTTGTACGACATCCATGGGAAGAGTTGGAGTGGTCCTATTCTACTCTACCGGAAACCGCTCTCATCTGCCGGAGAGAAACGGAGGATTTGGCATACACTCCCCGCGCTGGCCAGACGGGTTGGGGAGGCCTGATTGATGTTTTATAATGTATTCCCTTAGTCGCCTTGTACGACATCCACGGGAAGAGTTGCAGTGGTCCTATTCTACTCTACCGGAAACCGGGTTGTGCTCCTGCAGTGGAGACAAAACTAACCTGATGATTTAGTGTTTCAAGTAATCTGGACAAGAATCGGATTTAGGTGACCTACTTATTAGTATGTCCAAAGATGACGATGAAGTAGTTTCTCCATAACTTTTATTGACAAAACAAATTATTTTAATTTTAATTGGACCGCCGCGTTGGCCTGGTTGACAGGCTTGGTCACTGGACTCGAGCGCCAGAGGTCGTGGATTCGATTCCCACTGGGGACAGACAACTTTGTTCAAGTTGGTCCCGGTATGTATGTTATATTGGTGAATTATCCTATCCTTATTGAATTCCCACAGCACAGGAGACAATCAATTATAAGGAACTGCAGCGAAGGTATTTTATGTCCGCCTGTCTATCCGCTGGATAACTCAGAACCGATTGAGTTGAAATTCGAACATGCGAATGGCCTGGAAATGATAGAATTATAAAATAAGTTATAAATGTTGGGAAAATCGTTATTTTTCGGGTTATTCGATGAAATGTTTCACACACGTAAAGTACAGACAATTAAGTACTACGAAACAGGATAAAGTTATTTTTAACTTCGCCTACCTCCAACTTAAGCATTGAGTTCTACGCCTCCGCTCCCGTTTTGTGCCGATTTTTGTATAACAAAATAAAATTAAATCGTTTAGGTAGGAGTCGGTAGGACTGTTCGTAGCAGCAATAAGGCGTTGTTACTAGGTGATATAAGACTAAAGCATTAAGCTGCAAACACATTATCGGACGCGTCCGTCTAGTGAGCACGGTTGTTCGACATCCAGCCAGCCAGATTTCACTCCTAGAACGTCCGAACGCTCAAGCTCACGTCCGCGACTTACGTCCGATATTGTCCCCAGTTTAGTGTATAATGTACTGTCCAAATAGATTGAAGCCGGTACTGTCAGTCGCGGCTTACGGACGCGTCCGATAATGTGTTTGCAGCTTTAAATACAAATTTTGTATATTTTTCATAGTATTTATTTACTAACGTAACCATTATAAAATATGCAAAATTGCAAACCCAGTCCAAAAACATAAACAAGTAAAAATATATATAAATATAACTTATATGCTATATATTTTAGTTATTTAACCATAATTCACACATAATGCCAGAAACTCGTGAGCTTTTAAAGTATGTAGGCGAATTTGTATAGTAGGTAATTGAGGTAGTAAAAACGAAATCAATACAACAGCCCTTAGACGTCCACTGCTGGACATAGGCCTTCACCAATGAACTCCTCCACAAAACTATATATGGTATATTTAATAAGAGGCCCGTTTTCTTTATTCGTTCTGGGTTACAGAAAAACCAACACAAAGTCATGGCCAATCGAATCAAATCAAATATTCTTTATAACATATAAATTTTATATAAAAACAAAAATTACATAGAAGGATGAATTTTGTGTACAACGGCGGCCTTATCGCTTTCAGCGATTTCTTACAGGCAACCTTTGGGTGGTGGCGAATCAAAAAACATATTGGTATAAAAAAAAATTACTTATTAAAGGTGATATGTTGTGTGACTTCCAGTAAAAAAATTGGCTTAAAAATATCTTTTCTCACAGCAGAGTCACTTTTCTCATTCTGACAGATTACAGCTTGGCGGCTATTGTTGTGTTATATTTCTGTACGACTTTGTTCAATATCACATGCGCCTCGTCGTAGTGTGGGTTGAAATGCTGATGAACCTTCTTCCACCAGGTCGCGATGTTCGCGTACTTGTCCTTAGCATCAAATCCCGCCATCCCTGAAGCAATATTAGCTATTTAAATCCCCAAATATTTAAATTCTTATCACTTCAGTCTACACGTAACTTTAAAATAAATTAATTTATCTGCATAACTATTATGAGTAACTAGCTGTTTTCCCGTAGGAATGGGATGTTTTTTTAGGATAAAAACTATCCTATGTCCTATTCCAGGACCTAACCTATATGTGTGCCAAGTTTCATCACGATCCGTCCAGTGGCTGAAGCGTGATTGAGTAACAAACATCCAAATATCTAAACTATCGCATTTATAATATTATAGTAGGAAATAGGATTAGTAGGATTATGTCTGTTTTGTATACATAATGCAGTGCCGTACCTAGGACGGTGCCAACGGTGCACAGGGCGTAAACCTTGGAAGGGCGCAAAATTGATCTGGATGGGCATTTTTCAAGGGCGCTGTTACAGCTCACACCGGGCGCATACAAGGCTAGTTGCACCACTGCTAATAAGTAAAATGCTGCCGTGTGGTTTCCGGCTCAGAATAGAGCCCCGATCTACCCGTGGGTGTCGTCAAGGCGACTAAAGGATTGCACCAGGGGCGGGCCGCAGCGTTCTTTTGCGTATATTCAGATCATTACAGCTACCACCGATCCGCCTGCCAAGCGTGGTGACTATGGTAAATCCCCCAATGGACAACAACCCATCAAAAGCAGCACTATATTTGGGGAGGCTTATGTTCAGAAGTGGACGTAAAATAAAATTATACAGAGTGCTTCTGTGTAAAAAATTTAGAATCAGGGTCTAGGATAATTTTAGAGATGGTAGATCTCGGACCGTATTGGTGTCGCTCAACTTTTTCGACATGTGGCCCTATATTACAGACATTATACGTCAAAAGTATAAAAGTATTCCACTCACGAGGCTGTTCAAGCTCACACGCCGCCAGTAAGTCCGCGACAGTGATACTGTTCCCAGTGATGAAGTCTGTGCCTCGGCCCAACCATTTGGTATCAAAGTCTTCCAGTGCTGACTTCATGCGACGCTCGTAGTTCGCTACTAGCTTCGGATCAGGCGAAGTGCCTGCTATCATTGGGTCCAAGTACTGTAAGAAACACTAGCTTTAGCACGAGATTCTCCTCACGTGAGAGTATAATGCAGGAGTGGAAACTTTCAAAAAATTAAACAGATCATGTATTTTTCAAAAAAAAAAAATCAATAATAATATTTTTTTTTTCATTTTATGATATAGTTTTTTTATACTATAGATAGGGTATAGTGAGGAAACTATTTGGGCTATATAATAGCCTCTTCAGCTTCAGTTGAAAGAGTATTTTTCTACATTTGGCATTGTTCACACTAAAATTACGGAATAGATTGGGAACAGAAAAAGCTGGTTTTTTTTAATTATATTTATTTAGCCGATGCAGATTTAGAGAGTTAAGCACATGTGATTTACATATTTTAATTTTATTCTGTCTATTTTAAATTTAATTATATCTAAGACGTAAAGTAAAGACACTTGATTAAACCATTGACTTTACTGAAAAAATCATTTAATTTTAATGTTGATTTAAATCAAAATGATTTAAGCATGCAAACCCTGGTATAAAGTCAGTCATCTCATTAAACCATTCCCACCACACTGGGGCGCAAATATACCAGTCAAGTTGCCACTCTACCATACCAGTAAATATTAACAACTGCACTCTAAAAGTTGGTTAAATTGCGACAAATAACTGGATATAGTGGTAATCTAGAAGACCCACGATATTGATTTTTATTGAAAATTGTAGCCAAATAAATTCCTAAAAAAAAAATCAAAACTATTTTCTTGACTACTTGCGCCATCTAGTGTTGAATTTCAACCCGTGAAGGGCGATTCAACAATCACAAGATAGCGGATTCCAAGCGTTTTTTTGTGAAACTGGCGCCATCTGTTGTCGAGTAGCAGTATCATGTTATAATAGTTCACATTATTACCACTTATAATATTCCAGGGATATATACCTAGCGTGATGTACTAAGACCAACACTCTGCTCGAACCACTAGGTCTAGAAACTTGAATTTTACATATAAGTTTCTCTAATGACATACGCAACCATGAAAAGCTAGTAAATTATCAAAAAAGAATCTCACCTTCACCCTAAAGAACATAGAGAGATGAAGACGCAACCCAATGTGCTGCCATGCCATGAACTCATCGACGCGCGCCCGCGACTTTGACTCTTTGGGATATAGGCTGTCTGGAATTATGTTCTCCCGGGACAGATAGTTGATGATAGCTACACTGTAAATATATATATATTAGTAATAGGCTTGAGACCTTGAGAGTAGACTTCCGAACATCGCGACCAGCTGTCGTGCGTCGACCAACAGTTGCGCCTGCTGCGACAATACTAAACACAATGAGAATGTATGGCGCCGCTTCTGCTTTTCTCCTGTGCTACGGAAATTAGACAAGGATAGGACAATTCACAGATATATATCACATCCACACCCAAACCAAATTGTACAAAGTCATCTGTCCACACTGGGAATCAAACCCACAACCTCTGGCAATCGAGTCTAAACCACTAGACCAACTTAGCAGTTAATTTATTATATAACTAGGATATGCAGTTCAGTAATTTATTAAATGTGATGTATTGTAAAATATAATTTGTCATTGACTTAAAATTAATTAGATCTTGGGTCAATTATACAACTTTGGTATCAGGAAATAAAGCTAAAAGTAGGTTGATCGATGGATTTATCACGAATTACAGATATTGTCAAAGTATAGGGGGTCGGCATTTCACAATAATCTATATTCTAAAATAAACTTGAGATAAGACTGAGGTTATCATTATTATTTTACAATCTTATTTTTTACGCTAAGAGATATCATTGTAAAACATTTACTAAGAGTAGATAATTACGTCATTGATCACCTCACTGGCTTAACGGTTTGGTCTTTGGACTTGAGCATGAGAATAGTGGGTATATTTTCCACCACTGGGGGCAGACAACTTTGTACAAATTGGTCCTGGGTCTACATGTTATATTTGTGTCTAACTTTAGATGATTAGACAAGTGTTCAATTACATATTTATTTATTTATTATTGTTATTGACAAGAATTAGTACCTTACTATCAGATCACATTATCTGTGTTGTTCAGCTAGTGAACATTGTCAGATAATTCAGATAAGGTCCTTAGTATCATTTGAATTAAAAAATTGTGAACTTATTCTATATCTTCGGCGGCAAAATATTATGAACATGTCATTCAACAACACAAAGTAAGGTTCGCCTGCTACTGAGGCTTGCCACACAAAGTTTTTTACAAAAGTGAACCTATAGCTAACTAGAACATCGCGATCGGCTGTTTTCCGTTTTCGGAGGCCAAGGCCGCATAGTCTACTGGTTTTCCTGAGGCCTAGGTAATGCCTGGAGGCCTATTTTAAGCTTAGAGATTGCTTACCTTTCAGTTAGAACAAATCCATCATGGTCAATAACAGGAACTCTCTGAATTCTGTTCACCTTGGTGAACTCATCAGAGAAATGTTCACCTGAAAGATATAATATAGTAGAAAGAATAATAAAATAGTACTGCGAAGACAAAAAAGTTATTCCAACTTGAACAGTAACTTTACCTTTACGCAAATCCACACGTTTCATCTCAAAATTATAATTAATAGACTTCAATAATATATATAAAGCTCTAGAAGGCTGCGACATAAGGTCACAATATAATTTTAGACTCATTTTTGGATTTTAGAGTTGTTTTGAACTTTGATTCGACTTTAGCCAGTATACCTATTTATAGAATATTATTGTGTTGTGCTGCTTGTGACAGATGAAATAAAATAATGAACTTCATGTGAAATTGGACACTAACGGGACATCTGTTGAGTGCCCCATAAAAACTCTGATAGTGAACATGTTGAATAATAATTTAAATTATAATTTTAAATTAGAATGGAGACATTCATTACTTACCCTCAACTACTTTCAATGTGGAGAAGGCAATAATTAATAAAATATCTGTTTTTTTACACAACAATTATTTATTGGGTGCCTACATCAGTGCTCCCGATTATCTATTGAAATGAGTTTCTCTCCCACAAAGGAGTCTCTTTTCACAGAATACAACGTAGGTATTATCCCTTGCAGCCGTAACTGCAAAGAATCAGGCGATCTATTTGTAAAACAATAAAGAACGATCCGTAATAAATAATGAACTATGTTAACTAATTTAACACAATGTTTTGTATTCAAATTGGACTGTATGTTTGCAGTTTTCTATGCCTTGTTTTCAGCTTCAATCATAAAAAAACTTATGTGAACTTATTTTTTTATCTATCACACGACTGTAACAATTGTTTGTAATTGTTCTCAATTAAATCAATCTGTTAATTCATTAGTTTATCAAACTATAGTAGCGTAGATCTTGTGAACGTTACCGGTCGGTGTCGCATGCGCATGTCGTTTCGACTTGTGTTTTAGTCTATGGTTACTCTCATGTGGGTGCTGTAGATTATGGTAACTTCGCAAGATATTTTATGTAGTCTGTGGTCTACTCGAGCCGGAGACATTTTTGATTGTGGGGAAATTTATTAGTTTTTATTAAAATTTAGTCATTCTAAATCACGTACCATGGCGTCATTAGATTTATTAACGCCTCATTTGTCGAAAATCAAAATTCCGGAGTCTCAACAACTGATTTATAAAGACGAATGTGTGTATTCTTTTGACAATCCGGTGAGTTGCATTTTTTTTCTAACCTCTTACAATTTGTTTTGTTCCTGTTATACCAAGCAGATAATAGTCTTGGCTGCATTTACTTTAACTGCGAACTTCCATTACCTGGCTGCTTGATACTTGCTTCTTCCGTAAGGCCAAAGCGTAGTTCAGTGACAATAACATTTCAAAGAAGCTGTTTCCCAAGACGGACACTAGTGACTGCTTCCTCTTCTTTAGGGGTAGTTCTGACACGATACACGAGACACGATGGCGGTGTCGACCTATGGACAAGGCGCGGCCTAGGCTCCGTACGTAATTATACCGCAGGCTTCGCCTTGTCCGCGTCTGTGTGGAGCCATGCATACAATCCCCTATATGGCCAGTTGGGTTGGAGTGTACAAAAGGGGGCGCTATGGAAAAAATCTCTGATTGGGGTGAAAATTTTTCCTGGGCGTGTTAGGGTTAGAGTGTACAAAAGGGGGCAAAAAAACTTTTTTTTTCTTGGTAAATTTTTTTCGTCTGGGACTTAGAAAATGTTGGCCGCCACCGCCCCAGCCCCAGTATTATTAAACTCCTATCTGCATGAAATACACAATGTTTCTCATGTACACCACCCTTCGCTTTGGAATGCTTCGCTATAATTAGGGAGGCTTGGGAAGGTAAAACTCACAAAGCGAAGCGAAGACACTCTCTTAATCAAAATCACTAAGCTCAAGTCCAATGTGTTTAAGCTCATTCACTCTGAAATATTCTGATGTCACTTAGTGATTTAAGCATGATGCAGTAAATAAATATGACTACCTTCACTCTGACTATATGTGTACAGTCCCATGTGGTTGCTGGATCTGATTAGCACCACCCCCAGTCATCCTGTGGACGGCTTACAAGGCGATTAAAGGATTACCCCGGGGGTTGGGCAGCTGCATCATCTGGTTCATAAACTATTCATATAGTTGTTATACTATGATAATCAACCCGCCTGCCATGCATGCTGATTAGATCATAAACCTCTTTTTTGGGAGAAGCCTGGGGGTCTATTCCGAAAAGCATGTTGGATATCTGTCAAACTAAAATGCCATATTGGCAGTACAAAATGACTTTTGAGTTCAATGGATTTTATCCAAAATGCTTATGAAGTATTCTGCCAGGTCAAACAGTGCACTGTTATAAGTCACTGTTTGTCCTGTGTTTGGATAGAATATCCCTGCACACAGAAATATAAGTTCGCATTGTAGGTCTCAGTAATAATAGTAAAATTGTCTCCAATTGTTTTTCTTTCCACTTTGATCATATTTTGTTGCCTTATATATATATATTCTTTATTGCACATTGATAATAAAAAAAAAGAACAGGTTTCGTTATCTATTCTTATGAAATATGGTATAAAATTAAGTATTTTTCAAACCGGAACTATTGTATTGTCTTTAAAATGCTTTGTGTTCATGAAATTTTTCACAGCCTGGTAAACATTAGCAACAACATTAAATAGAGATGTTCTCATGCCATTCATAGAGTAGGAACATAATATTAGTGATAAAAATGTGTCAAACATCACAGGAGTCCAGAACAGAATGTTGTACAGTAGCTCTCGGCTCACATATGTTTTAATATTAGGTTTTTTAATATCCATAATGTGTATTTTTGACAGTATGATTGTTGATATTGTGACTGGGACAAAATAACTTACAATAGCAAGTAAAAACATGTATAGAATTAGTTTTTTGTTCTCCAGATAGCACATTTTCACACACTTGGCATCTAATTTGGATTTACGAAAAACATAAGGGCTTGTTACATTTACATTGAAATACTTTGTGTTATTTTTCAAGTTGGCAACTATTTTGTAAACATTACTGATCACAGAATCAATTTCTGTCTTATTCTTTACATTGAGATCGTCATACAATTCTAAATAATTTGCAGTGGGAATGTACTTCCGGACTTCAACTATTGTTAAATTATTTGCAGGATAACATGTTTCATTGGTTATATCTAACATAGCCATGCAAGAACCACCTGCACTGCGTAAATCAGTCATTGGTATAGTTGTCTCCTTTACACCCAATGGATACATTGACAAAATCATGAACATTGGCACAATCCACTGCAATGCAATTGCTATAAACGAAAAATATTTCTTTAAAAACATAAATAACTTTTTCACTTCAATTTTTCTTTCCCTTTCTCTCTCGCCGATTTCTTGAACAATATTTTCAGCATCCTTTTCTTTCATATTTTCCATCATTCTGTAGTGCATGTAGTTATCAATGATTAAACTCAAAAAACTGTTCACCAATGAAACAATCAAAGGTCCATAACTCACCATAACTGACAAGAAATCACAATTTTTTGACACATTTTTTGCCAGAGTCGTGACTTCTGTGGATCTTTCTTCCATATCCATCACATCTATGTTCACAGGATTCATTTCATTTATCGAGCGACCTACAAAAGCTATGCCAATACACATTAAAATAATATTTTCTGACAGCAACACTGAAGAAAATTGTGAATCACTTTTCATGATTCGCCTCAAATTTAACAAGCTGAGAGCAAATCCGCACAGAACTAGGAAAGTACCTAAATATAAATCAGCAGAATTGAACATTTTGGTCTTTGTGAGGCAAAGGCTTAGTTTTAAATGTGAATTGAAGAGCCCCCATGATTTGGCGCGGCTAATGTAGTGTGTGATATGAATTGTTATCTGAAAACTTATGCAAATTATAGGGGCACTTTGAAAGTTAAATACATAAATATTTTTTTTGCTTTTCTGATAAAGTTTGGTGAAATTGAAACATGAATTTTGCAAAAAAATTCATAACATAAAAATTATTTTATGTAAATATTTTATTCTGTTATCATAACAATGATGCTGTGTAGATATTTCTTTTGTGTACCGACACATATACATAAGAAATGGGCGAAACTTTATTTATTTCCTAAAAGTATGCTATTTTTTTTGACATGATTCATAAAGTCCAACACTATCCACAAAAAAAGGAATCCGTACAATGGATTCCATTACAGTTACAACGAAAGTTGATTGACTGACCATCTGTCCAACTGAGCTGTTTGGAACATGCAATGATGAGAAAATTATGGAAATTAAATGTAAAAAATCTTTTTTCATATATTTCAGGAAAACTAAAGAATAATAATTTGCAAAACCCACTCATTTTGTACGACATACACTGTACAGACTTTTTAAAGTATAACTCTACTATTTCACTATTCCAGGAGTCAGAGACTGGCCTGTACGTGTCGTTGACATCGTTCCTGGGTTTCGGCCGCAACTATGTGGAACAATATTTCCAGAAGACTGGCAACGCAGTTTTTCTTCACATACAGACAGAGAAGACGCCCGTAAGATAACTGCACTAATATCTGCAATTTATAATTTAAATTGATGATTTATTTTAAATCCTTTTCTTTTACTTAGTTGTGACAATGAGAACAACTCCCATCTTACCAGTTCCTTAGTACCCCTTTTTTTCCAAACTTACCTCCCGAGATAAAAAGAGACTCCCGTCATCGCTGAACCACGACACAGTTAGTCGAGCGCGCTCCGTACATAGGAATGTAAACATATCAAGGGAATAAGTGCCTGGCCAGGAATAGTGTTGTGTGACAATTATTTGGATTGTAAACCGTGAGCAGTGAGAAGAATAAAAGGAGGTGCATGAAAAGGTTGATGAATGTGAGTGAGGCTAATCAGGTTTGTCAGGATCGCGCAAAGTGGCGATCGATCGTCTCTGTCTACAAACATGCAGACCACGCTTTAACGGAGTATAGCTGTAGGTTGTGCCATTGGAGCACCGAGGGAGTGTCGCATGTCGATTCCCGTGGAAGACCTATAGCTGCAAAAAATATTGCAATTGCACGAAGTTATTGAAATTAATCGATAATTCCATTCCAGTTAGTTCTGTTTACCAACATTAATGAATACTGTGGTGATCATTACACACTGACTGTCGCTAAAACTGAATAAAAGCAAATAACTACTTCCGTAATTCTGAATGAAAGTCGCGAATGCGCAAAGTGGCGATACATCGTCTCTGCCTACCCTTCTGGGACCAAGGCGTGAGCATTATGTATGTATGTAAACCGTGAGTTACCTACATTGTTTGATTCTTTACTTCCAACCGCTCATTGTCACAAATTTGTCTGTTTTGTGCCTTTACTTAGTTATTATGAATTATCTCCCGATTGCAAGTTTCTTCCTCATTAAAGTATATACTAAGCAAGGAAATGGGTTGTCGTTTTCAATATACATATAGATCGTACAGTTCACTATGGCAAGCTCCACTCTTTCTGTAAATCGATTACATTTCATTGTATGCGTTATATTCGTTACACACTAATCATCAATGTGTGCCTACGTACGTTTGGATTGAACTTCCCGCTCTCACCTCACGAAAAGTAGCGGGGCGTGCCATCGTGACTTGAATGATCTATAACAAAAAGCAAGCTTAAAATTTAGAAATAAATTAGGTAGTATTTTTATTTAAAACTCTCCAATTAAACCCCAGGTGCCAGAACCAGAGAAGACCGGCGATGGTCCCGAGAAGAAGATCACTCGCCTGGCGATTGGCGTGGAAGGTGGGTTCGACCCGGAGTGTGGCAAGGCCAAGTTCATATCGTCTGACCACTACAGCATCGTGGTGCTGCCTGGCTTCCACACGTTTGCGTGGCCGGACCCTGCGCTGCCCGAAGTGGTGAGTTGTCATCGACGGCTTTCTTTAGAGCATTTCATTCAATACTTTATTGCACATTAAAACAAGAGTATTTTTTTCTACTCCCGATATGTAATTTGCTTAATGGATTATTATCACGCGGATTTTTCAGGTGATAATTAAATTAAAATATTCGTTATGGATTGTAACTAAGCGGGCCTCGTTGTGGCGCGTCATAACGGCGGAGATTGATTGGCCGTAACCATCGTGCTCGGGAATTGGTTGGCGATAAAGATCCAGTCTAAGTCAACCAATCCCCGCGCTCTTTCAGCGCATTGTAGCGCACACTAGATTTGCCGTCCTAACATTTTTGTCTCTTATTTAATAGTGGTTGCCTGTCACTTTAATCTTTAGGCAAAATTTCAAGTCCAAACTCCAAAGACCCAGAACTTTCAGCTAAGACGTAATATGACAGTATTATGCGGGATTGATAAAGAAATAGTTTTACTTCCCACGATCCATTGTAAAACTTCAAGCCTATAATAAAATCTGTAATTTTTCTGCAGGTAAAAAAATCTGTACAAGCTATTATAGATGCAGAATCTCCTTTTAAACTGGCTGAAATGGCGGCGCTACACGGCACCTGGGACGGCGAGACACGAGAAGTATCTGTGTAAGTAGAATTACGCCTTCAATTGATTCATTCCTGGCCTCCTCGTTGGCTGACTGGCTTGGTTGTTGGACTAAAGCGCCAGAGATTGCGGGTTTTATTCCCACCACTGCATCTCTGTACAAATGGTCCGGTCTGGATTTCGTTAATTGCCTTTGTCTAATTCCAATAGTACAGGAGAAAATCCTAGTTTGGGATTAGACATGTGTATGTATTAAAAACTGATATGAATTATTATTGCTAATGCTAGTGTGGTTTTTAAATTTTTACTTACTCTAATAAACAGAAAGATGGAAAACTGCTTTCGATTAGAAAGTCGAATCTGAATAGAATTTCACACACAACCAATCATTTTTCTTTATAAGTATATTGTACACGAAAATTAAATGACTACATCGCAGGCCAGAACTTATAATCTGACGTGCTTACTTGTTAAAATATTTATTTCAACCAAACCTTGTCTTTTCAAATAAATGTATTATGCCCCTTATTAATGCAAAAAGTCCTCACTTGCGGTCATCCTGTCTCATTTTCCTATGGTGTTTCCAGTCACGCAGTGAATCTAAAGCAGCTGGACAACGGCGTGCGGATCCCGCCGGCCGGCTGGAAGTGCGCCCACTGCGACCTCACGACCAACCTCTGGCTCAACCTGACGGACGGCTCGGTACTGTGCGGGCGGCGGTTCTTCGACGGCTCGGGGGGCAACGACCATGCCGTGAGTTGTCACTTGTTTTTCTCGACCCTACGATGGTCACAATCTCGATGTTATATTTGTGAACGAGAATCAATCACATAAATTATAATGTAAATCTATCAAGAGATGACGAAGTTATTAAAGTTTATTTAACGCAACTTTTCAAAACGTGCGCGCTTTTTTTGTTGGCGTCACGTGTTACAATGTTCTCGCTCGGATTTCATTCACCGCTCTGTGTCGCGCGCGTTATATATTCGGCACACTGCGCTTGTGTGCTGTGCACACTTTCTCGCGACGGAAGACGTCACTTCCGTTTTTAGATAGATAGATAGACATTTATTCACTGACACAACACAAGTTCACAAACAAGTAGAAAACATAAATTTCGTGGACAAAACATGGCATATCGCTTCGCGGGCACCCAACGAGATACAATAGAACTTCTACTATTTACACGTCTACGTTGGGAGCCCGCGAGAGCGCAGCCTGGAGGCGCGTGTGTGCCCGTGTGTCATGCTAGTGGAAAGGCCCTGACTCAGCATATGTCGCCGCTAGCATGTGGCAGCGACGCTGGTAATTCTGCCAGAGCCTTGTCACAACGTTTCCCCGCAAAACGCAAAACAGTGTCTTTAGAATCATGATATAAAATAATTTTAAGGGATTCAATATCTTTTTTTCAAAGAGTTAATAGTAACTTATATAAAATAATTTCAATGTAAAAGCTAAAGGCAAATATACTTATATTTAACAAATAGTGTATACCTATAGCGAATGTGATACTATATTTATTGCATAATCATTTATGTCCTGATTAGTATTTAATGAATCGTTTTCTAATGTACACATATACCCACATATAAATATAAGGTGTGTTTTTCTTTAAATGTCTAATTTGATAAACAAACATGGCGCCAAGGTGACCATAGATATAAAATAGTGTTGTCAAATAATAGAATTAACTGATTCAATTGAATTTAATTGAATTTGTGATTAATTCTATATTATTCTCAGTGATTATTAGTTTAGGAATATTTATTTATTTATTGGTTACTTTCATGGATATTCTGTTCCGAAATACAAAATTTCATCCACATCGGATCATTACTTTGGACCTAGCATACGACAGCAGACAAACGGACACGCAAGCACATTGTTTAGTTTTTGGTTTTTTGGACTCTTACATGTCTAAGGGAACATATATCCATCAAAGTTTAAAAAATGAATACAACTAATTGCAGAAACATTTTATTTCTTTAAGGTACAAAATACATATCATTGTAATAACAATAATATTAAGTATGCATAAAACAATGCACCGGCATCAAACTTAATATTTTAGAAAAGTGCAAACGATAATGAGCAACAAACATCGATTTTACCGCTGCTATTACGATTACGATTATCTGTGCCAATATTCCGTTAAGATCATTCATAAAAATACTAAAATTAATAGAATATCAATTGTCTATCTTTTATTTGACGACTTAACCAATGTGATACGAAGTCTCATTTCAGAACAATTAAGTGAAAGAAAATAGTCGTACATTAACTTAATTGTTACATAATTAAATTAGGTGGAATTATATTAACAGGTGGAACACTACCGCACGACCGGCTACCCGCTGGCGGTGAAGCTGGGCACCATCACGGCGGAGGGCAAGGGCGACGTGTTCTCGTACGTGGAGGACGACATGGTGGAGGACCCTTTCCTCGCAGACCACCTCAAGCACTTCGGGATCAACGTGCAGCAGTTGCAGAAGGTAGTACATAGATTTTGGTTGTTCTAGCCGTTCGGTTGGTGACTACTTCTGGAGTTGACCACTTCTGGATTTGTACACATCTGGATTTGATCATTGCTCGATTTGACCACTTCTGGATTTGATCACTTCTGGATTTGTACGCATCTGGATTTGATCATTGCTGGATTTGACCACTTCTGGATTTGTACGCATCTGGATTTGATCATTGCTGGATTTGACCACTTCTGGATTTGATCACTTCTGGATTTGACCACTTCTGGATTTGATCACTTCTGGATTTGACCACATCTGGATTTGACCACATCTGGATTTGAACGCATCTGGATTTGATCATTGCTAGATTTGATCACATCTCGATTTGATCATTGCTGGATTTGACTACTTCTGGTGATGAAACGAGTAGCGAGATGGTCCTGATTTACAGGTTCAAGTCGCTCAGCGGGTTTTGTTCGGGTATCTTTGTAGTTTATGTCCCCAGGTGGAGAAATGTGTAAAATTTCCTACATGTTTTTAATGAGTGATAGGTATCCCTCGAACGAGGCTGGGAATAGTTGTACGGCTTTGTACAGGTGTGTCTTGGTCTGGATGTTATATTTGTAAAATGTTTTATCCTTGTCCATTTGTACTATAAGGAATGAAATCTTAATTTGGGATATCAAGAATGAAATTTAAATTGTAACACTTCGCAGACTGACAAATCGATGGTGGAGTTGGAGTTAGAGCTGAACCAGCGCACCGGCGAGTGGAACACCCTGCAGGAGTCGGGCAGCGACCTGCGCCCGCTGCACGGGCCCGCGCTCACCGGCCTCAACAACCTGGGCAACTCGTGCTACATCAACAGCGTCGTCCAGGTACGTACTCCACTGCTGGCCTTTCCAGTTAGCGACACGACACCCGGTCTACGCCCTCTTCATCCGACCGCTTCCGAATACATTTTATGTTGAAATTTGAAACTTTTAGATGGGAAAGGAGAATGACCAAAATTGTATGGTAGTTTGCCCTTGAACTTTTAACCTTGCGTCTGGATCAAATTGTCGTCACAATACAGGCAAAATACTCAGGATCATTATAAAAAGAAAATCGTTTAAATATTTAGTGGGAAAATTCAATAATCTTACTTGGAATAAAATCTTCGTTGGCATGCAGTTTTCACAAAACCGTGGGTATATAGCCACGATTAACCGCTCCAGATATTGATGTCATAGTGTTGTTATTAGTCGACGACGGTATTATTGCATTCGACACTACATTAGGCTCGTTAAAATAGATTTTGTCACCCAAATACACAATGTAAACAAACGGACCAAAACAAGTGTTGAAATCATATCGGATATGACGTCACAGTACGAAACCATAGTGCATATCAATAGTGAGGTTCAACTACATCGATTTAACAAATTGAATAATCGATATTTCGGTTACGTAACTATACTTTCATAAATATCTTTTAAGAACGTGTGTATCACTTTAAGTCAGTACAAATAGTGTATTTACAGTCAGTAAATGAAAAATATGATGGGTGTATTATCGCGCTAGTAACTGAAAGGTAGTATCAAATATTGTTGACAAATATCGATTATAACTATATATCGATTTTAATTCTGCTTTCACTACTCTAGTTGAAAAGATGCCGGTCGGCCGGCGGAAATCAATCAACGTTTATATTATATGTTATTTTTAAACTCCCTATTCCATTGGTTTAAAAAAAAATTTGAAGGAATTCATAATTCAGACCAATATTTTTGGTACATGAATGGTGAAGACGCATCTTAGGCCCACTTTTGGTCATTCTCCTTTAAAGAATCTTTTATTAGTTTAAATTCAATCTTTTACCTTTTTCAAAAACTGTAAAAACACGTGTTGAATTATTAAGTTTTTAGAGTACCCCAAAGTTTCGAATTGATAGGAACATTTTATAGTTTTTCTCCATACAAACTTTGAACCCCTATTTGAAGCTTACCCCTTTATGAAACCCCTATTGGAAGCTTACCCCTTTATGAAACTTTGTGCTAAATTTCAAGTTTCTAGAGCATACGGTTTGGAGAATACTACTTACGAAACTTTGATATTTAATTTATTTTATTGATTTGATATTGTTATAATACTTATGTGGCAGTAGAACGCTAGTCAAAATTTTGTTTTTAAATTTTTTTGTCAAATATTTCGGAACAATTATAAACTGTTTTTCGACTACTGGTGCCATCTAATATTACTCGGCAGGCTGATAATAAAAACGTCCAGTAGTAGAACAAGTTGAGTATAAAACGAACGTCCCCTAATTTTATTATAAACACTGTTTTATTCTCTATTCACAGGTGATGTTTAGAATGCCAGATTTCGTCCGGAGATTCGTGGAGGGTGCGCCCGAAATATTCGCTACTTTCCCTGAGGATCCTGTCAACGACTTCAATGTGCAAACGTAAGTTCGTATATTTTCAAACAGTTTGTACAAGTTTGGCATACAAACAACACCTTGTCACTGTATCCATTCCGTTTCCACAGTAAATATTTCAAAGCTTCACCTATAAGGAATTCTTTTAAAAACTCTTTGATTTTTATGTTTTTACTTCGCCTAAAATTGTATCAAAATGATGGTATAGCGACGCACTTAGATCATTATTTGGCAACATGAATAAACAAGAATAAACGGTCATGGGTCATTCGTTATTTTTGCGCTGACTTTGTAGATGAAACATTGTAGTTTCTGAACTTGAGGTTTAAAGTTGCAACGATTATCGTTCCTTGCTGTTTTTTTTTCCACCACAGTTCATTGTAACACCCGAAACAAAAAAGAGGTAATGTCGTTTTTGTTACTATCATTCATTTGCTTGTTTATCCTAAATATAATGACTGATTCAAATACATAATGCTCACATCTTGGTCCCAAAGGGGTAGGCAGAGACGATCGATCGCCACTTTGCGCGATCCTGACACACCTCACTAGCCTCACTCGCATTCATCAACCTTTTCATGCACCTTTTATTCTTCTCACTGCGGACCCCAGCCTGTTTGAGGACCTTACTAATCAGATCCTTAAACGTCCTCCTAGGACGACTTCAAGCTGTAGTTCTTCAATTACATAATATATCAGCGTGTAAAGTAAATATTTCGAAATGTAATGACTTGTATATATTCTTTATTGCTCAAATTTTAAAACTAAATACGCCTTTGTACTCATTTTGTTTACAAAGGCGAGCTTATCTCTAAAAGTGATCTCTTCCGGCCAACCTTGCAGGGTGCGAGACAAGGAACTAAGAGAACTCGCGTCAAATTACACCCAAAAAATTACAATTACCTTATGAAAGTTTATTTTTAGAGCGAAACTGGGCGTAGGCCTTCTCTCCGGGCGGTACTCGTTCCCGAGCGCGGACGGCGGGCAGCCGGGCGTGTCGCCGCACATGTACCGCCACCTGGTGGGCCGCGACCACCCCGAGTTCATGACCAAGCGCCAGCAGGACGCGCACGAGTTCTACCTGCACCTGCTCACACTGCTAGAAGTAAGTACAGGGGTGTTTTTTCTTTCCGTCAAATAACGCGAGACTTCATTTACTTGCCTGCCTTGCCTTGAGCCGACTCAGTTCAATCCTCCCCAAGGAGGCTCTACGCACGTGTTATTTCACGTGCAATCGATTCTTCAATACGGCATCGAGCTGTGGGGACGCGCTGCCAACTGGGACCGCGTCTTCAGGATGCAAAAACGCGCCATAAGAGCGATTGCACGAGTTCCGCATGACGAGCCGGCAAAAGGGCATTTTATTGCCCTAGGAATAATGACGTTGCCAAGTCTGCTAATCCTCCAAGTCGCTACCTATGTCAGGGAAAACTTGGTACGATTACGAGGGGCTCGGTGACTGTCACGCATACTCCACCCGGCACGCGAAAAGCCTTCGCCCCATCACCCACACCCTAGTGAAGTGCGCGAAGACGATACGAGTAATGGAATGGGTCCCGCGGTGTACAACCGGCTTCCCACTGAGGTCACCAGCTCTCCGAGCCTAGCTATTTTCAAAAACAGACTGTGCGCCTGGCCTTTCAAGCAGGCATTTTATTGCTCTGAAGAGTTCTTTTTGAAATCATTACCTTGATTTATTTAATTTTAAGAATTTTATTTGACATTTTTATTAATTAGTTATTGATGTTTAATTTGATATTATTTAATTTGTGTGAAAATTTGATTTGACCTGTAACGGAAGTTATTAATAAAGTATGTCTAGGTATTGAATCTTTGCACTGAGAGAAATGTACCCCTCGATTTAATAGTAATTTTCTAAACCAATTATCAGGTATCCTTTAAGATGGGCGTAGGAATTAACAGATTTTTTTTATTAAGTCATGTACTAACTGAAGTTTTTTGAATGATGTTATTACTAGATTCCCACAATTAAACAGCATATATAAATATAATTGTATAATTCAGGGACAAGATCAGCTGCTAGCAACACTGAAAGTTCCGTGGTAGAACTCACAATTTATTATGGATACCGATCTAATTTCTCATCTTAGCGATAATTTTGCACCATTTCTCTCGGTGCGGGAGCTTTGTTGAGGGTTTAGCAGGATGCGGGACTGATGTTGGTATGTGTGTGTATCCAGCGTCACAGCCGTCACAAGGCGAACCCGTCGGAGTGCCTCCGGTTCGCGGTGGAGGAGCGCGTCAAGTGCACGGAGTCGGGGTGCGTGCGCTACACGCGGCGCGGCGAGCACCACCTGCCGCTGCCCGTGCCGCCCGCCGCCGCCGCCAACGCGCCCGCCGTGCGCGACTACGAGCAGCGCCGCGCCGCCGCGGAGGCGGCCGGACAGAGACTGTGAGCTTTACACTGCACCACACTGAAAAAAAATTACATTGAGAAGAGCAAGACGACGTCTATTTATTTATCTATCTGACTTTATTGACTTGACATACTGACTGGACTACCCGACGACGAACCTGTTAGTGTGACGTCACGCCCTGGAGTGGGGAGGGCTGCTGTAGAAAGGTACAAGGGACAGGATTGTTTTATTTGTAGGGGGATCAGGCAGGGTGTCCGGGAAAGAGCACCTGAGCAAGTACCGGGCACCTCCCCCGTCGGCCTGTATGACCTAGATGTCGAAAGGCTATGGGAGGTGGAGGGTCTGCACCACCCAGATATTGGCACTATTATACGAAGTAGTCTTCTGCTACTCCTTCACAGCTCACTGCGTCACATAGGCGCTAATACGTCCGTGGTGTTCAACTAGGTGGCCAGGCTTATCTTGGCCACACCAAACCCCCAACCCCCCAACTGACCACTCCGGTCATCGTTTCTTTGCTACACTCCCATTTGCTAGAGGGGAAGTGGGAACACTTTTCCTACTTTGACTCTTTACTTTCTTTAATTTAATTTGCCTGGGGCCCAAGGTAGCGTAGATTCAGTCCTTGGGACTTGCCCTACCTTCATTGGTAGGTGTTATGTGTTGCGTACCTCCGTTGATCCTCACTTAGAGAGGAGTTGCGGGGGGAGAATGGTGAGAAGGCGGGAATGCACCACAGAGAGCTCCTTGCTTTTCTTGTGCTAGGTATACTGCACGACCAGCACCGACGCCTTGCCAGTAGTGGCCAGGGTTCTGGCCCATAGACCTGGAGATTCAGCGGCGCGCCAGTGCTCAGTTCAGATCTCAAGAACTAACCTGAGCCGATTTTATGGGTTGGCGATAGGGACGGCACTTATCGGCTGTTCGGTGAGACTGTAGCCTTCTGCTGTCCGACTGGCAACGTGAGGAATCTGAGAAAGACAGGCACCTCTTCAAATTGTTTTCATGCGTTAAGATGAGACTAGAGAAACGGTGGGTAGAGGTACCACGGCAACTTCCAGGCTAAACTTCATGACACATGGGTTGGATTGACTACAAGCAACCATCGCTTAAATAGTAAATGCCCGACAAAATCTAACGCGTCTGATATCATTGCCGCCCTGTATTAGGTTACGTGGTACGCATTTATTTGTTAGTGAACCCAACTTGCATCGTTGACAGGGACCCGTCGCTGGTGGTGCGGCCGCACATCCCGTTCAAGGCGTGCCTCGACAGCTTCATGAGAGAGGAGGTAGTCGAGCAGTTCTTCAGCAGCGCCGTCAACAAGAAGGTTACGGCTACTAAGTGAGTACCGCAGGGTTTTTGCCAGTTAAATTATTATTGTTAATTTGTTTAATGCTTATCAGTCATTCAGTAAATAAATATAGCATACACTATGAGAAAATATGGACTGGAAGTACTAACGTACAAATATTAAGCTATTGTTATCCTATACTTAAAGGTTGTCTGGAAGAAATCACTTTTAGCGATGATATCGCCTAGATATACTAATATAAGCGACTTTATGAGCAGTATTAATGTAAGGAAGTAACTAATATGTTTAAAATAAATGATTTTATATAGTTTTTAAATAATGTTTTTATTTGTCATCTTTGGATATTCGTAAAAGATATTTTGATTTTTATTTATATTTAAATTTATATAAAATTTATTTTTCTTTAAATTGAAATAAAAGTTGAATATATTTTAGAATTTGCAAAAGTATCCATACCTTAAGTTATATTTGATACCGAATGCCTCTGTAACGGGTATTTACTGAGTAGTATATAGTTACAGGTATTTATTTGGTTACACTCTGTATAATAACGCGTTTTATGCTTGCACTGCAACATCCTTATGTAGTAGATATATCACGTTCTCGCACGAAGCTTTTTGATTCCTCTTTCATAATACGAACTGCTAAGGAATGGAACTCTCTGCCAGCGTCGGTATTTCCGGACAAGTACAACTTGGATCTTTTTAAAGGAAGAGTGAATAGGCATCTTCTGGGTAAGCGCGCTCCACCTAAGGCCTCATCGTCACTTACCATCAGGTGTGATTGAGGTCAAGCGTAAACCCATCAGGAATAAAAAAAACTTTTAAAATAATATTCGACTTTATAACAATTTAATACGTATTCTAGAATCCGATAAATAATTATTTTGGACCATAATCGAAGTTCTAAGTCTGCATTAACAGGTGATACATAAAGTTTTGTATGTTATTCTGAGCGTGTTAAAGTTGATTTTAATTTAGGATGACGCGGCTGACAACGTTCCCCGACTACCTGATGATCCAGCTCAAGAAGTTCACTATCAAGGAGGACTGGACGCCGGCGAAGCTCGACGTCGCCGTCGAGATGCCTTGGGAGGTCTGTGCCTTTTTACGGATCCGTCAAACAAAATTGAGCTGGAATTTTAAAAATCTTGTCTTCTTAGGGGGCCAGTAAGACCCTTTGGCATCTTTTCTGACATACGCCTGTTCACCAACGGTGCCCCAAGCCGATAGCATAAGCCTTAAAATTTCTTCTTAGACATACCTGTGCAATTTCCTTAGGGGGCCCAGTAAGACCCTTTGGCATCTTTTCTGACATACGCCTGTTCACCAACGGTGCCCCAAACCGATAGCATAAGCCTTAAAATTCTTAGGCATACCTATGCAAGTTCCCTTACGATGTTTTCATTCACCGGAAATCCTGTGGCATCCCACTAATATTATAAATGCAAAAGTTTGGATGTTTGTTACTCAATCACGCTTCAACTACTGGACGGATCAGGATGAAACTTGGCACACATAGGTTTAGGTCCTGGAATAGGACTCAATCCTACGAGAAATACATAATAATCTGTGATGTTAAGTTGTCCACGCAGGCAACAGCTAGTTATAAATAAACCGTCCTTAAGTTTCGAAGAATTCATTGGTACGCGGGGTTTGATCCCACGAACTTCATGAACATGATGCGAGTGCACAACCAACTAGGCCACCACGGCTTGTAAGAAAACATATTATGAACACACGTGTGTATAATTGCCCGGCATGATGACAAAATTCCGAGAGAATCCAGGATAACTACAAAATAATACGACGTATACTTTGCAGACTGTTTTTATTTTATTAAAACGTGTTAAAGGATTAATATAACTAAAGGCAAAGTGCATAACTAGTAGGTTCCTGCTGTAGTGAAGCGGTGCGGGAGAGTGTGTTTTCTTTAAGTCAAATGACGCGAGACTTCAGTCGTCGTCGCTGTTGGCGTCGTGTATAGCGAGACTCTGTTAACGTCACACCCCCCCCCCCCCCCCCCCCCGCACCTTTCCACTACCGCAGGAACCTACTCAGTTATGTTGCCTTTATGGCTACCCAGGCAATCACAAGACTATGTCAGACATTCACATCAGTTATCCAGTCCCAAACTAGGCAGAGCCTGTGATATGTTTACTAGATAACGGATAGACATACTTAAATAAATATATAAACATCCAAGACTTGGGTACAAATTTTCATATTCATCATACGTACATTTGCCTCTAGCGGGATTCGAACCCGCAACCTCCGGCGTGGCAGTCCGAGAGCTACCCGTTCCGCCACGGAGGTCGACTATGTAAGTGTGTTGTTACTTTAGATGGACCTGAGCTGCCTGCGCGGGCGCGGCCTGCAGCCCGACGAGAGGCCGCTGCCGGAGACTGCGCCCGACACGCCGGCGCCGACCTTTGACGAGACGCTGCTGTCGCAACTAGTAAGAAAAAGCTATACATTTTAATAAATGTCCTATAGCATTTGAGTTCCTGATTTGTATGCAATGAGGTTCAGTGACATTAGGTAATAAGGTTTATTTAAGCAAAAACGCGCGCGCTTTTTAAGTCGACGTCACTTGTTACAACCCGCTCGCGATATTCTCGCCCTCTAGTTCGGAGTTCATTCACGGCTCTGTGTCGCGCGTGTTGTGTTTACGGCAGACTGCGCTAGTGTGCTGCACACACTTCTTCCCGCGACACGACGGATGATGTCACTACCTTTTTGGAACTATTGCACTGAAATTGCTGTGTCGTCGTTATTTTTGATCCGATTAAAATATATTTTTCTTAGTATTTATTGGGTTTTTAGCGCTATTTATCTACATACTTAACAAAGAAATGTGACTGATCCTCATTATCCTTTAGTCACCTTGTACGATAACGGCAAAACTAGACGTGCTGCTATTCATATCAGTGGTTCCCTCGTGTATACTTATTAGCCGCAACTTATTTCCGTTCCCAACTTTCCTTTAAGCTGTTTTTTTTTCTTCATTATAAGGCTATGTAAGATCTAATAATTATTTTTCACATATATTATCTTCACACTGTTACCCTAACGGGGTAGTGGGTAGAAGTAACGGAGCGTCAAGTATCGTCTAACACACCTCTACAATTCAAATATACTTTATTGCATGATAAAAATACACAGATACAATAATAAAGTTGCCTCCATTAGTACATCTAGGCGGTCTTATCGCTAAAAACGGTTTCTTCGAGACAACCTCTTTTGCTTCCTATAATCTAATCATTCCTCTTCAAACACGCTCGCCGTGGGACACGAGTGCTCTTCACGTTTCTGTCTTAGGGTACTCGTTCTATCTGATCTTGATATGTCAGTCTAGTTCGTCCCAGACCCCTACTACCAACCACATTTACATATTTATTTATTTTATTTTATTTGGAAAACTTACAGCTATAGTAAACAGGTAATATTACAAATATATAAAGCTATTAGCCATTAACTGGTTTTCACATATTAAAACAACACGCATATTTACTTAACATTAAAAACAAAAAAAATCTACTTAAACCAGAGAAAACAACAAATATATGAAATAATAAATAACAAAACCTTTCCATGGTGCTAGGGTGTTGGGGGCTCGAAATAGTTACCAACCGCTAGGCGCTTGATAGTTACGGAGCTCGTTCATTACATACATTCATTAAGCACATTCGCTCGATATATATCCACAAGACATCCTTAGCCTGAAAACGTCCACTGCTGAACATAAGGCTCCCCAATAACATGACACTTTCGGTGGCCTTTTGCTTGGCAGGTGGATTGGTGATCGCAGTAATGATCCGATGCAATCCCTTAGTCGCCCTGACGACACCCACGGGAGGATTGTCGGTGTCCCGATTCTAAACTGGGAACCTCGCGGCATATATCGGTCGTCATTCGTTAATTTTTAAATACATATTTTATTGCTTTGCAGTTAGACATGGGTTTCCCGCTGGAGGCGTGCAAGAAGGCGCTGTACTACACGAACAACAGCGGCATGGAGGCGGCGTCCAACTGGCTCATGGAGCACATGACCGACTGGGACTTCGCCAACAAGTTCCAGCCGCCCGGCGCGCAGTCCTCTGGTATACTTGCACTTGTTATACCTTTAGTGTCGGGGGTGACTTAAGGATACACTGTGTTACTGATATAAATAGATTAATAAAATTCATTAACAATACATAAATGTAGTACACAATTAGGAGGGATGCGGATCTGCGATGCTGTTCGCAACACATCACGTCAAGGGGTATCACCAAGCGAAAAGCAGGCGAAGGAAAGCTACTTTGCGACATTAGATTATACAAAGTGGCGATAAATCGTCTCTGCCTACCCCTCTGGGACCAAGGCGTGAGCATTATGTATATAGGTAATTAGGAGGGAGGGAAACGACTAAAGACATACGTAGGCGGCGGGGGCCGCCTCGTGTCTCTGTGTAATATGATCTCTATTTCCTATATAAGCGTGCTGCTACATACCTCATTCGAAGCGACGCAGTCGCCGTCGTTCGGTAGATCCCATTCAAATGTTAAAAAAATATTGTTTATTTATTACACATGGCTACACTTAAAATTAATTTACAAAATGATATCCCTGACAAAACATATTTTTTTAAATATACAAATCTTTTATTAAATATTAAGACAGATTACAGTAAAGCCCCACAAAACTAATTTCTCAGTTTGACTGTGGAGATCAGTCTCACATACAACCATATGTAATATTATCAATTAATACACAGTTGGTCTTCTATATGTATCTATGTGGCTTGCGCTCAGGGTAAGTCACAGTTCATCATTATATCAGCCCTTAGACGTCCACTGTTGGACATAGGTCTTCCCCAATGAACGCCACCACACACAGTCCTCAGTTCCCGACCAGGTATTCATTATTCACTTGTGAGTTTATCAATCTGGAACTAGTTCGGATATCTTTGAATATTATGAGCTAATATTTTGCAATGTTACGAAAGGCGGCGCCGGCGCAGTGGCGGACGAGGCGAGCGTGGAGCAGATAACGAACATGGGGTTCACCCGCGCGCAGGCGGCGCGCGCTCTGGCCGCCACCGCGGGGGACGTGGGCCGCGCCGTCGACTGGATCTTCAGCCACGCGGACGAGCTGGACGCACCCGACGCGCCCGCGCAGCCGGACCACACGCTCGGCTGCCGCGACGGGCCAGAGAGTGAGTGCCTTGCAACTGTAGAGGGATAAGCGCACTCGTGATCTAGAGGCAGCCTACCCCATTACTTTCTAGGAAGGAAAATGTGGACAATGCGCTGGGCTGTCATGACGGACCCGAGAGTTAGAGTCCCTTGTATGTATGTAAACGCTTGTACCAAAATTAACAACAGCAATAACAAATAGGAACAACGTTGTGAACAAAGGAGGACTTATCCCACTTATTACCATTCACCTACTTGTATTTAAATATTTGATAAAATATATCTTCTATATACATATAAGGATAGAAAATACGAACTTTGAGGGAAATAAAGAAGAAAAAAAGATGGCAAATTATACTAAAATATTTATTTGCATTTGTATCGGTCTGATTCCTGCCTCAGGCGAGTGACTTTTTATAAATCTATGAATGCAGTATTTAATTATTGTCTTTATTTCGGGAAGCAAAAAAAAAACATAAAATATAAATTGACCGCCTCCTTGGCCTATTGGCTTGATCATTGGACTGGAACGCCAGAGGTCGTAGATTCCATTCCCACTGGGGACAGACAACTTTGTAAATTTTTTACAAGTTGGTCCCGGTCTGGATGTTACATTTGTGAATTGTCCTATCCTTATTTATTTCCATAGCACAGGAGAAAGTCCTAGTTTGGGATTGGGACAAGTGTATGTATATGTAATATTATTTATTATTATATATAGTTTAGTTTTAATAATAAAATGATGCCGTGTGGTTTCCGGTAGAGTAGAATAGGACCACTCCCAACTCTTCCCGTGGATGTCGTACAAGGCGACTAAGGGAATACATTATAAAACTACAATCAGGCCTCCTTGGGGCCAGCGCGTGGAGTTTAGGCCAAATCCTCCGTCTGTCTCTGGCAGATGAGAGAGGGTTGTGCTCCTGCAGTGGAGACAAAAATAACCTGATGATGAAATAAATGATGTAATAGAACAATACAAATTAAACGTAATGCAATGTTTCAGAATACAAGCTGATCGCTTTCATTTCGCACATGGGCACGTCGACGATGGTGGGCCACTACGTGTGCCACGTGCTCCACGAAGGTCGGTGGGTCATATTCAACGACAACAAGGTAAATAACATTATCGCATACAATATGTATTTTATTGGCAGGGTATTGGGATGACCCATTCCAAAACATTTGTTACATTTTTCAAATCATCTGCCACAGTATCGTCGACAGATTGATATTTTATTGAGAGCATTATTTGGCACGATAACCATCTGAGGACTGATGACGGTCGCATCTCATACAGACCGCCCACTCCGTCAGTATGAGACATAATGCCAAAGTCGGATTTTAGCTTTCCAAACTCAGTTTGAGTGGTATATTTAAAAATCTTTGGAATTCAATGAGTCTACCCTTCGACATGATTAATATAGGTGCACAAACAAAATACTGTCGGTCACAAAAAAAAATGTTTGCGTCTCCTGGAAAGTAGTGGTTCTTGTCCTAAGGGACAACTACTCTTACTACTTACAACTACTATTACTCTTTTTTGACGTAAGCGACCATTTAAAATTCCGTCGACGATATTTTGGGATTTTTAAAACTCTCAGACTGAACTTACGATCGATTCCTTTTTCCATAATAGCTGATATTTATTCCAGGTGGCGCTCTCAGAAAACCCCCCAAAAGATCTTGGGTACTTATATTTATACGAAAGGCTGTGATGATGACAAAAACAGGACTTGTACCAAAAATCATTGGCTCCGTTGTACGGATAGAAGAATTTACTAGACTGCGCTATTGTATGTACTTGTACACAAATATGAGATTTCAAATGACTACTATTTAGGCGATGTTTTTATTTTTTTATAGAAACAAATTTTTAACAAATTTCAATTGTATTTATAATGTATGTGCCTAGTGGTTTCGCGTAAGATTGCATTTTAGCAGTGTTTTTTTAATGTGAGAAGAGTGCAATTTTCATATTTTTTTTAACTTGTCACACTAATTGTAAGAAATGGCTACTGTAATATAAAATATTTGATGTTGCCGTTTGTATTCAGTGTAATTTATTACTACGTCAGTAATGCATTTCGCAGCGTCGTTACCTGTTCTCCTCACAGAGCAGACGGCTGTAAATTATAGATTTTTATACTTAATTGGATACCTAATCCTTAGGTCACCGACGAAAAATATAGCGAGGTCCTTTATTGAACAATTCATGGGAATGGTGTTATTAATTTAATAAAATAATGGATGTCAGTAATAAAAATAATACCTGTACTATTAAATAATATGAATCAAGTTTCTTTACAATTTAATTGAAAAGTCGCCACTACTAGGAGGCGTTGCAACTTTTTTCCCATTGGTTACCAACAACATAAGGTACAAACTAGCATAGGGAAAAGATCAGGTACATATCGTACAGTTCACGAGGGCGTTCATAAGAGGGGAGTTCGTACAGTTCGTGAATTGTTCGATCAATATATAGCACGTTGCAGCTCGCCACGTCGTCGTGGATAGATCTTTTATGTGGATGGACCTCGACCTTAGCCTTACGGAGATTAGCAATCCAGTAGAGAAGATTTAGAAGAATTAATGCTAAGAAGTCATTGATAGCATGTTTTAGCTAATGTTCCTCACTCGCGTAGAACAGTAAACATTGATATAACGCATTTGCATTGTTCCGCGGTATGCCTGACAACGAATTTAGAAATAAATGATTATGTACGAAAATTAATTTCATTTTATGTGCTTGGTCACTGAATTGTAGCATGGGATTATACCTCTAAGGATATAAAGTCATTATCATCAGCCAAAATAAGTCCACTGCTGATCATAAGCCTCCCCAAGAGAATGGCACTATGGTTGGCTGTCCATTGGGGGATTTGCCATAATCACATTGACAGGTGGATTCGTGATTGCAGTAATGATCTTAATATACAGGACATTATATTTCATTCCAGATTAATAGTCCTATGAAAACAAACGCATTTGCGTCTCGAAAACAAAATACACAATAGATGGTGTTCCTAAGTGGACTGCAAAGTTTACATGGTAATACAAACCTGTTTTTGCTGCTGGTGACCCTTTCATGTATATGTTACCGAGACGTAAATAGCGTTGGTTTTCCTAGGACTATTAATCTGGAATGAAATATACAGGAGAACGCTGCTGACTGTACCTGTTGCAATCCCTAAGGATATAAAGTAAAAGGAAACAAAGATTATGTAATGAGGCGATATCTCAAACAACGTTTCTAGAGAATTTGGTATATTTATGAACTATTATATTAGATTTTTAAATCAAAACTGTACTATCGCTTCCATTTATCATTAAGTTTGGGTATCCTTCTCCAGAATATAGTCTTCTCATCATAGTATGTGTTAAATTTCTTATAGTCCCGCCTCTTTGTGGGGTCCTTTTTGCAGTATGCTGGAGTCAGATTTATCATGAGACCTGAAACAAGAAAGCACTTGTAAAAGGGAAGTACTTTTGGATATTTGGATGTTTGTTACTCAATCACGCTTTAGCCACTGGACGAATCGTGATGAAACTTGGCACACATATAGGTTAGGTCCTGGAATAGGATGGGATATTTTTCCGGGATAAAGACAATCTCTTTATCCCGAAAAAACGTCCCATTCCCACGGGAAATACATAATAACTTGTGATATTAAGTTGTCCACGCGGACGAAGTCGCGGGCAGCAGCTAGTACTTAATACTACTACTATGACGGCGTCGAGAATTAAAAACTTGACACTTTCAAAATCTAAGGTTAATACTTTCTGAGATATGGTAGTTTTAATTTTGACAGCTGTAATCCGTAATGAAGGTCTCATTTAGATCTGTCATTTTGGTGAAGACCACTAGTCTAGGGTAAGTAGTTTCTGAGATATGGTCGTTTTAATTTAGACAGCTGTCATCCAAAATAAAGATCTCATCAAAACCTTTTTTTTAAATAAAGATCCCACTAGTCTAGGGTGGTTAGTAGTTTCTGAGATATGGTCGTTTTAATTTTAACAGCTAGTTACTAAATCAGATGAAGGAGTCCCGTTCTGTACCTGGCATTGAACTGAGAAATTACATTTCCCATTTTGTAGCCAGTTACGAAATTGGTTACAAGGAATTAAATTAAGCATTCTAGAACACTTCTTTCTTAGGTCTAGGTACCTAAGGTGCCCCAAATGATTTTAGTCATTCAGAAATCAAAAGAAAAAACCTTTAGAAAAGAACTTGAAAAAAATTTACATAAAAACTTCTTTTTTTTTAAATATACTGTATCTTTAATGTTGAATGTTCTCTGAAAGAAACTGAATAAAACATTTAAACCAGGCTATTTGAAAAAAAAAACCTAAACTGAGGATGAGGATTGAGCTTAAAGCAAAACAAAGGGAAGTTGTCGCACCTAGGAGTTCCCCATCTGCCGAAGGTATAAAACCACTTGTTTATATAACCAGGTATTGATGTGTATGATAGGTTATGATTATGAATATGTAGTTCGGTTTGTAATGTTATGTGGCAACAGCCTAAAAGTGTCCATGATAAATGCTAGAATGTTTTGCATTGGATAAAAACGCTAGGCTATCTCCCCTTTGGATTCAAGAAGCAACAGAGTTGCTTTAAGGTGTTGAACCTAGACAGTATTTGGCTAAGTAAAGATTATATTATTATAAAAACCTGCTTTCTGTGCCATCGTAACCATCTTGCCAATTTTTATCTGCTGACGTCGGCACAGCCCCGTGATGCGTCTCGGTAACATGCAGCCATCGGACCTCACGAACTGACTCAGTATGAGAACGTCGGTATGCTTCACGTCAAGTCCAAGAGCACACATGTAACATGGGGGCTTTCCAGTTTTGTCGTCAATGGGCAGAGGTTCGCTCAAAGGCAGGTTTTCGGCGCGCACCAAAAGTTCAGTTCGCGGTGAGGCCACATTTGCAGCTTCCACTACTAGCGTTGAGCCTTCTTTGCGTTCACGTACTGAAATGAAGCATTTTTAATACCAAATGAAAGCCCTGAAGAAACTAACCTCAATAAATTGCTTTTATTAAAGTTGTATGAATTTGTCGAAATAAGACTTACTTTCTTTTATGTTTAGTGGTATTGTAGTTGAAATAGCTCGTACAGACGTCGAGAAAACTGCATTTTTGGCTAATATATAACCCGCCCGTACCAACGACGCCATAGTTGTTTACCTGTCACTGTCAGTTTAGCGTTTTGTTTTTGCATTCACTATGGTAGAAAACAACAATTTCATGGCAATCCTTGGTAGTTTTCAATATAAGTAAAACGCGCCAATTTCAAATATACCAACTGTGACTATCGATCGTATGAAGCCTGAGTATGAAGGGATTAGCTCAGTATTTTCCTAATACAATGAATCTACAGATGCTCAATTCAATAATTTTTTATTCATCATCATCATATCAGCCCCTAGAAGTCCACTGCTGGACATAGGCCTTCCCCAATGAACTCCACCACACCCGGTCCTCCGCCCTCCGCATCCAGCCGCTACCGATACGATGAACGATAAAAATACACAGATACAATAATAAAGTAGCTTACACATGTATATTTCATTCCAGATTAATAGTCCTATGAAAACCAACGCTATTTACGTCTCGGTAACATATACATGAAAGGGTCACCAGCAGCAAAAATAGGTTTGTATTACCAAGTAAACTTTGCGGTCCACTTAGGAACACCATCTATTGTGTATTTTGTTTTCGAGACGCAAATGCGTTTGTTTTCATAGGACTATTAATCTGGAATGAAATATAGATTTAGGTGTTATCGCTAAAAGCGATTTCTTCCAGACAACCTTTGTTATTAACATTAACATGTGTCATTTTAAAAGGCCAAAAACAGTTGGTCGTGGTTAGTGGTGTTCGCCTCTTGTTAATGCATAACCCCGGGCCCTCCGTACCGATGAATTTTTCGTAACTTATTGACAGTTTATTATTATATTTTACAATAAATATCTGTGCAGAACATGGACGCGGAAACCAGCATACAAATTAAAAAAAAATTAACCCACGAACCTATAGGTAGGTACTTATGTTGTGGTGGATTATGTTGGCCCATAATACGCAGTCGTTATGAGACGGTAGGTCTTTGCCCAACAGTGGAACGTATTATGATGTTTCTCTGTGATATCGATTCCCATGACTCAACATCGCACATTCGTCAGCAAATGCAGTTTAAATTGAGAAATAAAATAAAACTAGGGATGTAATGTAATAATATATTTATTCACGAAACGACATAATATGAATGAATAAGATTGTTTTCTTTTCAAAACATAAAAGGCATCTAATTCAATACATTTAAAACATCGACACAGTGTAAAGTTACTTAAGAAACATCTTGACCGGTTTGATTAAATATTTCGATCAATGATTACGGAAATGCCAAGGCCAAGATGTTTCGCGCGTATTTTTAATAACAATTACAAATTACGTAGACTAAATAAAATTAAAATGTGAAAGCAACTACATTCTTGAATTTCTTGAAGCGTCATTAATCATATCATACCTATAATAACATCTGTATATTGTTATGTAATAAAATAGACTGCCAAGCAGTAATATAAAATGGCTTGTTTTTGTAGCTTCGTGTTACATCTTCCTATCTAGAGAAATTGCAGAGAATGCTCAGAGCGTCTGCAACTTTCATTGACTCAAATTGAAAATGAAAAATAATAAAAACATAATTGATATAGGTAACATTAATGAAGTTTAGAACTGCAAAACTGAACTGTAATACATTTTATGTTTAAATATGCATTCTTTATATTTCATATTTATAAATCGATGTTTCTTTTCGTACGTTTTTTTTTACTCATACATAAAATATTAGGCTGTGGAAGGACGGCATTTAGCTTAGCTTGTCCTAAACTTAGTGTACCTACATCTTGTACCTACCTTCGTAAAATGCATTAAACATACAATCAATAAATGAAGTTAATGACCTAACTTAACTTAAGCTTATTTACATCTAAACAATTTGTAAACATTAAAATATGTAAAAGCAAAGTGAGATTGCGCTTTCATGACGATATGAAAACCTAAAATTTTAAATTTTCTGAATTATGTCATAAAAAATCATAGTCATAATCATAAAACTCCTTAACAAAAATGATTGTTTTTTTATTGTTTTCTAATTCTTTGCATGAACTCAAACCTCCATCATCTTGTTCCAAGCATGGTGAGATGGTGATGGTATGCAGATTATCCAATGCCAGATTTAAAAGTTAAAAAATCTTCTCAGAAGCTGGAAAAAGAATTCTATATCTTGTGATAAGTTGTACGTATTATGAACTTAAAAAATAAATGACTTATATAAACAAGTGTGCGACTATATAAACAAAATGTGACAAAAAATTCTGTACAATGTTGGTAAAATCAAAAACTTTCTCTTTGTAATTGATTATCTACAGATATATTTTCGAATTAAAAATATATACAAACGTATAAGTTCGCTTATTTCTTGGTGACAATAACATTTGCAAGACATTCTGTAGTATTTCAATAAGTAATTTAAAATGATAATATAACATGAGTTGCGTAGTTTATTTGGGGAAAGCTCCAAAGCCTTTGTTCAGCAGTCCAGCAGCGCCTTCTGAGCCTTGATGCGCAGCTGAAGCCAAGTTAGAAGTCAACTGTGGAAATGAACTTAATTGTTATATTAATATCATTTTAAAAAATATCAAAGGTACTCGTATTTATGCAAATAAGTCGCGTTCTGCACTATTTTGTATCATGTTGTAGGTCATTTGTTTTTATAGTTACTGTTGTTTAGAGACAGGTGAATACACAGCCACATTTTCAATTTTGACAACCGTCAAATATTTGCACATTTTGCATAATACATGTTTACGTGAACCATTGTGTTGTTTTGTGTTCGCACACTCTTATTGTTCGTTTTTAGTTTAACATTGTTTTTGTTTGTAAATCCATAAACAATGCAAGTAATTTGTGATCTAGGTACTTTTAGACATGCATAGTAGGTATACTATATTATTTATACTTTATTTAACTGCTTCATAATTCTTTTTTTTTCTTGTCTTGTTTACCCCATGTGGTGTGGGTGGTATAAGGATCCAAAGCTAGTTATCTTACCGCATCCCGTTTGTCGCTCAAATACTTGTCGGCGTCCTTGATTTTGGAATCGACTACATGGCCGGCGTTCTTGAGTCCCTCATCGGCTGCGTTCTCGACGCGTTTGAGAGTGCTGTCTACTGTGCTGTTGACGGCATTGCTGGCATCAGCAGCTGCCTTTTCTGCTGCTTTCTTGGATTCCTCCATTGCTGTGTCTGTAACAACATTAAAACCATCGATTTATTTGAAAAGATTACGTAATAACCAGGTGTATTTGTTTATGTAATTAAGCGTAGTTAACAATAAACACTATAGTATAGATCGTGCAGTTCACGACGGCACGTCCACTCCTGTAATTCGCTTACATTTCATTGTACGAGTTATATTGGTACTGTGTTAGTTCTATCGTTACGTACTAATCATCAATGGGTGCATACGTACACTAAGCTACTGACGTTTAGATAGGTTCGAATTAACTTCCCACGTCAAAAAGTTGCGTGGCGTGCGTGCCATCCTGAATTGAACGTAAGTTAACCGGGCACTACATGCTCTACTAGTGTTTATGGTTACACCTTGTATACTTGCGAAATATTTATGTATGTGTCTATTTACTTAACTATGGGTTATTTTTAATAAATATATAACTCACTGGCAGTCCTCTTGGCTTCCTCTTTGGCGGCTTCGGCTGCTCGTCTCGCCCTCTCCTTGGCATCCTCAGCAGCCTTCAATGCCTGTGCCTTAGCTTCTTCTGCCGCCTTCTTCGTGGAATCTACTGTTGAGTGGTACGTGTCTGCGGAATAAATATTATAATAAGGTCCTTTTACATTATTTACGAGGACACGCACTCTGCTAAGCGTTAAGGTCGCCCACGGGTTAAGTAAAAATAGATGGCGCCAGTCGTCGATTTTTTTTTCTGAATCATGTAGTTAATTTTATATGCACTAACTTTCTTAATGCTAACATATTGCACGCTGACACTGGTGCACTTAAATTTAGTAACGTAAAGATTTTTAATCTTGTCACAATATATTGAATACTAGCTGTGCCCGCGGCTCCGCTCGCGTGGACTACAGGATCCGCTCCCATCCCCACTTCCGCTCCCTATCCCACTTCCACTCAGACTTCAAATCCAGGTCCAGGTCCAGGTCCAGGTCCAGGTCCAGGTCCAGGTCCAGGTCCAGGTCCAGGTCCAGGTGCAGGTGCAGGTGCAGGTGCAGGTCCAGGTCCAGGTGCAGGTCCAGGTCCAGGTCCAGGTCCAGGTCCAGGTCCAGATCCAGGTCCAGGTCCAGGTCCAGGTCTAGGTTCAGGCCCAGGTCCAGGTCTAGGTCCAGATCCAGATCCTCAAAACTCCCCTCAACCCTCTCCTCAGCTCTCCCCTCAACCCTCCCCTCTTTCCCTCGTTTCTCAAAATGTAGTCCTCGTAACTAATCCATCGCAGTCCAAATTCCGACCAACATTACTTTGTTGCATACATATTCATCGTAATCGGGTAACTCAATCAAAAGTTATGCGAATTTTCAAACACTCAAATTACACTGGTACCATACCCGCTCCCGCTCCCGCTCCCGCTCCCGCTCCCGCTCCGGTCCAGCTCCGGTTCCGCTCCCGCTCCCCTCCCACTTCCGCTACCGCTTCCGCTTCCGCTCTCAATCCCACCCCCCACGCCCACTCCCACTCCCACTCCAATTCCTACTCGCAGCTCCAAATGTAATCCAAACTCATCGGAATCTGAATAGTACGGAAATACTGCTTTAAGCAATATATTGCATAATAACCTTACCTAACTAATGTATTTGAAAACTAAAAATGTCTATAACTATTGATTGAGTTAGCCGATTGCGATGAAATAAAGACTAAATGTTAAGTTAAGTTAAGCACCATGTTTTTGTGAAAAGTCCATCAAAATCCGTTCAGTAGTTTTTAAGTGATGCGTGCACAAACTCACAGACAAACAGACAAACAGACAAACAGATAAACAGACAAACAGACAAAAATTTCAAAAATGATCGAAATGTGTTCTGTTGCTTATCCTTAGACCCCCCAATTTTTTTTTTGCAAATATCTTCAATGTACAGACACGCGAAGTTTACGATTTTATTTATTAGATTTTGAATGGTAGTTTGGTAGGCGTAATTGTTTTCTATTTTTATCTAAAATTATGGACAAATAAATTATTCGTATTAAACGTATGCTAAGTTATACTCGTAGTTATACAAATCTGAAATCTCGGAAATATAATAAATATGAACTCGTTTACGGCTCGGGCACAGAAGTCTTGTAAAGTAGCCTCGATTGGAATAATCAACTTTCCGCACACGTATCACAATGTACTATTTGCGACTGTTGGCGCTAGCTGTTACTCAACTCATGAGCGACCCCTTTAAACACTCTTGACAACCTTGAATTACTCGTAAACTTCGCAAGGAGTCAAACATTAATATCACCTAAATAGGTTTTTAGTGCTGTAGCAAAACCACAGCTCAAATCATGTATTAGATTTAGCGTTTGCTGTTTCAGGTGTTAGATACTTCGTCGACACACAAGCACACGGCACATTATAACTTCATCGCGTATAAAATAACGCAGTGAACAGAAGCAGCGTATTTGAAAACACAAAAGCTGCTATTACACAATTTTTTTGTATAATATAAGTACCAGTAGTCTGCTCGACGGCGCCTTGACAGTCGGCACGCTTAGAATCTTTCGCCGATTCAAAGGTGCTTTTTATTTTATCTACAAATTAAATTATTACATAAATATCTTTGTTACACTGATATGTAAACTAAAAACTAAGAACTTTGGATATTACCTGTTAGGATGTCGAGAACGCTAGCATTAGTCTGGATTAGAGATTCAGCCGTTTCTTTAGTGCTCGCAAAACCACTCTCAATAGTTTCTGTGAGAGTTAAAAGTAAGTAAAGAAAAGAAAGGATAGAAAAAGCGTTAAGTAAACGTGTAATATAATCGAGTGGCATTACCTTTGGTCTGTTCTAACACGGTTTCTGGTTCTGCAGCAGCGGCTTTGCTTTCTGTGTCTTCTGTTGTGCTAAAGATTGAGCTTGTTAGTGCATCTACAAAAAGATTGTCAGAATGTTAAGCAGAAAGGAAAGTTAGGAAGAAACCACGTGCAACCAGAAAAAAAATTGGTCTAATAAAGCAATTGGCCTAAGTAACCCAACTGTCAAACGAGACTTTCATTTGTTCTACAAATAAAATTCGCGGTTATTTTTGGAGTTATATAAAGTCACATTTTACAGTTGAATGATTTACCGTGCCATTACTGCAAGTTCAATTCAATGAACGTTAATAAATATCTAATTAATTATTAGTGCTTTTTTGTTCCTAATGACTGGTATGGACGCAAATGAACGAATATCATTACAACACGTTTAAGTACCATACCTTTGGCACCACCGGTGAATGATACGCCCTTATCATATATAGTTCCAGTTACGTTCTTTGTTGTATCTACAGTGTTTGATATAGCGTCATCTACGGTATCTACAAATAAACGTAGTCAAAATAATATAACAACAAAATAAATAAAAATCCACTTTGTAATTTTTTTACCTTTTGCACTCCCAACAAATGAAACACTTTTATCAAAAGCATTAGCTGCTACGTTCTTTGTGGTATCTATTGTGCTCGCTACGGTATCTAAAGCAAACAATAAGCGACATAGAAATGAATATTGATAATAATATATAATTTAAAAGCTAACTGTCACAACAAATAAGTTAAAAGTACCTTTTGCGCTTCCTACTAATGAGGTGCCCTTATCGACCACACTACCAGCGACACTCTTTGTTGTATCTACAGTACTTTGAACAGTGCTTGCTACGGTATCTAGTAAAAAGCGAATTAAAAACAAAATAAATAAGTACATAGTGTGAGTACATTATGAGTATCTTCTATCCTGCATTAGCAGATAACAATACATGAAACCATTTTGTTTTAGACTAAATTAAAATGAAAGTACCTTTAGCATTTCCAATAAATGTTGTGCCTTTATTAAATGCGGACGCGGCAACATTTTTAGTATCTACTGTGCTCGTTACTATTTCAATAAAGATTACAGATAAACAACAAAGCAAAAATTGTAATAGTTGGTTTAGAACAACATGATGACTTCACGAACATATACGTGTACGATACCTTGGAAAAATGTCACGCCCTTATCAAATATGGTACCAGTTTCGTTCTGTGTCGTTACCGTACTTGATTCAGAGTTTAATAGGGTATCTATAAATTAGTACATTCAAATAAACTTAAATTAATAAAATAATAATACCTTTCGCACTCCCAACAAATGATACGCCTTTATCAAAAGCATTAGCGGCTATGTTCTTAGTGGTATCTACTGTGCTCGATACGGTGTCTAAAGCAAACAATAAGCGACATAAATATTAAAACAACAGAAAAAGCGACATTAAATGACAAATAATTACAATGAAGGTACCTTTAGCACTCCCTACTAATGAAGTACCTTTATCGACAACACTACCTGCAACACTCTTTGTTGTATCTACGGTACTGTGAACAGTGCTTGCTACGGTATCTATAAAAAAGCACATTTAAAACTAAATAACAGTTAAAGTTTTAACATTACAGGAGTTAGAGTAGATACAGCATTTAACATACAAGTGTTCTGGCACTATTAAGTTATAGATAACTAATGAAAAAGCGAACGGTGTGAACGAGGGATATAGCGTGAATGTACGTGTATTTGTAACTTAGTAAGTATTATGTGAACATGTATATACGTACTCGTAAAACAACCACAGCTATATAATAAAGACAAACAAAATGCACTTTACAAACGTATAATATACGATACCTTTGGCATCTTCGAAAAACGTAACACCCTTATCAAATATGGTATCAGTGACACTCTTTGGTGTATCCACGGTACTTGCTTCTGTATTTGTCACTGTATCTACAAATTACCATACTTACTTAAACAACATAACTATATTTAAGAAATACATTGCAAGGTACATCAAACAACTGAAGTACCTCGGTATTTTAGCCAACAGCGTCTAAGCTGCTACGTTCAACGTGGTATTTCAACAAGCTCTCTCCTGTTATTATTAATATTTTTAAAATGTCAAACTAAAATACGTTAAAATTAATTAAAAAAAATTTTTTTTTATTATAATTACAACCTATGCTTAAAGTTAATTATATTTTAGTAATTTCAATAACGTGGACTTAGCAACAACAAGAACCTCAACACTGTTTCTTTTATGAAAATTATACTTGCTGCAGTATCTACAATAATACTAGCTGATACTGAAAACTATGCCAACAAATCATTTAGTTATGAGAAAATTAATGTAAACATTTTTATTTAATGACATTTATTATATAATTGGAAGCAATATATTAAAAATTATGGGAACATTTAAAAACGAAGTACCTGAAGCACCTCCAAAGAGTGATTTGCCTTTGTCAACTGCAGATGATGCTATATACATACTGGTATCAACAGTGTTCCTTGCTTCCGCTACAATAATTTTAAAACATGTCAAATGTACATATCTGAATATTGTGTGCTTGGACTAATATTTCACTACGAGTCAAAATTTAAATGAAATACCTTTAACTCCTTCCACAAGCGTGTTGCCCGCGTCTTTAGCGGATTCTGTGAAAGTCTTAGATGTGTCTACAGGGGTTTTGGTATTGCTCGCTGCAGTGTCTATAATAAACAGTAATAATATGCAATACATTGCCTCCTACTGATTTTTATGTCCCATTGAATAACATTAAGTAAACAGAAACGAAATAGGTACCTGCATCACCTCCAAAAAGTGATTTGCCTTTATCAACTGCAGACGATGCTATATATTTAGTGGTATCAACAGTGTTCCTTGCTTCCGCTACAATAATTTTAAAACATGTCAAATGTAAATATCTGAATATTGTGTGCTTGGACTAATATTTCACTACGAGTCAAAATTTAAATGAAATACCTTTAACTCCTTCCACAAGCGAGTTTCCAGTATCTTTAACGGATTCTGTGAAAGTCTTAGTAGTATCTACAGAGGTTTTGGTATTGCTCGCTGCCGTGTCTACAATAAACAGTAACGATATTCAATACATTGCCTCCTATTGATTTTTATGTCCCATTGAATAACATTAAGTAAACAGAAACGAAATAGGTACCTGCATCACCTCCGAAAAGTGATTTGCCTTTATCAACTGCAGACGATGCTATATATTTAGTGGTATCAACAGTGTTCCTTGCTTCCGCTACAATAATTTTAAAACATGTCAAATGTACATATCTGAATATTGTGTGCTTGGACTAATATTTCACTACAAGTCAAAATTTAAATGAAATACCTTTAACTCCTTCCACAAGCGAGTTGCCCGCGTCTTTAGCGGATTCTGTGAAAGTCTTAGTTGTGTCTACAGGGGTTTTGTTATTGCTTGCTGCAGTGTCTACAATAAACAGTAATGATATTCAATATATTGCCTCCTACTGATTTTTATGTCCCATTGAATAACATTAAGTAAATAGAAACGATATAGGTACCTGCAGCACCTCCAAAAAGTGATTTGCCTTTATCAACTGCAGACGATGCTATATATTTAGTGGTATCAACAGTGTTCCTTGCTTCCTCTACAATAATTTTAAAACATGTCAAATTTACATATCTGAATATTGTTTTGGACTACTATTTCATTACGAGTCAAAATTTAAATGAAATACCTTTAACACCTTCCACAAGTGAGTTGCCCGCGTTTTTAGCGGATTCTGTGAAAGTCTTAGTTGTATCTACAGGGGTTTTGGTATTGCTCGCTGCCGTGTCTACAATAAACAGTAACGATATTCAATACATTGCCTCCTACTGATTTTTATGTCCCATTGAATAACAGAAACGAAATAGGTACCTGCATCACCTCCAAAAAGTGATTTGCCTTTATCAACAGCAGACGATGCTATATATTTAGTGGTATCAACAGTGTTCCTTGCTTCCGCTACAATAATTTTAAAACATGTCAAATGTACATATCTGAATATTGTGTGCTTGGACTAATATTTCACTACGAGTCAAAATTTAAATGAAATACCTTTAACTCCTTCCACAAGCGAGTTGCCCGCGTCTTTAGCGGATTCTGTGAAAGTCTTAGTTGTGTCTACAGGGGTTTTGTTATTGCTTGCTGCAGTGTCTACAATAAACAGTAATGATATTCAATATATTGCCTCCTACTGATTTTTATGTCCCATTGAATAACAGAAACGATATAGGTACCTGCAGCACCTCCAAAAAGTGATTTGCCTTTGTCAACTGCAGACGATGCTATATATTTAGTGGTATCAACAGTGTTCCTTGCTTCCTCTAAAATAATTTTAAAACATGTCAAATTTACATATCTGAATATTGTTTTGGACTACTATTTCATTACGAGTCAAAATTTAAATGAAATACCTTTAACACCTTCCACAAGTGAGTTGCCCGCGTTTTTAGCGGATTCTGTGAAAGTCTTAGTTGTATCTACAGGGGTTTTGGTATTGCTCGCTGCCGTGTCTACAATAAACAGTAACGATATTCAATACATTGCCTCCTACTGATTTTTATGTCCCATTGAATAACAGAAACGAAATAGGTACCTGCATCACCTCCAAAAAGTGATTTGCCTTTATCAACAGCAGACGATGCTATATATTTAGTGGTATCAACAGTGTTCCTTGCTTCCGCTACAATAATTTTAAAACATGTCAAATGTACATATCTGAATATTGTGTGCTTGGACTAATATTTCACTACGAGTCAAAATTTAAATGAAATACCTTTAACTCCTTCCACAAGCGAGTTGCCCGCGTCTTTAGCGGATTCTGTGAAAGTCTTAGTTGTGTCTACAGGGGTTTTGTTATTGCTTGCTGCAGTGTCTACAATAAACAGTAATGATATTCAATATATTGCCTCCTACTGATTTTTATGTCCCATTGAATAACAGAAACGATATAGGTACCTGCAGCACCTCCAAAAAGTGATTTGCCTTTGTCAACTGCAGACGATGCTATATATTTAGTGGTATCAACAGTGTTCCTTGCTTCCTCTAAAATAATTTTAAAACATGTCAAATTTACATATCTGAATATTGTTTTGGACTACTATTTCATTACGAGTCAAAATTTAAATGAAATACCTTTAACACCTTCCACAAGTGAGTTGCCCGCGTTTTTAGCGGATTCTGTGAAAGTCTTAGTTGTATCTACAGGGGTTTTGGTATTGCTCGCTGCCGTGTCTACAATAAACAGTAACGATATTCAATACATTGCCTCCTACTGATTTTTATGTCCCATTGAATAACAGAAACGAAATAGGTACCTGCATCACCTCCAAAAAGTGATTTGCCTTTATCAACTGCAGACGATGCTATATATTTAGTGGTATCAACAGTGTTCCTTGCTTCCTCTACAATAATTTTAAAACATGTCAAATGTACATATCTGAATATTGTGTGCTTGGACTAATATTTCACTACCAGTCAAAATTTAAATGAAATACCTTTAACTCCTTCCACAAGCGAGTTGCCCGCGTCTTTAGCGGATTCTGTGAAAGTCTTAGTTGTGTCTACAGGGGTTTTGTTATTGCTTGCTGCAGTGTCTACAATAAACAGTAATGATATTCAATATATTGCCTCCTACTGATTTTTATGTCCCATTGAATAACATCAAGTAAATATAAACGATATAGGTACCTGCAGCACCTCCAAAAAGTGATTTGCCTTTATCAACTGCAGACGATGCTATATATTTAGTGGTATCAACAGTGTTCCTTGCTTCCGCTACAATAATTTTAAAACATGTCAAATTTACATATCTGAATATTGTTTTGGACTACTATTTCATTACGAGTCAAAATTTAAATGAAATACCTTTAACACCTTCCACAAGTGAGTTGCCCGCGTTTTTAGCGGATTCTGTGAAAGTCTTAGTTGTATCTACAGGGGTTTTGGTATTGCTCGCTGCCGTGTCTACAATAAACAGTAACGATATTCAATACATTGCCTCCTACTGATTTTTATGTCCCATTGAATAACAGAAACGAAATAGGTACCTGCATCACCTCCAAAAAGTGATTTGCCTTTATCAACTGCAGACGATGCTATATATTTAGTGGTATCAACAGTGTTCCTTGCTTCCTCTAAAATAATTTTAAAACATGTCAAATTTACATATCTGAATATTGTTTTGGACTACTATTTCATTACGAGTCAAAATTTAAATGAAATACCTTTAACACCTTCCACAAGTGAGTTGCCCGCGTTTTTAGCGGATTCTGTGAAAGTCTTAGTTGTATCTACAGGGGTTTTGGTATTGCTCGCTGCCGTGTCTACAATAAACAGTAACGATATTCAATACATTGCCTCCTACTGATTTTTATGTCCCATTGAACAACAGAAACGAAATAGGTACCTGCATTACCTCCAAAAAGTGATTTGCCTTTATCAACTGCAGACGATGCTATATATTTAGTGGTATCAACAGTGTTCCTTGCTTCCTCTACAATAATTTTAAAACATGTCAAATATACATATCTGAATATTGTGTTGGACTACTATTTCATTACGAGTCAAAATTTAAATGAAATACCTTTAACACCTTCCACAAGTGAGTTGCCCGCGTTTTTAGCGGATTCTGTGAAAGTCTTAGTTGTATCTACAGGGGTTTTGGTATTGCTCGCTGCCGTGTCTACAATAAACAGTAACGATATTCAATACATTGCCTCCTACTGATTTTTATGTCCCATTGAATAACAGAAACGAAATAGGTACCTGCATCACCTCCAAAAAGTGATTTGCCTTTATCAACAGCAGACGATGCTATATATTTAGTGGTATCAACAGTGTTCCTTGCTTCCGCTACAATAATTTTAAAACATGTCAAATGTACATATCTGAATATTGTGTGCTTGGACTAATATTTCACTACGAGTCAAAATTTAAATGAAATACCTTTAACTCCTTCCACAAGCGAGTTGCCCGCGTCTTTAGCGGATTCTGTGAAAGTCTTAGTTGTGTCTACAGGGGTTTTGTTATTGCTTGCTGCAGTGTCTACAATAAACAGTAATGATATTCAATATATTGCCTCCTACTGATTTTTATGTCCCATTGAATAACAGAAACGATATAGGTACCTGCAGCACCTCCAAAAAGTGATTTGCCTTTATCAACTGCAGACGATGCTATATATTTAGTGGTATCAACAGTGTTCCTTGCCTCCGCTACAATAATTTTAAAACATGTCAAATGTACATATCTGAATATTGTTTTGGACTACTATTTCACTACGAGTCAAAATTTGAATAAAATACCTTTAACACCTTCCACGAGTGAATTTCCAGTGTCTTTAACGGATTCTGTGAAAGTCTTAGTTGTATCTACAGGGGTTTTGGTATTGCTTGCTGTAGTGTCTACAATAAACAGTAATGATATTCAATATATTGCCTCCTAATTTTTATGTCCCCATTGAATGACATTAAGTAAATAGAAACCATATAAGGTACCTGCAGCACCTCCAAAAACTGATTTGCCTTTATCAACTGCAGACGATGCTATATATTTAGTGGTATCAACAGTGTTCCTTGCTTCCGCTACAATAATTTTAAAACATGTCAAATGTATATATTTGAATATTGTGTGCTTGGACTAATATTTCACTACGAGTCAAAATTTAAATGAAATACCTTTAACACCTTCCACAAGTGAGTTGCCCGCGTCTTTAGCGGATTCTGTGAAAGTCTTAGTTGTATCTACAGTGGTTTTGGTATTGCTCGCTGCAGTGTCTACAATAAACATATGTGATGTTAAATGCTGTATCTTTAATATACTTATTATAATAACATAGAATTTTAAACACGTTTCAATTTTGAATTTATTGCTGAGCAACAATTTTTTTTACCATAATTCAAACTTAAGTAAACTAGGTTAAGTACCCTTAAAAATTATAATATGTGAAATAAGTTATAATAGTTAACAGTTATAATATATGGTGCTTGTATCAACAGCCGATGCTGCGAAAGTCTTAGTTGAATCTACAGTCATTTGTGCTGTGTTTTACACAGTATTTACTAATTACTAATAACAATAGATAATACCAAGTTTAAAATTATATTGATTTTTTACGGGTCAAAATATAACAAAGTGTAGAATTCTTAGTAAGTACCTTTAGCGCTGCCAAATAGTGATGTGCTCTTTTCATAAGCGGAAGCTGCAGCATTCTTAGTTGTATCCACAGTCGATTGCAAAGTGCTTGCTACAGTATCTACAAGTAAAAGTATACTCTAACAATGTTTTTTTTTAAATTATAATATTCAAGTTAAATAAATTGCAAACGATACCTTTAGCACTTCCGAAGAATGATGTGCCTTTGTCAACAGTAGAGTTAGTATCATCCCCCATGCAATGTGCAGTACTTATTACGTTATCTTTAATAGATAAAAGAATAATAAAACATATCAAATGCGAAATAAATATGTTAGAGTAACAGAATTAGTGCCTATACTAAAAAGCGTTAATATAAACTTTAAAAAAAACCACTTAAATTTTTTCTTATAGGTTAACAAGAAACTACCTAGATATCATCATTCAAGTGTTAATAAAGTAGGTACCTTATTATATACATTAACACACTATTCATTCAACTATAGTGTATTGTTTATTTTATATACAAGTTATATAATTAAAACATGCATATTAAGGTGTAGTATGTGTCAATGTATCAAAGAAATAAGGTAAAACAACATGCGAAATACCTTTAGCAGTTTCTACAACCGAACTGCCTTTATCGTATGCAGACGCTGCAACACTCTTAGATGTATCTACAGAGGTTTGGGCAGTGTCAGCTACAGTATCTACAATAAATAGAAAATAAGATGACACTAACAAGATAATATTCCTATGACAAAAAAAAATGTAGCAAAAATAGGAAATAAAGCACTTTTAAAAAAGATGTTTCTCTATCTACATCAGAATTTGCAAAAAAAACGTGTCTACAGTCGTTTGTGCTGTGCTTTCCACAATATTTACAAAGTACTCGTAGTAATAGATAATAACACTTAATTTAAAAATATATTGTTTTTTTACGTGGTAAAATATAGCAAAGTGTAGAATTCTAAGTAAATACCTTTAGCGCTGCCAAATAGTGATGTGCTCTTTTCATAAGCGGAAGCTGCAGCATTCTTAGTTGTATCTACAGTCGATTGCAAAGTGCTTGCTACAGTATCTACAAGGAAAAGTATACTCTAACAATGTTTTTTTTTGTTAATTTATAATATTCAAGTTAAATAATTTGTAAACGATACCTTTAGCACTTTCGAAGAATGATGTGCCTTTGTCAACAGTAGAGTTAGTATCATCCCCCATGCAATGTGCAGTACTTATTACGTTATCTTTAATAGATAAAAGAATAATAAAACATATCAAATACGAAATAAATATGTTTGAGTAAAAGAATTAGTGCCTATACTAAAAACCGTTAATATAAACATCAGAAAAACCCACTTTAATTTTTTCTTTTAGGTTACCAAGAAACTACCTAGATATCATCATTCAATTGTTAATAAAGTAGGTACCTTATTATATACATTAACACACTATTCATTCAACTATAGTGTATTGTTTATTTTATATACAAGTTATATAATTGAAACATGCATATTAAGGTGTAGTATGTGTCAATGTATCAAAGAAATAAGGTAAAACAACATGCGAAATACCTTTAGCAGTTTCTACAACCGAACTGCCTTTATCGTATGCAGACGCTGCAACACTCTTAGATGTATCTACAGAGGTTTGGGCAGTGTTAGCTACAGTATCTACAATAAATAGAAAATAAGATGACACTAACAAGATAATATTCCTATGACAAATTTTTTTTAGCAAAAATAGGAAATAACTTAAGCACTTTAAAAAAAGATGTTTCACTATCTACATCAGAATTTGCAAAAAAAAAAACGTGTCTACAGTCGTTTGTGCTGTGCTTTCCACAATATTTACAAAGTACTCGTAGATATAGATAATAACACTTAATTTAAAAATATATTGTTTTTTTACGTGGCAAAATATAGCAAGGTGTAGAATTCTAAGTAAGTACCTTTAGCGCTGCCAAATAGTGATGTGCTCTTTTCATAAGCGGAAGCTGCAGCATTCTTAGTTGTATCTACAGTCGATTGCAAAGTGCTTGCTACAGTATCTACAAGGAAAAGTATACTCTAACAATGTTTATTATTTAATTTATAATATTCAAGTTAAATAATTTGTAAACGATACCTTTAGCACTTTCGAAGAATGATGTGCCTTTGTCAACAGTAGAGTTAGTATCATCCCCCATGCAATGTGCAGTACTTATTACGTTATCTTTAATAGATAAAAGAATAATAAAACATATCAAATACGAAATAAATATGTTAGAGTAACAGAATTAGTACCTATACTAAAAAGCGTTAATATAAAAATCGAAACAAAACCCACTTTAATTGTTTTTTTTAGAAACAAGAAACTACCTAGATATCATCATTCAATTGTTAATAAAGTAGGTACCTTATTATATAGGTACATTGGGCTCGATTCTGAAGGCACAATGTTAAAATTTGACAGCACTAAAACTGTTGCTATCCTTGTCACGCAGTATTATGAAGATAAAGACGAAACCAATTTTAGCGCTGTCAAATTTTAAATGTGTGTCTTCAGAATCGGGCCCAATAACACACTATTCATTCAACTATAGTATATTGTTTATTTTCTATATAAGTAACATAATTGATATAAGTAATATAATTGAAACATGCATAATAAAGTGTAGTAATTGTTAATGTATCAAAGAAATAAGGTAAAACAACATGCGAAATACCTTTAGCAGTTTCTACAACCGAACTGCCTTTATCGTATGCAGACGCTGCAACACTCTTAGATGTATCTACAGTGGTTTAAACAGAACTTGATATTGTGGATGGATGAAAAATAATACAATTGAAAAGAGCTCAAGTTCTATTTAAATAAAGGCTGTATGTAACCTGTAGTATCCTTGTATAATAAATACTACATTTTTGAAAGGAAAAGGTATGTCTCCTTATGCAGAGATAAACATACTTCAAAGTGGAAAGCAAACAAAACAAGAAACGAAAGTATCGGTATAATAGCATTTAGGTACTAAGTATTATGGTTATATTTACCTTTGGCAGAATTGACGTATGATTTTCCTGTCTCAACTGTATTTTGGGCAGCTTTCTTAGTGCTATCTACTGTGCTTGATACCGTATCTACGATGTAATAATTACAAATACTTAACAAAATAATAACAACATTGGAATTTCAAACGTATCATAAAATAATTTAGTAACAATTTAAAAAAAAAAGCAAATTAGAACAAATACCTTTGGCAGTATCCAAATAACATTTGCCGATATCGTAAGCGGAATACACAGCGCTAATAGAGACATCCAGTGCATTATGTACCGTACTTTGAGCGGAATCTAAAGTAAGCGGAGTAAGAAACACACACATCACTCTCGACTTTATTAGTATTTATCTTAAGATTTATATTACACACAAACACAGCACAAAGTTCAGAAATAAAATAGTATACCTTTTGTACTATCAACGTAAGATTTGGTAGTTTCAACAGCTGAATTAGCAAAGTTTTTGGTACCCTCAACAGTACTATTGACTGTGTTTGCCAACGTGTCTACAAAAAATATAAAAGGAAAAAACTAAAATAAAGAAAACAGCTCTTTTAAATACACTGCATACGTATAATACAAAGACCGTAGTATATCGTAGCTATCCAGTAATCTTGTATGCTTTGATCAGGTCAAAGTAAACTTGACTTTGTACGAAAACATACGTACGTGTTTTGCATTGAACAAAAATTTTGCCTTTTAATACGATTACACATTGTTCTAAAAAAATTTTTTTTAACATTTCCTGTATATTCGTATGTAAATGTGGGATCAAATCTGTCATACTATGCTTCTACCCTAATTAAAGCATTCAAGTGGATATAATTTATCAGGTAATCACCTTTAGCTGATGTAGCGTATGATTTTCCAGTATCTAGAGCCGATTGAGCTGAATTCTGAGCTGTATTTACAGAGCTGGCAATTGTGTCTAAAAAAATAAAATAAGTTAACTAAAAATAATTTAATGTAATACAGTAAAACAATAAGTATCTGTTACATATATATTTCATCTAAATTCTTAGCATCTTATGTTGTTTTACTTGCTAGTAAAAAAAGTAGCAGAAGCGTAGATATGTAATCAATCAATCACAGAATAATTAACACGATGTAAAAATAATTTATATTATTGTGTGTATATTGTTGTTTGTTTCTAAGCAACTGTTTTATGCTTATCTGTAATGTATTGTAAAAGAAATAGTCTAAATATATAGCAAATTAACGTAAGATATAACGTAAGTATATAGCACCGCAATAACTTATTTAAGATAAAACTCAAAAATTTATTTCCATATTTATTTCTTAGACGCTACGAGTATGATGCCTAAAATACCAGTCAACGATCGCGGGCACCTATAATGTTTCAATACTTCCTAGTATTAAAAGATCAGTTTTCTAAGAAAGTAAAGAATAAAATTAGCACCGCCCACACACCGTCGGAAAAGTAGTGTTAATGACATGCCTTGTTGAAATGTAGTGTATTTACCTTTAGCACTGTCGACGTAAGTCTTGCTGCTGTCCAAACTTGACTGCGCCGCGTTCTTAGTACCTTCCACTGAGCTACTAATAGTATCTACAACGTGTTTAACAAACTAAGTCATAGATAGTGCAAAGAAAAAGAAAGGATTAAATGAAAAATCTCGTTGGGTCTTACCTTTTGCAGAGTTGACTGCTGATTCTGCACTTTTCTTCGTGTTGTCTGCAGTCGTGGCGATCGTGTCTAGAATAGTGAATACACCAAAGTAAACAGTCTAATAATAAAACCAAGCATAAAGTTCTTCTAGATTGCTACTACTAAAGTTCTACTACTAATCTAACTACTCTAGGAACAAATAATTAAAATGATCGGTTTTACTACTTTGAATAGCTACCAAAAAAGGAGGATTTAGGTAAAATTATCATGTTTTCAATTACTTTTGGTAAAAGATGATACTGCCAAACGTTCGTCGTTGTTGTTGTTGTGCGTATTTTTTTAAACCTAAAAGCATATTTTCACAAATGTTTCTATCAGCTGCATTTTCTCGTATCCTGGTAGCATAGTACAATTTAGTAGGTAGTTGTTTATCATTACCTTTAGTAGTGTCGACGACCTTCTTGCCATCAGCCAGGGCTCTGTTGGCCGCGTCCTTAGCTTCCCCAGCTGCCATGGAGACCTTTGACATCTCCTTGTCCAGGGCGTCAATGGCCGAGTTCTTGGCGTTGTTGGCTGTGATAGACAACATAAATTATACAAAAAAAACATAACTACACTTGCCTAATCCTAAATTGGGATTCCATGATAATTTTAACTCTAAGGCTCGTCTTCCATTATACGATGCAACATTGATGCAACGGATCGCTGCATGTACTCGATTATAATACGACTATTCGTAAATGCTTTTTAATGGTCGAGACTCTGCTACGTCGGCGTTGCAGATACACGACCAGTTTTCGTTAGTTAGGCTATATCCTACACTCTACATAAACAGATAAATAGCACTACAGTTACTAGAACTGTTCTATAATAGGCATTTTCATTAGTCTATTAAAAACATTCCAATTTGAATAGTCATTGGGCCATCGCTATCTTAGACTAATTCGTTAAATTGAATTACATATTAGGTACTTATAATGAAATCATATAGGATGCGGTATAGATATATTATTGTTTTATCACATATCTAAATCCGCATATTTTTATAACAGTGTATTTTAGAAGCAGTAGTGTCGTTTTATATCCGTTACCTTTGTCCTTTTAGACATCACTTTTGCGGGTTTGTACATATACTTATAACATAACATCTTTCTATAGCTTATATATTTTCTGCTTTTATGGATTAGAAGCCACGAGAAAAATTAGTATGGGAAATAAAGCGAGGCTTGTATTTATTTAAAAAAAATATTATGGTACAGATGTATTCTATATTATCCACTACATGGACGACTTGTGCCACCGCGAGAAAGACTTTCAGGAGAATGGTCTAAAATTCAGTTTTGTGAAGTTACGCGCAAAACAAGCGTTTTACGGAGAGGTCGAAAGGTCTAAGAAAAGGTCTAGAAAGACGACTGAACTGCTGAGATGAGCAAGCTCGGTGAACAGTAATAACCGGAACTACATGGGACTGTTGTGTGCACCTATCACGGAGACGTGAACCCACGTCCTTCGAAAAGCGTATATGAAGAGAAAGATGGGATCAATACCTACAATGCCAGGAACAGAATGCTCTCCCCGCCATACAAAAGACATAAGTAGAACTAGAATGTATGTGCATATTTCTAACCAGAGCCAGCAGCGTCCGAAGCACTCTTCTGCGCCCCGCCTATGAACTCTCCAGTCTTCTTCACCTGGTCTTCCACCACGTGGGCAGCGTCGTCGGCCTTCTCCTGTACGATCTGCTCGGCATCCTTCTTCTTGCGATCGAAGAGAGAAGCAGTCTTCTCACCGATGCTTCGAAACGCTCCTGTAATGTTATCCAATGAGAATATAGAATATGTTATTTCATAGCCTATGGTCGTACCATAATTTATACTTTATAAATACTTAGTTGTAATTATTTAATAATTCTTTATAAATAAATCTCGCGTTAACTTAGAACTACAGTTAAATGACGAAGGTAAGGATAATGTACACTTAGGTAAAATTTTTTTGCTTAATCGTTGGTTTCCAACAAAACACCAAAAGATTTAAGAAAACTCACGTAATCATTTTGTAATCTAAGATAAAAAGTGTGATAAAGTGAGTTGACTAGTTTGTGTGTCATTGAACGTAATTAAACTATTGTTTGACAAACTGTCACTGATTCATATCGCTAATATATTCGAATGAGTAATAAAGTTTAACGGGTCTTCCATGAAACGTACTAGTAAACAACATTAATGTCTGGAAATGTATCTGGAGACCTTTTATACGTTATATTCAACATAATAATGCAAGTATGTATACCAAACGTGTCAAGTGTTGGGATATGATAAATATGTACATATTTATTCACCTATATCTCATACTTTGCCTACAGGGACATATACAGTGTGACGAAATACCTACAACCCATTGAATATATAGGCATTCCTGCATGCATTTGTGGTATACGAAATGGGAAATGTAATTTCCCTGTTCCAAGCCAGTTACAAAATTTGACTGTTTAATCTCCATTTAGTGGCTAAAGGACAACTTAATATGAGATAATCTTCATTATTGACAGACTTCATTCACTATATAAATTCGAAAGTACTAAAATACTAAATAACTCTCAATTGGTACGGGAAGTCAATTTTATGTAAGTTCTCAAAGTTGTAGAACGAAAATTGCCTGGTAGGTACTGAATGCCTCTATTACCGGTTTAGACATGTATTTTCTTAGTCAGTATAATTACTCGTAAGTTTCAAAAATATAAATGTTCCACAAGTTTTATTTTATTATATCCTTGTACAACACTCACTCGGCCTTCGGTCACCGGGTGAGCTTCATCGATTATCGATTTACGCAGCAATAACCGTGTTCCAATGGTCAAGGCATTTTGTGTTTACTCTTCGAATTATTTGCGTGCTCCTAGCACAGTAGGTACGAATAATATTTTTAAACGAGTTTTGGTATGTCGATTATAAGCAATATAATTTTCATTGAAATGATCTAAATTATGTCAGCTCTGTTTATATTTTATATTTTTTAAAGTAGTTTCACATTTTGATAACCAACTTCTAACGTAAGAATAATGTATGTAGGATATTTAAGATCGTAATAACTAGCTAATTTTCCAGAGTAATTCATTCATTTTACCTTGTCTTTATTGAACGATAAAAAATACACAGACACAATAATAAGAAGCTTATATTTGTACATCTAGGCGGTCTTATCGCTTAAAGCAGCGACTCTTTCAGATAACCTTTGGGTAGAGGATAAGAATAACAGCGATACTCGTAGGTAGGTTGTGCAGTTACAGGTAGGAATATATTTCTAATTAATACATAATAAAATCAGTCATTCCATACTTCCACCAGTAGGATGTTTGTCTAAATATCCCTAATTTTTATCTAAATATCCCTAATATGTATTTAGGGAGGTTCCCTAATGTAGTAAGGAGGGAGTAACGAATCCTGGAAGAACCGTTTGGAATAATATTTACGAGATGCTTTTCATATAAAACAAACGCTGAATAAACAGAACGTTCGTGTACATACAGTTTGTATCGATTCGCCATCCTCAGACTAGCGTATTATGGATTGTATACGACATACGTGGGTCGCTTGTTAGGTATATGAGTGGGAATACTCATATACCTAACAAGCGACTGGGAAAAATAAGAAGAAAATAACTGTCTAAGAGCAAAGGAGGATAATGTTTTTTAGATAAAAATATATCGTAATAAAGAGATATTTTTAGCATCGATATATCATTGTTAAAAGTAATTTGAAGGTGGCATTACTAAGTCTGGGCAAATGTATAATACTTACCAATTTTATAATTATACAAGTTATTTCGATTCGATCTACGTACCTAAATTATCAATTCAGAAGTCATGTAAGTTATCCTACAAAATCTTAATTATAAAAACACTGAAATTCAGTACGTGTATATCCAGTTATAATATTGAACTCACCAAGGTTCTTGTCTACCGGAGAGCATGGAAATAGATACATTGAAATTATTTAGATTATAGTCGATAATTGATGTAACAAAAACCATGGTGCTCGAAATAACTATTTACAAATACATACGTGAAAACTACTTGATATGCAAGCATCTACTGAACCAGTTCGCTACTAGGTATAAACATTTTAATGGAGTGAAGTTAGTGGGTGTCGCCATGATTTTGCTTTGATAACGTCATGAGACCTAATAAATGCAAATTATCCGTATCTACAAATAAATTACTAAATTGTGTGGATCTAAAAAAATAAATATTACGAATTATCATATTAAGAGCACGGTTCGCGTAAAGTCGCTTAAAAATAGGAATGACAATGGGCCCGATCCTGAAGTCAAACATTAAACATTTGACAGCACTAAAATTACTTTTCTAATATTTTTCGGGACAGAAATAGTTTTAGCTGTGTCAAATTTTAGGAATCGGACAGAATGCTTAAATATTTTAAATGAACTTGAATAAAATCATTCATATAATAATCTACTATTTATGTTTTCCTTAAAAAAGTGCAGGTTGAAATATAAAGGGCGATCATAAGGCTGGCTCGTTCCTCAATCAGCGTATAGGCATTGCAATACAGCGAGGAAACCAGCCAGCATTATCGGTACCCTACCGCGTGGTGGCAGCGATCTAGGGGACATTTTCCATTAGGTTTTCTAACTTTTAAATGTCCTTATAAAATATAATTACAATAGCATTGTTATGTTAGCATTTAACTCCATCATATTTAATTATTAACTTCAATTAAACATAAGGAGACTATGATCCCCCAGTCAAACCGTCTAGACGGTTTTGGGAGACAATTTTTGTAAGAAAATGTTTTATTATATACGATTAATAAATTAAATAAATAATAATAATAATTATTACAAGAAATTCATACAGTTAGATTTAGAAAGCGTCGGGTTGCCACTGTGTACCGCCTACGTGATTATGATTATTGATTACAAGTCATTGATTCATCTGTACAATCAATTCATCATAATTTATGATACGATCCATAAACAAAATTATTTCATTATTCGGATATTTCCTGCCAATAATAGCATAAAGCGGATTGTAGCTACAAGTCTAGGATTTAAATGAAAATCCAATCTATCATCCTAGACATAGACATATTTTTATTAATAACTTTTGTTACAGATCAGACTAATTAATCTAATAAATAAGAACGTAACTTCGCGTGTCTGTATATTGACGATATTTGCAAAAAAAAATTGGGGGGTCTAAGGATAAGTAATAGAACACATTTCAATCGTTTTTCAAATTTTTGTCTGTTTGTTTGTGCACGCATCACTTAAAAACTACTGAACCGATTTCGATGGACTGTAACATATAGGCTTTATTTAATTGCAATAGGTGCATTTAATCAAATGTTATGTGAATTTATAGTTTTCGCAAACTCGCATACACTGCATTCGTATACAACAAAGAACACTCGACTGCATTCGTGAGCGGTAGCGGGAGCGGATTTCATCGTAATCGGCTAAGTAAAACAAAAGTGAGAGGAATTTGTAGTTTTCAAGAACTCACATACATTACATTGGTATGTATGTATGTATGTATGTAAACGCTTTATTGTACCAAAAATTACAACAACAATCGGCTTGGTACCAAGCCGATTACGATAGATTGAGGGGAGGGTTAAGGATAGAGTGGAGGGGAGGGTTGAGGAAAGGGTTGAGAGCAGAGTTAAGGGGGGTAGATGCGGGAGTGGGACCTGGAGCGGGAGCTGCATCTGGATCTGGAGCTAGACATGGACCTGGTTGAAGATATTTGCAAAATAAAATTGGGGCGTCTAAGGATAAGTAATAGAACCCATTTCGGTCATTTTTAAAATATTTGTCTGTTTTGGGATTGGCAGATTGAGAGTCTGAGTGGGAGTGGAAGTGGGAAAGGGAACAGGAGCGGAAGTGGGAACGGGAGCGAATTCTGTAGTCCACGCGAGCGGAGCCTCGGGCACAGCTAGTAATGCATAAAATTCTGGAAAAACTCTCCATAACGATAGATACTACATTACGGATCCAATCTAATAAAATAGTATTCCGGAATTTATCTATTATCCTGTGACAGATGCATTATATTAGTTCAATATTTTTCTTACTGGAATACTACGTAAAACTACCAACTGTCTACAAATTAATGTAATACCTAGCAAATATGCAACTGGAAGTAAATGTTTGCAGACTTGATTGAACGATAGGTCAATCGACAATGTGTCACAGCCGTGCATTGGTCTCAATCATTTGACCGAACAAAAATAGTGTTTGGAGTCGGTCAACTGATCCGGGATCATTGCTCGCCTGTTGTTCTGACTGATTTCGTAACGCTCACTCACTGATTGATGCCCTAAATAACTCTCCAGCCAGGAACACTTGAAACTGTAATTTTGAAAGTCCGTACCTTTGCCTCTTTCAAAACAACATTATTAACCCACAGAAAAGTAATTCAGCATGCTACACATACTGTTACATAATCGAACTAGTCAGATAATATATTATATAATAAAAAATTTCGGTTCAAATGTGTTATGTATGTATTAATTGAAATGGCTAAAATGATGTTTGTTGAGAAAAAGAAACAATAACCTACGGTTTATCATAATATAATATTTTTTGTCAAAATATTATATTTGTAAGGACTTCGTTATCTAAAGACTATATGGGGTTGTCCATGGTTAGTTGGATGTTTAAAATAAAATGATGTATAAGCAAACTTTCCACAGTGATACGCTGGCTTGTTGATCACTATCACGGCTCGAGTTTTAAAAATATCCTATGAGATAATGCGTGTGCGCGTGGAATCTGAAAGAATTCGGAATCTATAGTGTGCAGACTAAATTATATTGCGAAACTTATTTTATCCCTAATAGGTCTAAAGGTCTATTACCATTTTATATGCTACGTTAAAAGCTTATGTCTGGCACCAATAATAAAACTTTTATTAAAGCTTGCTCAAGTCTAGAGGCAATAACATGCAGCAGTAATGTAATCGACGTTACGTCAATCCGATTACGTATTTAGGTCAAAGGTTCTAAATAATGCTAAAGCTAATAAAAAGGCTAACAGGTCACCCGTATTCGCACATAACTGATTCACTCCACGCAAACTCAATTCCCCATATAACGTAATTCTACAAATTAGCCGCCTGCCAGTCTAGGTCTCGGCCTCGCAAGCCCAGAACGTACCTAGATTCAGCCAGATATCGACCGGTCTGCGCTGCCGCTGCGTCACACATTTTATGGGCATTGCGGTGCAAGTGTGTGTGACCTAACGACTATAGCCTAGCTTGCCTGTCACATTTTAAACTGGCCAGTCGAGAAACGTTGTCCCGTCACCACATCACTTGGATCTCGCAACCTTATTTACCAAAATGTCTATGTTCTACTGTGCATTTGCAATTTACTCCTGTTTCTACTATAATTAAACATATTTTACTGTAACATATTTGAACTAGGTATATTCTTTTAACCATCACACACTCGCATAGCCCAACACTCCGTTGGATAGACAATGTACGAATTCTATACCCGAGGAACGGCTATAAGAAGCGGGAATATGATAGATAAGCAAATAAAATAACATAAATATATTACAATGAATACATCATTATAAGATATATTTATGTTGTTTTATTTGCTCATTTTACTAGATTCCTACTAGAGTACGTAGTTAAGCCAGAATTTATTACAGATTCCTTCGCCGATACAAGCAGTGTGAAGCCAATTGAGACAAATATCCGGTCTGAACAGCATGATTACGATGACATCACATTCCACTACCGCCTGTGATGTGATGACGTTATTTTAGCATTAGCAGATATGACTCCCTGACTATAAATATGGATGACTTTATAAAGAGTAAAACATTTTTATTATGTACATGCACTTTGCAAAGAAACTAGTGACGATGAGTAGATAAATAGTAATACTAAACAAAGATTGATTCATACACACAAATAGAAAAAAAAACTTATTGTGGGCAATGCACTAATTGTCAAAGAATTACTATTCTGTTTAAATGCTCATACACGCAGGGTAGTTTGTTTACTATTGTATTATTAAATGCATTATTTATTTATATAGGTACGTCTATATGACAGTGAATAAACATGTATAATACCTACACATTATTATTTATGAGTTATAAATTTATTATGATGTATCAAGTCCGATCTCATTAGGGTCAAAATGATATTTTCTACAGAAGATAAGTAAGTCATACCATTCTTAGCAAACTCATTCGTAAGTTAAAATCTTACCAAACTCATTTGAATGTCATAAAAAGGTATTTATTTATTTATTATTTTACTATTCATAAAATCCGCTATTAAACTAACAAAACCCTTACACATTCGTGCCCTTCACTATACTAAAAATATCCTAATCCCACATTACTGCATGTTTGATCTCGACTCAAGTACCAATTTCAGCGAAAACGCAAAGAATTTCTGCTTTATGTCTTGGTATATGTATATATATAACATTCTGCATGAGGATTATATACATTAAACATGTCCTTTTCACTCCTGTATAAATTAGTATGGTAGAAAGAGACGTGGTGATGATATAAGGTACCTAGTTATTAACATTATACAATGGTTGGGTCCCGACACCGGTCGACCTTGATGATGTCATCGCGTGCAGCCGCTGGGATTTGTTTTCGTGTTTGATACCATGGTTGTATTATAGAGATTGATAATAGCAGAGGAGACTATATAAGCAATAGTATCTTTTGTTTACTATAAGATTATACTGTCCATAGTTAGATGGATGATATACAATTTAAAAAATTAAAAGAAAGCCTAATCCTAACATAGGGTTATATACATTTCAAGGAAGTTGTTTGGAACTTCTGTCCCGGTGGGTCGTCCCGGTTGATCTAAAAATGTATTAAGGTTTAATTATTTTATTTACCTTTGTAACGCGTATTTAACTTTGTACCTAAGTAACGGGCGCAAGAGACAGACGTGTTAGAAAAACAGACTTTAATTTCTGTACATAAGGATAAACGCCATCCTGGTCACAGGCACAGCGCCAATGTTGAAATGATATTTTCTTCAGTAGTTGCACAGTTGCATAACGGAATTGATCCAATGCAATTTCAATTTTAAAATGACATGTTCGGAATTTTATAAGCTTCAGCAGAAATCTAAAAAATTTAAACAATTTAGTGTTTAATGTCATTTTTGAGTACTTAATTTTAAACCGATTTGTTTAGAAAATGGGACTAATACAGTAAAATTTGGTAACTAATATTAATTAATTTATTTTTTACTAGGATATTTCCGAGTAATAGCCAAATGTCCCGTTCAGTACTTGACCAGTATGGCAACCCTAGCCCTAACGACGCCTCATATATTTTTGTAATAAAGCTTTTAGTAGTTCTGTAAGTAGAAATATTTAGTAATAATTCCGAGAACTATGAACAAATGTCACGATAAGTCCTGCAATACCTGTTGTTAATACCTATGTGTTACATTCGACTAATTAGGCACATAGAATAGGCTATATTAGGTCTAAGTACTAGTCATCTATGTTACGTAGACTCGTTTAATTATTTTCGTTATCCCATAATAATGAAAATGTTTATAGGTACTACTTATAGAATTTAAAAAAATAAGTATATTTTAAGAGTACTTTATAAAGGTAAATATTTGCATAATATTTGTAGGAACTTGTTGAATTTGAAAATAAAAAGGCTTTTATGATAACACTTAATATAATTTTTATATGAGTCTATTTACCTGACATTTTGCACACACAAAAATCACAATAATTTAAGACTTTTTGACACTCCACTCCACTTCACACTATTGTTTCAAATATCATTCGTGGAGCCTATACCCCCTATATGTATGACTTCCTATTTGTTTGTCTTATTGATATCATATCGGCAGTCCGTCAATAAACATAGTCCTGCTAAATGATTCGCATTGCTATTGCTTCGGCGGAATTATCACATCAATTTGTTTGTATGTTTGGAGACAAAACTTTTGTTATATAACCAATACATTTTTGTATGCAATTAAGTTCGCCGTGCGGTTCCCGGCACCTCCAATCTTTCCGTTGGTGTCGACTAAGGGATTGCACCAGAGACGGGTAGTAGAGTTCTCCTGGATCATTACTGCGGTCAACAATTCGCCTGCCAAGCCTAGTGATTATGGCATATACCTAGTCCACCAAAAGTAGCATTCTATTGGGGAGGCTTATGTAAAGCATTGGACTTATTTTGGCTGAGGATGATGCAATTATTTAATACTAGCTGTTGCCCGCGACTTCGTCCGCATGGACAACTTAACATCACAAATTATCATGTATTTCCCGTAGGAAAGATATGTTTTTAAAACTATCCTATATCCTATTCCAGGACTATATCTGTGCTATGTTTCATTCAGATCCATCCAGTGGTTGAAGCGTGATTTAGTAACAAACATCCAAATACATCCAAACTTTCGCATCTATAATATTAGTGGGATAACACTTTATTTTAAAGGCATTATCCATGTCAGTATCTATTTTAGGCGCAGGTCTCTTCCGTCACTTTAATAATCAGCAACATTTTATAACCTGATAACTTTGTCTGAGCATAAAACTTGCTTCAAGGTGAGTCAAGAGGTTCCCACGATGTAAACAAATGTATCTAACCAAAAACAATCCAATGAGTGCCAAGATAATATTTGGTAGCGTAAACAGAGACCTATTAGGTAACAGTTGGTAAGTTGTCGGCATTTCTGATTTGTATGGGCGCCGTTACAAATCAGTGCTTAAGGTACATGTCGCTAACTATACTTAGTGCACTTGTTTGTTGCGAACCTCCATGATAGAAAAAAAATCAATTTCATTTCTGTGATCGGAAGATGCGAAAAAGCTTCCTGATTCAATTCTCTAGTCGCGATATATTTGTGCAATGCAAATATATTGTCTTATTGAAATCGAGCCCGCAAATCCCATCATAGTAATGAATTTATTAGTAGGTAATTATCTTTCGTAGCTTTGTTTAGCTTTAGTGCTTAACTAAATTTCCCCAACTTGTTTTATTGAACGTTTAATAAACGAATCAATGTTATTTTTTATTTGTTTAATAAACAACAATCAGAAAATATGTAACACCATATTGTTATACATACTGAATACATATCTGAACCTGATGATTCGAATTTCATTTATTATAATAATTGTTATGTATAAATATGTATAGACATACATTTGTCTAATCCCAAACTAGGATTTTCCCCTGTGCTACGGGAATTACACAAGGATTGGACAATCAAAACTATAAACATCCAGAACTTGTACGAAGTTGTATGTTGTGCCCACGACCTCTGGCGCACGGGTCCAATGACAAAGCCACTAAGCCAACGAGGCCGTCAATCTATTAGATACCAAAAGCTTCGAGAGAAAGCCAAAAAGAAAAATGACATATTACAATCTGTTCTATAATTTTCAGACAGACGGACAGAGGAAGTTGAATTTAATTAATAAAAATAGAAGTGAAATTACATATTCTGCTCGTTGAATGTGGTATCGGTCGATAAAATAGTACCTACATGTTGTCGGTGATAAAATACCGTAGTGTAAGGAATGAATTATAATAATATTATAACTGTTTTATCGACCCTGACACACCAGAGCTAAAAGTACACCTGCACTCAGTTTGCACTCAACGCGTCTCATACTCCTTGTACAGAAGAGTTCAAAAAGCGATAGTACACGTTCTTTTTTCTAAACGTGATGTATTTCTTTCTTTTATTCATTGTATTATAGAAAAATAGTCTTTGTCTTTAGTTTTCGAAATTGTAGCACTGATTAATAAGTTGGGAGGTATAACTGCTTAAGTTTACATACCAACCCATTTTTTTACAGTTTGTATATATGCAACTGCTATAATAAAATCATATGGGAGCTGAGTAGTAAAAAGTTGCTGAAACAACAGATGTACGACGCTTTCTCCTTATACGTTTTCTCCTTATATTTATTTGCAACATCTTTGTGGGACATAATACAATTAAGTACATTATGTAGGTTTATATATCAAGAGCCAAAAGCTGTACATTGCATTAGCAGCAGTCATGGCTTTTGAACATTATTTACTGTTACACATTTTATGGTGTTCGTTCGAATGCCAAATGGATGTTAGACGTGACTAGCGATGTAAAATTTTCACGTTAAATTATTTAACACAGTAAAACAACTTTGTCAGATGAATAACCAATGACCAATGCGCATTTAATGCGTAGTTCCTCAGTCTCTGTGAGTTTGCAGTAGGTACCTATATTTATATACTCGTGTTTCTACTTGGAATATTCTCGTGTGAATCATCTAATGACAGCGTGGGGGTCACGGAATTGTGCAACATTTTTTATCATAATCTGTTATCTCAGAGTGATACATTGGTCAAGTGAAGTCAAGAAGTTTACTCAGGTTGACCTTGCTTCGCTAATTAATTACCTACATCGTTGTTTTTTTATTAGTCGGGAGATAATAGTCTATTTATAACGAGAAGCATAATGAGCATGCATGATAGTGGAGTCTGTTTTCGGTTTCTCTGTTTGCTTCCTTTATTTCCCATTCATAAAATATGCTATAGAACCTTGCTTATTTAAAGTTAAATCCTCCCTAGAACCTGATCCCTCAAGATTAAGAAGACTTATTCGTGTCTTTACCTATGCGATTGATGATGAACATTGCGGAAGTACTTTTTAGGAACGTGTGAACAAGGAAAAAAAATTCATGCAATGAAATGTATGTCTATGTTTGCCATAAACGTGGTTCCTTACACAATATTTAAAACAGAAACGATTTTGTATTCTTATATTTGTCCCCAACTAGTACACTAGTGAAATATACAACCTCTTTACAGCTTAATAGCTCCTTAGCGGGGATATATCGGTGTTAGGTACACTAACACCGATAAACCCCCGCTTGGACTTATTTTACAGCTTGTTTCCAGTGTACTAGTTGGATCATATAGTCATAATGGCATACAAAGTTTGCTAAGAAGCTATTTGAAATTTGAATGACGTAACCCACACTGCAGTCCTTAAAAAATTTCACGAAGTTATGCTATGCAATTCGGTCGTAATAAATTCCAAAGACGATCAATACCACTATCAAGATTAAGCTCAGCTAATAAGTAGGTACTATGTATGTATTAATCATGCTTCACTATTGCCACTACAACTTGCTAGGGATAGGCAAGGGATAGCGTGAAGATATGTATGAATACATTACACAACTTAAGTATATGAGTAGAAAAAGGAAACATTCATATTTAAAAAGATAATTAAATGCTCTAGGAAGGCTAGAGTCAGCAAATTACTTGTTCTGTACATTTAAAGACTAAATTGTCCTCTTAGAAATATTGCTTCGATTGTCTTTTGGGTAGAACAATCGTTCCATGGAGAATGAAGCAATTCGGCCAGTTCCGTCTATGCAAAAGTGTTCGACTTCTAAATGATGGTCAAGCACCACATTTGAGTAATGTGAGGCGTTGGTGTACTGAGTTTCTTTCTATCTATGATTAGATTCGAGAACGTTGTCAGTCAACTAAGGGCCACTGGGGAAAATCTGTCAGACGAGTCATTAAGAAAACCGGCGAATTACCTATGACGAAATTCGAGGATATTTAGAGATCGGGATCGGTATGAGCCAAATATCTAAATTTAAAAGTACTTATGGTATAAAAGTATTTAAAAAAAGTATTTTAAAGTATTCCTTATAAACTCACATCAGACCAAAAACGGACTCGTGGAATTGGTGCAAACAAAAGTTGCTGAAACTGTTCTGTTTATGACATCGTAACAGGAGACGTTACGATCCGAAAAAGCAATAAGTCCTGTGAAGGACAGTGTCTTTGTACGGCGACCTGTAACAATGTCTACATTGCGACAAGCCAGAAGCGTTGACAAAAAAATAGACGCGTGTTTTTCTCTCTAAAACGTGTAATGTCTGTACTCTTAACTGTGCCTCTAGAAGAACAAAGAACGGACAATTTGTCTGCCCAGTGTTCTTGAAAAAGTTCGCGAGAAACAACCGCGACGTTGCACTACGAATAGACGGAAGATATTTTTGTGTCCCGAACTCGCACCATGCGACTTCTTTATCGATCATCAAAGATTTGATGAGAGAAACTAGAAGAGGCAGTGGCGGCTTTCAACCAACATAAATGGATCTCTTTCTTTGAGAAATGCCCAGGTTTGAGCGAATGAAGAAGTGTTTAAAAAAGTAACGGAGAATATTTTGACAATCAATTAAAAAGTAGGTACCTATATTAATATGCATAGGTAGTTTTATTTATGAGTTAAGCAAAACTTTCAGTGAAACGCTCATATCACATCACATTACAGTAAGTTGTACTAGATAGGCTATAACAACTTACCAATTCTTACCCACTTGAAAACTACCTTCTATACTTACGTAGGCGTAGTCTACGAAAATAAGCTACAGTTTGATAACAAGATTAGCTAACAGGCTAGTGAATCTAATATACTCTATTCTACATAAGTCATTATGTTTGTGAACATTGATGGATTATTATGGAAGTGATATTATCGGAAATGCACTACACTAATTAAATTAGATAGGTACTAAAACTGTTTATGTATCACGTGAATTTGATAATTCCAATAGGTACTTTTCTATGATCTATGTCTTTTAGGAGTTACTCATAAGTGCCGAGGACTCTAAAAATAGTGTTCAAAATAAATTACAAGTTCATCTAGATTGAAAATATTTTATATAAGTAGGTATGTAGAATAGTATATAATAATTACTTACTTAATATATTATATTATTCAGATGAGCTTATAATTCAATTTTACGACGAAAATTGGGTTAGGGGGTACAAAAAGGGGCGCTCTGACCGAAAATTGTAACAGAATGTAAGAAATACCTCCAGAGACCGGTTAGAGTTACAGAGCATTCATTATCGAGTCTGAATAGATAGTCTGAACTGCACAAATATCAGATTTTTTTTAAGTTGTACTCTACTTATAAAAAAATTTAAAAAGTTTGTATTCAAAGCTGAATGTCTCTGTAGCCGATATGTAGGTACCTACATACTTTGTTACAATTTTATTTTTCTTGAAAATCATAAGTATATAATATAATATGAATATTCATGATTAAAAACATATTATAATATAAAATAAAGTTAAATAATGAAGTGTATATTTAAAAAAATTCTCACCTGCGATACCGCTGAACATTTTGAATTTTTACTTTTGAATAATTTATTAAACTTCACAAATTTGTTTTTGTTACACAAACTAGTCCCACTAGACTTTTACACGAAAAACTCCTACTACTTTACACAAGCAATCACGAACGAGCTACCGCTCGCCGAAAAGCTCTCCGAAATATCTTCAAGGTTCAAACGGATAGGTCGACTGTCGCGCAACTGCGAAGATATCTTTTGTCTACTGTAGACGGAACGACACGGAACCGTATTTTTATCGATGACGTCGTAGTATACAGCGTTTCGTTATTGCATTTTGCATTATCTACCTAATTCATACATAATTAAAAAAAAAAATTATAAACTCTTCATTCAAGAAAATGTAATTAATTCTAACAGTTAAGTTCAGGCTTGTGTTATGAACCGCTTGTTATGGATTTGGCGACGACGAACGGTTCGATTTGCATAAGTTAGTACGAAAGGAAATACCCTATTTACTTTTGCGCACGTAGATTAAAACAACCGATACCGGGCCGGGCCGGGTCAGAACCTTTTAATATAAACCTGGACTTATTGATAAGTTTTAAATTATACCCACAATAATTAAAAGTACAGCACTGTAGACAGTAGTAAACGTAATATTAATGTATTTCCTACCACAATAGTAGCATTTTATAAATGCTTGTCAACTTTCATGAACTGTCAAAACTTATATCCTCTTTGGAATTGTCGACTTCTGAGGGACTTATCGTCTCTAAGAGGGAAACCTTGTATGTGTCTGAAATATAAATTTATATGAGGTGAAAATTTTATTTTTTATATTTTTGGTATTATGATCCTCGTTTTGATATAATTAGGTATATTTAACACTTTACTTCTTCAGAACGAATATTTGATTATAATCTGCTAAATCTGAAGTCTGAAGCGCGTTCCTCATACCAAAATGGCATTTACTAAACTTTTTAGTTTTTTTAATAGAAGGTGTTTAGACACTAGGAGTACCAAAAGCAGATTTTCGTGAGATTCAATTGTATGTTTCAAAGGTTTATTTCTAAAGAAAAAACATTTTTTTTTTGTTGATTTGTGCCTTACGAGATTTTCACAGGCGACGTTCGTAACCAGTCTTTGCTCTATGGTCAGATGATTTGAAAGGGAGTGCATAATGGCCAGCCAAATATTTTCCGACTGCGTAATGTCCAGACATACAATGTCCAGCCCGTAAATGGATACCGCTGTCGAGGCACCACCATTTACTGGTCGCCAGTTACAAGCAATTACGACTGCAGCTCTTGCAGCTGGACATAAATTCATGCCTTGGTTATCAATAATGGTCAGGGCATTATGATCTGACAATTAGCTATTTTTCTAATAGATAATATAATTTGCTAATTTTGGAAATAGATGAATTGACTTCATTCAACTGTCATTTTCAATCAAGATTCGAAAGCTTCAAGGACACTATCAAATTCGTACGTTGCAGTCTTTTTATGTACTCTGATATTTTATGATACATTTAGCCATCTATCGAGGTATTTAGAACTACTATTGAATGAGGTATTGGAAAATCGCTAAATAGATTATTTATTTCACTTCTTGTTTGATATAGGGCTGACATGGCATGTAAGCATTTTTTAAACTTTGGACTCCCACAGTAGGACAGAAGAACTACTGATCGTACAACAACGTTATGCAGCCTGCGAGTGTAACAATTTATTTGTTACCAAAAATGCTTGATTAGGTTAGATTTAGTTACAATAACGAAATCATTAAACAAAAAATTGAAAAAGAGTAATATGTACATTTAGTGGTACAGAATCCTTAAAATGCACTATGGGAACATCGTACCTCTTCAATGTTCAATCACACTGGTGGGTAAAAGTTGGGCGTGACTTGTTCCAATAAGCAATATCTTTGGGTTATAGGGTCAGGGTCTGTCACTACAGGGATCATATTATCAGTACGGATATTAGGTCGAATCAAACGGTCTGGAAATTACGGTTTGGGCTTATGATGTCCCGTTCGCAAAATGTCACGTTTCACAGGCAGAGAGGATGTAAATTTGTCACAGCTTCGCAAAAGCTGTTAATTTGCGGCTAGTTTTACCCGGCTTGTAATTGGCGCACGTATTCAATTACGGACGAGGCATTACGGGTTGATCAAAATAGGTCGTGTATTTCTGGCCGGCCATTATTTAAAATCAGACAGCTCCTTTTGAAAACATACTCTATCTAATTTGTGTTTTGAAATTGAAATTCGAATTAAAATTCAAAGTTAATTCTTATTTTTGTGTGATTTGATTAGTTAGATATGGGTAAGTTATTTTTCGACAGTTTGTTTAATTAACGTGATGATAGATAATGTAATTTACTCACACTGCGTATACCTACATTAAAATGCTAATAGCAAATAGCTTCGGTGCTAGTGGTCTTGGAAGCTTTGTTGTCACTGTATTCCTCATAAACCCACACCAGACCTGCAATTGGTGCAAAGTGTATGCTTTATATGAATATACACCCTCAATACATCTGTAAGATGCATCCCTTGGAAACAAGTCTGATAAATATTTTAACAATAATATGTTGTCAAGTCTTAAATTTCATGTTTCCGAAAAGCAACCGATTAATCAGTTTTATATTTGCTCGATTCAATATAGTTGAGGAAGAAACGATTAATAACAATTTTGGACTTGAAAAACAAATGTGTCAGAGATTGTATAATTTTGTAATATACTATCAATCTATAGGTGAACTCCTGACCAACAGCTAGTCTTTATTATAAATTGCAGAAGCCGTGGTGCAGTGGCACGGGAGCACTGTTCAGCAGTGACGAGTGGTGATGTATCTTGCGGTCAGCATGCTCAGCCTCCTGTGCCCCATCACCACCAACCAAGCGGATTACATGCATCACATAAAGTTTGTATCGCCTATAGTAACTAATTCTGCTAGTACTGTAGCAAACTAATAACAAAAAAGAGTTACCTCTTTACTTAAAAAAGTCTTATATAAATATGCCATGCACTCCTGACTTTCTGACGTCACAGGTGATGCCATGCCACAATCCTTTGGTTGTTTTTGGTTCTTTATTGGATTGCAAATCACATATTTTATTCCATAGTCATGATTTGCCCATTACTCGCTTGAAATACTACAGCATTCCAATTTCATAGGTCAAAGTTTTTATTTTATATTTATTTATTTAAAATACTCTTACAGCACCATAACAGTAAATTCAATTCGGCACTGCAAACCACAAATTACCTTTCCAACTTAAGCACTCTAACATAAAATAAATTCTAAGCAGTTGTGACAATTTTAATATTAAATATGGTATATGGTATATTATTTATATTGGGGTAAAGTAGGCAATTAAAATGATTAATTCCATGTTATACAGAAATACATTGGTAATTATGAGACAAATTGAACTTCTGTGGTTTCATTTTATATTGTAATTAAGTTTTAGGAGCAAGGGTTTTAAACACCATCCTTTTCAAAAGCTTCTATTCCCTTCCGTTGCTGGACTAGACCTTTTTAAAGCAATGGGTGGTTTATTCCAATATCTTTTACTGGTAATGTCCTTTTATGAATAAACCCATGACCTTTAGTGTTCCTAACCAATGCAGTATCTAAGATATATGTATTGTTAAGACACTTCCTACTCAATCTCAATAACAACTGATTCTTCCCTTCAAGCATGTATGGTCCGTAACGATGAGTGACATGTTGTGTTGTATAGGTAGTGAGGAATATATTCAACTAGTGGTGTCCATTCGGCCCTAAAATATGTTTTATGTGTTGTAGGGAAGCCACGACTTCATCTAGATCGGTTTCGTAATTCGGTCCATTGCCGAATTGTACTTTAAAATTATTTAAGGACCGAGTTTTATAGACCCTGTGTGGCCCAGGATAAATTGCTCATAGAATATAATATAATAATCAAGAAAGTGCTATTATAACTCAGTTTTTCTCATATCTTTCTGATTTGCAGCAATCGCTTGGCAGGCAGATTGGTGATCGCAGTAATGAACTTAATATACCTACACAGGAGAACGCTGTCCATCCCTGGTGCATTTCCTTAGTCGCCTTGACGACATTCACGGAACATTGGCCACCCAAAAATTATTGCAAGAAGCAAATTGCTGATTGGCTACACAGCAACCTTGATTATACAAATACAGAAAAACTTCTTTGTCTTTAACCTTGATCTGTTTAGATTAACTAAAGATATCAATTTATTATACTTAAAATACTTACTCCTTTTATTATAATACATTTCTTTCCCTTCTCGTTAGTCTTTGGTAGTATTTGAAATATATATTACATACTTACGCACAAATATCTATACAAATGTACAAATGTACTAAAAAATACTTACTGGGAATAAGTAATACACAAATTGCGTATCGCGCTTGGTGACCAAAAAATACAGGTTATTTGGGTCAGATTGCATAAAAGGGGGAAAAAAAACTATGATTGGCGTGAAAAAATTTCCGGGGCGTTGTTAGAATTAGGGTATACTCAGCGCCCTCTTTTGTACACCCTAACCGTTATTTGTGTTTAGTTTTATAGTTGTATATATCTTTATGGTGAGAAATAAATACATTTTATATTGTAAGTAATGTAGAACAGTAAATTTAAGCAATTACATACATACATAATGCTCATGCATTTGTTCCAGAGGTAAAGGCAGCGACGATATATTGCCACTTTGCGCGATCCTAATACACTTCACTAGCCTCCCTCTCATTCATCAACCCTTCCATGCATCTCCCTTTATTCTTCTCACTGCGGACCCCAGCCTTTTTGAGGACGTCACCAATTTGACTCTTGAACGTCTTTTTAGTACGACCTCTAGCTGTAGTTCGTTTCAAACTCGCGTTTTAAATCTCGTATGTCACTCTTCTTTCACTCTTACGCTCTAAATATCCAAACCAACGCAACGTACCCTTTTCTACCTTCGTTACTACATCTTATTTCAAACCACACTTCTCATGTACCAATGTATTCCTCACTCTGTCACATAAATTCACTCCACATATTTTTCTTAAAGACCGCGGGTAATCCCTTTAAAATTATAGTTTTCTTTATGTCACATCTCCAGCAACAAACAGGGGGCAGGTAGGTATTCTAGATATAGTAATTTTAGCCCTGAAGGTAACGTTTGCAATTCACCGTCAATTGTAGTTCATGAGATGATGAGGTGCAGTAAACGACTTATCTGTTAACTCAGTCTGTGAACCGTGTTTGGAGCGCAAGGTGTGCTGCGCGCGCGCATTCGTGTTATCGTATTGAAATTACGACGTCCGACTCGCTTGATTTTAGAATCAAATGAAAATAAATAAAAAAAGTTGCATGTGATAAAAAAAAACAATTTACAAAACTTTTACACAGAATATAAGTGGAGCGCTAATTTCATTTAGATATTTTTACAGTCAACTTTTGAGTGACTGAAAATATTTGGAAGGTTTTTGTTGTAAGTGATGGGTGGGAGATAATGATAAAGCAATTTTACTTTAAGTTACCTATGTTAATATGAAAAATATGAAATCGTCTCAAGTTATTATGAATATTTGACGTAGCGTAGTAAATCTATAGAACAAAAGTGCAATAAGTAAGTAGGTACCTACCTATACAGAATGTAATCGTTAAGTTAAGCGTGGCTAGGCAATTATTCCGTAAATATAAGACATATCAAGACAAAAATATTACATTACTTTTTGTTTTTAAGCAAAAATGCTTAGTTATGCATGTTAAGTAACGTAGTTTCATAATCAGTTAAAAGTTTTTTGATTATTCTTATGTAATAACAGAATAATCACCTGGCAACACGGAGGGAAAGTAGTTTAAATATTAATAAAGATAGGAAATTATACTAATTTTATAAAAATACGTTGAACTGCATTCAAAGATTTTTAATATTGACTTACCTGAGCCGAGAATCACCGCTTAAATATTATATATTTTTATGATACCGTTCAAAATGGTCAACCTTAAAAACTAATTTCTTCTAAGTGACATAGTATCTTAAATTAGACCACGATATTAAAGCTGCAGAATAGGTACTCACAATCACTATTAAAATAAAATAGTTTGATGACTGATTTGTCATTTAATAAGGTTTAGTTTTCTTCCGTCGTTCTGTCATGCCTTTCATTTGCCTTTTATGAACTTAACCCAAAGTAAGTTGAAGCATTTGTAAGAAAATTCTTGGAAATTTCCCAAGGCTCCTTAAAATCAACGTATCAACGTCCAGAGCTGGACATAGCCTTCTCTTAAGAGTGACCCCCATAATGGTCATGTTGGACAGACTGTTAGCATTGCAGTACCGTGGCGCTGCTGCCCGCAATCGGCCTGTAAAAACTGACCAGCGAGTTAATAGTTCTGCCATTGTTCGACCGACAGAGATTCGTCTGTTTGGCTAATAAGGTGCAACGGGGTGTAGGTGGGGTATCATTTAGAAAACTTGATGTTTTAGGCCCTGCACCTACCTTAATAATATACTACCGAAATATTACAAAAAGAGGGAGCTCTTTGTAATATTTCATACATACATACATATACATACACTTGCTTATTCGCAAACTAGGATTTTCTCATGTCTGATGAGAATTAGACAAAGATATTAGAACGAGTGTTCGCTTGACGTCACGTTGCTTTTCGTCAAACAACAAAACTCACAAACATATAACATAAAATATGACCACTTTGTACAAATTGAACTAACTTGCCTGTTTCTAATGGGAATCGAACTTACGACCTCTGGCGCTTGGGTCAAGGACGTCTAGTGAGGACCAAGCCATTAGGCCAACGAGGCTGTCATCCGAACAACATACTTAAATCATCTAGATGGTTAATCTTTTGGGTCACTTTTACGCTACCTCTAAATAGTACCAGTACCACAGAATTATTGTAGTACAGATAAACAATCAGGAACAAATATTTTCACTTTAGTCTGGATATATGGCTAACTATTTTTAATTCCCAGATGCCTACCACTCTGGGACTAAGACGTGAGTATGTATGTATGTTATTTATATATTTTTTTGCATACCTCGTATGACAATGCCACTTCACTGTATTCTACTACTAAATCTCTAAACATTATAAATGCAGATGCTTTGAATGTATATATATTATTAACCTAAATATATAATTAATGCACTTTATACGTAAATTATTGTAGCAGTTCAACATTAAAGCATGAGTTATGGTATATATACAGAGCCGAATTAACCATGTCAGGGCCCCTAGGCAATGCACGTGTCGGCCCCCCTTTACCGTGTTGTAACTTCCTGAAATATAGTTGTTTACCACAATGCAATGCTTCGCACGCGTGGACTACTCACTTTCAATCCGACTACGACTCCAACCCCGAAGTCCACGTTAACGCCCATGCATTCTCCTCTTTTGACTCTAAGAAACATTTTCAAAAAAGACTAGAGGCCCTAGCCGATGCGGGGTCCCTAGGCAGTTGCTTACACTGCCTAATGGATAATACGGCCCTGTATATATATTTTAGGAATTGCATCGCTATTAAAGTGGGGTGACCTAGCGTTATTTTTTATCGCTATTAAAGATTTGCATAACTCATGAAGATAAGGCATGTAGCTGCGCTTCCGGCCACCTTCTTCAGGTCGTCGGTCCATCTGGCGGCGGGGCGTCCCACGCGCGCCAGACCGCGGTCGCCACTACAGAATTCGTCTGCCTCAACGACCGTCGGTTCTGCGTTAGCTTGACACTTCAGCTTGCTAATCCTTTCGGCTATGTCGGTACCTTCGTTTTTCGCCGGATCTCCTCATTCGAAACATATCCCTCAAAGGAACTCCGAGCATAGTCTTTCCATAGCTCGCGGAGCGATGTTGTTTCGTCATGCATGATATATGTATCCTACTAATATTATAAATGCGAAAGTTTGGATATTTGGATGTTTGGATATTCGTTACTCAATCACGCTTCAACCACTGGACGGAACGTGATGAAACTTGGCACCCATATAGGTTAGGTCCTGGAATAGGACATACGGTAGCTTTTATAACGAAAAAAACATCTAATTCCTACGGGAAATACATAATAATTTGTGATGTTAAGTTGTCCACGCGGACGAAGTCGCGGGCAACAGCTAGTATACCTATAACAAATAAATACTATGGACAGGATAAACAATATGCGCTTTACAAACAAGCATAATTTACCTATAGATAACCTAATGTACTGATTATTAGGCACAAGTGACTTATTTAAATACAAATTAGTACCGATAATAATAACTGGTTCGAGGCATAATGTATTTGGAAAACTCCATGAATCTCATTGGAAACAATATTGGATGGTATAGATCTTACAATTCACGATGGCACGCCCCGCTACTTTTAGCGAGGGGTGACCTGTCCGAACGTCTGTCGGCATGTGACGTCAGGACTAAGGTACATATGCACATATTGATGATTAGTAACGATGTAGACCATGTAATATTGCAATTTGCATCGCTATTTTATATGAAAATCTGGTGCCATTTGTTTTTATTTATTACTAGCTGTTGCCCGCGACTTGTCCGCGTGGACAACTTAACATCACAAATTATTATGTATTTCCCGTAGGAATGGGATGTTTTTCGGGATAGAAACTATCATATGTCCTATTCCAGGACCTAACTTACCTAAATGTGTGCCAAGTTTCATCTTTATCCAACCAGTGGTTGAAGCGTGATTGAGTAACAAACATCCAAACATTCGCATTTATAATATTAGTGGGACTAGCTGTGCCCGCGGTTCCGTTTGCGTGGACTACTTACGACTTCGACTACGACCCCGACCCCGACCCCGAGGCCCATGCCCAAACCCGTGCCCATTCCCACGCTCACTACAGCTTTAAATGTAGTCCTAACTCATATTCTTTGTTATATTGCATACCTATTAATGTATTAGAAAACTAAAAATCCCATAACTTTAGATTGGGTAAGCCGATTGCGATGAAATAAAAGCCCTATGTTTCTGTGAAAAGTACATCAAAATCAGTTCAGTAGTTTTTATGTGATGCGTGCACAAACTAACAGACAATAATTCCAAAGATGATCGAAATGTGTTCTATTACTTATCCTTAGATCCCCCAATTTCATTTTGTTTTGCAAATATATTCAATGTACAGACACGCGAAGTTTACTTTTTTATTTACCAATTTATTGCAAATACAAAAGTAAAAAAAACATACTAAACAATATAAGTAAGGAAAAAAAAAGATGTACAAATTTTTTTTTTTATTTATTAGACGTTTTTAATTATTAGATTAGACATTAGACGACGTTAATTTTACATTTATTATTCAGTTTTGTAAAAGGAGGTAATAAACAGCGCCTATTACCTAACTTAGGTATGTATACACTTAATGTTACATAAAAAACTAAGCAAATACCTATAATATCTCTGTAGATCGATTTAATTACATCCTAGACTTTGTTAAATTAGCCATAAAAATTTACGATTTCCTCTGTCATATATAATCAATTTACTTTTTTGAAATTAATAATAATTAATACTCTCGTCATATGTCAATACAAAGTTTAAGAGTATTTTTTTATATAATTGTACACATGACAGTTAACTGTGTCTGTATGGTATTAAGACATAAACGACCTTGTTCTCATTATACTATCTAATCGATTCCATGTGCCGAATTAAAATATTTAGATCGATTTATTTCACAATTTAAATCACTCATATCTATCTACAATAAAATAGTTAACATAATGCAAATAATTATGTATGAGCGATGCATGAGCATCTTTATAATCTTAGGGGTCCACGAAGACCTGGCGACACTTCGACCTTTTGTGCCAAATACCTGTCAAAAAACGGTGCCCCAATGCAATTTGGTGGACTTCATCCCTACATACGCCATAGAATTTCATCTTTGGCATATGTAGGTTTCCTTACGATGTTTTCTGTCTTCAAAAAGCATGTTGGGATCAAAGAAACTGTCATTTCCTATAACTTGGTAAAAAACACACTCGTTTCTTCAGCCTTGTCCTTTTGTTCCCTCTGTCGTTCTGTTTAAATTTATGTCTGTGTCAGTCCGTCTTCCAAATTCACACGCGTCTTCGTCAGCCTGTCATGTCTTTAGTCAAGGAGGCTTGACGCCACGACAGCCTATTTTATTAACTAAACCGTATTTAAGTAAATAAATTGGTATTGGCTGGTTTTGAATCCACGACATGAACGTGAGTAGATACTAATATCACGACTAACTGATCTGGGAGCATTGTATGTGATATATTCTATTAAACTTTTGGTATCTAATTACGATAGTCACATGCCGTACGCTTATCCAGATATGTCACAAGTCCTGTCGTCCTTTTTTTTTTTACGGAGTGGAAATGAGTTGTCTCATCCCCCCGGTTAGGGTTACCAGGGGGTATGTGGGACTCTCCCTCCAGGCACAGTACGTTGTCGTACTGTGTGGAGGGCATACCCACTAAAACCACTCCGGCGTATTTCCCGCCCTGCCGTAGTGGGGGGGCACAGTGCGTTCTCCGTGGAATTCAAGGCTACTGTGCCCCCCGGGAGTCCTGTCGTCCTGATCCAACACACTGCAGCTGAAAATTCATAGAGGTTCCTGAAATGTGTAAGCAACCAGTAGTAAGGACTTTTTGAATTCAAGCCCTTACTCTGTCGAAGTCGCGGGCAGCAGCTAGTTATTATTATAACAATTAACAGTCTGCACTTGGAATAATTTCCTATAGTTTATTTTTATACAGAATTGCTGATCTATTATAATAATTTATCTACTTATAAATACATTTTTTGTACAGTCAGCTACTAAAGGTTAATTATTTAAGTTTTTTGGCGTCAAGGCTGTACCATCTTCCGTTTTCCGGAGTAACTGGTTAAGTGATAATTAATATTATTGAACAAATATTAATTATATATTAAATGGGTGTTAATTGTAATTTTTATACTATGTATTTTATTTTAATGCATCATTACAAATATTGAGGATTTAAGTGGTTGCAAGTCAGACCTATAATTACAATAAAATATGTAGGAACCAGTAATCACATAACTATTTAGATGTTATTTATTTAAACATAAGTATATTAAGTAAGAAGTTAAAGGACTTACTGTAACGATAAACACTCGGCGACTCATTTTGTGTTATAGGTATATCATCAGCCGAAATACGTCCACTGCTAAACATAAGCCTCCCCAATAGAATGCCACTTTTGGTCGGCTGTCCATTGAGGGATTTTCCACAATGATTACGCTTGGCAGGCGGATTGGTGATCGCAGTAATGATCTTAATATACACAGGAGAACGCTACTGACGTCCTTGGTGCTCTGGTCCCTTAGTCGCCTTAACGACACCCACGGGAAGGTCAGGGGTGGCGCTATTCTAAGCCGGGAACCACACGGCTGATTTTGTGTTAAAAGTTTAAAACTTATATTTCCAGTTTCTAAATGACACCTGACCCAAGTGGCATTCGGGGTTCTATATAAGATGTATAGTGGTTCACATGTACTCCACAAGCTGTGTAAGTCAGCTGTATATGTATGTATATGTATGTAGTTTGGGCACAAATTAGACAGCCTTAAGTTCACTATGGCTGTACATTAGCGTTATATTAGCAGTTTAAGTAGTAACATCGGGCTTAAAGGCTGACTTACGGCGCTATATGGGACACATGTGAACCATACAACGTCCATGAGCGTAATAAAGAGTAACAAGTGGCTAAATACACAGCCTTCACAGTTATAAAATCCCACAAAAGTACTCCAGTGCTACCTAAAGTTCACGTGTGTCCTAAATTATTTCTTTTATTTATTAATTTTCCTCATTTAGTTTGGTTTTGTGTGTACGCCCGGCCATCAGAAACATTAACTCCGGCGGATATCAATTGGATAAAAATTTATGATAACACGCGGTAAGTATACCTGTTTTAAATACTTAATAATGTTAAATGCCATGGGAATGCAACTTTATCGTGAAATGTATACATATTTACAGCTAAAATATTCACGCGCCTCTGTAAAAACGCGATATTCATTTTAAAATATTTAAAACTGGCTGAGAGGAAATCTAAAATTTTCAGTTTTTGATATTATATTGGCATTATAATTATACTACGGTAATTAATTAAAACATGAAACCAAAACTCAATCGCTCTATCTGCGTATTTTGTGATAAATCTGCATGATAATTTTGGAGATTTATATGGTAAATATTTTAGGTTACGTGAACAAAATGGTGGAAATGAAATACGGCTAGAGCGTATATAGGTTCACATGTGTTCTGTTAGAATGCTGTTGGCTATATGAAGTCCCACATTTGTACCACTACAGAACCAATGTCTATAAATGTATTCTAATGTGAACTTATGTACAGCTTTAAGATGTAATTCAGGTCAATTGTGATCATCGTTTTATTCTTTCATATACTGAAATTTTAGAGATCCGCAATAATAATTATTGTCCGTTAAATCGCCTAGCCCAGGTACTAAGTCAAGTATGAATACCTAAAGTACAAATTTTGTAACAAACTAACAAAAAACACTTTTTGTTTTCGTGTGAGCCACACAGTTTGGTGTCAGAGTATTTACACTTACAAAGACACTACGTTGTTCAAGGAGGTATTTAAAAGAATGTAAACAAACTAGATAAAGAGGGACGAATTTGCGAATATTCTTTTGCAATTTTTCTTCTTATTCCACCGGTTCTCGCTCTTATTTTCCAAGATTTTTTATTCATTTTCACAAATTTTTGCACTCGACGTAATAAACACAATACACGTCAGCTTGTAGGATAAGTGTAATAGAATATCACATTCACATTCATGTTCAGCTTACAGCAAATAAGAGTAGTACTTGTGGACAAATAAACTGCTATTGAAGTTAATGGACAACACATGTAGTCCTTTTAACAGCCTACAGTGCACATGTGAACCATTTAAACACTTCTATACAGATAGTAAAAAAGGTTATTTTAATAACCACAAACAACTCCTACTACAGCTACTAGCTGTATAACAGTCTAAAACAAGTAAACATAACAGCCTTTGGCTGTATAAATGACCACGTGTGTTCTATTAATATGCTAGCTGTATAACATCGTACAAGTAGACCGTTAAACAGCGATTGCCGTATCTCTACCCTCCTATAATGCTCTTAGTCAGACGGCTGACTAAAGGACAGTTGTTAGAGTATTATAACACCAACAACCGTATAAAAGTATAACTCTACACTCCTATAAGTCCCTTAGACAGGTATAGGTGGTGTTAATCGCAATAATGCAGCTTATACATCACGAGTGAACTGTAATAATGCTTTAAGTTCACATGGGAACTAAATGTGTACTCTTAAATGGAGTAAAATGCTACTTGGGGAGTCCTTGTAACTAATCCCCATAAATATTTTGTTACACCATTTATATAGTAATTATTTTAAGTGTTACAGTAGGTAAGAATTATGAAGGTAATTTAAATTTGTGACGAAATGCATTGAAGTAACTAAATAACTACACGAATAGACCGGCGCGTAGGTAGGTACATGCACACGTTACGTTTTCAATGTTATGAACTATGTAAATCCTTTCTTAATCCAATGATAAGCAGTTTTTACAACTTTTACCCACTCGAGGCGTTACTTTCTATCTTTAAGATGCATTACGCTATGTTAACAAAGATAATACTCCTTAGGACTCATCGTCAGTTACCATCAAGTGAGACTGAGGTCAAGCGCAAACCCATCAGCAATAAAAAAACACGTAAGTTTTTTTTAAGTTACCCGAAGCAGTAAGATATAAAAATGTCTTAGATTTTCGCCATACAATGAAAAGAAAGCCGAACTAAAGTGTCAAGTCGTTTCTAGTTACCTATTGGGTGAAAAGGTATTCAGGTGTTTCAACCGACGCAGTTGATGAATAAAAATATGTCTCATGATAATTATTATATATACAATAATAATAATATTGCTAATCATACGCATACATGTATAGTATATGCTTCTACAACAAACTACCAGAGGAAATCTTAAATATGACGGACAGAAAGTTTAAGATTCACATTAAAAAACAACTTTGTAAGAAAGTCTATTATAAAATAAACAATTATTTGAACGACAAAGATGCCTGGTACTAATGTTAATTCAGCTTCGCAAAATCTTTATTAATTGTATGCATACTTGATTTTTAAAAGATGTGTTGCGTGAAGTTTGTTGCGCCGTTTCTTCTTCACAGCGTTAACACCTAGGAAGCGGTAGTCAAAAAATGACGTGTATAAATGTACCAAGTGGACTCATATGCAATAAATGATTTTGACTTTGACATATAAAGTATATACTTAATGTATTCTTTATGGTCACTATTTATTATTTTATATTATTTACTTACTTCATTAACCTGTTTACTCATTTATTTATCTATCTATCTATATATTTATTATTTATATTAATTTATGAATATAACACATTTTAATTACTTGTATCTAATGATTCATTATCATTTATTTATTTAATGACGCAGTATAATATTTTGAATATTAGTAGGTAAGATTTTAGAATATAACCGTTGTTGTACTAAATAAATAAAAATTAATAAATATTTTATTAAATATTTCACAAATGATGCACATCTGTGCCAGGACCAGAAACTGATTGTCTTATAAAAAAGATGAACAGGTTTGTTCTCTTCAACTTTTGAAGGTGAATATAATGACAGCGGTTGTAACGCTCGAATATCTACAGTATTATCAAAGTTCATGTTACTAGTTACGCACAAAAACCTTAGTCACATTGTTTGGTAGTGACTTTTTATTTGTAACTTATACACGAAACTGAAGTTACATTTAATGAAAAAAAAATTAGTGTAATAAATAGTAGCCAAGTATATTATTTAGAAGGATAAAGTTAAAAATTGATTCTGTATGGTTTTTTAAATTTTTGTCCGGATAAGCATGTGATTTTTCAAATCTTAGAAGGCAGTTCAACTTATTTTGAAAATAATATTAAGTTTTCTTTAAGTAAAAAATTCCTATGTTTAATATTTCAAATACCTACATTCCTGAGCCGTGGGGCACCCAGTATATTGAATGAAAAGATGCTATTTTTAGTCTAAGGTAGTAGAGAAAATGACAGTGTTTATTTATAATTTTCTTAAGTATGGGCTATTTTGGTTTTATGCCGCCCGGGAGGATTCTACCTATCTTAATCACTCGGAAATCCACCCCCTGAAGTCTGCCACCCTTAGGCTACGGCCTTTCAGGCAAATCTAGGCAAAAAAGTAGAGATTCGAGTGTCGAATCAATAATATTATTCTAGACTACAAACATGTTTAGAATGTTAAGTTAGTACAATAATGCGATTTGCATGTCTATTGATGGGGGAACTAATGGGTGGACGACGAGGAAACACTGAACAAAAACGCCGAAATGTAAACCGTAATATTTAAAAAATATTTGTTACTAAATTAACTATTATTTAAAATTAAAAATGTGAAATTTAGACTTTTATCTTCTATCTGTTCCCAAATTAGGAGATTCTCCTATAGGTATATGCAGTCCTGATACGAATTAAGGAAGCTAAAGCAAATTTTAGGAAAGTGGATTCTACAATTCTATGTTTGATAAATTAAATTTTTTGGAAAAACTAATAATTTTCATTGTATTTCTAGAAATAAGGCTTCTATGCCATTTTCCATTTATACACTTAGCAGTCTTCTCAGTATGAGTTAGACATACGGCCAGAACAACTCAGACAAAAACCAGCAATGGCCAAATTGAACAAAGTTTTCTGTCCCTGGAAGGAGTCGAATCACAGCCTCTGTGGCGCGATCCAACGGGTCGACCAAGTCACTGGGCGATCATAAGTTGACACTTAATTAAGGCGCCTAGTACCGCGCCTTTTTTTTTCGTTATTAGACTTTCACATGTTTAAAACTTAGTAAGGTTGTCTGGAAGAAATCGCTTAAAGCGATAAGACCGCCTAAATTGTATTATTTGTAATTTCTATAACGTGTAACTGTATTTGTTTGTGCAATAAAGTGTATTGTATTGTATTGTAAGGTCAGAAATTCGTTCACGGGGCAATTTACATAAGCGAATACAACAAACTGACACAGGAAATCTTAAATATAACAAAGTTTAAGTGTAAAAAGACAAACGTGGCCTGCTCACTGCTATTCACAGCGCGTTTATGTTTTTTGTACACGGAGCGATTTTGTTATTTAGGCGTAACATAATAATTCTAATTTTCTATGACGAGTAATGTCTTTTGTGTAACAAAAAAACTAAGAACATTGAATAAAAAAGTTAAAATTTGTACTTATCTAAGGCTTCCTAAATTTCCTTAAATTAGTAGGCCCTGAGTTTAACGTGGGAGTGACCATGTTATAAAGATTATAATGAAGGTTGAATGAAGGGAAATCTTATGTAGTAGACCTTTAAGTTACCTTGTGGGTTCATTGCCTTTTAAGATTTTGACCGAGATTGGAATAAAAAATCTATGACCGGACGCCAGTGACAACATGCTTTTGCCCGTGTCTCCTTCTGCCTTACTAATGGGTCTCTATTTTTTAGGCTTCTGTACCAAAATGGTCAAAACGAAACCCTTATGATACAACTTCGTCCGTCCGTCTCTCACAGCGGCTTATTTCAGTAACTAATAATGCTATCGACTTGTGGAAAAGTTGTAAAGGATTCCTGCCCAAATTTATTGCAAATGTAATAATAATAAAAATATTTTCATCGCAAAAAGGGGTTGAAATGGGGGGTTGTTGGTCTGCCACCTGATGACTCAAAAGCTACTGGACAGATAAGTTTAGAAGCTTTTGGCAGGGATGGGAATTCGATAAAAAAATATTTTAAAAGTATATTTGAGCAAATGGAGTCCCGAAGAAATCGGTCTTAATGATACATCCCGTAAAGTACACTTTAAACAAACCATTCATTTAAGAAAATATATTTCATGTGTATTTTTTTTTTCAACTGCATTACCTGGAAAATTATTTAAAAAGGACTTTAATTTCTTCATTTCTAAGTTTCTTAATTCGTATAGGGCAGGAATTTCTACTTTACGATATGACACTTAAGTAGGTATATGTGACAATTATATAAGATAACTAATGGTTCTTAAACTTTGAAAAGCGTTTTAGTATTCGAGCATGTAACAAACAATGAACACCGATATAGTTACATGACCGAAGCGTCAAGCAAGTACTTGTGATTAGTATAATGTTCCTTGGCTTTATTTAGACTGTACAGTCGCGTAGTCTAATTTGGAACCCATTTAAAGTTTAATATTCTACAGTAAGCTTATACCGATAAGAGCAATGCCTAAAATTATATACTGAGTTGTCCATGCGATGCACAATCTCTATTTTTGTATTTATTATTTTTAACCGAGGAGTGTTGAAACTAAAATCCTCTGAAGATCTATGGGGAATGTCCGTTAAAGTCATAAATTCAGTTCTTACGGTTCTTGCGCCTTACCTAGCTTTTATATTTAACATGAGTATTGATCAAGGGGTTTTCCCTGATCTTATGAAGCACAGTAAAATCATACCACTTTTTAAATCTGGTGACAAACAAGATCCCAGTAATTTTAGACCAGTGTCAGTTCTGCCTGTGCTTAGCAAGATATTCGAGAAGATCATACTCAATCAATTGCTTTGTCATTTCAATCTTAAACTACTCCTTCACGATCGTCAGTTCCTTTTTTACTAAGGGACGTTCCACAACCGACGCAGCAGTCATGCTTGTTAAGCATATCCATGATGCTTGGGAAGACTTCCATGATGCAATAGGCGTCTTCTGCGACCTCTCCAAGGCATTTCATTGTGTTGATCACGAAACCTTGCTACTTAAATTGAAACATTATGGCGTTAAAGACAGAGCATTCGAATTACTTAAATCTTACTTAGAAAATAGAATACAAAAAGTAGATATAAACGGAATTCGGTCATCTGGGTCATATGTGAAAATGGGGGTACCCCAGGGTTCAGTTCTGGGCCCATTTCTTTTTCTTGTATATATAAATGACTTGCCCTTTTTAATACAAAAGTCCAATATAGTTTTATTTGCCGATGACACTTCGCTGATTTTTAAAATTAGCAGAAAAGATTGTGAACTTGCTGAGGTAAATAATACTCTCACGCAAATTCTTAACTGGTTTAGTGTAAATAACCTTGCATTAAATATAAAGAAAACTAAATGTATTAAATTCTCCCTACCAAATGTAAGAAAAGTAGAAAACAATGTGACATTAGGTAATGACACACTAGAATTTATTAAAAGTACTGTTTTCCTGGGTATAACTATAGATTCATCTTTACAATGGGGACCCCACATAACTTCATTAGCTGGCAGGTTAAGTTCTGCCGCCTACGTCGTAAGGAAAATCAGACAATTAACTGATGTTGCTACCGCGAGGTTAGTGTACTTTAGCTACTTCCACAGTATCATGGCAAACGGTATCTTACTATGGGGTCAAGCAGCAGATATAGGGACCATTTTTATCTTGCAAAAAAGAGCAGTTAGGGCAATCTATAATCTGCGTTGTAGAGACTCATTAAGAGAAAAGTTTAAAGAAATAAGCATATTAACAGTAGCTGGTCAATTCATTTTAGATAATATTTTATATGTCAGAAAAAATGTATCTCTCTTTTTGAGGCACTGTGACAATAATAGTTATAATACAAGAAATAAAAATAAACTTGTTTTACCAGGGTTAAGACTAAGTAAGGTCAACAAATCTGTCACGGGGCAATGTATGTCTACCAGAGGAAATCTTAAATATGACGGACAGAAAGTTTAATATTCACATTAAAAAACAACTTTGTAAGAAAGTCTATTATAAAATAAACGAGTATTTGAATGACAAAGATGCCTGGTACTAATGTTTATTCAGCTTCGCAAAATCTTTATTAATTGTATTCAAACTTGATTTTTAAAAGATATGTTGCGTGAAGTTTGTTGCGCCGTTTCTTCTTCACAGCGCTAACACCTAGGAAGCGGTAGTCGATAAAAAAATGACGTGTATAAATGTACCAAGTGTACTCATATGCAATAAATGATTTTGACTTTGATGCTTCCCATTTTCCTTCTCTCTCACATGACGTCTCTTTTATAATCTTATATCGCCTGTTAGTGTCAGGTTTTTCTATAACGAGTATAAACGATTTTATGTAATTAGAAAATTTAACATAAACTTATAATTAGTTGTATTACCCGTCTAAATTAAATCTCTTTTCTTCAATTAAAGTAAAGCTGCAGTTTGATTGAAAATTTCGACCTTATTTCGACCTTCGTGTTCTTAGACCTAAAAAAAGTTCCTACTAAGACCTAGAAGAGTTCTAAGAACCCTCGTGCAAAATGCAAAAATTGCTAGCTAATCGATACTCGTATTAGTCTCATTGATTGTGTATTTTAATCTTGTTTACAATATAACTAAGTACAATGTTTGTGTACATTTGAGTAACACGTTTTCACGTTTATAATAAAAGTAACCCATAAAAATATCCAACAATGGATTTTACGTCATCGTCACGACCATTTCAATTTCATTCATTTCAAACGACAATGTATTGTACTATGTTCTTACATAGAAGTAAATAACTAGGTAATATTATTGTATGTACGTTGGCAACATATAGATATTATGTATTGTAGTGGTAGAAATGTATTTTTGACTATTTTAATATGACTCAGATATTGACTTTGTAACAAATTTATTTCTGCCTTCATTCATCATCAGGTTATTTTTGTCTCCACTGCAGGAGCACAACCCTCTCTCATCTGCCGGAGACAGACGGAGGATTTGGCCTACACTCCCCGCGCTGGCCAGACGGGTTGGGGAGGCCTGATTGATGTTTTATAATGTATTCCCTTAGTCGCCTTGTACGACATCCACGGGAAGAGTTGGAGTGGTCCTATTCTACTCTACCGGAAACCACACGGCTTCTGTCTTCATTACATAATCATAATTGAAGGATGTTTTACGAAAGCAACACTTCTCAAAAATATTATTGTTTAAAAGAGAAAGATTAATCTGTAATCTTATTTTTACTGTTCTTTTGTGCTTATTATTGTAATTGATTTATTATTGTAATTAATTTAAATTGCATCAAAGTATGGTGTATCCACACATGTTTGATGTTGGACCTCGCGGTTGTGAGGTCCATGATAGATAGCCCGGGAAAGATGAATTAAAGAGCAAGACGTCCGTGGCTACCGAGTACGTTTATTGCACGAAAGTTATAAATGATTATGAAATGTCTATAAGCTATGTAGGGGGCATACACGACCTACGTCAGCTGTTTACTATAATGTACTTTACTCGTACACAAAATTAGTGTCCAATTATTATAATTAAATAGCAACCATGTTAGGTATTGTAGATGATTTTTAAATCTAATAGACAGCATTCAAACATTAAATTCATCGTAATTAACAGTGTTGTTTTAGTAAGACACCTAAGTGTAGTGGCGCGTATTATTGCATTCATCAATGCGCGTGACCACAGTCCACTACGTCCAGCAGTGGACGGCGATAGATGACTTACATTCACCAAAAAGGCTGCATTTGGAAGATGGAGGATCGGATGTGGGGGCGTGATTTGGAAATGGGCTGAGTCCAGCACTGGTCGTTGACAGAATTGTGAAGACTGGTATCATAGTAGGATTATAGTGCAGTTTGCTGTGTCACTTGGAGGGTAAAAGAGAGCCAATTCAATCACAGTACAATAACAATCCATTCAAAGTAAAAACTCATAGTTAAAATCATTTATTGCACATGAGTACACTTTCTACATATATACTCGTACGCGTCAATTTTTCAATTCTGGGGCAGGGTACGACGAATGTATATTCTGACTTTTAGTTTTTATTTATTCAACTTGCCTGCAAATGAACACGTTGCCCAAAAATGTTTCTTCTGTAGGTACACCTAACAAATTCTTTGTACCAATGGGAAGCTGCTGTTTATCACAAAGGATCTAATATTTTAAACACCAGTAGCCAGTAACACCAGATTATTGTAAAAAAACGTGTACCTATGTAGTAATATTTGTGATTTTTTAAATAAATAAGTCTTAATAATTTTCATGATAAAAAGTCTAGGTATCTACCTATTCATCTTTATTCTACCTATTTATCTATTTATTCATCTGAATAAATCAATCAGCCATGCATGTATCTAAACGAGGCTTGTTGGTTCTGATGGTTTATATCGATATTAAGCGAAACCTTTGTCATAATTGCCGCTATATTGCTGACTGCAAAAAATGTACTACCAATTAAAAAAATGAATTTAAATAAAAAAAACCGTGTTGGCGACATTTTACTACTTATACATAACAGACGAGAAAGAATGGAAAATAATGTTTAGACCACAGATATGAATAGGCTAGATACCGCATGTTCATCAATAGTACGAGAACCGAACGTGTCATTTTTTTGTATATACGATGACGTCACACGAGCCATTTAGTGATGTTCACTGCGTAAACAGACCCGTTTTAATCACAACGAATCATTAAGTTAACTATGGCACAAGTTGGCATTTTTATGTTTACAATAACACGACTCGCCACTCGAATGTAGTGTAGGAGAAGCGCGAAGAAGTGGTGCATTGATCCATTTCATGGCACGCTTGAACGGGCGGCTTGCGGTATCTAGCTTATACATATCTGTGGTTTAGACATGATGAACCTCATTATATTGGTAACTTTATAATTTGCAACTCTGATCCGTCTTTCGATTGTTAGATGTTGAATGTGTAGGTACCTAGGCAACAGGAGTCCATAGACCGGTAGAGATACATAATAACAAATCAACCGTTGTATAAAAACATGGCAAATCAATTAATAAACTTTAAGAGTAGGTATTAGCACCTATTTCTATCAAGCTTCAAATATTTTGGTACCTTGAGATGTCAATTCTGTACCCGAGTATCTGCCTTTATGCTTTGATTACATACTTAGACCACTTAAGTGTTGCATCTACACTTCAAGCCTTTTTTATAAGGAAGTTATTAAACATTAACCATTTTCATGAGTAGATACATGATATAATTTTAGAGTTTGATCAAAATAATCTTATTAAATGTAATTGTGTTGCACGATTAGCTTATAATTATGCTACGTACACTGATGTTATTTTACAAATTATAGTGGCGAGTTATTAAAATACACTTTGTTATGTTATTTCTTACAATATATCATGATGTGCATTGAATCGATTATTATAATGTCGACTTCTTTGTTCAAAAGTAAAAAAAATTATAACAACCACATTTTGTGATGTTATAAAAATTAGTGAATCTTAAATCCGTTCTGAAACTATTTATCAAGTTCGTTAAAACTATTTTTACGTACATCTAACTAAATGTATATAAATAAATATAGCGCATGTACCTTGAATAAACATTTTAACACAAATGATTGAAATCTCGTCAAAAGAGATAATATAAAGAGAATAAAATAAAATAAGATAAATCAAAGGGCCCTGTGCCGTTGGGTTTGTTGCCACTTCTTCTTTTCGGTTATACAGGTGGAAGTGGAGTAGTTTTAGGCAGAATTTGACGTCAAAAAGGGAATAATGTATTCCAATTTTGAAAATAAATATTTTGATTTTGATTTGAAGACATTACTGTTCAAAAGGGGCCTAGTTCTGATTAGATAATTGTTAGTCTGGCAAAATTATTCAAATCTCATACATAATCATAATATTTATGCCTAGTTCAAAGAACTCCATAAATCATACATTATCCCTGAAGGAAATATTTTTTTCCACCATGTACAGCATTGAACATGTACAGCCGCGTCTGCTAATGTTCAGTAGATTAGCCGCAGTTATGGCTATGTTTTTTTTTTGTTCCGCAGTTTTTTTTATCCTCTATTTGGTCAGAGACATTTATTATGCGGTGTTTGCTCTTTAAACTAGTTTCTTCGAGCTCGTATAGCATGAGAATACACAGGAATTGGGAGTATGGGGAAAGGGTTGTTAGTTTTTTTTTGTTTCGGCTATGGCTTCAGAACTTTAGTACCATTTCAAACCCCTCACAGTCAAACCCATGGTGTTTGTTTGTTTTGCCATAAATTACATGTTATTTACATAGGTTTATAATTTTTTAGTGATTTTAATGTAAATTTACCCAAAGTATGTAGCAAGTGAGGTAACGATTTCGTTAGGTCAAATAGTCATGTCGCTTTAATTAAAAAATATCTTTTATTGTATAGTATACGGACATTTCTGTATTAGAAAGCTTTTAAAAGCTGTCTAAAAAAATTATGTTATGGTAGCATGAGATACTGCCAAGTTCATAATGCTACTGTAATGCCTCTGGCACGTTTACCGAGGCGCGGCTGAATACTTTCAATGCTTATAGTAGGGGAGCGCGCGGTAATGGGAGCGGTCGGCACTCACGCAGACTGATTAAAAACTAATAGCTCTCATTTTACAGATGGACAGTAAATGGGCTCTCATTTCCCGAAGTGTCAGGTACTGAGGTAATGCCTTTTTTGGAAAAAAGTTTATTTTTCCGAAATGTGGTATTATAGTTAATTTTAACTGTAATTATCTTATAGAAAAATAAACAAGGTTTATGTTCCTAATTAAAAGTTACTATAACTTAACGAAATATTGCTTTTATTTACAATTTTCCTTAGTAGGCTACAATTCCCCTGCGGGGAGCGCATTTGTGATGGTAAAGATATTTTAACTTGGCCTGTCTTGGCATACTGGCATATCCAATTATCCAACAAGAACTTGGCTCCTTTTTAACAGTTGTTTTGGTGGGTCTTATAAACGTCGAACTAAAAAGTGAATGAACGATGTCTAAAGAAAAGTGTGGTATTGAAGAGTTTAAGCCGAGTGAGACTTGGAGGATAGTCAAGAATGTGGTGGTCATCAGTATAGCGTTCATGGCGCAGTTTACAGCGTATAATGTAAGTATAAGGGGTTCGATCCTATTGGGGATATTGATAGCTAGGTACCTACCATTTGTAGGTAGGTACCTAGCTAAAAGTTCGTCCTAATTGAGTGTTATAATAATTATAATAGGTAGGTAGTTATGTAAGTTTGTTTAGGAGTTTTAGAGTCCCCGCAGACTACAAACTTTATATCGGCCGATAATTTAGTCGGATTGAGCTGCTAGTGCGCACACTGGGCCAACAAATCGTCGTAGTGTGCGCACTTGCATACATCTTTATACTGTTTAAGAGCCTGACTAAATTATCGGCCGATATAAAGTTTGCAGTCTGCGGGGACTCTTAGTGACTTTGTATAAGAGTCCCCGCAGACCACAAACTTTATATCGGCCGATAATTTAGTCGGATTGAGCTGCTAGTGCGCACACTGGGCCAACAAATCTTCATAGTGTGCGCACTTGCATACATCTTTATACTGTTTAAGAGCCTGACTAAATTATCGGCCGATATAAAGTTTGCAGTCTGCGGGGACTCTAAATCTCATATCTTAGTTTGCGGTCAGCGAAACTGTCGCGCCCGACTCACCTTCGCACTGCTCTGTCACACTGGTGATTTGATTGATGTTGCCTATTTTGAAGCACTTCACGTTATTTATTTTTAAAGTAAGGAAAATTAAATAATCTACCCACTTGACTTAGAATTTGTGGGAAAATAGGGCAAGGAGTAGGTAAGTTCTGTATTAAACCACATCTCATTACGTTCATTTTCGGTAGTTTTTATAAACGCCTGAGAAGTTAACCATAGCAAATGGTTTTACAATCATATTGGCTGTGGAAATAATGCCTTAGATATTTTAAAATTCTTGTATATAAGATTTTATACCTGATATATTCTGTCCGACTCATTGGATTAGTGGATTGATCACTGGAATCGAGCGTCAGAGGTTTCGATTCCCACTGAGGACAGTTAAAAGTTGGTCCCCGTCTGGATATTATATTTGTGAATTGTCATATCCTTCTTTAACTTATTTATAGTTATTATGTTGTCTATTATGCACTTATTTGCCCCCTCGCTCTTACTGCCTTGTCTCACACACTGTAAGGTTGGCCGGAAGATATCTCTTTTAGACATAAGTTCGCCTTTGTACACAATTATTAGTGTATTTACTTTTAAAATGTGAAATAAAGAATATATCAACTTCTATAGTACAGAACAAAACCCTAGTTAAGGATTAGGCAAGTGTATGTATCTAATATTTATTTATATACAAAACCTATTTTCGTTCTTAGTCAATATAAATATTACTAGTTCTGTAAGCCTGCTACTTTTTATCTTACAGGGTGCTGCAAATTTACAAAGCTCCATTAACTCCGAAGAGGGCCTGGGCACGGCGTCCCTGGCCGCCGTGTATGCAGGCCTCGTCTTCTCAAATATATTTCTACCAGCCGTTGTTATCAAGTGAGTAGGCAGTAAACTAAAAATCGTAGTAGTTGACATACCTCGTCCAAGACATAATGTAATTATGTGAACTGCACTGTTGAACAACTGCACGTTTTAATATTGAAGCATATCTAATTAGCGGAATGTAAGGGCTTATGAGAGGCACTCCCCAAGCACAAATAAGTAGCAGCTGCCATGACCGAAATCGGTTAAGCGAAATAATCACTCATTTTCGAACGAATTTTAAACATTTTCTAGGTGGCTTGGCACAAAATGGGCGATATCCCTGTCATTCGTGACGTACATGCCCTACATCGCCGCCCAGCTTTACCCCACGTTCTATACCATGATCCCAGCCGGGCTCATCGTGGGTTTCGGAGGAGGGCCGCTGTGGTGCTCCAAGTGCACTTACATCTCAGTGGTGAGTTATGTTCCTGTTTAAGTTGACGATTTACACAAAATGCTCTACTATATGTCGGAGACTACACTAGAACGTCGATGGTATATTTAGGAAGACTGAAAGGTCCGATTTCGATACTCAGTCATGCTATGTATTTAAGTAACTATTTTTTAATGAATGTTCTCAAAAGTTGAAGTAAAACGTGAGGAATCGCTTCTACGTTCATATAGAATTTACCCCTGCTACCCTACAGTTATCGCTCCCACGTCCATATAGAAATTACCCCACCTACCCTACAGTAATGATTCCTACGACCATATAGAAGTTACTTCTGCTACCCTCCAGTAATCGCTCCCACGTCCATATGCAAGTTACCCCACCTGCCCTACAGTAATGATTCCTACGTCCATATAGAAGTTACCCCTGCTACCCTCTCCCACGTCCATATAGAAGTTGCCCCACCTATCCTAAAGTAATGACCTCCATGTCCATATAGAATATACCCCAGACCCTACTGTAATCGCTCCCACGTCCATATAGAAGTTACCCCATCTACCCAGGTTCCTAGGTTATTTAATATGATTCTAGGTGTCCGAAGCACACAGCGTGATTTCGAAAGTTCCAGCAGAGGCTTTATTGGTGCGCTTCCTTGGATTGTTCTTCATGATCTTCCAGATGAACCAGGTGTGGGGTAACCTCATTTCATCGCTAGGTGAGTACTTGTTATTACAGATTCAGATTTCAGACGACCATAACACATGAGAAAACATCAGTTATCGTCTTCTCACAAAATAAATTACATAGCTCTGAAACAAGAAAAATAATTTATTTTCTATGAAGTTTCTCCATGCAAGATTCATGGGGATATAGTTGCTCCATGTAAATGGTTCTTTTTGCTTGCATCAAAGAGTGGATAGGAATTTCCTAAGGCAACTCGATCCAGGTTGAACTAGCGAATATCTCTAAAACCAACTGATGACGATTCTTCTACTTTCCAGTGCTCTCGTCAGGCGACAACCAGGCAGCCGTGACAGCGGTCAACGAGTCCCTCATCCCTGAGGTGTGCGGAGCGAACTTCCTGCCCAGTGCTGATGCTGGAGAGGTTCTGCAGGCGCAACCGCAGGAGAAGATAGAGATGCTTGTGGGTGAGGACCAGTCTTTAACAGCGTAGCTGTGTCTTTAGTATACATTTTGAGAAATGTGTACGAATTAATTCCTTCTTTATTCCTCTATCACTGATACCTGCGCAGGGTATATCACCCTTACGTTAATGCGTACCTTAACTCGTTACATTACTTACTGACAACGTGGTTCTGGTGATACAATACCGCTGTTACCGATCTATTAACACCTTCTTGGACAGTACGTCAATAGACGTCATACCGGTGGCTCCAACCGTGACAGTACGTCTATGGACGTCATATTTCGTCGTCTAGTGCCGCATCATAAACTCAGGTCACGTGAACTGTGTCCACGATTCTGTTAACATATACTAATTAATTTTAATTTTTAATTTAAAAACTTTATTGCACATAAGTACAAAAGGCGAACATAATGCCAATATGGCATTCTCTTCCAGTTGACCTTTAGGTCATGCAGATAATGAGTGGTAGGCGCAAAAAAATTAATGTGTAGTTGGATCCTATTTGGTAATTCTACTTCTTTTTGTCCATTTTTCTTCCCAAGGATAATGCTCTAAAACCGATTAGCCACCATGCTAACAGTGCTGCAGCAAGTGTAAATGATCAAGTGAAATGTCCCTTTCCAAGAAAATGTAATTTATTGAGTAACATTATATAGTAGATGGCGCCAGTAAGGGCACATACCTAAACTATGTGACCTATTTTTTTACAATGTGTTATCCCCCCTCCACCCCTAGATGACCCACCCGTAGTATATATGCCAAGACCCCCCCCCAAACTCTATGTCGCCACTTTCTATAGATAGAGTAAACTGAGATGCTGGGTTCTTAGTATGGCTACTCAACGGTAACGTTGAGGGACGACAAAGTTAAATGTTGGGTGTGTGTGTATGGGTCGAGAGACACTGAAAACTGACTTCTCACACTCACAGCCACTGGCATGGTTCTGTGATAGAAACCCGCAAGGGTTTGTGTAAAAAGGGGTTTTGTGTTGTGATAAGGACCTCCATACCTCCCCCGTAGTCCTTCCCTGACCTCACTGGCTGAGCATGGATTATTTACTTATGAGGGCACTTGCAACTGCACCCGGCTCATATCAACTCGATCTCGCACTGCGCCTATGGAGCTAGGGTCATACGACCTTCACGGGGCAGAGGGTCGGCGGAAGCGACCAATCCCCGTGAAGCCTAATGGGGCAAGGGTCGATGACGGCACCTGAGGGGCTAGACAAGATGACTTTTCTATTAGCGTTAACGCTAATGGAATAGAAAGATTTGTATGGGATTGACATAAGCTAACGAAATGTCACGTGACCTAGCGTTAAGCATTCTAAATTGGTAGCCAACGTTATTATCTTTCTATTCGATCAAACGAAACGCTCATGTCGAACGACAACCACCATACAAATGGTAGCCAAGTCGCACTTTTGACAAGCGTTTACGCTCACTGAGCTATTCGTTTGTACGCTACGAAGCGTTCGCTAAAACCCTGTAGAAAACGACACAAAATGGCGACTGTTTAATCAGCTGTGAAGTGTTGTGTTGTGTTTGTGCAAATCTCTTCAATTATTTTAGTAAAATGCATTCACTTAGACTGTTATGGGCTGCACGTAATGAAAATATGTGGCTCAGGCGCCAAACAAGAAATGTTTTTAGGCGGTGCTTGGAACAAATAGAAGCAATGCCGGACTTGTTATTTAGGGAGCGATTTCGGTTAAATAAGCGAACGTTTAAAGAGCTTTGCCTCGATTTACGTATTCACACCTCATTGAGAGGAACTAAAGAAATTCCTCTGGAAGTAAAGGTAAATATATTTATATCTGTACTGTACTACACGCTACTACAATCTGTATATGAGTGAAACAAATACCATGCATGGTTAACTTATTTATTTATCATTTTTCTAGGTTCTTTGTGGCCTTAGTTTCTTGGCCACAGGGTCTTACCAGAGGATTGTGGGTGTCACGCAACATTTGCCGCAGCGAACAACGAGTCGTTGCATTAGGCAATTTGTGGAGGCGCTCACTAATGATAGGATATTATGTAAATGGATAGTGTTCCCTCAAGATCAAGCAGAAAGATCAAGAATAAGACAAGAGTAAGTGATCCATCAAATTATTATTAAATATTATATTTTATCAATCGCATTTTCACAAAAAAAAATTGATTTACAGGTTCCAAAGAAGATTTCATTTGCCGGGTGTAATAGGGTGCATTGATTGTACCCATATAGCGCTCGTGAAACCAGTTGAAGATGAACATCTTTTTTATAATAGGAAAGGATACCACTCACTTAATGTACAAATGGTAAGTTATAGCCTGTTATATAGGTATTTCATGAGTTAATAAAAAATGATATGTCTCCCAATACAGAATAGCATTTGAAACCTTAATTATTTGTTTATATCTTTTAGGAATTGTATTATTTAATTAATTAGACACACTGGCAAACAAAGGTTAAATTAATACTGTTACCTGAATGGTGTGCTAATTGGTTAACTTAATATTGTCTTTTTGATAAAAATTTAAATGGCTTATGTAACAATATAACATAATAACTCTAACAATATAATATAATAACTCTATTTTTATGTGAATTTACAGATTTGTGATCACACTTTGAAAATTTTGAATGTTAATTCAAAATATGGTGGAGCCACACATGATTCTTTTATATGGTCATCTAGCCAAGTTGAACCGTACATGCGTGAACTTCATCATAATGGTGAACAAACTTGGCTATTAGGTAAGCAACACTATTGATATTCATCATCAATAATCATCATCCATCACTTGTATATTTTACACTTTCACTCATAAGTATTATACAAAACTTTATTCTTAATTGCATAGTTACAATTGTTAGAAGTTAAAATAGTGCAATTTAGGCGGTCTTGTCGCTTTAAGCGATTTCTTTCAGACAATCTATTATATTTTCTAAAATGTAATAACCATTTTTTTTATTGTTTTAGGTGATTCTGGATACCCACAGAGGCCTTGGCTAATGACGCCTATTTTAAATGCTGTAAGTTCTCGAGAAGAGGTATATACCAGGCGTCACATTCAGGCCAGAAATTGTATTGAGCGTTGCTTTGGCTTGCTAAAGGCTCGTTGGAGGTGTTTGCTTAAGCACAGAACCCTTCATTATCATCCTCATGTTGCCAGCAAAATAGTACTTGCGTGTTGTGTACTGCATAACATTGCATTAAATGATCGCTTACCACCACCAAGTGATATGGCTGAGCAACACGATGATGGTGATGATAATATTGGTATACATGCTGGCCCCTCTACTCCTAGTAGCCAAGACGAGCTGATGCGTGGCAGAGCAATGCTCAGTTGCTTAATAAATAGGATGTAAGATACTGATTTTAATTTATAATGGTTCTATTGTAATTTTAGAGGTTCTCTTGTAAATAAAATAAATGAAAGATGTTGATAATTTCTATATGGAAAAAATATATCTATAATTTTTGTATATAAAGTGTTTGTCTTATTATAAAGTAAACAAAAAAATAAATATTAACCTGTTTAAACTTAACAATACTTAGAAACTACACATGAACTTTGGAAAGGGATTTGGCTAACTATTCTATCTGCTTTTATTCAGTTTCTGGGAGAATTTCTGTTGATGGTAACCTAGTCCATCTCTGTTCTGTCAATGTGTCCAGAAATCTCTGAGCAATTACACCTAACCGATGCAGCAGCTGGTTGTGCTCGCGAGCCACCTCAATGCTTTGAGACTCCAGTCGGAGCCTCTCAACTTCCTGCTCATGCAGGTGTCTTTCTCGCGTCTCCTCCAGTTGAAGGCGGCGCTGCTCGACGGCTACAAACTCACTGGTCGCTCGCTCAAACGGGTTTTGTCCGCGAGTCCTGCGCATCCTCAGTAATCGGCGCGGTGTGGTGGCCGTGGAGCGCGGGGAGTCTGCTGCCTGTCCACGTCGAGTGCTTCGTGCAGGAGGAGTTCGTGGAGGAGGCGGTGGCGTGTCTGGAGCTAGTGGCGGGGGTATTGATGTTGGTGGTGAATGTATAGGTGGATCTACTGTAAAACAATCAAAGTCATGTTTAGTATACTTATATAGACATAGATTCTAATAAGGATTAACCGGGCCGCATCTGTCGCGGAATTGACGGGCGTTGGGAGGACGAGTTTTGCAGTGGAGACCGCGGATCAGAACGTGCAGGGGACGCCCCGCCACCAGATGGACCAACAACCTGAAGAAGAAGGGAAGAGGCTGGACGTGGAGGACCAGGTGTGGTGGCTTTTATTGGGGAAGGCCTATGTCCAGTAGTGGACGTCTAGAGAAGATATAATTCAGCTATAATAATACAGTTACATATTAAGTATATACATATCCTACATACACTTGTCTAATCCCAAATTAGGATTTTCTCCTTTGCGATGGAAATTAAACAAGGATTGAACAATTCACAAATATAACATCCAGACCGCGATTAGCTTGTACAAAGCTGTCATCCCCAGTGGGAATCGGACCCACGACTTCTGGCGTTCGAGTCCAATGACCAAACAACGAGGTTAAATATTTTTTTTATTTAATAAATTTATTTTAATGTACTGTTACCTTGAGGGACCTCCAAAGCAAGTTGGACTTCATTTTCTGCACTTTGGGCTGGTTCTTCGGTTGGTTGTAATCTCTGCAATAACATTTTTACTGTTATGAGTATTGAAAGAGGGGCTATGAAGAGAATTATGTGTATTATATTTATAAATAACTGACAATGAGTATGTAGCTTAACAGTGAAAAGTCTTCAGCGTCTAAATGGGTTCATTTGCAATGATAGTCTGTGTAGAAGTGAAATACGTATTTTGTAATATGTAAATAGTTATGAAAGAATGGATATTGCTTTTTCTATCACTATAAACTAATTCAATTATGATTGATACCTAAGTTCGAAAAAGATGTATGACAAGTTAGTTTTATGTTATAATGTATAAACACCCTGACCAACTGATGTAATCATAAAGACTGAAGGATAAGATGCATAGCTTATCTATACTAACATTAAATCCTTGCTCTTGGATGCCAGCTTGGCCAACCACAGCACGCAGTCCTATGATTGCCACCACTCTCTCTTCCAAAGCAGTTAGAGTTACTCGGTTGCTCGGGCCACCACCAGTACCACTCGCGTGTCTTTGAATAACCAATGATTTTTTTTTGGTTTTGGTTTTCCAGTCCGCCCAAACCTAAATTGATGCAGTTGGTTAAAAGCAGTGTCAAAAAGTGATGATTCTAAAATATGAATTAGTGTGGGTGAAAGCTTTACAATCATTCATGCTTGGTAAATAGTTAATCTTACTTTTTTCCATTTATCATGTGACTTTTCAACACCACCACCTATTGAATTTAATAAGCTTGTCAACTCTTGCCACAACCGATCTCCTCTCAACCGACCTTGAGCACCTGGCTGGGGTCTAGAGAGGTCACCATGCCTGTATATAAACAAATTTCTCTCTTGCTTATGTTGAACACGTCATTGTTTATTTTATGCCGGAGTCAAGTACCAGTACATTTGAATCAAATATTATAATTTCTATATAGAATACCTTTCCATGAACTCTACAAGAGCTGAGAATTGTTCTGGACTGGCTCTCAACCTCGGTTCCATTGCTGAAAAGATGCAGAAAAGACTTTGAAATTAAAATTATAACATTGATAAAGCTTATAAACTTTTGTATGAAATACACATTTGTGTGACTAAAATATAACTTAAAAAGGCTGATTCAAATTAATAAATTATATTTCGGATACTTACCACTCTAAAATCGAAGATAAATCCACAGTAAATAAAACTTTCTCAAATCTGGCACCACTTTGCACTTTCGTACTTTCAGAGTTCGCGCGACAAATGCACTGAACGTCAAACTCAACTGACGTTTACAAACGAAACCATAGACAAAATTCTGATTTTTATCGAACGATCGAATAGAATGAGCGTTCGCTAAGTTCTTGTCACGTTGGCTACCAATTAATTAACGCTAACGCCAAAGCGTTAGCGTTTGTAGAAAAGGAATCGCTTCGGAACGTTTGGCACTTGGCTAGGCCCTCTGGTATGTACGATACATGACACGATAGACAGTAACGGGGCAAGGGTCGGCGGAAGCGACAATACCCGTATTGTACGTCGAGCCGATATGAAGCCATTGTATAATTGTATAGCACGTAAAGCGTTTCACAGCAAATGAACTCTATAAATCGTACAAGATTCTACAGCAACAACGCGAGTGTTCAGTGTCTCTCTACCATGTCGTTGTCGTTAGTCATGGCACATAGGTAAAAGTATGTAATGTATGTATCGTTATGTAATCGTAAGACACTCACCAGTTTAAGTCGCCATGTCTGCACCTCGTGGGCATATACTCACGTTTAGATAGCTGTGGAGTACTTGTTGCAACCGTGTCGCTCCGCGACTCGGTTCGCGACTGTGTCGTTCAACGGTTCGGTTCTAACTGCCTGCTGCGCCGGCGAGGTATCGCCTACCCCACTCTACGCCGCCATCTTTTCAGTAGTGGCATAATAACAAGTTAGCAAAGCAAAGCAGTGTTACAAACATTACTATTTGAATAGCGCAGGTATACTCACCAACAGTTTATTGGCAGCTCGCGTAATTCGCGACACTCCCGACGACAAAAGGGAAGTTAGAACATGGTGAAAAGGTTGCGTGTCCATTGCGCTATCCTTTCTCTAGCTTTCACTGCTGCGACTCTTCTGACTCTGGATTCAGAATTAACTTCGTCACATTGTACTCCACCTGCAGGCGAAAGCTCTGCAGGTGAAACTTCTGCAGGCTGCACGTCAGAAGTTTCTTCTCGCTCAGCCAGGTCGGGAACTGGAAGAGATACGTGGTCGGGATCTGCTTCGCAAGTTTCTGTCGACGAATTTGCTATTGGTGGTACAAAGTTATGGTCGAGAACTTCAGGTGTACCGTGGTCGCAAGTCGTCGCTGGAACTTCAACGGCTATGGGTGCAAGAGTCAAAGGTTCTTCCACAGTCACGGGTTCGTTATGCATCTGCACCTCGTTTGGATTACGATGAATTGGCTCATCAGGAGTGCTTGATTGCATCTGTGTGCTTCTCACGTCCACTTGATCCTCACGTTCAGTTTCAAGAGGATAAAGATGTCCAATAGAACGTGTGAATTCGTGACCGCCGATATCCACCTTCGCCACCCTGCATTCACCGTCGGAGCCCTTAATGAGTGAAGTAATTTTTCCCACTCTCCAGTTTTCTCTGTTTTTGAACTCACCTTGAAGCTGGACAATATCACCCACTTTCGGTATACGGTCTGAGCATACCCTCGGCTGTTTATAGGAGTGCTTGTACCTCTCTCTCAAGTTGAGGAGATATTGTCCGACAAACATCTTCTTGAATTCATCCAATATTTTCTGGCCTTTTTTCCAGCTCTGGATCAGGTCAAGTTTAGTAGCCGTGCCTACTACTTCAGGCGTTGTGTCCATAGAAGGACTGAGTGTAATGCATTTCCCCAGGCTTAGGAAATCTGCTGGTCTCAAGACATGTTCCAGTTCTGGCCCAACGTTGGTCAGTGGTCTTGAGTTCACCACGGCTTCAACTTCTTTCATCACAGTGGAGAGTTGGGATTCGTTCAATAGATGTTTCTCCAGTGTGCGCTTCAGACAGTGCTTGACAAGCGCGACGAGTCTTTCGTAAAAGCCACCGTGCCAGGGGGCTAGCTGTGGTATGAATTTCCACTTTAATTCATTTTTCACACAGTATGAACTTGACAAGACTTCAGACGTTAACTTGAACTGCAAGGCGTTGTCAGAGACTATTAATTGTGGTAGTCCTCTCGTAGCTACGAATCTTCTCAGAGCCAAAAGACATTCCTCGGCTGTCAAGTCTCTAACAATCTCCAAGTGTATAGCACGCACTGCTAAGCAGGTAAGAAGACATACCCATCTCTTCTCTTTACCAGTGTTGGTGTTCACATACATGGGGCCAAAATAATCAATACCTGTGAATGTGAATGGGGTACTGTAATTCACTCGTTCAGTCGGTAATGCTGGCGTAGGTGGCAGTTTGTACGGACCGCTGCCATGTTTTATGTACTGTGGGCACTTTTTCAGGACTTTCTGTACTTGAGCCCTTCCTTGAGGTATCCAGTAGCGCTGCCGAATGATGCTCAGTGTGTGTGACGGACCAACGTGGTAATTTTTCTCATGGGTTTCCTGGATTACCTTATTTGTGAAGTTGCAATCCTTGGGTATTAACACTGGATGTTTCATCTCATACGGCCATGTTGTATTAGTCATGCGTCCTTTAGATCTTATAATACCATCTACATCCATGTATAAGGATAAGTTCCTCGATAAGTGTGTTTCCTTACCATCAACTTCATCTGGGAAATGTTCATATTGAAGCTTCTTTATCTCATTGATATGTCTGTCTAGAGAATTGTCTTCATGTACACTGTCTACCTGCATAGGTACATCAGAGCTATCAATTTCCATGTCACCTGCATCAATGTCCTCAGGTGACTCTTCAATGAGCAGTTCTACTGGACTGTCCATGTCCAGAGCCTCCCCAGCCGAAAAGAGCGTCCTCTCATCGATGGTTTGTTTAATGTTTGGCCAGAGGCTTTCCTCTTTCAAGAGGAAGTCTGGTCCTTGGAACCATAGTTCCTTTTTCTGGTCCCAAAGTTCGGGTCTTGTGGCAACATCAGCTGGGTTGATTTCTGTGTTGACATAACGCATTTCTCCATTATGGTTATGTTTTATTTCCTTAACCCTTCTAGCAACAAAAGGAGGAAGCAACTTGTTTGACTTCATCCAGCCTAGAACCACAAGACTGTCACTCCATAAGTATTGTTTCTGAATTGGCAGGTCAATATTGTTTCTCACATATTTCAGCAATCTGCTTCCAATTAGGTAACCCAGTAGTTCCAGTTTTGGGATCTTTAAGTTATCCTTTTCATCAATTGGAGTTACACGTGACTTGGACATAATTAGAACTGACCTGACGTTGCCACTGCTCCTCAGATACACGACTGCAGCGTATGAATTTTTCGACGCATCCGTGAAGCAGTGAAGCTGATATTCTGTGTCACCTTCTGAAACAAGACTGCCAAAATATCTAGGTACTTCTATATGTCTTGCCTTTTGCAAGTTACTTGCTGCCATCTCAAGTTTCTGCATCAAGTCTTGAGGAAGTTCTGCATCCCATTTTAGTTTCCTCTTGCATATTTCTTGAAATATGAGCTTTGCTGAAAGCGTCAATGGAGATGCAAAACCGCAAGGGTCGTAAACTCTCGCCAGGGTTTTAAGAACTTTCCTTTTCGTGTTCATCGGAGTCTCCAATTCTTTCCTGTCATTCGCCTTAAGTTTCAAGGTGTCACTGTCCAAGTTCCACATTAAGCCAAGAACTTTTGTTTCAATTGCTTGTGAGGCTCTGTGTTCTGCTGGTACAGTCTGGATGAACCGATTATCATTTGACATCCAATCTCTTATGTTCATGGAAATCTGGTTGAAAATCTCTCTAGTCTGACTGTAGAGATTTTGAGCTTCTTCGGTTGAATCAGTTCCAGTTACCAGATTATCAACATAGCATTTATCAGCGATTTCCTCAAGCAGCTTCTCGTTCGTTCTGGACATATGATGTCTTATTGTAGCAGTGAGGAGAAATGGGCTTGAGACGACGCCAAAAGGTACTCTAGAAAAACGCATGTGGAGTAAATTGTCATCTGTAAGTTCCTTACTTATGTCTTTTACCCACAGGAAGCGCGTCACCTCTCGATCGTTTTCTTGGAGTCCAACTTGAAGAAAGGCTTTCTCCACATCTGCTATAATCCCTACCCTCTTGGTCCTGAACTTGAGCAGGAGAGCTGTCAGATCCTCCAGCATTGAGGGTCCACTATAGAGACATTCATTCAGACTTTTATGATCTGCTATTTTAGCAGACGCGTCATAAACTATTCGTCCTCTTTTTCCTTCCTGTCTTACCATGTGATGAGGTAAATAATGGACTGGAGGCATGTCGTGAGAAGAGAAGGAAACATGAGCTGGTACAACTTCAATGACGTTAGTCTCCAGTTGTTCTTTTAGAATTTTGTCATAATCTTTAAGTGTCTCCATGTCAGTTCTCTTCATAAGACCCTTCAGTCTCCCATATGCTAGTCCATAGTTGGTAGGAAGATCAGGTGGATAATCAATCCATGGCCACTTAACTTCATATCTGCCATCTTTGTATTGTACAGTCTCATTAAAGTGTTTTACAGCTTCTTCCTGTTGTGTAGTCTTAGGAGAATCCGTTATTCCTATGCTTTCAAGAGCCCATAGAAATTTTATATCAATGTTTCTTAATGGCAGGTCAGGTTCAACATGGTGTGAATTGCTTGGGTCATAACATTGACAATAAGTCACCACAGATAAAGTATCATGATCTTGGGTCTGAATTAAGTTCCCAGTGATAAGCCATCCAAAATCAGAGTCTAGTAAATATAGACACTCGTCTATTTTTATGTTATGGTTCCGCATAAATGAAAAATAACAATCATTTCCAATCAGTAGATCTACACCTTGGCCCACTGTTTCGTCATCAGCTATGACATCAACAAGATTATTATTATTGAGAGCAGGGACAGGTAGCTCATCGGTGATACGAGGAACAATGTTAACTCTAATTGTCCTTCTTATTCCTCGCTTTGTCTCAATGACAACTTCAGCTGATGGACTGGAAATCTCGGTGGGCTTAGAACATCCAAAAGTGTATATCATAAGGAGATCCTCCTTGTCAGGTTTCAGTCCTATTTCTCGTGCAGTTTTCGCTGTGATGTAGCTGCGCTGACTGCCACTGTCTAGGAGGAGTCTGCCACCCTTCTCCGCATCACTGCTGGGGTTGTACAGCTTGACCACTGCCGTCTGTAAAACAGTTCGTCCATCAGCTTTGTTGCATACTGTAATTTCTGTAGATAATTTAGACCTACCATCATTCTTGGGGCACAGCAGTCTGTGATGATTACCCTTGCAGATATAGCAGCTCTTCTCTGCCTTGCATGACAGTACATTGTGCCCTGGACGGAGACAAAGGAAACACCGATTTGTCAATTTATTTCGTCTCTCTTCTGTTGTCCTTGCATTGGGACATAAGGTGCTACTGTGCGCAGAACTCTCACAGAAAAGACATGGTAGTCTCGACCGTTTAGTCTTTGGACCTTCCAAAGGCAGGACCCGTGTCTTTTCCTGCCACCTTCGCTTACGGTTCATTATGGCAGGTGCTATATTCCCCTCATGTCTCTTGGGTTTCATCCTGGTCTGAACATGTAAGGCTTCAGTCGATGTTCCAACAATCTCATCCTTTGAAGTTGAAGGCTCAGACTGTTCCCTGGCTGTAATTATGCGCTCCAGACCATTGAGCATATCTGTAGCCGAGCCATCTAAACCATTTAAAATGTTGAGCTCGTATTTTACTCGCTCAGGAAACATTTCCTGTATGAGGAAACGTAGGTGATTAGTTTCGGTATCCTCACCAAGAGATTTCAGAGTCCTCAAGTGCTGCAAAACTGAATTTAATGTAGACCGACAACTAGTGGCAGTATCAAATGCTTTCGATACTCCATTTAAGGCCTTATAATGGGCATCGATGACAGCTTTCTTCTTCCCGTAACGGTCTCTGAGCATGTCCACTGCGATCTGGAGACTATCATTTGTAGTACTAAGGCCTTTGACTACCTCTCGAGCAGGACCATCCAAACATCCTAATAGGTAGGATAGTTTATCGACGGGCTGTAGGTCCCTAGTCATGACACTAGCCTCAAATCGATCCCAGAATTCGCTAAACCCTAGTATATTTCCATCAAACCTGGGCAATGTTAATATAGGTAGCTTTGTTACCTGGGCACGTGTATGACTAGGTCGCGGTTCTGGTCTCTGGATCATGTGATAGAATGCCTCCACGGATACGAGGGCCTCTTCGGCTAGTCCCTGTGTATCCAGCCCGGAGCTAATCAAGTCGTTTTCGGGATTATCCAATTGCGCATATTTTTCTAAGTCCTTTCCGATGTTGTCAAGGCTTAGTCTTAGACCAATCTTGATCTTCACTACTTCTTCGAGTTCTATCTCCTTCTTAGTTGGCAAAGCGTTGCTCTGCGTCACCAATTCTCTTAATTTTGTGATATGCAACTGTAGTCGCGACGTGACCACGCGTTCCATCTTCTCGCCGTTCTACCAGAAAGCGCAGGAAAGATTTCGTGTAATGTAACGAAACACAAAGTAATCCGGCGTTCTTGTAGCACGCTTTTAAATCTAGAAATACGTATAAACTAACACAACAATTTCAGAAATGTAAAACGAAATGGCATGGAGAAGAAATGGTTAGGTTATAAAAGGAATCCTTGACCGAGTGACCGAGTAACCTGTAATAACCTGCAAGATAAATTGTCAATCAATCACTCATTTTATTTTGACACCATTTTGTTAATATTTTTTTTGTTCGTCCTTCGGACAGGCAAAAGTCGCTACACTATACAGCCAACCATTATGTTAATCTTTCACCGCCAAAATCAAGTCAGCCAATCATGTCTCTCCTCAACGTCAAAGACGCCTAAGGTAATAATTTCTATAGTGAATAAACACAAATGTCAAGTCAGTTGTGGAAAAGACACAAAGTAATTGATTGAGTGATCGATCGATTTAGTTCCTTGAAAACGCAACAGATTGCAATGTTTCTTCGTACCATATATATCGAATCTTTTGCGTTTTAAGTGTAAAGGCGATTATTTAAAGCTGCATTCACAATGATAACATGAGAAAAAGGGATACTACGACAGATCGGGTAACAAAACCGCGGCAATTAGTCATATTATGAACGTTGCTTATAGTTAGAAAAAAAAACAGAGTATAATTATTATTTTTCGTTTAAATTTGTATGTAGGTAAACAAATTAAAACAGAAAAATAACTTTGTGTTTTATTAATGTTGTTTTGTATATAAGGTTAGCAAATAAATGAATAAATAGTATGGGTTATGGATTTCAGGTTAGTGTGAGCTCAAAACCGTTTAACGGCCCTCTTTACGGTTACCAGGATCTTGAAAGATCAAGGTTCGAGGCTGTGCCAACCACACTAACCCGACATGGGCCTACGTTGAGAGTACATACACCAGACTCCATCGGCCCTCCGGACGCCAATGCCTATGAAGGCAGTGACTTGAGGATTGTGTCAATCTTGGTTTAGAAGAACACAAACCGAATCAGGGAGCCGGCCCAGGGTGCCACTGCCACTATGACAGCGACACGAGGTTTACGTCCCTCTCAACGCATGCTCGTCAATCGAATCACAGCAGCACCTCCACCAAATTTGTCGCCACTTTCTATAGATAGAGTAAACTGAGATGCTGGGTTCTTAGTATGGCTACTCAACGGTAACGTTGAGGGACGACAAAGTTAAATGTTGGGTGTGTGTGTATGGGTCGAGAGACACTGAAAACTGACTTCTCACACTCACAGCCACTGGCATGGTTCTGTGATAGAAACCCGCAAGGGTTTGTGTAAAAAGGGGTTTTGTGTTGTGATAAGGACCTCCATACCTCCCCCGTAGTCCTTCCCTGACCTCACTGGCTGAGCATGGATTATTTACTTATGAGGGCACTTGCAACTGCACCCGGCTCATATCAACTCGATCTCGCACTGCGCCTATGGAGCTAGGGTCATACGACCTTCACGGGGCAGAGGGTCGGCGGAAGCGACCAATCCCCGTGAAGCCTAATGGGGCAAGGGTCGATGACGGCACCTGGTATGTACGATACATGACACGATAGACAGTAACGGGGCAAGGGTCGGCGGAAGCGACAATACCCGTATTGTACGTCGAGCCGATATGAAGCCATTGTATAATTGTATAGCACGTAAAGCGTTTCACAGCAAATGAACTCTATAAATCGTACAAGATTCTACAGCAACAACGCGAGTGTTCAGTGTCTCTCTACCATGTCGTTGTCGTTAGTCATGGCACATAGGTAAAAGTATGTAATGTATGTATCGTTATGTAATCGTAAGACACTCACCAGTTTAAGTCGCCATGTCTGCACCTCGTGGGCATATACTCACGTTTAGATAGCTGTGGAGTACTTGTTGCAACCGTGTCGCTCCGCGACTCGGTTCGCGACTGTGTCGTTCAACGGTTCGGTTCTAACTGCCTGCTGCGCCGGCGAGGTATCGCCTACCCCACTCTACGCCGCCATCTTTTCAGTAGTGGCATAATAACAAGTTAGCAAAGCAAAGCAGTGTTACAAACATTACTATTTGAATAGCGCAGGTATACTCACCAACAGTTTATTGGCAGCTCGCGTAATTCGCGACACTCTAGTTTTCACATAGTAATTCATAAATATGGTTGTAAAACATTTTTGGCTAACATACAGTTGAATGTTTTTTTTAATTTGGATCAAAAAATCGTTTAATTTGTCTTTATTAATACGGCACTTGCCGCGTGACGCCAAGAGTGCATGCATATCTATAATAACAAGGAAAAAAATATTATCAAGAAGAAAAAAACTGTCAGACTTCAATCAGCTGACGATATGTGCGTCATTGTTGCCACCTGTGAGTATAAAAAGCGCTAAACGCTGCGCGCCATATTTGAATATAGAGCGGGTCACGTAGTATGGGTACGCTCCTTAACGCATATTTGAAGAAATAATTTGCCTAATTATTTAGCCTCAATTAATTTCGCCGACCTTTATAATCGCAATCGCACGCCAAGTATCCAGCGAATCAGCACAATGACTGCTTTCTTTAAACTGTTTCAGGGATATACCTGGCATGCATGGCGGGGGCCGCCCTCATCGTTGCAGTCGGAGTCGATTCAATGAAAAGGTTTGAGTTATTGTAAACTAGCCGTGTGGTTTCCGGTAGAGTAGAATAGGACCACTCCAACTCTTCCCGTGGATGTCGTACAAGGCGACTAAGGGAATACATTATAAAACATCAATCAGACCTCCCCAATCCGTCTGGCCATCGCGGGGAGTGTAGGCCAAATCCTCCGTCTGTCTCCGGCAGATGAGAGAGGGTTGTGCTCCTGCAGTGGAGACAAAAATAACCTGATGATGAAACTAGCTTCTAACTCGCAGTGGTACGCGGCGTTATAAATTTTTTTTCGTCGTAAAAAATACTCGATTATCCAGGGCCAACAATATCCATAGTATTTTGTAAATGTAACAACATGTATAACATATGCTACATGTATGTAGCTATGTAATGTCGTCTGATTCCCGGCTTAGGATAGGGCCACCCCCAAACTTCCGTGGATGTCGTCAATAAGGGATTGCACCAGGGACGGGCAGCAGCGTCTCCTGTGTATATTAAGATCATTACTGCGATCACCAATCCGCCTGCTAAGCGTAGTGATTATGGCAAATCCCCCAATGGACAGCCCACTAAAAGTGGAATTCTATTGGGATGTTCAGCAGTGGACGTATTTCGGCTGATGATGATGTAATGGTATCTATATCTTCTCGTATATATGTTAATCTCCTTTGGTCTCCGCTTTTATATTGTAGTTTCTCCCACAGTGAAGATTAACTTGAAGAGATCGCATATCCAATTGAATACTGTCACTACTAAACTAAGATGTAGTGTTTGTATAAAAAAATTAAGTACTCATCGCAATCCGAATTCTGCTGAGCACCACACTTCTTTGTTGTTGTAATTAATGCACTAGAGGAGTATGTTTATATTGTAGTGTCTCCCACATTGGCTGGAAGAGATCACTTATAGAGACTAATTTATTATTTACAGATTCTATAAATTTTAAGTGTGTAAATGGGCCCGATTCTAAAGGCACAAAGTTAAAATTTGATATCACTAAAATTGTTGTCACTCAGTACTATGAAAGATAAAGAAGAAACTAACTTCGGTGCTGTCAAAATTTAAATGTGTGACTTCAGAATCGGACCTAATATTTACTTAATATTTTGTTTAAGGTATGACAGGGGCCGCCCCAACTCGGGCACTGGCACATCAGGGTTCGCGTTGCTGGTGGTGACCTTGAAACTGCTGGTGGAACCCAACCAGCTCATGCTGGTCATCATAAACGTCTTCATAGGACTCCAGCAGGCTTTCTTCGGTGCTGATTTCAGTGCGGTAAAATATTTTGCAATAAAATACAAAGATTACAAAAACTCAAATTAAAAAAAAACATCAAAGTGTATGTCGTAGGCAACGACGGACAGAGAAAATATATCTGAAAGTAAAAAATATGTCCCATAATTTTACCATCATTGCTAGGCAGATTTATATGTGTCTCAAATTCTGCTATTCTTATCCACTACCCAAAGATTGTCTTGAAGAAATCGCTTTAAGCGATAGTGATGTGAAAATGTAACCGTGTGATAAAGAGTAATTGAATTGAATCTCTCACATATAACTAGTTCGATCGGTCTAAAAGTTTTCGAGTTAACTGGTGGACAGACGGCAGTCAGATGTATCCGTTTTGACGGAATAATAAGAATCGATGCATCGAATATCCTACTTCCTACTAATATTATAAATGCGAAAGTTGTATGTACGAGAAATATACAGTAAATTTACAAGGGGCGGCCTTATCGCTTTTAGCGATTTCTTCCAGGCAACCTTATGCTAGTGAGAATAGAAATATTAGGAGTAAGATGCGGGTGCAAAGATACAATTTAAAGAATAAGTGTCTTTAGGGCTATACACATACATACATATCTACATATATATAATACTTACATAAACACAATACCGTGTGGTTTCCGGTAGAGTAAAATAGGACATTTCCAACTCTTCCCGTGGATGTCGTACAAGGCGACTAACGGAATACATAATAAAACATCAATCAGGCCTCCCCAACCAGTCTGGCCAGCGCGGGGAGTGTAGGCCAAATCCTCCGTCTGTCTCCGGCAGATGAGAGAGGGTTGTGCTCCTGCAGTGGAGACAAAAATATCCTGATGATGATGAAATCTATAACTACAACACATTTTTTTTAACTTTATACTAAATTATAAAACTACAAAACATATTACTACACAAATGCAAATAATGATATATATATATATATATATATATATATTGATATATGTGAGACACCGAGAAATTGTTACACATACCTCTGTCTAATCCCAAACTAGGATTTTGAATGATACACACATATACAATATAGATAATAAATAATGTATATGCTTTTCGTTAGACGGAAATAATGTTCATAATGACCACAACAAGTAGACATATTCATTACATGGTCAGTAGAGTCATAGCTACCAATCTCTGCACGTGTTATACGCATGAATACAAAGACTAGGCGGGCAGTTAGCTTGGTGTCTTCTATATTCCGTGTATCAATATCTTTACAGGCTTTCGTGTCGTGCGCTATCGGAACCGGGACCGTGGGTTTCGTCATGATGACGTTTGGGCTCGCAGACGCAGTGGGATGCGTGGTCACTGGATATTTAGCTAAGGTAATTAAGTACGGTCTATTTATAATACCACAGGCTTTTCGGTGAACGAAAACATCGTAAGGAAACCTGCATATGCCAGGGAAGAAATTCTGAGGCGTATGTGAAGTCCACCAAATCGGCTTGGGGCACCGTTGGTGGACAGGGGTTTGGCACAAAAGATCCTGAAGGGTCGAAGTGTCGCCAGGTCTTCCTGGCCCCCTAAGAAGATAAGATAAAGTTAATCATATCCAACTTTATGTTAGCCTAGTGATATAACGAGCAAACTTCAGAGAGTCTTATATTTTGAACATGCTGAATGTATGAAAGATACTACGTTCTTTTACCAAGGATCCGAAGTGATCCTGATGTTGGATTTCAATTCACCAACTCTGACATCTAGGTCATATTACCGAATAGTTTTACCTCCATTGTTATTTTACGTTAAAGGGCAGTCGGTATGGTCCCATACGATTGGCCTTTACTACAGGACGCCGTCATTGTCCTGCAACGTGTTAATACAAATTATCAATTCATCCCAGTATTCCCAGTTGCCGCCACTACCACCCACTGGTGGCAACTGGGAATGATATTGTGCCCAATTGCCACCACCTGGGGAGACTTAACCCGTTTGCTAATTAAAAATATACCCAATTATATTAAAAACATAACAAAATCTACGGACTTTCAAAAACAGCTTAAAGAATTTCTTACAAAAAATAGTTATTGCAAAATAGATTAATTCTTCGCAGAAAAATTTGACTAGAAAACCGAATATGTATTATATGCGAAATGATAGATTAGTTAGTTCTGACATTTTATATTATATAGTTTTATAGGTTTTTATTGACATTTAAATTCATTAATATGCTTGACATTGTAAATATTTCGTGTAATCAATTTCTATTTTACAATTTAATTTTATATTTTTAAATGATACTTTTACATATATTGTAGTGCCCCTACAGGGTTTATGTTAGTACCTATGTATTGCTGTGTAACATCTTTAAGCTACATGAAACAATAAATGAATATGAATGGGCAGTGTCGGTGGTGTCGCTAGGGGCATACCGATCGGCATGTTTACGAGTAGATTCATGGGTAGCGTCGCCGATGGGGGTGATCGATCGGTTCCGGGTCCTCCCCGCGGGTCCTCGGGTGATCTATGCGCCGGTACTCCATGTCTTTGCTCCCGATGCGTATTCAAGAAATATTTACCAAATATTTTATTTTAGGATAAAACGATAATATTTTGTATGTTCCAGATCACAGGGCGCATTCCCCTGGTGTGCTGCGCCGCGGTGCTGCAGTCCGCGTTGTTCGCCGCCGTGCTGGCGTGGCGGCCGCAGGCGCACCTGGGATACGTGTTGTACATCATAGCCGTGCTCTGGGGGCTGTGCGACTCCATCTGGATGGTGCAGATCAATGGTGAGGTTCGAACATCGGGTTCAGTGGAGCACCTTGGGAGAAGCCTATGTCCAACAGTGGACTCTTCAGGCTGATGATGATGATGAATGGTGAGGTATCCAGCGGTGAGATGACCAGATCAACATACCTATCTGCTCATCACTTAGAGCATGTTTTGTCACATTTATTCGCCTCACACATAGGACAATGAAGCCTGCGGGCTATTTCTTTAGGTCCCATTGCAGATTGGTAGACTTTCCACAACTATAATATACATTATAACTTTTTAAATTATCTTATTTTAACAAATATTATTCATAAGAATGGACAGCTTCTTCCCCGGCCATATCCGTGGTAGGCCATTCATATTATTTCATACAAAAGACTTCAACGCGTGCGTTGATAGGGGTGATATTCCAAATGCATGGTTTCTAAAATTTATTTCAATATAGGGCGTTATAATCCGTAACTGTATTGTATATCACTAGTTTTTAAGGACTACGATTCGGATTACCTTGTCCACTGCTGGACATATGTTTCCTAATAGTATTTTAATTTAATTTGTTTGATCTAAAAGCTCTAAATGCATACTGCGTTTGTAGCTTATATGATATATGAGGTTTTCGGCTAGTAAGTAGCCTTCTCTGTGAGCTACTGATATTCCATTCTACACCAATGCCTTAATTATTGTCTTCTCTAGCGTATATTCAAGCTTTTTCATGACTTTTTCTTCATTAGAGACAGAAATTCTTTGTTATTCGTGATCTGGGTTTGAAACTTCAACATCATAAACGCCAGTTCATATGCAAAGGTTACCATGTACTCTTAAGCATTTAGGAAATCTTAGATTGCAATTTATAGACCTTTTTTTTCTTTATTTACCAGCTTACTACGGAATCCTGTTTCCTGGTAAAGAAGAGGCGGCATTCTCCAACTTTCGGTTATGGGAGTCAGTTGGTTACATCATCGCCTACGTCATATCTCCCCACCTAAGACTGAGCGCCAAAACCTACATGTTATTCGTTTTTATGATAGTCGGAGTGACTTTGTACTTTGTTGTGGAATTTCGAGAAAGGAAAGTTAAGAAAAGCAAAGACATGAAATTGGATTATAATAATAAAGAGTTATGTATTTCTAAAGGATGCGACAACATTGCTTTTCAGAATATGGAATAACATGTCATAGTGATATTAGAATAAGATCAATTATACATTTCTTTAAATATGAGCTTGTTTATTTGCTTTTACTTTTAACCCATTCGTGGATAGTTCACATAACGTGATTTCGTGATGCGGTACTTAGACAATGAAATAATAAAATAATGACGTCCACAGATGTAATGTCATGGGAGGAGCCACCTGAGGAGCTACCCGTATGACGTCTGTCGACGTAGTATCCATGAACGTTAAATTTTCACAATTAGCCTGTCATCGTTCACTGATAGACATTGTTGTGTGAGGAGTTATCACGCATTCTAAGGTGTTGCAAGTTTCTATTGAGACCATAGTAGAATGAACCGTCCGGTGGTTGGTACTCAGCTCTCATATTGAGTTACTAGATATTGACCTAATAAATAAAGGTTGTCTGGAAGAAATCGCTTAAAGCGATAAGACCGCATAAATTGTACTATTTGTAACTTCTATAACGTGTAACTGTATTTGTTTGTGCAATAAAGTGTATTGTATTGTATTGTAAATATGCGCGACTGTTCGTGACGTCAGTTCGTGATACGGCACTAGACGACGAATCAGTACGAAATACGACGTCTATAGACGTACAGAAGGCACTGGTGTAAAGGCTATTGACGTACTGCCCGCGAACGTGTTAATTATATATTTTTTTCAATATGAAGAGATAGTGCTTCTAAAGGTAAAAATTAGGTACAAAATAGTGACATACACACAGTTGAAATATATTGTCGATAGATTGAATCTATAGTGTGATTATTACTTGATTACATATTAGCTATTGACCGCGATTTCGTCCACGTGTATAACAACATCAGAAATTATGATGTATTTCCCGTAGGAAGAAACCAACACATTATCAAACAAAAATTAGTCGCAAATCCACAAACCAAGGTGTGAAATATGTCAAGAGACTTGGGAATAAGTCACTCCACCGTGCAGCGTATAGTGAAATATGATCTCCAGTTGGTGCCATACAAACTCAGAAAAGCGCAATTGTTTACAGAGAAAGACAAAAAAGTTCGCCTTGAGAGATGTCGTTTACTTAAACAACGCTCCGCTGCTTCGAATTGGAAAAATATCGTATTATTTGTAGATTTTTTTTTCGATAGAACAAGTCCATAATCACCAAAATTATAGGATCTTATCTTCCACTTGTCCTGGAGCTGCTGCAGTTATTCCACGTCGCCAAAACGCGAAAACAGTTACGATTTGAGGTGCAATTTGCGCCACTGGCAAAACTCCCCTCGTTTTTGTAGAAAATGGTATCAAAATTAACAAAGAAAATTAACAAATCTTCCTTAGAGTCAACAGCACTTTGGTAACCATCCATGGATAATTCAACAAGACTGCTCCAGCTCACAGGGCCTTAAGTGTTGAAAAGTGGTGCATAAGCAATTTCCCTGATTTCATCAGCTCAAAAGAATGGCCACCCTACTCGCCTGATCTGAATCCAATGGATTACAGGTTATGGTCAATCTAAGAGGCAAGGACCTGTACTACGCCTCATATAACTGTTGATGACCTGAAGGCTACTCTTACACGCAAGTGGGACAAAATATCTGTTGAGGAACCGCGGAAATTTTTGGAAATTGTTACTAAACGTTTCGCTCTATGTATTCGCGTTAAAGGAGGTTATTTTGAAGACAAATAGGGATTCTTGTAAAGAATAAGTTGAATTTTTATAATTTGTAACTTAATTTAAATTTATAGTTGATAAAATTATTTGAAAAATCACTTGTCAACGTTATTTTGGGCCATCCTGTATTGTATGTTTATATAGATCAATGGTTCGGTCATGTCACCCGCATTAAACATACTACCAACTATCACACAACTTACAGGTTAGCATAGTATTCTACGGTGCCCTTGTTGTACTGAACGGCTGCAGCGAACTTAGACATTTAATATCTCGACTCACAGCTAGAGCTTCATTAACATACGACACGACAATGATAAAAAACTACAGAAAAGTCCACTGCCGAACGTATGAATTCAATTCCACTTATCAAATTAAAAAATCATTTTTTTTATTGTGCACCAAAACATAAAAAATAAAGGACGGCTGGAAGTACTCTCTACAGCTCTATTAGGCAGCCGCTGGTACAAAGTTACTACGTCAGCGCTCTATCGACTGACGCCTAGGGATAGATGCTACAAAGTTGGAAATAGAAGCATTTAAATATGCTATCCCGCTCTCGATCGACTATGTTTGCGCCCAGTATGCAGTAGCCCTACAATAGTTAACGCACACACACAAACGTGTACGGACAGGCTGGTGTGATTGTAGGTGTATTTGTTCGCTTGTATGGAGTGCCGCAAATGTGCCACAACTGCGGTTAAAAATTGTTCCGTTTAGTAAAACACTCTGTATTGTATTCTACCAAAATAATAGATCCATTACGAGTGAATGTTTGTTTAGTGGGGTTTTCCATATCCTAGTGCTTTTTAAATATTTACCACATATCATTATAGGTTAGGATCATGATACTTAGCTCCGTTCTGTTTGCACACTCCGCAAAAGATATACTCGTAGCTCTATATTTCATTCCAGATTCATAGTCCTATGAAAACCAACGCTATTTACGTCTCGGTAACATATACATGAAAGGGTCACCAGCAGCAAAAACAGGTTTGTATTACCATGTAAACTTTGCAGTCCACTTAGGAACACCATCTATTGTGTATTTTGTTTTCGAGACGCAAATGCGTTTGTTTTCATAGGACTATTAATCTGGAATGAAATATAGATATGTATGAAAAACATTTCGAAAGATTTCGTGTGTGTGTTATGTGCATGCGGATTATTGTAGGTGATGGATGACTGATGAGCAGTGTGTGCATTTATCTTTACTTTTATTCATTGTGATCAGTTTGACCGCCGCGTCGGCCTAGTGCAGGCGTCGGCAACCTTTTGCTATAGCAGGGCCACAAATGTTGCCGTATTAGTGCGGGCCGCACGTATTTTTATACATATGTACGGACATGTATTTTCAATATTTGCCGCCTATTGTCTCAAAGGAGCCGCCGCCGATGACCACGTGCGGCGGATAAGCGCTAATGAATTTGCCATTTGGAATTTAATAGATAGAGCAAATCTTTAATTTCGGTAGAAACAATACATAACATCACAGTCTTGATAAACAGTTCTTAAGAAATGAAATAGGTACATTTTTTATTAACCCGCGTGGGAGCGAGCTTTCAGGAATACTTTTACGGCCCAGCAGCATGCTTCTTCGGTATTTTTTCTTGCGGAGCTCAGGCTTGGGGTCGCACCGAGATGGTCCACGGGCCGCGGGTTGCCGACGCCTGGCCTTAGCTTAGTCATTCGACTAGAGCGCCAGGCCAAGTCACAAGTTCTTAAAATTAAAAAAATTAAATATTTTTTAAACTGTAGGTTGTTGTTTATTTATTAGATCAACAAAAAGATTAGTATTCAAGGAGTATCACGCACTTATTGTAACGTCATACAATAACCTCATTAGCAAAACTTGAAGTGGTTTACAAGTGTAATAAAATAATTGTTGGAAACAGGTTAAATTTGAATCAATACGCATACGCTACGGAATAGTCAAATATTTTTGGTGTACAAGTTTTAGGAAATCCAAAATATATTGCCCGGCTCGTTGACTTAGCGGATTTCCCTTTGAATTTTCGATTCCCCTGGAACAGTTAATTTTAAATAAGTAGGTCCTAGCATGGGATTTTTGCTAAAGTTATATTTCTGAATCGTCCTGTCTTGTATAGAGGATAAAAAATTAGTTTGAGATTCGACAGGTGTAGGTACATGTTTAATATTTATTTATTAATTTAAACTAGCTGTGTCCGGGGCTCCGCTCGCGTGGACTACAGGATTATTTTAAATCTCACTGCTTCCGCTCCCGCCTCCGCGCTCGCTTCCGTTCTCGTGAGAAGTCCCATCAAAATCGGTGTAGTACTTTTTACATGATGCGTGCACTAACTAACAGATAAATAGTCAGATTATAGAAAAATATATCTTAATGTGTTCTATTACTTATTCTTAGACCCCCATTTTTTTTTTAATATATTCAATGTATTCAGACACGCGAAGTTTACGTTTTTAAATCTGTAATGGGCGACAGTGGTTGACGATCAGGTCCGTTGGTTTGCTTCTAAACTACGAAATACCTTTGAAACCTATCTATACTTATAATAAAACTGTAACTGGTCTATGTCTGTACATGAGAGATATTTAAACAAAAATGTATGAGGGGTCTTTATAGGGCCAATAGAAGCTAAAACATTTTTTTTTAGAATTTTTGTCTGTCTGTCTGTCTGTATGTATGTATGTATGTTTGTTACCGCATCATGCAAAAACTACTGAATGAAATTTGATGCAGTTTTAACAGTTGTCTTGCTGGTGGTCTAACTTAAAATCTGGTGCATGTTTCATCTTGATACGCCACTTAGAACCTGATAAATAAAGTAAATTTCTCGAGAAGTCATTATATCGGATGATAATAAAACGACTGTTAATATTTCTTCCAGTAACTCAGTATCACATTTAGAAATCATTTATGAAAAAAACATCTCGTTTTACGAAAATTTTGATAAAAAAATAATTCATTATTTCTCGAACTTACGAGTATGTTCATCATATGGGCGAGGTCAACGGCCACGGCGCGGAGAACAGCGCGGCGCGTATGGGATTGAGTGAAATTTAGTTTTTGGGGATAGGGATGGGGTTGAGGTTGGGGTTGAGATTGGGATAGGGATATTGAGTGTCTTGAGTCTGAGTGGGAGTGGAAGTAGAAGTGGGAAGAGAACGGGAGCGGAAGTGGGAACGGGGGCGGATTCTGTAGTTCACGCGAGCGGAGCCGCGGGCACAGCTAGTCACTATATAAAGTTATTTTATTATATCGGCAATACTTAGCCAAGCATTATCTAATTAGGCTAACATTTGCGACACGAATCATATCTAGATGGTCATTGATGGTTTCCAGACTTGGTCGGTTCGGAATTACGTCGGCGAATACGTCGACATTTAATAATGGACACGCGTACTTACGACCGCAGAGCTGCGTTTGGTCCAATATACCTCGCAGGTACTTAGTTAGGCTCCTATTATCTCATAGTTTGGTCACATCGGCTGGCCACGAGGCACACGCCGACTGTGGTACTATAAAATAATAATTAGTATTAAAATTATAATAAAAATAATTAAATGTTAAAAAATAATAAATAATACTAGTAAAATTTAATTAATTTAATAAAGTGCACAGTGCGAAAGTGAATTTCTAATTTTATAAAGGTAAGTGATAAAAAATAAATTTATTATTATCATTATATTAGTTTTTTTTATTGTATTTAATGTACAATTAATATTTTTGAAGGTTTTTAATGAGGGTAAGGTATACTTTGCCAAACTTATTTTAAAATTTATTCTAATGCACTTTTAAATAGTAAGCGATACTAGTCACTGCAGTTTTTATAATTGTAATTACCTGTAATCGTAACATTAAATTTTATCTAAATAATAAATAGACCGATTTACGTGTTTCTAAGTATATAGGGTAGCAGTAAGATGGTTCTAATAATGAATCCTGAAAATTATGAATATCTGAAACTTATAGTTAACACATTCTTCATCATCATATCATATCAGCCCTTAGACGTCCACTGCTGGACATAGGCCTAAATAATTTCTTAAAATTGTATAACTATGGGTAGACGATAGAGCACTGGCACCAAAGATAATATATACTGGCACAGTGGGTAAGATGTCACCTCCTATTTAGACAGTTCTATGTATAATTTTTTAAGTAAGAGGGTTGTACCCAGATAAAACAATTTGCCAGAATCTGTTGTATCTGCTACAATAATAAACATGTTTAAGAAGACTAGACAATTTCTTTAAAATAAGCAAGCGCCTCTGCCATTCCATTTAAAATAAATAATTACCGGCAACTTATTATACAAGATTTAATGCGTTATTAATTAAAGGGTTTTCTAAGAAAGGTTAGAGTCATCAAGTTCCAGCAGAAGAGAACCGAAGTTATTGCCTACAATTAAATGCAAATAATACAGCAAAATATTACTTCGATCTCAGGTGTCAATAAACGGAGCTATCCTTGGACTTTACTTGAGCACAAATAAAACTATTTGGTTGAACCAAGGTATATTTATTAATAGACACACCAGAACAGTGTTGATCAGATATTTTAATATCGATTTCATATGTTTATCAAGGAAACTTTCTTAAAGTGAAATTTCACACAAAACTTTATCAAATAGAAGGATTGAGTATATACGGTCGGTATTGGGAAGTCAGAAACTATAAGAGATAGAGTAATTTTTTCTAAAGGATAATAATGTCAAATTTAGAGATAAGAAAAAAGAAGAGGAAAAAAGGATTTTTATAAAGGCAATTTTTGAAAGTATAATAATTAAATGCAGTTTTTTTTTCAATTGTCCACATAAGTGTTCCATAGCAATATTTATATAGGTATATTGATGCGTCACGTAACCGGGGATCAAACTCGGACCTTACGACATGCTATGCACCAAATGTTCCACTGCACCTACGGTTAAATAGTCAGGAACGCATACCTCGTTCGCACTGTACGGGTTCCGTCACTCACAATCACTTAACTTTTGTCATAGTTTTTATGAAATAAGTATTGTGTAGGTACTTATCAAGGAAAATAAAAATGTCCTATGAAATCAGTATAAAAGTTATTGTAACGCAATGGAATAATAATCTGTAATGTTGCAATATTTTAAACAAATAAATGTCTAAATAAATTCCATTAATTTTCACAGAATTGACGGCAACTTTATATATAATATGTTTGAAGTTTCAGCTCAATCCGTTCAGTAGTTTACTAGTTAAAAAATAAGATTCGCTATAAAAGTTTTGGCGGATCCCTAAAAATAAACCATGCGGGTATTCTGTTATTTTAACTCAATTTTAATTGATAAACAGTCAGACTGATGCTAACAAGTAACAACTGAAGGTGGAGGTCACTAGGTTTGTGTTGTTAATTAAAAGTGATACAATCAATTTTTGCGGTTACATTAGAATTAAGTCCTTGTTCACTGATATCCAGAAGAGCTTCTCGTCACAGTGAAGAATCGATAGCAGCAGGCGAGTTCTGGATTGAATACCACTTATCGGTAGGCGCAGGAGGCGAGTGCGCTGATTTCAATACAAGGAGGGGTCGTCGGGAGTTTTTACATATCGGTTACTTTAGTCAAAATATTTGTATTCAAAATTGAACTTAGAGTAAACGTTGAAAACGTCAGTCATAATGGTGAAAAAGTATGAGATGGAAGATAGTCACAGCACAGTCATGTATAAGACAGGCTTCAAATGCTAAGGCATTAAGGGGTCATGACTCCACCCCCTCGGCACGCACCAGAGCCTAATCATCAAGGACCTAATGGAGTGAAGACCAGAAACAGGTTGTCGCGTCGCCGGATAATTCCATGTCCTTTTTTCATGTGGTACGAACATAAATAGTCCATAACAATCGAATCAGTTAGTACTTATCAAAATATAAGAACAGACAGCTAGAGTATTGCGCTTGGTAGATACTATATGTATGAAGAGTTTAATATAGAATTACTATACGCAGGATTGATTACCCCGTTTTGCATATTGCCAGCGAACGACAGCTTCGCACGGCACTCGAACTAACCAGTTGCGGTATTACTTTACTTAGTAACAATTGAACGTGATCAAATAGTCCTACGCCTGCGCAACCTTCGACCTTGAGTCATGCTAATCCTTGTTAAGTTTTATATTTCTTTACCTGTTTATAATGCCTGCAAATCGGTCTGTTGCCTGCATATAGAGTAGTTAAAAGTAAAGCTCGTGGTTTGGATGTCCAGCCCAGGAAATAGATATTATGTTTAAAAGATAAAGGATATGGGCGTATTGGTACCCACCCACCCAATAAGAATAAGTGATACGCAAATCAAAAGTACTTAAGTAGAATAAAAACAGGCGGCTACCCTCAGTAAGCTGTATTTTCAGCGTTATGGGATCTCTTACTAGATCCATTACAATACTTAAGTGATACGCCAATAAAAATGTGTTACTTATTAAGTATTGTTACTATGGCGTCTAATCTCAGTTAGCAGAATTTTTGGCATGTGGGCTTTTTAGTCACTTTGCGACGTTTGATCGCGCAAAGTGGCGATACGTCGTCTCTGCCGACCCCTCTGGGACCAGTGTGTGAGCATTATGTACCTATGTAATATGCATTAAGTAGTTTTGGGACTTTTAGTACCTTTGACGTATCTATACATAGGTATGTATAACTATAACTGAGATAAGCCGTCATATATAGTTATTATTAAATCTACTTAATCAGATAAGGTTCCGTAAAAAACGTTATTTTTTCAGGATTAGTGTTTTCATGATGTGGGCTCATACTTCAAGTTGTATCACATACTATTTCACCGTATATAGGTTATTGAATGAATTAAAGAATATATTTATTTCAGACTAAACGTCCATATTTTGATTAGTAATTAATGCTTAATGACTAGATTAGTAACATTCATTGGCAGAGATGTGATGATGACACTTGGAGATGTGAAATGCTACTCGTGTTTGACGAAGTTACATGTGACCTCACCCATTTATTGGTAATTTTAATTTTCATACCAAATTGGTATTATATGCATCCCCTGAGGTTAATAGATCCATACCTAGCTCCATTATTTTCAATAAAGTTTAATACCTATATCGTTATACCACGTAATCGACGTCGAAGACTCGTTTAAAAAATACCACTAACTTCATTAGAAAACATATTAATTACGCATTTTATTACTGTATAGTTGTCTACGTCATAGTCATAATAACTTGGAATCGACAAACAGGTTTAACAATATGTGGGGCAGTCCCACGACGACCTACGCGCACAAGAGTCGTAACTAGGTTATTGTGCGCCCGGGACGCAAATTTCTTGCAAATTAACACCGTCTACAAAATAGAGAACGTCTGGCAGTATGAACTACAGTAGTGCTATTCTCTAAAATACAAAATCACGTGAGAGTCTCACTCAAGTGTCGTCACTCACTTAGAAATCTAATCTATTGGTAATTCTGTAAACATAACAGAGTACTATCGAAGTGAAGTGAACAAAGAACTCACTTCACGTCGACAGTGCTCTAGAATGTTTATAGAATGCCAATGGATTAGGCTTCGAAGTGAGTAAAGTCACTTGAGTGAGACTCGCACGAGAGTTTGTATTTTAGAGAATAGCACTACTGGGCTCGGCACAAAGTTACTAAGCCCAGCGCGCTATAGACTTCTGGCACGGAGAGATCGACGCCATAACTAAAAAAAAATTGTGTCAAGTACTAAACGAAATTTTTTCTAATAAGGTTATTTAACATTATTTTATTTTAAATTTTTTTTTTGTTTTTGAGGCTTGTGACTCAAGGAAGTCATTGCCAGCCTCGTAAGGGAACATTAATATGAAATGATATTGTGATCGTGGACCTCAAATGGGCACGTATTTTCCGCCCACACCGCTGCGCCCTAAATACGGCACTGACCGTGCTGTGGTTACATTATGGAAAAATTAACATTTCTCAGTATAATCTTGTTGTCATTTTAAATTGAGGATAAGCGAAACAATAATAATATTGATTAAAATTAAAATGTAGAAATATGGGTGTAATCTACTTGAGGTTTTCCCCTAAAATTAATTCTGCTAAAGGGCTTTAAAAATAAGATAATTGCAAGAATAGTTATTTTAAAAAATGATAATTATTGATGCATATGGTTGTTAGAAAATTTCCAGAATGTGCTAACTCAACTACTTTGGCCCACTGGGTTTTCCCATGAGGAATTTCTATCTAAAGTATTCAGTAATATTCCACAGGTGTACAAAATACCCCTCTGCCTGTAAACTGAACGTCATCATCCCCACTCATCATCATCATATCAGCCCTTAGACGTTCACTGTTAGACGTAGGCCTTCCACAATGAACGCAATCACATAGGTCCTCCGCCCTCCGCTTCCAGTCGCTTCCGGCATCATGTCGTCGGTCTATCTGACGGGGCGGCGGGGCGTTCTCACTATTTTTTTACGAATATCCAAAAGTGATATCCATAAGTAGTTGTTTAGTATGCCAGACTTCAAGTACTCGGCTTGTGGCTTCATAGCAAGTGTGTTGTATGATTCGATGAAAACTGTTATTATAATGTTTATCTCGTTTTTATGTTGGATAAAAACTAAGTAAAAAGTAATTGAGTAATTATGCTTTTTTTATTATTGTTAAAAATCATTGTTATTTATGTATAGTATAAGATGAAATTGACATACATTGAACTTTTAAGGATGACTGTAATTTTTAAATAATAAATATAAATTGAGAAGTAATAAACTATTTAAAGAAAGAGTAAAAATCGTTCTAAAAGGAAATAATTCCGTCAATTGCTGAAAATCAAGCGAATAAAGACGCAAGCAAATCTAATTCGTTGAACGAATAAAAATGTGTCTGGAGTAGGTACCAAGGTCTCATAAACGACATTTAGTGGTTTACCCAGTCCGACTGTAATATATTCCACTTAATTGTAGTTTTATGCACATAAGTAAAACTATATATTTTTAGTGTTCCTAGGCAGTGGTTATTGTTACCTGAACAAACCGGACCGCGCTGGTTAATGTCGTGCTACAATCGGATTGTTTGATATCCTTGAATCGTAAATAGGAGAAGGGAATTGCATGGTTTGCAGTTTTGACAATAAAACTAACCTTGTTTATATAATTTGTCACGTATAGCAATTAACGTTAAAAAAATCGTACAAGTGTAGCAAGGTATAGACGTATGGTCAGAATTTTGATCCGCAGAAATTTATTTCATCATTATAGCCCTTAGACGTCCACTGTTGGACATAGGCCTTCCCCAGTGAACACCACCACACCTGGTCCTCCGCCCTCCGCATCCAGCCGCTTCCGGCACCCTCTTCAAATTGAAAATGTGAAATTTATTTACGGGTTATAAAATCGCACAATTCACGAAGGCACGCCCCACTACTTTTCGCGAGGAATCAGCGCGGGACATACGAACATCAGTGTCTTATAGTGTATACGTACACATTGAAGATTAGTGCGTAACGATAGAACTAACACAGCAATAATATATCGCATACAATGAAAGGTATACGCTATTTAGAGGAGTGGGGCGTGACGTCATGAACTGAACGATTTATACATATCTACGCCTACGAGTATATAGAACTAAAAACGTTTGGGGGGTGGAACGTACTATAGTCAAAATGTCTCTTCTTTCTCTTCTTATTCTTCTTTTATGTCGTTCCCTCAACATATTGTATAAAATACGCCTTCAAGCATAGCGGTCATTGGCCAGCTTAGCTTCATACAAGGATCCGCCAGCCACCCTCCTCACCGGGTCTGACCACCTCATTCGAACTCGTCCTCTGGCACGCCTGCCCTGCACTTGTCCCAGGATGGTGAGCTTCTCCAGGTCGTGCTTGGGAGACCGCACAATGTGACCGTCAAAATGTTCAAATGTAAAAATGATAGTATTGTAATACACATGTCAAAATAATGTACAGTTGACTTTACTTCAGAATAGGGTAGTCAGTTTTTTTTTGTTTATCGATAGCCCCTCGATACTGTCTAAATCTCTTATAATATCTACTGGAAACTAATGGATTTTAATTATGACCATATGTAATTGAAATGGAAAATGTAAAAAAAAACATTCTTAGCAGTAATTATTGCGACAGCTCAGTTGACCAAGAGCGGGCAGCACAATGGCCATAAATGTTTCAACTCCATAAGTTGTCTGTATTTAATATTCTATAAGTAACAAGGTTTATAGTCTGCAGTGAAAACGGCCAAAAAATAGCTGGCAATATTAAAGGTGACCTGATTTCCGATCGGTCGGGAGATTACTGCCGGGCATGTGGTGCCTTCAAAATGCTAAAGTATTGTTCCAAATGACCTAAAATATTAAGAATCAAACAGATAAAGACATTATTAATGACGACCTCCGTGGCGGAACGGGGTAGCTCTCGGACTGCCACGCCGGAGGTTGCGGGTTCGAATCCCGCTAGGGGCAAATCTAATAAATAAAATCGTAAACTTCGCGTGTCTGTACATTGAAGATATTTGCAAAAAAAAATTGGGGGTCTAAGGATAAGCAACAGAACACATTTCGATCATTTTTGAAATTTTTTTCAGTTTGTCTGTTTATCTGTTTGTCTGTGAGTTTGTGCACGCATCACTTAAAAACTACTGAACGCGTTTTGATGAACTTTTCACAGAAATATGGGGCTTAACTTAACTTAACGTTAAGTCTTTATTTCATCACAATCGATTTACTCAATCAAAAGTTATGGACATTTTTAGTTTTCAAATACATTAGTAGATAAGGTTAGTATGCAATATATTGCATATATTTCCGTACTATTCAGATTGCGATGATTTTGTACTACATTTTGAAGCTGGTAGTGGGAATGGGAGTCGGAGTGGGAGTCGGAGTGGGAGTGGGAGTGGGAGTGGGAGTGGACGTGGACGTGGACGTGGACGTGGACGTGGGCGTGGGCGTGGGCGTGGGCGTGGGCATTGGTGCGGGAGCGGGGGCGGAGGCGGAGGCAAGTAGGAGCGGCAGCGGGAGCGGGAGCGGGAGCGGAAAAGGGAGAGGGAGCGGGAGCGGAAGCGGGAGTTGGAGCGGGTGCGGGAGAGGGCGCGTGAGCGGAACGGGACCGGAGCGAGACCGGAGCGGAAGCGGAAGCGCCAACGGAAGCGGGTGCGGAAGCGGGAGCGGGAGTGGGAATGGGAGCGGATTCTGTAGTTCACGCGAGCGGAGCCGCGGGCACAGCTAGTGATGAATATGAATGTTTGTACCCAAGTCTTGGATGTTTATATATTTATTTAAGTATGTGTATCCGTTATCTAGTAACCATAGCACAGGCTCTGCCTAGTTTGGGACTGAATAATTGGTGTGAATGTCTGAGATATTTATTTATTATATTTATTTATTAATTTGCTTGAATGTGATTATTTTTATATTTAACGATATATGCATTAATGGTTGTCTGCCATTTCCATATAAAATGTGTTATATTTTTCAGATAACTGTAATCAAGTGTCACCATGCCAGAGGTGGTCTTCGGTACAAATGAGAAATGGCGTATCAACCGCAACATCTTCGTCCTAGGCTTCGCTTTCATGGTTCACTTTACCGCGTTCCACGGCGCTGCCAACCTGCAGAGTTCTGTCAACAGCGACGACGGTGCCGGCACCTTCACACTGGCAGCTATTTACTTCTCTCTGATACTGTCTAACGTCTTTCTGCCTGCTATTGTTATCAAGTAAGTTGCTAGCTTTGTACGTCACAGTACTCTATAAAATTAGGATAAGCGATAGCTTATGTGATAACATAATTGCGTTCCACGGTACAAAACGGTCGACAGTGGTGGCACCTCCACGTTGACCGTTATTCCGTTCGCTCTTATACAGTCTAATATCTTCGTACTTGCTATTATTATTGATTTGATTAAGATTTCTTCATTGAAAATTCGCTATACGTCTTTGGTGCTCGTTGTTTGTTACGATCAGACATACGCAATCCTTAGACGCTTTTAAACAACTATTTCCTTTATTTAGAACTTTGTTTTTATCAACCACATTGTGTAATACGTTATTATATGAATATATTTATGTATGCTTGATTATATGTATACATTTGAGTAGGTATTTATATATGTACTAGCTGTGCCCGCGGCTCCGCTCGCGTGGACTACAGGATCCGCTCCCATTCCCACTTCCGCTCCCATTCCCAATTCCGCTCCCTATCCCACTTCCACTCAGACTTTAAATCCAGGTCCAAGTCCAGGACCAGTGCAGGTCCAGTACAGGTCCAGGTCCAGGTCTAGGTCCAGGTCCAGGTCCAGGTCCAGGTCCAGGTCCAGGTCCAGGTCCAGGTCCAGGTCCAGGTCCAGGTCCAGGTCCAGGTCCAGGTCCAGGTCCAGGTCCAGGTCCAGGTCCAGGTCCAGGTCCAGGTCCAGGTCCAGGTCCAGGTCCAGGTCCAGGTCCAGGTCCAGGTCCAGGTCCAGGTCCAGGTCCAGGTCCAGGTCCAGGTCCAGGTCCAGGTCCAGGTCCAGGTCCAGGTCCAGGTCCAGGTCCAGGTCCAGGTCCAGGTCCAGGTCCAGGTCCAGGTCCAGGTCCAGGTCCAGGTCCAGGTCCAGGTCCAGGTCCAGGTCCAGGTCCAGGTCCAGGTCCAGGTCCAGGTCCAGGTCCAGGTCCAGGTCCAGGTCCAGGTCCAGGTCCAGGTCCAGGTCCAGGTCCAGGTCCAGGTCCAGGTCCAGGTCCAGGTCCAGGTCCAGGTCCAGGTCCAGGTCCAGGTCCAGGTCCAGGTCCAGGTCCAGGTCCAGGTCCAGGTCCAGGTCCAGGTCCAGGTCCAGGTCCAGGTCGAGGTCGAAGTCGAGGTCGAGGTCCAGGTCCAGTTCCAGTTCCAGACCTAGACCAGGTCCATATCCTCAACCCTCCCCTCAACACTCCTCTCAACCCTTCCCTCAACCCTCCCCTCAAAACCTCTTTCCCTCGTCTCTCCAAATGTAGTCCTCGTAACTAATCCATCGCAATCCAAATTCCGATCAACATTACTTTGTTGCATACGTATACCACAAATTCATCATCATCTAGTAACTCAAATAAAAGTTATGCGAATTTTCAAACACTCACATTACATTGGTACCATACCCGCTCCCGCTACCGCTCACGAATTCAGTCGAACATTTACACCCTACAAACTTCGCAGTGTATGCGAGTTTTCGGAAACTATAAATTCTCATAACTTTTGATTGACTGCACCGATTGCAATGAAATAAAGCCTATATGTTACACCAGATTAAGCCCCATGTTTCTGTGAAAAGTCCATCAAAATCCGATCAGTAGTTTTTAAGTGATGCGTGCACAAACTCACAGACAAACAGACAAACAGACAAACAGACAAACAGATAAACAGACAAACAGACAAACAGACAAACAGACAAACAGACAAAAATTTCAAAAATGATCGAAATGTGTTCTGTTGCTTATTCTTAGACCCCCCAATTTTTTTTTTGCAAATATCTTCAATGTACAGACACGCGAAGTTTACGATTTTATTTATAAGATGTATATTAGTATGGGTATGCCCGCGTGCCACGCACATCATACCTATTTTCTGCAATTCTTATCCTCTACCCAAAGGTTGTCTGGAAAAAATGGCTTTTAGTGATAAGACCGCCTAGATGTACATATGTAAGTTACTTTGTTATTGTTTCTTTTTATTTTTTACGTGCAATAAAGAGTAATTGAATTGAATTGAAAAAGGCGGTAATTTTTCATACAACCTTAATAACACTTGCTTCGATCATTTACAGTTGTAAATAATCGAAGAACACTTGTCATAAGTTACGATAACTCACATAACTGATTCTGACCTCTTTGCAGCACAAATTAAATGTAGACTACAAAGAAAATATGCATAATTGTTACCGAATATAACAATGTACATCCACTGAATATATTTTGTTGGTTCTAACAAAACACAATTTGCGATTATACGGGAAACGAAATTTTAATAGTTGTCCGACGTACGCTACAATGATGCATTATTAACTAAGGAAACTGTCATGTACAGAGACAAATGTCGGGTTATGATTATTTCCTCGTCAAAACATGTTAGTATGTCTGTGTTTACTGTTATGGTCTGTAACGTACGTTCCAATTTTATTACAATTCAAAACATTTCAATACAAAAGAGCCGTGGCAGCCACGTTGGTTGTGCACTCGCCTCACGTTCGTGATGTCGTAGTTTCGATACCGGCCGTACCAATGAGTTTTTCGAAACTTAAGTACGGTTTATTTATAATACCACAGGCTTTTCGGTGAAGGACAACTTAGTAAGGAAACCTGCATATGATAAAGACAAAATTAAAAGGCGTGTGTGAAGTACATCAAATCGCCTTGGCTTGGCGCCGTTGGTGGATTGGGTTTTGATACAAAAGATCCTGAAGGGTCGCAGTGGTGCTAGTTGCCCCCCTAAGAAGATAAGATTTCAATACTAAAATGTCTTGTTGGTCCCAGTGACAATAACAGAACATCGTAAACACTGGAAGTGGTAAAGCCTGTTTCCTAGGCTCTATACAAAATTGCACCGCAGACCGCGCCTTGCTCTCATCAATTTGGGGTCCTCCATAATAAAACTTTTTTTAATGTCTATTGGAAATGTGGAAAAAAACAGTGAAAGGCACTTAAACCCAATTAGTAGAGAACATTTTAGAGAACATACTTTCGCGATTTGTAGGTACTTAATAAATTATATAGTTGGTTTTACCCGCACTCATACAAATATTACCGTTGGGGCAGACGAGTTCTGGAGTGGAGACCGCGGATCGGCACTCGCAGGGTAAGACGCCCCGCCGCCAGGTGGACCGACGACCTGAAGAGGGTGGCCGGTAGCGGCTGGATGCGGAGGGCGGAGGACCGGGTGTGGTGGCGTTTATTGGGGAAGGCCTATGTCCAGCAGTGGACTTCTAGGGGCTGACATGATGATGATGACACAAATATTAAGGGTACTTTACCTAACTTATATTTTCTTATAGATGGCTAGGCTGCAAGTGGGCTGTGGCCGTCTCCTTTATAGCCTACATGCCGTTCATCGCTTCGCAGTTCTATCCGAAGCTATATACCTTGGTGCCAGCCGGCATGATGGTAGGCTTCGGGGGAGGTCCACTATGGTGCGCCAAGTGCACTTATCTTTCTGTGGTGAGTTATGTTATAGTTTACTTGATATCTGATGTATGGAATCTGCAGCTAGAAGATGTTGGCATGTGGATACGAGGCACATGACATGACGGGTGCAGCGTCATCGTTACGAGGTGCTGACTGCGATCGCCGACCCTTTGCCCCAGCTCGTCAATATTCCATATAATTTATATTCCCCCATTAGAGAGCCCAATAACGTGACTTGTGGAGGTCCAGCAGTAGATTGATATAGGCTGATGAAATTTTGTGTACAAAGGCGAGCTTATCTCTAAAAGAGATCTCTTCCAGCCAACCTTACTGGGTGTGGGACAAGGCACTAAGAGCTATGTACGTACAGTATAAAGTCACCATAGGATCTGTGAGGAAGATTCGGGGAACCCAATGCGATAAATCCCTTCAGCCGTCTACCAAACCGAAGTTTCGTAACTGCTTTCGATGGAGAAATTATTGTTACTTGTACGTAACCTGTTTCGTTGGAGGAATTACCCACTCAGACAAATGAAAAAATTACTCATCACCTTTTAATAATGGCGTATTATTGTTTGGTACAGGTGGCAGAGCCGTATGCAAAGCTGTCAGGGGTGTCGACTGATGTCCTGGTGGTCAGATTCTTCGGCCTGTTCTTCATGTTTTACCAGATGGCACAGATTTGGGGAAACCTTGTCTCCTCTGCCAGTAAGTTGCAATCCTATGTTGTAAAGATGATTAATTTTGCATGAACATATGTGAACCTGCCTTGTTCCTGTCCAACTGAGCTATTGGATGGAATTCAGTGCCAGCAGTCTTGTCCCCACTATTAGACCCAGAAGGTTACTCTGGTAACGAGAGCTTGCGCTCCAGTATGCCACCCGTACTCTGACTGGACGTCACAATGCCTTGGATTTCTTTCCAGCCTGTACATACCACCAGTATGTAAAAAGTTCAAATAAACAGACCAGCTGGATTAAGGGGTATTGTATATCGTAAGCATAACAAAATCAGGATACTCCTAATTTTTTTTTATATGTTTACAACCAGTGACACATAAGGTGGTTGGTTATTTTAATAAGTGCTACTTACTAAAATCTTTAAATAGTTATTAATTTTATTATTATTACATTGACCGCCTCGTTGGCCTAGTGGAGTGGTCATTGGACTCGAGCACCAAAGGTCGGTGGGTTCGATTCCCACTGGAGACATACAAATTTATACAATTTGTATAAGTTGGTCATGGTCTGGAAGTTAAGTATATTTGTGAATTGTCCAGAGCTTGTTTAATTTTCATAGCACAGGAGGAAATTCTAGTTTGGGATTAGGCAAGTTGTATATAGGTATATATGTTTGTAATATTTATTTTATATTTGTTTATTAAAAAAACGGATAGGAAGTTTTACACAAAAACAATGTTTTAAAACATACAAATACGGGTATTTCGTTCTATCTGTCATCGTGGACAGTACGTCAATAGACGTCATACAATGACAGTACGTGTATGGTAGTCGTATTTCGTGGTTTCGTATTGAATCGTCGTCCACGAACTCATGTCACGTGGATAGCCCTGTATACTTTCTATGCGATGTTTCCCTTGTTTGAGTACCTAATATGTAAATAATCCTTACTAAGTTCCGACAATTATTTGGTACGATGAGTTTTATACTCTGAACGCGAAAAGGCGTATATATACAACCAACCACAGTCTGCCACGGAATTGATAACTAGAAGTTACATTCTATATTAGTCATTCTCAATTTACTCGGGAAATCGTGAAAAACGGATATAAATAAAATTGATAAAAAGAGACGCATAAAGTAAGTCATGCGTGAATTTGCCTATTTCGTCCATTTTGTGAAGGACAGCAGGATATTTTTTATGCGGGCCGAATTTTTGTTAACCAAGTGTGAAAATTTACTTACTCATAGTTACCGAAGCCAATCGGGTGACCTCTAACAGTCATGAGTAGGTATTTGGCATACACAAACCTTATCAATTTTGTAATGGAATATGGGTAGACTGTAAAAAACAGTTCATACCTTTAATACTTATTATTTTTGGTATTTAGTTATTATATGTAGTTTATTATGCACTTATTTGCCCCCCTCTCGCTCTTAGTGCCTTGTCTCACACCCTGTAAGGTTGGCTGGAATTAGGGTTGCCATTCGTCCGAGTTTTCTCGGATTTGTCCTAGTTTTCGGGGCGTCTGGGGAGCGTCCGGGCCGGGTTCATTTGTAATCCGGGTTTTAAAGTTTTTAGTAAAAAGTTGATTTATGACAATTATATTTTTTTTTATTTTACGGAGTAACTTAAAAAAATTTTGTTGGCATATCCGGGTTGTAAGCTCCAAAATCCGGGGTATGAATGCTTCTTGTTCTGGTTGGCAGATTTTTAGAGATGGCAACCCTAGCTGGAAGAGATCTCATTTAGACATTTTATAACTGTATTTAGTTTCAAAATGTGCAATAAAGAATATAGGTAGGTATATCTATTTTTAAATTTCTGATGGGTTTAAGCTTAGACCTTAATCTCACTTGATGGTAACTGACGATGAGGCCTAAGGTGGAGCGCGCTTACCCAGAAGATGCCTATTCACTATTTATCTACATAGGGTCAATGGAAACGGTATTATGTCTGAATTATATTTATTGTCAAAAACACCGTCGTTTGTCCCGTCACGTCCTTTTGTGATCTGTCGTTCTGTCTAAATTTCTGTTAGTCTGTCAGTCCGTCTTATAAATTAAAATAAAAAAAATTTTCTTCACAATGATTTATGCTAGAGTAAATCCTAAGAAATAAGAAACGTCATCATGTTCTGTTGACGCTCATGGCTGGACTTAGGCCGCCCCTAATGATTATTATTATTTCCAAAAAAACTCATTACAAACCAGAGTTAAAACTCAGTTTGTATTTTCACTGAAATTTTTTTGGTCAAATAAGTAGCACTTTGTCTTGGTTCCTGTACTAATGATCGTTTGAAACAAGTTCGTGATCAAGTTAACAAGTGAGTTAGTTCAAGGGAACAAGATCTTGGTGTACTCGTATGGAGTTCACAAGGTCTTGTTCAAATCAATTTATTTCAGCCTACTAAGTCTATAAAGACATAAGCCAAACATAACTAAACATTAAGAAATATAAAAACTGCTAACACTAAACTACAAGTAATAAAAAAGGCCGTCGAGGTGGTCGCACTGGGGTATTGTGCCCAGAAGGCTGGCGACGTTCCCTCTTTGTATTGCCAAACTAATGCGTTGCCTGAGGTACTGGCCTACTAAGTTGATTATTATATTCTTTATTGCACATACATTTTACAACAAAAAAGGGCATAACATAAAAGTGTACAAAGGTGGGCTTATCTCTATAAGAGATCTCTTCCAGCCAACCTTCACTGTTGATTTTACATTTTAAAGTGAATATGAATAGTCCTTCTATGAATAGTTGAATATTTACTTCCTTCAGTTCCAATGGGTGATCCGCTATAGTTTTTTATAGTCCACCCGGTGTACGATGACGGAAGTGGTGTGAGTGAAAGTGTCGTATCACGACCACATTCGGCCATGGAGCGGTCGTTTGCTATTGTAGAGCGACTCTATCATATTGTCAATGTCAAGTGATTACTGTCATTCTTAATTGGCCAATATTTGAATTATCAAACGTGACCTGTTTTTGTGGAACATGGATTTACATAAAGCGAATCCGTGTACTATAAAAAATCAACTGACTTCCTAAAGTGAATGGATTATGGATGTTTTATCAGTTAAGAATTTAACTACGATCATATTATCAAAATTAATGTGTGATTACGAAAGTTAGCAAAGTGTGCGTCGTACGCAAAGTGGGGGTTTTGTCAATTAGTTATTTTGTATCGTTCCTGGAATATCTCAAAAAGGATTTTATTCATTTAAAAAATTCCATCCTCAGTAGTAGTTTTTAGAGAGGCGGAAAAAAGTTTCGTTATACGGGTAACCAGCTTATATTTATAGCTGATATAGCTTCCACCCCATGGTTGATATTTTTTGTGTCCCTTTTTAATTTAAGTATAATTAGATTATTAATTAATTTCACTTTTACGTCCTAAAAATTCAATTTTACATGTCATTCTAATATGGTAAAAGGGATCGTCATAAAATTAACTAATGTACAAAATATTAATTACTATGTCTACAAATAAAATAATGTCACAGTATATAACATACTATCTATGTCAGTATATAATATTAAATACCTATATGACCGCCCCGTTGGCCTAGTGACTTGATCGTGGACTCGAACGCCAGAGGTCGTGGGTTCGTTTCCCACTGGGGACAGATAACTTTGCATAATTTGTACAAGTTGATCCTGGTTATATCTGTGAATTGTCCAATTCTTAATTGATTCCCATAGCACAGGGGGTAAATCCTAGTTTGGGATTAGGTAAGTGTATGTATATGTATAAATGTATATGTAAGCCTGTATAATCTTGTCTTAAAGCTAACGAAGAAGTTTTTAAACAATACCCTGACAACATGAACCATGTCGGTGCCTCGCGCGTTCCGATCCTAATAATTAGCAGCTACCTAATTAGGCATAAGTGTGTATGTAATTAAAGAAAACACAAAGAGACTTATTAACATCTACAGAGTAGACGAGATACGTCTATCAATATGCATTAATTTTGTGTCCATTACTTATTCGCTTTTTATTTTATGTTAAGTTGAAAGGCAGCTTCCAGATCAGCAATCGATTTCCATTTTCTTTTAAAAATTGCTCTAGTCTATTATTAAACATGTCTATTGATTTTTTATTTCAATTATTAACAGTGTGCTTCAATCACTCCACAGGGGAAACTTACAAATGTACATTGGCTTGGTGCCCCCTAAATTATAGGCCATACTATAGTCTATATATTATATGATAGTCTAACTAATGTATAATTGAATGCAACGTATATGCATTACATTATATTAATTGTTTTTTAAATATTTATAAAAATAACATAAAGAAATACCCATAAAAATTTAAACATCAAAATTGAAAAAAATATATTTGGAAATTAAATGTTCAAAATTGGAAACGACGTGACAGATAAAACATGACAGATAAAACAGATTCCATCTAGGGACAACACGGTTGCTTAAAAATATCTTAGAGAGTGGGTTCAGGTAAAATATAAATATTTAGGTTTTTCTAGGTATAACACAAAAAAGTACTTGGTACTTTTAGAATATTATGACAAGATTTGTATTACAGACAAACATTTAAAATAGGTAGTGTATGTATAAACATTTCTTGTCGATGGGTATTTATTTCATAGTATCTGATAGTTTACCAACAAATGGGATTTAAAAAAAAGCGTGAGCGTTGGATCTTTGGATTCTCATATTATGGTCCTCTGAGTTAACGGATTACGTTGAATTTGAGTTACATTATATAATGTTATGCCACATTACTTTAATATTTAATGTTCAATTCTTTATTAGTTAAGTTATGTAACGTTATTTGAATTGCCAAGTAGTTTTTAAATTATTCAAGGCTGTAATCCATTTAAAAAAAACTTATTACTTGACAAAAAACAAAAGTTTCCTTTTTCGAGATTTAGTTTTTTATTATAACTGAAATACCGGTCTTTATTTTCTTTAATTATTCATAATTGGGTAATTCAATTGAGATTTAAAAATGTTTAAATTAAATTATTATTTAACCTAACATTGAGTTAACTAGTTTATATTAGAATACACAATTCGGTGGTAGTTATAAAATAAGTGATCTGAATAATTAGTATTTAAAATTAAAAAACAACATAAAAAAATGCTGTGGTTGTATTATTATGCATCTATTATAATGGTTGAATAATTGAATTGTAAGGCTGTGAATAATTAATGAGTATTAATTAGGTAATAATATTTTTTTATGACGAGCACGTAATTCTTAGACGGATATTGTGGCCATGACATTGACTCAATGAGTCCATTCATGGTTAATATTATACCGACACGTTGTTTAAAACATATTAATCAACGCACATTGATCTTAAACATTCAATATGTTGATACTACTGACCAACTTTCGTAGAACTTTGTTCTTGATTTTCTGCAGAGTTGTTAATTTTTAAACATTACCTGTAAAGTACAGGTAATTTTTAGGCGCATGAAAAACAGGGTGGCAACGCATTTGTGGTCTTTAGAATGTTACACGTAGCCATAAAAAGAGTGCAGGTGTTAATAGCCGACAGTGGCCGGTAAACATCAGGTGGTACTGTGTCCGTTTAACAGCAGAACATTTGTGACTTATTAATTTATATCGTACGGAATTTATTTATGAGCCGTGGTGAGGTAATAAGGTAAAGGAGGTCCAGGACTTATGATAGGGTGAAAAAGGTTTTTTTTTATGTCGGTTACTTCACATGATCACTGATGAATGTATTTTTTTTTATATTAACAATAAAAACATAGATCACCGACATAGCCTAAGGATTAGCAAGCACTGGGAGGGCAAAACTGACGATCGGTAAGTTCGAGTTCTGGAGTGGAGAATGCGGATAGGTACACCGTTTGGTGGCGTTCATTGAGGAAGGCCTATGTCCAGCAGTGGATGTCAATAGGCTGATATGATTATAATGTTAAACACATACTTAGCTCAGGGACAATGCGTACAAATCAAAAGCTGGTGTGATGATGGATTTTGTAGTATTTTCTCCACAACAGTTCTCAGCTCTTCACTGGGGGAAGTGACGCATACGTTCAACGAGACCGTCGGTCCGACTGCCGCCGCTCTGGTCAGCAACATCACTGTGCCTGTGGTGGACTTCAAGGCTACCTGTGGTGTAAACTTCTGCAGTGGCAGCGGTGCTCACGTAAGTGATGTCTAAAGAGTCAAGTCTTGAGTCTATTTACATACACATTCTATCAAAAAGATTTTTTGCACTTCTTACAACTGTCGAGTAGTTAAAAATGATTCTGGGTATTTCTTTTTAAGTGGTAATTTTTTTATGATTTTTGTGGTTGGACAGAAACAATATTTTTGGATTTTGTCTAGATCTTGTCAAGATTAACATTATAAAACCATAATATTGAAAATAAGGTCATTCGTTTTGGAGAGGATTACGTTGCAAAAAAAGCTGTTTATACCTATACTGGCTATCTCCAGTCAACTTCTCATACTAATATTTCCATATTTTCCACTTCCTGAGGGTCAGATAGGGTTAGATGTCCATGAAGTATCCAGGAACTTGCAGACCCTCACGTATTTCATTACATTTTGGCACCACCCGTTGGGTTGATTTGTTACACTTTCTTGCTTACAGGAGAACGCAAACCTGGAGCCACCTTCTCCGCTCAAGATTCAGGTCATAGCCGGCATCTACCTGGCATGCATGGCAATGGCGTGCCTGTTAGTCACTTTTGGAGTGGACTCACTTAGCAGGTCGGTATGGGATGGGCAACGTCACAATGTCCACGTGGGCAGAAGAGTTGGTCATCGTATTACCTAGACATGGCATGAACACTTGTGGCGCAGTTGCTACGAGGGCGGTTTGGACTATAAAGATCCGTGCAGGTCTCTTAACAGCAGCACACATCGTGCTGTTCAGTGCGGTGGCATTTGAATGGACACTTGGTGTTGTTGTGCACCTTGATACGAATAGGTAGTAGACTTTTTTTTATTTTTTATTTATTTATTATACAATTTAAAACACATTATTCTAACATTCTTACTGGTACCGGTAAACCATTATTTGGTAACATAGTGTAATTAACACACGTGTAAATTCTAGCATGCATTCTACACCTGTACTTTAATTGCGTTTAGGTATTCATTACTTTACATTTGTTAGGCTTACCTGTGCCTTGTACATTTAAATTTTTTTATGAAGGATTCGTCTAATTTTGTGTTATTAGTTTTCGAATTCCTAATAATTCATAATTCGTTTATTGACATACATTACATATAAGTACATTAGACAGATGTTATTAAAATATACAATATTTGGTAAGTGATCAGTGTAACTTTACCCACAGGCTGTAGCAATTAAAATAGTACCCAACATTACACATACGACATAAAATAAAATGCATCAAAATTGAAACGAAGTCAAAATATATCTTTATATTAAAGGAATTATGATTTTTTCTGGAATTTTCCTATTTCAACATTGCAAAATTGCGCAACTTAACGGCGTATGCAATATAACAAAAAGATACAATCCAGGATTTGACTTTTTTGTTATTTCGACTTGCAACAATAATTTACGTAGAGACAACGTTCGGTTACAATTATTATGATGTATACTTATTAATCAATAATTCACTGGTTGAAATTAACCTTGATAATAATTAATTGCTGATAGTATTAACACTAGTAATAAAAAAATTGCAATCGTTCATTACATGTCAGTTTAAGTCATTAAGTATAAAGCTAGGTATTTAAATAGGGATCGGAATTAGGTGGTGTCAAATACTAGCTGTTGCCCGCGACTTCGTCTGCGTGGACAACTTAACATCACAAATTATTATGTATTTCCCGTAGGAATTAGATGTTTTTTCGGGATAAAAGCTATCCTATGTTCTATTCCAGGACCTAACCTATATGTGTGCCAAGTTTCGTCCCGATCCGTCCTGTGGTTGAAGCGTGATTGAGTAACAAACATCCAAACTTTCACATTTATTATATTAGTGGGATGGAAGTTCCGGAATTTTTTATTTTTATTAATTATTAGTCATTCATTTATGTATAAACTCATATAGTTATTAATATAACATTGACATTCCACATTAGAGCCGTGGTAGCCGGTTGGTTGTGCACTCGCTTCACGTTCATGAGGTCGTGGGTTCAAACCCCGCCCGTACCATTGAGTTTTACGAAACTTAAGTACGGTTTATTTATAATATCCCAGGCTTTTCGGTGAAGGAAAACATGGTATAACCTGCATATGCCGAAGAAGAAATTTTGAGGCGTATGTGAAGTGGACCAAATCGGCTTGGGGCACCGTTGGTGGTCAGGGGTTTGGCACAAAAGATCCTGAAGGGTCGAAGTGTCGCCAGGTCTTCCTGGCTCCCTAAAAAGATAAGATAAGATAAGATAAGACATTCCACATTGCTCATTTTATAATCTATAATTCTTATTTCGCCTCCCGCTTACTAGTAATCTAAAATACATACAATAAAAATAAATTATCTTTTCTTAATTGGATATTTTAGTTATTACTACTAAAGAGATCCGGGATTTTCATAAAATTTTCAAGTTTAAATAATTCCGTAAATAGGAATGTCCATATTAATCTTCCGTGTCATATTTCGTCGCAAGTACATAGATTATACTACCTTATTCCGATCCCTGGTTATTAGAATGCGCGTTAAGTATAATTGGCGTGGTGCCGTACCGCAAGTATCAAGATTTATGTCCTTTGCCCAAATACCTTACAAATAGTTGGATCTTGTCTGCAACGTACGTAATTGTTTGAAATATATTGCAATTATCTCTGGTATAAAAAATACTACCTAGTATCTTGCAAGTATAGTAAACATAAAGATTAATGATTTCGATATAAACTATATTAGAAGTGTTCAATAATAGAGCGGAAAACTAAAAAAATTGTTAATTTGACCAATGATAATACATACATGAAGTAACTAAGACAAAATGGTTGACTACCATTTTTTCAGTGTAGAATACAAATTAAACAATTTTTACGAAAAAGTGTATGTGTGTCCTATTCCAGGACCTAACCTATATGTGTGCCAAGTTTCGTCCCGATCCGTTCAGTGGTTGAAGCGTGATTGAGTAACAAACATCCAATGGGAAGAAACTCGAAATTATCCTTAGACAACAATATTGATCTATGAAGTTATCTTAAAACCTATACGGACTTACGCACTGGAACTGTGGAGTTCTGCCAGCAACTCTAATATAAAGATCCTATAAAGATTTCAAAATAATGTACTGAAAACAATAACACAAGCTCCATGGTTTACAAGAAATCAGGACGTCCATGAATACCTGAAAATGACAACCATAAAAGAGGAAATAAAGGCACGCAGCGAAACTTACAAAAATAAACTAATGGCCCACAAAAACACCCTAGCCCGCACACTGGTCTCGTCCGATAGCTGCACATACCGTCGACTGAAACGGCGAAAAATACTTGACACAGACCACATTTAATATAGCCACAATAAGGAAAAGTGTAGTCGCTGGACTTCATATTCCGCAAGCCAATGGAAGCACAAGAGATCCGCTCATGGTCTAAGGACCGATCGCGGATTTAAAAAAAAAAGTTTCGTCTCGATCCGTTCAGTGGTTGAAGCGTGATTGAGTAACAAACATCGAAACATCCAAATATCCAAACAAAAGGCGAACTTATCTGTATAAGAGATTTATTCCAGCAGACCTGAACAATACCTCTAAATTAAGAGTTTAATCGAGTTTAACTTTACTTGTTGAAAACTGGACAATAAAATTCTGACAAAGATGACAATATATTTCATACCCAATCAATAGTCATATGAAAACAAACGCATTTGCGTCTCGAAAACAAAATAAATAATAGTTGGTGTTCCTAAGTGGACCGCACAGTTTACATGGTAATACAAACCTGTTTTTGCTGCTGGTGGCCCTCACATGTACATGTTACCGAGACGCAAATAGCGTTGGTTTTCGTATGACTATTGGTTTGAAATGAAATATAGGTATCCTAATGCTTGTACCAAGTGTATTTTTAAATTTTTATTTTAATATTATATACTCGCATAGATATTATGTTGTATACTATGACATTATTTGAATTGTTGACATTGTAATTTATGCATTATTTTATTTTATGACGATCCCTTTTACCATATTAGAATGACATGTAAAATTGACTTTTTTAAGATGTAAAAGTGAAATAAATCTAATCTAATCTAATCTGTAAAATATCGCAGGTACAGTAACAAGCATGACCGTAAGCTAACTGGACAGGGCAAGTCGGGCCTGCGATTGCTGGCCGTGACGCTACGCCAGCTTAGACACAAATACCAGCTTCTTCTTCTGCCCGTCATCGGCTACATTGGCGCTGAGCAGGCGTTCATGGCTGCTGATTTCACGCAGGTAACCTTACAAATGTAGACTAGCATTAGGAACACTCAGTATTATGCTTTTCTACTAACGACACACTCAATTATTTTCAACTAGCTGTTGCCCGCGACTTCGTCCGCGTGGACAACTTAAAATCACAAATTATTATGCACGTAGGAACGTAATGTTTTTCGCGATAAAAACTATCCTATGTCCTATTCCAGGACCTAAGCTATGTGTGTGCCAAGTTTCGTCCCGATCCGTTCTGTGGTTGAATAACAAACATCCAAATATCCAAACTTTCGCATTTATAATACTTATTAGTAGTATGAAACTTGAACAACTCAATTTTCCAAAAGGTAAGATTATGCCATTTGTGGAACCTGAATAGAAACAAAATTTTAAATTTCTAGACACAGTGGTTTGACTAAGTTTTGAGTTAGAGAGTAGAATTTAATTAGCACATTAAATTATAATAACATTTTCATATATGAAGATTAGGCCCTAATAATCCCTCTGATCGTTTTTCGACTACGTTACGGCCTCTTGGTCAATGCAGTAGCTTAATGCTTTCTCTATTGCACAGTGTTCCCCTGTCTTTATACTTGAAAGCTATGTATAAATTTAATATTTAGTAAATTATTCGATTCATCATAATCATCATGTCAGCCTTTAGACGTCCACTGCTGGACACAGGTCTTCCCCAATGAACGCCACCACACCCGGTCCTCCGCCCTCCGCATCCAGCCGCTTCCGGTCACCTTCTTTAGATCGTCCGTCCACCTGGCGGCGGGGCGTCCCACCCTGCGTGTGCTAATCCGTTAAGTGTTAGATTAACGGTTTTAAATAATTTTGTTTTAGTTTTTTTAACTTTGTTAGTTATATAGTTATTACGCTTTAATTCACTGCCCAAATCCATGATTTGTTTCCAGTTTTTGTTCCACTCCAATCCATCAATGGATTTGATTCAGTGAAGCTCCGAAAATTCTCGTGCCTTTAGTAATCTTTACAAGCAAACATCCACTAGCAATTTTTACAATGATTGCTATAAAACATTTACTAGGCATTCGTCGGCTGCGCATACGGCATCAGTAACATCGGCTTCGTGATGATTTGCTTCGGTGTGTTCAACGCGATCGCCGCCCCCATCGCCGGTGCGGTAGTCAAGCTCACTGGAAGATATCCTGTCATGATAACTGCCTTGGTAAGTCTCAACTCCGATACTACACTCAGGAAGAGGACATTCGGGCCATCTGTTGCCCGCGATTTCGTCCGCGTGGACAACTTAACATCACAAATTATTATGTATTTCCCGTATGAATGAGATGTTTTTTCGAGATAAAAACTATCCTATGACCTATTACAGGACATAACTTACATGTGTGCCAAATTTCATTCTGATCCGTCCAGTGGTTGAAGCGTGATCGAGTAACAAACATCCAAACTTTCGCATTTATAATATTAATGGTATAGTGGAATGCATGAAGTAAGAAAAAATTTACGCCGCGTAAATTTTTTTCTTCCTTCATGGTGGAATGGGATTACTTGATATTGTCTAGTTTTCATTTTATTGACAGTTGAAGGTAATTAAGTTCAGTAATTCATCACGGCACGCCCCGCTACCGCGTGAGCGCAAGACGAGGGCAGCTAATCGGAACGTCCGTATCTTAATATACGAGTACGTATGCACAAATTGATGATTAGTGCATAACGACAGAACTTACGCTGTGACAATATAACGCATACAATGAAATGTAAGCGATTTACAGAAGGGTGGGGCGTGCCGGCGTGAACTGTACGATCTATACTCTTCGTTAGTTCTATCTAGATGGGTTTACATTTTTTTTAAATAAATACTTCTATAAATAGACAAAGATGCCTGGTACTAAGTAAGCAACATTCGAAAAATCTTTAAATAATTGTATACAAATTTAATTTTAAAAGATGTGTTGCGTGAAAGTTGCGCCATTTCTTCTTCACGCAGCGCTACACCTCAGAAGCGGTGGTAAAGAAAAAAAATTACGGGTATAAAAGTACCAAGTGTGCACTAGACATGGACGCCGCCTTGAAAAACGGCGGCGGCGGCGTACTGAAGATTTTTGGTTGGCGGCGGCGGATTTTGCGGCGAGTTTGTTTTAAAGAAAATCCTGATTTAATGCACCCAAAATGTTTCAAAGCAGCGCAAACGGTTCCCGTCGCCTTGTAATCACTGCCGTAAACAGTTGTTTGCGTCTTGGCCACCGCGTCATTTTTTTTTGGGTTTAGGTATTTAAATCCATACCTTACAATAAAGTAAATTTGCAATACTCATGTCATATCATCATCATATCAACCTTTAGACTCTACTTCTTCTACTTCCACGATACTCTACTACTTCCACGATAGTTTAGTAGGTACTAACTGTGACCTACCAATGTTATGTTTATACGCTACCAATGTTTAAATTGACGATTCTAAAAAAAAAAATAGACGTCTACTGCTGGACATGGGCCTTTTGTCACGGCGGCTCGGCGCCGGCGCGGCGCCCATATCTAGTGTGCACTCATATGCATTAAATGATTTTGAGTTTAGAATATAAATTCATTATTAATTATCATTTCAGTTATTGATATTGTAAAAGCTTTTTTATTATTCTGCTATTGTTTTCATTACAGTATTGATTTAATATCGATTTCATAATATTGATGTTCGTACCAATACCTACAAAGAAATCCGTAAAATAGTTTTTAATATATACGTTTCACTAATATATAGGTATTAAACCTCTGTTTGCTGACTGCGTTGCTGCTCTGGAGGCCCAACCCCGACCAGTGGCTGGTGTTCTTCGTGCTGGCAGCAGTGTGGGGCACGGCCGATGCTGTCTGGCTGGTGCAGGTTAACGGTAAGGCAACGTAGACTGTGTCACATTGTATTCTGGTGTCCTTGTACTTCATGACCGAGCCTATCAAATAAATAAGTAAACATACATACATTTGTTTAATCCCAAACTAGGATTTTCTCCTGTGCTATGGAAATTAAACAAGGATTCGATTATTCACATATATAACAACATCCAGGCTGGGATTAACTTGTACAAAGTCGTCTGTCCTCAGTGGGAATCGAATCCACGACCTCTGGCGGTCGAGTCCAATGAATGACTAAGCCACTAGGCCAACGAAGCGATCGTTGATCCGTTGCTGAAATATTACTTCAGTCCCACGGCTATGCCACGCGAAGTGAAGATGTGTGAAATAGAAAAAATAGGAAATTATAGGTATTAGAAGAAGAGTTCATTTTATTTTTAAAATATAGTTGAATTGCTTTAAAAAAATTACTTGTAATATTTTTTATTATCTTTGATATAAATTTCTCCAATGTATTTTTAAGATTAGTGTGCCATAAAGTATATTCATTCATTCATTACGCCACTCGTTTCAGCACTCTCCGGTATTCTATTCCCCGGAGACGAGGAGGCTGCGTACTCCAACTTTAGGTTATGGGAGGCAACAGGCAGCGTGCTCTCATACGCCACCGTGCCCTATCTCTGCGTCAGGACGAGGTGTGTATTTCTGCAATAGCCGCAGCTCGTAGACGGCCACTGCTAGACATAGGCCTTCTCCAATGAACGCCATCACACCCGGTGCTCCGCCCTCCGAAACCAGCCGCTTCCGGACACCTTCTTCAGGTCGTCGGTCCAATATAACAATGCAAGTCAATGAAGGTTATATCGGGTCATATGACATATTCTGATAATCGTTGATGTAATTGATGATAATAAATAATTACGGTAGTGATATGCTAAGTGTCTAATGTGAAATGTGATGGTTATTCCCCAGCAGTTAGTACTTGTAGTTAGCAGTTAGTAGTTGGTACTCATTTTTAATTTATACAGGAATATTGAATAATAGTCCACATCTACTCTATCAGCTAAATTTAAAATAGCGAAAAAATAACGCTAAAATAAAAAAAATTAACTTTTTTTTATATCCATGCAGACCTAGTTAAAATATAGGTAATTTTTTCAGGCTGTACCTCCTACTGGGTCTGTTGATCCTTGGTTTCACCGGCTACACAACGATAGAGTACATGGAGTACAAGGTGAAACAAGTGCACAATCTCGAGAGGAACTTCCAGCTGGTTAAGAAGAAGACAGAAGACGAGTAGGCGATTTATTGTACAGCGTTGGTGGAAAATACTCATATCTCTGTATTTATTTGCGTTTGTTGTGAGAAAACGGGAAGGAAAACGTTATGATTAGGGTTGCCAAATCTTGTATATAATAATGATATCCTACTATATTTTGACTCAAAATACTATTTAGGTACTGTCGGAAAAATATATAGCAGCCAAATTTACTATATTTTAGCCAGCGCACAAATAATACTAAACAATTTTCGAAACTTGACGAAAATCATTGCTTACCTGTTGGCAGTTCCCGCATACTTCTACATTCACAGAAAGAATTTTATTTTCCATAATGAATAAATGCTAAGTGGCGGGACGATCGAAACAGGTCGAAACTTAATATTATATGCATGAAAATAAACTTTAAGCATTGATAATAACAATAACATGGGTTAATCAAATAAGTACACTTTTAAAAAAAAAAAAAAAGTTACTATATTTTTTTATGTCTACTAATTTTGTTTTAGCATTCAAAATTGATATCTTCTATAATCCTCTTTAATCTTTTGGCATATGGTCAATTATATAATTGGTCATACTTAGAGTAAATAATGTATTCTGACCAAAATATATATTACAAGTAGACATTAATAGAAATAACTGTTTATTTTAGACTTTTAGCGATTTGTACTTACGACTATTGGAGTAGATATATGTATAGACAAGGCCTATGAATTTAATACTGCCTGCTAGCTAAGAAGGCCGTTAAGTGTCTTGGCAACCTTTTGGAAATGGTAAAATAGGGATCAAACTGGTTTTCTAGAAATCTGTGAAATTTACTAGACTTTCTTCGCCAATTGAAGAATTAGAATTCATCAATCATAGTACACATTAGTAGCGGCCTTCTAAAGTAGCTTGGCAGAATATAGTTATATATATTTAGTGATAAATAGTATTAATTCTATACGAAAAATATGATTGGGATTAAGTGTTATGGAGCGGAGATGCGAGATTTTTGTCTAAATTAATTGTTAAGTCAAAGTCAGGAGATATAATAACTGAGATTATATTGCAGGCTTACTGGTTTTAATGAAGATTTGCTATAATTTAAAGCTAGGCGTTCACTAAGAATATTATTATTTAGGTAAATGTACATAGTAATATTTTTTTAATAATACTGTAAGTTAAATTAGTGTAATTAAAACGATAATTGAAATAGTATAGAAGACTTAAGATGTTTTATTTTAAATAATCTGCCTGCCTTTGATTATTGCCTCGTAAGTTAATAAATACAAAGTAACTGGTACTTAAGGAAATTCAAAATGAACTACACAAACTTTGAAGGATTGTTATACAAGTTACATTTTTAGATAATATTATGCTTTTCTCTAGATATAAGTAAAACAATTTCTAGATTTTGAACGACACTTATTACTATGTCACGTTATCGATATTATGATGCTTACACTAGTTACTTCCACTTTTTAATTATATTGCGTTTAATATATGAATAAATATAATGATTTGCTGGTCAAGTACAGCGTGCCCCTCTCAAGTACCAGATGGATCAGCTACCTGAAATGTGTAGTCGAAGCTACTGGATCGGGTAGGACCGGATATGAACTTAATTTTTAAGGAAATCTAAGAGGGGCCACAATAAAGGTTGCCTAGAAGAAGAGAGACTGCCCACATGTAAGCTACTTTATTATTGGATCTATGTATTTTTGTCGTGGAATTCGACTTATTCACCTCACCAATCGACTAATTCACTAGCTCGCAATGTACTGTGGTTCTGGTGGTATTAGGTGGCCATGCCGTAATAAGCCTTAGTCTGGCATGCCACCAACATACTCCTATAACTTTTAAACGGCGGACCGACAAAATCTAGTTTTTTGCGACTAAATTCGACTAATTATTGACATTTGTTCTATCTATTCAGAATTGCAATCCGCGTTGGTGGCATGCCAGAATAAGCCCTACGTTTTGAAAACATATAAGTTCTTGAGCAAATATGAATAATATAGGATTATAATATTCACTATGAAGGCAAAATAACATGCATGTGTCAACATTAACGCAAAAAAATATAAAAGTCAGGTCGTTGTAGGTCAAAGTTATGAACATCGTTCTTATCCTTAAAAAGAGATTTCTTTCAGACAAATCTAGAACTATGAATAGGAATAAGATAATAAAACAACTGAATTTATAATAAATCATCCCTTTTATTTTCTCCACATAAATACTTAAAACTTGGATTGAATTTTTAATCCACGATTAACAGCTAAGGAAGCTAAAATCATTATCTAAGTACAGTGTTCGCAATTAAACAAAGTGACTAAAACCTCGTTATACACAAATATACTTACACTTACTTATAAACAATTACACCAAGTCGATCATGTGGGGACAAGCCATAGGTGTCTCTAAAAAGTACAGTCATTCAAAAAAATTGTTGACCATGTTAATGGCGTAAACTGCGTGCAAGCATAAGCGAGCGCTGTACGCCATTTGTTGAAAAAACAGTCGGCTATTTTCTATTACCCTATTTTTTATAGAACTGCATTCGGGGTTAGGATTTCATTTACTATTTGAAATTGGATGACACTCCTAAAACACACTTATAACTCATATGCCTCAAAGCCGGCTATCTCTTTTCCTTTTTACGAAGATATTATTTCTCTAGCATAATCCTCATTTCTAAATTACAATTCTAAGAACATTAATTACAGCCATAATACCAAAATATGTCTATAATTATCACCAATTAAAAATATATTCATATTCAATTATTGTTTTATGTAGTTTAATTGCCTTCGGTAGGTGCAAAATGTTGTAAGCATTAAGTCAAAATTGTATGGAAGATATCCGAGGAATTCTTTATTTGGAATCCTACAGTTATCAAAGAAATTTGCTGATCACTTTAATACGTAAATCTGGAGCAGGTTTGAATGTGCCAGCGTTTAACGCATTTTTGTCAAAGTTTACCAGCCATTTTCTATGGCATTAACAATAAGATTCCACCAAATTTTCTCGTGTACAAAATTTAGCATTAGCAACCTATGTGCTGCATCTGAAGGTCTGTTTCTTATCTTCTGTTCAATGTGACTTGACCCTTAGACTTTATCAGATGATAAATTATTATTGGTAATAAACTATCGCAGCATCATAATAATGTCACATATAAAACAATCTACAGATTGATTCTTGACTAAAGATTAATCGTAGAAGGTTAGACAAGTGCATTATTTGCAAAAATTAGAAAATTACTCACTTGTGCAGTTAAGAAATTTACTGAATATGTATGTAGCCTATAACAGTACTAAGGTAACTATATACCTTAGTCTTTAGGCATGACATTTTGTAAAAGTATTGGTCAACTATTTTCTTTCGCGATGGTACATTATTTCTTCTTTCAAAAATTGAATCCCTTCTAAACCATACCCCTTCCCCACTTTTGAGAGACCACTGTACTTTTCGGAGATATCACACCTGAGCTTGTTGCAAAATACCTTACAGCTTGATTCCAGATACACACAATTAAATCTATAGATACATACGAATCACACATCTTACTTAAGTCACCGGTCCATCGTAGCATTACGTTAGTTACATGAGCTGCGATCTCAAATCTAAATTAATATTTAAAGTATATTTAATCGTGCATTAATTTGTCTATTTTAAGCAATCCCCATTTTTGAAAAAAAAAAAACTATGTAATTTTGATTAACAAGCATCGAAGCGGGACGCCGGGTATTAATCTATAATTTAAATTCCATCTAATTTGCATGTGAGTAGTGGACTATAGGCATCACGAAGGCACCTGCGTGGTGAGCCTGAGCCCAACACTGGGATGTTTGCAGGTGTTGATTAACTGATAGAAAATATTTTTAATTCAATAGTACATACATATTTTACTTTGGAGAGCCCATACTTATAAATAAGTAACGATCATTATTGATTGATTAAACTAATGCACGCTTAAATAGTACTCTTTTTATTTTAATAATAAAATCACCTATCAACAAAATTCGTCGTATTATTTACTATATTAAGTAACATTATTGTATTATTATCGTCCAATTTAAAGCGTAGAACCGTAATACTTTAATTTTTTTTTATTAAAATATTTATTTAATATTCTTTTAAGGAAGACCTGATTTAGGGCACAAATGTTTTTTACATTATTTTTTAAGTACTTATACTTTTAGCACCTTAGTTTTTTTAAACTATACTGATATGATTGAGTGGATGGTTAGGTATTAAATTACATACAGACAGGATTGGCAAATTAGTATGTTTACAGTAATACACGGGTGTTACTGTTAATGCCTGGTTAAAACGTCAGGCGAAGGTAAACCAGTGGTATACTCGTATATTGAAAGCGCTACAACACGTATAACGTATAATAAACAAAAATATATGTCAAACAAAAATAACTGTTAAATTACGACAAAACATAACTAAGACTGGTTTTACACAATTCAGTTTTTTTTAACGGACATTAGTTTTAGACTGTACTAGTAGAACAAGGAAGGTCAGTGTTTACTTGGTAAAACACAGAAGGTGCTCACCTCGAGGTAAGTGCATAGAGCGCGAAACTTAGGGCGTTGCTATAGAACGGAAGAATTAGGGATAATCGATCATAAGAATAACATAGTGTACGTTTGGTGGAATAATGACGTAAATGCAATAAAAATTTAGTTCAATATTGTTTTCTGCTTTAGTTTCAACATTGGTATCAAATTTCAACTGAAATTTAATCACAATTATGTCAATATTCTACCGAAAGTGTGAGACTAGAAAGAGACAAAAGTGGATTCCACAAAAACTTTTTGATTCCACTTTTCTAAATTTCTAATTGACAAGGTTCTTTTCTAGAACATTTTCATTGCTATGTCTTCATCACGCCTTGATATTTTAAAAGCTTTCTCGCCAGTCTCTCTGCCTGCCTATTGCCTCTGCGTATTCCATTTTCCTACATGAGGGCTGGTTGATTATTAATTAAATCACTATATTAATATTCGAAGTGTCGTTAAAATGTTGTAAATCTTTGTCTACGGATATGAACCACAATAAACCTCAATATCTCATCTACGGGATTTTGATAGCTATTTCTGTAAGCTCCTGAGCTCCTAGCACCAGTCTTATATATGACATACAGTGTCACCGGATGGTTTAATCGGAGTCTACTACTTTCGATTTTTACAAACCACAATTACTACCAATCCTGTCCCTATGCAATATGAAGATAATCTAAGTAACATTTCGTAAAATCTACACGTATTTTTGTATACATTACTGTGCTTATTAATGTTGTTCTAAAAATATATTTCTATTTTGGCAATTAAGGAGATTACCACAGGTAAAACCATTTTCATTTACTATTTATATTGTATTAACTAATCGACAAAGAATTGGAACTGGTATTGTAAATTGTAAATATTTACACGAAAAATATTATGCAGATTGTAAGCAAAAAAGGTTTTTTTACACAAATAAAATCCTTAATGTAAGTAACTAAGCACAACTATTTTCTACAATTGCTGTAGTCGGTATGAACATAGCTGAGCTTACTGAGCTTTCTTCAGGTGTGGTATAAATAAATGCTATGTATAATATGACGTACAATTACACAGCTATATAACTCTATGTATAATTTATATACAAACAATGTATAACTTTGTGACCCTGTATACAAATTATGTATATATAAAGTAGCCTCAAAAATATTTACGTAGTTATTTTTACATATCGGCTTTTTATTTACAAATAAATTATACAAATTTTCGTATTATGTATACTTACAGCACTTTCAGGGTCTAGCACCGAAAAATTATATTTTAATTGACGTATATTTTGTGTTTCAATTTCCTTTATAAAAAAATTACATATTGAAAACCGTTTGATTATTGAAGTTACTCAAGCAGAAAATCTTACTGGTACTTAGTGATTTGGTCATTGTAGTCACAGAACGCGATCACCAGGGTTCAATTCCACTGGGTACAGTCAATTTGTACGAGTTGGTTCAGGTCTGGATGCTGTTTGTGAAATATCATTGTTTAATTCCCATAGTACAGTAAAAAATCAAGTTTGGGATTAGACAAACGTTTATTTACTCATTGCTTGCTTGTTATATAGGTCTCCTAAAAAATTTCAACCACCTTTGAAAAGGCATAGAATACAAGTAATGTACTAAGAAAAGTAATTCCTAATGAGAGGTAATCCTCGGAATGAGGAATTCATTTTATCAAATACCAAATACCGGTCTTGGGTCCAACGGTCTGAGGTCAGTAGTTTCCGAGATGTGGCTCGAGACCTTTAATTTTGGTAAAGAGACCACTAGTCTGCGGTCAGTACTTTCCGAGATATGGCAGTTTTTCTAAAACTTTTGGAAAAAGGCGTTAACTTTTCTCGTATTTATTTGTATAATATATATGGTCCGTATAGGAATATTTTTTTTAATTTTAAAGAGTCGATAAATATATTTGTTTAGATTTACATCTGAATGCCAATAATAAGTAGTTATGGTTTGTTTTATAGATTGTCTATATTACAATAGCAACCATCTCGCTTTTAGTATCATCAATCACACAAGACATTCTTACACTAATTTTATAAACATTTGGACGGCAATACAGTATTTACAAATTTAAAAACTTAGAAACAATCACTAAAAAATTATCCTAAAGCGCTTTAAGTCGTAACTAAATGCAAAATCTAATATAGACAGGAAGGAAGACTTTGTAAGGTTTTGGTCACATAGGGGCTTCTGCAAAAAATTGCGTGCAATTCGTAACAAAGAGAACCGCATAATAAAATCACAATATCACCTTATTAGATCGCTACCTCAAAGTGGTCTAGATGATTAAAAATTAAGTAATGTATTATTATGAATATGATATCCTGTTTGTAAAAAATATGATCAAAATTTAGACTGAGTTTTGTTTGCTAAAGAAAAATAAACCTTAAAGTTCTTGAACGTTAGTAGCTAGAATATCACAGAGAATTTGAAGTAAATTCGATGTTATTCATGTATTATGTAAGTTTATGTTACGAGTCCAATTTCTCTGTGCTATGTAGCTACTACGATAACCAGAAGCAAAGAAAACGACTTTAAAAGTAAAAATTACGACTATGAAGACACAATCTTTCTAACTAGGACTGGTAGTGTTGCTCCTCGGCTCAGATTTGAGCGTACTTCCATTAATACGGGGCGTCGAATTCTGGGTCGCAGACACCGGTGAGGCAGCGGCCTGACAGTGGGTGCAAGGCTCTAATCGCCTCGAGAGAACCGCTTTCAACTTCAATGCGGGCCCTAGTTTCATTTGCAGCATCCCTGTGAGGTGGTCTTCGGTGAGGAGCGGCAGGCCGGCTCCATCAATCCTCTGCTCACGGAAATTCTGTGAACAAAAGAAACACAATGTTAATCATAGTCATTGGAATTGAAATAAACTGGAATTCTATGTGCTGTGCAATGGTAATTAGACGAGGACTTCAGAAATATATAGGTAAATCAATTGAGGGTTGCAATCTTTGGACGTAGGAGCGTACAGTCAACAAAAAGTCACAATACATATAAATATGTTTGTTAACGTCATGTCTACACGTGTCAAATTGATTATAAATTATTTATGGAGATCCTATCATATGTTGAATGTCAATTGCAGTCATCTATTTGCACATGCTTATACATACTCGTAAGTACGCAAGCGCAAAGCGCAAAAACGATTTAGCTATACTAACTAAACACTAGAAACCAATATTGTCCAAAGTTTATTTTCCCCGTAGGAAATCATTACCTAGCGTTTGAGGTAAAAGCTTGCGCGTATCAAAGATTAGAATATTCAAAAGACAATTATCATCCGGTCATAATATTCTAAGGCACCAAATTCTAAGGCAATGTATGTAAACTCTTTTTGACCAAAAATGTTAGTTACGCCCTTTTGAAGGCGACAATATATGTATGAGATGATAAAGAAATCCAGATAAAGGCCTCCTCAGAGAGATGATAAGAGCATTTACCTATTATTGTAGGAGAGGCCTGTTCAAGCTGTAGCTTATAGTAGCTGTTGATAATGGTAAACGAAATACCTTGTAAGCCCTTTCGTCCCAATTAGTAACCAAATATCGTAACTGGCTATATACAAATGAAAACGTAATCGTATAAATATACCAAGGACACTCCTATCATTTTGACTTTGACACTGTTCGAAGTCAGTTACAAAATGTGACTCCTTCATCCCATTTAGTAACTAATTTCTTAGCTGGCTACAAAATGGGCTACCCATTACAGAGGCATTCAATATGACATTATATTTATATAACTTTTGATTAGACTTTAACAAATTCGCAAAATATTGTTACCTTTACAAATCAACATGTTTTTATTTTTAAAAAGTCGTACAGCAAAAGTTGATCAGTTTTCGATAATAATAATAATAAAATCATTTATTCATCTCTTAAAAAATATACATACAATAACTCCGCCAAACTGTATAATACAGTTTGTTGGCAGAAATAGCTCTCTTACTTTATACACATCTATGGCAGAGGATATTTAATATCACTACGCAATGGTGAATAGCAAAGCAACGTTACAAAGTTTTTAATTTTGATATTAGCACAAAAAGATTGAGGTTACGTTAATAAGTTTACTAGATATTTCTTATATTTAATTCTGAAAGTGTTTATGTTGATTGCATTGCTTCTGATGCCTAGTGGGATAGTGTTAACAATTTTGGATACCAAATACTGCCTTGTTATACTAAAGACTCATCACTATATACAGGTATTTCGGTAAACTCTGTATATACTTAGTTTTTCTACGGCAGACTCATGTGGGAAGCTTCATAAAGTTTTTAAAGGTTTTTATCGAACAGCGTAAAAGCACCTGTTGGGATGTCGTGCAGTCTCCTGTACTGTGGAAGGATTTATATATTTTGATACTTTTATCAAAATTATTCATTCATCATCAGCCTAAATACGTCCACTGCTGGACATAGGCCTCCCCAATAGAATACTAGTTTTGGTAAGTTGTCCATTGGCGGATTTGCTCACCACGCTTGGCAGGCGGATTGGTGATCGCAGTAATGATCTTAACATAGACAGGAGAACGCTGCAGCCCGTCCCTGGTACAATCGCTTAGTCGCCTTGACGACACCCACGGGAAAGATAGATTATTCATTGTTATACTTAATCTGAAAGCTACCATTTAATTATGTAAAAGCTGTCTCCTCCAGAAGTCTCCACGATTTCGCTTTAAGTATTTTAGAGGCATATGTATACTTATGAAAGTGAAAGAGTAAGACAAACTAACCTACCACATGATTTAACTTAGAAATACATTTAATTAATAATATTAATGCTACAGTAATTACCTTGACTTATAGTACTTGGGAGAACTCAACATACATATTATACATACGTTAGTTATTTAGATTTATTTAGTTTTTCTATGTTAATTAAATATAAACGAGAAACATTGTATGTATATGGAAGACTAGTTTTTTTCCAGACCTAAATAGAAAGCATCAAGACGAGTCGCGTCCGCTCAGCAGGTCGTGGCCGCAGCGTCCAGCGACCTGTCATCTCGGCGGGAACGTTGACAAAAAGCGCGCCGCCTACGTGACGTCCTGCGTCCCCCCTGCCCACATAGCCCCTGCCTGCCCCCCACTTCCCCCCAGACCACACCGCTGCTGCGCTCCACCACGCCCGACCACTTTTTACCGCGCGACATTTGCCCGGAGTTCGATCCGTGTCATCCGACGTATTCCTTTTTTAAATTGCGCGCCGGCGTTCGATTATTTCATTTTTTAATTTTATAAGGCTTCAAGCCGAGCAGTAAAAAGCGATGGCGCATAAAAAACCCTATGAATAATTAAAGTGAGATAGCTACTGGCCGGCTAGATCATGGGAACGGAATTATTTAGCGGCGACAGCGACAGGTCGACGCCGGCGCAGGCGCAGGCGCTGGCTCTCTGAAGGACAGGTCAATTTGCGAGGCTCATTTTGCTTCCTTTGATATCGCAGTTGCTATCTGCCGTAGTTAACTGCGATATTTACTTCATGCAAATGAGAAAGACGCCATTTACAGCTACAATACGACCAAAGGAGAATGGAGGGAAATAAAATGAAACGAAAGGTCGGACTGACCTCTTTAACCTTCGAATGGTTTGGTTTGAGGGCACGTTTAAGTATAATAGGGGTTACGAAGTTGTAGGATCGTTTCGGGACTCTAATGCTGGTGCCCCGGGTCACAAGTGACCGCACACTTCGGTTAAATGAAACGGAATGATATTCGAGAAAATTGTTTAATTGGAGGTTCAAATTACGGGTTCGGAAAGGATCTTGGGCCAGTTTTACTTTTTTGGCCCTTTCGTCTCGATGTTCGGTTGATTGGATTTAGAAATTTTTAACAGACCGACAACTTAAATACTATTTATATGTATATCATATGACTTGTATTGAATTTTTAATACAATTTTATGGCTTCTAGTTACAAAAAATTAGTCCATTTGTCGCAAAGACGGTATTAGGTAGAATAAATTTTAAAAAGAATAAAAATATGTTCCCTTTATGTAGACATTTGTTTGAAAAAACTTAAAAATGTTCTTACCTATGAGAATTTCAATAAAAAAAATTAAGTACTTCCTCATGAAGAGATAATGTAAAGAATAGTATGTAGAAAGAGAGAAATTACATGTGGTAAGTAACAATGGGAGTGTTATTTTGTAATAACTCGCGTTAATATTTGAGTCTCAGTGTTGGGAGCGTGACGCAGCATCTCGCCCGCGGTCGTGGCGGACGTCCTCTGAAGTAGTGAGGATCGCACTTAAGTATCCGATAATGTTGTATTGATTTATAGTACATAAGCAAGATTATAATGTATAATATTTCTCTTTTTTATTATTTGCCCTATGATTATGTTGACCGCCTCGTTGGGCTAGTGGCTTGGTTATTGGACTCGAACGCCAGAGGTCGTGGGTTCACTCTGGGGACAGACAACTTTGTAGAAGTTGGCCCCGGTCTGGTGTTTTATTTATCATTGTTTAATTTCCATAAATCATCCAAAATCCTAGTTTGGGATTAGACAGTGGTATGTGTAACAATTTCTCGTTTTCTCACATATATCAATATATATATATATATATATCATTATTTGCATTTGTGTAGTAATATGTTTTGTAGTTTTATAATTTAGTATAAAGTTTAAAAAAATGTGTTGTAGTTATAGATTTCATCATCATCATCAGGTTATTTTTGTCTCCACTGCAGGAGCACAACCCTCTCTCATCTGCCGGAGACAGACGGAGGATTTGGCCTACACTCCCCGCGCTGGCCAGGCGGGTTGGGGATGCCTGATTGATGTTTTATAATGTATTCACTTAGTCGCCTTGTACGACATCCACGGGAAGAGTTGACGTGGTCCTATTCTACTCTACCGGAAACCACACGGCAGTTATAGATTTAGTTAGTTTTTATTTATTTGTATTATAATTATATGTATAAGATTCAATATGAATAAACGTTATAAAACGGAAGATACTTGATTAATTCAGATACCAACAAAACAGTCCACCAAAAGTGGCATTCTATTGGGGAAGCTTATGTTCGGCAGCGAACGTATTTTGCCTGATGATGAATGCAAATGTGCTGAAATATCGGAGACTGATCAAAAAGTTACATGTTTTTAAGAATCCCATATATTATGAAGTTTGATTGCCAGTCACGAAAGCCTTCAACAATACACTACTGTTATTGTATTGCTTTGTTTTCCACCAACAGCTGACACCACAAGGGATGTTTTCGCTTGCAATTATCATTATTTTTTCCCCCATTGTTGAGTGAATGGGCTCTGGACCGGCCTGGAACCCCCCAGCTATAAGAACATAACTTTAAATACTTCCAGCCCACATTATATTTACGCAGCCTGTATAGTTAACAGGTTACAGATATTGCGTATCGCCTGTGGCCATGAACCGATCTTTAAATTGCGCCTCTGTTAGGGTAGCCATATTTAAAGATGCAAGACACAAGACAGACTAGATATGTGTATACAGAAATTGTTTTCTATTATTAACTATAAGATCAACATAGTTATTAATACGTTGAAGGATTCAGTCAGTCGGGCCCATACTGCCTAAAAATACAGTAAAATAAATGTCGTGGATATCATTCATATCTTTTTTATACGAGTAAGCTGATAGATGCCTGGTATAAATAACGGTAATAATATTAACACCAAATTCTTGCTAGATTGGTAATTTCTACAGCACGCTGTACGGATTCATTGTCCTACAAATTGTTAAAGTATTTAGTTATTGGAGTAAGGACTTATATCGAACAATGAAATAATAAATAAAACGGGAGATCATGTTGAATCAAAATTCAAAGCGTCCCTACTTAGAAGTTGGTATTCTTAGGCAAGGAAGCAAATATTGATTAAATCGAAGGACATTAACTTGTCAGCGATATCTTTGCCTATTTGTGGGGAAAGAGGCTGCTATGTCTAATTAATGGGGATTCATTTTCATCAACTCTATCTAAACAAAAAAAATCCTTTTAATCTAGATCAAACCGTGCAAAGTGGCCACCCTAACGTGTAGCCACAGCAGCCGCGTCCCATGAACAGGTTACAGGGAAGCAAAAAAGGTTAAAGTATGTTCCCTGGGGGTCGGGAGGGAACCGAGGGAAGGGGGGGAACGGGGGCTAATGACAGGGGCGGTGCGGCGCCCGCGGCGGCTACCGCGCGCAAATTGATGCCTGCGCCCTCTGAGGAACCTTTGCTCCCGGCTAGTGATGCCCACAGTCGATAAATTGTGACAAGGAGCACGCTCACGCTAGAATTATAGTGGGCAGTTTATCGTGATCCGCGCAGTAAGTGCGGTGGTGTCGGTTAGTTTAAACACTATTATTTTCCCATATTTTAGAGAAAGGGCTATGTTAGGTGGTGGAAACGTTCAGAAATATCAAGACTATAATATCCAATTACTGTAACCTCTCTGTTTATAGTTGAAAATTCGCATGCTGTTATACTTAAATCACAGGGCAATAGAATATGTTAATATTATCGTATGCTTATGAAGTTGAATGTTATTGCTCTATTGTTAGCATTTATTTTTAATCCATTTGCAATTTAGTGAGACTGTAATCTCGTGACTCAACCACATTATATAATAATTGCAACTCATAGTTATTATTAGAACAAAAGTTTTCTAATGTTAAAAATAATAAAGTAAGACAATAATGCGCACCTATGTAACGCACAATTTCACGTTCTAATAACATACTATCGACATCGATAATCAACAAAGCGATAGCATCACTACGAAGCCTGCATTACACTATAAAGATTGCTATTAACTATAAAGCATGGAACGGCGTGGCTTATTTTAGCTGACGGTGCACGGCTGTACGCTCGTCCGTAATTATAATCTGTGGCCATCGCCATTTCTCGATTCTTTTTAATTTATTTTTTTAAATGAAAGGTAAGGGGTCATGTATCGCACGGACGGCGATTTTAGTATTCCGTGTCTAAAACTGGGAAACGACCATTAGTTTAGTTTATGTTTTTGAAACTTTTGAACAACGATCTCTGTGTACTATTAGATGGAGCTTTCCAAACAATCCCACTGTTCCACGCAACTGCGGCTCCGGCAGCCGCAACTCGATTACATTCACAATAATATTATTATTATTCTTTGACATTTCTCTGTTTTGTATTTTATTTTAAAAAAATTTATGCTTACAGTTGGTAAGAAATATTATTAATTCTTATCATTTATCAGGTTATTTTTGTCTCCACTGCAGGAGCACCTGCAGTGGAGACAAAAATAACCTGATGATGATGATTGTCTTAAAAAGGCTTATTTATGATGAGGGACCGTACAATACAGAATTGACTTCACTTTTGAGTTGGATTTAAGTTACCAATAGTTTTAAAATGTTGATAATATCCTATTTTTTCTCGTTCCTGAGACAAAAGTATAATACTTGGTACGGAACCCTACCGGCGTCGTCAGCTCAGCTCACTTGACCTTTCTTATTTTGCCTTCTTGTTGTATTGTGCGAGCGCTTTCTAACTTTTACTTTGTAGAATCCATTAAGAATTTAACTTCTTTGTACTTTTGGGTATTATTACTAGATACTCATTTATACGTACTACCAAAATTCATATAATATATTTAAGACTAGTTGTTAACTTCGTCCCCGCGGACAATTATAATGTATTTCCCGTAGGAATGAGATGTTTTTTCGGAATAAAAACTATCCTATGTCCTATTTCAGGAAATAACCTATGGGTGTGCCAAGGTTCATCCCGATCCGTCCAGTGGTTGAAGCGTGATTGAAAATGCAAACATTGCATTTATAATATTAGTGGGATAGGATTCTATTGAAAAACTGACGGGTACTAAATTACATTCGATTGGCAATGTATTCAAATCGTTTCACGAGCTATGGAGAGGGCTATGCTCGGGGTTTCTTTGAAGGATATGATTCGTAATTTATTACGAATAAATCCTTTATTACGAATATCCTTATTTATAAGGAGATTCGACGAAAAACGAAGGTGACCGATGTAGCCGGATTAGCAAGTTGAAGTGGCAGTGGGCGGGTCACTACTGTCGCAGACGAGTTCTGGAGTGGAGACCGTGAATTGGCACGCGCAAGGTGGGACGCACCGCCGAAGCGGCTGGATGTCGAGGGCCAGGGACCGGATGTGGTGGCGTTCATTGGGGATAATCCAGCATAAGACGTCTAAGGGCTTATATGATTGGTAATGTATTCATATAATACAATACACTTTATTGCTAAAACAAATACAGTAAAAATAATATAAGTACAATTTAAGCGGTATCCACGCCTACTTAGATGCCTACGTAGAATAAGTTTTTCAGCCCCACTGGAACAGACCTTATGTTAAATGACCTATATTCATCTTCTTTATACAGGCTTATAAAAAAACCTTCCGGCCGCAACTGAGTTCCGCAACAAGTTGTCTAAATATAACTTTCTTGCTATTCAACTAGTTACTATAGAAGATATTCTATTGTTGTACATAAAATTAAATATATGTTTCATTAAATTGGATCCAACCGTTATGTTATAGTATAGATTTTTTTGTATGTCTGTATTTTTTTGATAACTAGTGATCTACTAGAACGATAGAACTGACATTTTGTACATCAGAGATTCCCTGAGTGACGTGAGGGTGATAATTATCAGCCGAAATATGTCCACAGCTGAACATAAGCCTCCCAAATGGAATGCCTTCTTTTGGTAGGCTGTCCATTGGGGGATTTGCTATAATCAGCACGCTTGGCAGGCGGATTGGTGATCGCAGTAATCATAGTAATGATTTAAATAAACATAGGAGAACGCTGCTGGTTGTCTGTGGTGCAATCCCATAGTCGCCCTGACGATACCAACGGGTGATAATAATTAATCTTTGTTTGGCCCTCGTAGACAAACTCGTCCGCACCGGGTGCGACTGCAAATTAGACAGAGTCGTTGCCCTTTTACTGCCACGGCACACGCATACTATTTATTTATTAAAATTTGTAAATTATATTCTGTAATATTTGCCGTGTGGTTTCCGGTAGAGTAGAATAGGACGACTCCAACTCTTCCCGTGGATATCGTACAAGGCGACTAAGAAAATACATTATAAAACATCAATCAGGCCTCCCCAACCCGTCTGGCCAGCGCGGGGAGTGTAGGCCAAATCCTCCGTCTGTCTCCGGCAGATGAGAGAGGGTTGTGCTCCTGCAGTGGAGACAAAAATAACCTGATGATGAATATTCTGTAATTTTTATTATTTACTTTTCCTTTTTCTTGTTTTGTTAATTTTTTGTGTGTGTGTCAATTATGGCGGTAAATAAATGTTTTTCTTTCTTTCTTTCTAATCTGTTAATTACTTTCATAAAAAAAAATGATTGGAATAAACAGACTGACGTATTGACTAAACTGTCATACTCTTGCAGTAAATACAATAGAACGATTACCTCATCCATTTCGTTAGAAACTTATCTCACCCTGGGCATCGATCGACGCGCGCGCAAAAAGCTTCAACATAATTGGAAAATAGTCTAATGCCAATCAGTGGGTGTGGCGACCATCCACAGCGGCCGCGTGAGACACACTGATGGAAAACTACGGGATAGAAAACGATGGGGAGAGAAGCACGCGTCGTGGGCGGGGCTTAACCTCCCGAGCATCGGCGAGGGCTTCCGAAGGCAACCGAAACGACACCGCCCAGTCGCTAATGTTAGCAAGCTAAATCGACTAGCTTAGTTGACCCCTAACTGTCTTACATTATTAAGCCAAGTCCGGAGGTCAAGTAATACTGGGGAAATCATGCCAGACAATGCTAACAATGTTTGAGCAATGCAGATCCATTACAGAGGCATTATGGGCAACATGTGCCTTTTATGGAAGGTGTTCTAGGACTGTTTGGATTGCGATATCTCCTATAAAAGGCAATTAGTTAGATAAGGATTTATGTAATTGCTGCTTCCAGTCCCTCTTCTGAGAATTAAATCGCTTTCTAGTTGTGAAAGTGAAATGTGGTTGTTATAGTAAAGATATATTAATTGCATTAGATTATAAGTTGAAATAATACAGCAGTAAGTTTAAAGCAGTAGTTTTAAATGTACTAGTTATCTGTGCTCATTTGCTGAAAATTTCTTTTTATCGTTGTATAAAGCAATCTATATCTGACCAAGTAGGATCAAATTAATAAAAAAACTGTAATAGTTATAATATTAATATAAACTGGTCAGTTTGAATGTCTTCCTAATTTTAAGTACTGCTACAAGCAGAGGATTTATTACTCATATTTTTTTAGACTATATGTAGTTTAAAAAAACTACGTGTATAGGGCTTAATATCGATACGGTAACAAAAAGTATTGGTAATACCGGTATTCGCACGTACTATAGGTAGTCATGTACCGGATACTAAGCGAGAACCGGTATTTATGTAACCGATATTGGTACCAGTTATTTATACAGTTATTGTTCTCAATATCGCTTACAAATTGCATGTGGGGAAAATACCAGCATTACGTATATATTAATACCTGTACCTATCGAAACTGTAATAATATGGATATTAGTACTTGTATAAAAAGAACCGATATTTTAAGTGGCACCAGTTAGGATAGTAACAGCTGCACTGTTGTAACAGTAACTAGTACCGATTTACAAAAATATCGGCACTTTAAGTGGTATCGCTTATATTAGTACCAGTAAGGTCACTGATACCGATAATTAAAAATACCGGTATTTTTAATTGTATAGCTTATACAAGGTAACAGGTATTGAAAATACCGGTATTTCAAGTATTGTGTGTAGCACACACGTAACACACTTTACTACGCTGACATGTCCCAGCAAGTGTTTGGATGATTAATCATCTTTTTGCCTTACTCCAGCCATCTCTAACGCTATGAATGGATATGAATGAATGAGGCCGTTTATGCGTAAGTATTTTCAATTTACTGCCTCACAGGTAGGTGTGGTTCTATAAATTGAACACAGATTGAAGTGGGGGTTAAGTTGGGTTATTTAATACCTATAGTTAATTGGTAACTGGCCGTAGGTTCAGCGGTCGGTCTATGGCCGCCGGGTAAGAGTTCCTTTACGAAAAGGTCTGCATACATTACCTGATTTATTTAAAAGGAATTTTTTTCTAATATGTCTTAAGTAAAGCAGAAACTGGGCAGAAATCTATATTGCACAAACAAACACAGTTACAAGTTTTAAAAGTTACAATAAAATATTACAATTTAGGCGGTCTTATCGCTTTAACCGATTTCTTCCAGACAACCTTCAAGACAATCTAAAGTGGGTTAGGATCGATATAAACTTCCTTTGTTTTGTAATTGGAAGCTTACATAATTTTTTTTTTGCAACATTTCTTGTGTCAATATAAAATCTATACAAACCACCAATATACTTCTTACAACGTTTTTGAAATACTCAAAAATATTATTTCCAACTGACCCAGGTTTGAAATGTACAATACAATGCTTTTAGAAATTCAGATCACATCGGTACATATACCTGACCTTACTTAATCAGACAGGTCAGCTGAGTCAGGTTGTGTGTACTCCACGTAACTCCCGTTAAGCAAACACTGGACTCGGTTGAGCTAGTACCCGTTACTCTGACTTATAGCTTTGTTAACATCAATGCTTTATTATGCTGCCTCAGAGCTTTCCGTTGAGTGCTTTTAAATCGAAGAGTTGGTCTCCGGCTCCTTGGTATAGTCGGCCTGAGAAATCGATCGACGGCATAAGGACGACAGTCGTATGCAAGCGCTAGCTGCATAGTGTGAAGAGATCATACTAACGACCGGTTTTAAGTTATTATGTAATAAACGTAAATAAATTATCAAATGATAGTAATAACATAGTACTTATAGTAGTACCCTTAGTACCCTTTTATGGCTAATATAGTATATAATATTATATATTGTCAATATACCATATATTAGCGAAATAAATAAATCTAAATCTAAATCTATCCACTATGTTTAACGACAAAGTTTTAAATCAGTGCGTTCTGCCTGTCATGACCTACGGTGTAGAAACGTGGACACTGACGGTGGGCCTGATCCACCAGTTTCAAGTCGCTCAGCGAGCTATGAAGAGGTATGGGTTTGTTTGTAGGATATGATTCGTAATGAGGAGATCAGATGAAGAACAAAAGTTTAGCTGAAAGGATTAGCAAGCTGGAGTGGCAGTGGACGGGTTATATCTGTCGCAGTACTGACGGCCATTGGGGCAGATGAGTTCTGTAATGGAGACCGTGGATAGGTACGCGCAGGGTGAGACGCCCCGCCAGATAGACCGACGACCTAAAGAAGGTGGCGGAGGACCTGGTGTGGTGGTGTTCATTGGGGAAGGCCTGTGTCCAGCAGTGGACGTCTAAGGGCTAATATGATGATAATGATAGTAATAAACAGCCTCTAACATATGTTTATTATTTTTTAATACCCACTTTCCGTGCCGACTGTACATGTAAATCTACTTGGGATCATTGAGTGTGACGTTAATGTATTTATTTAGTGTTCTAATGATAGATTCATTCATAAACCAAACTAAGAATAACAATTTCGTGTACAAATTGAGATACGAAGTCCATTACATCAGTTACTTAGTCTCGCTTATTTTGTAAAGGAAGGTATTGCTGTAACTCCTTATTTATTATTACATAGTATTTATTTACATTACAGTTTAGTATTTAAAAGTATTACATAATTCTCTGACACCTAACTGTTAATATAAAAACCGATTTCCAAAGATAATAAATACTATTTATTACTTTTGTTAATTCTCCGAACAAAAGACATCAACGAGCGCGTTTTGTAGAATTGCTATATTGTTTGTTATATTTTGAACGGAGTTACCAAATTAATTGTATTGCTTCCTGCTTTATAATTTATATGTAACTTAAAAATCATTGTCATTATTATTTTCCAAGGCTATCATTGATAAATAAAATAACCAAAAACACTAAACCAAAACGTGAAAACCTTTCGAAAGCTGTATCGATATTTTCGATTGTAGTATTAAACAATCGAGTAATGGTAACAAGTAACACAGTATCGATATACAGCGGTATTCCAAAACAATCTACTTGTATCATCGACTGCTAGATACTATCGCGGCTCGTGCCACTTGTAAACGTGTAGTGATGCAACTACATTATAAAAATATCGATATTAAAAAATAATAAGTGGTTGGACAATTTTTTTAATAATATTTGAATCACGTTTAATTATTTGCTGACTTAATTCCGTCATTTGTCTCAAAAAATAGTGAAAGGCACACAGTAGTTTAAAATTTGACATGAAATGAAACAAAGTTTATTAGCATAGAGTATGGGTATAAATTTAGTGACATTATGAGGAATATTTCCCAATAATTCTGTTAAATAATAGCGTGCAAATATTAATAACACAAAACAAACAATGACATGCAAAAACACTTCCAGTCGATACATCTTTTCATCGACTTTAAAATCGACAGTGTCCCATCCCTAGCGGCGCACGAGTAGCGGTCGCGTGCCGGCGCGCCCTCGCGCTGCTCGAGGAAAGTGTGCGCGCGCGCCGTTTACGGGCACCAGCAATAAACATCAAGGCCTTTAGAATTGTTTAATATTTCATTTTCTGATTACACATATCAATTTGACTGATGGAGCAAAGCTTGTGAGAGAGTAGGAAGTTCATTATGCCGTGTAGTTCCCGGCTTAGAATAGGGCCACCCCCAATTTTCCCGTGGGTGTCGTCAAGGCGACTAAGGGATTACACTATGGACGGACAGTAGCATTTGCCTGTGTATATTAATATCATTACAGCGATCATCAACGCCATGCGTGGTGATTATAGGAAACTAGCTTTTGCCCGCGACTTCGTCCGCGTAAATTTCGATATTTATACATCTTGAATTTCAAAATATTACATTCGACTATAAGAAGATTTGTTTTTCGGGATAAAAACTATACTATGCCCTATTCCAGGATCTATACGTGTGCTAAAATTTATCCCGATCCGTCCAGTGGTTGAATCGTGATTGAGTAACAAAACATCCAAACTTTCGCATTTATAATATTAGTGGGATCCCCCAATAGACAGCTCACCAAAAGTGTCAATTCTATTGGAGAGTCTTATGTTCAGCGGTGGACGTATTTCGGCTCATTATGATTCACTAGCTGTTGCCCGCGACTTCGTCCGCGTGGACAACTTAACATCACAAATTATTATGTATTTCCCGTAGGAATGAGATGTTTTTTTGGGATTAAAACTATCCGATGTCCTATCCAGGACCTAACCTGTGTGCCAAGTTTCATCACGATTCGTCCAGTGGTTGAAGCGTGAAAGAGTAACAAACATCCATCCATACTTACAAACTTTCGCGTTTATAATATTAGTAGGATTATGTACATGGACACTAACAGTGGGACTAGTCCGAGAACTCAAAGTCGCTCAACAGGCTGAGGGTAAAGGATAAGGAGTAAAAATAATGTTTTTTTAAATACATACATAATGTACACGCTTTGGTCCCAGAGGGGTAGGCAGAGTCGATGTATCGCCTCTGCGCGATTCTGACAAATATCGCAAAGCGATTTTGCCCACTTTTCGCCCCGTGATACCATTTGACGTGATGTGTGGCGAACAACATCGCCGCCTCCGTGTTGAGACACATTTTTTTAAATAAATGATCACTTAGTATCTCGAACGAAGTCGCGGGTATTAAATATACTCATTACGTAATAGAAATTGAAAAAATTCCAATCTCTTATATTTAGTACATATATTTGTATATCGTCTAATTGGGTAAGCCTTCAAGTATATAATTTAATTTCCCCATTACCATGTTACGCGTTTACACCAAAGGCTGTGGTGTAAGTAGGCTGCACGAGATTCGTGAAGGCAACTCTTGTAGCTGTCGTGTTTTATTCGCCGCTATCCGATATTCGCATTAGCGAGATGTAAATAAACAACAGCTGGGTACAGAAAGCTGCTACGCATTCTGTGGTGTATATTCATAGTTAGGACTAGGGTGTCGCCCCCGACTTTGTCTGCGTGGATTTTTTTTAGTGGTTGTCTACCTATGTATGTCACTTGAGGGAATCTCTGTCCGGGGATAGTCAGTCAGTTATGCAGTTGGTCATTAAATGAATTTATTTATTTATTTAACTCTTTATTGCACACAGACAGATAAAACAAAAATAATACATTAAAAAGAAACACAAGTACAAAGGGTGAAATTATCTCTGAGAGAGATTTCTTCCAGCAGACCCGCGAGAGAGATAATTGAAATAAAATGAATCATTCAGTCTTCAGTAAGTAGGTAATTCAGTCGGTAAATCAGTATCCTTTTATGTATAACTTAATGACACCATCTTTAACAACGTATGATAATAATCTTAACATCCTATATTATTAGACTTTACTAAGGAGTAAAAATAATGTTTTTTTAAATACATACATAATGTACACGCTTTGGTCCCAGAGGGGTAGGCAGAGTCGATGTATCGCCTCTGCGCGATTCTGACAAATATCGCAAAGCGATTTTGCCCACTTTTCGCCCCGTGATACCATTTGACGTGATGTGTGGCGAACAACATCGCCGCCTCCGTGTTGAGACACATTTTTTTAAATAAATGATCACTTAGTATCTCGAACGAAGTCGCGGGTATTAAATATACTCATTACGTAATAGAAATTGAAAAAATTCCAATCTCTTATATTTAGTACATATATTTGTATATCGTCTAATTGGGTAAGCCTTCAAGTATATAATTTAATTTCCCCATTACCATGTTACGCGTTTACACCAAAGGCTGTGGTGTAAGTAGGCTGCACGAGATTCGTGAAGGCAACTCTTGTAGCTGTCGTGTTTTATTCGCCGCTATCCGATATTCGCATTAGCGAGATGTAAATAAACAACAGCTGGGTACAGAAAGCTGCTACGCATTCTGTGGTGTATATTCATAGTTAGGACTAGGGTGTCGCCCCCGACTTTGTCTGCGTGGATTTTTTTTAGTGGTTGTCTACCTATGTATGTCACTTGAGGGAATCTCTGTCCGGGGATAGTCAGTCAGTTATGCAGTTGGTCATTAAATGAATTTATTTATTTATTTAACTCTTTATTGCACACAGACAGATAAAACAAAAATAATACATTAAAAAGAAACACAAGTACAAAGGGTGAAATTATCTCTGAGAGAGATTTCTTCCAGCAGACCCGCGAGAGAGATAATTGAAATAAAATGAATCATTCAGTCTTCAGTAAGTAGGTAATTCAGTCGGTAAATCAGTATCCTTTTATGTATAACTTAATGACACCATCTTTAACAACGTATGATAATAATCTTAACATCCTATATTATTAGACTTTACTAAGGAGATTTGCAGATCATAGTCAAAGACTTAGTGAATTTTACGTACCTACATTTGAAGTTTTTTCGAAATTTGATTTGTAATAATATTTTTTTACTTTTTACTAAAACAATATTACTTAAGAATTTAGTGAAAAAAAGAATTCAAAATTACTACTCTTTAAAACATTCGCCTAGTTTCCGATGTCATTATCTACTATTTAGCCCTACCGCACTTGAGATAGTTAATGGAGCTAGTGGATAGCCAAGTGCATTATAACCAGTATATTTATTAGCAGAACAAGGCCTGCTTTCATCCGATAACTAGTCCGGTGGCAGAATTCATAGCTCTTATAAGGTACCACGCGGATGTACTAGGGCTCATGTGACCATGCATTCAGAGATATCTGAAATTGGTTTGTAGAATCGGTTATTCTGTAATTAGTTGAGATTATTAACTGAAAGCGTCAGTAGCGCATTGGAGAAGACGCGACCTACCATTTTAAGCGGTCCGAGTTCAATCCACGCTAATGCCATATACCAATTTATTATCTGCTCTGCAAACGGTGTAGGAAACCCATATCGTTTGAAAGCAGTCAATAAACTGGTACTGAATACCTCAGACTTACGTACGTCTGGTCATCATCAGGTTATTTTTGTCTCCACTGCAGGATCACAACCCTCTCTCATCTGCCGGAGACAGACGGAGGATTTGGCCTACACTCCCCGCGCTGGCCAGACGGGTTGGGGAGGCCTGATTGACGTTTTATAATGTATTCCCTCAGTCGCCTTGTACGACATCCACGGGAAGAGTTGGAGTGGTCCTATTCTACTCTACCGGAAACCACACGGCAATACACACGTACGTCTGAGGTATTCAGTATATGTAATGTAATAGGATACACGTCATAATATGACCTCCAGGGTGATAAAAACAGTGTAACAAATTTGGCAGCAGAATTAATTCTTCTGAACTTCACGCATCATAAAAAATTCCAAAACAATAATTAGAATTAAATTAATACTTGAGCCTAGGTAGAATTTATGTCAATTAAAGAAATTATAAGATTTTAAAATATTTGTTCCTACTAATATTTAAGAGTACAAAGTCATAATCTATAGATTTGGATATATTGTGGTTACTCTACAGAACCATATCTCTTGGCGAAGCTAAGACAAGATATCGTGTTTGTTTGTGTGTTTGTACATATGCTGAATATGCATGAGGCTTGCTCCATTTGAATTATACTCCTGTACCATGCGGCATAAGTGTTGATAGTAGTGCATTATTACTCTTTAAGTATTCTAAAGCCACTTATTTATGAATATTGTAATATATTTTAACGTAACATATTATGTTTACTTGATATAATTTTCTAGTTTAGAGTTTAAGTTACTATTATTTCAATATCTCTAGATGGAGAAACCTAGCTACTTCATAAGAATACAGTTTTAAGATATGGCATTTTTCTAGAATTGCAAGGCTTTCAATATACAGTATTCATTTATTTACAATGGAGAGACACATATTAGAATTTTAATACTTATAATATAAACACCAATAACTAATGATAGATGGATATAATAACAAACATTTGAAGATATTGATAACTTTTATATTTTTACAAGATATAAACCATGACTCTACCGAACAGCTTCAAATTGGCTAGCACTACGTCCGCGCGACCGCAACTAACTTACTTTTTACTTCGGAACGGACGGTGATATTACAAATCACCTTTTACGGGTTAAGCAGTCGATAAATCTGGTCGGTACACCCACTGCGCGCGCGCGGGTTCAGATACCATCGCCGCTTTACGGTGACCGTGTCCCACCGCTGAGCTAAGTGTGGCCAGCGGCCAACGGTTACTCTGATTTGAGAATGTTGATTAATCCATTTCCAAAAGTCGATAGTAAAACTTGGCAGCACTCACTACTGTCGATTTTTAAGACGAACTTTAACACATTTGTGGACACCATCCACGTGACGTCAGTTTGTGAGGCGACGAACTAATACAAAACAATACGAAATACGACGTCCATAGACGTACGGTTATGGTAGGAGCCACCGGAATGACGTACTGTCCACGAATGTGTTAATAACTACGTTCCTATATCTTGAAATGCACTCGTGGAATCTATATAGTTAACGAACACTGTCTTAAATTGAAATTATGACAAAATAATCTGTTTTCAAGTCTATAGTCAGTGTTAAAATGATTAAAAAGTACTAGTGACCGAGATTTATTTAAAAATTATTAAAGTAAGCGTAATGTGAATAAACGAAACTATTTAAAAATTCAACTTTACCCACATAAATATGATTTACAAGGCCGTAAAATTGTCCCGGGAAGTTTTTTTACATATTTCCAAAAGTTTGTTGTTTAGCGTTTGATACTGAATACTTGGTAACCTTGATAGTAGACAGACGTATCTTCATATATTTTGTATGAAAGATACGACTGTCTTCTACCAAAGGCACTACTTGTATACAAATCTGTAACTGGTTATCGATATAACGCACCCAGTAGTTATAGCCAATTAGCTGCTCTGATCGCATTAGCTTTCGCCTCTAAAACCATTAGCTATCTATCACGCATAATAAAAACACATCGCGCGCCGTTCAATGTTTTTTAAAGAGGTTTTGGCTTGAGTACTAGAACTTTAAGCCGAAACTTATTTTGAATAAAGAGCCATATTTCATATTTATGAAACCGGCAGTTAAAGCACGACATTCCTTTAAAACAGTGCACAACTAGATCTTGTCGACATTTTGCACTCGTTCTCAATGTACGGTAAGACCCACTGGTATATCGTCTATTGACTTAATGTCCAGCATGTTGTGTCTCACTGTTCGGTAAAGTCCTCATTCACCTGGAGTATTTATAGTTATAAAATATTAGTACAAATACCCACGAGTCCACGAAATGTCCACGAGTTTCCTGGTACCTACGACGGTGATTTTTTTTGCATGTTATATTTTATACAAGAAAAATTTAAGCATAAAAAAGCTTGCAGCAAACTAAATGTATGTAGTTCGAAATGATGGAATAAGTAAAACTAGCACAGTAAAATTACTAGTCACCCAAAGCCCTGCGCCGGCGCAAGTAAATAATGACATCGATTACACGTTGGAAGCACAACAATCATGTACATTTCCTTTTAAAGCGAGCGATCGACATCCGGCGAGTAAACGGATGCCTCTGAGTAGGGCAGTCGTAGACGAAAGAAACTATCTTAGAAAGAGGGGGCAGCATAAGTGAACATTTAAAATTATGCTCATTTTGTTACAATATTTTTCTCTCACAATAAAATTTTGAAAAAGCTAAACATACTCTTATCATAAGCTTTTGCTTGCATTTTTTTCCTATAATTACAGAGATTATATTTATTTTAGACATAAATAAAACTGTTTTGAGGAAGTGCTTCAAAGTGCTATTACATATGGGTACTGAGATTTTTGTAGCCAGGAAGGTTCCCCGTCCAGAATGATTCTAATTTTTAAGGGTGCAGCATTTGGTGATGTGCAAAGCGTTGTCCAGTCTGGCAAAGATATTAAGTTCAATGAGATCAACTATCCGCCCGGCGATCGGATCGAAAAGATCTCTCTTTAATTATATTGTTATACCGACCGCCTGGCCGGGAGGTCGTGAGGTTACACCAAATAGATTATCTCTAGGTGAGTGTCTGCTGCCGCTTTGTGAATAGCCCCCTTTCATATCAGTTATATCGAATACTTTTTTGGAACCGCCCGTAGGTAGGGTTGTCAGTTCTGCTCTCATACGAGAGATAAAAAGGTACAAAATGGTTTTCTACAATTCTGTGATTCATCATCAGGTTATTTTTGTCTCCACTGCAGGAGCACAACCCTCTCTCGTCTGCCGGAGACAGACGGAGGATTAGGCCTACACTCCCCGCGCTGGCCAGACGGGTTGGGGAGGCCTGATTGATGTTTTATAATGTATTCCCTTAGTCGCCTTGTAAGACATCCACGGGTTTAAGTTTAAGTTTACGGTAAGACTCTACCGGAAACCACACGGCATTCTGTGATTGATGAATTCTAATTCCTTAGTTGGTGAAGAAACTGAAGTAATTTTCATAGAACTCGAGAAACTAATATGGTTAATATTTTAAAATTTTCTCAACATTGCCTTTTTACATTTAGTTGCCTTGTCTCGTATGAGAGCAAAATTTGTCTTTAAGAAAAATATCAGACAGTGATAATTATTGTCGTCAAACCGAAATGAAAATACCTACATAGGTAGATTTATGATAATAGATAATTATAATATAATTAAGGGTAGATAATTTCGGTTTCTTATTATTCTATTTAATTTTTTATAAAATTTATTTACACATCACAGGTAAATCAAGCAATTATGGATTAGTTCAGATCTAGGAACCCTTCATATTAATATTTTAAGAGACACTTCATAGCAAGGTTTATTTTCTTTTTTACCCGGACAAGGCAATGATAAACCTAACGGTCCGGGGAAAAATGCGAATACCTGGCAACCCTAACCGTGGGTCATTATCATTAGACCGGGGATCGCACAAGCGTCTTTGATTACTTTTTGTAATTTGGAGCATTGAATGTTTGAATTATTTTGGGAATTTGTATTGTTATGTTGGCGCTTTCAGGTCATCGATCGATAAATTTTCGAATGATCATGAATGCTGGCTGATTGTGGTAAATGGTACAGTTATATCGTCTACTTATCTAAGTTATTAGTATCTTAGTCAATTGACATAAGCTGAAAGTCTTTGTTACTAATCTAGGAAAGAGTCCTCGTTCCACTAATCTCTAAAAAAATAAAATTGGGAGTTCCTTAAAACTATTTAAGAAAAATATCTTAACTTGTTTGTGGACAGTGAGGACGTCACCAATGTGACACTTGAATGTCCTATTAAGACGGACCTTTAGCTGTAGTTTCATCCACATGACACTCTTTTCACTCATAGGTACGCTCTAAATGTTGAAACCAACGCAACATACTCTTCTACACCTTGGTTACTAAATCATTTTTCAAACCAAACTTCTCGCCTATCTCTTTAATATAACTGTGAAGATTATCAAAGTTAATATAAAATCTTATTTATACAATTTCGCATTACGTAAACATTAAAGGATTATGCATACTTGCGCGTGGGTGACACCCGTTTCATTCATATACAGCCGCGGATAGCTACTTAAGGTCAATTTTCGCATTTTATTTGACTGCAGAATATATGAAGCCATAAATAAATGTAATATAAACCGCGGAAGTATTAGATGGTTTACAACATTTTCCAAAAATGTTTAAGTGCAAGAGTTACGGTCAATATGGTCTGATACATATACGGTGTTACTAAAGATACATCTTTATTGAATACACACATAAAACACAAAATCTTGAGTACTAGCTTCCCATATTATTTTTAACAAGCTCATATTCTGATGACCAATGATCACTCAAGCACAAAGACTGATGGAGAAACAGAAAAATTTACCACACAGGGTCCGTGGGGTGGACTATATATATCCCTCTATGCCCAACATTGGGAAGTATTGCTGTTCTTTGATCATAGCAAAATATAACGGGCAAGACAAGTCATTTGCGTATACCTTTCGTCATGGTGCACGTCAGAACGACAACAAAAGAATTAGCAAGCTGATTTGGCAGTGGGCGGGCCACATTTGCCGCAGAACGACCGTCAGTGGACCGACAAGATAAAAAAGATGGCCGAAAGCGGCTGGATGCGGAAGGCGGAGCACCGGGTGTGGTGGCGTTCATTTGGTTAGGAATATGTCCTGCAGTGGACGTTGAAAGCACACCCCGGACAGATTTTATTACCTACTACTACTACCAGGCGCACCAGTCCAAGTTTGTGTGTGTGTGCGAAATTATAGTAGGGCTACAAATCCCAGCGCACGAACATAGTAGACCGAGAGAGGGACAACGTTATACGTCAACAACATCAGTGCTTCTCTTTCTCACTTAGAGCGCTGATCGATAGCGTGCTGGCGTAGTATCTTTGTATCGGCGGATGGCGGTAGCATAGTAGTGCGTTCTGCCAGCCGTGCTCTGTTTTGCAGGCGACGTTAAACTGGTGGGGGGCGGAGAGTTTCGATTCTTTACGTAGTATGTAGTGTTCTCTGTCGAAAGGCTGACTTGATGATAATGATGGTGTACCGCACTTATTGCACTGGCATGTCAAAACAATAAAAAAGTCATCAGAAACAACCAGTCGGCCTGATTTGCATAACGCAGTGGAGTTACTGCGGTGTCGGCGCGTGCGCACCTGCCAGCCATTACGCGGTTGACACGCGCATGCCACAAAAACTCTCCAAATCCAGATCACCAAAAAATAATAACTCGTTAATATTAGGCAGCCATTTGTTTTGGTTAGAGGCGAAATTTGGATTGAGGTTTTGACTTTTGACTGTCGTTTTAATGTGGAAATGAAAGTCAAGTGTCGTTAGGAGGCAACAAAATACATATACATATAAATACATATACGCATAAATACATATAAAATATGTCAGATAACGATTATTACATCAGGAAATTACGAAGGACTAAGAACATGCTAATAAATTTTTTTTAAGATGGAATAGCATAACTTTGAAGCATATTAATATTATTGCTCTTTTTAAGAGTCAATTGCATGCTACCTACTTACTTAATTGAATAAATGTTAATCATTACAACACATCCGCATATCGTTAATAATATCATTATTTCACTATCAAATGTGCAACTGACCTAAACATATTTAGATCAATTAAGTTGGATTAAATCAATCAAAAGTTGCCACTTCTGATGTTTGATTGCGAAAGGCGTAAAGACTTCGATTAGTTTTAATAATGTCCTAGAAACTAGATCATATAATATCGTTATAGAATCGAAGGTGAAATTTAAAAACTCAGCCCTGAAATACTGTTGAAATAGGCATCTAGGCTATAATTTGCTGATTAGAGATTAATGGTACATATTGAGTTGTATCGGGTAGTGTTGCCAAAACATCAATAAAATAATCTATCGATAATCACTTACACACGAAAATATAACAAACAATAAAACAGGGGAAAAATAACAATTACAAATGATAAAAGCCTACCAGCGATCCTTTATCGATAGTATCGCAGCGGACAAAATTAGACCTACCAGCATGCACTTACACACGAAAATATAACAAACAATAAAAGCCTAGCAACGACAGAGAAAACTTCATGTTAGGGCAGACGAGTCTACATAACACTACTTATTTTGATAGTAATCAAAAATTTGAATATGTCATTTAAAATTTCATCTATCTAAATCAATAGTATAGATCAAAAGTTTAAAAGGAACATTTCTATTGCATCGTTAAAAATGTCTTAAAAAACTTTCATAAATTATGTGTGTGTGTTATGCCTATACCTGGGGCTTATTATATTTGAAAGAATAAAAGGGCCTAAGCTTTATAAGTAACATTAGAATGTAAGCTTCTTCTTGTGATAAATATAGCGCTAGGTTTTCCCATACCTTGCCCAGCAGAATAGTCGGTAGTGCACCTATAGCAAAGTTCGGTGTCGCGGGTTCGAATCCCGGCCAGGGCAAACATTTGTATGATGAGCCTTGTGACTGGTTGTAATTGTGGGCCTCCAGTGAAAAATAGTATTACTTAAAACATGCTGCATTTCAGTTCGGTTATGATTTAGTTAACTTTTCTTGAAAACGGTTTAATGTTCTTTTTATGGAATTTGACATTCATCAGGTAGCGATTACTAGTTTCACTGATTTTGCAACTATCGATACATAAACTATCGACTTTCGGTATGACTAATATGGGTATCGGCTAACAGGCCGCGGGCTGACAATGCGACCTCGCGAGCCTCGCATATCTCTCTATTTGACATTTAGCCCGAGCGACCTTTCGGATGTTTTCGGCCGCACTCGGCTACTCCTACTGAGCGATCTTAATATTCAAAGGCTAGGCGTACATTAGGGATAATGATATTATAATACTAATAATCATCTATTCATTAATCACATATATAATTAAATCATACCTAACGATTTTAAGATTTGTATATAAGTATAGTATTTTCAAATATATTAATTGATTATAATGTTTTCCATTGATACAATGATTGAAAATATTAATCGTATCGCGACTAAATATTTTATCGTTAGATGGGAATGTTTTTTAAAACGTGTATATTCTAAGCTATTCGCTTATCGTCTTCTAATTACTCAAAAGCTACATTTTATAAATATTCTTTATTGCTCTTAAAAATACACAAAAAAGGCTTAATAAATTAAAAATAGTCTATAAAGGTAGACTTATCTCTATAAGAGATCTCTTCCAGCCAACCTTAACTCTGAGAGAAACTGAAAATAAGGGAGATAAAAAAGGAGATAAAAAAATGTATATGGATATATTGAAATTTTATAATAACCTAATCTATGGTTATTCGGTGATGCACAACAGAGGTTCATAATGTGTATTGAGCTTTATTGATCGCATTATCTCGAGTTGGTTGGCGCGGCCCACGGCGCGGGCGCGCCCACGCACGCCAGACAAACTAGATCTTCACCTTTATTTATTCTCAGCTTATTGTTGCAGGTTTTTTGTGACGCCGTCCGAGCACTACATAATCGGTTTATTTATTACTGGAGTTGTCTATGCCGTAAATTTTGCTGCGGGGAGGAATTCAGCTTGGACTATCGTTACTACTAAAAACGATACCTTAAAGTAACAGTCTCATCATATTCAGCCTGCGGGATTCCACTGCTGGACATAGTCCTCTCCCATGGCGCGCCCCTGAACCCGACCCTCGGTTCTTCTCTTACTGCCGGCCGCCTTACGCAGATCGTCGCTCTATCAAGCCAGGGGCCGTCTCACACTACGCTTGCTCAGTCATTGTCTTAGTGAAGGCAAAGTAACAGTGAGATAGTGGAATTTGAGATTTCTCCGTTTCTAAGGACCAAAATATGAGAGTCCAAACGTGCGTAGAGAATTACATGGCACAAACTGTCATATAATATTGTATTGATATTTAGTTGTTATTTTTTCTTCTTATATTCCAAACATAGCTTGAACACGGTAAAGTGACAGTGCGATAATCGAATTTGAATTATGTCAGTGTCCCTTTAAGATATCGATAGAAAATACCTTGTTTTATATCACTATAACATATTTAAAAACAATTCACGTATGTAGCCACTAGGTCTGTAATTTTTAGAATAAATATGGGGCAAAGGGCAGATCTGATTTAGTAACGATAGTCCAAACCTAATTCCCCCCGTAACCAAATTTACGAAATAGACTTGATACATTTACGAGTACTATCTAACATTATGTCAGTTGCAAGACTGATCTTTTTACTTATAAGATGATCGTTAAATGACATCATGATCGTGACATATCACGTCTTTGGGTAGTGGCCGGTAATGACTTCATTTTGACCCGCTAATGGACGTTTAAATTATCTTATACCGTGAGTTGTGATTGTGACACACCAAAGAAGTTTGTTTCTGGTAGAATCAAATGGATGCTTTTCATATTTTTAGACGTATATTACAAACAACGTAGCCGCTACGAACCGTGCATACCATACTTAAAAGAGCACTACAAAATACGCAATTGGTGTGCTATCGGACTACTGTTCGGCGCCCGTGGTACTTCTAGCCATTTCTTAGTGAATTTTTTCAAAAAATATTCGTTTCATATGAACGAATATGACTTAACAAGAATTTGCCTTGATGTTCTTAAGAACTCCCTAGGCATAGCTATGAATCATCTTTATTCACCTTTAGCTAACAGTGTCTAATACCTACCTAACTCTATTTAATATATATATAAGTTTTTGTTTTTTTCTTTTTAAAAAATAAATTGTCTCTCTCTAAGTACATATTAAATAAAAATACTGCTTACAACTAAGGTGGTTATTTAAATAAGAGAAAGTTACTAATTTGATTATGTATTTCTGCGGCGTCAAATTAGTTTAAGGATACCCAAAGGTTTCGTGTCATGTTGAAGCCAGGGGGTCATTGAGGTAGAGTTTTTGTGTGACTAACTGATATTTTCTGTTTAACAGTTAATGTTGTATAAACATATCTGAAAACATCGTAAACATATGACGAACGTCATTTTTATTTCTATTTGTTATTGTTTTTAATTTTGATACAATAAAGCGTTTACACACATACATACCGTGTAGTTTCCGGTATAGTAGAATAGGACCACTCCAACTCTTCCCGTGGATGTCGTACAAGACGACTAAGGGAATACATTATAAAACATGAATCAGGCCTCCCCAACCCATCTGGCCAGCGCGGGGAGTGTAGGCCAAATCCTCCGTCTGTCTCCGGCAGACGAGAGAGGGTTGTGCTCCTGCAGTGGAGACGACGATGATCCTGATGATGACGATACGTATATCGTACTCAATAGATAAATAGATCATATTAGCTGTTGTCAAGTAAAACCTGAACTTGTTAAGGGTCATCATTGGAGAGTTTTTGTATGACTAACTGGTATTTTCTTTTTCATAGTTGAAGCTGTATAAAAAATATCTAAAGACACGTCGTAAACACATTACGTATGTCATACTTTATCGATAAATGGATCATATGAGCCATTTTCAAGTAAAACCTGAACTCGTTAATTCTAATCACGCACTTAAGTATGCTTAAGTAGAAACCGTCTAATAAGTATACTTAATAGAAAAGTGCTAATATAAAAGTGACAGAACCTGCTTATTATTAATCTTCTTCGGAACTGTTCGCTTAACGTCAGGCGTGTCAAACTTGCGGTCCACAACCTTGGTTCTCGGTCTGAGTTAAATTATTTGTTTATTTTTATGAAATCTCGTGACAAGACAGCTGACTCTCCAAGCGTATGTGACATACGCTGACCACATTTTATGAGTCATAAATACAAAACTTTAGAGAAAGATTACAAGAAATCAGTGTTTAACTCCCTATTTAATCATTTGTTTTAATAGAGACATATTTTTTTTAGTACGGACTTTGTAACGTATCAGGTTATCACTTCATTCAACTACTTACTTACTACTAAATAAGAAATCGCAAATATAAAGATTTGAAAGATTCTTTACATATTATTTCTATAATTATTTAATTGTGGTAGATCGACGACCTGAAGAAGGTGGCCAGAAGCTGCTGGTTGCGGAAGGCGGAGGGCCGGGTATGGTGGCGTTCATTGAGGAAGGCCTATGTACAGCAGTGGACGTCTAAAGGCTGACATGATGAATCAATCATTAATCAAAATTTAAGGCGTAACAAATAGTACATTACATTTAAAAATAAAATATTTATTTCGATACACCAAACCGGGGCAGGGTTTCCAATACACCACCTTCTTTGTATCACCAAGCTAATTCTTTGGGAGACGAAGCTGCCAGGGCATCTGGACCGCAGGGGCCCAGAGGCATAAAGCTTATGAAGGGTCAGGTCAATAGGGGAAAAACAAATTTGTTTTGTTTGTTTTCAGTAAGTAATGACAACGCAACGTTGGGGAGGCCTGATTGATGTTTTATAATGTATTCCCTTAGTCGCCTTGTACGACATCCACGGGAAGAGTTGGAGTGGTCCTATTCTACTCTACCGGAAACCACACAGCAAATTTAACTCAAGATCATCATACATTAATAGAAGTGTATTCAAGTGTAATAAAGATGACGGTTTTTTGCGGTCCATGTATCTTGAATTATTGACCTACTTTTAAAGTTGAGTTAGTCATACCTGGTGCAGATTACAAAGTGGAGCCTAGACAGCCCGGAGGAAAGAAAGCTAATCTATTAGGTAGTGGTCCTGTCTTGCAGGTGTCATTAAGGTCGGCGGATACAGTCTGAAAGAGTTATGGGTGAATGTATAGAAACATATATCTTATCGGAGGATAAAGACAAGTGGTCTTGTATTTTTCACATCGATGGATCAGTTCGTTAGAAAAACACTGTTCTGAGATAACTATCTTTTAAGTTTTGAACTCTCATAAAAGTTAGTGTGGTTTTCTTATGGTTTAATTATGTATAGTTATTTGGTATGGTACTAGACATTTAAGATTGCAGCTTACTGAACTGGTAAAGGCTGGCTAAAATGAAGTAATTACCCACTCAGTTTTTTTAACAGAGATATTATCATAATTGACAATAAATATTTTTCTAAAACTATATCAGATTGTGCCGTAGGATTCCCGGATTTTAATAAGGCCTTATTTTAATAAGGCCCCTCCCAATTTTCCATGGGGGTCGTCAAGGCGACTAAGGGACTGCACTCACTATATTGCAATCACCAATCCGCCTGCCAATCGTGGTGATTATGGCAAATCCCCCATGGTCAGCCGACTAAAAGTGACATCCTCCTGGCGAGGCTTATATTCAGCAGTGGACGTACTTCGGCTGATGATGATATCAGATCATTTGCTTGCCCCGGGACATTTACCTAGGTATATTATCATAATCAAAATAACAGGTGTCTCCGATGTATAATTTTTAAATATATTAATAAATTACATATAATGACATTTACTATATAAAGAACGCGCTTCTCAAACTGCCCGCGGGGTTCACACCGGGAGACTAAATATTTTTATATCTCAATTAATAATTATGCAAATTTAACAAGTAAATTGCCAAAATTAGGAGTTTAAGGCGGTAAATGTGAAAGCGTTTTAGGCCATAAAGCGCCCAGACCGTTATAGTTTTAATGGTGTAGCTAGTTAGGGTTGCCAGGTCGGGACTGAACTGGGTTGTCCAGATAATTTATACGTTGTCCCGGAGTCTCGATTACGATCATTATGCCCCGCTAAATTAGCTGGTGTAAAACTGTACGCTGACACTTTTATGTGTAAACAACATCTTGAGGTCTAACCAACAGCCTACTTCCTTTAATACTTAATTAACAAACATTTCTATTAAAATGTTCATTTATTGACTGCATGTAATTTTTTTTGACTGTAATGATTTTTATAAACATTTTATAATAATAAAGACGAATGAGAAATGATAAAATCGAACAATGTAAAAAAACAACGAAAACAGAAAGAAAAGTCTAAACATAGTCAAATAAGAAATATTGATTAAGTGATCTAGTCCATTGCCATATTAGTATAAAGTATGCTGCAAAATTGATTACTCTTATTTGTTTGATACTTGTAAGTTTTTTTTTTTTTTTTTTTTATCTAATTTTTGTTGAGGCTTGTGACTCGCTAAAGTCAATGCCAGCCTCGTAAGGAAACACTAGTTTGTCAAGTTATTCAGACCTCAGTCTGAGAGATAACGTAACGAACCTATATAATTGTTTTGCCTTATCAGATAAGGGGCTGCTCAATATTATATTAATATCGCCATTGTGACCCACGTTATCCCCCAGAAAGTGCCTTCTGTAGGCTGCGTTCTGTCCACACTCCAGTACAATATGTAACAAATCTTCAATTTTGTTACATATGTGACATAGCGGTGATTCAACTACTTTCATCAGATGATAGAATTTATTTAAAGGAATGTGACCAGACCGCAACCTGAATGCCAGAACCAGTGCCTCCCTACTAAAGCCGGCGCCATCAAACCATGGTTTCCGCGGCGGACGCGTCTGTATTGTTTGGTACCAGATACCTTTTAATACAGAGCTATTATCGAAATGATTGTCCCAGCCATTTAAATACATTTGTCTAGCAATGTAAAAAAACAACGAAAACAGAAAGAAAAGTCTAAACATAGTCAAATAAGAAATATTGATTAAGTGATCTAGTCCATTGCCATATTAGTATAAAGTATGCTGCAAAATTGATTACTCTTATTTGTTTGATACTTGTAAGTTATAACTTGCTTTTCACATTTATTTGTCTGATATACAACTGATAAAATAACTTAATTATATAAATATCTCAGACATTCACATCAATTATCCAGTCCCAATATGGTTACTAGATAACGGATAGACATACTTAAATAAATATATAAACATCCAAGACTTGGGTACAAACATTCATATTCATCATACGAACATTTGCCCCTAGCGGGATTCGAACCCGCAACCTCCGGCGTGGCAGTCCGAGAGCTACTCGTTCCGCCACGGAGGTCGTAAAAAAAAACTTATCACTTAAATATCAGATAAAGAAATATTTATTTCGGTATACATACAATTAGTAGATTTAAAAGTTATTGCTTGGTAATTACTACAACCTCGTTCAAATAATCTTAATACTTGACTCGTAACTTGACATCTACAATATTTGGTAATTTGTATTTCAATTAATATTTTGTTCTTAAAATGTATTAATAATATTTACACACATGTTAGGTTTGGAAAATTACACATGCTTTATCGTCAAATTTACACCTATATTATATGCAAATAAATTTCAGTTAATAAATCACTGATAACCCTATAGGTCAGAGAATCATGATCTAGAGAGGCGCGTGCGCAAGCTGTGCTACCCGACGGCGACGTAGCACCGCTTGTTGCCTTAACTGGAAAATCAATAGCCCGTGTGTTTGATTATCTGTCCATTTGCGAACTAATTAGGTATAATAGATGGAGACCTCGGAGCAATAAGGAGTCTTAGAATATACAGGATTGCGACCACGAGTTTCTGTATCTTAGTTGAACGGGGGTTTGTAAGGATTCAAATTCGAGCATATATAATTCAAGCCTTTAACAAGTCAAGTATTATCATTCCATTTCACAGGCTCAATTTCAAAGTCAAACTCCTTTATTGCACATGACTAAATTTTTTACCAACTACCGCTTCCTATAGTTAGCGTTGTGAAAAAGAAACCAACTTCCATCTTACAACAACACATCCTTGAAAATCAAGTTTGTATACAATAATATAAAGATTGCGCGAAGCTGAAGCAACATTAGTACCAGGCATCTTTGTTATCCAATAATCATCTATTTTACAAATGTAGGCTTTATTTTGAAGCAAAACGTAAAGAGTCAGCCAGAGAAAGAAGTGTATGGTACATGTGAAGTATAATAATCCACTATGAACATGCATGGTAGACTATGGCCCTTGTAACATTAAGCCTGCACCCAACAGTGGAATGTTTATAGGCTGCTAACTTTTTTTACATTATACGTAAATAAAATTGTTTAAACGGAATACTTCCAAAATCAACCTCGGAATATGTGGTAAATCGCTTGATATAAATCACAACACTATACATTTAACTGCACAAACAAATACTGTTACAAGTTTTAAAAGTAAAAGATATCTAAACTGGAGTACACGTTGATGAGTTAGACACGTGCCAAATTATTAATTTTAATGAAATATTAATTCCAAAATAAATTAAAATTATGCATACGCTTGAATATACAAATAAAATTGGAAGAACTTTAGTATATTTGACTGCCAGCGATAATATTATGCATGAAGTCAATTTTAAATACCTATAGAATATTCATTGGTGGTTTTAAACGACTCACCAATCTAATATCAAGACAAGGTCTTATAATGTAGACCACAGCACAAAATCTTTGAGTATTAGAGAAACTTCCGCAACCTGCTAAATAACTGTCATCCAAGCAAAGCTTAGATTCTAAGGGCGAACAGCGCTTTGCAATACGCTTGGGCTAATAGCTACTAGACTATATCATTTACTTGTCCATTCACTTCGCTTTACTTTGTGGGTGGCATTATAATATATTATTATTTATCGATACCTTAAATATGACGACCGCCTGTATTTTTTATAGTTCAAAAAGGAGTAATTGAATCGAATTAAAGTAACGGTAGGATGGTTAATGTAAGTACAATTTGAGTCACCTCGCTGTCACTAAGTATGGACTAAATGTGCAGCGTGGGGAATGACACGATACAAACTGTTTTATACAATATTTTGGGAAATCATTTATTATATTTAAAAACATAGCGCCAACACGGGGAAGCAACAGAGAGATATATTTATCTCACTGTCACGTATAATATTACCAATAAATGTTAAGGTTTCATTAAAACGGTTACCGTTTATAGCGAAGCTGTTTGCCTACAGGCATGTCTGTCTGCCGGATAACTCGAAAACTACTAGAGCGATTAAGTTGAAGTTTTAACCATATTTATATGTAAAATTGCCCGACAATAATATAAAAATTATGGACATTTCAGAAAAAAAGTTCATTTCCTAAAAAATCCAGGAAAACCATTAAGTACATTAAATTGTCGGAAACCGCATATTGTGTACCCGTTCGCATCGCTGACTTTTTAAAATCAAACAGAAGCCTACAATTTATTAACATTCGGTTTGTGCTGGGTGGTAGAGATTAATTCCTCGCGTTTGCAGAATATATTAAAACCGAAAATAACAATATAACTATTTAGTGTGGCTAGACCACAAATACCACAGGCGTAGCGAGCAACAGCGCCACAAGTGATAGTAGAGTCAGTGCGCTATGATAAAACAAGTATCTTGAAATATTTCTTCCAAAAACAAGTAACAGTCACATTCCGAACTATGTAGCAACTTATCCAACAATGACAAAGTAAAAATTAGAAAATACTCCAACAAGGCCTTTTAGTAAGATAATTAAGTGCATTACTATTGCATGAATATTGATCCAACGGGACAGCGAAATAGAAGTCAACTGACTGGAGCTAAAGATTTTAAAACTCAATCAAGCAAAGTAATTTGATTAGAGCAATATTATGGAACGACAACGATTGGAGGTGCATTACTTGCACCATTTCACGCTCCTCGATAGGTCTCTCGCAAATTACTGGTACGGCTTTCGAACGGAAACGGCGAGACGCGTGCTTGTCTTAGAGACTCTTCACACAGCCCGATACGACATGTTTATAAAAAACTGACACTATTGGTGAGCTAATCCGTTTTGTGAGCTCGGACTTCATTAAATCTTGAGCTTGGATGAATGAATAATAATAATGAGAAAATTATGTAAGTTTGAGGGGATGAATCCGAGATATTCAGTTCCATACTTTTTCCATAATTACTTTGTAACTTTACATATAACTCCAAATTTTTGCTCAGTAGTCCACTAGCTATGAAGTTATTTGGCAAAATAGACAGACAGACAGATAAAAGAATCTTTGCTATAACGGTTTTCAATCAAAAAACAGGAAGTTATTAGAAGCAGTTTATACTAATATTATAAAAGCGATAGTGTGAATGTTTGTTTGTGTTTATGTTTTGTTCAATCACGTCATAACAATTAAACGGATTATGATAAAACTGGATATAGTGACTGTTTATATCCTGGAATAACAAGAAATTAATTAATTTAAAAACTTATTAATGTAATAAGTATTTATCATAACTGTTTATTTTTATTTACTTGACACTGTTATTAATTTATTGTTATTTAATTAAGTATTGTGTAATTGAATGTATTTTTTATTTTATTTTTTACATGTAATTCAGCAATTACCAATGAAATTGATTACGATTATATATAATCGTGATATATCGTACAGTGTAAATATGCTGTAATGTTCGCAATCTACAGGCAGATGGTTGCGGGTCGCAGATTGTCGGAATGGTCGCGCAATGGCCAGCAATCTACGCGACCACTGCCGGCGACGAACGACATCCGCACATAATGACTGCGGTAATCGTACCAGTTTGCGACCTTTCAATCGGTCCGGAATGTCAACTCGAGTCGTAGCGTAGCACGTCGCCTGCGGTCTCGAAGGCACTGCTTGTAAATAGAGTCGGTGTCTGACGAGCGTTGTTTCGGTTTCGGATTTTAGTATCTATCGACCGAAGACACAATTTAATTTTCATTACTCAATTACGTTATTTTAAGTCTTTTTTTTCATTAAAACAACAATGTGACCATCTCGTTGGCCTAGCGGCTTGGTCGTTATTTTGTATATTTTTGTGCACAAATTGATTCTGGTCTGGCGTTATATTTCTCAATAAATTGTCAACTTCTATAGTACAGGAGAAAATTATAGTTTGAAACTAGACAAGTTTAATGCATTATCTGACTTATAAATATTATTACCAATTAATATGATTTTTTTGCCATCTGTCTTCTGTCCGTGGAATAACTTGAATAATAATGAGCCTATTGAACTGACATTTTGAAGGCACATGTAAAACTGACTAACAATTAATAGAAAAATTACAGAATAGTTTTTTAAAATGACTATTTTCACTTTGTACATAAAGTGCCCAATTTGTGTCAAAGTTCTATTGACCGAAATACACTATTAAGATTCGGTCTTAACCGAAAGTCGAAAATATGGCCGAAGGCAACATGTCTGCAGAGAACTGCTGCTAGGCCTTGTCCGATAGGTAATAAAGTGGCCATTGTAATGATGAAACTGTCATGATAAAATCGATGCCATAAACCAATAATGATCTGGCGTTCTGCAATATTTTATAGTAGATCTAGCTACCGCCCGCGACTGCGCTTGATAAAGCTGCTTACTAACTATGGACCCACGTATGAGAATAAATTTAGTGAAATAAAACAATTTTAATCAGATTACAATATTTAGTTAGCCTGCAGTGTCATCTGCACTATTTACCGGCACAATTAATTGTGCAAATGACACTACTATGCACCGTATGCGCCATTGATTGAGCAACGACTTCGTCCACTTTCCTAACTCGTCTAAGTCTTCGTCCTAATGTCCTATTTATATTTATTTTTGTTTTTGCTTTTACACTGTATAAGACGATTTTTGACATTACCCGTCCATCTATTTATTTTTTCTAATGTACATAAATAGAAAAAAGAAAAGAAAAATCTCCAATAAAATGACATAGCAACCAAAATACTACGTATAAAATATAAATATATTGTGCGTTGATGTCTTTTCCACGTAGGATATTTTCTAGTTGCAAAAGAAGTAACCCCATAGTTAAAATATTGTTCTAAATATTATACGTTTTATATATAATTATTTGGCATACATATGATATTTTTTCACTAAAAGCTGTATAGCATTATTTTTGCTATTGTCCTGAAACATAAGGTAGTTAGTAAGTTTCGAACAAAAATTATTTTCGTAAACGAAATATAATATTTCTTTTTAAATTATCATTTGACTAAACTCTACATATTTTATCAGCAGTATTGGATGTTTTACATAAAACATTTAAATATCAGCTTAATTATTCGAGCAGTTTTCGAGTTTTTCGCCGGAAAGACAGACAAAGAAGTTTCCTATGAGAAATTTAATTTGGACGGACCACTAAAAAGAAACAAGATTTTGCGAATAATCAAAAAGAAAGTAGAAATTATTATTTGCATTGATAAGAAATCTTTCTCTCCAAATAAAATCTTATTAATCAATGCGATTTTAAATCACCTTCAAGTAATTTTGGTAGCAACGACACCTTATCTAAGTTATCATCATGTTTTCTTAATAAACAGGTCAATAAACACCTTCAGAAGTTCGCCTACAAATAGGCAGATTAAGCTACTGCCTCGGCGATCCCCATCAGAACGACTCTATTAAGAGCAACATGTATTCAATAGATGGTAATCCTAAAACAAGAATCTTTTGGTCCACTACCATTTGTCCAAATGACATCGGACGTCATTCGAACGAGTTTGTCTCGAGCGGAGTCATTATTCAAACACGTACTACTGGAATTTGAGTCAATGATAACAAGTAGCGATATCATGTTGTTATTACGAATATAAATTTCGTTTCTTGGCTATGCTAAAATCTGGCAAATTAGACAGCCTCGGGGTACGTAGCCTAATAAATATCTCGTAAATACTTTTGTTGCTCAACAGAATTACGAAATTAGATATTAAGACCAATAAAATCTCTAACTAAAGTACTCCATTGCGTAGTTATGAGGATCTTTTTTAATAAATAAATTTTACATAACATGTAATATTTATGTAAGTGTATGTAATATACTTAAACTTGTCCAATCCCAAACTAGGATTTTCTTCTGTGCTATAGAAATTAAACAAGTATGGGACCGGAACCAACTTTTACAAATTTTACGAAGTTGTCTGTCCACAGTGGGAATCGAACCCACGACCTCTGGCATTCGAGTCCAATGACCAATCCATTAGCCTAACGAGGAGGCAAAAATAACTAACTGCTAGTCATTCGTTTTTTTTTAAGATTTTAAATGTCTTCTTTTCGTATACTCTTACGATTACGAAGAAATTTTAAAATTTTCGGCTTAGATATTTCCTCTTTCGATTAATGTATGACCGCCTCTATTCACAATACACTAAATATATTTAAAAAAAATTCAAGTAAAGTACTTCACTAGCCTTTTCACGATAAACTGTATGGAGAAACCGCCATCACAGCGACATACGCGTGCATTCGATAAATCACCGTAGAAGCCAATTTGCATCGCCCGTTGCATAGTGATTCTGTTCATTTAGATTCAAGACTTGTCCGAGACAAGTGACCTGCCCAGGTAGACGATGTAGCTTAATTATAGGGGATTACTGCCTGTCATTGGCGAATGTCCGAGCAGAGCAGCGATTTGATACAATGTTCTTCTACTTATAATATTATCCGTCTACCTACATAATTATCATGATTATGACCTTATTGCAAGAAGTCACTCACTGCAGGGAAACATCCGTAGTAATTAATTAGAGTCTTATCTTATTGCAGTAAGTCAACAACAGCTGGGGAATAACCATAGCAATTAGAGACTTAGCTTATTACAAGAAGTCACTAACTGCTGAAAATAACAGTAGCATTAGAGACTTAGGTTATTGAAGAAATCACCAACAGCTGGGTAATTACGGAGAATTGGAGACTTAGCTTATTAGAAGAAGTCACTAACTGCTGGGGAATAACAGCAGAATAAGAAGACTTCATATTACAAGAAATCACTAACTACTAGGTAACTACTGCTATAACAGTAGCATTAGAGACATAAATCATTAACTGCTGGGGAATAAAGGTAATTAGAGACTTATACCTGCTGGGGAATAATGTTAGCAATGAGAGTTTCAGCTTATTACAAGAATTCAACATCAGCTGGGTAATAACCATAGCCATCAGACAGCTTGTTTCAAGACGTCATGGAGAATAAATGTAATTAGAGACTCAGCTTATTGCAAGAAGTCAGAAACTGCTTCGGAATAAATGAAACTAGAGAATTAGCTGTTATTTTCAATTCCAGTATCGTTGTTGTCTTCATGATATAAAATACTTAACAGAGTTGAACATCCAAAAGCTTATTTCAAAAATACTTCCAATGCCGTCCACATTACGCACATAGAATACGTGATACAATTTTCTGTGACAAATCGAGAACCAGTTCCCCAGTTTGATGCCAGTGGAATTACTGGAATATGACATGGATCTGAAAGGAATTACTGCAGATTGCATCTCGAAGGATGCCCTACGTGATCGGCGGAGCGAAGTGATCGATTTAGATAATTATTTTATTGGTTAGAAGTCATCTAGGAATTTTATAACTGAGGAAATGGCTGTGGGTACCTATTCCACGAAGGACTAAAGTCTTAGATGTAGGAGTAAATTAGGCTTCTATATTCTTGTCAAATAAAAGTCAATTATTTTTTTCGCATAACCTTCGCATGTCATCCTACTAATATTATAAATGCGAAAGTTTGGATGTTTGTAACTCAGCCACGCTTCAACCACTGGACGGATCGTGATGAATCTTTGCACACATATAGATTAGGTCCTGGAATAGGACATAGGATAGTTTTTATCCTGAAAAAACATTCATTCTTCTGGAAATACATTATAATTTGTGATGTTAAGTTTTCCCCGCGGACGAAGTTGCTGGCAACAGATAGTTGTAAATAACGTGACCAGGGCCTACTCCGTAAGCATTTCGGATAATATCCGTCCATCTATAAAGCAATGTTGTACTTTTTAACGGGTCATGTGAACCAGCACCAGATTTTAAGTTAGACCTCTAGACAGACAACTGTGGAAACTGCCTCAAATTTCATTCAGTGGTTTTTGCGTGATGAGGTAACAAACATACATACAGACAGACAGACAGAGAAAAATCTAAAAACAATTATTTTAGCTTCTATTCGTCCTATTAAGACCTACACATCTTACTACAATATCTTCCATGTAGACCAGTTACAGTTTTATTTTATGTATTGATTACCTATGAATAAATATTATTTCATTTAACAAATATCTGTTTGTGGTTAATAATTGTATCATAATTTATCATTTAAGTATTCATTTAATGTGTAGTAGCTTTACGTAATCAAGTTACTTTAAGACAATTATATAAATTACAATTAGATAGAAATAGCGCCGGATACTCATAGAATTTTGATATTACGTGGAGGAAACTTTACAGTAGTTATAAGCTATCTTTTCCCCAAAGTTAAATAGACGAGTAAGATGGAATATTGTCACAAAGATTTAAGTTTTCTACGCTATTATAAAAACTAATTTTCTACTAAGTTTGTTTGTATTAATGGATTTTTATAATCTGAAATAAAAAAGAATAAACGTGTAGTTCTTAAGTAAGTCTCCAAGTGAGCCTGTTAAATTAATGTGTTCCTTCTATACGCCCGCCATCATTGGTCACTAGAGAAAACTTACAACCAGAGCTTGAAGCAGCGATAGCATCAGCAATACTCGCTCCCGGGGTCCTATCTCGGCATCTAGACGTCTCAATTTAAATAAATTGCCGTACAGAGCCGATCGAACTAAATTAAAACCTCCTATGTTAAATTAAATGTTCCTGTATAGCGAAATTAAATACTCCTCCTGTTTAGGTAACGTGCTAGTGCGGTGTCCAACATGTGCTGATAGTCGATTCAAATTTTAATTTGATGATCGTTTTTTATTATGTTGGTATTTCTAACTGCAGTAAATAACTATATTTACTCAGAAGTGGATAATATGAAGGAATTTCTGTAGAAACAATATCTTTTATATTCAATTTGTATGTTGTTTTCTCATCCAATGACTAGAAAATTATTGGAAGAAAAGAAAAGGCTGGTTGTTTTTTCTTTCAGAGTTTTCAGTTGTTACAATATAATTTTAAAAATAAAATTTACCTAGGTTTCTCAAATTTTTATTAGGGCCTTCAGCAATGAAATGGTAGACAGCATATATAAAAAAATTTGTTTAAAAAAATCTTTTTCTGGAATATCTCAGATATCAATTTATTTCCTGAAAATTCCATAATTTTTCAATTGATTCCCAGTATACATGTATGAATCACTTTTTGCAAAAAGCACTGTCCATTAATCTGTCTATCGGCTCAATTGGCCCAATAGTTTTCGAATTATTCATCGGACAAACAGACGGATATCAAAGTTCGGCTTAAAGGGTTTCTGTTTTGAAGTAACCCTTAAAATGGATCATTGTTGTCCGAAATAAAAACTATCATTTCATTTCATTAAAAGCTCTCACCCTGAAAAGACAAAGACAACCATTGTATACGTCGACTATGTCAACGTGTATTTTGTAAATTTTTTGTGTCAACCCTATCTAAACCTTAGGAGGGGAGAACTAACTATTAGGTCTTGGAATCTATAGGCTTTGCTACCTACCTGAGTTTATAATTGAAAGCGCTTCCTTGCCGAGAAAGGTAATTTAATAAGGAATTTACGAGCCCAATGGTTATTTTCAACCTTCGAAGAATAAACGTAAATGCGTCGAATAGTGAACGGTCTTGAATGAAATTTCGCGCAAAATTGTATCTATTGTCTGTAATCCTAAACATGAAATAGAGAAAAATGAACGTTAGCATATTTACAGGTATACGATACATTTCATCAAATACATTTTAGTGGAAAAGTATTTGTTGCCTTTCAATTATTGCGCGCAGCAATCCAAAGGTTCAGTTGGCCACAGCAGCCACTTACAATCAGATGGGCTGTCTATCGGTTTTCTGACTTATTCGTCTGACAGCGGAAGTCAAGTGATTAGAAAAAGTTTTTCTCTGGTTAGTTCTACAAACTGTGGTAAGTTGATAAAAACTGAAAGGAAATTATCTACTATGTTCAACTGGTTAAACAGAGAGTCGAACATTTTGGAATACTTTGGTAGGTTGTAATCTATAAAACCTTAATCTTGGCATGACGAAGACAGATTTTACATTGCTACACGACTATAACAATAAACTATAATGCGAAATATAAAATTAATCCACCAGCAGCAAAAGTACCAGGCGATCATAAAATGGAAGTACTATTAATAAATTACGTATCTAATACGTTTTGAATCGTTGCAATATCGAGCGACGTCGAGTGCGGCTGCCCGACGTCGGACATCGTTATTGGTGGTCCGCGGGGCCTATTAGCTGCCGCACGCTTATCCGTAACATCAGAACGAAGGGACACACACGTCACAGAAATATTCTGTCTCGAATTACAACTACAAAAACAGTACTACGTACTGGTTGCAGTAGGTAGACTTTTTCTTCCACTTTGTTCAGTCCTTGTTAATTCCTATTGCTCAGGTGGAAATCCTAGTTTGAAAATTCTTTGTTTGCAAACTTAGGTATGAAATACATATTTTTTTTAATTATGAAAATTGTACAGAACAATGTCAGATAAAATCGGAAACAAAATGACTTTGTATCATTTAAAAAAAATTTAACTTGTTAAATAAGATTACATTTCATCATTATCATTAGCCTAAATACGTCCACTGCTGGACATAGGCCTCCCCAATAGAATTACTTTTTTGGTAATTTGTCCATTGGGGGATTTGCTATAATAACCACGCTTGGAAGGCGGATTGGTGATCGCAGTAATGATCTTAACATACACACCCAGGAGAACGCTGCTGCCCGTCCCTGGTGCAATATAGAGGTCCAATACAAGATTACATTTAAGTTTCAGAAAAATCATAAAAAGCTACCAAAAGTGATAAAAATTTGGAAAATATCGGAAGCTGTAAGTTGTAACTTTTATTAAAACAGTAGAAATTATTTCCTTTGCATAAATGTTATAATTAAAACTTACCGTGTCGCAGTTTTAATCGGCCATAAATAATAACTAGCTGTATGGGTATTTCTAATACTACCTAGTCGTAAAAGTTACCATACAATTATATAAACAAACAAGCTAAACAAGCGTTATAAAGTTTGTGTACTGAATTAGTATTGACTTTATGCATTGATTTATATTACTGGTGAAGGAGTAAATATAGTTTTTAACACTTTGAAGGACAGTGGACAGTTTTAAGTAGGAATTGCCAATGATCGATCGGCGTTGTAACGCGAAATTGGTACTAAAATAATTGGTGATTTATACATTAAAGTTATCTAACAGCTTATAAAAAGAGGGGAATATTAAGCATGAAAATAATTTTACTGTATTTTTGAAGCAGTGACTTTCCTTCAACGTGTTTAGTCGCCTTTTTAACTGTAATTCGACTGTGCGTTTTTTGGGTAAAACTTTTGTACCACATGTAAACGTTATCTATCCACATGTCATAAATTATAGGTCTTTAACCTGGAAATAAGGTGTGACTGAAAATTAGCGTATAGCTCTCTGAGTTGAGCATTTATGCTCTTATCTTATCTTATCTTCTTAGGGGGCCAGGAAGACCTGGCGACACTTCGACCCTTCAGGATCTTTTGTGCCCAACCCCTGACCACCAACGGTGCCCCAAGCCGATTTGGTGGACTTCACATACGCCTCAGAATTTCTTCTTCGGCATATGCAGGTTTCCTTACGATGTTTTCCTCAACCAAAAAGCCTGTGGTATTATAAATAAACCGTACTTAAGTTTCGTAAAACTCATTGGTACGGGCGGGGTTTGAACCCACGACCTCATGAACGTGAGGCGAGTGCACAACCAACCGGCTACCACGGCTCTTGTGCATTTATGCTCAGTATCGTGTCCTGAACATTGTTGTTTCATACACATTTCATTTTGTTGCTACCGATCTTTCTAATTATCAATCAATTAGACATCTTTCCGCCGAACGTGCTATATTTTACTTACCTGTCACGGAGGAATGAAAGCAGTCTCTTAGGGAGATACCAGCTCCATATGACGATATAATTGGGGTCAAAGTTCAAGCGATACGGCCAGGACGTCGATGGACATCTATATTAGTGTTGTATACGGCGGTGTCGTAGTCGTTAGCCGACGGACAGACGAACGACAGTTAGAATAGATACGGGCCTAGCCACGAATAAAACCTACTATAAACTGTAATTGATTTAAGATAGATTTACGGTTAGTGTACTAGTTTTACGTGCGTGTAATTTTGAATTTGACCGTTGCACAGAGTATGATAGTGGGCTCTCTTTGGTTGTTATTTCTAAATAGTTATTTTAAAATCCACACATTCACCGGGTTCGCCAGATTCCTTGTCAACGTTAAATTTGGACCTTATTACGATTACGCAAGATTTACTAGGTGTATTCCAGGCTATGACCCTCATACATATATATTTTTGACGTTAAACAGCTGTACGTGTATTGCGCTGTGTTCCAATTCAAAGAGCCAGTGAAATACATGAGGCGTTATTTTGAGGCGGAGTGACATCGTACTTGTAGATTTAGATTGATACTAGTAGTGATCCAGTGGTTGGCTTTCTGATTATTTGCACTCCCAGTAGTTAGATAGTTTTTATACGGGCTGGAATCGAGAAGTATCAGCAGCCGATTATTATTGCCGAATATTCCTTAATTAATAAAAATATCCGAAAAATTCAAACCGACATAGTTGTTAGGTGGCCTGATACTAAAAAGGATTTGAAAAAGTGAAGAAATAAAGAAAATACCACAACAAAAGTTTTTTCCAAAGGGGTAAATTTTTTAACGCAAAATGATATCCCTTTTTATTCATCTTCATAAAAGGTTATTTTAAGTTACACACATAAATACATACATACACTTTTCGTCAACTGTCCGAAATTTTCTGCTCCATTCTGTATATTTAAGTCCACAAAATCATGTCAATCACTACCGGAATTGACCGGATATAGGAAATCCTAATATACCAAGAAGCGCAACATTAAAAGCCTCAAGAAAATTTGATACAATTTTAATACCATTATGGCGTGAAAGTTGATTTGATGGCCATAGTTATAACTCACAAGGTATCAAGTTACATAGAGTTATCTAATAAGCAGGTGCTTAAAAAAATAATCAGTTCAGCAATGATTTTGTTTCGCAACCGAGATGTTACATTAATGTCATCGACATCATCTTAAGTGTCAAATGAACCGGTTAAATAATAAAGAGAAAGCTGGTGTTAGAACTTAAGATAGTCTTAACATATTGCCAAAAAAAATTACATATATATAAATAATACTTAGTAACTCTTCCCAGTTCTAATCGTAACAATTTGTAGAGTGTACCTTGTACACATTTAATTACCACATTTTATTGTTCTGATTTTTGATGTTTTATTTTAATAATTTTTAATTGTATTTCTTTAAATATATTATTTACATACATAATACTCCTACCCTTCCAACCGCAATACAGTAATGTTGCTGTTTGCCTGCAGACATAGGCAATAAATAGGTAAAATAAATGAATTAGGATAAGAAAATTCTTACATTTGTAATGAGTCCTACTGTTATAATTTCTAATTTGAAAGTTCGAATTGCTGTCATTCAGTACGGTCGGTATAAATATATATAGATCGCACAATCACGACGGTGCGCCCCAGTCATTCTTTAAATGGCTATTGTATTGTTACTATGTGAGTTCTATCGGTACGCACTAATTATCAATATATGCATACGTACATTAACTGAGGTTAGGACAGGTTCGGATTAACCCCCCGCATCCCGCGCTCACTCCTCGCGAAAAGTAGTGCCATCGTGAACAAAACGATTTATTGTTAGAGAGATTTCAATGTATAAATTATTAAGCTTAAAGGGAACTGAGGATTAATACAAACTAAACTGGGAAGAATTACTATTTTTATGGGGGAGAAATCGTGTGCAAAACCTCTAATACAGCAGTAAAAGGAGAATGCCCAAAAGTGGGCCTAGGATGCGTCTTTACCATTCATGTACCAAAAATATTGGTCTGAATTATGATTTATGAATCCCCTCAATTTTTTTAAAGTTAATGGAATAGGGAGCTTAAAAATAACATATATTAAAAACGTTGATTGTTTTCCGCCGGCCGACCGACATTTTTTCAACTAGAGTAGTGAAAGCAGAATTAAAATTGATATATATTTATAATCGATATTTATCAACCATAGTTGATTCTGCCTTTCAGTTACTGGCGCGATAATCTACCCATCACGTTTTTCATTTACTGGCTGGAAATACGGTATTTATACTGATTTAAAGTAATACACACGTTCTTAAAAGATATTTATGAAAATATTGTTACGTAACCAAAATATCGATTATTCAATTTGTTAAATCGATTTAGTAGATCCTCACTATTGATATGCACTATGGTTTCGTACTGTGACGTCACATTATGTTTGTTTACATTATGTATTTGGGTGAAAAAATATATTTTAACGAGTCTAATGTAGTGTCGAACGCAATATACCGTCGCCGACTAATAACCAAACTATGACATCAAGATCGGGAACGGCCAATCGTGGCCCACGGTGTTGTGAAAACTGTGCACCAACGAAGATTTCATTTCAAGAAAGATTATTCAATTTTCTTACTAAATAGTTAAACGATTTTCTTTTTATATAATCCTTAGTATTGTTCCTGTATTTTGACGATAATTTGATCCAGACGCAAGGTTCAAAGTTCAAGGGCAAACTCCCATACAATTTTAGGCATTCTCCTTTGCATCAAATCTATGTAACCTGTTCTCGACTTAAAAAATAATACTCATGTCCAAATAAGTATAGCAGTATAAAGTACCTAATCATCTAACAACATAATAGGCGATGCTTCTACTTAGATCTAATTCACCAGAATAAGACTAATAAATATAAATCATCATCAAAGAAAAAAGTTAGGAGAGGTGAGTTGCGAGGGAATTAGCCGTGACTAAAGCGAGAGAGTAGATTTGTAGTCGGTGTAGAGAAACTTTTATGTTTCTGCAGTCACAGTACGTCGTTTACGGAACACATCGACTTGGAAACTAGTTCAATTCTTCGACCATAAATTGTGAAACTAGATGGGCTCTCCTAAGTACAACTTACTATAAAAAACGACATTATGTCGGATGTTGTTTGTCTTGAAGATTCATTCATGTTACACGGGTAACAAAATACCGTTTAGCAACTGGGCATTGACGTTAGAGCAAAGTTGTTTATGCGCTCGACTTATGTCAGTGAGGTTTCCAAGAGTACTTAAAAATATGCTTAAAAGGTTTATTTCAGTTAATTTTAAGTTTTTTGGTACAGCGAGAGCGTTTCATTTAAATGGTTGAATATGGCTGCAGTGTTGCCAGTAGGATCAAAAAGAAATTAAAAAATATCTTAATATAAAATCTTTGTACACTCTCCATTAATCTGTAGCTCATTTGTCATTTTTAATCTGTGTTAAATAAAGAGTACATACATATAATTATGTATGTATATAAAATATATAAAAAATATCAATTTTATTTATGTTAATTATAAATTAAACAAAGTATTTATTACACCTTTTTTACGCTCGCCTTTATGGTGAAATTTTCCGGCGTTGTTGGAAAAAGAATATAAGTTTTTAAGTTTTGATTTTTAATATTCAAGATTTCTATTTGTTGGAACCTATATAAAGAGTACGATTTTTTTGTGTATTTTGCAATATTGTGTTTTAGTATTAAATCTTCTTGCAATACGTAATTATTTTTGAACCATTTAATTCCCTTTCGTTTTCGTAACCCAAGTCACGTTCGACTTCACTAATAAAACGCCACACTCATAAGAATGCCTGTCCCTATAATTTGCGACCACGTTAATATAACGTCTGTATTCCCATTAAATACCTCCAAAACAAACAATGTGCGCCCACGTCGTCACCCCGAGCCATACACGACTCACATAGCAAAAGCTCAACTATTGTTACAACACCAACTTACATTTTCACTTCCTAAACCGAAACGCAATCAAGTTGATGTTTGAAATTGGCTTCTTGATCTGCAAAGTTAAGTTGGTTGGATAGAAGTGTAATTACTATAATGGTTGAGCTATCGTGACCACTCAGCGGACACATTGTTACGATTTTAGACATGAAATCGAAAACGTACGGGTCATCCGCAACATGTGATTGTTAGTTGCGCCTGCGCTGCGTAGAGTGATTGAACTCCAGATTTCACTTGTCTGATATTTAATTTTATTGTGTCCGAACCGTTTTATCAGCTTTTGTCACGATAAGATGATGAAATTGAGTGATAGAGAATAGAGCTATTATTAAAATAATTGAACAAAATATTAAATTAAATTGATCCTACTCGTATTTAAAGATTTTATCTTTTATTTTTATGTCTACAGCGCAAGTTATACTCGTAAATATTTTCTTTACTTTTGAGTTATTTTCGAATCGCTTTCTTGTCTGTTATTACTTAAATTTAATTCAATTGAGGCACTCTTTATTGCACAGTAAAACACACAGATACAATCACGAAGCAGCTTACATCTAGGCGATCTAATTGCTAAAGGCGATTTCTTCCACACAAACTTGGGTAGAGGATAAGAATATCAAGTAGAAGTGTAGTTCATGCAATATATAAAATTACTAACAATTTTACAATGTTATCTCTACATATTATTTTCTTGTGCAAAAATGCGCTTTAATCTAACTAAAATACGTAGACTTAGTAGAAAGCTGTGTAAGTTTCTTATCAAATATTCAAAACTTATCGCAAACATTTATTTTATTCACAAATCGTACTTTACAAGATGACACGGGCATCTTGTAGATACGATATCAATTTATTATGGTGCGCATTTCGGTACCTCATTACCCATTTATGTTCAAGAGATTCATCACCTACGTCTTTTGATCCACTTTCATTTAACGCTAGAGTCGTGAGCCGTAAATAGATACGATTTATTACACTCGATGTCAAACGGACCGTCGATAATTCGGCGGCACTTCACTTACGTGCATGTTCACGTAACTGACACGATGGGCCATCAATTAACCTCAAATTGTACACTTGGTTAGAGAACGTCGTATCTTTAATACATTTAATATCAAAGATAAGACGTTATTTTACCAAGGGTATGAAATGCGGTAGCTTTCAAAAATCTTGTACCGTTTATTAAGCATGAATGCGGTATTATTTCATCCCGATCCGTCCAGTGGTTGAAGCGTGATTGAGTAACAAACATCCACATTTTCGCATTTATAATATTAGTGGGATAGGATATAATATTTCTTAAGTACACATATTACATTTTATTGCATCAACAATCTGTATATGAATGTATGACATAGATATGTATTTATAACCCAGTAAGACACTGGAACGATTGTTTTAACCCCAGATAAATAAAAAAAAAGGATTATTAGTATTTACTGATAATATACTAAGACTAATGGAAACCACTACGAAAACACTGAACTGGAGGGAACGGGGCATAAGTATAAACGGCGAGCACATATCACACCTTCGATTTGCAGACGACATAGTTGTGATGGCAAAGTCGCTGCAGGATCTCGAGGGAATGCTGACCAGCCTCAACTGCTCTTCCAGACGAGTAGGTCTTAGGATGAACGTAGACAAGACGAAAGTCATGTCCAACTCACACGTCGACCTAAGCCCGGTGATCGTCGATAATGTCAATATCGAAGTTGTTCAGGAGTACGTTTACCTAGGACAGACAATACAGTTGGGTAGGAACAATTTTGATAGGGAAGCTGACAGAAGAATCCAGTTGGGCTGGGCAGCATTTGGAAAATTGCGTCAAGTCTTCACTTCGCCTATTCCACAATGCTTAAAGACAAAAGTATTTAATCAGTGCGTCCTGCCTGTCATGACCTACGGTGCAGAAACGTGGACACTGACAGTGGGCCTGATCAACAAGTTTCAAGTCGCTCAGCGAGCTATGGAGAGGGCTATGCTCGGCGTATCTTTGAAGGATATGATTCATAATGAAGAGATCCGACGAAGAACGAAGGTGACCGACATAGCCGAAAGGATTAGCAGGCTGAAGTGGCAGTGGGAGGGCCACATCTGTCGCAGAACCGACGGCCGTTGGGGCAGACGAGTTCTGGAGTGGAGACCACGGATTGGCACGCGCAGGGTGGGACGCCCCGCCGCCAGATGGACCGACGACCTAAAGAAGGTGGCCGGAAGCGGCTGGATGCGGAGGGCGGAGGACCGGGTGTGGTGGCGTTCATTGGGGAAAGCCTATGTCCAGCAGTGGACGTCTAAAGGCTGACATGATGAACGGAAACCACCGAACATGGAATTACGGATAAAGTCACAGGGCAACAGTTAGTAGTATTATATGTTACAGGCTTGTATATTTAAACGATACAATAAAGATAACCCAAGCATCGTGATTCCGTGCAGGAACACTTTAGCGACTAATGCATGAATTGCACGCATTGGCTCATCGAACACATTCATATCCTTCCCGATTCCAATTCCACACGGGTCTTAAGTTCAGAATAGGTATATAAATTTATTGTATTGCATTTAGAGATATCCTACTAATATTATAAATGCGAAAGTTTGGATGTTTGTTACTCAATCACGCTTCAACCACTGAACGGATCGTGATGAAACTTGGCACACATATAGGTTAGGTTCTAGAATAGGACATAGGATAGTTTCTATCCCGAAAAAAACATCTCATTCCTACGGGAAATACATAATAATTTGTAATGTTAGGTTGCCCACGCGGACGAGTCGCGGGCAGCAGCTAGTTTAATATAAATGAACTTTAAAAATAATAGATCCACTTTAAAAAACTTCGCTTTAAAACTAATAGTTGGACTTTAATTTTAATGTTTCTTACTTTATTGATATGTGATATTCAAATGTTATATTAGCCGGCAAAAAAGGTGCGAAAAGCGATCGAAGGTGGCAGCATGTAAATATACTGTTAGCTTGCATTTTGACTCTTGGATCCACCGAAGCGAGCGACAGGATTCAGATTCTAGTCAACAAACTAAATCTAACTTAAAAAATTTCAGGATAATCATATCTGTAATCGATGAATAAAATTATTAATATTTATTTACACATTCATCACCCAAGGGCCACGGACCACGTGTTGGGTAGCTGGTATGATTCCTTCAGACGTAGTGCAAATTTGACCTTACGATTACACAAACCGATTATCACACTAAAGATCTTATCTTGCGAGTACATGACACGAGCGAGGATCAAACTCTCGAACCACTGGGCCACGTAAAGCTCACTGCATAGCCGACGCTCTCACTAACGAATATATCACTGATTAGTGCTAGTAAATTATAAGACTCTGCATTAGTAGGGAAAGGTTAATTGGATTAGTTTGACAGATGTAAAAGCTTTGTCGGTATTTACAGCTTTCCTTTTAACGTGCCGCGGAGCCAGGTCAAAGTGAAGACTAAAACATAAATATTCGTAGTGGAAGTTAATAGTTCCGGAATCTAAAACCTAGCTACAATCAATCAGCAATGGAATAAGGGAACGTACCCATACTACGTGACCCATTTTTTTAAATTTTTGACCTCTCTCCCTCGGTGACCACCTGTGGTATAATCAAAATCAAAATATTTATTTTCAAAATTGGAACACATAATTCTCTTTTTGACGTCAAATTCTGCCTAAATCTACTCCACTTCCACCTGTATAACCGAGGGGAAGAAGTGGCAACAAACCCAACGGCACAGGGCCCTACCTTTGATTTATCTTATTCATTACAATCATTAAGTCTACCTGTGCTGAGCCATCAAGCACTCCATGGACTTTTATCATTTAAGTAGTCATCTAACTTATAGTAGGCTTTCTTGCACAGATTAACTTTTATAGAAGATTTGAATTTTTGTTCAGACAAGTTAATAATTTCATTCGGAACCTTATTGTAGTAACGCACGCACAGCCCCACAAAAGAATTATTGATCTTAGACAATCTAGAATGATGTATTTGGATTTTATTATTATTTCTAAGATTTAAATTATGCCTCTCATTATTTAAGCTGAGTAAAGAAAGGTTCTGTCTAACGAACATAATGTTAACGAATATGTATTGACATGGCACCGTCATTATATTTATTTCCTTAAATAATTTTCTTAGAGAATCACGATATATGCCAAGATCCCCTCCCCCTCTAGTCCCCCTCTTTCAATCAGCTGACGTCCGTATTGCCACCTATGACTTTAAAAAGCGCTAAAAATTGCGCGCCATATTTGAATATAGCTCGAAAAAGTGCGAGATTTCCCTAGAGGATATTGATTTAGGGTTAGGTCCTGGAATAGGACATAGGATAGTTTTTATCCCAAAAAACATCCCATTCCTACGGGAAATACATAATAATTTGTGATGTTAAGTTGTCCACGCGGTCAAAGTCGCGGGCAACAGCTAGTAGGAAATAAAAATGTACTACGAGAATAAAAGTAACCGCTATTATGTAGGTTTAAAGAGCCGTGGTAGCCGGTTGGTTGTGCACTCGCCTCACGTTCATGAGGTCGTGGGTTCAAACCCCGCTCGTACCAATGAGTTTTACGAAACTTAAGTACGGTTTATTTGTAATACCACAGGCTTTTCGGTGAAGGAAAACAACGTAAGGAAACCTGCATATGCCGAAGAAGAAATTCTGAGGCGTATGTGAAGTCCACCAAATCGGCTTGGGGCACCGTTGGTGGTCAGGGGTTGGGCACAAAAGATCCTGAAGGGTCGAAGTGTCGCCAGGTCTTCCTGGCCCCCTAAGAAGATAAGATAAGATGTAGGTTTAGAAGCTTACATGGCCGAAGCGTGTAACTCACAGTTTATTTAGGCGTATTTCACACAAATCACGCCATATTACGACACTGGATCACGATCGCACGAGTGTACGACGCGACGCGCGGCGGCGGTGACAATGCGCAATTAGGATTAAGTCTAGATCTACTATGAAGGATTTTACGTTAAGGACATGTCGTGCTTTACTTGCAGTTTGCTGAGAAATTGTGAAGAGAAGACATCCTGAATACACACAGCATCATAACAATGTGACGTATCTTTAAGTTTTTCGCTAAGTCTACTAAGTGGGCTCAGAGTGAATTGGTAAACTTCACAAATCAATACCACGACAAAATGTTGGCTAATTTCTGAAGGGAACGTCATGCAAGTGTCGCGTCAGATCATTTTTTATTAGCTGCGCCAGCCTGAAGATTCAAAGGGGTAACGCAGCGAGCATCCTTGACCGTCATAAACTCTGCAACTTGAGGACATCTTCTATCTGTAAGGAGGCCCTTCCCATTTCATTTTTTCGTAAATATTAGAACCTTTTGTGAATTTTCTATAATCTCTGTTTTCCATTTTACCATCATATACAAAGGGTATATGATACCTTGTAGAGAGTTTTGAAGAGAATGAAGGCTGACCCCACTAAATATTAATTTGGGAAGCTATTATAAAAAAATACGTGTCCCTTATTTTTTTCTATAACATATCCTGAAAAGAATCAATACGGAGACCCGGGTACTTCCTTGTTAGTTATAATTATAAACAACAATAGTACTTCGTATACGGTAGCTGATATATACCGTCAAATGTGATCTGGATCTTAACCTATTGCAGTAAGTCACCGAGGTGCGAGCGGATGGCAGCTGCACGAACTCTTGCGCAAGTCGTTTGACGCTACCATCGATCGCGGATCCGTAATGGGGGCCGATGGTGTTTGTAGATCACGTTTTGGTGGCAGAATGTGGAAACAATACAAAGCGTGTATAGTATTTAATTGACAGACGTTTATTGATTGAGTATAGTAATAAATGGAAACCTATAAATAAATATAATATATTGTCAATACGTCTGCCCAACGTGGTACAATTTCGTATTTAATTTATGACTTAGGCAGATAACTGTTAACGAATACCATCTAGTTTCCTTAAACTACAATTTAATAAGTACAAGCTGGGTTTTGTAACATTAATCATTTTAAGGCTAGTTAACAGAAATTATTAACTGACAGACAATTAATTTAGTCGATGCAATTGGCCACGACACCTTCTGCCTCCCGGTACGAATAAATCACGTGGTAGCCGATAGCTTGGCTACTGTAGCTTATATTCAGTGTCAAAAATATAACAAAACGGCTAATGCAATTTATCGCTTGACTGCTTGATAAACACACTTTATAAAATAAATTAGATTAATTTGAACTTAAGCACTTTATTAGATATTTTATACAAAATTAAATTAAAAACACATATATACTTAATCGATATTAATTATTCTTGCTTATAGTTTGTTGTCACCTTCTTCCTAGTAGTACACTTAAATACTCAAATTAAAATCACCTGTTTAATAGTAATTAGGAATCAAATCATCACACTTTCTATTTTCTGTTAAGAGAGAAATCTCCTGGTATTTTTAGACTTTAGGAGATTTCAGCCATGTTCGTAACTATTTGTAAGAAATAACAGAAAAAAAACGTTATTTATTTAAAATTAGAAGCCAATTTTGACATATTTAAATATATCTGTAGTTTTAGTAGTGATCCGTTATAGAGGAACTATATGGCAGAAGAAAGTCATAGCTCAGATATATCCGTGAGTGAACGAGTAACAGCGAGGGTCAAAGAGCTGTATGAAGCTTGACGCTTGACTAGAGACTGGGCAAAGTATAATGCAAGGAGAGAAAAACAGGAAGGCAAGGCTGACTCACCATTTAAAATGATTTATGGAGTACAAATTGAATGTTAGTAAAAAAATATATATAACGATTTTGTTGTCTCTTCAAGGTACTACTCCAATCGCACTCAACTCATTTTGTATTTTACTAATAATACTTTACCATCAATCAGTAGTGCTTGTATGGAATGTGTATCGTAGATCTGCCAAAGTGGCGTATAGCTCGCTCTTCTCCGTTGCACAATTTCGCGATACAAATATTATGGAAATTTTAAACTATCCTCGTTTCCCACGTCTCGGCGTTACCACATTGACAATAATGTATGCGGTGCCATGCTCGTCGCGCTCTGCATTATAGTTCTGTTCAGGGACGTAGCCAGGGACATTGTGGGGGACTAAATCAGGCATTTCGATACAATGGGGCTACAGCTGCATGGCAATAGTGTGAGAGATCTTGCGCAGACAACTTCACAATAAGAAATAGTCTTATCCAACGTAATTAACAAAAGTGACAAAAATCCAAAGTAAATATCATATGGCATTTGTTTACAGTCCGGGAGAATGAGTACGGTTTCTTATTTTTGCACTGTTATGTCTTTAAGTCTACGGGTGCTAAAGATAACACCTACAAACGTGGTGCAACATCGGCCCCGCCATTACACACACTATGTCAGATGTTTTCTTCGCTGTTGGAGAGCAGATGTCTTAATGGATATCATGAGCATATCTCTGGCATTTAAAAGGAACGTTAAAAGCACGATGACAAAGAGCATAATTTACCTAATCAAGGGCGAATCCAAGATTTCATGCTGGGTTGCAATTCATAATTTATACAGGAATTAGACAGCCGGACGTTTCAAGTTTCAATGCTATGTCGCGTGTTTTTATGCTGGAGCCGTCCTTGATATCAATGTGCACTCATTAGAACAAACGGAAAGAACATAGAATATATCAATGATTACATATATCTCGGTAAATAAGTATCATTCAGCAAACTAAACAATGAGGAAGAAATAGAAAGAAGAGCCAATATCACTTGGAAAAAATCTGGTTCTTAAAGAAATCTTTAAAGTACACGAACTAAATTTTGAAGGAGGCATGAGTCTCCCTGACTACACCCCTGGTTCAGTTGTGCAAGGCTCATGGATGTATCATGGGCTACAATTATGGTAAGATTCGCGTCACGCCGCGCCTGCGCCTTGTTGTTATTGTGCCGATGTTTTGGACACTCATGTTTGTTTTGTTACTCAATCCCTTTTATTAATATTTTTTTTCTTTATCAGTCTTATAAGATACTTGGGTACCTATATAACGACTATATAACCATACATTCGACATATACAATGGCTCGTCGGCCCCGGAGCCTAGTCGGTAGTACACCTGCCTGCGAAGCTCGGGGTCGCGGGTTCTAATCCCGCCCAGAGCAAACATTCGTGTGATGAACACTTGCGTTTGGCTTGTGACTGGATGTTAATTATATATTATATTATGTATTTAAGTATGTATATCAGCTGTCTGATAGCCATATTACAGGCTTTGCCTAGTTTGGGATCAGGTGGCCGTGTGTAAAATGTCCCCAAGTATTTACAGACCTATTACAATGGACAAATAGGTACTTAATATGCAGATAGTTTTGTTAATACTTTGTTAGTACAAAGATTAGATTTAAGAGTAATACTATTTTTAAAAGGGGATCTGTAATATGTTGGGTTTGTAGAATAATACACAGAACGCCAGTACATATAACAAAAACGTTACCGCTAAATTAGGTATAATTATATTAAGACGTTTCAACGTTTTTAATTTTCCATTATATTTTCGATTAAAATGTCTTATTCTTAAATGTATGCTCAAAGCTCAATTACATAAAACGTTTGACATTACAAAGTGGTGGTTGTCCTGTCGCCCGTCCTCAGCCACGTCTACGGAGACGTACCGCGGACGTCCACGTCAGTGACGTCACGTCATGTCCCGTCGCTAAACGGGGGAAATTACCGTGTCAGCCCCGTCGACTTACAAAGAAAATGTTTACATTGAAGCGGGTAAACGTTGTTATTTATAATATACAGTTCTATTAGCATATTGCTGTAGGTATACACTTGTGTAAGTTAAAATTTAAAAAAAAAAAGTATGTACGGTTGCAAGTATTTATTGTTGAGCCACTAGCGACTATTTTTTATTTATTTTTAATAAAATTCGGTCGTGTTTGCAACTGATTTATCGGCTCCACATATGAAATTATTTGTCTATAACCGACTGTTCCCAAGTCCGTACGTCCTTATCGCATAGTATTCAGCCCGTTGAGGTTTACGGTTGGACGTGGACTTTCACTAATTCACGACACCATATCTATTCCCCTGCTATCCTCACCCGCTTCCAGTACCTTATTCAGCTCGTCCATTCCGTGACAGATGTGGATTATGGACGCTTACCAATTCTTTGTCTATGTCAGTCATATCGGATCGTGTTATTCAACGAAACACCTAAAATAGCCCTATACATAGCTCATCATCATCATATTAGACGTCCACTGTTGGACATATGCCTTCCCCAATGAACGCCACCACACCCGATCCTCCGCCCTCCTCATCCAGCCGCTTCTGGCCACCTTATTTAGGTCGTCGGTCTATCTGGCGGAGGATTTTGTAGTCTATACATAGCTCGCCAAGTGAATACGTCTTCAGTGTATTAATATTGCTAAACAATATGTACTTGCCGTACCTCAGCCTTTAGGTCCCATAAAATTACAGGCAGGCACTAAGTGCCTAGTATTTATCACCAGCACATAACAGTTAATATCCATTACAATCCCTCTTTACTGCCTTTCAATAATGTTTAATAACCGATTAGACGGTAATCCTTAAGGTAAACCAACCAGCTACTGAATTAGACGGTAAATAAAATCATAAAAGCGTAGGCGGATGGACTAGCCGCCCACGTGAATGTAGTACTTTATCCTTCTGTTTTCATAGTGGAAACTGCATTAAAATATACTTGGCAATTCTAGTTTTTATACAAGAGTTTCAAATCATATAAAGATATTTTTTATAAATTTATAATAAAAGAAATAAAAATAAACTTGTTTTACCAGGGTTAAGACTAAGTAAGGTCAGTAAATCGTTCACGGGGCAATGTATACGCTTCTACAACAAACTACCAGAGGAAATCTTACATATGACGGACAGAAAGTTTAAGATTCACGTTAAAAAACAACTTTGCAAGAAAGCCTATTATAAAATAAACGATTATTTGAATGACAAAGATGTCTGGTACTAATGTTAATTCAGCTTCGCAAAATCTTTATTAATTGTATGCAAACTTGATTTTTAAAAGATGTGTTGCGTGAACTTTGTTGCGCCGTTTCTACTTCACAGCGTGAACACCTAGGAAGCGGTAGTCGATAAAAAAATGACGTGTATATATGTACCAAGTGTACTCATATGCAATAACTGATTTTGACTTTGATATTTTCAGGCCAATTTTCACTTTAACATCCAAAAATGTAAAAACGATTTAGGTATATAATTATGATTACGATCATTTTAAATCATATAAAATGAAAAGTTGCACCTGATTAGGGTTGCCATCCGTCCTGGTTTCCCCGGTTTTTGTCCTAGTTTACGGGACGTCCGAGGAGCGTCCGGGCGGGGTTTTATTTGTAGTCCGGATTTTAAAGTTTTCAAGTCACCAGTCGCTAGTTTCTTAAAAGGTAAAGATTTTTTTTTTTACTTTTATTAATAATTTTTGTTTTATTTAAAGAAGAAATAAAAATTGTAAGATTACTAATAGTTCCTTAAGAGTTTAAGAAGATTCTGTTTTATTTCTTCACAATATATATTTAGTCTAAATTTGTATGAAAATAAATAAAAAGTTGATTTATAACAATTAAAACATTTTTTTTATTATTTTACTGAGTAAGTTAAAATAACTCTGTTGACATGTCCAGGTTGTAAGCTCCAAAATCCGGGGTTTTCATGCCTCTTGTTCTGGTTGGCAGATGTTAGAGACACGACTTCAGGACCCTACATTTGGTAAACCAATTAAGTCAGTAAGTATAATTACTAATACCATGTCTACTATACAAGTGGTGTACAAGAAGCTCCCGGGAACATAACGGAGGCGTCCACTGACGCCATTTTCAAAAGTAAATTAAAATCGTGGCTAGTCAAGCAGGCGTTCTTCACTTATATGTAAAATTAATAAGTACCTAGTTATTATGTAGTATATTATGCACTTTTTGCCCCTCTCGCTCTTAGTGCCTTGTCTCACACCCTGTAAGGTTGACTGGAAGAGATCTCTTTTAGAGATAAGCTCGCCTTTGTACACAAAATTTGTAACTGTATTTACTTTTAAAATGTGTGCAATAAAGAATATATAATAATTAATTGAAAGTTGAAAACTGCGACATTAGACAGTTGTTTTATAATATTATTTATATATTATTATTTTTGATTATTGTAGAATTTCATTTTGTATTATGCTTACAATTAAGTAAGAACCTTATTAAACTTATATATCATGTTGTTAAAATTTGTAAATTGTATTCCGTAGTTTTTTTTCCTTTTTCTTGATTTGTTGGTTTTTTTGGCAGTAAATAAATGTTTTCCTTCCTTTCTTATTATGTTTTTAAATGACTTGTAATGAATATTATCAATAAACGATGTCTATATACAGAGTAGTTAACCTATACTTAAGAGTTCTGCAAGTCTAAATTTACGTAATACCTAATCTTTGATCTAATCGAATATAGCCCCGGGCAGTAATACAGTCCAGCAATGAATAGGCTTCATTTTACTAGCAAATTGCATTCAACATTTATTTTATTTGCTACCGTTGAACAAAATTAAAAAGAATGTTGTAATGGCGGACTGGATTAATTTGTCAAGACAAAAACATATCTATCAAAACACAGCACTCTCATTTGTTTAATCTTGTCCCTTTCACTGTAGCAGCAATTAAAATTAATCATAAAAGACAACGTGTATCACGGTAAGACAAAATATGGCGTCGCTGTATCAATTCATGACTAAAAACAGAAGTCGGTGAAGTGAAGTTGCAAATCGTGTATAGGGGGTTCCGTATATATATATAATATTATTTAAGTACTGCATTATTCAGTTTTTACTAAGATATTAGTATTCTACAAATATTAAAGGAAAGGAAATCTTGAATAAAATTTCATATTCTTGGTAGAAAGACAGTAGTATCTTTCATACTACATATATGAGACTGTCTTCTACCAAGGGTACATTGTAACAAAATACAATCCATGAAATTAGTGAAACAAAATCGCAAATACGTGATTATATTTGTATGGGATGGAACGGATTCTTTCGTGTAACTTTGAGCTTATTATACCACGCGCCATCCGTCTATTCTCTAAAGGATTTCATTGTTAATGGGACCCTATAAACGCGCGCATTCACAAACGCCGACTTCACAATCGGTATTAGCTCACCATTTAATGTAGACACCTATCTTAGTGGTGTTCAAATTCGGTACTATCGACAACAGGTGTCCAATTTAAATGGCGGCGTATGTGAGGTGTGGAAACAGTGAGTGATTACGTGTAATCATGATTACTGAGCACTGATGATGGAGTGGTGTGAGTTTCGTCGGCCTGTAGTGACGGCTGATGTCTATATTGTTACACAGCATATCATTAAGAAATTAGAGCTGTTACTTTTGTATTGTGTTTGCAATTTGTCTTGCAAAACGTTAAGAATTATGTTTTTCTGTTGTCATAGTAACCATTGCTAATATTGCTGTAGTTGTGCTCAAAATTAACAAGAAATTTTTTTTTCAGGCATAGGTATACATGCCAGTATGGCATACACATTTTGAATTGATAATATTAAAGATAATATATAATTGTTGCAGATTTATCGCCAATGCATAGTATAAATAAAGCTCTTTTCCATTTATTTTTTATCGACCATATTTTATCGATACTAATACTTTATTATGGGCACCTATATCGACCTCTATAAACAAATTTCTTTCTAACCTTATTACGTGTTATTATTATAATCAGACTCGATCGGCTTCTGATGAAAGTCGTTAATGGGCGTTGAGAAGTACCTTATAATATTTGTAGTGGAATCCTATATCGATCGGCAGTATAATATTTATTGCTATAGGTATTTAATTGCCTTCTAAAGGTGCACCTGGTACTTGATAATTTACGATGTATCAACTGCGAACCAACTTATTAAGAGAAACAGGTAATAAAGCATTTATTGCTTTAGTTTCTGAATTATAAACAAATTTTTAATCACTTCAGACGTTATACTTATATAATAGTAATATGACTGTATATAGTACGGTAGATGTATTAATAAATCATACCAAAAGTACTAATTAATCTCTCGAGCAGCGTTCTATGGAAGTTTCTATGAATAGAATAGAATAGAATAGGTCATTTATTCATAGCTACGACACACACATACATAAGAAATAAACAGAACAGAACAGAATTAATAAATTACAATTTAAAAATAATCAAGGTACCTATGTGTCGCAGCAACAAAATGGCGCTGACTCAGCATAATGCTGCAGCACGTTACGCGAACTCCAGTACATACAAACTCCGGTACATATAAACGAAAGTCCTTATAGATTAACGAGGTGATATAGCATTATTATATAATGTGCTTCCCGACTTGGAATAGGGCCATCCCCAGTCTTACCGTGGGTCTCATCAAGGCGACTAAGGGATTGCACCAAAAAGGTAGCAACGTTCTCCTGTGTATAATAACATTATTAGTGCGATCACCAGTCCTCCTGCCAACGTGGTGATTATGGAAAATCCCCCAATGGACAGCCCGTCAAAACTGGCATTATACTGGGAAGGCTTATGTTCAGCAGTGGACGTATTTCGGCTGATAATGATGGCATTATTACACTCCTTAGAGTTTACTTGGTACTGAAATGAAAGAGTCCCAGATCTTAGTCTATTATAGTCTATTTCTCGACTAAGATCGATTTTACCAGACACCCGAATTGCATTCTAAGAGCTCATGGGTTAATGTATAATGGTTTCCGGAATATATTTAATATCAATCAAAAGTTACGGTAGCAGAAAAGCGTTTTATCGTATTCTATATTTAATAGTAATTCTTGTATTTATCTGAAAAAAAACTGCGACAAAGTAAGTAAAAAAAGAGATAATAGAGATGTGTACTCACCGATGCGTATTCAGCACAAATGTCGATAGAATTCACGAAGTCACAGACATCGTCAACCGACCACGCGGATAGCCGAGCTCGTGCCTCTGCGCACAGGCATTCACCACTTCGGTCTGCAGGGAAAAAATACAAATCACATTTCACAGCCGCTTAATTATAAGTAGCATACGGTGGTATACGAAACGAAGTGATTATTGATTCATAAATGACTTTTGAAATGGCCGCCAACAAATTTTAAATTTTAATTAGTGTTTATGTTTTATGCATTAATTGAATAGTGCAGGAACTTTTTCACATGTGGTATACCTACGTATATATATATACGTCGCTGTGTTTCTGTACCTACTGGATGTATCATCAATACCGGCCAGTATAGGTAAGACTATTAGAGATAATTTGTTATAGAAATAAGAATAAATGAAAAAAAAAATTAAAAAGAAAAGAATAAGGAAAAAGAAATAAAATGCAGTCTTTTTTTTTATTCTAGATACAAGGTTCCATAGCTACATTTATTCCCTATAAATTTTCGTGTTAAATTTTTTTTTAAATGTCCAAGTTCAATTCCAGCCTCGCATTGAATTATTCAAAACATCTATGAATGTAGTATTCATATCTCTAAAATCGACGACATAGTTACTCAGAACAAATTATTTTATCTCTTATAGTTTCTGATTTTCCCATACTCTATAATCTATTGGTTGAAGTTCTCACCGTCATTCGAGACTCCATCTCGTTCGTCGCTGTCGCTTCTAGTGCTAGGGCTGGCGGACAGTCGCGCGCGCTTGGCGGCGCTCTCGCCGGCCGCTGACAGGTCGAGCGGCGAGTGCTCCGTGGCGGTACCAGCGCCCACGCGCTTGCGGCGCGCCCGGCCGCCGCGGCCTACCCGAGATATTGCTAGGAGAGTCTGTGGAACAAATCCTTGTTTACATATTTTATAGACAATGAAATGCTTATAACTATAGGTAAACTTTAGCTCATGGATCAAAATGTAGTAGAGATGAATGCAAACCAAATTACCAAATTATAAGTGTATTCTAAGTAGTCTGTAATCATTTATTAATAAACTAGCTATTGCCCGCGATTTGGTCCGCGTGGACAACGTAACATCACACATTATTATGTATTTCCCGTAGGAATAAGAGGTTTTTTCGGGATAAAACTATCCTATTCCAGGACCTAACCTATATGTGTGCCAAGTTTCGTCCCGATCGATCCAGTGCTTGAAGCGTGATTGAGTAACAAATATCCAAACATCCAAATATCCAAACTTTCGCATTTATAATATTATTAGGATACAATAGCAAAAAATTAGGAATGCAATAAAATAGATAATTGCAGTATTCCATCTCTATGAAATTTTTATTCATGAGCCAAAAGGTAACGCCCTATGTTCAATGAACGTAACTAAGCTTATTTATAACTTAGTCTAATAGAGTATGTCATACTTATTTACATGACTTAGTCAAGAAATCTTAAAAAATACTACCAATTAAACCAATTTAGCTGTTTCGCGCATTTTCGTTGTTGTTGCAACGACTTAAAGATTTAAATTGCAACAGGCAGACTTTCAAATGCCCTTTGCAGAACGGAAAAAATATAATATATCCGTAACAGACACGATCGTGTCCATTACAATAGAAACCCGTTCAGTAATACCAAACAATGACCCGAGGAGGCACGCGTGGTATTTAAAATCTCAATTACTCAGGAGCCCATCAACCGGCATAGAGTACCAATGTTAAGCAAACATGAAAGGCGAGCCAGTGGGCTATTATCTGATCGAGAGCGCTCTCGGATCGTACCTAAGTGCCGAGCATTCATCATAATAACGTTCGTAACCGTCACGCTCGCCGCCCGCGGGTCAAATTGCAATCTATCTTTTTTAATTGCCACGCGCACTAAAAAAGGCGAATGCAGGCTAATTCTGAATCACATTCAGACGGAGGCGCGCGCGCGTGAAATGAACATGGCGTTATAGTTTCATAGAGGCGCGTGCGGCAATCCGACGGTCGCCAGTGTTCGTCATCTCAGCAGAGCCACGATTAGATTTGAAAATCTACGAATGCACGAAAATTTGCGGAATATGTATGGGGTCTTAGTATTTGTAGTTATAGCGCCACGTGCGACTATCAATAATCTTGGATTTAAAATTGTATAATGCAAAGAAAATTTGTCAACAATGTATTTTTATAGCTGTGTTCCCGGCTAAGAAATAGTTAAACTATTGATAACATAAGTAAATTTTTCAAATTTAAATTATTACTTTAAATGTATTATTCTTCTATTCCTGAAATAATACCCATTATGAATAACTTCTTTAACAATATTTATTAGAATGTTTATTTTATATAATATCATAAATTTATTAATTAAATTATTAATAAAATAAAATGGCTGCAGCCATCCAAAATCCTGTGGGTGTCAATCAAGGCGACTAAGGGATTCCACCAGGGACGGGCAGCAGCGCTCTCCGGTTTATATTCGGATCTTTACTGCGATCACCATTCCGCTTGCCTGTGTTGATTATGGCATATAGGCCATTTGTACACTTTCCAAAAATCTGTACATATTTTATTGTTATCCTTAATTTGTGTGCAATAAAGAGTTTATCTATCTATCTATCCCTCAATAGAGAGCCCATCAAAAGAGGCGTTCTATTGGGAAGCTTATGTTCAGCAGTGGACGTATTTCGGCTGATGATGTGTTTTAAAGTCAGAATTTATAATTTGTAGAGACTATAGCAGATATAGTAATGCCACGAATTGGTACGAAGTATCAGCAGCTCGAAATATCCATTGTCCAAGATTACCCGTCCCTATTCCGGACCGTTCTAGAAAAGCCTTTCTAGAATGTCGCGCTTCGATCACCCGCACTCTGCTTTAGAAGTGCAAGCTAGGAGCGGGCACCGGTCACCGCGCAGGCGCAGCCACTGCCGTAAATCTTACGATTCATTTCCGCATCGCTTCCGTTTCTATTTCTCTATATAGGGGAAAATAAATTTTAACGACTGTTTCACGGATTCAATTCATCTTAAAGAGAAACGTAATCAATTGGCTCTGCATTGCAACTGTATTTATATTAAACTGACGTATTAAGAATTATTACTCAAATTCCATTACACATTTAGAGGATTCCGTATTAGAGGAATGCGAACATGAACTCCCACAAAGGCGATTCGATAAACAGCACTCACACACGCACTCACACATATTGTACCCACTTGTTAATATTGCGACTCGTCCGTTGTAGCACTAATAATGCAATGTACAGATATAACTTAGCCACATATGACCATTTTATTTGTAAGTCGTCGTGGTGCACAGACAAAACAAATCTGGTTTTTGTGACACCGAGAAGATGTAAGTTCTGTGTTTTAAAAAAACATCAACTGGCATACGAAAACAAAGGTATAAGCGCCTCGAAAACAAAATAGACAATAGATGGTGTACTGAAGTGGACCGCAAAGTTTACTTGGTGATACAAAACTATTTTAGCTGCTAGCACACCCCCGGCACTCTGTACAAGCTAAGAGATTAAACGCATACTACAGGTTTGTGTGTGTATGTGTGTGTATGTGTGTGTATGTGTGTGTGTGTGCTAGAACCCCGCCGGCACTCTGTACTAGCGAACAGATTTAATCACCTACTATAGGTTTGTGTGAGTGTGTGTGTGTGTGTGTTTGTGTGTGTGTGTGTGTAAGTTGTGTGTGCGTAAACTTTGTAGGGCTGCTGCTCCAAGAGCGCGCGAGCACAGTCGATCAAGAGAGGGACATCGATATACGTCAACAACATCAGTGCCTCGCTTTCTAACTTATAGCGTTGATTGCTTGCGTACTGCCAGACGTGCTCTATTCTGCGGGTTCAGTAATATTGAGTATTCTCTGCTTAGTGTCCCTTTCGTGTAAATAATTTCCGCGACGCAAACAGAGTTTGTCATCGTTGGAACAGAACATAGTTTTGAAATTAGATTTGAAATCGACAAAGATTTCCTAGAAAGTTGCAGTCAAATAACCGTAACGTTTGCGCTGCAATTTCCGTGTGCGCAGTGCATTCGTTTGCAAAAAGTCGTCTGATAAAAGTGGAGTGTTGTCTCGATTTCACATCCCATCACTAGTCGCGGGGCGCTCGGCCGACAGCGCGCTGCGCACGCGGCGCGTGCCGCTACCAATTAGTGCAGCTCCAGTTCCTTCTACAGTGGAGAGCCGAGACGGTTCGCTGGCGAACGTCGAGAAATAGGCGGGGCAACAATATAACCCTGCCGATTGCGCGCGCACGCCAGCCTCAAGACCACCTCGCAGCTAACACCCTCTCCGCCTTAACAGCACAATAGCAAAGGAAGTGTAAAGGTCGTGCGCCTTATCAGATTTAATTGCGTTCATCATTGCTGGAAAGGAAGCGGTGCTCATTGCGCATTATGATTTTAAAGAGCACCAAATTAACATAAATGAACGGCGTAGATGCCTCGCGCGATAATAGTGCTTTAATAATGAATTTTACGATTCTTTGAGTCACTTTATTCACAGCCGTGAACTATGAAACGGTGTAAAGATGTAATTAAAACAGGAAGGTCAGTGAGCACGCGTATAAAAATAATTAATATGAATTTTAAACATGCTCTTTTGAAACAAAACTCAGCTGACCGTAAATTATTTCATAGGGGCGTGAGTGGCATTGGCCTAAGTACCTAACGTAAGTACATCATGACGCAATGCATAAGGAATATACTTATATAGCCTTTTTTACGGTCGAAAGTGACAAACGGACAGACAACTCGCCTGATGTTAAGCCGTATCACCTAGCATTTGGACGACTGACTACGTTTCACTCAGCTCTATTTAATTTAACATTAAACTTGACATAATGCTCACACCTTGGTCCCAGAGCGGTAGGCAGAGATGATGTATCGCCACTTTGAGCAATCCAATATGGCAAGGCGACATACCTTCGCCCACTTTAAACTCCGTGATACCCGTGATGTGTTGCGAACAACATCGCCGCCTAAAAGCGATTTAACATTAAAACCTTTATGAAAAACCCCTCTTAAGTAAATATCATAATTTGCTCCATCAAAATCTGTTTAACGATTAATCAATTAAATTGTACATGACAATGTAAATAAATGTAATAAATAATATCATAATTTGTTTATACACAAAATCATCAATTAATCGTTTAGGAACTCTTTAACTGACTATGAAATAATTAATTTCTTTAAATTATTTTTAAATATACGGTGGAAGATACATTTTTCAGAACTATAAATGACTATTTGACTAAATGTTCGATCTTAGTACATATACTGACCCTTCTGATTTTCTAATTCTGTGGCAGGTTGGTTTTAGTTTGGGCCCACTTCTGGCAACCTATGTGCGGCTCCTACTTACTCAGACCCTCCACTTCCCATGGCCTTTCGATATCTAGGTCACAAGGGCGTAATCACATTGCAGGTGCCCGGTACTTGCTCAGATGCTCTTTCCTGGACACCCTGCGTGATCCCATAGATGACAAATAAAATAATTCTGTCCTTTGTCCTCTGTACGGCAATTCTCCCCATTCAGGGGTGCGACATCACGCTACCGGCTCCGTCGTCGGTCTGTCCAGCCAGTATCAGTCTAGGCATGTAAGGTCAGTATGCTACTCCTACTTATGAGAATTAGTCCTAGTGGGTGTGTACGAACACTTCCACCTGAAATACGAGTTACACAAACGGATCCTGATCTAGAATCCTCTCTACGCCAATACAAACGATTTCCGTTCCATTTGTTAATATTGAAAGTATAGTTTTCTCATAAATCATAATAAAACTAGTATTTCCAACAATTTATTTTGATCGCCGACATCCTGTCTCAGACTGCGCATGCGATCCACATTTGTTTAGAAGAAAATTATTATAAAACAGGATCATTTAGGCAATTACTAACAATTTGAGAAACTAGGAATTTGTTTAAAATTGTATTTATTTTTCGAGATGTTGTTGTTTGTACTTTTTTTTCTTTTGATTTATGGACAAAAGTCTTAAGTGTCCTAGTAGAGTTTCCTTCTTGACAAAAAGCTTTCGATAAATTATAGGTATGATTGACGACAAGAAGTAATTTTTCCAACATGCAGTTCTGAACAGTAATGCGAAGAATGAAGTTGCAGTATAGGCAGAAATAGTCAGTTTGTCGGTTGAATTTTGTAACACGCCTGGCAAGACATGCGTTAATTCTGCTGAGCATTGTACGGCTGACGACCCATTCTATCCGGGAAAAAAGTTGATTTTTAATATACCCCATAGCTACATATACGTTTGACAATATTAGTCAGAGAGATTGGTTTATGCGGTGTTACTAAACCATAGCTATACCAACAAATGATATGGAAAAAGTTTGAGGAGAAAAAAAACAAAATAAAAACAAATGAACTGAGCGAATTATTTCGCTTTGCCTATTGACACAGCCTCGTCATCGTGAGGATTGAGACAGTAACTATATTTACGAAACAAGACAGTATTAATTACTGTTACTGTGATTTTAATATTTATAGTTTTTATATTGTTTTGTAGTTTATCCTTAATTTATCCGATTTTTCTTTGCATTTCTTTCCAGGTTCCATATTTTGGGAAACAACCCGTTCGTCTATTTCAGAGAGAAATTTATTATATTAGTTATTATTATAGTTACAGTATTCCAGTTTAGTTCAGAGAACGAACTTGTATCCAAATATGAATGAAGATTTTCACTTTGAATATGGCTGCAAAAATTACCTTTGTAGAGCTCATGTCCAGCATAACAGGAAACGCAGGCAGTCGCGGCGGGCCGCCCTGCTGTTTGGCCAGCCGCGTGAACAGCCCGCCGAGCGGCGCGTCGCTCGCGTCCACCTGCGCCTGCGCCGGGGAGGTCGCCGCGCGCACTTCCACGCCGTATCCATTCATACGATGGAAATAGCTAGACCAAAGAAAAGGAAAATATATTAAATACTTAAAAACGCATTATACCAGTCCTTTCGATTATCCTAAGGTTGACTGGGAGAGATTTCTAAGTGAGATAAGTCCGCCTTTGTACATAATTTAATACCTTTTTTTATTTTGGTAAAATAAAGCGTTTATATACATATATAATACATTAAAACAGGCTTTTAAGAATTCTTTTAAACACTAAATATCCCGTATTATTCCGAAAGCAATATTCACCAAGGATGTCCACTTTTGGCAATTTGAAAATAGTTTTTTACTGCAATGTAAAATATTATGATGAAAATTAGTTACAATCTATTTATTTATTTTATTTGTTAGGGAGAGTTTACAATTACATATACCTATTCATGTAACCAAATTTAGGTAACAACCAAAAGGCAATTAACTAATCTTAATTAATCTTTAAAAGTGGACATAGTGGACACTAAGATTACTTACAAATACAAATATATGAAACATACGAAGTGCTTCTACCATGCAAGGGTACGAAATTTCGCTTCTTTTTAGGGATGCGTCAAAATGGATACCACTTTCGTTTTTTTCATCAGGTTCTTATTGATATAGAGGGAAAATAGACCGGATATAGAGGGAAAATAATGAAAATATTAGGAAAAAAACATTTTCCGAGATTTAAGAAAATTAAGAAAAAAATAATTGACGGTATCTTCTCATTACTACGACGCACACTTTGGTGACTTTTTACAATATACGGAGGCTTATTTCCTACTTTCTTCTTATCAGAGAACATCTGGTCCATCTGCCTATCTGGTTTTTGATTGCATCTAGAAAACCCAAAGTACGAATTTGTATTCACGAATCCGCGGGTGGCCACTTATTCGAGGATACATTTCACATTAGAAATCACCTAAGCTTAGTGATTGGCTCAAAATAGATATGACACCTAACCATTAGTGCCAAGAAATATTTTGCCGTTAATAAAGTTTAACTAATTGGTGTATAAAAATTACGTTTGTCGGGTCAACAATTTTGATACAAACTGTTATTTGATTGGAATAAATGAGTAATTAAGTAAATTAACATTATTTTAATCCAATAAAATACGAAATTTATAACCAATACCTTACACGTATCAAGTTTGTAACCCAAGGCGCCTACATGACTGTTAAAGTATAATAATTAAAAATGACAAGAGGTCACCGACCGACTTTGGGAGACGAGCAATTCATTAATATAACATAAGTTCACGCGGAGAGCATCGGTTCCCACGAATCATGTAAATTTGTCGACTAAACGTAAGTTATCGAATCGATTAATATGCTAATTGGTTTGGGCATCACTAGTCGGTCGCTGAACCGCAGTCCGCGGGTCGCGTAGTGTTGTGACACGGTCCGTGTGAAAATCGAGAAGTGAGATTTGAAAATCGGAAATAATAATGTGTAATAAATATTAGATATTTCCGTTTGCACTGATTCATTAGAATTTTTATGGGCAATCTATCTTTTTGAAACGGACGCTCTCGAAGTTGTTCCTAATCGCTTACAAAGCTCAGTTTGATTCCAATTAGTTAGTGAAACGCTAACGGAAGAACAGTGGGCTGTTATCATCATAAATCTTGAGCTGTGTCAGCTGCGGCATTGATCTATCGACTCACAATACTATGCAGGTTGCAGCCGATTCTTGTAATCAACTCTGGTAAAGTAACATAACTTGAGCCCGGATTTGCATGAACGCTGGTACAAATCAGCGATCAAGTTATGTGACGCTAACTTTACATCAATTTAGTATTGGATATTTGTGTAAATTGAAGTATTTGTAATTTTAAGTTTCTATAATAAATTGCATAATCTAACTTACTCATTTGTGCAGATACGTAAAAGGAGCTCAAACACATGAAAGGAGCAAAATTCAGCAGTAACAATGTGAGGATTACGTAATTTTTTTTAAAGTTTTTGTTTAATATTTCGAAAAAAACTATTTTTATATTTATAGCGATAAGGTTGCCATTATACACTAGATTCCTTCTTCTATGTTCAATTTTTTTATATGCACCAGGCACAATAAAGAATTTTTGGACTTTTTTTGCATTGATTTATATAATTTTTTTTATAATCTTCCAAATTATAGCTCAGATAGACTATAACGTTATAATAACCCTAAAAATTACAGTGGTTCTATATATTCTTAGATTACAGTGGTTTATAATAGTGATCGCCGCTAGGCGGACCGACGACCTGAAGCAGGTGGCTGGAACGGCTGGATGCGGAGGGCAGAGGACCAGGTGTGGCGGCATTCATTGGGGAAGGCCTATGTCCAGTAGTAGATGTCTAAGGGCTGATATGATGATGATAATGATAATATAGTGACGCCGACAAGACATTACGAGGATTTTCTCGGTTATAATAATGTCAGTTGTTACCGGGCTCCTGGTCGAGAGCGCTGATGTCGACGACGGCCGGTGCTGATGGCTACACCGATTTGAAAACGCCATGGTTACTACTAGCTACTTACTCGTTGCTCGGATGCGCATTGTACCGCGCCGCCAGCGAGCGCATGATGTCTGAGTAGTTCCGCGGCGGGTGCGGCGCGGGCTGCGCGGGCGCGTGCGGGCTGCCGCGCTCCGGCGGCGTGCCCGGGTATGACGACGTCGACGGCGTCACGCTGCGGGACCTGCGGTAACAAAATCAGCATCAGCAACACCCACTTCGTCTTCTAAAGACTCGTCTACTAGGACTTGAGTAGAAATATTTATGATCGTTAGAAATAAGACCTTGGTCAAGTTAACAAGTTGAGTTGATGCAAGGGGACAAGAGTTAGTTCAAGGGAACAAGATCTTGGTAGAGAATACTCAGTATTACTATACATGTAAAGAAGCGACGACACGGAGACGGCGATGTTGTTCGCCACACATCACGCCAAGTGGTATCACGGAGTGAAAAGTGGACGAAGGAAAGTCGCTTTGCGATGTTGGGTCGCGCAAAGTGGTGATGCATCATCTTTGCCAACCCCTCTGGGACCAGGGCGTGAGCATTATGTATTATGTATGTTGTTAACCGTGAACGTGAACCGTCATCTTATCTTCCTTCGCCCGCTTTCGCTCCATGATACCCCTTGACGTGATGTGTTGCGAACAAAATCGCCGCCTTCGTTTTAAGGTAGGTACCACGTATATCTAGGGAAATAATTGTCCACCTCGTCAGAGCCCCGCATAGTCATAGTCGGTAAAGCTAATAGTGCCCAGAGTTCTTGTTAAAAAAAACCTTCTCCAACAAATATATCTAAACCTTTTTTAGACAATACTGGTCGAAATAAAAGCCGGGCATAGTTTATTAGTTTTGTAACGTTTTACAGTTCCCTGCTATTTCTACTCGGTCAATATGAAACCTACAACTTTTCACTGTCATGGTACTGAGATTCCAACAACCTGGACCCAAATCGATGAGTCAAACAATATTCGTATGCAAGTATAATGAACTTGTGATTCCTACACAGCATGAGAAGCTCGCCCGTATTAGAATGTCGCTTATATTGTGTCCTGGCCCTTTTTGACTGGTTGATATGTGTTGTTATGCAAAGCAGTATGGACCTGGAGGCGGTGGAGTCGTGCGGGCTGAGCCGCTCGCTCTTCACGTGAGGCTGCGGGTGCGGCTGCGGCGTGGGCGCGTGCGCGTGCGCATGCGCGTGCGCGTGCGAGTGCGCGCCCGCGGGCGCCGCCGCATCGCGCACGCAGCGTCGCGCGCCCGCGCTGCCCGGCCCGCCGCCGCCGCCTTCACCTGCAACAACGCACAAAATATCACATTAGCGGAGAAATTGTATCTTATCTTTTAACGGAGCCAGGAAACCAAGAAGAAGGGAAATGAATATGTAGGTATGGACACTTACCTATATATGGACCTCTATTTAAGTCCATTGTGCCCAACGTTCTCTACTAAATATTGACGCTACGGTTAAATAATGTCAATATTTAGAAAATAATTAAATGTTCTGAGTAGTAACTGCACAAGTTTCAAAGTGAATGTGAAAGAGTTGTGGCTACTTGCGTGGAACAGAGCGATTGTTTGGAACGCTCCATCTGGTATCATATCATATTATTCGTTGATTGCGCCCAATACTTGGCCTAACGACGAAAGGATGCTGATGCAAAAGATGTCGTAAAGATTTGGTCAAGAAGTGCAAGCAGGGTCATATTATAATATGGATTGTAAAATATGTATAGAATTTTCAGAAGAAGGATATGGAGAAATTTTAGAAGAAAACGTAAAAACTGTTTTGTATTTTGTGAGCGAATGATCAAAGTGAGACCTCAGGAAATAAATTACTCTCAGAAACATCGCCCAAATGCCATCAAGATGAGCAGGTGGCATCTCTCCAAAGTTGTCGGAAAGGAATGTTTGATTGGCTGCCACTCTGCCAGTCAGATATATCTGATCATATAGTATTTGCCTATAGGTGTCGGTGATCACTGAGTCAGATGAATTTGTCGGATTTTTGTCGACATACCGAGGAAAGTGGAGAAAGACATGCATCGCAAGTGACGAAATGGTATCTTCGACGAAAATTTAAATTGGCGGACGAATAAGGGACAAAATGGATTTTATTTAAATTTCAAACTCAGTTTTTAATTCTCTATCGAATTGTATATTTTAAAATTTTGAAATTCATTGACTCTGTCCTTTGACACGATTATTATAGGGTGCACAAACAAAATACCTAGTTACAGTCACAAAGAAAAAAACAAACGAGTTTTTTTTTAGTCTACTGAAAATTAGGGGTTTGTCCCTTAAGAAAATTCAAATTATCGTTGACGATATGTGAGCGAAGTAACTATATATTCAAAAATCTTACAATAGTTTCAAAACTGGTCTCCAGCTTCCAGGTTGCTGTTAGAATGGGCATTGCTGTTAGATTAAAATATAATATAAACGAAACAATACTAAATAAATAAACTATGGAGAGGGGTATGCTTGGGGTTTCTTTGAGGGATATGATTCGTAATGAGGAGATCCGACGAAGAACGTAATTTATCGACATAGCCGAAAGAATTAGCAAGCTGATGTGGCAGTGGGCGGGCCACATCTGTCGCAGAACCGAAAGCCGTTGGGGCATTCCCGCCTCCTCACCATTCTCCCCCCGCAACTCCTCTAAGCGAGGATCAACGGAGGTACGCAACACATAACACCTACCAGTGAAGGTAGGGCGAGTCCCAAGGACTGAATGTACGCTACCTTGGGCCCCAGGCAAATTAAATTAAAGAAAGTAAAGAGTTAAAGTAGAAAAAGAGTTCCTACTTCCCCTGGCCTCCTGTTGGGGCAGACGAGTTCTGGAGTGGAGACTGCGGATCTGCGGACTGCGGAGAGTGAGACGTCTGCATGGCTCAGGCTCGTCTGCTGATCTCAAGAAGGTGTCCGGATGGGGAGGGGGGAGGAGTGGTGTTATTTGGGGAAGGCTTATGTCCAACAGTGGACATCTAAGGCCTGATATGATAATAAACAAAACGAAAGTGTACATAATGGTTTAACTGGTTCTTATAACGGAATTAAATAGCAATTTTACAGCATAGCATCCTTTTTCTTCAATGGCAATAAAAGTCGAGAAAAATGTCATCACATTACGAACAATTAATATTGCCAAGAAAGGCGAGAGCCGAGAGAATCCGGTTAATCACTTAGTACTCATGCACAGGTTAAAGTATAGAATAGGGTTGGCAAAACACTTGTCTAACCGAGATGTAGACTATAACAAAGCCTGCAAGAATTACCGTACCAAAATAAATTATATATATTTTTTATAATTTATATATTGTTTGTAAATCTTTTCAAGTTGTATAGAAAAAGTTGTATAATCAATTTTTTCTATTCAACAAGTGAAATTTTTAATAATTTACAAGCAAATCATAACAACGCCTGCAAGAATTATTACCGTACCAAAATAAATTATATATTTTTTTATAATTTATATATTGTTTTTAAATCTTTTCAAGTTGTATAGAAAAAGTTGTATAATCAATTTTTACTATTCAACAAGTGAAATTTTTAATAATTTACAAGCAAATCATTTAAACAACCAGGCTAATAAATAACATATTTTTTTCTATAAATTGTTTGTAAATATATTCAAGTTGTATAGAAAAAGTTGTATGATCAAGGATTATACATATTTTTCTATTCAACAAGTGAAATTTTAGCAAAACATTTAAACAACCAGGCTATTTTTGAATTTTTTATCAAGAACTTTAGCTAAAAGCTTGGCTAATATGCTAAACAGAATCCTCAGTGCAAATTACCGACCCTAAACTCAAATAATAAAAAGGCGTAAAAGAGCATCTCAGTGACCTGCGAAACATCTCGACATTTACGCAGATAGGTATCAGTAGCGACCGTGTCGGCGCGTTTGAACTGGCGCGCGAATTCCGCGGTGCACTTTTCTCCAATCGCGAGTGCCATCTGCTGGAAAATTAATGAATGCCGGGCGTGGTAGTGTCACTACGTGTAACTGACACTGTTTACTCAAACCTTTAGCAAATAGCATATCAAAAGTTTCCTGGAAACAAGCAGTATTCGTGAATGTATTTTAATCACTTTTATATGTATGACTAAATATTTGCAGAATGACACATCTGAAGTAATTGGACAAATCTAGTAAATAAAAACATAAAAAGGGGTCTAAAGATAAGGAAGAGTGAATAGGCATCTTCTGGGTAAGCGTGTTTCACCTTAGGCCTCATCATCACTTACCATCAGGTGAGATTGAGGTCAAGCGCAAACCCATCAATAATAAAAAAAAGTAATAGAGCACATTAAGATAAATTTTGGAATTTTTGTCTGTTTGTGTACGTCTGTTTATCACTTAAAAACTACTGAACCAATTCTGATGGAGTTATCAGAAAAACATTCGGATTAACTTGGAGTAACATGTAATTTTTATTTAATGGTAATCGGCAATCGGCCTACTCAATTAAAAGTTATGTAAATTTATCATCATCAGGTTATTTTGTCTCAACTGCAGGAGCACAACCCTCTCTCATCTGCCGGAGACAGAAGGAGGATTTGGCCTACACTTCCCGCGCTGGCCAGACGGGTTGGGGAGGTCTGATTGATGTTTTATAATGTATTCCCTTAGTCGCCTTGTACGACATCCACGGGAAGAGTTGGAGTGGTCCTATTCTACTCTACCGGAAACCACACGTCAATGTAAATTTATAGTTTTCGAAAACTCACATCCATTGCATAGTATACAACAAAGAAGTGTAAGGTGTACTGCACGACGATTGAATTCGTATTGCAATGACTGAGAACTACAAGTTTAGTTTGGAAGGTGTTTGGAAGAGAGAGGGTATTCAGTTGTCTGTGAGTACGATGTCGCGGGTATAGCTAGTTTGAAAATATTATGATGGACTTTAGTGTGCGAAAATTAAGATACGTATAACGATATTGAGACTAATAAAGTGTCGAAAGTTATCAATACAATTAACTTTATTTCGCAAAATTAAAATTAAATATTTTCTAAAGTTTTAACAAGTTATGGTGCTAGATAGATTTTATAACATCGTAAAAGAAAGCGACTGGTCGTTATATAAAAAAGCGTATTGCGTGTATATCTGGTATCGAATCTTTTACAAATTATGTAGGAAAGTTAGTTGGTATTGAAGCCAGCCCTGTCACTTTCATTCATAAAATAAATCATATTTCAAGCGACTGTTTATTTACTTACGCAAGTTGTCACCTTAGTATTCGTAGAGTCGAGAGTAAATCACAGTGATACATCGTGCGAACCGAGCTGTTACTTGTCACCGTTACGAGCCTTAATTAATAGCTCTGGGGTATGGCCTTGCTATGTCTAAGACGTGTTAGCCAGGTGGAACACGCTGGTCTCGCATTTGTGAGGTATAAGATTCAACCGCGGGCTAGAATTGGCAATCGAGTTTTTTGGAACTGAAATAATGATTGATAACCACACCAGAGGCTTTTCGGAGAAGGAAATCTTTTTAAGGAAATCTATATATTGTGCATCTGAGTAATTGTAATTAGGTTCAAATGCAACTGCAGAGAGTAATAATATTTAAATGGCTGATAAAGAAATTATTGTTTACTTACCTCATATAGCAAATTTGTCATAAAATACCCAATCTAATACTATATGACCTAAACAGTTATTTTCTTTATATAGAATATCACGTTGCAGCTAGATTTGCTCCTAGTTACAAATTCTCTTTTATTTATTTTACGCTTAGGTACAAATTTTTTGTCATATGCGAATCTACCAACCTGGATCACCAAGAATGGTAGCTGCCATCATCATATCAGTCCTTAGACGACCACTGCTGGACACAAGCTTTTCCCAATGAACGCCATCAAACCCGGTCCTCCTCCCTGCGCATCCATCTGTCTGTCTGTGTGTCTTTTAATAAAGAAATGCTTTCCCCAGCAGTGGGACGTATCATAAGCCTTGCACGTTGGTGTAACATGATACATAATGTTACTTTTCTCAATGGCCCATATAACAGTGAAATTGATGATTATCTGAGATTAAATCTCTTTTTTTTAGGATTTACGTACATTTATCAGAGTTAGTGAAATTAAACTGGTAATAAAAGTGTTTTAATAGTTTTGATAGTCGTGTTTAATATAAATGTTGACGTAAATGTCAGTTCTGCGGCAGTTTCAAAGTGTAAATGTTGGTTATTTAACTTTTTGTTGGTAAGTTACTCATTTAGGATTATCTTAATTAAATTAAATGTATTAATAAATAATTCATTAAGCACCTCATGTGTGATCGGATGGACCTGAAGAAGGTAGCCGGAAGTGGCTGGATGCGGAGGGCGGGGGACCGGGTGTGATGGCGTTCATTGGGGAAGGCTTATCCAGACGTATAAGGGTTTATATGATGATGACTATAGTGTTTTCCATTTCGTAAGTAATTAAGTAAGGAACGCGGTGTGAAAGATGTTTGAATTATTTAACAGCTATTAAAGTGACATAGTCGCGTTTAAAATTAATAGAGCTAGCGTAATCGCGCACTTGCGTGAGATTTCCGTAACCTAAAATGTTGCAAACATTAAGAAAATTATAACATAAAAACATTCTTAAAACAAGCATATGTAAAAATATATATCGTAAGTTACTATAATTTATAAGTCGCAGAACATATACATAATAATATATCCACTTTCTAGTATCAATTTAAGCAAAATGCCTATTCTCAAACATCAAAAAAATTCTTTTCTATTGTTAAACGACACTCATTTATAATATTTATTACATTCGCCTAAATATGAAGAGCATTGTTGAATACCTACAGGGAAGTGAGGTAGGAACATACTGCTGCCGGTATTGTAAGAAAATGACACTAAATTGACGCCTTTTGTAGAAATGTCTCGTATTTATTGTATAGCACGGCGCACGATATTGTATTGTGTTTTAGCGTAGGCGGTGGTAATGTGTTCATTTATTAATTTTATTGGTGTTACATACAGATATATTGGTATTTATATTGTGAATTGTCTATTATATAAGTTTTATGTGGGAGTTTTGGATAGAAATATACTTTATTTTTGATTTGAAGAAATAAAAAATAAATTATAGGACCAATTTGAGTATTATTGGCAATCGATTTGTTGAAATAATATTTCTGGAGTTTTAGTTTAGTTTATTAGTGCATATATAATTTTTGCATTGTGTTTGAATCTTATAAATAATAATAATATAATTAATAATAATACAAAAGAACAACTCCAAGACATATTTTAAATAAATTATGACACCACCAACATTGATACCAATCCTATCTTACAAAATCGCCTATTATTTCAATTTAATATAAAAATTAGATGAGAAATATAAATTTAAATAAAAAATTGATGTCAAGTTACAATAAAATAAAAATTATTTTTACATGTCCAACATATTATTTTCCGCACATAAATTCCTCATAAGTGTAGTAGCACCCTTCCAACAAAAAGGTCCTCAATTTAGATGAGTATCGCTTGTATGCCAAGTTTCATCCCGATACGTCCAGTGGTTGAAGCGTGATTGAGTAATAAACCTCCAAACTTTCGCATTTATAATATTAGTGAGATAGTATTCTCTGCTGTGGTATATATATGAAACCCTAATATAATCAGATCACGTACAAACCATCAGGTGGCCGTATATTCGTCTCTTTAAATTAATCAAAAAGATATCTGAATACACGATTAACATGAAGACTACCTGCAGAGCTGAATCTACTTTTTGCGCACTCCAAGGTGTCAGGTGAGTGTTCCGTGCGACGTTCCCACATAAATATACAAGTTTAGATCTAAATATTACACGTATACGTCATATATATTAGCAGATAAATCGTTATATTCGCAGGAAGCGAGCCGAAAGTATCAGAAAGTATGTGATGCGTGAGCGATGGCTTCCTGCGCCGAACCTTGCGGGGTCATCTGTCAGTGATGCTTATATTATAATGAGGGGAAATGGGTCCGTTACATTGTGTGCAAGCATACCAGTTTGACATGTTTGACGTGTCAATATCGAACCGATTGGAGATTAATCTGTACACTGCTATATTTTCCTACGGAATTTTAACCGACTTCAAAAAGGAGGAGGTTCTCAATTCGACAGTATGTTTTTTTACCTAGTGTCGCTGCGTTACCACGGCCAAGGCGAACCTTTCCGTGGGATCTTAAAAATATTTTTCATGGCTGGTGACAAATCGTAATTTTGGCAGAATACCGTCGTACCTTCCATATATTTAGTATGTTTTCTACCAAGCAAGCGTACAAAATGGTTGCTAAAATTTAAGTGTAGGTACAAAATATTTAGATACGCGTACTATTTCGATACCGGAAATATCAATTAGCGTAAAGGGACATGTCGTCGACGGAAATTTAAATTGGCGAAAGGGACAAATCACTACTCTTCAGGAGACGCAAAAAGGTTGTGTGTTTTTTCTTTCTTTGTGATTGTAACTATTTTGTTTGTTATTAAAGTGTTTTAAATACGTATATCATTAGGTAGAAAATTGAATACTGAATTTGGGAGGCCTAAAACCTATTTTGGTATTTTGTCCCTTATGGCAATTTAAATTTCCGTCGACGATATATTGTTAAATTCAGAATAAGCTTATATTTAAACTCATATCGTTTAAGATCTAGAAATGTATTAAAAACTTTGCTCTGTCTGTATATCGTTTAATAACATAAAAAGTTATTCGACAAATAAGTTAAAAATAGTTTTCTAGCTTTCCTGAAAAGTCATTGTTACTTTCATTGATTTTTCCAGTATGATTTATTTTTGATTACTCTGGGGTAGTCTTGAATACTTGTGTAGGAGGCCCGTAGTAGGTAAGCTAAGGGAGCTGAATAATGTTGCTATTTTTAAACAAAATGAACTGATTGGGACTACGAGATACATGGGGCCATCTGATCCCAAACTAGGCAGACCCTGTACTATGGGTATCGGACAGCTGATATACTCTTATATACATGTAGATACAAGGCAAACACAAATGCTCACACCACAAAGGTTTGCCCTGGCCGAGAGTCAAGATCGGTAAAACGATAAGAAATTTAGATTTTGGTGGTTCGGACAAGTCATCTTACTTGATACTGTTTTACTACACAATTGTAAGGATTGTACGGATCACACACATACTCAGTCCAAGTTTTATTATACCTCTACCGAGTTACAGGTATACCGCGAACGCTAGGTTAACGCGAGACATGAACCTAATTAACCTTTAGTAAGAATGTACGAGAGGAGTTCACAGTAATGTGGCGTATAACACACCTACATTGTTCCCCGACCGGCAACGCATTTGACTTGACACGTATTTTGGCGTATGGTACCAGTGATAAGAGAATATGCATATACCAATTTTAGGCACTGGAATTTTTTTAAGAATTTAAACCTAGTTTTAGAAAAGTTCTGGTTACTCATATGAGTAACCAGAACTTTTCTAAAACTAGGTTTAAATTCTTAAAAAAATTCCAGTGCCTAAAATTGGTAATTGTGCAATGACAATCATCTCTCAAGAAAGTGAATGAGAATTGTTAAGAATAGTGTCAGATGGAAATATGTTTTTATGTAGGTATATATTTATTTCAGTATGTATGTTCGACCAGGAGAAGCTCATCATCCAGGGACAAGTGGAGGGCAGGCGTGCTAGAGGACGAGCTCTAACGAGGTGGTCAGGCCCGGTGAGGAGGGTGGCTGGCGGATCTCTGTATGAAGCGGTGCGGCTGGCCAATGACCATTATGCGTCGAGGCGCATTTTATTCGGTCGCGATCCTCAGCAGTGAGAAAACGACAGAGAACAAGAAGTATGTATGTATAGGTATATACTTAATGTACGTAATGATTAAAATATTACATAAATTCCTACTTTTATTTCACTGGACAAACTTATCCTCTATTCAAAGGTTGTCTTGATGAATTAAAAGAAAACTTGTATACTAATATATACTTGTGTACTAATATAACCTATTTTATTATTGTATCTGTGTGTTTTTTACGTGCAATAAATACACCAATAACCACTAGAGTTGTTTGGTGGTAATAAAGTTATTGTAAAAAACCGATTGTTTGACCTAATAATACGGTGGTTAAAATTTCATAGCGAATAGAAGGTAATAAATTATGTTGTAGTGCTCAAACGTGAAAACTTTGAGTTAAGAAGTAACAGACGCTTCGCTCCAGCTCATAATTTTCACCGCAACTACTGGTAGGGTCAGCAGTGTCGTCAAATAAGGTACCGTTGTCAGGCACCTGACCCGAATGGCGGCACGTCCACCAAACAGACTGCCTAAGTGATCAGTACCGTTTACAAATATGTGTTCGACAGTACGTGATCCTTGAGTGCGATTTTTGAGTGGATGCGGCATGCCCCTTTGAAAGAACTGCATAAAGGGCTGAGTTCAGATGGGGTTCAACTGGCAGGTCCCCATAATCATCAACACCTTCCTATCGACATCACTGTTTTCCCCAACTCACGCTATTGATAACACGCGATTCTTTCTCATCATTCTTGGAAGTCTACTGTGTCTAAATGATATGTCATTTAAATATGTATCTATGTAAGTAATGATAGTTTTAGTTTATTAATAAAATTGTGTATTAAAAACAGAGCTTCAATGAAGAAACTAATTAATGAACCTGAAACTATATTTTTTTTTGTTTGCACGCAAGCAAAAAAATATTGGCAGATATAGATATGGTTTCGTAAGTGTAGCTAATTTTCCCTAATATAATAATATCATACATATAAAGATATACATATATTTATATTTTAGTATACGACCTATGGACTGAGAAATATGTCATTTTTAATATGGCAAATATGGCAAAGGATTTTGCCAAGGCAAAAATATATATTCTTTTTAGTATTTATTTTTCAATACTGTATTTTTATTACCATTGTAAAGTTTGTTTTTTGCTGATAATGAAAATTATTAAAAGCTAGTTTAATTTATTATTTAAGTACACTAAATACCTTATCCAACCCTTAGAGTGCTAACGTATTTTTCTAAACGCGGAATGGTCAAAGACGGTTTTACTCGGTAAACAAACGATCGGAATCTTAAGACCACGACGTTTGTCCGTGTTGACAGTCGATCGACAGGTGACAGGTCGCAGGTTGACAGTCCTGTGTTCGCAGGTGAACCGGCGCGAAAACTATCAGATGCGTGTTAAATGGTCGGTGAGAACTAGAAGTGTTGTGTCATTAAAGTTTTCGTTTGATAATTTGGTGGAAATTCTTTAATAATAATAATAAAATAAATATGTCAGACATTCACACCAATTATCCAGTCCCAAACTAGGCAGAGCCTGTGGTATGGTTACTAGATAACGGATAGACATACTTAAATAAATATATAAACAGCCAAGACTTGGGTAAAGAAGGTTTCTGAAAAGCTAAGAAATTTTTCCTTTTGTTTTCTCCTAATTGGTTCATCATCAGCCTAAATAGTCCACTGCTGGACATATGCCTCCCCAATAGAATACCATTTTTGGTTATATGTCCATTGGGGGATTTGCCATAATCACCACGCTTGGCAGGCGGATTGGTGATCGCAGTAATGATCTTAACATACTCACACCGGAGAACATACTCACCCGTCCCTGGTGCAATCCCTTAATCGCCTTGACGACACCCACGGGAAAGATAGGGATGGTCCTATTCTAAGCCGGGAACCACACGGCAATGATAATCATTAGTAGACTTGGTAGAAAGCAATTAAATATACCAAAACACTATAGACAGGTATCACAGGAAGATATTGGATTCTAAGCCGGGAGCCACACGGAATTGGTTAACGTTTTTAAAAATATACTTAAAGGGCTGTTGGAAGATTGTGACAGTTACATATAGTTATATACACTGCAATTGTAAGTGTGTGTACTGTGGTGATCATTACACACTACCCTATAATCTCACGGGAGGTCATTCCGCATGTGCGTCGCGGCCCACGCGGCTTGTCGCGCGCGCGGCGCGTTCCACAAACAATGTCACCAGCGCGCACCGGTCGGTGTCGATGCGGCGGCGGGCGTGTTGATTCTGCTATTAGGCTTCAAATGCCAACCGATTATATATCAGTATTTATATAGGTTTTATATTTCTTCTAGGAATCGTATGGGAACTACTGGCTTTTATCTAAAGTAGGTATTGGGCCCGATTCTGAAGACACACATTTAAAATTTGACAGCGCTAAAATTGGTTTCGTCTTTATCTTCATAATACTGTGTGACAAGGATAGCAACAGTTTTAGTGCTGTCAAATTTTAACGTTGTGCCTTCATAATCGAGCCCAATGTCTGGTCAATACGTTATTTATTTGTTTCTACACAATGAAGAGTGAGAGAGTAGTAAGTGAAGTCTGCTCAGTAAAATATCTTTTGTAATGTCCAGTGCTCGAGAAAATCCTAGGTTTGGAAAATACAAGGTTATATGTACTTTATAATAGAATACATAATGTCAAAGTTCTAATTTGAAAAAAGGGTTGAAAAAACTTAATGTTTTTTGAAAAATTTTACAGTGTCACGTGACGTCGCTATTTATAACTTTGGCATCCTGGAAGTGTACAATTGACTTATACGTAACTATACTTTGCGATAATCTACGAGTACGACAAGCATTAAAATATTAAAAACTACAGAATTATCCTGATGACCATTCACCAAACACTTCAATCAGTACGCCGAGCCAAGGTCAGTCCATTCCAGCAACAAATACATCGTTACGCCGACGCAGGTGGTGCGCAAACATAAACAGAGCTATGTTTGTCGACGGCCCAGCGGTGGACCGCCCGGCTGCCTCACTGGACCAAACGTGTCTAGGCAACAGACACATTAACAAACAGTAACCCAACGTGAAGCAAGCTGAATTCGTATCTAAAAGTAAACTATAGGAAGAGTAGTTCGAAGAGTATTTATTGGAATGAGTTGACATTACAGTCGACGAACAAAATTACCTAAACGACCACGGTAACGACCATTTTACCACTGTTCTTTAGTAAAAGCGAATTTTATACAGTGTTTGACACTCCCAAAAGTATTGTCACAACTGGGAACACTTTTTATAAGTCTGTATTTCTCCTCAAAGTATACTGAAAAAATATTTTTGTTATTTTCGTTCTTTGGTGTACGTAATAGACATAGCTTTTTGCTATGAATAGTATGTATGTTTGTATTTAGTTTTTTTTTATCAGAAATAAAGGAGATATAAGCATAGTAAGCCTTGTGTAGCATGTAAAAGTGGTTGGCGATGCAAAGATCAAGCGGCCGAAAATCAAAACCTTAAAGTACGTACTAATTAACCAGTAGGTAACAGAAAAAAAGGGTTATGATCGGTATCTTTAAAAATCTATAAACGGGAAATCCCTGATATTAAATTTTTGCCATGAAAAATCCGACCCCTGCTTTGGTCAACATGAGTTACTGATTATAATAAAGTTAACTGTGGTGTAGAATGATATGGGTATATGGTGTGATACTGGCGGCGCGGGCTTCGGCAAACATTGACAGGTGGGGATGCCATGTGGTTGAAGAGAATGTTTGGAAATAATGTTATGATCTTCTAAGGTTAGGTGAGAGGTTTTCTGTGTATAAGATCAATATCACATCCAAACACCAAGGAATCTATTGAACTCAAAATCAAATTGGTTTCCACACTAATTCAGAACTGCATCTATTATAAACTTTATCATTACTATGTGGAAATTTTAAGAAACAATTCAAAATCTACTTTTTTTAAAGCATTTTATAACTATGGACGCTCGTGCACTTTTGTAACTCTCCACTCTTTTTAGTATGTCACCCAGTGTTGTTCCGATTTTAAAAATAAAGACAAGGAAGGAGGTTGGCTGGAAGAAATCTCTTATAGAGAGAAGTCTACCTTTGTAAAATTTAAGTGCAATAAAAGAATATAATAATAATAAGTTAAAAACAAAAACTCTTTACTGCTTTTGGTAGATTTACGTAATGACAATAACAGTTACAACCACAGAATACGCGTAACAGCATTACAACAACTTCACCAAGTAACAACCGTACAGTAAATATTGTCATATTTAAATACAAATAATAATACTGGCTTAAAACGCTAAACAGTTAACAAGTTGTAAAGAGAATTCCACACCTGCGCGGGACGTCTCGAGATGAGTGCCCAAACATTTGTGGTTGGAGGAAAACATTTGGAGTTTGAAGAGGTGACCTCTTGACGACCTCTCGACCGGACGAGAGGTGACAGTCGGGTTGTGCGTCCGGTTTTCGGACGTGCACACATAGCTAATGAATGCAGGTAGGCGCGTCCTGTTTGGTGGTCGATTCTTGGGTTTAGGAAGTTTTGTGAATGAAATTATTGTTACTGTAGTAAATCCTTCTTATTATTCATTAAGTAATACAATATATATATTCTTTATTGCACAAAAGTAATTATGACATTTTGTGTACAAAGGTGAGCTGTATCTAAAAGAGAGCTCTTCCAGCTAACCCTATAAGGTGTGAGACAAGGCAGTAAGAGCGAGGGGGGCAAAATAAGTGCGTAATGAACTACATAATAACTAAACACCTAAACTACTCGTCCTTATATACAAATAAATATATAATAATAAAACTATAATGAACATACATACATATATAAATCTTTTAGTTTAGTTTCTTTGTGTATGCAAGGAGTATTTAATTGAAAAGCTCTTGCCTCTGACAGAAAGGATTAAAAGCAACCGTGAACTTGAGACATAGCTGCAGATGTGCATTAGTCTAGCTTGCTCGGAAAGATAGAAAAATCTTAAAACATTTCAAAATCTTCATACACTGAGACTAAAGAAAAGACGGTAAGATGTGAAATGCAGTAAAAAATTTGTTTAATAAACAACATTTTTTTACAAATATATTATTTAAATCATTTTTATTACGCAACTTAGGTTTAATGTCACCTATTAGATACAATATATGCTTTTTGAGACTCTTAACCTTTTTACGGTCGTTCAAAAATACTCAAACCTGCAACACGGAGACTCAATGGCGTGTTAAGATTCCAGTGAGGTCGTCTGTTTTCTAAAGGCTGGCTCTGAATCCGCAATTAACCTGCATTAGCATCCGAACTGGCGACCCGGAGCGGCGCGGGCGCAGCACCGCCGCCGCCTTTGCGACCCCGTATGGGATGAGAGTGTAGCGATTTAGATACCATTTGTTTAGATTTTATGAAGACGATAATAATAATGAATAAATATTTCATATATTCATAGATAGATAGATAGATAAACTCTTTATTGCACACAAATTAAGGATAACAATAAAATAGGTACTGATTTTTGGAAAGTGTACAAAGGCGGCCTTATCGCTTAAAGCGATCTCTTCCAGGCAACCTTTCTGAAGGAAAATAAGAAAGACATAGCGACAGAGTATTATATATATAACTCACTCGGTCCCATTTTATATATATTAGTCTAATATAAATAAGGGTTTTCCCCTTAACCAGGTCTGTGTCACTCCGCATTTCAGGTATAAATATATACAGGGCACCTACACCTCATACCATGACATGGTTATCTAATTTAATAACTAATTAGTTTCAATCCTGAAGGAAAACACTTTGAGGTGAAACTATGAGCTACGAAAAATTATTTTGCTTCATGTTATTTGGTGTAGGCGAATCGTGTGCATCTGTCAATGTGTGCGTGCATGATTTAGTGGTTCAGCGTAACATTGACTTTCCTCCATGCGCCTAGGATTCAATTTAGCTTGTATTGAATTTCGGAAATACATTTATGAGCAATTTAACAAGCTTTCTTTGGGAGTCTTCCTTCTAAACATCTATTATTACTTATCCTGTGCCTTACTTGCCTACATTTGTATCGATTCGATTCCCGGCAGAGGTAAGCGATTAAAAAAATTGAAAACAGTTTAACTTTAAAAAATAAAAGAATATTTCCTTTGAGTGAAATTAGCTATTAATATTATAAATGCGAAAGTTTGGATATTTGGGTGTTTGTTACTTAATCACGCTTCAACCACGGGACGGATCGGGGTGAAACTTGGCACACATATAGGTTAGGTCCTGGAATAGGACATACGATAGTTTATCCCGAGAAAACACCTCATTCCTACGGGAAACTAAAATAATATCCATTTTGAAATCCAAGATGTGTTAATATCGAAACCCACGCGGACAAAGTCGCGGGCAAAAGCTAGTCTTTAATATTTAAGGTATTTTCCCTCCAGGGCTCTTTCCATCCTGTATATGATTTTTTTACTTCCTAGCAGATGATAACTACCTGAAGAAGTTGGGGGATGAAGGAGTATTTGTTGTGTCGGCGTCATCATCATCATCAGGTTATTTTTGTCTCCACTGCAGGAGCACAACCCTCTCTCATCTGCCGGAGACGGACGGAGGATTTGGCCTATACTTCCCGCACTGGCCAGACGGGTTGGAGAGGCCTGATTGATGATTTATAATGTATTCCCTTAGTCGCCTTGTACGACATCCACGGGAAGAGATGGAGTGGTCCTATTCTAATCTACCTGAAACCACACGGCGAACACACGTTGTGTCGGCGTGAATTAAATAAATTATATGTCTAACTATAGACATCAATAGGCAGAATCGCTTCCACGCTACGTTTACACCACAATCGGTTACCTCAGCCTTGACTTCAGAAGCGACCAAAATGGAGCGAAAGGGTTACTTTTGTAAGTTTCTTGTTTTGCATGTTTTTTGTTATTGTTGTAGGCTTGTAGGAAGTTTCGTATATCTGTGTTCACTCATGGGCCTGTTTACTTCATACAACAAAATACTTCATATTATTGCTTACCGGAATCAGTGTAAGTTATATACCGAATAAAATGTTTTGGTTTAAATTTTCATAATATTCCTATCATTTTCGTTTTTTTATGAAATCCTAAATAAATTAAGTACAAATAAATATTACATATACATACACTTGTCTAATTCCAAACTAAGATTTTCTCCTGTGAAACAAATATATGACAATTCACAAATTCAGGCATGGACCAACTTGTACAAATTGTACAAAGTAGTCTATCCCCAGTGGAAATCGACCACACGACCTCTTAAGCTCGAGCCCAATGACTAAGCCACTAGGATAACGAGGTGGTCAGTAAGGCTGGTTATGACCCACGACTTTGAATGTATGAAAGTAGTATGTGGAGATTTGTAGTTAAGAAGCGCCATGTCTTGACTATTTTTAACAAATAAATTTAAATTGAATAGTCTAGATATTGAACTAAAATGAATATTAATATATTCACCAATATATTAATATTCGACATAGCTCAAAAAGTTAGTACGCTGAAGTGGCAGTGGGCTGGTCACATCTGTCGGACAACCGATTACCGCTGGGTTAAACGAGTTCTCGAGTGGAGACCGCGACTGGGCAAGCGTAGTGTGGGACGCCCCCTGGCTAGATGGAGCGACGATCTGCGTAAGGCGGCTGGCAGCGGCTAGGTAGATGAGAAGAACCGAGGATCGGGGTCAGTGGCGCGTCTTGGGAGAGGTCTATGTACAACAGTGGACTCGTTCGGACTGATGATGACGATGATATTAATATTTAGGAAAAATCCGTCATATCAACAATTCTTAGACAAAAAAGCATACAAATATAACGTCATAATTGTTGTATAATGCAACACATATATTTACATCGTACAAGAGGGACAAAAGAGTTGAATGGGTCAGAATTTAAAATTATCGACCGTATCCAATGTCCAGGATAACAGTATTCTAGGTAAGTGTTAATTCAAGATAACTTGATACAATATATATACAAGTTGATACTGGCTGGCGGTGAGTGGATGAGAAGAACCGAGGATCGCGATAATGGCGCACCTTGGGAGAGGCCTGTGTCCAGCAATGGACTCTTTCAGGCTGAAGATGATTATCCCGGTCTGGGTGTAAATTTTATAAATGTTTTGTCCTTTTCTACTTTCCGTAGTACAGATGAAAATCTTAGTTTGTATTTTGACAAATGTATGTATGTATGAAATATATTTTTATTTATTAACCTGCAAACCAACAAAGGTCTTAATTTTTTTAATATATAGTATTGGTCTGATGATGTCAATCATTCATTCGTTTTTCAATATCTTAAGAAAAACAGTTACGTACAATAACTTGAATCAACCGCGGCAGATACGCAGAACAATCTGAAATGTCAGAGGTCCCCAACCTTCGGCTACGATAAATCAACATTAGTATGCGACCCGCTCGTCTCACGACCTCCCTCACCCTGACCCTGGCTGCCCTTGAACTTGACCTCGAACCTGGCCGTAGACGACGAAAATTTTACAATTCCACTTTAAAAATACCGTTTCATTCTGAATAGGTTATTTATTGAATGAGATTTTGGTTGCAACTAATGAGCTTTTATATTAAAAATCTATATGAGTTTTCAATTTATTTTCTACTTGCTGTTGCCCGCGACTTTATCTACGTGGACAACTTAACATCACAAATTATTATGTATTTCCCGTAGGAATGGGATGTTTTTTCGGAATAAAAAAGTTTCATCCCGATCCGTCCAGTGGTTGAAGCATGATTGAGTAACAAACATCCAAATATCCAAACTTTCGCATTTATAATATTAGTAGGAACTTAGGAAGTAGGATTAACCAGTAGCTGCTGGATGCTGAATGCAGAGGACTGAGTATGGTGGCATTCATTGGGGAAGGCCTATGTCCAGCAGTGGACGTCTAAGGGCTGACATGATGATGATATTATTAACCTATCTACTTGTGGACTTCCCTGAATAAATATTATGCAAATAATATACGAATAGTGCAAAAATAAACACATACATTATTTTTTTACTGTAGGTATTTTACTGGAGGTAAACTTAAGATATAAATTGCAGGATCTATCTTTTCTGCAAGGCTTTTAGCGATAAGGCAACCTAACTTGTACATAAAACTGTAAGTTTGTAGTAGTGAATCTCAGTCACCTCAGTCTCACTCATGTCCTCATGATACGTCATGAACAGGGATGAAGTGTACAAAATATGGGTGCACGCTACAGGGGATTTTACCATTTATTTTTGTGTCTTGGTTCGGGTGAAATGAAACGGTGTTTTTAAAGTGTAAAATACTACTGGAGGTAAACTTAAGATATAAATACGCAAACCTACCCTTTTTCTTTATCTGCGAAGCTTTTAGCGATAAAAGCTTGTGCATAAAAGTTATGGTTGCCATCCATCCTGGTCTCCCCGGATTTGTCCTAGTTTACGGGGTGTCCGGGGAGCGTCCGGGTGGGGTATAATTTGTAGTCCGGGTATCAAAGTTTTCAATTTTTTTTTATAAAAAGTTGATTTATGACAAATAAAACATTTTTTTATTTTACTAAGTAAATTAAAAAAACTCTGTTGACATGACCGGGTAAGCTCCAAAATCCGGGGATATCATGCCACTTGTCCTGGTTGGAAGATTTTAGAAGTGGCGACCCTAATAAAAGTTGTTTTGTATTTTTTATGTCTTTTTATCTTATTTTGTTTATTTATCTTTACATATATTGAATTTCACTGAAGTTTAACTGGAATGAATGGAAGTAAGAAACGTTTTCAGCATTGAGATTGTGGTGTCTAGTAAAAGTTTTATGTTCACAACATTGCAAATAGAACGTGCGTGTAGCGTATAATGTTGAGTGTCCCACGCATCGAGTTGCATAAAAAAGATTATACTTACTATGTTTGTTTGCATTCAAGTTTATTTATCAGAAGTGGAGGCACGGGTAGATAATTTAAGTACAGTTTACTATATTAATAATAATAATAAAATCATTTATTCATCTCTTAAAAAATATACATACAATAACTCCGCCAAACTGTATAATACAGTTTGTTGGCAGAAATAGCTCTCTTACTTTATACACATCTATGGCAGAGAATACTAAATATCACTACGCAATGGTGAATAGCAAAGCAAAGTTACAAAGTTTTTAATTATGATATTAGCACAAAAAGATTGAGGTTACGTTAATAAGTTTACTAGATATTTCTTATATTTAATTCTAAAAGTGTTTTTGTTGATTGCATTGCTTCTGATGCCTAGTGGGATAGTGTTAACAATTTTGGGTACCAAATACTGCCTTATTATGACCATAGGTCGGACGTGTCATAGAAAAAATATGACGCTCATAGTGTTCGAAGCAATTTAAATTTTTTATCGATATCAATAGACTAAAATTGGGAAAGTTAAAAAAATTTCTTTGTCTTTTTTGATATACAGACGATTATTTCTACGAATTAATAACTAAAATAATACATAAAATGACTTAGAGTTAATTTTCTACTTCTTACTTAGGTTTTAAAGTTTAAGTACTGTATTATTCGCATCATACTTCCCAGTATTAGTTGCGGTATTAACATTTTAAACGATATTCCAGCGACAATACATGCTATTTTTCAATATCGATAAGAAAATTGCTTCAAGCAGAATGACCGACATATTTTTCCCATGAAAATTTCGAATTGTGACTGTAAACAACTGTAAATCCTAAGTCTAATAGCGTAAGAATTAATACATTATCGCCCATCGTTAATAAACTTAACATGGGTTACAGAACTAGTACCAGCTACCAGCTTGGGTATTTCCGAACAAATACAATTTGGATCTTTTTAAAGGAAGAGTAAATAGGTACCTTCTGGGTAAGCGCGCTCCACCTTAGGCCTCATCATCACTTACCATCAGGTGAGATTGAGGTCAAGCGCAAACCCATCAACAATAAAAAACAAGTACGTATTTTAACACTTTCAGAATTAAATATAAGAAATATCTAGTAAACTCATTAACGTAACCTCAATCTTTTTGTGCTAATATCAAAATTAAAAACTTTGTAACTTTGCTTTGCTATTCACCATTGCGTAGTGATATTTAGTATTCTCTGCCATAGATGTGTATAAAGTAAGAGAGCTATTTCTGCCAACAAACTGTATTATACAGTTTGGCGGAGTTATTGTATGTATATTTTTTAAGAGATGAATAAATGATTTTATTATTATTATTAATTTCATAGTTACCTTAGACTATTCTATATCTACGAGTATAATATGTTCAACTTCCCTAAACCACCTCGTAAGCAATACTGTCTTAAGATAAACCTTATAATAATGCCGTTAGGCTACTCCTGGAAAAATATTTTATAATGTCACGCATAAATCTCTGGAAACATTTCAATATCTGTTTGCAAGCAGGTACTGACAATGAGACCCTACGCGTACCTATACACTCATGCGCAAACGCACAATTCTTAGCTTAAACCATACTTTACAACAAATACCATGACCGTTCCCTTATTGTCACTATTCCCTGCCTATTAAAAAAAATCCTTACAAGGTCAGGTAGTTATTTTTTTTTAAATCCTAATGGTCAGGTAACACAGAGCCCTTTCTCAGAATTGAAGGCAGTCAATGCAATTTGCGAAAAAAATAAAGGTCTCATTTCAGCAGCTGCAGAATAAAAATCTCTTAAGGCAAAAGTGTAAGGTTCAATTTTAGGTATTAGTTAGTTTAACAAGATGTAAAATAAAGTTTGTATTGTAGTGAAACTCAGTACTACAAATGCCACAATGCGTCATGAACAGGGGTGAAATGGGTAAAATTATGGGTGCTTGCAACAGGGGATTTTTGGAGTGAAGATTTTTTGTGTTCGGGTAAGTTCGTCTTTTAGATGTTTAATGGATTGTTAACATTTAAATACCATTACATTATTTTATTTAAGGCCAAATTAAGGTAATATTTAAGTAATATGTGTATACACATATGTGTGTGTCCCCATATTAAAAAAATATATTTGGGAATGCTTGTTTTTTATGTTTTTGTAATTTCAAGATATTTAAGAAAGTATCATCACCATCATGTTTATTTGAACATCAAATTTCGTAGCTCATGCAAGTTCAATTAGTAGTTTAGTTTTCGATGGATGGTTTTAATTATTAAAATACATAATGGGCTCGATTCTGAAGGCACAACGTTAAAATTTGACAGCACTAAAATTGTTGCTATCCTTGTTACACAGTATTATGAAGATAAAGACGAAACCAATTTTAGCGCTGTCAAATTTTAACGTTGTGCCTTCAGAATTGAGCCCAATATATAACTATACTGCCGGTGGCCCTGTTTAGAATAGGTCCATCCATAATCTTCCCGTGGGTGTCGTAAAGGCGACTAAGGGATTGCACCAGGGATGTGCAGCAGCACTCTCCTGTGTACATAAAGATAATTACTGCGATTACCAATCGGCCGGCCGAGCGTGATGATTATGGCAAATCTCCCAATCGACAGCCCACCAAAAGTGTCGTTCTATTGGGGAGACATGTTCAGCAGTATCTCGGGTATTTTAAGACTGTTTTATCAGGTAACGCAGAATTCTCTTCTATTGTCATCTCAGAGGGCGGTCCGTAATCTCAACTCAACCTGGAGATCTTAAAACTGACCAGGAAATTGAAAACGGACAATACCTGCCCCGCCATTGTTTAGGCCGACCCTTAAACTAATCCTTCGATCCTTTGCCTTTTTTCGGTCCACAATATGGCGTAAATATTTGAAGTTACCCGACCAACCTTGTATTATTATAATTGATAGATATTGCCTTTTGAAAGCCTTTCTCCTGGAACTGTGGGTTATATTAGGTGTATTGTTGAAAGATAGGCGCCTTAAGTTCAAGCTTACCTGCTGTGTGTTGCCAATGTTAAAAAAAATGTGAAAGTATCGGGTGAAAGACAAATAGACAAAGTCTCTGGCTGTAGTCTTGGACACGTTCGGAGCAATCTAATTTTTTTGTAATGACACGGTGCAAGAGAAAAAACTATATTTTTAGTATGCGGCTCTTTTGAGATATGAACAACTATGATGAATGATACATTATGTCACCGGGAAGCGTTAAATGAAAAATTCAAATCATCAGAAATGGAAGAGTAAAATTGAATTCGTTTTTTCATAATTTGAGCGCCTCGTTGGCTTAGTAGTTTAGTCACTGGGCTCGAACGGTAGAGGTCCTAGATTCGATTCTCACTGGGGACAGATAATTTTGTGCAATTTAGCCCCGGTCTGGATGGTAAGCATATCGGTCTGGGTGTCATATCATTGTCTAATTTCCATAGAGATCCTAGTTTGGAATTAGAAAAATGTATGTAAATGTATACATACATATATAATATTTATTTTTATTATTATTAATTCGAATCCAGATATGCTCGTACACTTCGAAAAATGCCGAATCTATACAATAACAAAATAAAAGATGAATAAATGGTAAATGAATGATTTAGATACAAAAAAGCATAATATATAAAATACCTGATTATCCTTCTGTTAAGCAATAACTTTGAGACATGATATTGTTGAAATTGTGACCCGTCAGAAGGGAATAAGGAAGATTTAAACAAATTTTTAATGTAGTCCAGTATTCTGCGTCTAAAAGATTATAGCATTTTAAATGTAAGTTAACCAAATAGTATAAGGAAGGGATGTAAAAAGTAAAAGAGGATTTATTGTTGATTTACACTATTTTATGATATTTATTCACTAAAAAGTGAATAAAACAAACAAAAAATAACAAATACCGTGTCGATACTTTGACTATGGTATATTTGCTATTTATATTATGAATATAAATTGTTGTTTATATTCATAATAAATGATGTTTTTATTTTTTTATATACTTTAGTTTGATACTGCTTTTATTTAATACCTCATATTATCATGTGTCAAAATAACTAGTATAAAATACAAACGTGGTATGCGTTGATGTATTTTGTATAAACGATACTTAGCCTATTCATAACCACAAATCGTTGTAATCCATACAACTTTCCGACGGCAAAATATCGTTCATACAAAAGACATCAACGCACACTACTTTGTAGTTTACACCCATTCTTTTGGCATACACTAATAGCTAAATTGCTATTTATTACGTATTATCGCTATTTAGTTACAGAACTACTATTAATTACCTGATTAATAATACACCTAACTAATCATCACGTAATATTATTTATTAAATATGTACTTAAACAAAATGATAATAGTTTTAAGAAAATGACTTGCTTCACTATTCAGTACAATTTGTTTAGAAAAATAACTTACGATCATCAAGTTCCTCCTCGTAATCTGAAAAACATCTCTCCTCCTTCAAAGCCTGGTTATCCGGCTGTTGGTAGAACCTCTCCGATTTTATATACATTTTCAGATACATCCCATTCAGTATTCAGTTACCACTGTAATCTTTATAAAAACTAGCACAAGCGTTTTTAGTCAAATTACACAGTTGTTTGTAAAACGTCACAAATAAACAAAGAATAGTTAATACACTAAAATGTCAAAAAGAGTCGCTAATCAATCAAATAAAACAGTTAAGTCACTAAAATAGCACACAAATGCTAAATTAATTAGCTGAATAAAAAAACTAAAACGCTAGAAATGTCAAGAATTACTAGTAATTTAAAAACAAAATTCATAACCTCAAAATTTAAAGTTAACGTCCCTATTCTGTGATATTCGATATCACATGTCGTTATTCCGTGACGTCACGAGCGCGCGTCTACGTCACTAGGTATGGGCCGAGCGATCGAGCACCTGTGGAGCGCGCGTCCGTCCCGAGCTGCGCAGGCGCACTGCCCCGCGACCCGAACGGTTATCAGACCTTTGACAAAAAAACAACAACAGGTAGTGATCCAAAAGCTCGTCGTGGTTGTTTAAGGTTTGTATCCCATTTATTTTGATAATTTATTGAGTTATGTCACTATACCTATTACTTGTTGTTTCATAGAAATGTATAACAGCTATCTATATACAGCTATGTTATTGTAAAGTAGATTTGTGATTTCTAAGATTTGTAATGTAGACCCGGTGATCTAAACATTGAGTATTCTTTGCCTAAATCTAAAACGTAGTCATATTTTGTATTCTCTGGTTCAGGTATCAATTTGATTTTTTTTATATATTTTTAAACTAATTTACCTTGTTTTATTATTTTAATTAATCTTATTTTTAAAAAAAATTAATGCATGAATTATACCGACCTGTAACAAAAGTTAACAATTTATGTCTGTTTTCAGTTTCAAATGTTTTTTGATTTGTATAAATTACATACACCTTTGTGAAAATAATGATACTCTAGCGGCACAATGATTATGATATGTTTTATTTATTACTTAAATTTTTGTCGGGAAATGGCTAAACTAATGACAAAAAACGGATCAAAATCAATGCAGTATTATATTGAATACATATACAGTAGCGGCCAGGACTCTTTGTATACTATGTACTATAATATAATAAAATACTTACTTATTACTAGTTTTTAATTACTTGGCCTTATACTTTGGTAAAAAACAGACATAAAGGTTTTGATAAAAAAAGATTGAGACGTGATTTTTAAATCTATCTATTTTGTTTCAAAATACTTGATTTTCAATATGTTATTCTCATAGGTTTATTGGATTGCAATAAAATATAAACGAATAAAATAATGCATATTCTTCTTATAAATAACTATTCCACTAGTAATAAGGATATACTTGACTACATACATGGAATTATGGCAACCAACGAAACATAGTGTAACAATAAAATCGATAAACGTGAAATCCGAATACTTTGACGCTTAATTTTCCGTATGAAATATCCGAGGCCTAGTTAGAACACTTTTTTTAAATTAACGATTTTAAAATATCAATAAATATAGAAAAAAATAGAATGTATATTTGCAGAAACTTAATATTTGTAAATCACAAGATTAACCTAAAATAAATTATGTATTTAATCCAACAAAATGGCTGATTTATCGTTTTCTTTTAGCGTGTAGACAAGCCGACATGCATGAGAACTTGAACACGACTGGGCAAATATTTATATAAAAGTCAACATAAAATCTATGATACAGTTATAATGATTTCATTAATTCAGCCTGCATTATCATATTATGAATACTATAAAAAGTTTTATAGATAATGCCATCAATATACGATCGAACTTTGGTGTTAAGGCAAGGACGTTCGAATTTCCAACTAGTTTTTATTCTTGGCAACAATATTAGATATATTATCATATTGTTTGAAACTTTTTAGGGATCCGTCAAACGGATACCCTTTTAGCGAACTTTTTTATTCTGTGTGTATGGCGGATAACTGAAACTACTGTACACCGATTGAGCTGAAATTTAGAACATACTTGTAAATCTGCCGGCAATGATGGAAACATTATATAATACCCAGGAAAACATTTCTGTTTGAGATATTTCAGGAAAACTAATAGAAAAATATTTAAATAGCACATGTGCGTTGTGTACTACGTACGCTGAGTTGACTTTTAATAATAATTAACCCAATAGGGCTACCAATAACTCATTTGAAGGTAAAAAAGTATCCTATATGATGTATTTACCAGGCTGTAAGCCACTAGCTATTGCCCGCGAATTCATCCATGCGGAATTTCCAATCGCTAGGGAAGGAATTATATGTATTTAAATATTATTTACATTATTTTATTTTATGACGATCCCTTTTACCGTATTAGAATGACATGTAAATATTTTTTTTAAGATGTAAAAGTGATATAAATAAATTTAATTTAATCTAATCTATTAATGTATGAATTTATGTATGTATAAGTATGCAGCTAAGCACTTCATGTTCGTACTTTTAAATTATTGGATAAAAAGTTTATGCAATATTTACCTATTTTTATTTAAACAAATAAATATGTCAAACATTAACTGCAAAATCTATCTTTCTCTATTATTCTTATGTTCTACCCAAGGGTTGTCTCTCTCGCTTTTAGCGATAAAACCATCTAATTATGTACTAATGTAATCTGTTTTATTATTGTACTGTGTATTTTCATAGTGCAATAAGGAGTAATTGAATTAAATTTCAAAACATTCTTTCTTAATGCTTGCTACCTCACTTGAGAAACGTCTTTGCAAAATTTTCAAGTTTCTAGTGATTTGAGGGGCACCATTTATATATCGTCGGTATACTGGAAGAAATTAATAAGTCCACTCACTAGTCTTTGCTTTGAAATAATGCCGAATAAATTGAAAATCAGAGATAGTACATCGCATGGAATTAATCAGAAGAGGTATTTTAAGGCATTTGGTGACACGATATGAACTTGTTTTTTTTTTAATCAGATTACTTTGGTAATTAAATTATTTTTTTCCAAAAAGCGGACTTGCTTAATTCGTCCAGTACAGCGATAAAGCAATACTTGCATCAGCCTAAATTAAGGCTGATGTACAAATAAAAAGTTATTTGGAAATCGGATATCTACTTGTTTCTATTGTCCTAAAAGCGTGAAACAAAGGTCTTATAACAGGTTAAGCTACTTGTTATTGTAAATTGACACCTTGTATTTCTAAAGACACAGTACTTGTGTTGCCGATTGTATTGAATATTCAACAGATTGCTATCACGTTGATTTATAACGTTATTTAATTATTAGACAGTTATGGTACGTTAAACTAATTATAATCTTTAATAGTTTATTTATTTAACAACTGTAATATATTTATTGAACAGAAACGAGAATGAGATTATTTAAAAAATCAGATTTTTTTTAAATTTATAAGTATATTTATGTGTTCTGGTTTAAACTTTTTAAATAATTCAACTAAACAGTATGTCGATGGCCCTATATATTTATTCGTGACAATATTTTAACCAAATAAATATTTATCCACTAAACTTCACTTTAAATTATACTTAAGTGGTTCACATAAATCTTTGAAAACCGTAAATCAGATAAGTATGGCTAATAACAAAAGTAGATCTACATTTGATTCGAATCATAGTTTATAAATAATGTATGAAATTGTTGCTACTGTGTTACAATCAAGTTATAATATTATTGTCATATTAAAGTAAAATTGTGATTCAAATCCGGACGAACGTAAGCCTACATTACAGGTTGATGTAGTATAAAATATTTTAACACCTAATCCCAAATTAATTAACCAGTTTTCAACATTTTTATGTTCTGACCCAAGTGCAACAAAATAAAATACAGATTTAAAAAAAAATTGCTTAGCAGTATTTGAGACAAATGCGAACCAACATATTAGTTAATCCGTTTTCGCCAGATAATAAAAAGACACTAAGAAAATTACACGCCGCCAAACGGACTGATGATCTGAAGAAGGTAGTCGGAAGTGGCTGGATGCGGAGGGTGGAGGACCGGGTGTGGTGGTGTTTATTGGGGAAGGCCTATGTCCAACAGTTTTCATCTAAGGGCTGATATTATGCAGAAAATCACAATAGTTACAACAATGCATAGCCTACGCAGAGAATACTAAATAGTACTACGTAAAGAAGCGCACCCACCTCCCCGACGTATCACGTTGACCCTCTTTCTCTCGACTATGTTTACGCGCTGGGTGGAGCAGCCCTATAATAATTTACGCACACACACAAAAGAGTACGGACAGGCTGCTACGCCTGTTGTATAGTAGGTAATCAAATCTGTTCACTTCTATGCTGGGGCTGTGGGCTACTTATCTACACGATGACGAAATGATGGACATTGACATTGATAATTATTATATTGATTTTGTAATATAAATGATTAACGTGACATAATATTATATGTATAGAGTATGGGAAGGCTTAAATAACGGGACTAACTTGTAAAAAGTTGTCTGTCCCCAGTGACAATTGAACCGAACGACCTCTAGCGCTGGAGTACAAGGACCGAGCCACTATACCCTATACAAGGCAGTTGAAAAATTGTATTTGTTCCTTATTTATATCAAACACACTATATCAAAGATACTTTGAACGTCGGTAAGTCACATTATTTGTCAAGATCACGTCTGCCAGGCTTTATGTTAATAAAACTCCTCGTTTGCTGGTGGAATGTCTTCTTAATCGGCCCGCTGTGTGGCATGACACTTTATTTTCCGACCTGTCACACCGATTGTTTCGGTTCGCTTAATTTGGATTTTTCGCATAAGCGAGGGCGTTAATTTATAGAGAAAGGTTGACTTTTAGATGTTTTGTGATTGTCACACATGGTTATGGTAAAATAGTAGACGTCAGTGGGTATTTAGTGCGACATTTTTTTAAAATAAAACCCACGTTTTTGGTAGAAAATGTAGTGGTTTTTGAAGATAATTTTACTTAATTTTGATGGCATTACAATAAATTTGACTGATGCTTATCGATGTCAGATCATATTAAACTGTACATTAAGTATAGTTTAAATGTCATTATTGCCTTAAGAAGTGCTTGATGTAAAATATTTGGATATAATAATATTTTCTAAAAATCATAGTATTTATCCTCCTTCGCTTTAATTTTCAGGCTATATTAAGTATGTATGACATACACTACCAAGCAATCCTAACATTGTTATTCTATTTAATGAGCACGAGTATGAAAAATAGTAAACTTCAAATACTAAAAAAAAGGTGTTGTCAGAACAAAAAAGGGTGTATTCTATTATTTTTAAGGCTTAGTTTCTTATCCTAATAATTTATAGGGCGAATAGGGTAGGGTTTGCACGATTAAAACAATGAACACTGTTTAAAACACGTGTTTTATTTTAATCATGCCAACCCTCTTCCAAGGTGATGCGTTCGGCATATAATCAGCAAACCCAGCACACTGGCGTCATTGCCACGTTAGATGGCGAGGTTAACCTCAGAGGGTAACCTCTGGGCAAAGCAGGCACCAGCTCGAATGTCATCTTCTGGCAGTTCATACAAGCGAACAGATTTAAGCACCAGCCTGTTTGTACACGTTTGTGTACTACATTATTCTCAGGCTGGCTTTTGCGAGCAGCTTAGTCGATGAGAGAGGGAATATTAAACGTCAACAACATAAGTGAATTTCTTTCTAACTTATAGCGTCGATCTCGGGGCGCCAAAGTCAAAGTCAAGTCAAAGTCAAAATCATTTATTGCATATGAGTACACTTGGTACATTTATACATGTCATTTTTTTATCGACTACCGCTTCCTAGGTGTTAGCGCTGTGAAGAAGAAACGGCGTAACAAACTTCACGCAACACATCTTTTAAAAATCAAGTATACATACAATTAATAAAGATTTTGCGAAGCTGAATTAACATTCGTACCAGGCATCTTTGTCATTCAAATAATCGTTTATTTTATAATAGACTTTCTTACAAAGTTGTTTTTTAATGTGAATCTTAAACTTTCTGTCAGTCATATTTAAGATTTCCTCTGGTAGTTTGTTGTAGAAGCGTATACATTGCCCCGTGAACGATTTGCTGACCTTACTTAGTCTTAACCCTAGTAAAACAAGTTTATTTTTATTTCTTGTATTATAACTATTCTTGTCGCAGTGCCTCAAAAAGAGAGATACATTTTTTCTGACATATAAAATATTATCTAAAATAAAACGGGCGGCGGTAGTCAAATAGTTTGTAATGCTAGCCGTGTTCTGTTTTGCGAGTGACTTTTTAAACTGGTCAGGGGAGGTGAGTGTCGCGTCTTTACCTAATAATAATATTTGGTATTCTTTGCCAGAAGCATGCGCTAGTGACGATATCTTTTACCAGTTCCAAAAAATAACACATTACAATAAAAGAAGCTTTACCCCACACAGTGCGGCTCGTATAGTTAAATAATAGATTTATTCTTCAAGACTTCGCTGATTAGTATCTAGCAATTTGGGTAGGTATGCAGAAAATTTGTTAATCAGCTCAAGAACTGACTGATTGTAAATTAAAATAAGTTCTCATTTCCACGACTATAGTATGACACTTCATCTCATACTTGTTACCAATAATATATCACGAAATATTAATTTTTATGACATTATTATAAATTCCTATTAATTTTGTAGCTGTTAGTGATCGAGTGACAATTTTATGTCTTTGTTCGGAACATAAATTAGCAACTACAGATGTTCACATCGGCGTTGGAAACATGATACGGTTGTGATTGTTTCTGTGAATAGCACGAAAATAATGTATGTGTTTATTTTTGCACTATTCGTATATTATTTGCATAATATTTATTCAGGGAAGTCCACAAGTAGATAGGTTAATAACATCATCATCATGTCAGCCCTTAGATGTCCACTGCTGGACATAGGCCTTCCCCAATGAACGCCACCACACCCGGTCCTCCGCCTTCAGCATCCAGCAGCTACTGGTAAATCATACTTCCTAAGTTCCTTATAATATTATAAATGCGAAAGTTTGGATATTTGGATGTTTGGATGTCTGTTACTCAATCACGCTACAACCACTGGACGGATCGTGATGAAACTTGGCACACATTTAGGTTACGTCCTGGAATAGAACATAGGATAGTTTTATCCTGAAAAAAAACATCCCATTCCTACGAGAAATACATAATAATTTGTGATGTTAAGTTTTCCACGCGTACTAAGTCGCGGGCAACAGCTAGTAATATATAATAACCAAACTATTATTGCTTGAAAATAAGCATGTTTCAGGACTTGCTATTGATATGATTCCCGTGGTGGTGTCATTACGAAAGCAGTAGTTCTAGGGTAAGCCGGGTAGCAGTAAGCCTTAAGAGTTTATTCCGTTTTAGCGATATTTAGTGTGTAATGATCACCAGTACTCATTAATTTTTGTAAATAGAAATAGATTATCGATAAATCAAATAACTTCGTACAAATGCAATATCATTAGCACTTCTGCAGCTGAAAGACTTCTCTACGGGATTCCACGTGGACAGATCAAAAGTTATGGTTTATATCCTTTGATCTAAGTGACAATTTCTCAGTACTCGAGTGGCACAACTCACCGCTTTACTCCGTTAAAACGAGCTCTCCATGTTTGTATTAGTGCAAAGGCAATGTCCTTTGCACTTCTGGAGCTGAAGGGCTTCTCTATGGGAATCCATCGAAGGAAGATCAAATGCTATGGTGATATCCTTTGATCTAAGCGACTCCCTCGGTACTCAAGTCGCACAACCCACAGTTTTACTCCGTTAAAGCGTCCATGTTAGTATTAATCCTATACACTTGAAATTGCCAAAATCATTTATAAATAAGGTCGTTTTAGAAAGAAGAAGATTTGCTATTGGGATTTTGCACTATCTCAATTCGTATTAGCCTGATTAAGAATCCCTTAAGACTTCTGATCTGGCTTTTCACTTCTACCCCAGAATATCAATCTCTCTTTTAACCAATCTTAGCTTGAGTTTGTCTAGCGCTTTTTATGCTGGATCTCTCATCAGAGCAGCGTAATAGCTATAATATTAACTTTGAAAAGTTTTAGTAAACTAAGAGTTATGGAACACATATTTCACTATACACAGAAACACATCTCCCTATAAGGTAAAACTACAGTTGGAGTAAGACATCCTATTAAATCGGAGCCCTGTTCTCGCCACCTTTGTTCTGTTTAGATATTTCTCTTTATACTATTCCATACAATTGCCTGTTGAATTGTGAAATTCTACGACTACCCTATATGGGTATGTGTAACATACCTAGCTCTAGTGCCTGTTCAGACTACAAGACTGAGTGCGTAAAGTTTACTGGGCAGAAGTAAATAATGGTGTGGGACAGTAGTTTATTAAACTTAAACTTATTAAACTTAACTGGTTTAATAAATTAAGCAATTAGCGAATTGTTCAGCTCCCTGTGATCCTTTTTGAGATTACCAGCTCTAACACAGGGAAAACCTCATCAAGTGTACTGTATTTTATAGGTGAAGAACGTTAATTGGCTTTTTGTTCTTATATGTAAGCTATATTGATACTATTATAAAATTTTGGGCTTTCCACGCTCTCAGTTAAAAAGGTCGCAATACGTACTCAACGTGCGGGTCAGCAATTAACTTTTTTTTTGTTTGCTACAGTATGCCATAAATAAAAGTCAATTTATTATTTTTCAAATAATAATTTCCCGTCCAGTACTTTTGGGCTATCCTGTGGAGAGAGAGATAGACGAACAATAAAGGTATCCGTTTTGACAAAACCCTAACAAAATAATCAAAACCGTCATGTAAGTATATTTCATTCCAGATTAATAGTCCTATGAAAACCAACGCTATTTACGTCTCGGTAACATATACATGAAAGGGTCACCAGCAGCAAAAATAGGTTTGTATTACCAAGTAAACTTTGCGGTCCACTTAGGAACAACATCTATTGTGTATTTTGTTTTCGAGACGCAAATGCGTTTGTTTTCATAGGACTATTAATCTGGAATGAAATATAGTTATTTTGTAAGACCAAAATTCAGGTTAGTCCATCTTGCTCCTACAGTATTTCCCCCAGGAGCAATACATATCCATGTATGTCTACTACATTATCCAAACACCCTTATCTATTACATTATAAAGCATGTTGGATTGTTCTAGGAGTCATCATCAGGTTATTTTTGTCTCCACTGCAGGAGCACAACCCTCTCTCATCTGCCGGAGACAGACGGATGATTTGGCCTACACTCCCCGCGCTGGCCAGACGGGTTGGGGAGGCCTGATTGATGTTTTATAATGTATTCCCTTAGTCGCCTTGTACGACATCCACGGGAAGAGTTGGAGTGGTCCTATTCTACTCTACCGGAAACCACACGGCATTAGTAGTAATACCACAACCAACTAGTAGTAATAAATGGATATTAAATACAAAATATATATACATATATATATAGTAAATACTTTAGCAATAGATGGAGTAACCAAAAATTCAATAGCGATAAGTTGCTTTCCTCTATCGCCTTCTTCAAAGACAAAGTGCGTAAGGAATTTCGCCCGCATTGTAAGAAACGCAACCGATTTACATTGAGAAGGTCGCGTAGTGCGTAGGCTAGGTGCGCCCGCGCATGGAATGCCGAATGGAGCCCGCGATATTTCTGTTTTGGCTTCCGCAACAAGCTACTACCACCAGCTGGTTCAGATTAGCGATTCAGTTGACATTTTATTGGAGGCCGTATTTCGGAGCATACGAGTAGCATAGTCTTTTTATAATGCATTGGGAGTCGGATCGGATACTCAAATTATGCGATTTCCGGCCTAAGTAGATCATAATACTTACATAAGTGAAATTTTGCCTTCAGATTAGAAAGAAGATTACCTGAAAAAGAAAAACATTTGTGATTAGACATGTTTAATATAAATTGTATAGTTTCATAAAATATATAATAAAGAGTAGATAATTTTTCATAGGTACTCGAATTAATGTAAAAGTTTTGGAGGTTACTGCAATTACATTAATCCTGCTTGACCAATATTTAATTTTACTTTGCATTAACATATACATGTTTATTCAAAAACACTTGTCAAAGTGCCTCAAAACGTGGTTTGTAGTTTTTCATGAATAAATTTAGTTCTATTGAATTAATTTAAAATATTTAAAAGCTAGCGGAACTAAATTAGTTTACTTATCTTTCTACAAGAATCCTTGTAGAAAGAGAGTTGGCTAGTTTCGAGTGCACTTTTTGTTATAATAAATATATGCCTTTATGTAAATAATTACTTACTAACTTACTTTAAAGACGAATATTACGAACTTTATTTTCTGTTTTTGTTATGTTGGTTACTAAATTAAGTATTTATGTATATTTTTCTACCCAACCATTATTAGTAATGTTTTGACAATGTACGATTATTACTAAAAAATATGATACAGACACCTACGAGCAGTTGCAGCCTTTACTGCTCCACCCCCTGCGCCTCATTCGCTCCAGTACAATGCACGCTTAAAAGATTATGTTAATGCATAGTGTTACTGATTTGTCGACAGCGGTCCATTAGTGCAGATAAGCTAAAGGTCAGACTGGTGCGGTCAGTCGGGTGACCTTTGCAATAAAGTGCTCCTGTTAGTTACGCAGACGGATTATGAAATGGTTTTTATCGTCATTAAAATGACTCATTAGAAGTTAGGGAAATCAACTATCTGTTGCATATCGACGCAAAAAAGCATTAACGCTGTAAACCCTACTGAAACTATTTTTTTATTGCATATCATAGGGATCAGAATCAAAATCTACGTCGAATGGTCTGGGTCCCGTGACTTTACATACGGGACCCAAACCATTCGACGTAGATTTTTTTCTTATTCCGGATGTACAATACCAAAATTTTTACATAGGTGTGGGTTAAAATAATGTTTATTCTTTTTCGCGTCGATATGAATTATAAAACGACGACTAAATGACAAGAAATCTAGAAATAGAGATAAGCAGGTAATGCGATTTAGACAATTCAGCACTAGTATAAGTTTGGACTATTTATTTGACATTTTTCTTTATCATTTAAATTAATCATTTTGATTGACATGATTTACTATAGTAATTGTTCATTTTTATTTACTTGACTTTGTTATTAATTTATTATTATATAATTAATTATTGTGCAACTGAATGTATTTTTAATTTTATTTTTGACATGTAATTGAAATAATTACCAATAAAATTCATTATGATTAACACATGCACCATTAACAATATCTTAACTTAAAAATCGCCTCAAGTGACAAATTACTCCAACAATCAACATTATCAAACTTGTGATTAAAATAACATTTTGTACAAGTGAATAACTATTCAATAGTTAAGCAGACATGTCGTCCTTCGCATGACCAACTCTATTAATTTCTTTGTACTCTACCTACTTAGTTTCTTTGTCGAATTGAGTGAGGACCTTATGTTTTCCACTAACTCACATACTCGTAGATACATTAGTTCTCAAGTCTCTGCACCATGTATTTAGAAATGCGCCAAATTAAATGTAATCAAATATTGAAATTTCTTAACTGAAAAATGCTTGTTCTAAGGAACAAAAATGTGGTTCGAGTTAGTTATTAGAGAGACGGTGTCAACAATGCTACTAATAGTTACAACTTCTAATAAAAACAATAACAACTTTTTAATAAAAATTCTACATAACTCGAACCCATGAATGACCTCTGAGTGTTAAAGGCAAACAATCAAACCACTAGATCAGTATAGCAGTAAGTAAAGTTATTATTAAATAGTAAATTCGGTAGCTATTATACTATATAAGATACAAATCCACAAACAAATTTCTAAGTTCTATTAAAATATTTAATCTATAATTAAATAAATCTCCACAGCAGGTAAGCCTAGGGCTAAGGTTTAATCGTAAAATTGTTAATCTAGGCAATTCTTAATTAGCAATAACCACTATATACGAGCCACCATACCGTACCGTACCACCATATCGTATTTAATACCACGGTAATTCTGATCAGTATTTTATATTTAGGGGACGCTACAGTGAGAAATAAAAGTACGTAGTAAATAAAAAATATACAAATTTGAAAATAAATAAATTATATATCAATGAAAAGTTGCAAAATTATCTTGTAAAAAGCAAAATACTTTTCTGAAAGACGACATTGTATTTTTCTGATTTCTAAAAGTTATTTTTTATCTTAGGTGCCAAATGTTACCTGTCATTACATGCATTTATTATAGTAAGTAATGAAGTTAGTAAGACATTTTTTCCTATTTGTTTTAGATGTTTTTACTACAAACGCCTCTGCAGATTAAAGTTAACACGTTCGTGGACAATCCCACTAATATTATAAATGCGAAACTTTAGATGTTTGTTACTCAATCACGCTTCAACCACTGGACAGATCTGTATGAAACTTAGCACACATATGGGTTAGGTTCTGGAACAGGATAAAGGATAGTTTTTATCTCGAAAAAACATCTAATTCCTACGGGAAATACATAATAATGTGTGATGTTAAGTTGTCCACGCGGAAAAAGTCGCGGGCAACAGCGAGTACGTCAATAAACGGCATACCGGTGACTCCTATGGAGACAGCACGTCTATGAACGTCGTATTTCCTATTGATTCGTCGACTAGTGCCGCATTACGAACTCACCTCATAGGTGATGAGTAGCATTGGCTACATTTAACAATGGGAATATTGGCAAAAATTAAGTAACAACGCGGCGAGGAAGCTAGTGCTGTTTATGATAATTGATTCTCATTAACCCACATTGTTTCTAGTTACAATATAGGTACTCTATCTTTCACGCAATAAATATTTTACGATCAAATTAACGCAGCACACTTTACTTACGAACTATAAATTATTAAAACAATAGCTTTTAACAGCGACTTTGTACGCGTGGACATATAAACGCGATAGTTAAGACAGTGTTTATCTCTTGAACATTTGGAATAGTATATTCGAAGCATCTCGGATCAGCACGCGTATATGGAACGCATCGCTGCCAGATGGACTGACAACATAAATAAGGTGGCCGGAAACAGCTGGATGCAGAAGGTGGAGGCACGAGTATGGTGGCGTTCAAGGCCTATATCCAGCAGTGTCTTAGGGTTGATTTGATTTGAACTTGAATAATTCCAATCATAATCATTATCATATGATTATGATTGGAATTATTCAAGTTTCAGGAAAAAGTGTACACCGCGCATTCTATGTAAAATATGAAGTAAGGAGTTGCAGCTAATATGGAAAGTCCATCCAATATCTTCCCATGATATCTGTCTATAGTGTTTTGGTATATTCAATATCTTTCTACTAAGTCTACTAATGATTATCGTTGCCGTGTGGTACCCGGCTTAGAATAGGGCCACCCCTATCTTTCAAGTGGGTGTCGTCAACTAAGGAATTGCACCAGGGACGGGCAGCAGCGTTCTCCTGTGTGTGTATGTTATGATCATTATTGCGATCACCAACCTGCCTGCCAAGCGTGGTGATTATGGCAAATCCCCCCCAATGGACATCTTACCAAAAGTGGTATTCTATTGGGGAGGCCTATGTCCAGCAGTGGACGTATTAAGGCTGATGATGAAGTCTATTACGCATGTGAGCTATTAAAAGGATGTACTACACGTCAGTATTTGGTATCACTATAATAAGTTTCATTAATATTGGTTCATTTGTTATAGCGTATTATCAACGATCTCTATGTACTACTAGATGGAGCGTTCCAAACAATCGCTCTGTTCCACGCAAGTAGCCACAACTCTTTCACATTCACAATGAAACTTGTGCAGTTACTACGCAGAACATTTAATTATTACTAAATATTGACGCTACGGTTAAATAATGTCAATATTTAGTAAATAATTAAATGTTCTGAGTAGTATCTGCACAAGTTTCGAAGTGAATGTGAAAGAGTTGTGGCTACTTGCATGGAACAGAGCGATTGTTTGGAATGCTCCATCTGGTAGTTCATAGAGATCGTTGCGTATTATAAACTTTTCGAGCTACATTGTTTTGCCATAGAGTTATTTTCACAAACCAATTTACAAGCTTTTTATCTCGCACTAGCACGATTTGCTAAGGTAATAATGTCGTTAAACTAAAAATTTATTGCCATAAATCTTTAATGAATACACGTTAGCCCAATTAATTCATCATCATCATCGGCTTTGTTGTGAAAGTATAATGAAATGAAAGTAGAGAGTATAGCTGTTAAAGCCGTTAAATGTAAAGTGTTTATAAAATTAACAAAACCGTTCTTCATACTAACTTGTATTTATGATATATATATTGTATATATGAATAAAATATCTACAAAAACAGCAGTGTTACCTTTATACCTATGTCTCTCTGTATTGGGACTGGACTGTATTTATTCCTTCATTTATTGTTAGAGATACATCAATAACTATCATACAAACAGTTCTATGTGGTATTGTAATTAAAAAATGGTTATCCAGTACTACGGTTAAGCATTAAAAAAAGCGGACGAAGGAAAGCCACTTTGCAATATTACATTGCGCAAAGTGGGGATACATCGTCTCTGCCTACCTCTCTGGGACCAGGGCGTGAGCACTATGTATGTATGTACGGTTAAACAAACATTTTAATTTATGCACTTTTTTATCTCGCAAAGGTTTTAGCATTTCCCACAGTTGGGATTGGTTGGAAGAAAGATCTCTTGTAGAGATGAGTCAGTCACCTTTGTATACTTTTATGTAATGCCTTTTAAAATAATTTATTAGCTGTTATTTTTTATTTCCGACAGAAATTGTGCTGCATAGGTACTTAAACAATTGAAAATAATGTATGACTAGGATCGGATGTAAATGTCTGTGTAGGGAACTTTATTTTCAACCGTTCTGTGATTCAGTCTGATGACGTCACTCGCGGCGCGATGCACACGAGGTGAGGGACAGAATGTCACCGGCCCACGTGCGCGCGCCTCGCCTTGACATGCGCCCGCGCAAGCATTAGCGCCGTATACGACCCGCGTGGGACGCGCGCATGGAGACCGAAACGTCTTTATTTTTTTTAATTTTGACGTTTACCTGTTTATTGTTTTCCGTAATGACTCAATGTTTATCTGAATCATGAATGAATGAGTTTGGAGAAAATATTTTGTGATTTCAGAGTGTATTGAAGACTGCAATAAAGGTAGGTACATGTTTACACGTTGAAGGACAGGCGTAAGGCGTCCTGTAGCAATTAAATAAATAAATATCTCAGACATTCACACCAATTATCCAGTCCCAAACTAGGCAGAGCCTGTGGTATGGTTACTAGATAACGAATAGACATACTTAAATAAATATATAAACATTCAAGACTTGGGTACAAACATTCATATTCATCATACGAACATTTGCCCCTAGCGGGATTCGATACCGCAACCTCCGGCGTGGCAGTCCGAGAGCTACCCGTTCCGCCACGGAGGTCGTCAATTGTATGGGTTCTCCTGTGTATATTAATATCATTACTGTCCTCCCTGCTAATAGGGGTGGTTATGGCAAATCCCCCAATGGAACCAAAAATTTCATTCTATCAGGTCGATTGTGTAATACTGGACAGAAGATTTCTCGCAACAATTTAATCACTAAATAAAAATTAGGAATTAAGCTTATAGAATACTAAGTTTTAAAAATCGCTTTCTATTCATGCCAATCATGATCTCAAATAATTCATCTCTGTTTTACTTACATATACTATAAGGTAAAAAAGTCAGAAAAGTGTACGTCGTACACAATGTGCGGGTTCCGAATTTTATTTTGTTTTACTGAAATATCTCGGATATATAGATAGATAGATAAACTCTTCATTACATACAGATTAAGAATAACAATAAAAATAGGTACAGATTTTTGGAAAGTGTACAAAGGTGGCCTTGTTGCTTAAAGCGATCTCTTCCAGGCAGCCTTTCCCTGGTCATACACCATACAAAAAAATCTATTATAAATGTTTTTTTTTTACATTATTTTACCAGCATCGCAAACCAAAGAATTTTACATATTATTGTCGGTTACACGTGTTAATTCCCCTATTTAAATTTGGCTACTTTGCCATTATATACCCTAATGTTTACTAAATAGCCATCATAACACTTTAGCAGCCAAAATGGAGTTGGGAGGAAGCATGGTTTTTTTTACTTTATAAAGATATGTACTTACAAATTAATGATTTATTTTGATCAATATTTTTTAGAACGTTAGACAAAGATATATCAGAGGTAAAGAAGAATATCAAATGCTTTCCTGTTTTAACTGCTGCCTTTCTTATACAAATAGTTTAATATGTAACATCGGCGGAGCAAACGGACATACGAACCAAAAAACCTTCTTTATATTATAGTAACCGTGTTGACGAGACTCTAAAAATACCCAGGAAGTGATAGCAATATCAACAAAATCATTGAGCCTTGGTTTGTAAATATGTATCACCTGACTGACTGGGTGGTTGATATATACCGTAATACCATATTGGTAGCTATTTAAAGATCAACATATGTATATACAGTACATATTATATAGATATTTGTATTAACCTATTTGTAGATGGACTATGCGTCTTTTTTTAACTGTTTTATAAATAACTAGCTGTTGCCCGCGACTTCGTCCGCGTGGACAACTTAACAATACACATTCTTATGTATTACGTGTTACTAAATCCTAAAAGAAATCTATTAATCTGGTTATGCATTAAAAATATTAATATACATAAAAAAACATACTATCCAATTGAGAACCTCCTTTTTTGAATTTGCGTTCCGGCGGTGGTTTCGCCCGTTGGACCACAGTTTTTTAGGTTTCCGTAGCCAAATGGCAAATAACGGAACCCTTATGGATTCGTCATGTCTGTCTGTCTGTCTGTCTGTCTGTCTAGACTACTATGTGTGTGTGTCTAGCTACGGAAACCTAAAAAACTGTGGTCCAACGGGCGAAAGTCGATTTGTCTGTCCGTCCGTATGTCACAGCCACTTTATTCCGAAACTATAAGAACTTACTATTGAAACTTGGTAAGTGGATGTATTCTGTGAACCGCATTAAGATTTTCACACAAAAATAGAAAAAAAAACCTTAAATTTTGGGGGTTCCCCATACTTAGAACTGAAACTAAAATTTTTTTTTTCATCAATCCCATATGTGTGGATAGGTCTTTAAAAATGATATTGAGGTTTCTAATATAATTTTTTTCTAAACTGAATAGTTTGCGCGAGAGACACTTCCAAAGTTGTAAAATGTGTGTCGTAAGAGAATGATAAAACTAAAAAATATATATGATGTACATTGCCATGCAAACTTCCACCGAAAATTGGTTTGAAAGAGATCTAGTAAGTAGTTTTTTTAATACGTCATAAATCGTAAACCACAATACTATTACTAAAACATCGATCAAAGTTACAACGAACTACAATAACTTTTATATTATGTTACTTGCTGCTACGGAACCCTTCATGGGCGAGTCCGACTCGCACTTGGCCGCTTTTTTTTAAATAAAGTTGACATTTACATTTATCATGAATTAAAAGATTATCAAATAATCAATAATTTTTTTATATTTTAATATTGTGCAAATTAGGAGATATTTCCTTCCCACCAATTTGTCCTTTCCATATCCTTTCTTTCTTTCCTTCTCCATCCCCTTCCCACAACGTTGAAAACCCTTTCCCCACCCCTACCCTCTACCTACTCCTACCTCTCCCCCTTCCCTTAACCCACCCCTTCCTACACCCTTTATTTACCACTGCCCCCTCATTTTTCCTCTCTTACCCTAATCAGTCTATTCTTTTCCATCCGACTTCCTTCCCCTCCTATTCCCTTCCTATGTTGCATATCCAATTAACTGTACAACAAAATGTCTGTCAAACTGCTGGACATGCCTTCCCCAATGAATGCCACAACGCCCTACAGATCCAGCCACTTCCGGCCACCATCTTCAGGTCATCCATACACCTGGCGGCAGGGCGTCCCACCCTGCGCGTGGGACGTCGCGTCCCACTCTAGAACCCGTCTGCCCCAACGGCCGTTCGGTACTACGACAGATGTGACCTGCCATTTCAGCTTACTAATTCTTTCGGCTATGTCGGTCACCTTCTTTATTCATCGACTCTCCTCATTACGAATCATATCCCTCATAGAGACCCCGAGCATTGCCCTCTCTATAGCTCGCAGAGCCACTTGAATCTTGTGGATCAGGCCCACCATCAGTGTCCACGTCTCCGCGCTGTAATCATGACAGGCAGGACGCACTGATTAAAGATTTTTGTCTTTAAACATTGTGGAATAGGTGACGTAAAGACTTGACGCAGTTTTCCGAATACTGCCCACCCTAACTGGATTCTTCTGTCAGCTTTTGAAATTGATCCTACCCAACTATATTGTCTGTCCTAGGCAGACGTACTCCTGAATAGCTTCGATATTGACATTGTCGACGATCACCGGTCTAATACAGGGCCACTAATTATCGAATAGCGAACTTTTTGTACCGAGACTTGTGGAAATACCTGAAATACATCAGCTAAAATAAATCTATAAATGAGCTTTAAAACATCTCTGTCACTTTCTGTCAAGTTCTTGCAACGACCAGTAATGTTGAACTACACTTTCATACAAATGATATGAAATGAGAGGTCAACTTGTATATCAGCATCCTGACATTTTATTGAGATATGACTTATACCAGTATGAGGCCCGAACTCAAAGCTATTAAACAGTGAAAAGCCGTCAAATTCTGTTCAGCAGTTTCCAAGATTAGCCCGTACATACATACATACATACAGACAGATAAGAATTTTTTTAATTATATTTTTGGACTCTACTGGTCTTCAGTAACGTCCGGGCAGTGAAATTTTTTTTTTAACTTCAATGTACAGATTCGCTTTTCTTTTGTTTTTTCTACTCTTTTATTATATGTATATAGATATATAGATAATAATAAATATCTCAGACATTCACACCAATTATCCAGTCCCAAACTAAGCAGAGCCTGTGGTATGGTTACTAGATAACGGATAGAAATACTCAAATAAATATATAAACATATAAGGCTTGGGTACAAACATTCATATTCATCATACGAACATTTGCCCCTAGCGGGATTCGAACCCGCAACCTCCGGCGTGGCAGTCCGAGAGCTACCCGTTCCGCCACGGAGGTCGTCATGTCGTTATGTATATATTGTTATGAGAATGATAATTTTTAATAACAATAATAAATATCTCAGACAGTCACACCAATTATCCAGTCCCAAACTAGGCAAAGCATGTGCTATGATTACTAGATAACGGATTGTATAATTTATGTTTATGTAATATATGCATACTGAAGTGTAAGTTGACCTGTAATTAGTATGTACGTTCCTTTTATCGAAAAATGTGGTATTAAACGCATTTTACCAGTCTTTCCAGTTACTCGTCGACTGGAAGAGAGTCCTAAGTGGGATAAGTCCGCCTTTGTACACAATTTAACTCCTATTTGTTACTGTTAATGTTAATTTTGGCACAATAAGGCGTTTACATACCAACCTACATACATACAACTTCAAAATGAAACAAAATCATTTCAGTCAATCATTTTCTACATAAGGCACTACAAAAATATGTTTACATGTACAAAACTGGTTACAATAAATAAACAAAGTTTACGGCAGTATCATAATTGACATTTGGAAATGTCACAGTACGTTATACAGGACGTAACAAAACCTGATTCCCGTGGTAGCACCTATTACGGAAGCAGTGTTGTTATTTGTCTAATGGGTTTATTCAGTTTTAGCGATATATAAGGTTCGATTCTGAAGTCACACATTTAAATTTTGACAGCACCAAAGTTAGTTTCTTCTTTATCTTTCGTAGTACTGAGTGACCGGGATAGCAACAATTATAGTGCTGTCAAATTTTACCTTTGTGGCTTCAGAATCGGGCCCATAGTGTGTAAGGATTACCACAGTACTCATTAATCTTTGTGAATAGAACTAATACATTGATAATCTAAATAACTTCGTGCAATTGCAGAGTCCTTCGCACTTCTGCAGCTGTAAGGCTTCTCTGCGGGAATCCACGTGGGCAGACCAAAGGGTATGGTGATATACTTTGATCTGAGCGACACTCTCTCAGTGCTCTAGTTTACTCCATTAAAGTGTGATCTCCAATGATAATATTCGTCCTAATCACTTGACATTAGCAAAGTCATAAGGAAGGCAATTTTTTTTTAATAAGACGAACAAAAACCTGTTTTAAAGAAAATTATTTTCATCGTCAGCCTGTTAACATTCTCCGCTGGACATAAGTATTCTCTTATACTGGAGTAATAGCCACGCCATGAACTGACCTGTATGTCGAGTCTGCGCTTTGTGAACTTCTCCTTAAGTTCAGGCATTAATTTCCAACCTACTCAGGTAAGCTTTCTGATAATGTGATCTCATTATCATATCCATTCCATGTGTTCTGTAGCATGCTGTATACTACATTACACTGTTCGCATTATGACGTGTGACCAGTGCGCGGGAACATTCTCGGAAACGTGAAGTGACGCGCGCACCTTGACATTCGAGTGTCAAATGTCAACCGGTCATTCACCCCCAGTTCGTGATAGTTCGTTGCAGATTATAATAATCAAGCTTTTTAGTAGTGCACCGTCAAAGATTCTTGTGAGATTTATATTGAAATGGAAAAGAAAAATCCCAACCTTACATTTTAACACGTTGAAGGACAGTCACTCGGGGCCAAACTGACTCAAAAAAATACAGTAACATTGTTTACGTGTAAGTTTATAATTCCACTCTTTTATGTAAGCTGATAGATACATATAACATATAAATCAGCTTAATATTAGTACCAATTTCGCGTTACAAGTTGTTCAGTTAATAGGAGGACGCCGATCGGCGTTGTGTTGAAATTGGTAATTTCTAAAGGACGCCGTAACTGTTAATACCTAAGTAGTTTGTTATTTCGAATACGTCTAACAGCCTCTACTTTAGACCCTGTCTGCCCAAACTGCAAGTTCTAACTTGAGTTGAAAATTATTACAGCTTAACTTAATTTGTCATCTTATCTCGTCAATTAGGTTCATTATCTTCAAATAAATTCTGAGCATAACGTTATTCATAGCTTGCTATACTTAATCAATAGTTTGTATCCAAAACGCAGCTATCGCTTCGCTAGTGATATAACCGCCACATAATGTGGAAATTACATACGCAGCTATAATCTACATTGTAAATTATCGACAATTTATTTAGGAAGCGTAATGTAATGAACTTTGCTTTTAAAAGGTGAACTAGTTTTAACATTATCATCGACCATAGAGTTTGAATATAAACTGCCTATTGCGGCGTCATTTATTATATCGGGAAGCTGTTTGGTCGTTAGGTATATCATTTAGATACGCAAAGAAAACAAACTTTATTTGCTGCTCGAAAACATTATCTTCTATATACGATGTAAGTGACGCTATATGCAAAAACAAGTTGGTATTACCAGCTTAACTTTACAGTTGATTAAACCAAACCAGTATTGTTTATTTTGTTTTCGCTACGCACATTAAGCTTGTATTTGATTGGGACAGTTATACGTGAACTTGGTTTAAATTAGGCCAAGGATTTATAATAGTGAATGCATGTGTGTGACATTAGTTGTGAAAAAAAAAAACTTAAGTGATTGCCGAGTGAATAAATCTTAAATAATTCTTTTCTAATTCTAAAGTTAGTCTCAGATCGTGTGGTTCCCGGCTTAGAATAGGGCCATCCCCAATCTTCCTGTAGGTGTCGTCAAGGTGACTAAGGGATTGCACTAGGGCCGGGCAGCAGCATTCTCCTGTGTATATAAAGATCATTACTGGTCATTAACAATCCACCTGCCGAGCGTGGTGATTATGGCAAATCCTCCAATGGACAGCCCACCAAAAGTGGCATTCTACTGGGGAGGCTTATGTTCAGCAGTGGACGTATTTAGGCTGATGATGAATTCTTAAAGTCTTTTCTTTTTGGTAAGTGATTATCGGCATCATTTCTATAAGTAAACATTAAATTTATTCACTGAGTAGCATCTCCATTCCACTCCAACCATAAGAGAATGTTAAAATATCAGCTAAAGTAAATCACACATTGTGAGAAACGAAACAATCGAATAAATGCCCCCCAATACAATGGTGTACTGTGGTGGGCAGCGCACGGGGGCTACCTATGCCAGGGCTACCATAAACACCATAAGACCTCCTAGTTTAGCTACAGGAAGCGTATGTGTAGGTGTATTAATGATTATCTTGAAGAGAATATTGTATAGAGATATCATATAGAGGGTTTTGATGACAAAACTGGAATATTAAGGCCATGGTTATTAGAAATCAGTACTAAAGCCTTATAAACCAAAGGTAACATAGGGGAAAAAGAGAAAAGTTTTAATAAATTTTCGTTTTTAACAGTTTCTCATTTACCGAGCGTTGGTTGATAAGATTTTTAAAGAAATATAGCGGTTTTTCGACGAATAATGATTGTTTTGTTTGTGGGAAATTAATACAATTGAATAGGTATCATCTTCTTGAACGTTTCTGTATTTTTTTAATAATAAAATGAGCGTATTGCATTTTTGAGTTGAAAGAATAAGAGAGTTAGTACAATAAAAAAGAGATAGCTTTGTGTCGCAAGCATCTTCTGTACTGAGGGGCTGGGCCCTGTCGCTGCAGCTTTCTCCTCTCTTGGCAGTCTACGCTCTTTCATTCGACTGCTGACGCTGGTACGATGAACTATTGGTTCACTCTTTCAATATGGTATCCTAGCCTTACTTCTTTACTCCTTTCATTCTATGTGTCCTTTCAATCTTTCTAACCCCCATTGGTGAGTCACGCAACTGCTTGCCAGGATAGGGATCACTGGTATACACTGGATGCAAAGTAGGATTTGTGAGGTTGACATATCATTTTGAATTGGGACTGTTAACGTGTTAATAAACTAATTATGTCTGAAGAGCTGGAGATAGGAAGCTACAATGCAAATTACCGGTGCTATTTGATCGGTTAACTAATATATATATGTTCTCTACATAAAGGTATAAAGAAAATAAGAAAATACAGTCATAAAAACCTTTGTGAGAGACTGATGTATGTACTCAATTAAAAAGTTTATAAGTAAAATAAAAACAACAAATACAAATAAAAAACTTGTTTGTGAATGTGTATGTACAGGATATGTGTGTGTGATTCATCATATTGTAAAATATCTTTTAATTTAATAAATTAAAACCTAACTGAACTAATAAACATACATTTATTTTTTATCTTCTAGTGTCAACCCTAGGTTCATACTAAGCGGTCTTACATCCTGCAGGCCTTCGTCAGTTAGGGCGTAACCATTGCAGAAAGACTAATATAGCCTCATTGGATATACGTAGTAATAACAATGTATTTCCAGTCGATTTTACATAAAAAGATGTCTCAGATGTTGAACAGATGACGTCTCTTGACCTGCCTCTGAAGGCAGGTTTGGATTACACGATCGCAATATATTAAATTAAGAAAGCCTTCTTTCAGAATGGTAAAATTAAAGATCTAATGAGTAATCTTTAAAAAAATTACAAGATTACCCCGTGTTTATTCTTTCTTTGTTAACATTTCAAAACACTAATCATAGTTAACGATGACATTTACAGTCAGTTCACCAGGGACGGGCAGCAGCGTTCTCCTGTGTATATTAAGATCATAACTGCGATCACCAATCCGCCTACCAATAGCAGCATTCTCCTGTGTATATAAAGATCATTACTGGTCATTACCAATCCACCTGCCGAGCTTGGTTATTATGGCAAATCCCCTGATGGACAGCCACCAAAAGTGGCATTCTAATGGGGAGGCTTATGTACCTCAGTGGACGTATTTTGACTGATGATGATAGTCAGTGCTGTCACTTAGAGCAGACACGTCTTTACACGTAATGCCTACTGGTCAGATTTCTACTGGAAACAGGCGAATTTGTACAATTAAGTGTTCTAATTGAGAATTGTAACCAGGCTCGTCTAATTGGATTAATCCTGTGTCCCCATAATACAAGAGATTCTCTCTGGGATTCGACATGTGAAGTGTTGTGTGGCAGTGGATAATGTTGTAATCTACACGCAGTTCAGTTGATGTTAGCATACACACATTTTTGGTACATCAAAGCATCTTAAGCAATGTAAACAGCGTGGAGAGTCAGTGTTTGGGTCTGACTAAGTTTATTGACATAATTGCTCCGCGGCCGCAAATGAAATGCCAAAACAGTATGTTACTAAATACATATAGCATAACAAACAATGCAAGTGAGGTAACAGGGATGCGTTGATGGCATAACAATGATCATGTTGTCAGAGTTACAGGTTTGGTCAAAACAATGGTCTTGTAAACAAAGAATTTCGTGTTTCGGAGCTAGAAGGGTAGGCAAGTGCAACTTATTTTTTAGCTCTTTGAGGCCTCGAAAGTTGAATATTTGAGCCAAGGAAGAGTAAATTAGATTGCAGATTAGATACAGAAGAGTAGAAATAATAAATAAGCTTTCTTTTTTTTTGGAATTCAAACATAAATTACCAAAAAATAAAGCTCAATATTTATTTCTACTCTTATGTTTCTAATCTGCAAATTAATTTACTCTTCCTTGGCTCAAATATTCAACTTTCGGACAGGATCCGAAATGAGGTGATCCGCCAGAGAACTAATAAAGTCTTCGACTTAGCTCAAAAAGTTAGTACGCTGAAGTGGCAGTGGGCTGGTCACATCTGTCGGAAAACCGATTACCGCTGGGGTATACGAGTTATCCAGTGGAGACCGCGACTGGTGAAGCGTAGTGTGGGACGCCCCTTGGCTACATAAAGTGACCATCTGCGTAGGCGGCTGGCAGTGACTGGATGATAAGAACCGAAAATAGGGTTCAGTGGCGCACCTTGGGAGAGGCCTATGGCCAACAGTGGACTCTTTCAGGCTGATGATGATGATGAAGAAGATAAAATATTGGTAACACAATAAACTACGAGTATCAGATGATTTTCGCCGAGTCAGTTTTCTAACCAGGTATAATAATTCTAGCAGTAATTAAAAATGGGAAAGCCTATGTCCAGCAGTAAAAGGCATCAGGATGACCAAACGTCAGACTGAAAAGTTCTTAATTATGTGCTTTAAACTTAGGTACCACAAGATTACAATTGGCCGTGCTGATCACATGAAGTTCGAATTTCCTCCTCCACTCTCTTACAAATAAAAATAATCTAGTTATGTAGGTAAGTGTAAGATGCCGTTTCGTTTATCCAGATAAATCATACGTAATACAAAGTTGAGAATAATCAATTGCATTCGCCGGCGGCGCACATGCAAGTCGGAGAGCAACAAGGCTCATTGTATAGCAAGTAGTGGAAAACGATGTTCGATTCAATCCGGTGGTTTATCACCTCTCTGTTGTGTAATATTAGTTTGTATGTATGTAAACCGCTTTATTGTACAAAAATTAACAAACACAATAATTAACAGGAATACAATTGTGTACAAAAGCAGTCTTATCCCACTTAGGGATCTCTTACAGTCAATCTTATAATTCTTTAATAAGCGTATAAACCAGAATGGAAAATACGCTACGTGAGTAAATGAGTTTGGATAAAAATACTAACAAATCACTGACATTATCGAAAGTAGGCTTTGTTTCTAGGTCTTTTTTACGGTCTAGCGGCAAACGGATGTGCTTGATAGTAAGCTGCTAACTGTTAGAAAATAACATTATACAAAAGTATGATTGCTGCATTGAAAGATCCACTTTAACAAAAATAGGTTTTACGGCCCCGGGAACATGTCCTTTTGAGCTATCTTAATTTTTTTAAATCTATATTGATTACACTGGTTACAGCACTATAATCCAAAGGCTAAGTTTCCCATACTAAATAATTATAACAATATTTATTGTTAAAAATATTGGAATATAAATTTAGCAGTTAAATTGCACATGTCACGTAATTAATGATGAATAGGTACTAGGGTGTTATTATAGTCTCCTTATCCTTTTAATCTGAACATAGCATTCACGTACTTATAGCAGTTAGAGGCAGAAACAATAAAAGAGTGTAGGTACTATGTACTAGAATCCTAGTTCAAGTGAACATAATCGTAATGTGTTGACATTATTGCTTGGATCACACAGATAAATGTGGATCTACTTTTATTTAAACAATAAACAAACTTCCAAATAACAGTATCAAATGTAAAAGCGTCAAGCACGTCCAATGTGATTGTATTCAAACTGTTTAGAGGCCCGATACAAGAGGGATAACACATGTAGACGCGCGCGCAGCGACAAATGTCTTCATTATTCTGCCCACGCGCACCCAGCTTGCGCCTGCGCGGTTATTACCAAAGAATTATTAATGGCAGTAGAAGCGACACTTGCTGTAATTTGGTGTTAATGTCAATGGTGTTAACGAGAATGGATTATAGGGTATCAGTTGCAATTATTTATTGGTGAAAAGGTGGTACATTTAAAGGGTAACAAAAGGGGTTGTTAATGTGTGGGTATAGCTCTATAATGGGGTAAATATTGATCATCATCATTATCATCATGTCAGCCTTTAAACGTCCACTGCTGGACATAGGTCTACCCCAATGAACACCACCACACCCGGTCCTCCGCCCTCCGCATCCAGCCGCTACCGGCCACCTTCTTTAGGTCTTCGGTCCATCTGGCGGCGGGGCGTTCCATTCTGCGCGTGCCAGTCCGTGGTCTTCACTCCAGAACTCGTCTGCCCCAAAGGCCGTCGGTTCGGCCCGCCCACTGCCACTTCAGCTTGGTAATCTTTTCGGCTATGTCGGTCACCTTCGTTCATCATCGGATTTTTTCGTTACGAATCATATCCTTCAAAGATACGCTCATCATAGCCCTCTCCATAGCTCGCTGAGCGACTTGAAACTTGTGGATTAGGCCCACTGTCAGTGTCCACGTTTCTACACCGTAGGTCATGACAGGCAAGACACACTGATTAAAGACTTTTGTCTTTAAGCATTGTGGAATAGGCGAAGTGAAGACTTGACGCAATTTTCCAAAAGCTGCCTAGCTCAACTGGATTCTTCTGTCAGCTTCCCTATCAAAATTGTTTCTACCAATTTCGATCCGCCACCAGTCTGTGGTATTTATGGCCTAGTGCATGTTTTCATGGTTATATCGCCATTGTCGGTCGCCAGAGCCTCGTTGGTCAACCAGCAGGGTGCACCACGTGCAGGCGAGGTTGGCATTTGGAGCGCCGGATGTCTGTATGCTCCCTTGAGTGCAAGGGGTGTAAGTCCAATATTGATGATAATCTTAAAATGTAATTCTTTTATTCTTTGCAGTTACTCTGCCTTTGTCGATTATGTCACTTAGAGGTTATGCTCCCTTTTGTTATCCTTCAAATCCACAATTAAGTATTAGCAAAAGAAATTACATACTTATTTCAAGATAGAATCCCAGTACTTTTAAAGCTCTTATCGGCTTATATAAGCTTATACAGGTTATGGTGATGGGCGATCCCTGATACATACGACGTTTACAGTCGGGCGCAGTCTTTATGTTGCACCTTTATGTTTACTTGATTGAATATTTACGAAATTGACTAAACATTTGCAATAAACTAAATTACTTCTTTGTATAAGTAAACAACGTTTACCTATACAAATGTTTTGTTAATTGAAAATCCAAGTTGGAGCCATAAAAGTACTTACTTAAAATAAATATCTAAGACGCGATAGGCAGACTGTACCTTGAAAGCCATAAACATTGTCGTAAACTGTGGTCGTTTACATTTGTTCTTTGACCAGGTCACGCCCAGGGCGGGCGCCCACGCACCCAGGTCCTAAAGGTTACGCCTCGACGTATTTGCTTACCACGACAATGGTGCAACGATCTGGTGATTTGAGAGATTGGAACTGGAGACAAAGGTCGTTCGCCCTGATTTATAGGCTATCAATAACACTGCTCGATTCAATAAAGCTTTTTCGGTGGCTTTGTTAAGATGTATTCAGTTCAGAGTGAAGAATTACCTCGCCTCATAATATGTGTTGTATTGTTAGTTTTGTAAACCTTTTGAAAATATTAACCTATATAAATTTGTATGTAATATAATTACTTACAATAAGAGAGATTGAGGTCAAGTCTAAACCCATCAGGAATAAAAAAAAGTTACCTACATCTGTTCCGACACAAATTGCTTACGAGAACAAACGCCTTTGCGTATCAGAAACGAAATGAACAGTAGACGGTGTTTCGAAATGGAATGCAAAGTTATTGTGGTAATAACAATATGGGAGCCGTGGTAACTTGGTTGTGCACTCGCTTCACGTTCATGAGGTCGTGGGATCAAACCCCGCCCGTGCCAATGAGTTGTTCGAAACTTAAGTACGGTTTATATAATATCATAGGCTTTTCGATGAAGGGAAACCTCGTTTAGGAAACATGAATAATATGCTAAAGAATAAATTCTAAGGCCTATGTGAAGTCCACCAAACTGGCTTGGGTCAGCGTTGGTGAACGATGGCACCAAAGATCTAAAAGGGTCGAAGTGTCGCCAGGTCTTCCTGGTCCCCTATGAAGATAAGATAACGTGGTAATATGAAGTTGTTTTTGCTGGTGGTGTCTGTTTCATGTATGCATAATATTTTCTTTCCGAGACGCAAATATTATTTGTTTTCGAATGCCATTTCATCTGGAAAGGAATATATTAGATTTATCCCTCAGATAAACTTTCACCTCAGTATTTAGCAGACAGCATCCTGACCTGTAGAATCACAATGATTTTAGACTATTGTCTCCAAGATGATATGCAGGACTTTCGAAAAGTGGATGTGATATAATTATAATCCATACCTACTTATATTCAGAAAACCAGACTCGATTTGAACCCTCGACTTCACGAACCTGCTGTTCGACAACTGGACTTCCATCTTGTGCATCTTGAAATAAAGAAACTTATGTCTAATATAAAAATTGTATAATAAGGATTAGAATACAGCGTCACATAGCTGAGAATCGGCCCCCAGGTGTTCTGCGCTATCAAGACATCTGGCCAAACTAGTTTCATCACCTTGTCTTTTATCTTTCGCCAAGAGTCACTTGAGCCTGCTCTAACACCAGGTACGTAACCAGGTTTTTATCCGGGCCCCCTTGCGCTAGCAAGAAAATTGTGGCACGTCAACCACAAAATGCAATGCTTGATTGTAAGCGCCCTTTATATTAGAAATATCGGACCACCGTAGCCTATGTAAGGTTATAATAAGGCGGCGAAAGCTTTAAAAACACTGAGTTTCTATATTTTTTGAGCAAATGCTAGTTGAGGGACAAAGTAATTACTTCCGAAAATCGGAGTGTGTGATGTCCCATTGCAAACGAATTGAACGAACACACAAATTGAAGAAGTATCCAGAAATAGCTAGAGATTAAAAGAATGGAGAAAAAAGTCTATGAATTTCGATAGCTTGAAGAATAACACATGTTACAAATTGTCGTGCGGCTCATTTCGACCTTTCAACCGACCTTCTCCAGAAGTAAAATATACTTCATATCATGGACTGCTGGGGGGCTGTATCCTTATGCTCATTTCCTGGGTACGGACCTTTCCATGGCCTTCGAGATAAAAAGTAAACAACTCGTGACACCGGTCGGCTTGTCCTGAGTAAAAGGTCTAAACGTCACCTCCGATCACTTTCTCGTCTCAATGGGATTATGTTCCGAAATGTCAGTGCCTGTGACATTTTTATATTAGCTCGACATTTTGAAGATGCCATGGACAAAAGGAAGTCATTTTGTTCGTTTGACAGGACATAGTGCAATGCGTAACGGTCGGCACTTTCTTGGACGTAATTTTTGCATCGCTGCTAAGTTACAAACTGATGATAAAATAGGCTTCTGATTCGACTATTACGACGAAGTCTGACTCTGTTGTATTCTTGTGTAACTCAATATTACTATCTAGAGCATTAATATATATTACATAAAAAAGAAACTTCTGCATTATAATGTAAATTTTTATTTGGGTTCATGTAAATAAATAAAAAAAGCAATATTCATCGTGTATTAGTATTTTTCGTAATCTAAATAAAGTTAAATTGAAAATATTTTAAGTATTTCTAAGCAGAATTGTAAAGAATATTTTTTAATAAATTTCCTACAAACCCAACAAAAAATATATAATTTAGAAAGAGTTGAATGAGAACCAGTCCCTCGCGCGTTGTTACCTATGTATGTGTAACATCTTAATATATGTGGATAGGACAGACAGAATACCTACCTAAATGTTAACTTTCACTTAATTCATTTAATGTATGTGCATTGAAAAACGATCAGATCAATCAACTTACTATATAGGTAGTTACCAACTTATTTAGCCGAGACTCTATGCGAAATGAAATCAAAGCGGCCTCCTTTAAAGCAACTGTAGCTGTTGTTTTTTTGGGATGACATTTTGATGGTGCTTATGAAGTGTCCGATAGCATCGGGCCAATTAGAGATTAATTTATTTTCCGGCCGTACCGTGAGATTACAATGCGGTTGATTGAGACTGGATAAATATTTATTGTGTCAGCATAATGTGCGCTACACATCATCAGATACGGTCTGACCGACCCGATCGGGTGGTGTTGTTAATTAAAGCAGCAAACAAATCTTAATCATTAAAATTAATAGCTCAGTCAATCGTAAGCTTGAACAAATCTTTTCCATAAATGGTTGCACCCAGCCCTTCCACTGTTCAAAAAATTCCCCATCACCTAAGGGTTGCCTGGAAAAAGGAAGGCTGCCATGGTTACAATACATTCATACTTCTAAATTACATTTTTCATATGTATTTGTGGACAATTAAAAATATTTTGAATTGATTTGATCAAGTTTAGGTTTATTTTAGTGTTATTAAACTATTGACATTTTATTAAATTTAAATACAATACAATACACTTTATTGCACAAACAAATACAGTTACACGTTATAGAAGTTACAAATAATACAATTTAGGCGGTCTTATCGCTTTAAGCGATTTCTTCCAGACCACCTTTTAAATTTTAAAATTAAAATCAATTTATTTCAGATAACAAAGATCCATACACAAAAATTAACAATTAATCATGTCACATGTAAAAATAATAATATAATAAAATGTCAACATATAAAATAACAATATAAATGCCTAGCTAGCCCACCAACACTGCCGTCCAGTTTATGAACGATAAACATATTATATATTATCGATCTCTTTTAAACACATTCTAGCAACATATAAAATAGTTAAAGAATACACTTACCTAATTTTATAACAGAGAAAAGTATTCTGTAAGTTTTAATATGTAGATTACCAAGAACGTCGAAATATTCATCTGACCTGCTAATTGTAAAACTGTGTCCACAATGAGCAATAATCGCCTGTAGGTAATAGGTCACCAACGATCCTTTTTAAGTTTGCAACTTACATAATGTGTTGTAATTAAGAACAGTTCACGCCCAAATAAACGCTTTCTCAGTGGAAACAGACAACCCATAAATGTAGGACTACTCGGGGAAAAATCGCGTCGTGTGTACTCGGCATAATGAAGTGGAGTGAGACTTGAGAGACGTCTTTATTGCTGTGACTTTTATTTGGGGCTTAGGTGTCAAAGTTCCATATATACGGTTTGAATACGTATAAAACAAGGCTTAAGGAAAATAAACACGTCGTTGTAGGTGATGAATGTATTTTCTCTTTTATTTTGGGAATTCGTTTTATTTGGAAGTCAATAAAGTTTCTAGTTTGCTACCGATATTTATTAACTTGGCAAACATTTTACACTTTTACCAATTTTATAAGTTTACACTGTATCAAAGTTTACGGTATGGTGACTTTAGAGCTAAGCATAACATTGTTGATAATATTACTAATAGTAAAAAAAAACAATAAAGTGGAATAAATAACTATTATAAAGCCAAAATTAAAACCAATTTTAAAAAACTACATATATCATTTCTATATTAAGTTTTTCGCTAGCTATAAGGTTGCCTGAAAGAAATCGCTTAAAGAAATAAGGCCGCCGTTTGTACAATTACTGTGTATTTGTATACTATGTATTCTCTTTAACTTGTGTGCAATAAAGTATATTAATTAATTCATAAAACTAAGAAAAACAGCAACATAAATATCGTCTTTGAGGGGAATTAAATATTTGGAAGCACTTTCTACGAATATTATTTCTGGGGCAAAACATGATAATAAAACATATAAAAGTTGCTTTAAATTTATCAGCAGCACAGCACAGCCTATTTTATAATTTTCCTCATAATGCTGGACATAAGCTTAATCATTATCCTGCCCGTAGTATGTAAGTGATTATAAATTTTAAACCTGTTTTGAAAATTGAATCATGTTAGACTTGACCCCGACGATTATATCTCTGATCCTTTGACTTATTATAAGAAGGCTTGTACGTAGCCTAGGTTTTATAAGATAAAATAGGTTTACAATAATACAAGACAAAAAATCCGAGATCTTTTGAAAGAGAATGGTCAGGTCAGTTGAGTGAACAGCTTCGAGACGAGATTATTGTTAGTAACCAAGTAAGAAATTAACTACTATTGTTAAATTTTGTTAGACTTTTATTTTAATTTTAAGTACAATTTACTATTTAGGAATTTACATAATGAAGGATCACTTCAATAAGAGAACAACTCAACAAAACATGTTTTGAGTAAGTAATGCCATCGCTTTGCCTTAGCCGACCTTTACCAGTGCAACATTACAAATTTTAAATAATCAATTCCGGTACATTCACTTTTTATGCTATAGACGAACACAATCTGAAATATCTATTATTATACATACTTAGAATTTTTAAGAGAGTATCCCCCCCCCGCCATCCCCCCCCCCCTCTAGAACTGACCGATCGATAAATTTTTAATCACGTTCTTGTAAAATCCTAGAATTAATTTATATTACAAGTAATTCCGCAAAGACAAAGCTGCAAAATCCTAGAATTAATTTATATGACAAGTAATTCCGCAAAGACAAAGCTGCAACGCATATAAGGAAATTGACGAATGAACGAAAGTGACCAATTAGCGAAGTCGAAGTCAAAATTCAAAGTCAAAATCATTTATTGCATATGAGTACACTTGGTACATTTATACGCGAAAATGACGAACTAAGATAATGACCAGAGATACACTAACTCATTTAAACGTGATTAAGGTGTTCTCCTGTGTATATTAAGATCATTACTGCGATCAGCAATTCACTTGCCAAGCGTGGTGATTATGGCAAATCCCCCAAATGGACAACGCAACGCAAATTAGCATTCTATTGTCGATGCTTATGTTCAGCAGTGGATGTATTTCTGCTGATGGTGTTGATGACGATAAATATAAAGTAACTCGTACTTACATTTAAAATTAATAAAAGAGATATTTATTTATTTACATCTTTATGCACACACATAGATAAAACAAAAATAATACATTAAAAAGAAACACAAGTACAAAGGGCGAACTAATCTCTGAGAGAGATTTAGATATTATACTTATTTAGTAAATTTCTTAACTTATTGAACAATAGCACCTAATTTATTCTGAATCACATCAAAAGATTTCCGCCGTAACATTTCCAGCGGTAATCTCATTCATTTTAAACCTGCAGCGACGGCAAGCGGCCCTAGTGTTTATAATAATGGTGCAAATAAAACAAGCGGACGAAAGCGAGGCGATAATATCGGGCACCTTTCACCGGCAGCCCGATTTTGCTCCAAATAAATGAAACCGCACTTTTATGACCTCGGCTCGACACAGACTTGCCACCCAGTTAGTTAATAAAGGGCTTCAGAGACGCCGAAGTTGCTTGAGGCGACCACTAGATCTTGCTTGACTTTTATGATATTGTTGACTCGTCTAACGTTTGTTTGACGTGGCTGTTTGACCCTGTTTGGTACATGACATGCTTGAGCATAGCTACAGTTAGTCTCATTATTATAAAAGGACGAGAAAACCCTCTACATAAAGTAAAATGGTTTCAAACGGTTATAAACAGGCGTCAAGCAGCTTATTCAAGTAGAAACAAAGACACATACACTTTGTATCAAGCAGAATCGTGTCAAAAGCTCTTTCTACGGGAGAAAGCTGTTATTCTCAAACACACTTTAGATTTCCTGAATAATACATACATACATAATGCTTACACCTTGGTCCCAGAGGGGTAGGCAGAGAGAATGTATCGCCACTTTGGGATATCCTGGCAAACATCGTTTCCTGAATAATTTTTCATAAATAGATTATACAGTGACTATTTGATTTAGGTACTTTCATTAAAACATTTTAAAACATTGTTACATTCAAAGTATTCTAAATCATCGTCTTTTGCAGTTAACTTAACAACATTTTGATTAAAGTACATTCTTAGTTATCTCATAGATTTCTTGTTTTCAATATTATTTGTAACGTTGCCGCCTTAGCCACGGGATACTCGGAGATAGCCACGCCTACGCGAAGTTCGTACAAGGTGCACTGCCTCCGGTCATCGTTACTAACGTAACAGGTTCGATTCCTGACCTAGACCTTAGAATAGATTCCTCATAAATATATATACAACCGTTAGTTTATATGTATATTTAAAAACCTACTTAACCGTGTTTTAATCGAGAAGATAAACATGTAAATAAACTGCCTGTATTGATCACCAAATTATTTAATTCTAAATATACATCTAAACTACACTTAAACTAACACTATGATAATCATCTTCAGCCTGTTAATGTCTTCTGGTGGACATAGGCTTGGCATAATTTGTCATACCCGGTTTACCGCATTCCTAGTTCAACTCTTCCTCAGTTCATCCGACCTCCGTGGCGGAATGGGGTAGCTCTCGGACTGCTACGCCGGAGGTTGCGGGTTCAGGGGCAAATGTTCGTATGATGAATATGAATGTTTGTACCCAAGTCTTGGATGTTTATATATTTATTGAAGTATGTGTATCCGTTATCTAGTAACCATAGCATAGGCTCTGCCTAGTTTGGGACTGGATAAGTGGTGTGAATGTCAGACATATTTATTTTATTATCCATATGGCCGGGATGTCAGGTTTGGTACTTAAATGGTGCAAGATTATCTCCGTTATCTACAGTAATACTATTAAGAAGGAATATTTACTAGACGTAGTCTAAAAAAAATATCAAAGGAATTTTAAAATATCGTCTGCTAGACACGTAAAGATTTTACTCATCGTTCAAACATAGAATATATTTAATCAAGCTTCTTCAAAGCTGGTGATTGCAATATAAATAAATAAATAAATATCTCAGACATATATATATATATATATATATATATATATTTGTCTGAAATATTTATATATATATATATGTAGTTTTCTTCTTCTTCCTAAAATAGCCTTCCTTAGGATTTTACCAATGTCAAGTGTATATGACGAATATAAACATGGAAATACTTGTAGATAAGTCCTACAGCTGTAGAAATACAAACGACACTGCAATTGCACAAAGTTATTTGAATTTATTAATGAATCAGTTCTATTCACAAACGTTAATGAGTACTGAGGTGATTATTACACATAAATATTGGTAAAACGGAATAAACTCAAAAACCAACTAACCTATCGGCTGCTACGACGGGAATTCCATAATGGGCTAAAATGAAGGGAATTAACAAATAATAAACGCCCTTTGTAAAGAAATTCAACGCGCCGAAGTGGCGGGGTAGTTAATAAATATTTATGCATCAACCTTCGTATAAAACTGCCTTGGGAAAACCTTTGTCCGGCACCAACAGACGGAAAATAATGATAAACCTCCATTGCACTTTAACACAACTCGCACAAACCCAAAGATAACATCTGTGCGTTTAAGTCTTCGATATCAGGTTTGAGTTGAAGCCCACTCGAACAATATTAACGCATGTTTCATTCACAGGAGTAAGGACCATAAATCGTTACGTCTACAGACGCCTACGGAACCAGATCTAGCCATCTCAGCTGGTGGCAGTTCAATATATTGTATAGCATTTGTACGGTAGCTGATTTGTATCGGTTTGTAAGCAAGTGGAGCAGATGGGGAAGATATGTGAAATGTTGATAGGAAAAGAATTTAAGTTGATAGTGAAAACTTCACGTAAATATATAAAATTAGAAATGTCCAGTCGAATATATTAGCTTCCTAATTTAGTGATGGATGAAATATATATTTTTAAAAGCTACAAAACTCCACTAATTAACTAAATAAATAAATAGAACACACGACCACTCCATTACCTTTCCCTAAGTTTGTGTGTATCGAAAATAATATTACACGTATCAAAAACTTTTTATTTTTTGGTTAGTTAAGATTTGCAAAATTAAATTTTAGACTTGTTCATTAATTTTAGTATTATTCATTACAAGCATGTTATGGTTCAAATTAGATTATAGCACAAAGGGTTGTAATATTCATGCACTTTCCGGCCGAGAGCTTTGACTATTTGACACTCCTTAAAAAAGTTTGCATGTACCCAAAATATCAACTTTCTTTCCTCACAATAAAATCCATTTTGAAATTCTAATATACTCCTATTATCTGCTCACAGATCGATGACCATCTAAGAAATACCCGTTTACAGTGAAAGTTAGGTTACACCACCACAAAATGATCAGTCCCATGAAATCTACATGATTCGATCATAATTTAGCACTTGATTCCACAATAGCCGGCCCTTACGTTGCATAAAGGTCCTGGTGAAGACCGAGAGTCGTAGACTAATGAATAATGTAGATGGGAATGCTATAAATTTATTTTATCATGTCGATGCGACACTTTATTATGAATCTATAAAATTTAGACTATAATAGATCACAAACTGTTCTTCTACATAAAATAGTACGCCATAAAGTACAGAATAAATCAGCCCTGAAGATTGCCATTTTCTTTACTTTCTCCACTACTTTCTATCTCCTACTTGGTAAATAGAGACGACCAACATCAGCAATGTCAAAGGATGTCAATAACCTTTAACCTGCATGAGGTCATTAAAAATCAATATAAAATGTATCCTAAGTATGCTTCTCATAAGATGATCTTAAATTTTATGTCGCATTTCCCATTAAATTTCGATGTTACAAGTAGTATGACAAAATAGTTAAACAATAATGAAGGAAAAAAAATTTCGCCTAACAAAACCGTTATAATAATAAATGTAGGTAAGTATCTCAGTCTTGCCAAGTAATTTAATACCTAACTACCTCTTCAAAACAATACAATGACAAGGAAGGTACCCTTTATCTAAATCGCTCTGTAAAATGGCTAATAAAAGGACCCTACATCTCATATCTTGCCGCAACTGCGTTTTGATTACTCTGCGCGGTGTCGCGGGCCGCCCACGCGCTGTCGCGACCCGCCGCGTAAATATGGCGCGCGGAATTAGAACTACCCGCGGTTATTTATCGCCGGCGCACGCGCAAGAGAAATCGACGCGTCGGTCGCTCCGTGTCACTTCCTGCTTGGACGCCGCCGAGAGCGCACGCTCGCAATCCAATGCTCTTGTAATGGGCCTTTATTGGATCCCATAAAAGTATATCAGGCAGGTCGGCTCGCCTTGTGATTTTATCTGATCGCAGAAAGTTCGACTCCAAAATGTCTATTTGTACAGCTGTACGTTCACGCATTTAGTGAACTTTATTTGCATATCTATGATCTTAAAATATGCATCATTAATCTTTATATCGGCTATCGTGTTGACCTTTTTTAGCTGAACTCTAGTACTTCAAAGTTACTGAAATCGATAAAGCGTGATCGTAATCTGGGAACTCTCATTTTATGTACACAGACATCTGACATCATAGTGTTTCACTGATTAATATACTACCACTATTTTAATATATTAATTAATAAAAAGTGACGCCGATATGTCTGTCCATTTATAAATGGAGGAAACTTTAGATATTGATGCAATTACTTACAGAGGCACTATTGAAAAGGGAGCGGAGCAGTAACGATTTGATTCCGGAAACAACACGGCTATATCACCACGTTAAGATACGGCACAATGTTAAATCATATAATATCGTTCATATGAAATATATAATGAACTACTGGGCCCGATTCCGAAGGTACACATTTAAAATTTGACAGTGCTAAAATTGGTTTCGTCTTTATCTTCATAATACTGTGTGACAAGGATAGCAACAGTTTGAGTGCTGTCAAACTTTAACGTTGTGCCTTCAGAATCGAGCCCTCTATGTAGGTATATAGGTAGAAGCACTTAAGTTGAGACAGCATAATATAGGTCTATCAACTAAGATTATAAAACGCCCAACTTATTGAATCGTAAAATAAATATCTCTTTTCCTGATTAGTCCAGTCCACAAAGAAAAGGCACGGAAGCAAACCAGCTATCGTAGGCGACTAAACGCGCGACCGATGACTTTTTACGACTTGACATTTAAGTGACATTTGACATTATAGTCAGGCCATACGTCTAATTATTATTTGTGGGTGTGGGCTGTCAATGCATACCTAAACTGGGTTGCTTGTGATTGATATTGCTGGCCCGCTCGGAACCAGTTCTCTTGATTAATGCATTGCTCCGTGAATGTCATGCGTGTACGGTCTAATTAAAGCTCTTCCTCTAAACACGCTGTTGTTGTTAGGTTAGTTTTAGAAATTATATCAAAAGCCTTTGTACAAGTGCACAGGTGTAGTATTCAGTATCGCTTTTAAACAACTTTAGTTACAGGTTTAGTTGAGTGACAGAGAAGAATAAAGTGTTGCGTGAGAAGTGTGGTTTTGAAAGATGTAGTAACGAAGGTAGAGAAGGGTATATTGCGTTGGTTTGGACATTTAGAGCGTATGAGTGAAAGAAGAGTGACTAAAGAAATTTACAGTTCCAATGTGGAAGGAACTACAGCTAGGTCGTCCTAGGATGACGTTCAAGGATCAAATTAGTAACGTCCTCAAAAAAGCTGGGGTCGCAGTGAGAAGAATAAAAGAAGGTGCATGAAATGGTTGAGGAATGTGAATGAGACTAGTGATGTGTGTCAGGATCGCGCAAAGTGGCGATCCATTTCTCTGTCTATCTATATGTAGTTGCAGGTTTTTAGAGAGTATTCAAAAACCAAGACCTCACTAAAATCATTTGTCAAACGGTTCCATTAGTAATGGTAGTAAAAAAACTAATTTTCGTAAATATTTGAATAAAAGTTGAATATTATTTGATTCAGTCACTGTGTGTTCTTGTTACACAGACAACGACAAGGAATATAAGCATTTGTCAATTAAGACTTGTGATAGTTTTGTGAGACAGGAAAATCTAACAAGGTGTTTTTTTCCTTATATAGTTGTGATAGTCTCTTCGGAACTGACTGTCTTCAAACCAGATTTAGGCGTATATGAATCCAAGCAAATTACGTAAGTGCATAAACATTAGTCCTTTGTCCCATATGACCCTAGCTATCATAAAAACGTGACAATGACAAGAATGGACAAAAACATTAACCACAAAAATTCACGTCGTGAATGGAAATAATTTCAAATGTCATGCGCAGATTGAACAAATTAATGAGTGTTGACACACAAAAACACAATCCGGGTGACTTATTTTATTGTAGTTATTCGTGTTTAGGACAGCTGATGGATTTTGAATATTTTAATACTGCAGAGAAAAGTAAATCATGATGTATTTTACTTATATATCTGTAGTAAGTGGACGGAGTAATTAGTAAGTTAAGTAGGCAGGTCAAACTTGTCGCATAAGCCAAGTTCTGCAGTAGGCGCAGCGTTCCTATTCCTGTTGCCTTTGTTAGATGGACCGACGACCAGCAGAATATGGAAGTGGCTGGATGAGGAAAGCAAAGACTGATGTCACGTGGTGACGATGATGTAATATTGACTAGCAATGAACAGAAGGAATGTGGTTGTAATATTTTATAATAGAGAAGCATTTTTAATTAAATTATTAACATATTTTTACAGTTTTATAATTTTAGGGATTTACGTGTTGATTTTATGTGTATTTATTGTATGTAGTATTTGTATATGTATGTTGTATTGTATGTATATATATGTAGTGTTGTATATAACTATAATACTGGGCTCGATTCTGAAGGCACAACGTAAAAATTTGACAGCACTAAAACTGTTGCTATCCTTGTCACACAGTATTATGAAGATAAAGACGAAACCAATTTTAGCGCTGTCAAATTTTAAATGTGTGCCTTCAGAATCGGGCCCACTATATATTTATTACTAATTTGCTATAATGATAAAACCTATTAATTATTTAAATTTCCAAATTAGCATAACCTACCTTTTTCTCTGGCACAATCTTTTCTACCCAGAGGTTGTCTGGAAGAAATCGCTTAAAGCGATAAGACCGTCTAATTTATACTATTTCTAAAACTTGTAACTTTGTTTGTGCAATAAATTGTATTGTATGTATTGTAATGATTGAAGGGCAGTTTTACAAGGTCACTTACGTAGTGGTTGGCCGTCACTTACGTAATCAAAATTCTTAACTTACAAATTAATTATACTAAAAATGATGAAAAAGAGAGAATCTATGATATAATAATCGTGAACACCATATTCTGTTAAAGGTTTTCATTGGCTTAAAAATTTAGAGCGTTGACAGCAACCGACAGTAGGTATTTTTTTATTGTCAGTTATTGAGTTATGCCGTTCGTGACCTCGTCCGTGTCGCCCAAAGGTAAGGCGAGCAAATGCAAAAAATAAAGATTGTTTTACTGACTCATGTCACCACACGTTAAGATAGACATCTCATAATAAATAATTGTCCTGAAAATTATATAATGAACCTTCGATTCGAATACAGAATAAAACGATTCTACGATTTATGGAACAGCCAACGAACTAACCAATAACCATAGAGGATGTTGATACTGACTGATTGAGGGTTGGTACTGACTAAGACAGTGAAACGGAATTTTATCAAACTATTTCGGTTCTAAGTGTAATTAAATTGTTTGGTTAACATCTGTTAAAACGAAGGTATTATACATTAAAAATAAAATGTCCGTAATTGTCATAGCGTAAAGTAAAATACATTGGGATTGAGCTTTGTAGTCTATTGACCTTTGAAGGTATTAATGTGATTGATTAGGTAATTCCTTTTCAAGCTTATACCAAAATTAAATATATATGTATTGTATGTGTATGTATTTGTATTGTGTTTTTTTTATTATTGTATTATTATTTATTTGTTGTATATATATATGTGTAGAACCATAAAAACTTAATACTTATAACTTATTTGCTATTTTATTTTATTTATTATAGTCATATAAGTACCTATTTATCATTTAAATTTCCTAATCAGCGCAACCTACAATTTCTCTGGCATAATATTTTTCTACCCAAAGGTTGTCTGGAAGAAATCGCTTAAAGCGATAAGACCGCCTAAATTGTATTATTTGTAACTTCTATAACGTGTAACTGTATTTGTTTGTGCAATAAAATGTATTGTATTGTATTGTATTGTATATTCTTTATAGCACATACATTTTTACAAAATAGGCATACTTAGGAAACTTTAATGATACTGTATTAAATGTTGAAAATGAAATAGACAAATCTAAGACTAGTCAAATTGTAAACTAGTTTGTTATTTTGGTATTATATTTATACTTAAATGTTCAACAAAAAATCATATGGAAAGTTTAGCTCCAATATTAAACGTTAATATTATATGTAATTTTATTACCGTTTTATACTCAGTAGTGGGGTAACATCGATACCTTCAAAAGCCGATGAACTACAACGTTCAATACCAATGCATATTATTTTTCGCTATGAAAAATCCGGACTTTGAATAGTTTAATAATCAAAGTACTATGTAAACAACGTATGTAACATTCAGATACTTAATTGTCGCGATTTTTAAGGCACATGCTCGTCTCCGTAAAATGGGGTAGATATATAGTCTTACTAGTTCTTAGTCATTTGTCTGTCGCGCACTTTTTGTCACCGACCGCATAGTTGTGCCCACGCGCACGCTGGTCAATGGTCAATTTGTTTTTGTCCAACAGTTCCGCAGATATTCGATTGCGATACCATTTAAATTAAAGAAATGACAGCTGAAATATTATTCGATAAAATACAATATTTCTAATACAGATTTTAAGCTTTTTTACTGTAATATATATGCTTATGGGTCCCACCACCTATGGCGTTGAAAATGCGTGGACAGTTAATCCTAGGACGCGAATAATTTATTCTATTCTCCTTAATAATACTATTCTACAATTTAACAAACTTGTTCATTTTGTACAAGTTGGTCGAATTGTAAACTACAATTCTAAAATAGTAACAACTTTGTATCTGTCCTAGTGAGTATCGAACTCACGACCAGGAGGCCTACTCCTTAAGCATTTCGAATATCTTATCAGAATATGTCACATGGCCCGTTAGGGAGTACAAAATGGCTTTTTAGTTCGACGGATATTATCTGAAATGATTACGTAATGGCGCCCTGGTCGTGAATTCGATTCCCACTTGGACAGACACAAAAGTGTTACTATTTTAGAATTGCAGTTTACAATTTGACCAACTATTACAAAGTGTACACGTTTGTTAAATTGTAGAATAGTGTAGTATTACGTAGAATAAATAAATTGATCGCCTCAATAAATAAATTAATTGTCCGGGTATATAAGACAACAGCGAGGCTTATTATTATTATTAGGCAACTCATTATATTTACAGAATTGGCAATTACACGCCAATGACTGGAATTACAGTCGTAATTTCTGTACCAAGTGAGACATCACTGGAACCAGTACTCGGACCAGATAACGTTCGTTACAACGTAAAGTCCTCTGCTTAATTAACCAACCCGTTTCTTAACTCAGTAAGGTTATTTTGTACTTTTCGGAAACGCCATCGCTATCGACGTAACTGTTGTTTTAATATTGGTCATTACTGAAATAATGTCCTATGCAACGGAAGACGAAATGCATCGTTATTCAAGTCACTGAAGTTATAAAAAATATTCGCATATTCAGTACCGATTAATAAAATGAGTGTTGCTACTATCTATGGAAGTAGTTAGGGAAGTATTAGTTAATAAATATATGTAAATAGGTTGCCGTGTGGTTTCCGGTAGAGTAGAATAGGACCACTCCAACTCTTCCCGTGGATGTCGTACAAGGCGACTAAGGGAATACATTATAAAACATCAACCAGGCCTCCCCAACCCATCTGGCCAGCGCGGGGAGTGTAGGTCAAATCCTCCGTCTGTCTCCGGCAGATGAGAGAGGGTTGAGCTCCTGCAGTGGAGACAAAAATAACTTGATGATGTTGAAAGAGGTGTTAAGATGGATGGCGCCAGTAGTGGAAGAAATAACTATTAATTTTTCTTGAAATTATTTGATCGCAATTTTTGATAAAAGTCACTTATATACTATACTACCAATCAAAGCATAATATAATCACTCGTCACAAAATTTGGCAAAACATTCAGAATGCAAAAGAAATTGCTATCTGTGAAAGTTAGTGCACTTAAAATTAACTAAATGTTACATCAATTATTTTTATTGTTAAAAATTATTCTTATATCAATCGTTGATCAGAATGTTGAACAGAATCTGTGGATTCAGTTTTCGGATTTATTTTGACACACTGTATGTATAGGTACATCTAATTTAAAGTTCAATAGGTAAAATATCGGTATCTAACCTCAACAGTGTTTCATCGAAGTGTAATTAAATAACAAACAGTACAAAACAAGTCCGCTCCAGTTTCTCGCCTGTCACACGACATGTCGGTGTGTCCGCTGCGCTACCCCGGCTGCACACGGTGCGATTGTCGGACGGACCTAATCCGTCCAATGAGTAGCATGACTCGCATTAGACAGACTCAAACAAGAACAAAATCTTTATCTTAAAATTTATATACATAAAAGGATAGACTGACTGACTGTCTAGAACTGGAATTTTTGAATAGGAGTTCCTCGAATTACGTCGGCAATGACTACAAGAAAATAATGTAAGTATGTTATTTGATGAAGAGCGTGAACGTGTGTTTATTGTGGTGGTATCTATATAAGTGGAAAAGTAAGGGGAAAGACTACCGCTCCGCGATCTAGTCAATGGTGCAGCCGAACGACCATGTGCAAACGATGTCAGGCTAGCCAAATTGTCCCATGGTCTGTCAAACATATTGGATCCTATGGTGTGTAGCCGCCATTACAAGTCCGCTGTCGGGCGGCAGGGTAGTGTGCGTGAGGGGACAGTGACCCGGGCTATCTCCGAGATCGCAGCCTCCGACCGGCCAGATGCCGAAAGATGTCAGCCAGGGCCGGAATCAGAACTTCATTGCTTACGGCTCAGTAAACAAAAAAATAATAGAAACTGTAACGATGACGACAAATCCTTTGACCGCCTCGTTGGCCTAGTGGCTGATCATTGGACTCGAGCACCAGAGGTCATGGTTCGATTCTCACAAAAAAATACTATAATTGATAAATGCTCCGTAGTGAAAACTAGATTTATGATAAGACTGCCTAGATCAAAGGTAACTTGATGGAGATGGAAACTTGATTATAAGTAAGCATCCAGAATTTCCAGATGAATATAAACCATTTAGCAAAAAAAACTTCTAACGTTCAATACTCATTTCCAGAAGTTGTTATCCTGGAAATGGAACTCAGATTAACAAAAATAGGTTTGCTTGTTAATTTGTAACTTCTATTACATTAAGTGTGAAAATCTATTGACTGTTTGTACATTTATCATGAGCAACTTAACGAATCTGCAAAACATGTTGTGTGCAGGTAGATTATGAATGAGGGAGTAACATAGCTTAGTTTTTACCCTGGTAAGATAAAATTTCAAAAACTTTAAAATATTTTGTAAATAAACAAAAATTCCTAAGTGCGTCCCTGCGGTAACCTTTAGCTTGCGGCTATCGGCGCATTTAAAAATAAAAGTAGCCGCGTTAATAACGTATTTTTACTGCGGGCCGCGTTTGGTAAGCCGCTACCGCAGGTGCGTTGCCCTGCCCCCGGTCCGCCCCGGGCCGCAAGAACCCTGCGCCGGCGCAGCCAACCTCTTGATTCTAACGTAAAATTTATTAATGCAGGCTAATGAAACGTGATTAATAATGTTATGCTTAGAAATTAGAGCCACAGTAGCTTATTTATAATGAGTCTGCTTTACATATTTAGGTGATAGCTTTATGCGTAGCGGAATTCTCAGGGTCAAGAATTTAGGCAGTTATATTCCTTTCAATCGGAAGTGTTCGAAATTCTTATGGGATACCTGGAAAATATGAGAAAGCAGGAAATTTCTTTAACATGACATCTGTTCAGGATTAATAGTTAAAATTAAGTTGACTACTAACTATAAGATTGTACTAGACATTTGCAAATATCTAGAAGGTAATTTTATAATTTGTATGTATGTATGTATGTATGTATGTATGTATGTATGTATGTATGTATGTATGTATGTATGTATGTATGTATGTATGTATGTATGTATGTATGTATGTATGTATGTATGTATGTATGTATGTATGTATGTATGTATGTATGTATGTATGTAAACGCTTTATTGTACCAAAAATAACAACAACAACAATAATAAAATAGGAATTAAACTGTGTACAAAGGCGAACTTATCCCACTCAGGGATCTCTTCCAGTCAACCTTGGAGTAACCGAAAGGACAAGTATAATGCGTTTGGTACCAAATTTGTCATTTACGAGTCTGACATTGCATGCTCAAAGCATTGCAATGGGATGCTTGCTAGTTACAAAATAGCCAGAGCTTTCAATTCGTTGGTTTCGCTACAAAAGCGCGTTTCAGTGTTATATAGATCGTACAATTCACGACGGCACGCCCCCTTAATTTTCGAGAGGGGTGAGCGCGGGACGTGGGGAGTTGACATATCCGAACGTCAGTACCTTAGTGTATACACATCAATATAACTAACACAGTTACAATATAACGCAAACTACTACTATTTGCCGTGTGGTTCCCGGCTTAGAATACGACCACCCCCATCCCACCCCCATCCCACCACCCATCTTTCCCGGGGTTGTCGTTAAGGCGACTAAGGGATTGCACTAGGGACGGGCAGCAACGCTCTCCTGTGTGTGTATGTTAAGATCATTACTGCGATCACCAATCCGCCTGCCAAGCGTGGTGATTATGACAAATTCCCCAATGGACATCTAACCAAAAGTGGTATTCTATTGGGGAGGCCTATGTCCAGCAGTGCACGTATTTAGGCTGATGATGAAAGTAATGTACGAGATTTAGAGAATGGGTGCCGTCGTGTATACGACCTATGTCCGTTACAAAGATGGTAAATTTGGCATAGGTACGTCACCTCTTCATGTCATGTCGTCACATGAATATCACGTCTTAAAAATATTTGGCATACGATAAATGGGTAAAACTAATTTTTATTTTATTTTATTTTTTATTTAAATGGGTAAAACTTTTCAAAAGTGTGTTTTTTGATTGAAATGAGAGTTATTTCAACCATAATTATTTACATTGAAAACATGTACAAGAACCCTTAGCATCGTAATCTAATTCGCAAACTGGTTTTTGCTTCATTTTGACACAAAGCGGCTAGCACCGGAGGCACGTATCAGAGCCATAGGAGGGCAGATATATATCAATCGCCTCGCCGGCGACACACGCCTTCCGTTCTGCGCCTGCGCTGCGTTAGTAACCGCAACACTACAAAGTTGGGTTACACCATGTTATATGTTAATGGTTTAGAATAAACGGGATTCTACGATGAAAATATTACAACATTTACAAAGCTTATTTGTGTTACCTATCTAATAAATAAAATTGTAAACATCGCGTGTCTGTACATTGAGATATTAAAAAAAAATTAGGCGTCAAGGCGGGATAAGCAACAGAACAAATTTAGATCATTTTTAAAATTTTAGCTAGTTTTAAATAAATATGTCTGCCCTTTTACGAAGTTTTCTATTTGTACATGTTATTTTTTTCCTTACTTTTATTGTTTTGTAATTTTTTTCTTTTGTATATGTGCAATAAATGGCTAAATAAATAAAATTATATATACATAGGGCTCGATTCTGAAGGCACAACGTTAAAATTTGACAACACTAAAACTGTTGCTATCCTTGTCACACAGTATTATGAAGATAAAGACGAAACCAATTTTAGCGCTGTCAAATTTTAAATGTGTGCCTTCAGAATCGGGCCCATAATGGACCTAACTTTAAAATTGGAAATAACTTTAAAATTTGTCATCACTAAAACTGTTGCTATCCTTGTCATACAGTATTATGAAGATAAATACGAAACCAATTTTAGCGCTGTCAAATTTTAAAGTTGTGCCTTCAGAATCGAGCCCAATATATATATACACGTGTCTAATCCCAAACTAGGACTTCTCCTGTGCTATGGGAATTATACAAGTATAGGACAGTTCACAAATAGACCATCCAAACAGTTGGTCCCAAACTTGTACAAAGTTGTCTGTCTCCAGTGGGAACCGAACTCTTGACCGTCCAAGTCACTAGGCCAACGAGGCTGTCAATAATGAATTACCTATTTCCAGAAGTTGTGTTTTCGGCCATAGTAATTTCTTTTTTTCTAGATGCAGCTTTGAGAGATACTGGATATCCGAATAAGTAAATGTACAGATCCATTGAAGTTTAGTCTGTAGATATTCATAGTTACAGTAGTGTTAAAATAGCTATAATTCTAAGTTTCTTTCTACACCACACTTCAACGGAGGCGGCTATGTTGTTCGCCACACATCACGCCAAGTGGTATCACGGGGCGAAAAGCAGGCGAAGGAAAGTGGCTTTGCGACGTTGGATCGTGCAAAGTGGCGATTCATCGTCTCTTCCTACCCCTCTGGGACCAGGGCGTGAGCATTATATTATTACTTATGTACCTTAACGGATATTAATGAAAATATAAGTTACCGAGAAAATTTTGCATTACCGCGAGCAACGCTGCTAAGCTAGTTAATTTATATAACGTCGGTCAAAATTAACTAAAGAAACGGTGTGATTTATATACAAAATTATTTATAACATTTAACATGAATTTAACCCTATATCTCTAACGTGTCACAACAAAGCAGGTGTTCGTATCGACAAGGCTTTGGCAGGCACATCCGGCTCTCAGAAAAATACACCGAGCTGCGTACTGCTTAGATAGTTATGTAAGTGATAAATATGGAAATTGTTGAATTTCCATTTTTCATTGCAAGGTATTTGCCGTGTGGTTTCCGGTAGAGTAGAATAGGACCACTCCAACTCGTCCCGTGAATTTCGTACAAGGCGACTAAGGGAATACATTATAAAACATAAATCAGGCCTCCCCAACCCGTCTGCCCAGCGCGGGGAGTGTAGGCCAAATCCTTCGTCTGTCTCCGGCAGAGAGAGAGGGTTATGCTCCTGCAGTGGTGACAAAAATAACCTGATGATGATTGCAAGGTAAAAAGTCGCCATAACAGCGGTTGGTTGAGGTAGATTGAAGCGGGTGTCGTGGTCGTTGCCTGCGCTGGCACCGCGTGGGTGCAGGGGGGAGGACAGGACCGACGACAGACGAGTTCGTGAGTGAAAACTGTGGATCGGCTCTCACAAGGTGGACCGACAACCTGAAGAAGGTGGCCGGAAGCGGCTAGATGCGCAGGGCCGGTTAAAACTCACGGAATGCACTTGTTGTGAATAGAAGGAAGACCTGACAACACTTTGGTCTCTTAGGATTTATAGCGTTAAATCCCTGTCCACCAACGGTGCCCCAAGCCGTTTAGGTGGACTTCACATACGCCTTGAAAAAAATTATTATAAATAAACCGTACTTAAATTTCGAAACCCCGAAACACTTATTGGTACTGGCATCGGTTTGAACCAACGACCTCATGAACGTGAGGCGAGTGCACAACAAACTAGGCTACACCAGATACTTTGCATATTGCTAATAATTTATTTAGGTATAGAAATCTAAGCCAAAGTTCTAACTTTAAATTCGAATTCGTGTTATCTTGGCATAAATTTAATGCAATTAATAGCAATACGTTGTTACTAATTGGAAACTAGATAATATGCAAATTAAAACACCCGCTACTGCGAAGACTTCGGGCATATTAAGTACATATTATTAGGAAACCACCTTAGCCTGACCCACAATATAACAAACCTCGGACAAATACATTGAAGGTTAGCCGCAAAACTTGTAAAGAGACGCTATGCGGCTGTTTTAATCTTTTAATTTAATGTCCTATGCTGAACATAAGCCTCCCCAATAGAATGCCACTTTTACTGGACAGACCATTGGGCTATTCATAACGCTTGGCAAGCGACTTGGTGATTTCAGTAATGATCTTAATATACACAGGAGAACGCTGCTTCGATTCCTTGGTACTATCCCTTAGTCGCCCTGACAACACCTACGTGATTATTGGAGGTGGCGCTATTCTAAGCCGGGTACCACAACCAAGTCACGTCTTCAGTATTTACTAGTCGTAAACACTCTGTGAACATTCTATCGTTCTAATATATTTTCATTCTTATTTTGGCCTTTGCATCTAATATCTATCAATCGGCCTTTTTTCCAGCTATCGCTTCTTATTTTATTAAAAAAATACAATTGACCAGTCCAGTAGTTATGTATTTATGCAGATGACAAAGAGAAAGACGTACATACAGACAGATGTACGAGTACAAAATTGCTATAAGTGTATCCATATTGACGGAACTCTTAAAATTAACACCACCAAAAATTACAGCTAAACTTGCTTAGATTCTTACCGTATGAATAAAGATATTTCTAAGATCGAAATAAAATATGAGTTATAGCAAGGTAAGATGAATTAACGGACGTAAACAAATTAACTTAATGATTATTAAAACACAATATAATTGACATGCACTAAGATTTACGCTAATAATTCTCATTGAAATGTAGATGAAATTATCATAACTAAGTAGAAAACAGGTTTATAGAACGCGTTGTACGTACATTACTATAATTAAAAATTATCATTCTCATAAAGCTGGTATCATTATCATCAGCTAAAATACGTCTACTACCAAAATAAGCCACCCCAATAGAATGCTACTTTAGGCGGGCTGTCCATTGGGGGATTTGCTATAATCGCCACGATTGGCAAGCGGATTAGTGATCGCAGTAATAATCTTAACAAACACAGGACGCTGCTGCCCGTCCCTATTCATCTTTAGCATATTTTTTTCAGGTAGAATTCGCCCACTTTCATAACTCGTCTACTTCCTAACTCTCACAGTATAGTGAACCGTCGTTTGTGCCGTCCAGGGTTCATAGAACACCAGTGACTTGCCAATATGAATTACTAGCTGTTGCCCGCGACTTCGTCCGCGTGGACAACTTAACATCACAAATTATTATGTATTTCTCGTAGGAATGCGATATATTTTCGGGATAAAAACTATCCTATGTCCTATTCCAGGACCTAACCTATATGTGTGCCAAGTTTCATCACGATCAGTCCAGTGGTTGTAGCGTGATTGAGTAACATCCAAATCTACATACCAAAAACATCCAATAATATTAGTAGGAAGGATAGTACGATTATCATATCATAGGCTTCTTGGTGAATGAAAACAGCAAACGGTTAATGAGAACTGCTTGTTGGAGAATAAATCCTAATGCTTGTGTGGACTAAGTCTAGAAGCTAGAAGGACCCATTAAATAAATTAGACAACCAGTAAATAGATAGATGTTTTTTTTTATCCCAGCTCTAAACAATTGGCTTTTTAATAACAAACTTACTACATACATTCGTCAGGATGCTGACCTATGACTTACTGTTATTGGAGAAAACTCAGTGCGAAAACTATTTACTCCCAATGTCTTACCTGTAAAAGAAAGAATAGAATAAATTTATTTATTCAACTACCACCATAGGACAATATTGCATCTAAAAATCATTTATCAGGACCTGAAAACTAGAATTGGCTTGCGAAATTCATTGATTTTAAACTTATTTTTTAGTCATGCTGAGTCATATCGTATGAAACAAAACTGTAGATTTGTTACATTTAGTAAAAATCAGTCTGTCAATTTAAATACTAAATCAATGTTGAACAAGATACATCGATTTAGTACTTTTGATTGGTGATATTTGAAATAGCAGGAAAACATATTTGATATCGTGAATGATAGTGAGCGCATTGTAACAATGAAATCAAGTTACTTAAGGTTTATTACACACTTTCGTATATTCCATCGAGATACATTTTATGATAATTTCTTTAATGAAAATACAATAAAGTGTATTTGGTACACAGATGCAGTCGCAAGTACTCGTACAGACCATAGAAGTTTAGGCGTCATTTTAAGTGCTACTGCTTGAAGAGAAAAAGTAGATCTCACTTCAGTAGTGCTATTCTGTAAAATACAAACTCACGTGCGAATCTCACTCAAGTGATTTTACTTACTTCAAAATCTAATCCATTGGCATTCTGTAAATATCCTAGAGCACTATCGACGTGAAGTGAGTTCTTTGTTCACTTTACGTCGACAGTGCTCTGGAATGTTTACAGAATTACCAATGGGTTGGGTTTCAAAGTGAGTGAAATCACTCGATTGAGACTAGCACGTGAGTTTGTATTTTACAGAATAGCACTACTGATGAAAATACCAGAAGTAGAATTACTTCGGTCACAGCCGAAAATGTAGAGTACTGATACTATAAATAGACGTATAATATGGCTAAATTATAACGTTGGTCTAAAAAAATTCATGATTGTTGCATAAAAATTAGAAGGGAAATAGTTGTCGTTACTAATGACAGTAGTTTGTAGAACAAAGTCATTTAAATGCCAAAACAGCCTGAAGCAAATGTTTTTTTTTTACCTGACATGCAAAACAAAGCAAAGCCTAAAGGGGATTACGTACCATATACAGGTTGTTAACAATACAACCTCTCTCAAAACGAGAAACCACAAAATCCTATATCGTCGTGATTGGAACAACTATGAATCAATTACAAATTATGATGATCAAACAAGAAATATCACTTGTGTTAATTACTCTAATATGTGAAAAATAAAAATGACTAAAAAAAAAAATGTAAAAACTTTTTTTTTATTATGGCCTTTGTTATTATGCTTATAAGGCACAATAATTTCGCCAAAATCTGAAAAAAACGTTCCTTTCTGTTTGAAGCAATGATCAAGTTTCGTTTCATTATAATGTATTCCATTTATGGAGCAAAATGTCTTTACTTTGTAGATACATATACCTATGAAATACAATGTTATGCGTCGAAATCCTGCAGGAATTTTAGGCACATGACTCGAACATTTTAACACTATATAAAATTCCTCGAAAGATAGTTTAACCACAGAATAAAGTAATAGATAATTTCTCAAATGCAAGCCAAATTGAATCCTACGTGCATAAATGAAAGGCAATATTACACCGACCCGCTAAATTACGCACACGTTGACAGTCGTAAGCGTTTCACATAGGGCTGTACCTACGCTTACGGATTGTGGAGCGGCGCGGGACTTTAATGCTTCACATCGCTTTCGTGACCCTGACCGATAGACCCCGGCGATTGGGGCCTCATCGTGTATGTATATTTTTATACCTGCGGAGTGAGACAGGACTGCTTTAACTAAGTAGATAATACTGCCTGCGAAGCTCGGGGTCGCGAGTTCGAACCCCGCTCAGGGCAAACATTCGTGTGCTGAGCACTTGTGTTTGCCTTGTGACTGGATGTTATTTATATATTATATTATGTATGTATATATATATTATATATGTATGTATATCAGCTGCCTGATACCCATATTACAGGCTCTGCCTAGTTTGGAATCAGGTGGCCGTGAGTGAAAATGTCCCCACATATTTATATATTTATTATTAATAGTGAAAACTCCATGAAAATCTGTCAGTTGTTAGAGCAGACAGAACCACGATAAGTTTTATAAATAATACCGTATTATTTATAAAACTTATCGTGGTTCTGTCTGTAAATATGTGCAACCCAACCTGCTGATTATTACAAAGCGAAACAAAGTGAAAGTTAGTACTGTAATTTTTATCACATTATTAAAAGGCACAAAACAAAACTTTAGTAAAATACGATCTCATTACGACATAATAGGACACGCTGTAAAGGCACGCGTAGACTAATGCGATACGTTGCGCATTTGCAGGCGGCGACGACGGGGAAATCGTTATGCGAATCAGCCTCGCCTAATCGCGTCATGTCGAGCGAGGCTTTAACTTGGAGACAGAATTCATTTTTTGGCCTTTTGCATGAAATTAGACTTTAAAGTTCTTTAAAGAACTTAAGCAATTGGTACATTTTATTCTTTATTGCACTATAAATTCACATAACTTTTGATTGAGTTAGCCGATTACGATAATCTTGTTGCATACGTATGCAACAAAGTAATGCTGGGCAGAATTTGGATTGCGATGGATTAGTTAGGAGGACTACATTTGATGAGACTAGGGTAAGAGAGATAGAGGTTTGAGGGGAGGGTTTAGGGGAGGGTTGAGGGGAAGGTTGAGGGGAGGGTTCAGGGGAGGGTTGAGGGGAGGGTTGAGGGGAGGGTTGAGGGGAGGGTTGAGGGAAGGTTTGAGAGTAGAGTTGATGGCAGGGTTTAAGGGAGGTAGATGCGGGAGTGGGAGCGGTAGCTGGATCTGGAGTTGGAGCTAGACTAGACCTGAACCTGGAGCTGGACACTGACCTGGCCCGTGGCCGAGTGGGAGTGGCAAAATGAACAGGAGCGGGAACTGGAGCGGATTCTGTAGTCCACGCGAGCGGAGCCGCGGGCACAGCTAGTATACAAATAACAATCTTCCGCCGCTCAGCTTCTAGTCTCATCATCCGAAATATCTACGTCCACTGCTGAACATAACCCTTCAAAATAGAATGCCAGTTTTAGTGGACAGTTAATTTTGGGGGATTAGTCATAATCACCACTTTTTGGTCAGATTGGTGATCGCAGTAATGATCTTAATATATACAGAAGAACGCAGACGACACCCACGGAAAGATAGAGGGTCTATTCTAACCGAAAACCATACTGCTAGAATAACGGCTAAAATCCTAAAATAGTCTGCTTTAAACAAATGTGTCGTGAAACTTGAGTCTCGAGATAAATGAGATAGCGAGATCTCACCTCAAGCGCTAGCGAATGGAACAAATGACTCTGTGTCGTCACGGATCGTTACGATTGCGCCGCGCGTGCCTGTGGCGCGTTACCACGCGTGAATAAACAAAATGCACCTTTAATACGTATTACTTGACGATGGACATCAATCACTATTAATTTATATACCTCTACACAACGATCTCTATGTACTACTAGATGGAGCGTTCCAAACAATCGCTCTGTTCCACGCAAGTAGCCACAACTCTTTCACATTCACTTTGAAACTTGTGCAGTTACTACTCAGAAAATTTAATTATTTTCTAAATATTGACATTATTTAACCGTAGCGTCAATATATAGTAATAATTAAATTTTCTGCGTAGTAACTGCACAAGTTTCATTGTGAATGTGAAAGAATTGTGGCTACTTGCGTGGAACAGAGCGATTGTTTGGAACGCTCCATCTAGTAGTACATAGAGATCGTTGCCTCTACACGGTCAAAGGCACATTCTTCAAATTACTGTTGCTATTGCTTGTCAGTCAGTTTCAAATTGGAATTATGACACGTGTCAAAATCAGTGTAGAAAAACCTAGATGGTATAATTTTTTGTCACATTAATATCTTAATAGACCATCTAGACTCTAAAAATGACTCTTAAGGTTAATGCTATTTCTTGGCTATGTTAATTGATAAATGTACAAATGTAAGAGCCATTGAATTGAATTGATATTTGTAACCTTGGTAAAAAAATTATAGGAAGGAAAATAATTTTCGCAGCTCAAAAGTGATAATCTTATGAAGTGATAGATGAGTAATCTGTTATCTAATTTAATAATCAATTAGTGTCAATCATGAAGGTAAAAACTTTGAGGTGACTTATAAGGCGCGAAAATTATTTTCCTTTATGGTATGACCTTTAGTCGTCATATTACATTTCGAAAAATAAAAAAAAAATATACGACAATAAACAAAGTAACCTCATTTTCGCGACCCTAAGCGATGTTTTTTTTAAACTAATTTTAAAATAAAAAATTTAAAATCTATGGAGGAAGTGATTTGAAATACCAATTCCAAATGTCGTAAACAAAAAATAACTACTTGAATGTGAACTACACTTTCGGTATGGGCTTTTATATTTATTTACAAACAGTGTGAGGGAACCTTTGGTCATATTTGACAGCAATGGAGCGTTATGGTGCCAAATAAAAAATAAAGTATCTTAGAGGCAAAATAAAATAAAAACATTTGGGACAAAAATATTATAAAATTATAAATTTCTCTTCTTTCACCTGCAATACTCTCTCGCTATGTCTTTCTTATTTTCCTTTGGTTCTTGGTTGCCTGGAAGAGATCGCTTTAAGCGATAAGGCCGCCTTTGTACACTTTCCAAAAATCTGTACCTATTTTATTGTTATCCTTAATTTGTGTGCAATATAGAGTTTATTTATCTATCAATCTATTATAAAACAAATTTTTAAAATATTTCAAATACCTAATAATGATCTCTCTGCATGTATATCGTCAGGCATCGCGACATCTGTAGATTTTAGAGTAAATGTGAGTACACTGTGACGCCCGCCATGCGCGATTAAGTTGTGATTACCACAAATTACCTATACTCTGCCTATGCTACCAGTTTATACGCTGCAGGGAGAAGACTAAATAAGCTATTTCGTTGAATACCCATGAACTAAGTGAATTCGTAGGTTGTTTTGCAAAAGAGTATTAAATTCTTTTGTTAGAAGTTTTTACTTATAGTAAATTTCTTGGGAATGATTCCTAATAACAATAAAATTAAAATCCTAATTCTATACATATTCATACACTTGTCTAATCCCAAACAAGGATTTATAATCTAATTGCTTGGTATGGCAAGGTGATGCGCAAAAATTCCATGGGGTGGGAGCCTGGTGACCTGATCTCACAGGATCATCCTATTTTAGTCTCTCACAAAAGATAAATTGTACTCATTTTTATTTTATACATTATAATTGTACTTAATCTTTGTGTTGAGATAATAAATAAATTTTGTATTTGTATTTTTCTTGTGCTATGGGAATTAGACAAATCCCGGACAATTCACAAATATAACATACTTGTACAAATGTGTCTGCACCAGTGGGAATCAATCGTACGATCTCTGGCATTCGAGCCCTATGACCAAGACACTAAACCAACGAAGCGGTCAATGTAAGAACGAAATTGTAAACAAAACGTCTCACTACATATTAATAAAGCCATGCTGCGACTGCGGCGGCGGCGGCGCGGGCGCAGTGGCCCATAATACGCTGAATTTACGCCGTCCGTTAGCGCATGACATAAACGTCGATATAAACTCGTTTTTATCGATACTCGCAATCCGCGGCTCATTACTGCACCGATAATTTCTTCATATCGAGTGTCCCCGCGCAATTTGTTAAACCAGTTTTTTTCTTATATAAAATCTTGGCCAGTGGAGGTTTATTTGCGGGTTCTGAGGCCAGGGGGCGTCATTTCAGACATTAAGTTCAAGGAGTTTGAGTTCAGAACATGTTTCTAAGATTATGTTCTGTGTGGGTTCATGTTTGTGGCTAGTAATATATAGTAAGATTCACCTTTGACGCAGTAGTAAAATACTGCTTTATTTTCATACGCCAACATCTTAAGGAAGGCCTAGAATTTTGTGTCGTTATGTTGTTTCAATGTTCTAACAATGTATCATCTATAGTGGGAGGCCGAGTAAAAGGGCTTCAGAGAATAGGGTGAAGGAACGTCAAACCATACACCTATTTATATTAGAATTTCAATTGGATTGCAACAGGATTTTGAGAACAGCCACGTTCCTCCGACGCTCAGAGGATTTAACGCAAGAGATTTTTTACTTCCAGAGCTAATCTATTTTTTTTCCATATAAATATCCGATTTTGACATAACAAATTATTGTTATATACAAGTCGAATGTTTAGATAAAAAGATATAATTTTTTTTGTTAATATTCTACCTTAAACTCATATTTTTGCACTTCAGCAATTTTGCCTTTCCAGCGACGATTAGCAAGATCAGGAAGACCTAATAATAGAGCGGATAATGTATTTAATTATTTCCATTAATAACTTTACAAAGATGGAAAACTGTTGAAATTAAGAAAATTGAGATCTCTCCACATTTACATTTTTATCACATTTATTGAAGTTAGGAATGTTGCAATTTTTGATTGAAAACGGCCCCCCTATAATAACCTAAAGTCGCCCCTGACCTCACGGACCGAACGCGTTTTTATTAATTAACCAAAATCGAGTTATTTATTACCGTATAAATTATAATTCCTACGTTTACGATACGAATGATACTATCGACTGAGTGTTTGCTCTTAAGGCGGTTAATACACGGTGTTTTGACTACCGGATTTGTAAATTGATGCTTAATTTGCAGGTCACTGTCCGACATAGAGGGGGAAAAGTGGTTCTCTTGCGTGTAACGTAATTAAGATATCTCGATCGATCGAGTAATCAATGTAATTGCATGTATTCGTCTAGCTCGGCGGAGAGCACTTACGTGCAGTCGGTCGAGGAAGTGGTTCGTCACCTTAAGGGCGAAAGACGTATTTTTGTACGGTCTTAAATTGCATTGACATTTCTGATAGTAAGCGGTCACTGATGCCCATAAATCTGCAGGCCAAAGACTAGAAGCACGTTGGCATCTTGAGGTTATGTTACAATGCCTCTTGTGCCTGTAATTACACTGCCTCTCCTGCCGTTCAAGCCGGAACACAACAATTCTAGAATTGCTGTCTGATGGTAGAATCATAGATAGGTTCTGTATAGAATTCACTTACTGGTGAAATACGCTGGCTGCTCAGTAACGAAAGATCACACTTTCTAACAAAAAATTAATCTAATGAAATGCATCATAAGTATCTAAAAGTTCTATCATAACGCCCTTGTGGGTATAGATATTTTGTCCGTCTGTCTGCCTGACCACCGGATAGCTCTAAAACTACTAGATTACTGAGCTGAAATTTCAAACGTATATCGTGATTAATTAATTGATGCTAATAACGAATTATTTTTCAACATATTAAATGCTAATACAAAATCGTTACGAAAAATTATTATCTAACGTCTTCTGTAGAGCACACATGATTTTTAACGAACCACTTTTCGAGCCGACTGTACATTATTAGGTGAAAGCCACGCTTCGTCGCGATGCGAATTGTGTCTATAATTGAATGACTTTAAGACAGAATAGGGACGTGAGTGCTACAGATTTGAAACAGTAATTGTTGGTATTTTGTAATAAGGCGCCGGATAAAAAAATTTGCTTTTAATTACTTCGGTACTTACGCAAAACTATAGTAAGTAACTTTGTCGGTGGACTAGAGGAGTCATAGAATAGAGGCCGCGCGATAATAGGATAAGTATTTAACCAAGGAACAGGAACTATTTTTTAATATTCGTATTTTAATTCGAAAATGTTTAAATTATTGTCATGATTCTAAAATTGACACAATGCAGCAATTGCCGGCCAGCGATAATTGTGACGTCACACTGCTTGTAAACAAATGATTGATTCCTTATAGACAGTGTAAGTTATATAAGTCTATTGCAGTACAAAATACTTTAATTAGATTATTAACTTTTTAAGGTCTGTATCAACAAACTTGAGCCGCGATGATGCGCCTGCCTGTCAACAGCCATAATGCGAATGTAGGTCAACCCTTAGTTTTTCAACGGTCACCCATGTCGATAATATACCCAAAAATATAATATATTATTTTATTGAATTTGTTTTGTATGTATTTACCTTGTGAGATGAAATAAATAAATAAAGTTATTATTATAAAATAAAGTTATAAGTTATAATCTAATACCATTTGTATTTTGAAATTTATTTAAATGTCTGTTTTTTTAAATATACTGTGACATTATTTTAATCGTTGAAATTGTAATTTATATTTTGTATATTAGTTTAATTTATGACGATCCCTTTTATCATATTAGAATGACATGTAAAATTAATTTTTTAAGATGTTAAAGTGAAATAAATTAATCTAATGTAATCTACCGATTACTGTGAAGTGCTCGAATACCTTCAACTACTTAGTAAGTATATATAAATTTATTAAACAAATTAAATTTGATTAACAATATTTAGATAGATACGATTCGTAATTTACGTTAATTAATTCAAAAACTATTTTAACTAAATTGATAATACCCAAACAGTAAGTTTTGTAACAATATTTTTGCTTAACTTGTTAAATTTTATAACATCATGTGCAAAATTGCCGTTTCTGATTAAAATACACATTACTATAAAAAAATTATTGTTTTACCGTGTCCATAAAAAAATATTAAATTCCTTGCAGAGACCGCAGTTAAAAAAAGAATGGTCATCTCGTTGATATGTCCATATTCTGCAAACGGGTTCGGAGGAGGTCATTAGGGTTACATTTTGGGTTTGGGTTACTTCCAGCCACTGTATAAGGCACTATACACACAATGTAACCGGTAAAATAACAAGCAATATATAAATATCAAATCACTTGCCTCGTTGGCCTAGTTATCGTTTTCGCCAGGGGTCGCGAGTTCGATTTCCAACGGGGGCAGACAACTCTACAATTTGGTCTCGGTCTGGATGTTATATTTATTTCATTATTATATTCTTGTCTAATTCCTAGTTTGGGAATAGTCAAGTGTATATACGAGTATGTATAAATGAAATGTTTATTTATTTATTTATTTAGATATTTGAAAGTCAAAATTGAATACATATTTTTTAAATATTGTACTCAGATTCTTACGTTGCGAAGCTGAGTTAATAACAGTGAACAATGCATCAATGTATATTCAGTAGAACTCGAGTTATAAACGGACAGATATATGTTGTACGCTCCATGAATTTATTGGGCTTTATAATAGATAATAATATGTATCATCCTCTTCATTATCAGCCTGAAAGAGTCCACTGCTGGACATAAGCCTCTCCCAAAGCGCGCCGTTGAACCCGATCCGCTGTTATTAATTATTAATTTTCCTCTCATGAATATTATAATAACTTTATATTTACCTACTTTTCGTAATTTGTAAACGATTTTGATTTCTTATTGGTTGAATGTTCCAATGATAAGTAATCGATAATGATTTTCAACTGGCAACAATTAAGCGATCGTCATAATCTCATAATATCACAAACTTACTACGTTAAGTTGTTATATTATACCAAACATAATAAATAATGTATTGATGTATTCAAAACATTTATTTGGTCACAGAATATAGACATATAAAGTGATTAAATGTTCTTTAAAACTTAACATGTTAAAGAAATATTTTATCGATCACACGAAACGAAATTGTATCAATTAACATTTTCGGAACGATTAGGTTTTAACTCTCGTTCTCGTAAATTTAAATTAGTAGTATATTTTAAGAATTAAAAGAATCTGTTTTTTTAAAACGGTTGTAAAAATCGGATTTTACAGTCGTGGACAGCATTATCGTGGTCCTGTTATTCGATCTTTATCAAAATCAATTTTATCTGGATGTTAACATGAATACTAAGCAGAAGTATACTAAAAAAAAACTGGTCTTCTAAGTGTCATTTTGCCTTGATTGCTATATATTTAGGGTGCTATCCATCCGGGTATTCCCGGATTTCTCCTAGTTTACGGGGCGTTCTGGGAGCGTCCGGGCGAGGTTTCATTTGTAGTCTGGATTTAAAACATTTCAATAAAAAGTTGATTTATAACAATTAAAACTATTTTTTAGTTTACTGAGTAACTAAATTTTTCTTGGAAATTTCCGGGTTGTAAGCTCAAAAATCCGGGGTTTTCACGCTTCTTGTCCTGGTTGGCAGGTTTTAGAGATACCAACCCTATGTATTATAAAATATTAATCAGGCCTCCCACACCCGTCTGGGAGTGTAGGCCAAATCCTTCGTCTGTCTCCGGCAGATGAGAGAGGGTGCTCCTGCAGTGGAGACAAAAATAACCTGATGATGATGATGAACCCTACGTATGTTAAAATAATAATTTTTATGATCGTTTGAAACTAGATCTTGATGAAGTTAACAAGCTGAGGTAGTGCCGGGGAATAAGGAAGGGAACAATATCTTGGTGCGCTCGTATGGAGTTAAGATGACTGTTAACAAGTTCTTGTTCAAATCAACAAAAAATTGTTTATTGTATACGACAAACTGTTACTTTAAGGGTCTCCAAAGAGCAATAAACTATAATAGTCCACTTTATTAGAGGTTAATGTCCCAATCACCACATCGCAGTATAACATTAATGCACAGACGATGTTGCTGCTCATCACCTGGATTTATCCTTTAGTGGTTTTGTACAGTCAGCATCAAAAGTAGCTGAACAAAGATACATTTACAAAAATACAGAAAGACACAAAAATACACTTCTTAATTTCACAATAACCAGACATGCATGAAATAACAGTACGAACTACTTCAAATGATATATTTTGTATTTTTGAATGTCAACGCTACGAAACAATATGTAGAGGACAACATTTAAAAAAGTAGCAAAAGTTCCTTCTCACACACACAATCACTAGACTGTATAATAGATAGATATATATACTGCAAATCCGTTATTGCCAGTAAGAACTGTAAATTAGATTAATATTGTTTTTTTAAGTGCAGTGGATTTTGTGAAAATAAAATAAATAGAAAAGATTTTGATCAAACCGAGTTAAATGGCTCCTGGGAATGAGGTGCGATTAAGTAAAAGAAAACTTCAAACAATACGTATCGCACAGCACTATTAGAAAATTGTCACATTAAAAAATGACAGATGTCAGAAAACTGTCCGTTAACTCGGCCCCCCACTGTAGGTACACTGATGTTAAAAAAATGGTGGCCAACACAACCAGGATCTACTTGACTTTTTAAATTTAAAATGTCACTCCATAAATAATAGAGACGAGAGGCGTGGCGGGGGCGCGAGCGCGTGCGCCTCCCACGCGCAAATTACACATGCAAACAGCGCAGATTCGCGTTCACACATGCTCCATAATCAAATCACATACCTAAATAGAATGGAATTTAGAATTCTAAACTATGAATAAAATTCTCGTTGAAAATATTAGGCCATTGTTATTGTTAAAAAATACAATAAATCAGGATTTTAAAAGAAATATGTTTTGTGGGTGTTTTAGGATTTATAATATACAAGCATAATTTTATTATAAATTAAAGATGTTTTGGAATTTAATCTAAATATTTTGCGATAAAAGTTAAGATGTGACATTTTGTTTTTTAGATACATGTCTTAAACTATTATATAATTAGATCGTTAAGAAATGGATGTTAGCAAGCTGAAGGCATAAGTAATATCTAGTGTAGCCAAAAATCACCAATTTCACCAAAGTTTTATTATCATTATCATCAGGTTATTTTTGTCTCCACTGCAGGAGCACCACCCTCTCTCATCTGCCGGAGACAGACGGAGGGAGGATTTGGTCTACACTCCCCACGCTGGCCAGACGGGTTGGGGAGGCCTGATTGATGTTTTATAATGTATGTTTTATGTCTGATTGATGTTTTATATTCACCAAAGTTGACAACAAAATATTTTTAATTCTAGAAAATTTTACTTTTAACACCATACCTGATAGTCTAATTATACTCTTTAAAAATAAAGATCACAGAATAAAACTCAAATCTAGTGACTTAAGGTATATTGAAGTCTTATCATACCATATCGTCATTATTTATAGATAGAACTTTCAGTGGGAGCCCTAAATAAATTTAAAAGAAACAATGGGCAAATGGGTTGCTGTTCGCCTTATATGAATTACGTATCCATAGACGATGCTGCTGCTTAACACCACAATTTATACTTCAGTCGGTTCCCACGACCAACATCCTCTGAGATTGATATTATTCTTACGGACGTATAAATAAATAATATAAATGCTACACAATAAATAGTTAAATAATAAGTGAGCAATAAATAACAATTTCACTTTACTAAATATCTGCCAACAAATAAATCTCGTTCTGTCAGTGTGGCCACATTACCGTCAGTTAAATTTAAAATACTTTTAAATCATAATAAAATACTGACTTCCCACTTTTAGAAATTCGATCTGTTACACTACATCACTTTTAAAAACTTGTAAGTGGCAATAAAAAACCACTTCCACTTATAAGAAAGTCGAGTCTATTGTTTTCCATGTAGACTTGCCTGCTGTAAATTTATTCTGTCTTTACCTTAGATATTTTGTAAAGATTAACTCGTATTGGCAATGATCTACTTGCGACTTTTATGAAGCTGTCATTATAGGCAATTTGTATAACAATTATTGTTAGCGGATATATGTAACGGATATCTTGTGTTGACCTTTATAAATATGTATAGGTTATAAAATATGCAAAGAATTATTCATTTACATTTTTTAGGATTAATTTCCTGTAATACCCGTGTCAATAGTATTTTAGTCGCATATTTTCTGAGACTCTGTAAACAGGCCTTAAGACCGGCTCTCCCGTCCTTTGGTCGTTCTTCATAAATATAGAATAGCTGTCAGTCTGTCCGCTCGTAAATTGATCGAATGGCTGAACTTGGTGGTCTTGCGGAATTATTAAGCTCTGTATAAGATTAGGATTAGAATTATACAAGTAAAAAGTAACAATGGATTCCGCAGTGGCCAGCGAACATAAATGATAGTAATATATTCATTTCATCAAGATATCATGAATCAAAAAAGTTAGTATGGTATACGTCGTACAATGTGCGGGTAGCAATGTGGGTTTTCTTGGAATATCTCGGAAAAGAAACAAACTTGGAATTTTCATAATTTCCGTATGATAAACCGTACTTCGTACTGCACCAGGGGCAGATAGCAGCGTTTTCCTTTGTATATTAACATAATTACTGCGATCAGCTAAGCGTGGAAATTATGGCAAATCCCCCAATGGACAACCCACCAAAAATAGCAGTATAGGCTTATGTTCAGCAGTGTATTGTGGGCTGATGATGATGATGAAACAGTACTTAAGCTGCGAAAACTCTTTGGTACGACCCAGGATTTGAACTCAAGATATCATGAACGTGAGCAATTAGGCTACTATTTTATAATTACTAAATTTTCGTGAATTCTAAATGTATTTTCATCTATAAATACACAAAGATCCAGCGTGTGACTTTCTTTCGTTCGGTATTGATGCTCTTAGTGTCTGACGCCTCTCGCTCGACTAACAATAAATTTTTACCACTTTGTTTCGTGAACTAGGACTTTATAGCCTTTAACTATAATTGCCAAATTACAGCCGCTTCACGGCCACCGTGGAAAATAGTTTAAGTACGGTTCACAAAAAGCTGTATACATTTTTTGCTATATAGATGCGAGAATAAGTTTTTTGGGAATTGAATATTTATGGTGTAAAAAGGACATGAGGTAGAAAGGACTTATTCCACTTAGAGTACCATTATACCAGTCCTTTCAGTTACTGAGTAATGAGTTTAGTTCCAAATTTTGATAAAAGAAATGTACATAATATGTGTTATGTTACAGTGTATTTAAGTTAAATTAAATGTCAATCTACATTCTTACTTCCTTAGTCTTTCTTGGTCATTGAACTTGAGCATCAAAGATCGTGGGTTCTATTCCCACTGGGGACAAACCAATTTATACAATTATACGAGTATATGGAATAATTATTTATTGACCTATCATTTTCCATAGTAAAATTTCTAATTTCTCCAATTCTTGCACCTACCTACTAATCTCTCAGCAAAACCCAAAGGTTGACTGGTAGAGAATGCCTACGGTATTAAGTTCACCTGTTGTGCAACTGTGTGTAATAAATAATAATAATAATAATGTTTTTTTTTATTAAAGGCATAAAAAACCCGTAAAACACAAAATACAAAAGTTAAATAATAAAAAATTAAACTATTAAATAAAATAAAATAAAACATAAATAAATATCAATTTCTATGGGGTTTAATTTTTTTTTAATCGAACTTACGACCCCTTGCGCCCGAGTCCAATGACCAAGCCAATAGGCCAAGGCGTCGATCATAATCGAAATCACATCCTCTTTCGTTCAAAGATACCTCAAGAACCAATACACCAAAGAGACAGACATTGTAGAACTAGTTTTTGTTTCTAACCATACCCATAAGTCGATAAAGTGCTTGTAATGACATCATCACGACTCCACTCCTACCACTGGGAGTCGATATCTTCACTTACGAGTTAACACTTTTTGTTAACTGCCTCAATCTATTAGCCACCCAAAGGTGATAGATCAACTTTTTACAGCTTATTTTATGTATACAAATATATTCTTATGTTTTATGTTAATAGGTTCGAGTTCCAATTATTTTGGCGGTATGCTTAAAGGTACAGTTGGCCGCACGTTACTTGAGCTCTGAGTTCATACCAATTAGAACTCAAGATTCGTGCCGCTATAGGACTCTAGTGTAGTCTGCCTAGATATGTAACAAGTAGGTAGTTTATGTACTATTTTTCACAAATGTTTGCAGACAGCACTTACCCTTCCCATTACCCAAAGGTAGCCTGGAAGGAATCTCTGAAAGCGATAAGGCTGCTATTATACACTAACTTCATCCTTTTACGACAAATATTATTATCATAATCAGGCTATCGCCGTCCACTGCTGGACGTAGGCTTTTCCTAATACCTCACCTGGCCCTTCCCCCTCCCGGCTACCTACTTTAAGGTCGTTGATCTATTGTAAGTACTCATCATCATCAGGTTATGTTTGTCTCCACTGCAGGAGCACAACTCTCTCTCATCTGCCGGAGACAGACGGAGGATTTGGCCTACACTCCCCGCGCTGGCCAGACGGGTTGGGGAGGCTTGATTGATGTTTTATAATGTAAGTACTCGGTGGATTCAAATTTTGCCAAAACTGCTATCTTAACTATTTCGTAAAGAACCGTTTAAATCTGCTCTTACTGAGATTAGGTAATTATCCGGGGGCCTAAACACAACGCAATAAACACAATAAAACTATTGAATCTTGCCACGCGCGCTCCTTGCTGTTGGTAACCAATTGCTAACTGATGTGCGGGGATTCCCCCAATCTTCCAGTGGGTGTCATCAATGCGACTAAGGGATTGCACCAGGGAAGGGCAGCGGCGTTCTCCTGTTTATATGGAGATAACTGAGATCACCAATCCACCTGCCAAGTAGGTATGGTGATTATGGCAAATCCCCCAATGGACAGCCCACCAAAAGTAACATTCTATTGGAGAGGCTCATGTTCAGCAGTGGACGTATTTCGGCTGATGATTTGCGGGGGAAGCAAAATCGGCAGGGAAAAGGGTGGGTTTGCCGTGTGGTTTCCGGTAGAGTAGAATAGGACCACTCCAACTCTTCCAGTGGATGTCGTACAAGGCGATTAAGGGAATACATTGTAAAACATCAATCAGGCCTCCCCAACCCTCTGGCCAGCGCGGGGAGTGTAGGCCAAATCTCCCGCCTGTCTCCGGCAGATGAGAGAGGGTTGTGCTCCTGCAGTGGAGACAAAAATAACCTGATGATGATAGTTGGAATGAGAGGGTACATATCTCATCATCATACAGACGATGACACATATAGATCAAACACAACATCATGACTATGCTGTCAAAAAAACGGCGCAAGAACCAGAAGTTCGATCTAATAAGGCTCCGTACAACAGCCGAAAAAACCGACGAGTGGCGAACTTGTGCTTAGGTGCGCGGGAGCACGAAACATGGATGCTGGCAGCTGAGAGCCAAAAAGTTGTAAGTTATTAAAAAATATTATTTAAATAATATATAATTCACTTGTTTAATAATAAACTTGGGTTTCTCATGTACAATGGTAATTAGGAAAAGATACGACAATTTACAAATATAACATCCAGACCGGGACCAACGTGTACAAAGTTGTCTGTCCCCAGTGGGAATCGAACTCATGACCTCTGGCGCTCGAGTCCAATAACCAAGCCACATATACTTTTATCGAAAATATTTTTAGTTTTTGAACAAAAAAATACAGTACAGAGAATGATATAAAACAATAGTGCGTATTAATAGAGGGGAGACGGGAAGTAAATCAATATAGCAAAATAAAACACATTTACAATAAATAATAAAGATTTGGGGGGGGTTACTTAATCCTATATTAGAAGTATTAAGCCCAATTTTAAAACGTCATAAAAAGTAAAAATCCTGAGATATGCTGTTCCGCCTCGTGACGTCAGTATGGAAATGGCGCATGCGCGCACCTGCCAGTTACGCCACCCACGGCGCGGTGAGCGAGTACTTAGTTAGAATGCTTCTTGCTAACAATCAGTTAGACTTGATTGCCTACCACTTTTTCGCTTGTTTCGCTCGCTACTGTCTAATGGTGGCAAAGAGGCAGGAAAGGAAAGGCAAATGCAATAGTCTGATGAAAGTTTCGACTTAGCAGTTAAGCTTTTATACACATTGTCTTGCAGTGATACAGAAACAGTAGGATTGGAGCTTTGTATATTTATTGCGCAGGGCGGGACGGCCCGAGAAGGTGGCCGGCAGCTGCTGGATGCGGAGGGTAGAGGACCGGGTGTGATAGCGTTCATTAGGGAAGGCCTATATTAAGCAGTGGATGTCTAGGGGCTGATATGATGATGATGATATTAATGTGGTGTTATCAGTGTCATAAGGTGAGTCGAAAGCAAGATATGAAAGAAAGTAACTCATATTTCACCGTGACTTGTCTATGACGGAATTATGTATAGAACAGCAAGCCGGAAGCAAGTCGAGCATCAAGTTATTTTCCAGTACAGTATTATACTCTAAAATGCTAAAACACAACACTAAAGTCGGATTCTGTACCAGGACAAGGGTAAACATCAGGACAGATGTTTACTAGCTGACGTGATCATGTGTCAGCTGTTTTCGTATAATTCGCGTTTAGCCGAGAGTGAAGCGAGCATAAGAATTGCAGTGACGTCACTAATATGTAACCGCTAAAAGTTACCAGGATGAGGCGAGCCGAACAACCGAGCCGTTCAGGCCGAGAGCAAGGCAAGTATCAGAACAGGAATACTGTCACGCTGTGACGTACCTAACTACGTATATGAACGCCAGAGGATACCTATTAAACAACATGCAGTTCAGACTAGCGGTAGTCAGATGGCGAAATCTCTACAGAACAGCAGGTTGTTATACTGTGACAACACTAGTCATTACACGTGAACGCAAAATGTTACCTGTAAAGGACCATATAGGTCAGACGACCGGCGCTCAGGTCACAGTAAGCCAAGAGCGAGGCGAGCATCAGGACAACGGGTAACACGCTGTGATGTCACTACTCGTGAACACTAAATGTTACCTGAGTAGCACCATGCGGGCCAGACGACCGGCGTCTCGGCGTCCAGGTCGCGGCGAGCCGAGAGCGAGGCGAGCATCAGAACAGCTCATCTGCCGCTGCGGCCCGCCCCAACATCGTAACACCCTACGGATGGACATGATTTCTATAGACAGCGAATCATTAAAGGCGATCATAGGTATGGTGTATAACGCTTTCTGTGTAGCAAATGCTTTTTTGAAGAATATATTATATACAAAATCGTAGAATCATCTCTATATACTAATTTCGCTAAGTAGGTTTAAAAAATTAAAGAAAATTCTACTTTATTGTCTCCATGAATTTATGAAGTCGTCAACTATGACGAATCAACTGACATTAAGTTGAATTTTTCTAAAAGTTAAAGATCGATCAAGCTTTTTAAAATATAAATATGAGAGATTTTGCAGGATTTGTTCACAACAAACATAAAAAGTCGTTTAATATTTTTTTTTAATCTGCAACTTGTAACAGAAAGCGCTAACACGCCAGCAGCACATTAAAATCTACTTACATTGAATTCGGTCCAAGTTCAATCGAATTCCGACATGCCATGACATCGGCACCGGCACCTGACGACGTGCCACAGAACAACACAAAAACACTTGATCCGTGATCCAAAAAATTAGAACACTGAATTAAAACCGTCGTACTTAAATCGGAAGAGGAAAAACTATGATGTTTTGGATTTGTCAAGTTTTTTGAAGTCATTCTTTAAAATTTTCATCCATTTTTGGGTGCGGGAAAACCTGATCTGTCGAGACGCGTAGAAATCGATCTTTTACGGTTCAGTTCACTCGTCGGATGCTGACAGTGTCCCGAGGTTGATACACTATTGTTTTTGTGTTGATCTATTGCAGGGCAAAAACATAGCTTCGATATTTTTTTACGATGGAGGTTTTCTTAACATATTATGATGAAATCAATATATTTTATCTTAATTTAGATAAAAGAATTTTGCACAAGTAGAAGATTCAGGAAGTTCTGGAAGTTTAAGCATGATTCAGATCACCGAATAAGCATTTTATGTATTTTCATAGGTATACATCTTATTTTCTTTTAAAAAGTAAGTATGGTAAATCTTGGCTAATCGGTGATACATATACCTATTTTAATTTACTGTTAAAATACATCCACTTTGCAATAAAACGTATAATGTACAAGCTCTACCACTTGCACTTTTATATTTATTTATATCTTATACAATATTTATTTATAATTATTTATGTTGCTCCACGAGTAGCGAATTTTTTAATTTAACTGTCACTATCACCAAATTACGGTAAATTAATATATTATTGTACTAGCTGTTGCCCGCGACTTCGTCCGCGTGGACAACTTAACAATACACATTCTTATGTATTACGTGTTACTAAATCCTAAAAGAAATCTATTAATCTGGTTATGCATTAAAAATATTAATATACATAAAAAAACATACTATCCAATTGAGAACCTCCTTTTTTGAAGTCGGGTAAAAATTTGCGTTCGGCGGTGGTTTCGCCCGTTGGACCACAGTTTTTTAGGTTTCCGTAGCCAAATGGCAAATAACGGAACCCTTATGGATTCGTCATGTCTGTCTGTCTGTCTAGACTACTACGTGTGTGTGTCTAGCTACGGAAACCTAAAAAACTGTGGTCCAACGGGCGAAAGTCGATTTGTCTGTCCGTCCGTATGTCACAGCCACTTTATTCCGAAACTATAAGAACTTACTATTGAAACTTGGTAAGTGGATGTATTCTGTGAACCGCATTAAGATTTTCACACAAAAATAGAAAAAAAAACATTAAATTTTGGGGGTTCCCCATACTTAGAACTGAAACTCAAATTTTTTTTTTCATCAATCCCATATGTGTGGATAGGTCTTTAAAAATGATATTGAGGTTTCTAATATAATTTTTTTCTAAACTGAATAGTTTGCGCGAGAGACACTTCCAAAGTTGTAAAATGTGTGTCGTAAGAGAATGATAAAACTAAAATATATATATGATGTACATTGCCATGCAAACTTCCACCGAAAATTGGTTTGAAAGAGATCTAGTAAGTAGTTTTTTTAATACGTCATAAATCGTAAACCACAATACTATTATTAAAACATCGATCAAAGTTACAACGAACTACAAAAACTTTTATATTATGTTACTTGCTGCTACGGAACCCTTCATGGGCGAGTCCGACTCGCACTTGGCCGCTTTTTTTTAAATAAAGTTGACATTTACATTTATCATGAATTAAAAGATTATCAAATAATCAATAATTTTTTTATATTTTAATATTGTGCAAATTAGGTGATATTTCCTTCCCACCAATTTGTCCTTTCCATATCCTTTCTTTCTTTCCTTCTCCATCCCCTTCCCACAACGTTGAAAACCCTTTCCCCACCCCTACCCTCTACCTACTCCTACCTCTCCCCCTTCCCTAAACCCACCCCTTCCTACACCCTTTATTTACCACTGCCCCCTCATTTTTCCTCTCTTACCCTAATCCCTCTATTCTTTTCCATCCGACTTCCTTCCCCTCCTATTCCCTTCCTATGTTGCATATCCAATTAACTGTACAACAAAATGTCTGTCAAACTGCTGGACATGCCTTCCCCAATGAATGCCACAACGCCCTACAGATCCAGCCGCTTCCGGCCACCATCTTCAGGTCATCCATACACCTGGCGGCAGGGCGTCCCACCCTGCGCGTGGGACGTCGCGTCCCAATCTAGAACCCGTCTGCCCCAACGGCCGTTCGGTACTACGACAGATGTGACCTGCCATTTCAGCTTACTAATTCTTTCGGCTATGTCGGTCACCTTCGTTATTCATCGGATCTCCTCATTACGAATCATATCCCTCATAGAGACCCCGAGCATTGCCCTCTCTATAGCTCGCAGAGCCACTTGAATCTTGTGGATCAGGCCCACCATCAGTGTCCACGTCTCCGCGCTGTAATCATGACAGGCAGGACGCACTGATTAAAGATTTTTGTCTTTAAACATTGTGGAATAGGTGACGTAAAGACTTGACGCAGTTTTCCGAATACTGCCCACCCTAACTGGATTCTTCTGTCAGCTTTTGAAATTGATCCTACCCAACTATATTGTCTGTCCTAGGCAGACGTACTCCTGAACAGCTTCGATATTGACATTGTCGACGATCACCGGTCTAATACAGGGCCACTAATTATCGAATAGCGAACTTTTTGTATCGAGACTTGTGGAAATACCTGAAATACATCAGCTAAAATAAATCTATAAATGAGCTTTAAAACATCTCTGTCACTTTCTGTCAAGTTCTTGCAACGACCAGTAATGTTGAACTACACTTTCATACAAATGATATGAAATGAGAGGTCAACTTGTATATCAGCATCCTGACATTTTATTGAGATATGACTTATACCAGTATGAGGCCCGAACTCAAAGCTATTAAACAGTGAAAAGCCGTCAAATTCTGTTCAGCAGTTTCCAAGATTAGCCCGTACATACATACATACATACAGACAGATAAGAATTTTTTTAATTATATTTTTGGACTCTACTGGTCTTCAGTAACGTCCGGGCAGTGAAATTTTTTTTTTAACTTCAATGTACAGATTCGCTTTTCTTTTGTTTTTTCTACTCTTTTATTATATGTATATGTATAGATTTTGTTTCCTATATATGGTTTATTTCATAAGGCTAATTTCGATTCTCAAAGAATCGAAATTTTTCTAGCTTTTCCCAAAGTTCAACTTTCCTCTCACCTTACCGGAAATGGCGTGACAGTGGTCAAATTTAACTCTTCTCATTTCAAACGGCCAGCGGGCGTGTTCTCAATGCACGTGCCGCGTTGCTGGTTACAAAGAGCTAGAACCTATTATATAAGAGAGGAGTTTGCTTATGAGTGTTTAGCATTGTATCTTTAATAATACAATTACTCCAGAGGTATGAAAGTTAAGACAAAAGCCGCTATCAATTCAAGACAATTAATATGTCATAGTCCAGTTGTCTGTCACTGATCCACAGGCGGTGGCCTAGTGGTTAGTCATTGGACTCGACCGCCAAGGGTTCGATTAGCACTATGGACCGACAACTGTATTTGCACAAGTTGGTTCCGGTCTGTATATTTGTGAATTGCTCTATCCTTGTTTAATTCCCATAGCATAGGAGAAATCCTAGTTTGGGATTAGACAAGCGTACCCATAGCATATGTATATCCTCATCATCAGGCGAAATACGCCCACTACTGAACTTATGTTCAGTAATATAGGCTTATGCCACCCCAATAGAATGACACTTCTGGTGGGCTGCCCATTGGGAGATTTGCCATAATCACCACGCTTGGCAGGCGGGTTGCTGAGCCCAGTAATAATCTTAATATACACAGGAGAACGGTACTGTCCGTCTCTGGTGCCCTTAGTCGCCTTGACGACATCCATGGTAAGATTTGGTATATGGACATATGTAATATTTATTATAATTTATTTATATAAAAAAGGTGCTATAAATAGGCCTTCTTAGCACAGAGTTCTCTAGTGTAGTGTTCTTTGTCGTGCCTCATCTTTAGCCGCGGGCGTGTTCGCCGGCCAGGTGCGCGCGCGCAGCGATCGTGCGCCCGCGATCGTAAAACTCGGCTGCACTCGTCTCGTCAATTGCGGCAATTGAGCCTTTTTTCCGAACTCCCATTAGAGACGAAGACACGCGAGGCTGAGGTGACAGTATACATACAGGGTGCTCCAGATAGGTATGTTGACCCTTACAAAGATGGTCCTGATATAGAACCTTATTCAATAATAATCAAATAGGAAGACCAGTTAATTTGTGACGGGTAAATTTTTTTATATTCACGAGAATAAATCGGAGTAGCGTGTGATCAACATTTGTATTGCCTTGTGTATGGATGTAATTTATCTATGTATGAATATATCAGCAGTCCGATATATAAGATCAGACGTCCCCACTTTTTATTATTATACTTTTTTTATAGCATTTATTTGGATCTTCCTTATCTATATTCTCAAAAGCTACCTGCAGATTAAAACCTTTTCTTCAAAATGACCTCGTATACATAAAAATATCATGATATCGAGTTTTAGCCTCAAACTCAAAAGGAGTTTGTATTTATTCTTTGAGAAATATGTGTCACCTGAAAATCTTTAAAAACATTAATTCCAATATAAATATTTTTAATAAAATTAGAACTGTGCTAAAAGTGTACACTCAAGGGTTTTAATTCACCGCCTGCTGAAATCAATGTACAATCACTCTGTGTACGGCATAATGTGTGTAGAAAGCGGTGCCAATTACGCGCTCCGGACGGTAACTGTTTCATCGGACCGCCACCCCACGTGACTGTTAGTAACATCCTATATCTTGATTTGACCTGGAAATCTCACTACCGCCAGAAGCTGTTAAAAGTGTTCTATAAAAGTGTCTGTCTATAGAAAGTTAAGGGTTTATGAAAAGGCCGATGGTTACCAAAATCTGAATACTATAAATGGTTTAATTACGGTTTGGACGTTACACAGTTAAGAATTATTCATCGTCATCATCCTAAATAAGCTGATGTGGCTCTATTCTAAGTCGCGAACCACAGGGTTAAATTTAAATTACATTATCACAAAATCCTACTAATATTATAAATGCGAAAGTTTTGGATATTTGGATGTTTCGATGTTTGTTACTCAATCACGCTTCAACCACTGGACGGATCGGGATAAAACTTAGCACACATATAGGTTAGGTCCTGGAATAGGACATAGGATAGTTTTTATCGCGAAAAAACATATCATTCCTTCGGGAAACCAGATTAATCGTTAAAAGCAGTGAAGATGTGTAAATATCGAGACCTACGCGGACGAAGACGCGGGCAAAAGCTAGTATAAATATATATCAAAATGACTGAGGTCCGCAGTGAGATGAATAAAAGGAGATGCATGAAAAGGTTGATGAATGTGAGTCAGGCTAGTGAGGTGTGTCAGGATCGTGCAAAGTGGCGATCTATCATCTCTGCCTACCCCCCTGGGACCAAGGCGTGAGCATTACGTATGTATAAAATATATTCAATATAGGTAAACAACTAAAAATAAGTTTGCAGAAAGTAATGGCATCGCTTCGCCTTAGCCAGCCTATAACAGTGAAATAAAACATAATTTTAAATATCTATTACCATACCATAGATAGATACATAACCATAACAAAACTACACTCATTTTAAGAGAATCGAAAACTTAATAGTTAATTATCTCCGTTTTTTTTCAAGTTTGTTGTTTGAGACCCATCGATTTGTACATACATACATAATGCTCACGCTCTGGTTCCAGAGGTGTAGGCAGAGACGATGTATCGCCACTTTGAGAGATCCAACGTCGCAAAGCGACTTTCTTTCGTCAATTTTTCGCCCGGTGATACCACTTGGCGTGATGTATGTTGTGATAATGTAATTTAAACTCAATACATTATATTATACTCAATATAAAGGTTGTCTGGAAGAAATCGCTTAAAGCGATAAGACCACCTAAATTGTACTATTTGTAACTTCTATAACGTGTAACTGTATTTGTTTGTGCAATAAAGTGTATTGTATTGTATATTTGTGAGATGACTGGTTCTGTCCCTGTATCCTTCATATGTAGGTTTCTCAATGATGTTTTCATGTGAAAGCTCTGTGGTACCTTACGGCATAAAAACTAATTTAACCCGGGTTTGAACCTCGACCTTACTCGAATCAGGCAATCACGACTTTTTTGCAAATATAAAAGGATTAATTTAGTTACTGATGCTAGAGTTAATGGACATTGCCCCACGATGTGCCGAGTTGGCTTGATAGCAATAACTCAATGAGAACGGAATATGATATATTTAAATGGATTCAGTTGTCCGATAGTCTATCGATATCGACTGGGGATGTAACGGTCGTGCTCGGTATCGACATAAAATTTATGAATGAGACCCACAGTGCGGTACGTTTACAATTAGAGCGGGGAACATGTTGATGTACGAATAAATTATCGATACAGTTAAGGTTTTTGCAAAATATTACAAAGCTAAAGATGGAATATATAGGAAGGGGCATACCGAAATACTCGTAATTGAGAATACAGTAGTTCTTACAGGAAAAAGACTGGACCATTCACATAACCCTTAAATCACAAAATAATTAGACAAATTTGCCGTGCCAATATATACCGTGTGGTTTCCGGTAGAGTAGAATAGGACCACTCCAACTCTTCCCGTGGATGTCGTACCAGGCGACTAAGGGAATACATTATAAAACACCAATCAGGCCTCCCCAACCCGTCTGGCCAGCGCGGGGAGTGTAGGCTAAATCTCCCGTCTGTCTCCGGCAGATGAGAGAGGGTTGTGCTCCTGCAGTGGAGACAAAAATAACCTGATGATGATGCCGTGCCAATAGAATAGGGCCACACCCAAACTTCCCTTGTGTATCATCAAGACGACTAAGGGATTGCACCAAGGCTATCAATAGATATTCCACTAAAAGTGGCATTCTATTAGGCCGAAATACGTCCATTGCTTATGTTCAGCAGTGGGAGGTTTTTCGGACTTCGGCATAAAGTCTAATCTTGTTTCTATTTATGATGTTGGATAATTATGATGTTAATTGTTTTAATAGTTGGTTTGTGCGAATGCAAAATGGCATTGGTTTTAAATAAGAATCTTTTAAAAGACAATAAAGCTAATTTTAATCATTAATGCGTGTAATTTACTATTATCAATTATTTCGTTATACCCTTCGTATAGATGTTTCTCATACGAGGGGCACACCGATAGATGCGTAGTAGGTAAACAAGATATTTTACGTAGAGTTGAGACCGAGAGATTCAAGTTGAGTGCCGAGTTATGCCATGCATAGACATAGACTCTTTTGTTTAACAAATCTAAGACACTAAGTTTTTGTAAAATTTAACTATCATTGTGTTTCGTTTGGCAAAACTACTTGAAATCATGATTTTTTGACATCCGATCCTTTGACATCCGATCCTTTGCAGTAAACCCATTTCATACTAGGAAATGAGTTTTCGGTTAACAATTAAATTCTGCTTCTTTCAGAAATTAATAGATTTCTGAAACAGATTTCAGGATTCTTTTGTTAGTCGAGTATATTGTTAGACTTTTACATAAGCTTTAATACTGTAAATCAACTATCTATACATATGAAAGTAATTTATTCATAGACATTCAAAACTTATTGGCCAAGAATGTGAGTTAATAATAAATCGATATTTACATTAACACAAACATATCGCATTACATTTCTATCCACAACAATATCAATATAGCAACACTAACCAATCGAATATATCACATGCATTATTCATAGATATTAGCATAAAGCCATCGTGTGTTTCAGCACATCACTAATAAGGCCCCACAAGTGGTCGCTACCACCACAGCTTGTTAAAATAAGACCTCTGACTGCGACCGCTATTACCCCCCTGCTGTCTTAGACAAGAGGAAAAACGGGGGGGCAGGGGAGATGTGTTTCAATTGGCCGGTCCTAAGTCACTAATCCTATCATACATCAAGTTTGTGTTACATACAATCGCTTAAGAGTAATTCATTAAACTCTAAAGTTGTAGGTTTTAAATTAATGATCGGGTCGAAGGTAAGGCGCGGCAGATCAAAGCGGTCAGTTAATGATATGATTTATTTAGCTTGGAGCCCCGTGTAGCTAGGATACAAATAAATTACAGTTGGGATTTGCTTAATAACGACCTCACATTGCGTTCTTGTTAGAACAGCAACGTTTGTGCAATGCTCTTACTCATTCACTCTTCATTCAAACCGTGCCACTCGTTTAAGAACTACAGAAAACACTTTGGACCAAAGCTATTTCATCGATAATATATATAGCTGTTTTTTTCTAAGCTATCCTACTGAAACCAGAGTGTTCATTGATAACATACTCGTATGTTATGCCTTCTAGCTGATTTTTTCTAAACATCCCACTGAAACCACTAGATTTATTTGTAGGATGATTGGTCGCAACTTATACATAACTTAAACTGAAGGTGTCATTAGTAAAACCATATAATTTAATAGTATTATGCTTACTATGAATGAAGACTAATTCGCATTGCTTTTCGCTAGATAACCCCTACATATTACTTTTCACTTTTCGCGCATTTCCCCCCAATATGTCATCCAATAAACTTTTTGGTAATTTGTTTAGGATATGCGGCATATACTTTCGATTGTTTGTATTCTGTACACATTATTGTATCCCAGTTGTACATATCAGGGCAGATACGAGATGTCTCTTATGTTATTTTTTCTTAATTTTTTTTGCTATTCGCCAGAATTTTCCCATAGTAAAAACTAGCCTATCATGACGCAGGCTATGTGTATGCAATATTTTATGGAGATCGGTCGGATAGTAGAGACGTCAAAGCATAATAAACAGACTAACTAACTCACTACGGATTTATAATATTAGGCAGAAAACGAGATTTTACATTTTATAGCATAAAAAAATTACTTTATTTACTTTGGTATGTCAGCTGCGTATTTGAAATTTAATTAATATAAATAAATATAGTAGACTAATAGTTGACACTAAACTAACCACATACCTACTCGTATATGTACATAATAGGATATCTCCTACATCAAGAAATGATGTCGGAGAACAGGGAGTGCTGGCGTTAATTGAGGAAGGCCTATGTCCAGCGGTGAACATTGCAAGGCATTGATAATGAAGGCACTAAAAATAAGTAGACATTGATAATGAATATGATTAACTAAATATCAGCATCCAATGTGAAACCTCAGTCGCCTTTCCAAATATGCTCAAATCAATCCTTTGCCTCTCTAATCGGATCCTGCTACCTTATCCAAGCTTGCAACTACATATACTAGCTATTTAATAATATGTTAATAGTATTTTACCAAAAATCTGCCCATGTGAATGTTCCCCAAAATAATCTTTTCACATGGTATTTATTTCTCGCAGCTTAGTGAACCATCAAGTTATAAATGAGCGGAATAAGTAATTAAAAATTTATATGTATTGAACTGAAAATCATATGTTAGGTAAGCGGATGAAGCCGCGGGCAAAAGCTAGTTAACAACAAATGGTGAAATATACACAATTAGCCATAATTACACGGTTTAATTCTTATCCAACACGCGTTACGCACTTTGTACCAAAATAACTCTCATTAATTTGATTGATGTCTGTTAACGAACAAAGCGGAACAATGAAATGATAGTCGAACCTTAATGATATTTTTAACCCAATTAATAATGATATCATTCACATCATTAATTTGACGAAATCATCCATCGGTCATACGGCATTCCTTTCGAAAGGCGCGAAATTGATAATGACCTTTAGTACAATTGTAATAGGAGTTAGTTGTGGACGTCTTTGGCGCTGTTTTCTTGTATTTCTAATACTCAATCAAATGTTAACTGTCTAACAGCTCAATCTATGTTCATGTGTTAATTTGATTGGAATTGGAATGGGATGCGTTCGTGTAACCATGGCTGGAATAGAGAGAGATGTTTAATGGAGTTGCTAGTTCACGACAGTTTGAGATTTAAGCCCATGCAATGGCAAAATTGTTTGGAATCCCAAAGAGGGAGCTGGCGCGGAACGGTAGGAGAAAGGGAATTCATCATCAGGTTATTTTTGTCTCCACTGCAGGAGCACAACCCTCTCTCATCTGCCGGAGACAGACGGAGGATTTGGCCTACACTCCCCGCGCTGGCCAGACGGGTTGGGGAGGCCTGATTGATGTTTTATAATGTATTCCCTTAGTCTCCTTGTACGACATCCACGGGAAGAGTTGGAGTGGTCCTATTCTACTCTACCGGAAACCACACGGCATTAACACAAAGGGAATTAACACTAAGTAATTTTCACCCGAGGATCGGGTTCAGTGGCGCACCTTGGGAGAGGCCTATGTCCAATAGTGGACTCTTTCGGGCTGATGATGATGATGAATTTTCACCTTTAATTAATTCTGTATTCAAAGCGAGAGGAGCCACGCGCACAGATAGGCATGAAATAAAAATGTCAACTTCGCATGTTTGTGCATCCCACTAATATTTATAAATGCGAAAGTTTAGATGATATAGGATAATTTGATGTTCTCAATCACGCTACAACCACTGGACAGATCGGAATGATTGGCACACATATAGGTAGGTCCTGGAGTAGGGAATAGGACATAGGATAGTTCTTATCCCGAAAATCATCTCATTCCTACGGGAAATACATAATACCTTGTGATGTTAAGTTGTCCATGCGGGCAACAGCTAGTTGAAAATATATGCAAAAATAATAATTGGGGCATTATACTACGATTATGTAATATTTTATTATCATATTTTGAAATAATATAATTTATTTGCATTTAGCATAAATTTTTTATAATGTATGATAAATGCATACATAGCATACATCAGGCCTCCCCAACCCGTCTGGCCAGCGCGGGGAGTGTAGGCCAAATCCTCCGTCTGTCTCTGGCAGATGAAAGAGGGTTGTGCTCCTGCAGTGAAGACAAAAATAACCTGATGATGATGATATATTTTATTAATTTCTAAGTATACATTGTTATGTCTTATCCGGCACATTGACGTTTCCATACAGCTGACAGTACTTAGTATTTTAAATATTTGCCACCACGGGAAAGCTTTAATGATGAAAAGACCCGTTGTAACTAAATAAATATTCTTTTCAAACATGACTGACCCACGGTCCACGAGGAATTCTCGGGTTTGAAAAATATAAACTTAGTTTTGCAAGTTGCTGTGTTCAGAATTACAATTAGTATAACCCTTTACAAATGTCAAAGAACTATGTTTCAGTTCTTAGACCGATTCTAGTAGAACCGGAACGAACAAAGCATGTGGAGCGAGGATGCGCGGAGGTCGGGCCAAGGTTCGACAACGGGCGATGCCTTTTGTTCCTCAGACTCTATGAGTCTCTATGTAGGTTAGACTAGCCTCATTGCTGCAATTAGACACAAGCTGTATCATTTGCTGTAAGTGATTATCACGGTGCTACGTGATGTTTATACCATAGGGACACCTATTAATTCAATACTAAGCAGAATGTTTGATCTGTAAACCTTTAGAGCTTCTTTAAACCTTTATTTGGGACTAGCTGTTGCCCGCGACTTCATCCGCGTGGACAACTTAACATCCCAAACTATTATGTATTCCCTGAAGGAATGGGATATTTTTCGGGATAAAAACTATCCTATGTCCTATTCCAGGACCTAACTTATATGTGTGCTAAGTTTCATTACGATCCGTCCAGTGGTTAGGCGTGATTGAGTAACAAACATCCAAACATCCGAATATCCAAACATGCGAATATCCAAACATCCAAATATCTAAACTTTCACATTTTTAATATTAGTAGGATTTCCGTTGATGCCGCCGTTATGGAAACAGTGCTAGATCTATTTGTATTTTGGGTTTATTCAGTTTTAGCGATATTTTTAGTGTGTAATGATCATAACAGTACACATTAATGTTTATGAATAGAACTAATTTATCGACATTCAAATAACTTCATGCAATTGCAATGTCCTTTGCACTTCTGCAGCTGTAGGTAAGGCTGTCTTACGAGAATGCACGTGGGCAGATCAAAGATTATGGTGATATCATTTGATAGAGCGACACTGCCTCTCTGCTCTAGGTGTAGCCTGTTAAAACGTGGTCTCTAGAGACACTGCCTGTTAAAGTGTGGTCATGACCCACCGGTGTACTCTGTTAAAGCGTGGTCTCTATAGACACTGTCTGTTAAAGTGGTCTCTATATTTTCATTCGTCCTATACACTCGACCACAGATACCATAGATATGAATAAGCTTCTGTGCACTTGATATTGGCAAAATTCAAATCCAAAAGTGCCAAGTATACTCATATGCAATAAATGATTTTGACTTTGATCCTAAGGAAGGCCGTTGTAGGAGGATAAAGAACATTTCTAGCTGGGGTAAACTAAAAGACAAATAACATTGCTGAATGTAATGTGAGACATCTTAGTTTATTTTATGTTTCTAAACTTAGCCCTGCGAAGGGTAAATCGATATACTTATATACGTACGTCAACGATTTTTAGGGATAAAATAAATATTGAAATTTACAACTAGGTGTTCTCTCTAAACGATTTCCTAATTCTAACCTATTTTTAAACGAATACTAGTATGAAATAATATCCACTCATCCGTTACTGGCAACCTGTCAATTAGAACGAGTTTTCCTTAAACTGCATTGTCAGTTTCAGTGCAACTCACTGAGCGATTGAGAGGGCGTCCTACAAGCGACCTTCGCTCCTAGAGGTCGCGCCGGTGACCGGCCACCACACATTAGCATACAGACAAAGCCAGCAATGAATAAAGACCACTTGACGCACGATGCTATGGCCGAGAAGCCTTAGAATGCTGCTTAGGGTAACTAAAATGGCGCCGTAGCCAAATAAACTAAACACGCATCACTCTAATCCAAGACAATAACTGGGTCAAAAACAATACAACATAACATAACAATTTAAAATATGCAATACATTATCTGTCTTTAAATAAAAGAATATTTTATCCGCCCAAGGATTCAAACTCTGAATCACTTGCAAAGCATACGATTGGTCGAGTTTTTTTTTAATTCAGTAATAGAGAGGATGATATATTTATATTAACTGACGTATAAATGGGTATAAGCTCGCTCATGGCTTTAGTCAAATTGGCTAGTCATGTCATGACTGCCTCGTTGGACTAGTGACTTGGTTATTGGACTCGGGCAACAAGATTAGTTCCCACTGGGACAGATTACTTTGTACAATTTGTACTAGTTGGTTTCGATCTGGATGTTACAATTATCTATGAATTGTCCTATCTTTGTTTAATATCCATAGCACAGGAGAAAATACTAGCAAAATATGGATATTGTCAATTATTAGTATTACTTATTATTTTTAACAAAAAAAAACTTAGAATAAACAAAATATTATCCCACATAAATCATTACTGTTGACTGCAAAAACGAGAAGCCACATTTTAGCGACTCCATTGTAAATCGGCCGCCTTTATCATGCAAACACACTGCGACTCTTCGTTCAGTTCGATTTCTCGGGACGAAACAATTTATGTTCGCGACAACTCCGCTCGGGAAAACAAAAGTGTTCGCTGAAACAGCAGATGTCTATATTTATATGTCTGTTTGTTGTACTTGAATCTACTCAACCAACTAAGCTTGTAATAAATACATGAATTGCGTTAGTGAATTAATCATTACTGAAAAAAGGTGTAAGAACAGAGACTTTAAATGACATGATGACCATGCTGAATAACTTTTTCTAAAAAAACTTATCCTTCTGAAAAGCTAATTTTCGGTAGCCATTTTGTATGTAAATAAGAAAACCAACTTAAATCTATTGACAAAGGGCGGTTGATTTTCTTGGGAAAAACTTTTTCAGCTACATGCTGACATTGCATTTAAAATAACCAATAATTTCAGAATAATTTATGGCTTCCATTATTTTTAGTTTCTATGCTGTGCCTATTCAACATAGTCTATGTACAATTGCCTACCGTCTGATGTCACATACAACTACATCCAAAATAGCCTCATTTAAGCTGAAGTCGAAACGCTGGCTTATAGAATGGGCGTACTATAAAATCGATGAATTTAAAAAAAAGTAAATTCCCGAGAATATTCTTTTGGCCGAGAATTTATGAGAACTTAAAAAAACGGCCAAGTGCGAGTCGGACTCGCCCATGAAGGGTTCCGTAGCAGCAAGTAACATAATATAAAAGTTATTGTAGTTCGTTGTAACTTTGATCGATGTTTTAATAATAGTATTGTGGTTTACGATTTATGACGTATTAAAAAAAACTACTTACTAGATCTCGTTCAAACCAATTTTTGGTGGAAGTTTGCATGGCAATGTACATCATATATTTTTTTTAGTTTTCTCATTCTCTTATTTTAGAAGTTACAGGGGGGGGACACACATTTTACCACTTTGGAAGTGTCTCTCGCGCAAACTATTCAGTTTAGAAAAAAATTATATTAGACACCTCAATATCATTTTTGAAGACCTATCCATAGATACCCCCACGTATGGGTTTGATGAAAAAAAAAATTTTGAGTTTCAGTTCTAAGTATGGGGAACCCCCAAAATTTATTGTTTTTCTTCTATTTTTGTGTAAAAATCTTAATGCGGTTCACAGAATACATCTACTTACCAAGTTTCAACAGTATAGTTCTTATAGTTTCGGAATAAAGTGGCTGTGACATACGAACAGACAGACAGACAGACATGACGAATCCATAAGGGTTCCGTTTTTTGCCATTTGGCTACGGAATCCTAAAAAGGTGTAAGACGATAAACAGAGACTTCAAATGACATGATGACCATGCTGAATAACTTTTTCTAAAAAAACGTATCCTTCTGAAAAGCTAATTTTCGGTAGACATTTTGTATGTAAATAAGAAAACCAACTTAAATTTATTGGCGCAGGGCGGTTGATTTTCTTGGGAAAATAAAATAATCAATAATTTCAGAATAATTTATGGCTTACATTATTTTTGGTTTCTATGCTATGTCTATTCAACATAGTCTATGTACAGTTGCCTACCGTCTGATGTCACATACAACTACATCCAAAATAGCCTCATTTAAGCTGAAGTCGAAACGCTGGCTTATAGAATAGGCGTACTATAAAATCGATGAATTTAGAAAAATGAAAATTCCCGAGAATATTCTTTTGGCCGAGAATTTATGAGAACTTAAAAAATGAAGCCACTTTTCTCTTGGAACTTAACAGATGAATACATTGTTGTAAATAAAAAATGCGACCTCTAACATCTAAAAAATATTTACTTGTCATTACTGTGCCGAAATACATTTAGTAAGCAAATAAACCGCAAGATATTCTCGGCTCAAACATGACGTGTGTCCATTTGCCCTGGTCGCGACCTTTGTCAGGTCGGGTGGTATCATCGCATCACATGACAACCAATCAGATGGTAAGTAACCCGTGGAGAATAGTGTTGCCAGGTGCAGAATTTATTTTGTTTTTAAATATTTTAAAGGTTGATTGATAGAAAATGGCTTTGGCATAAAGTTTGCCTGTTATGCAATTGTGTGCAACAAAGCTTAAATAAACAAATATATTATTTTTGTAAATATTAAAAGAAATGTTTACATATCTCAGATTAATGAAAATAGACATGAAGAGGACATATCATTGAAAAGGGCATTTGTATTTAAGTACTATCTCTTACTATCTTACTTAAAAACAAGCTAAAAATTTCTAAAAACATTGTATTCCTAAAACAGCACAATCTGAGACAACCTGCTATGAATTATGGGAATTCTCTGTAGCTGATAACACTACCCACTATATCAAATTGATTCTAATGACATAATACATGACTCATCTTAGTCTAACTAATAAGGAAACATACTCGTACACATTGAAAGTATATTGATGAACGCCAACTATTTATTTCTAAGACTTCTATGGCAGATGGTTATTGAATTGTTCTGTAAAATTACTTCTGTTACGTGAATCAAATGATATCAATAAGAATAAGACTTTTGTATGTAGTACTACATACCTACAATTATGTATCGCGAAAATGTCGGATGTTGGGACTGGCGAGTCTAGACATATGTAGATCATCATAAATGAAGACTTCTAATGTGAAACACCAACATCACAAACCTTCCCCAAAGCCATATTTTCCGTTGTAATGTCTCACCAGCCCAAAGTTCCGCTGCAAGTGACTTGGACATCCGGCTTTACAGAGGATGATTTTCTAGAATAGGCAGTACTATTACAAAGACAAACCGATCAAAATTTTAAATAAAATCATGGGATAGCGAAGTAGTCACCAAATATGTGACCTGCCATGTCTTCTCTACTACTCTTATGCCTGCCCCCCATTGTCGTAAACAATAGACTTCTGCCTGAGCTACCGGTGATCGAAGTGGATAGGAGAAAGGAGTAAAGGACAGTCAGGAAGGAAAGAGACAGGATATTTTACAACCACCGGCTATGCATGTTCAAAGTCGTCCTTTAATTAAATGACCTATGAGTTTTGTGAAAATTTTACTGCTCCTGCTCTGACTGATATTTTGAGACCAAGTTAGAGGGGTTACTTACCCTATGCTAAAGCCGTTGAAAGAATATGACGGGTCGCCGTCATCGGATACCATGCGGAGGACAACAATAATATAAGGTAACATATCAAACTATATTGTTCTCTCCTATCGCCCACTGCAACTCCTGTAAAGTCGAACGACATTTACGGTATACTAAACACGGCAACCATTTTAAGCTAGACAGAATCAAAATGACATTGATACCTCGCCTTCAGATCAGTTAAGAGGAAAGTATTTGGAGGATGCAAATGAGGCATGTTTTAGTGTTTAAACAAGTATAGTAGGGCCTGTGGAGAGGACAGCGAGACGATGAAGCACTTGCTGAGTGAATGTACACTAGCTGCAAGGCGTATGAATGTCCTGGGTTGGCTTACCATGAACCTAAGGACTACAGAATTCTATCCCAAGGCTAATTAATGGCTTTTATGCAGCGGATGATTATTATTTGTGATTTATGCGGAGGACCGGGTGTGGTGGCGTTCATTAGGGAATGCCTATGTCCAACAGTGGACGTCTAAGGGCTGATATGATGATGCAGCGGACTCTGGTGGATGCAAGCATCATATAGACAAAGAGATTGACACAAAACATCCCACGGGGTCGACGTGTCATCGGATGCACCTGTCCCCCTAAGATATTGTCTAAGTTAAACCTGTACATAACAGATTCGTCAGATGCAATGAAATATTAGAGGGCATAGTGAGATAGGCGTATAGAAGTGTCAAGTGCCTGTATCAGACCGACATCTCACAAAAACCACAAGCAATGCTCGTTGCAGGTTTAATAGGTTATTAACTATAACCATCTCATCATAAGTAGCAACCAGTGGCAAGATCGTGCGTGGCCGGCGGTGACCTGCGGGTCGTCTCGCCAACAACCAGCTCACGACAACCACTGACAACCCATCAAACGCAGCCAGTTACGCACATTGACGGTTGCTGACAAGCCACTGATAAGTGCTTACATTCCAGGCTGAACTAGTTTTATAAGAATTCCATTTAAGTTCTTGCAACTACAATGCATTGGACATGCGAGTATTCTTTCAAATGGTAAATAAATTATATACATAGTGTAACAAAATATTATACAGTTACAGAGTGTTCAGAATCGATTAAGTATCGAGCAACTTAAGGTTTTAGAAAAGTTTCAGTGCTTACTCAAACTTCTAAAAGTTATATACCAAAGAGTTGCCCAGTATTCAAGTCTATTAATTATGTCTCCACTGTTGGGACACAGGCCTACTCTCTCAACGATGGTGAACGGGCTATATAGTCTATTTATTTATCTAGACAGTACTGTATTGTCAACGGTTCACTACTGGTAATTTATCATTGTGTTTAGTTTTGCACAGTGATCACTGCAGACAGATACTAGGTTCCGGTTGATCTAAGGTTCTATCTAGATCTTACCAGCGAATGTCCTTTTAAATCAATGTCTAAACAACCTTTACGAGCCTTAATCACGGAAATGGTCATTGTTTTGGGGAAATGTTACATTTAACATAAGTATAACATTGTGGTATCGTTTGTAACAATTATTTTAGCATCTTATACTGCCAAAGCCTGGCGTAGCGATGGTCAACACGTATGTCGCCGCCAAATGGTTGAATTAGCCACTCCATTGGATTGCTAGACAGTTCATTAAATGCCGACATTCAATTGAATGGCTGAAAGATGCTTGCTAAATGGTTGAAAGGGACGTTTAACTAAAAAGCTGAACGTGGCAACCTGTTGGTTAAATGCAGTTGTGATGTATTATTGTAGGTGACCGTGAGACCGTTAGGTTAAACAAAATAAGGAAGTAAAATACGTAACACCAACATTGGACCAGGCAGATGATGATGTTTTCATTGTCGCTACGTGATTCTAAGCAAAATCTTAGACAGATAAAGTCTAAAGTGAATGACCATGAACCATAATGAGGCAGTACAATGTACATGCTTTATTGAGGCGTAAATAGAAGGAAAACGTGTGGTGGTGCGCGTGACCCGTAGCGACCCGCAGACTAAGGTCGCCTCGACCCAACCTGCCAACTGGCGTCAGATATGGTACAATTCAAAAGAACAACGAGTGCTCTTCAAGAGTTTAAACTTTAGTAAGGTTTTCCTAATCGCAGAACGCTAATTCGAATAAAACTTAGGATCGTTTGAATAGCTGATTGTTTGTCCATCAGTACTTTTTGCCGAAAACGATGTATTATATCTAAAGTCAACTAGGCACAGTAAAAGATTATCATGTTTCAGAATTTTTCCTGGAGAAAAATCCATTAATTTATTTGATGATCTTTTAATATAGGATCATGTTAGTTATATACTACATGAACACATGTTTTTCTATGATAATATAGTAAGTTGACCAACTGGTATCTCTAATGACATCGAAATTGAGGTTATTATTTATTTTTAAAGTACTGTTTTTCTTTTACATGTAAGTGTTTCTATATACACTGTTACTGCTTCAATTTATTTATATAATTTTGTAGTCTGGCGGATATTAGCAGAAATGCTTACTAAGTTTTACCCAATTGTACAGTAATTCTGACCCTTCTAGGCAAACAAAACTAACTCAGGGAACTCAATGCTTTATCTCGGGAGGGGTTGGATATATTCATCTGTTCCCTGATGGAATTCACAGGAACCGTACTTCGAGTCTTAGGAGATAGGAGGTGAATAAAAGGTATAATGTATATAAAATTGATTAGGCGTGTTATTTGTAGTGAAAATAATTTGTTGTTTGCAGTGCAGAATTGGTTTAACTGTTTTTTTTTAATCTTTTTTTTGAAGGGTTTGGTACATATTAATGACCATGTCACCCTTATCGTTACAAATCTTGTATCACACTCTTGTTACAAATATAAATTTACCAAGTTTATATAGCATCCTGGCCTCATCAGATGAGGGGAATGCCGGTTTAACTGTTATGGTGCTGTAAGAGTATTAAAAAACAAATTAAACTTAGAATAAACTTTTTACACTCCGATATAACTTGTGAGTTAGTCGGTTCATGACGACAACTGTAAGCATCGCGACGCATAGACCTGCATGCAGTTATGCAATGCAGCAGAATTATGTCAATGGAGCGACTTGATTGGTCGTTGGTCGCCGTGTCACGGTCTTAACCTGCAATTACTACTACCATCATGAATAGGACCTTTACTTTGTAGGGACTGTTTCTACACCTTTTTTTCTCACGATATAGGCGGAAAACGATCCGTCTGGTTTCCGGCTTAGAATAGCGCCACCCTTTATGGCAGGTGACAGGCAGCAGTGTTCTAATGTGTATATTAAGATCATTACTGCGATCACTAATCTACCTGCCAAGCGTGATGATTTCGCTTAAGGATTAATCAAACGTTAGGGTTCCTTAAGGTGCGAGTTAGGAAGTGGACGAGTTAGGAAAGTGGGCGAATTCGAACTGAAGGAAATTATGTACATTTCTTTATCAAATTTGGTACTAAACGCATTATACTTGTCCTTTCGGTTACTCTAAGGTTGACTGGAAGAGATCCCTAAGTGGGATAAGTCCGCCTTTGTACACAGTTTAATTCCTATTTTATTATTGTTGTTGTTGTTATTTTTGGTACAATAAAGCGTTTACATACATACATACATACATACATACATACAAACATACATACATATGTTGATGATGAATAGGAACGTGCAGCAGCGTCCTGTGTTTGTTAAGATCATTCCTGCGATCACTAATCCACCTGCCATACGTGATGATTATGGTAAATCCCCCAATGGACAGTCAACCAAAAGTGGCATTCTACTGGGGAGGCTTATGCTCTGTAGGGCACCAATTTTGACTGGTTATGATGGGCAGTAAATGTAGGTAGCCCAGTGCAACAACTATCACACCAACATTTGCGTGTATTCCTCTTAAACATAGTTACTTATATACAAATGCAACGGAGACTAGTAGCAAAAACAAGTTTGTATTACCACATTAACTTTGCAGTCCACTTCGGATCACCATCTATGGTTTATTTTGTTTACGAAACGCAAATACATTTGTTTTCATATGATACTTGTGTTGGAGGGGCATCACATACTTCAGTGTGTGCCATATTTAAGTAATCTTGATACCATATGTACGCGACAAGCGTACAATATATAACTGATTATTGATTAATAATCGGTCAAATTCAGAAGGTCATCCATTGTTCTACGTTTCCGAGAAATACTGAGACATACGTCATACCAACTTCAATAACTACAAGTAGGTATTTAAGTAATAATATGAGTGTTTAAGCTACTTTTGGTGGGTTGTCCTTTGGGGGATTTGTCAGAATCACCACGCTTGGCAGGCCGATCCGTGATCTCAGTAACGATTTCAATATATACAGGAGAACAATGCTGCTCGTCCCTGGTGCATCTCCTTGTCGCCCCACGGGAATATCGGGAGTGGCAATATTCCAACCACAAGGCATTACAATATATCCACAATTAAAGATCTGCTTAAGACCAATGTCTATTAAAGATCACGTATAGGTATGAAAAATGGTGTAAATGAAGACGTTGACCCTTAGCCCACGGTTGCCCACCGATAGCTCACTGCACTTTACGAGGCTCGCTGGTTGCCCAGACATGTTTATTCGGACGCCCACACTGTGGCCCCACGCGCGGCTCGTGCCACCATGTGTTTCAATGCATAAGCGGTAGCGAGATGTAAGCTAGCATAAGAAATATTCAACTCTTCCCGTGGATGTCGTACAAGGCAACTAAGGGAATAAATACATTATAAAACATCAATCAGGCCTCCCCAACCCAGCGCTGGGAGTGTAGGCCAAATCCTCCGTCTGTCTCCGGCAGATGAGAGAGGGCTGTGCTCCTGCAGTGGAGACAAAAATAACCTGATGATGATAAGAAATATGCTACTCAAACATTAAATTCTAGCTGTTTTAATATAGCTATAGAGAACATTTACAATATATATATTCAGAGCTTAAACAATCCTTGATCTCTCCAGATAGTTGAAAATACACTTCAAACTATGCTGCTATGTAATACGTTTTATACAACGTTGTGCATGAAAATACTGTTTTCCACAGTATGTGACTTATAAAATGTTTAAAGTATATAGTAATATATAATTCACGTGATGACCTTTTTTTATTTACAAAACAATGTAATACTTTAATTCTTACTTATTTGAACTTTGATCTCTGTCATTTTGGACCACAACCTAATGCTTAACACTTCAAGAGACACACGTAGAGGACCATAAACAATGCTAATATCCTAATCTAAATTCATTCAGACAAACATATCGACGCACCACTTTATATACGGAGATAAACACAACCTAGGAACGAAATTATACCTCTCTTCACTAGTTTTTTCCCCCGACTTGATTTGCTTCTTTATAAAGCTTATTTAGCTGGGCCCAGATTTTTTTTTATAGACAAGATTTTTTTTATAGCTTTGACCGGCGGCTTCGCCCGTGCTGTAAACAGTATTTGGAAGATCGCTACATTGTAGCTGAGTGTGATAGTATAAACTCTACCTAAATTCCTTCAGTAGTAATTCTTCTATATGAGCCGTAGTAGTCTAATTGTTGTACATTCACTTCCAAAGAGTTTTTCCAAAATTCATCATCATCATCAGGTTATTTTTGTCTCCACTGCAGGAGCACAACCCTCTCTCATCTGCCGGAGACAGACGGAGGATTTGGCCTACACTCCCCGCGCTGGCCAGACGGGTTGGGAAGGCCTGGTTGATGTTTTATAATGTATTCCCTTAGTCGCCTTGTACGACATCCACGGGAAGAGTTGGAGTGGTCCTATTCTACTCTACCGGAAGCCAAACTTAAGTACGATTTATATATGTAATATAGGACATAGTAAGGAAACCTGCATATGTCAAAGAAAAAAATCTAAGGTGTATGTGAAGTTCACCAAATCGGCTTGGGGCACCGGTGTGGTGGACAGGATATTTTGGCACATAATATCCCTAAGGGTCGAAGTGTCACAAAGTCTTCCTGTAGCCCCCCCCCTCCCTCCAGTCCCCCTCGCCCCCTCTCCCCCCCCCCCCCTCCTCCCCTAGATAGAAGAAGATAAGAAATTCTTCTATATACAAGCCAGAGATGAATTTTAAAAAAAATTGCCATTGTTACCGTAGCTTTTTAAAGTCACACTTATTTCCTCACTATACACGTACAAACTTGCTTACCTATACTAGTATCTTATATGTATGGATTAAGAAATAACATAAGCAGTATTGTTGTAGAGGTGAGAATAGAGCTATTTGAATAAAAATGTGATAATTTAAAGATTTGCCTATCTAACCATGCTTAGTGGCTATTTTATTGGTAGATATTTATGTGGATTTATTACAATGGATCTTGATGGGTGTGGTCTACAATACTTAGTATAAAACAGACCGTGGCACGCGTCTTACTGATTGGGTTATCTCGAAAACGATTGAACGAATTTTGATACAGTTTCAACGTTAGTTGGCACATCTTTGACCGCCTCGTTGGCTTAGTGGCTTGGTGAATAGACTCGAGCACCAGAGGTTGTATGTTTGATTCCCGCCGGGAATAGACAACTTTGTACAATGTCTGGATGTTTTATTTGTGAATTGTCCTATCGTTGTTTAATTTTCATAACACAGGAGAAAATCCGATTTTGGCATTAGACAAGTGTATGTATATTGTATTACAAATATATAACTATAATAAAACTGTAACTGGTATATGTCTGTACATGGGAGATATTGTAGAAAAATGTACATGAGGGGTCTATATAGGGCCAATAGAAGCCAAAATAATGGTTTTTAGAATTTTTGTCTGTCTTTCTGTCTGTCTGTATGTTTGTTACCTCCTCTCATCATGCAAAAACTACTGAATGAAATTTGATGCAGTTATCACAGTTGTCTCGCTGCAGGTCTAACTTAAAACTTGGTGCATGTTTCATCTTGATACGCCACTTTGAACCTGAGATATTATTTTTCTACTAGCCATTATAAGAAGAAAGAAATATAATTATTATGTTCGGTATAATTCATATCGCGATTGGTTTGTACTACAGTTGGAGCGGGAGTGGAAGTGGGATTGGGATCGGGATTGAGAGTCTGAGTGGGAGTGGGATAAGGGGCGAGAGTAGGAGTAGAGATTCTGTAGTCCACGCGAGCGGAGCCGCGGGCACAGCTAGTATGTAATATTTATTTTAAAAACTTTAATCGATCTCAACTAAAAGGGATCTATATATTTTTTCGAACGACATTAGGTGCAAGTATTGTAATCGTGCCAAAGTTCGAGTTTGAGTTTTTTTTTAATGAAAAACCATTAAATTAACGAGGACAGAGCTGTGACGTCGTGTGTGGAAGTCATAATTTGTTTTTGAGTTCCGACTTTAAATTCCACTTAATTTAAAACTGTCCATTTAGTATTTTGGAAACCTAATCCTAGTTATAATAAAACTCCAAGTCAAATTTGTCATCGTATTTTTTTCGATTAGTTTTCTAGTTGTACGGTTTTTAATTTTTAATAACAAAAGTTACTAGGTTTTCATACATATTGTACAATAAAATATATTAACAGAAAGAAGTAAGTATTAGTAAGTATGTTATAAAAAAAATCCTATCCATATTTCGTCTCAATAATAATTGTTTAAAGATTGAAGTTTAAGTAACACAAATGTAATTAAAACCACCTGAGTGTAGCCTCAAAGGTTAGTGTGGAATGTTTTTAATTTTATAAAAAACGATAGCGATACTCAATATCCCCTTAATTTAACTTTTCTATTAAATAAATAATATATATTATATATTATACATATACATCCACGTGTCTAATCCCAAACTAGAATTGTCTCCTGTGCTACGGACATTAAAACAAGAATAAGACAATTCACAAACATAATATACAGACCGGGACCCACTTGTACAAATTGTACTAAGTTAGCTGTCCCCAGTGGGAATTGAACTCACAACCTCTGGGCTCAATGTACAAGCCACTAAACCAACGACACCGTCTGCAATTTCTATTATTTTTACAAGTATCCAGGGTGTATTAAAAACGGTGTGTTAGTTATACTATGCGATACTAAGGATGCTTGTAACTAAACCGGCTCTCATACTAAAACTTGCTGTTTGTTTTTAGAAACCGATATTTGTCTCCTGTCACTATTGGTGATGACTTCTGGCCATGATTTCAAGTTACTATACATCCTCTATGATAATATTATCACACAAAAAACCGAACATACAACATACATTACAAACGCATGAACCGAAATGCCTAAAACATGAAACTCGAGATAACAATGAAAAACAATTTCCGCTTCTTCCGTGCTAAACCATACCTTCAATTACTGTATTTAAAGTTGAATTTCGGCTGTAGTTACTAAGGCTGTTAAGGCTTTTCGGGTAGGACATTGAAGGTTAGTAAAGAGGTCATGTGATAAGACCGATCAAACTGAGGTCACGTGGAAATCGGAAAACTCACACGCAAGCATTTTTAAATGTTTCTCAGTCATTGTTGCTTTTTGCGTCGTATTTACTAAGTTAGGATGGTAACCCAATTAGAAGTGAACTCTTCTTACATTCTTAAGGTTAAGTGTTCAATCGCAGGTGATAAATTAGTTAAGTATATATGTATTATTATTATACCTTGCCGTGTGGTTTCCGGTAGAGTAGAATAGGACCACTCCAACTCTTCCCGTGGATGTCGTACAAGGCGACTAAGGGAATACATTATAAAACGTCAATCAGGCCTCCCCAACCCGTCTGGCCAGCGCGCGGAGTGTAGGCCAAATATTCCGCCTGTCTCCGGCAGATGAAAGAGGGTTGTGCTCCTGCAGTGGAGACAAAAATAACCTGATGATGATGATTATTATTATACCACAATATCATCATCAGCCCAAATACGTCCACTGCTGAACATAGGTCTTCCCGACAGAATGCCACTTTTGATGGGCTGTCGATTGGAAGATTTGCCATAATCACCACCTTGGCAGGCGGATTGGTGATCGCAGCAATGATGTTAATATACACTGGAGAATGCTGCTGCCCGTCCCTGGTGCAATCCATTAGTCGCCTTGACGACATCCACGGGAAGATTTGTGGTGGCCCTATTCTAAGCCGGGAACCACATGGCATACTACAATATGGTGAAAGATAATATTGGTAACGTTTGTTTTTCTAAGACCTGCTTCACTAAAATATTTACTGCTGACCCCCCTTTTAACAAATTAGTTTATTGCAAAACATTTTTGAATTGAAAACAGTAAAATGTCATATCGTTTTTTTATCATTTAAATATCAAATATGTATTTTTAATTATTTTTTATTGATAAATAGTACACATAAAGATAATATGAGTTAACTGGGTTATTCAAAATTAACTAAATAAATAAATTAAGTTACATGTGTTAAAAAATTGCTTATCTAAATGTCGTTTTTTTATCTAGATGAACGATAAAATTATATACAAATCAAAGGTATTTCCCTAACTAATTTTAACTAAAACTAATTTTCCCTAATAAAATTAGGCTATGTTGTTCGCAACACGTCACGCCAGGTGGTATCACGTGGCGAAAAGCGACGAAGGAAAGTCGCTATGCGACGTTTGTCAGGGTCACGCAAATTGGCGACACATCGTCTTTGCCTACCCCCTGGGACCAAAACTTGAGCAATATGTATGAATGTAAATCATAAGTTATTCAAAGTAACAAATTCAAGAGAGGACTTAATTACTACTTATCTAAGCATGAGAGAACGATAATAAGTTTTTTCTTTTTTTTTTTTTTTCAATTAAATTATATCTTGATTTTGTTGTACTTACTATATTATCATCTAATCCCATCCTACTAATATTATAAATGTGAAAGTTAGGATATTTGGATGTTTGTTACTCAATCACGCTACAACCACTGGACGGATCGGAATGAAACTTGGCACACATATAGGTTAGGTCCTGGAATAGGACATATGATAGTTTTTACCCCGAAAATACATCCCATTACTACGGGAATACATAATAATTTGTGATGTTAAGTTGTCCACGCGGACGAAGGCGCGGGCAACAGCTAGTAAGTTAATAAACTCCCTTTAACCCACCTAATCTATTTTTTTTTACAAATATCCCATCGTTCTTCTGGAAAGGTCATACGAACAGACATTGGCCTCTGGAATCGCAATGTCAATTATCATAGCTTATTTGACAATGTCTACAGCATGTTTAAATACTTCTGTAAATAACATTTATCTCAGCGCTATAGCAGACTCAGTTCCTAACAGAATTTTTGTGTTCTTCAATGACTAAATACACTGGATAAAGCTGAGCTGGGTTACTTTTTCACTGCACTTAATCTGCAAATTAATTTGAAGTGTAAATAAACAGTTTACAGGCGCCTTTAAACTTTAGGAACAGGCTGGTAGGTGACTTATTAATTAAATTACTGAATCCCTAAATTACGCTCTAATTAAGTTACCATAAACGCCATAAAATGTATATTATTTGATTTGACAGTAAACCTCAAAGATGACCTGGTAGTGAGCGACTAATGTCAATTTAATAGGTTGGCTTTGCATTGAAGTAATATCTATTCACCATGATACTGATCAGACAATATTTAACACCACAGTTATAGACTGAATAAGGTCGCCCATAAACCTGCAACCCAAAGTTCAAAATGCGTTGCACCCTGAGGACTATTTTAGAAATACCTCGTGTCTTTATGCACTGGTTATCTCCTATTATTCAAACAGTAACACAATAATGTCAGCATAGCTATTTGGCGGCAGCAATAGGCAAGAGGGTTGGTACTTGGTTGTGCTGCACTAGAATCCTTCCACCGATCCATCATCATGATAATATCAGCCCTTAGAGGTCCACTGTCTTTCCCAGTGAACACCACGACATCCGGTCCGCATCCAAATGCTTCCGGCCACTTGGTCGTCGGTCCATCTGGCGGCGAGGCCACCCACCCTGCTCGTGCCGTTTAATTTCTAGATTCCACTGATTATATTTTAAAGATTCTGTAAATAATTCTGAGTGTATACATCTACTTTCTTTTGTCGTCCTAGGAGGACGTTCAATGATAAAATTGGTAACGTCTTCAAAAATGTTGGGGTACGCAGTGAGATGAATAAAAGGAGGTGCATGAAAAGATTGCTGGATTTGAGTGAGGCTGGTGAGGTGTATCAGGATCGTAGAAAGTGGCGAACATCGTCTCTGCCTATCCCGAGTGTGAGCATTATGTATGTGTATATGTAGAGCTACTTTAGACAAACAAAAGCGATAGGTAGTTGGTATTCATATATTTACTTACATCAACACCCTGTATAGACATGACATGACATAGACATGAGACAAATATTAGTTCTGATGACACGCTTAGCCTTGGTCATGGAAGCAAGGTCGAAATATAAAGCTGCAGTATTAGAATAAGCATTGTGCGACCAGCATTGCTTTAACAAGCTATTGTGAGGTGGGTTTCGATGGTGATGTACGAGTTAGGGTTTCTGATCTTTGGTGAAAACGATCGGTCTTACGAAAATGTTCATATTGGATTAAGAAATCACCTGCTGCAGAACGATTCTATGATATTTTCCGCCCATTCTTCTAAGCTATTCACTCACTGTTCCATTTTTTTTTTTCAGATGTACTCGTATTTGTTACATAAAACCTACCAAGCTCTCTCACTAGGCATTTGATCAACCAACTCACTGAATGAATCAGACACTATAATCGTTAATACAATCACAAAAGGTAAAGGTATTAGGAAATTATATTGGATACAGCCTTATGGCACTTTCTGTAACGCGTTACTTAAACTGCCACATGAGACTGGAGGGTGCAACATTAAGAAAAAATCGATTTCCGATCTCCCCATTTTGTGGCGATATTAGGTTGATTCAAAAATCGAAGATCAAATTGCAAAAAATCGATTTTCGATTTGATCGGCTCGAGATCGAAAACCCTAGTAAGAGTAAAGATGTCATCAATATCCTAATACGTCCAGTGGGCAGTTGTTGACTTGGGTCAGCTAGTAGTGAATAGGCATCGACTAAATATACAGTGCCGGATGTATACTTTTCTTAAGTAAAGGTCTTAATTACTCTGGAATCTGCCGGCCCCTGAAGTCTGCTATCCCTAGGCCGCGACTTATACGGCCTATTGGCAAACCCAGAACTGAACTAATAAGCTTATAGACGCCTAATGCTAGGCGAACACTTTTGGTAACATATTAAACTTATCACATCACACAACGTGATAGTAGATGACGCCCTGAGCAGACGGGCCAATCAGCGTGCAGTTCTCTCTGCTCGCATACCTCAGCTCTTCGGCAGAATTGTTTGTTTGTAGAATTAGGAGCATTAGTCTTATTAAACGATGGGTATAAGGATAACATCGACATCTTCAAATGTCCTCCACCTTCAGACTATTCAAACTAATGTATGTTGCAGATTTGTGATAGAAGGCGACGAGCAGCAGCGCCATCGATGAAAGATCTTGGCCTGAAAGGAATATCTCCATTATGGGTATGGATCATAAACTTAACCTGAAAGCTGCATTTCAGGCCACATTGGGTTGACTTGAGTTCTCTACATTCATACCGCTCGAATATCGTGTCAACTTTGTTATAAAACCTGCAGCCAGTGTCACACGCATTGACATAGAGCGGCTCAAATTGGCAACGCACGAGGCTGCGCCGGCGCAGACGTGTTGTTTGTCATTATGTCAAGTTACGTCGGTGTCAAAGGGTCGAACGTGACAACTGTGGGTTGCGTGGTTTAAGTTGTGTAATAATAACGTTTTACAGAAAATATATGATTTATTTATTAAGCGTTTATTGAAGTTTTCCATGATAGATTTTCCGACGTAAAAATTTGCAAAAGGTATTGCAAGGGCTTTTAAACTAACCTATAAATATTTATTTATGTTGCACCACATCCTCATAAGCATGTGGCACTCAGATGGTGACAAAAGTGCAACTTTAGTAGCCTTGCGGTCCTTCCCGACCTCACGGCTCATTTCAAAACATTAACATATGCCGTACGATAAATGAAAAATAAAAAAGCGGTCACGAAAACTAGGCAAGTACAAAGTCACGATTATTTACAAGTCAGCTAATTTCACGAGTGTAATAAATACGCATTTGACCTGCGCAGGTGGCGCGGCGAGCGGGGTCACCAGCCAAGGTCGGAGCACAAAGGTGGCGACTGTCATTTGTCACGCGGAGCCGTGTGGAAACTGTACCACAAGTACCTGCGTTACACTCGATTACAATATAACAGAAACTAGCAATTAAAAGTCATGGTATCTTGCGCTATGTTCTCAAGGTCGAAAATTCAGGAACGAGTCTGTATATAAAGGTAAAAGAGAAACAAAACAAAGTAAGATGAAACTAGCAATTCCATGGTACTGTTTTACATAGAAAATAGGGATAAGGAAATTCTGCTCAATACAAACAAAAACCATAACAACATTCCATCATTATCATTATATCAGCCCTTACTTCTGACGTTTAATTTAATTTATGATAATTTAATACCAAGTATATTTTGAGATTTTTATTTTCATATTATATACTGACATAGATAATATGTTATATGCTATGACATTATTTGAATTGTTGACATTGTAATTTATATTTTTTACATTATTTTATTTCATGACGATCCCTTTTACCAAATTAGAATGACATATACAATTTAATTTTTAAGATGTAAAAGTGAAATAAATAAATCTAATCTAATCTTAGACGTCCACTGCTGGACATAAGCTTTCCCCAATGAACGTCACTCGGACACCCGGTCCTCCGCCCTTACTTCTTCTTCGAAGTAACCGAACTTCATAAAAGTATTTAATTACTTAGGCTATTTATACTGCTACGCGGATCCGCCACACGGGCCGTACATTTTATTACACGAACGAAATATTTATGACTGATCTGCGTACCAGTGTTAACAGCCTTACTTCCGAATTAGCTAGGTTCCAGCTGAGGGTGGCAGGTTCAGTATATAATCTGTCAGGAAACAGTTTCAGACTATGCTCGCTTGTGATTCTTTAACTACACCCTCTTTTGATTTTCCCTGAGCATAAGTAAATGCAAGATAAATCCGCTATCGTATCTTTTAAACGTATTTAGTTCAGTATATTAGAGCTACAAGTACACCAATGGAACACGGCAGCTTCAAATGTAACGAAACGTGTCACATATTGGGAAAACAAACAAGTACAGTCGCCTCGAGGGGACGAGCAGGTTATGTCGGGTTTACACCGACTAAAACCCCGCGGTGGCCGTCTCCGACGCACAGACGAAGACGTCAACCGCGTGGTTTTAGTCGGTGTAAAAGAGAATATTTAGCAAGTTGCCGTCACCGTTAATTGATCATCATCAGGTTATTTTTGTCTCCACTGCAGGAGCACAACCCTCTCTCATCTGCCGGAATCAGACGGAGGATTTGGCCTACACTCCCCGCGCTGGCCAGATGGGTTGGGGAGGCCTGATTGATGTTTTATAATGTATTTCCCTTAGTCGCCATCCACGTAAGTACGACATCCACGGGAAGAGTTGGAGTGGTCCTATTCTGCTCTACCGGACCACACGGCAAAACCACACGTTAATTGATCATATTATAACAATATCTAATACAATTTATGACGAAAAAACAGAAATGACATACGATGATTGAAGTTTCATATTTAAATTATTCCTTCAAACTGCTAAACAATCCCTTTCCGTGATTTCATAAATACTTATTTAATAAAGTTTTACTGTTAAACTTCGAGTAACTAGCTATGGCACCTCAATATAGCTATACAAAATTATCTGTGTATTTATACCAAAAATGATTTCTACTCGGCTCCCTATTGTCGCAGTTAAATTACTTAACCACGAAAGACAAATAAATAATCTAACTAAATGTATTTCCAAAATTGCGACCATATACGAATACGGTGGTTATTTTTGTCTTCACTGCAGGAGCACAACCCTCTCTCATCTACCGGAGACAGACGGAGGATTAGGCCTACGCTCCCCGCGCTGGCCAGACGGGTTGGGGAGGCCTGATTGACGTTTTATAGTGTATTCCCTTAGTCGCCTTGTACGAAATCACGGGAAGAGTTGGAGTGGTCCTATTCTACTCTAGCGGAAACCACACGGCAAATAAATAGTACAATTTAAAACTCATAAAGTATTTTTATGAATATTTTTTAAACAAGGTCTTTGTTACACCTATTTATTTTAGTTCCGTACTTGCGATTATCCTTACAAGCTGATAACTTGCGAGAGCAGGTTTTATCATTTATTTCAGTAAAGCAACACTGTAGTTTTTTTATCAACCGACACTATCTTTAGCTAAACAGCAAGATAGCCGACTAAAAAAACTGTCCATTATTCGTAGTACAGACAGTCAAGGGGCTAATGTACGCAGGTGACCATAGAGTATAGCAACCGGAGGCCGATTCCCGCTAAGGTCACACAAAGAGCGGTATTCGCAAGCTGTTTGGTAAACAGTGCACGCACTGAGATACCTACGACCGAAGGAATGTGACGTTTTCACTCTATGCCACAACTCACAACTGACTTGACTTAACTTAGTTTGTCCGCAAGTGTTAGAATTCGTTTATAGAGAGTAAAGACCAACTAATTATTTGACATACCCGCAAGTACACTTTGCCAATTTTTTAGGTTTAGTTTGTCTGGAAATAACTTCGTTTGAAAGAAATCACTTATAGAACGGTAAGACAGAAGAGGTATCTATTTTGTAGTTATATATTATTAAACACATTAAAGTCCGCGAAACAAACAATATCAAATTGATTTAAAAAAGATTTCACTAAAGTGTTTTATCATACTCAAAGTGTGAGTATATTTTTAGGGTTCCATAAAAACGTCAAAGCGTTAGCTTATCAGTGTGTCTGGCCAGCGAATAACTTAAGAACTACTGGAGCTATTCAATAATAAATTTCAGTACTAATGTAAAATAGCACGATAATTATGAAAAGTTCACAAATAACTCAAGAACTACTGGACCATATAGGCTGAAATGTTGAGTACATAAGTAAAAAAAGTTATGAAAAGTTTTAATTTTTTAAAAATGTACGGTTATTTAAGGATCACTAACAAGAATTAGAAGCAGATTGTGGACATCGTACACATTGCTGGTTATAATAAGTTTAACTCGAAGAAATGCTGACCAGCCTCAACCGCTCTTCCAGACGAGTAGGTGTTAGGATGAACGTAGACAAGACGAAAGTCATGTCCAACTCACACGTCGACCTAAGACCGGTGATCGTCGATAATGACAATATCGAAGTTGTTCAGGAGTACGTCTACCTAGGACAGACAATACAGTTGGGTAGGAGCAATTTTGATAGGGAAGCTGACAGAAGAATCCACTTGGGCTGGGCAGCATACGGAAAACTGCGTCGAGTCTTCAAGTCGCCCATTCCACAATGTTTAAAGACAAAAGTCTTTAATCAGTGCGTCCTACCTGTCATGACCTACGGCGCGGAAACGTGGACACTGACGGTGGGCTTGATCCACAAGTTCCAGGTCCCTCAGTGAGCTATGGAGAGGGCTATGCTCGGGGTTTCATTGAAGTATATGATTCGTAATGAAGAGATCCGACGAAGAACGAAGGTAACCGACATATCTGAAAGAATTAGCAAGCTGAAGTGGCAGTGGGCGGGCCACATCTGTCGCAGAACCGACTGCCGTTGGGGCAGACGAGTTCTGGAGTGGAGACTGCGGATCGGCACGCGCAGGGTGGGACGCCCCGCCGCCAGATAGACCGATGACCTGAAGAAGGTGGCCGGAAGCAGCTGGATGCGGAGGGCGGAGGACCGGGTGTGGTGGCGTTCATTGGGGAAGGCCTATGCCCAACAGTGGACGTCTAAGGGCGGATATTATGATGATGATGATAAGTTTAAGATACACTTCTTTTACACTATGATTGTTTTTTTTTTTGGCCTCAGTGTACCCACGTCATATTCGAAATTGAGTTCCCATCGCCTCATCTGGCGCTACTGTAAATGTCTGCGAGAATTATGTTATTTAACACAACTAGTTCGTTCTGATAGCCACAGCCTGTCGAACGTGCAATAAAACCTACTTTATTATATCCTGGCTTAAACGATTTCCGCTCAGCTAATTATGTTTTAAACAAATTCATTTAGTTGCGTCGCATTGTGTGCTCTAGAAGTTTAATTATTATTTTGACTGCCTCTGATGTCGCTATTATATCTTGACGTCTACACTGTTGCCCATACTTCTGCAACAATAATATTATAACTTATTATACATACATCACATCATCAGGTTAATGTCTCCACTGCAGGAGCACAACCCTCTCTCATCTGCCGGAGACAGACGGAGGATTTGGGCTACACTCCCCGCGCTGGCCAGACAGGTTGGGGACGCCTGATTGATGTTTTATAATGTATTCCCTTAGTCGCCTTGTACGACATCCACGGGAAGAGTTGGGGTGGTCCTATTATACTCTACCGGAAACCACACGGCACGGCAACTTATTATACGCTTGAAGCAAATTTAATTTTCGTAAGGATATTTTAAAGGGTACAGAATTTACCCACAATCTTCCCGTAAGTGTCGTCAATACGACTAAGGGATTTCACCAAGGATGGGCATCAGCGGTCTCCTGTGTTTATTAAAATCATCACTGCGATCACCTATCCGCCTGCTAAGCTTGGTGATTATGGCAAATCAGTGGACAGCCATTCTATTGGAGAGGCTAATGTTCAGTAGTGGACGTATTTCCGCTGATAATGTACAGGATTACAAGAGGATAAAAGAACTTACCATAACTGCAGGGCTAAAACAACTAAAACAAGTTAAAAAATACCTAACCACTCAACTAAGTATTTTTAGTAAGAAGACATCTCGACTGCGCGACTAGCTAATTAAAATGCAATAAAACCTGAGTTGTTTCTAAAATAATCTATAATGGGTAACATTAATCTAACACGGTTGACAAATTCAGGTCACGATTTCGAAGCCAAAGGTCAGAGGTCATCTTTTATTTTGACCTTTAAAACAGCCACACAGAAAAATAAGATCCTGAACATGTAAGTAATAAATAAAGAAGCCTATACTACATTATAATATGCAAAAACTACATAACTGTCCAAATACTTAGTTATATCTGGGAAAATCTGTTATGTTACTTTAAGATCTGTCATGATGTGAATGCATTGCATGATAGTAGACTCATAGGCAGATAATAAACCAGGAAGTGAAAACTGGGTTCTTTTACGCCGGTAAATAACATTTACCGTGGGAAAATTCACAAAATGCTGAGCATAATTAAATAATAAGTTATTCACAGTATTCCGCATAGATTGGCTTTAGTGTATCCGCAGTCTAATAACCAGGTGTAGACTAGTCACATCGTTAGCCCAGCGTCCACTGATCGCGATTAAACGTCAATTAGACCCATTGTCACACCCGGTTTGTCTCATAAATAACCAAACAGTCGATCCAGTTCAGTTACTGAGGTAATGACTTGGAATCCGACACTGAAAAGACATACTGAGAAGCTGATGTCTCATTTACGTCACAGCTCTCGGGCTGTTATTTTTATAGACCAATACTGAAGGACTTCACGATCTATCTACATAGAATATGCCTGCTCAGCATTGGACAAAAAATACAAGAAACATGTTTTTGTTGTGTGTGTGTTAAGTGAAATTGTACAAAGTTGTCTGTCCCCAGTGGGAATCAAACCTACGACCTCAGGCGTTCGAGTATAATAGGTCAACGAGGCGGTCATACCTAGGACCAACGCTCCTTTTCCAGCAACTTTGCACATATACAAGTTGCAGCAGTTCGTATCTTATATGCTTAAGCACGAGCACGTGTATGTATAACAATACAATTAAACCTCTAGCAAAATACCTTTCAAATGATAAAAATTGTCTACACATATAGCTCAGTGACCTGGAAATGCAGTTTATGTGCAATGCAAGCAAATGCCTGCGTTCTGGTCGGTATAGGCAAACGTCACTCGACCTCGATGTGACCTGCGTTAGGTAAATGACCTAAGTTATTTAGATCATTATTCATTACACAAACTATACTTAATGTAAAGTAGAGTCTATGGTTAATTTGCATTTTCCAATTTAATAAGATGAAACTGTTCACATGCGAGTAATCGTGGATGACACTGATGATTCTACTTGACGACAGCCCTCTCAAGAGCATATCCATATTTTGCTCCCTGGATAGACATATGATGACGACGAAATGACACTTATGACGAACTAAGCTTCTATACAACTTAATATGTATGTTCCGTAGGAATGGGATGTTTTTTCGGGATAAAAATAGGAGTCCAGTTCCAGGAGCTAACCTATATGTGTGCCAAGTTTCATCAAGATCCATCCACTGGTTGAAGCGTGATTGAGTAACAAACATCATCATCAGGTTATTTTTGTCTCCACTGCAGGAGCACAACCCTCTCTCATCTGCCGGAGACAGACGGAGGATTTGGCCTACACTCCCCGCGCTGGCCAGACGGCTTGGGGAGACCTGACTGATGTTTTATAATGTATTCCTTAGTCGCCTTGTACGACATCCACTAGAAGAGGTGGAGTGGTCCTATTCTACTTTACCGGAAACCACACGGCATACATTGAGTAACAAACATAAAAACATCCAAATATCCAAACTTTTGCATTTATAATATGTATTATTAGGATTAGAACAACTTTTTTTGTGTAAATCGTGCACAAAAGATGTGGAGCAGGTTTAATAAAGTCTGCAACAGCTCATTGGATATTTAGTGGCCTGGTGGCCTACTCCGTGAGCACTTCCTCTAATATCCGTCGAACTAAGAACCCATTTGTACTCTGTAACAGATGACATGTTTGCATAAGCGTTTGGCGTCTAACTATAGTGGTTACCTTACTACTCACTGACAGACTATTGGCCCATCAAAACGTAAATAAAGTAGTTGTTGCAAACTTCAAATGTGGAAACTCCAAACAAACGGTATGACATACAGCATGTGTGGATAATTGCATGTAATGACATGCCCACAATAGAATTGGGCGGCCCGCATGCAACTCCCGTGAAATTGCACCTTTTAAATACTTTCCATTGCCGAGATCGCATGCGATGTCGTCGAGACAAAGAGTTATTGACTTTAGTTGGCTGGTCGTTTTAAACATACAAGATAGTGATCCTTTGAGGCACAGTTAGCGCAACAAGATTATGTCAAATGAAACTCAGCTGAGTTTAAAATGTTGCGGAATAGTCCTAGTATACGTAATTTTAACAAAGAAAGAAAGAAAGAAAAAACATTTATTTACTACCATAATTGGCACACACAAAAAAAAAAGCAAGAAAAAGGAAAAAAAAAATAGATTAGGGTTGCAGTCTAGTGCAGTTCGATAAATTTTTGACCGTCACCTTTATCAGCAGTTGAAGAGACAATACCGGTTCATTGTTTTTGTTATACAATAAGTTTGTGGTCATAGGAGAGATTTTGTATTGATGCAATATTTCATAACAAAAATCATCAAATTTTTGGGGTTACGGTAATGACGGCAGACTCAGGTAGGCTAGATACAGACACAGCACCGTTTCATACATATATTGTTTTTTTTTGAATTATAATACGTATGATATCTGTATGCAATTTGTCTCAACACGGAGGCGGCGATGTTGTTCGCTACACATCACGAGAAGTGGTATCACGGAGCGAAAAGTGGACGAAGGAAAGTCGCTTTGCGACTGGATCGCGCAAACTGGCGATGCATCGTCTCTGCCTACCCCTCTGGGACCAGGGTGTGAGCATTATGTATGTATGTATGTATGATACTTGTAGGTATATACGTACCTCAGCCACTCAGAATATAATATATTATACATACACATATAGACACTTGTACCCAAAACAATTTTTTGTTCCTGTACTAAAGAAATTAAACAAGGATAGAATTCACAAATAAATATCCAGACTAGGACCATTTGGTTTACAAACAGTCAGTACAAGTTATCTGTCTCCAGTGGGAATCAAACCCGGAACCACTGGCGCTCGAGTTCAATGACCAAGCCACCACGTCAACTAGGTGGATAATGAGACTGATGTAGGCATGAAGGTTATTTCTTTTTATTTACAATATAATTTATAATCGACCCAAAAAAGAACCTGTTGTGATATCCTGCTATTGTTAATCCTGGATATACTTCGTAAGAATTATTAATTGAACCAATAAAATACTTATTTATGCTATTTTGTATTTATTGATATAGTTGACAAGATGTGATTTTTTGTAGGAGTGACAGAGAACATCAATGTAGAAAAACATATTTAAAATATACTATGGACTATAAATAGCCAGTATCAATTATTCCAACAGAACCCATATATACTGATCCCGGGCAAGGGTATACCTATATTTGTTCCGTTCGGCAAAGAGACTTTGGGGTCCTGGGGTCCGGAGGCCCAGGTGTTAGCTAAAAATCTTTCAACGCGCCTCATCGAAGTTTCAGGAGACCGTAGAGCAGCCAGTATTTAACTCTGCTCCGCCCAGTGCGGCGCATTGGAACATTTAAATATATTTTATTTTAAAGTCTGTATTATTTATTATTATGGACTGTATATAGTAACCAGTAATTATTGTTTTATTATGGCGCCTTTAGGCTATTATGTGAATAGCGACGTAACAGAAAATATATTACAAGCATCTAAGAAACAACTGTAGGAGCAAGCTTTTTTATGAGCTGCTTTCGGGACTGCACTTTGACATTAGTTACTAAAAGTATTTGTTATTGATAGAATATGGCAAGTGTATTTTCCACTACGTGAAATTGGCAGAATAATTGTGCCCTAAACACGATACAAAAGGCCATAAAAAAAAACTGGAATGGACATAGCGTATTTTTTTGTTTAATTAAAACTTTATTTTGTTTATACAGATATGAGTCTTAATAAAAGGTATTGTAACTTAGTAAATTGTCACAGATACACAGCCTATAAAAAAAAAGAAACAAAGAGATGCCAAAATTAATACTTCTTATCCTGACTCCACATAAAATTAAAACGCTTTCAAGCAAGTGACGCAACTTCGCAGCTCTGATCGTAATATAATATCCAACTATATTTGCCATCCGTTTTTGGATTTATTTAAGACCTTCGATCAACTGGAGCACAGCGGGTTCATTTCCGCCAATCACCTCCAGTTTACTCGTTTTTTTTATTATTATTTGTAACTTTCGCTCTGATTTTCGACCTTTTTATGTCATTCAGAACAGGTAATCTTTCGAACATGATCGCTTAACTGTAAACCTTAATTAAGTACCTACATAAACATTGTTCAACCTGTTTTTGAATTAAAATTCGAACCGATATATTTTCTCTGCGATTCTGATACATTTTTTGACTCGAGAATACATTTATAATGTAACAAATTATAAAATTACCATCATAAATGTGTTGTTGACTGGATTAAATACTATTTTAATAAATTAGTGATAAATAGACACGATTTGGTCTCGAATGATTGAGGAAATGTGAACATTATGTCAATTATTATCTATAGTCTAGTGGTCATTGATGTAGGAACTAGCAATAACTGCCATCTCTTCCGTGGAGATGCTAAAGTTGCAAGAAAAATTAGAAAGGCTTTAAAATTATTGCATATTTAGCTAGTGCCTCTCCTCCTCTATTTATGCCATCAAACAGCACAACGCGAGCATTTCCGAGTTCCGGTTTGAAGGGTTAGGTAAGAAAGCCAGTGAAATAAATACAGGCATACGTTACGCACGAGGCATTTTAATAGTGTCCTCAGGTGGCCAGTGACAACACAATTGTAGCCTGTGGACTTCTTTTTCCTTACCACTTTTACTTAGGTACATACGGGTTTTCTGCCCGTTTGGATACTAAAAAGAATAGAACTATAAAAGAATAAAAGTAATGTACGTTTCTGTTATGATTTTGGTGCTAAACGCATTATACCAGTTCGTTCAGTTACTCTAAGGTTGACTAGAAGAGATCCCTAAGTGGGATAAGTCCGCCTTTGTACACAACTTTATTCTTTTGTTTGTTTTTGCATGGTACCTGAAGCAATTTTGATTTTTCTATCGGTAAATAGACTAACATTGTTCAATTTAAAAATTGCATTGTTTACTTTCAAAAAATGTATATTTCCATTTGTACGACGATGATTTAGACAAATATTCAAATAAATAAAATGACATAGATGAAAACATAGTTAATTTTATTAGAAATACAATAGACTGATAGAACTAATGTCAATAACTGCTTATTTAAACAGGGGTGAAAATGAAAGGCTTCACCCCTTTCATTTTCAACCCTGTTTAAATAAGTATAAATACAAAGTTTAGTTTTCAAACTTTAGAAGTTTATGTATCGTATTGTTAGCATCATACACCACAACACTAATTAGCGGTGGTGTCGATTAAAATGCGTCAAGCAATATGAACGTCATATGTTTACCATGAAAAGTCCGACTTATGGTCATATCAAAACTCATGACTACGACTCACTAAAACTAAACTTTAAAATCTGTAAGCAACCCTGGGAACCATAAGAGAGTAAAGTTATCAAGTAAGGTTCGTACACCTTCTTTCTGGCTTAGAACTTGTTATTTTTTGTGATTCAAGGAATTTGTGAGCTGTAATAAAATAAATTAGAACATGAACCGATGATCCGGAACACGCGAGACGTTTAGACATGTCTCGGTGATTTTTTACACCGATTCGTTTGAATCAGTTCAAAGAGCAAACGAATTTGAACAGTGCGGGCGTAGACCTAGGAAAAGGCTTACGCTTTTAAGTTACTTAATCTTTCTTGATTTCCTCGTTTTAAAATACACTTTTAGCTAGATAGGTTAAAGCTTCCATTGCTGTTATAATATTTTCCTGGAGTAAAATTATTCTCATAAACCAAATAATCAATGTAAAGATTTTCTTCCTTTATTTACTTATTTATTCCTTTATTTATTTAGAAAACCGACAGCTTTTATAATTAATTATACAACATATTCTTGTAGGTTTTGATAGATTTCCTATGAGTCGCAGAGACGTCAAAGAGGAAAATTATAGATTTCACATTTCCAATTATTTTAATGCAATTTCTAACAAAATATCCCCAATTGAAAGAATTAATAAGAATAGGAATCAGAACAAAAAGTACAAGAGTAACATCGTGACTGTCCTGTACTCTTAGACGACCTCAGCGGTCCACCTGTAACCGACACTAATTGACGAAAATGTCTCCACGGGACAAAAAGTAGAGAAGCCAGTCGAATGCACTTGTCGCCGAATAACAAGGCTGGTCGTGATCTCGTGACGGGACGGAACGTGACCCGCACCTGTCGGGGTTTGGGGACAAAAACATTCCGTCATGCGATTTAATGTTAGCTGTGTCGTCATTCGTACACCTAATCATCCCCACTGCTCATGAAATGGCGTCGCCAAGGGGGACAGAAAGAAGGGGGGCAGTTGCAACCCCCCCCCCCCCCCCACCTTGAGATTAAGATAAATGTAGGTATAAAAATGAAATAAAAGACTAAGATTTAATTAATTTTCATTGACTGAGCCTACCACTCATTATCTGCATGACCTTAAGGTCAACTGGAAGAGAATGCCACATTGGCATTATGGTCGCCTTTTGTACTAACTGTGCAATAAAGTTTTTAAATAAAAAATAAATAAAAAAGAATTTTAATTAAAAATCTTTCTTTAAAAATGGATAACATTTTACTTATTTATTTTTACCCACAATTCATATTTCCCCCATTTTTTTATCTCATCGTGCTCCCTTGGCTCAATCGCTGGCGACGACGCCCTTATTCTCATCTCTACATAGGACTACAACATTCAGATTGAAAAAATTGCGAAATTCTCACAAAACGACAAACAAATATTTCTTGAATCTTTTTTATGTTGGTGTAGGTGTCCTTTAACCTTTTTCATTTCATCTAGTTTTGAACAGTAGGTATTAATTAAATGATGTTCACTGCTAACATGATCTGCACTTTATATTATTGCTCTGCACTAAGAATAGGTGTTCAGGCAGTATCCTACCCTACCCAATATCATAAGGTAAGAATAGTTAGTTATTCTTATCCATATGCTAACGAAATAACTTGTTGAATGTTTAATTATTAACCATTGCTGAATAGTACAATATTTGTTTTTATTCAGGCAAAATCAACAAAAACAAACATGAAAAACGAATTCTCTAGAGAACTCTAGATTCAACCAAACCAAACTATTTTATAGTATAGTTGTTCGATCACGCTCTGTGTTGATATTTGCAACCGCCTGGATGTAAATTGGCAGGCGAGCAATTTCGAGCAGCATTAGCTAACCAGGAAATCATCTGCGGGTGCATCCTACCACGCGTTCCCATCATGTTGTCACGTAGTGCGGTCGTCGGTCGTCGACGGTCGTGGTCGCGGTCCGGCCGCGACCTCCACCTGGCGCCCGGCCGCGCGGAACGACCGGTAAAAAATTACTAGCCAGGGTCGGTTATAGGGGAAAATTTTTGAGGCGTTGCTATGCTTTAGCATACTGTAATCACAAATCAAATAATGTCGTTCTAGCCAATAACTTTTCTATTAATGACGAAATGCACATACCTATATACGAAGAGATAACTTACTCCAAATTTCAGAGATTAAAATGCTGACGACAAATGAATGATAAATATATAGGTACTGCTAAAATTTTAATAATCACGGACCACTACAAACAAATAATAAGAACTACCTACCACACGCCAAGAAACTTCATTTTCAAATTACACCAAATAATATACATTACGAGTAACAAGCTTGGTAGTCAATAACTTGTTATTGATCTTTTCATTGTCTTATAGTAAAATTATGCAAGACGCTAAATAGTTTATTACATTTAGGGCGCTAATCGACTGAATACGCTTCTGTGAGTCGTGATCTCAAATTACCACCGAGCAGCTTCTCACCGGATAGGTTTTATTTTATTTTGAGACTGAGACAGTTCATCAATTTTTTCGATCAGTTACTGTATTTTGTAGAATATAACCTGGAAACAGATAATCTGATGGTTTTTATGGAAAATAATGATTCACGTGATGCGATTGTTATTTATATGTAATTCTAATAGCGCAATTTTACCAAAAATATAAATACATATTCAAGACACAGCATAATTCTTCACGAAGTTATCGTGTATAACAACAAGTTAAAGAAATCATAAAGGACCTTTAACCGTTTTAATGGGTACATTACTTTGCGGAGGGCGGAGGACCGGGTGTGGTGGCGTTCTTGGGGAAGATCACCAGACTAGGATGATAATGATGGATGATGATTACTTTGTTGATTCTAGAGAACTGAGTTTACTTAATATGCTACTAACTAGTTTAGTTTGCTAGTTCTTAGCAAAGAAATGGCATATGGTTCAAAATGTGCTCTTGATAGTAGACGTTCATATATTTAGTGTGAAAGATGCGACTGTTTTCTGCCAAGGGTACGAATTGATGTCTCAGGAGATTAATTATCGTATATACCCCTATTAATCTTCTAATAGCTTTCTAACAAACGTACTAAATTTCGTTGTTCGTCGTTCACAATATTAGCTTAGACATATTTATAGTTGGGCGAGTGCATGCAATGTCGTCTAGGGTTATGCGGATGCCCGCGTGTGCGCGTGCGCCGCGTACGAAGCGTATTCCCGAGGTCACGAGGCGCTGCCATACAACCTGCCCGACCTGCGGTGTCTCACTTTACATATGATTTCAACTATACCTACCTAGACAACGTTCAAATCATCCTACTAATATTATAAATGCATAAGTTTGGATATTTGGATGTTTGTTACTCAATCACGCTTCAACACCTGGACGGATCGTGATAAAACTTGGCACTCATATAGGTTAGGTCCTGGAATAGGACATAGGATAGTTTTTATCCCGGAAAAACATCCCATTTCTACGGGAAATACATAATAATTTGTGATGTTAAGTTGTCCATGCGGACGACGTCGCGGGCAACAGTAAATGTTGTAGCTGAGAAATGTGTCCTCGTTTTGAACAATTTTGAATCTTATTGATTTTTGAGTGGAGAACTGGGTGTGGTGGCGTTCATCAGGGTAGGGGTATGTCCAGCAGTGGACTTCTAAGGGTTGATATGATAATGATGATTTTCCATCACTGAACCTAAGGCTTAAGAGACCAGCTTTGAGCCCCCTTACGTAAGGCAAATACACTCCGAATTGGGCTAGACAGGAAATAATTAATTACATATTAATTCTAAGTTCAGTCTACCAGTTGTTGGTTTTATGTTTATAGATTGTGGTCCCATTAATTTGACACGTTATACAGTGCTATAAATTAGGTTTTATTTATTGCATCGTATGTGCAAGGTCGTTGTATAATACCTGAGCGATTAGAACGATTCGGCTATAGATATACTGTATTAATCTTGGCAGTTTTGTCCGCCTATTGCTTTTTAAGAAATATATTCGTTGATTTATTTTGCATATTAATAAATTAATTAGACCTGTTCGACGTCGATTCGGCTGACCATATAATCATCATTATCATCAGCCGAAATACATCCACTGCTGAACATAAGCCTCCCCAATTAAATTTGGTGAGCTGTCCATTGGGAGATCTTCCAGCATGACAGGCAGGCAGATTGGTGATCGAAGTAGTGATCTTAATATACACAGGAGGACGAAGCTGCCCGTCCCTGGTGCAATCCCTTAGTCGCCTTGACGACACCCACGGGAAGATTGGGGGTGGCCCTATTCTAAGCCAGGAACCACAAGGCGGAAAATATGTAACGCTTCAATCAGACTGAAGCTAAATATTTATAGGAGAAGGCTGGTGAAGCCAAGTGCACAGTGGACTCTACAAATAACTCGTCGCCATCAATACGTCGGTCGCGGGTTCAAACCGCGAGGTGTCAGCTTACAGACCGCAACTTCGCACCGGTGTTACGGAATATTTTTATCTGTACATCGCAATATTTACTGAACATTTCGCGAAACGGGCCATGTCTGGATGGCCATAGTTTTCTATTCAGTTCTAAGAGAGTATAATCATCCAGATTTATTTGGTTTCGCAAATGTTCGGCAACACTTGCAAAACCAGCAATACATGTTTTACCTGCTGTACCGAATCTTTTACCCAAAGCTCTATACAATGATGACCATGTACCTGGTGTCAATTTTACTTTTTTAACTTTCTGATAACTTTTTTGTATTGGCCAATAAAACTCGGTCCTCGGTCGAGTTGTCGCTTTGAAAAAATAATTTAGTTTGTCATATGCAGTTCAGCCCAAGGGAACTATCTCATTACGAGCGATTTCCTAGTAGGTGCTAATTTAAATTTTATAATTACTACTACATACTAAGTAAAAAATACAACATTAAACACAAAAAAACTTATTTTAGACATGTACTAAAACGAATAAAATTTTAGTAGAAGTCCTAAAATAAAGCTGGTTTAGAAAAAGGTTTTGTTATTTATTATTTTATTAAATACTAGATATTGCCCACGACTTCGTCCGCGTGGACAACTTAACATCACAAATTATTATGTATTTCCCGTAGGAATGAGATATATTTTCGGGATAAAAACTATCCTATGACCTATTCCAAGACCTAACCAATTTGTGTTAAGTTTCAACCCGATCCGTCCAGTGGTTGAAGCGTGATTGAGTAACAAACATCCAAATATTCGAACATCCAAACATCCAATCTTTCGGATAATACCAGTTACTAAAATTGCTACAATTTTGAACCTTAGTGCAACGCACATAACACATAAAGTTTCAATAAAACCCATCTATATCACTAGTTATTTCAATTCTACACACATATTTTATATGGACAGAACGTGTACCTAATATAAATGGGGTGTGAATCAGACTATCCATAACAAGCACTTCTATAAAATTGGTTGTTGTAGAATAAGCTAGCTAAGCGGTAGGTACTTTATTTAAATCATCATCATCAGTCGAAATACGTCTACTGCTAAGCTAAGCTTCCCCAATACAATGCCACTTTTGGTGGGCTGTCCATTGGGGGATTTGCCATAATTACCACGCTTGGCAGGTGGATTGGTCTTCGCAGTTATATAGTCAGTTCTGTCACACGGAGTAAATTTTTACAAATTTTTAATAATATTAATACTGGACCCGATTCTGAAGGCACACATTAAAAATTTGACAGCACTAAAATTGGTTTAGTCTTTATCTTCATAATACTGTGTGACAAGGATAGCAACAGTTTTAGTGCTGTCAAATTTTAACGTTGTGCCTTCAAAATCGGGCCCATAATGTTAATAATAATAAGTAAATCTTAACAGATGCGCGCAACCTTATCAAGTGCTTCACACCAATATCAACCTTACACCGTCCAAGATAACCGTGAATGACATTCCAAATTCCAATCCAAACAAAGTCACGGGCACACGCTAGTACCTATCCCTGTATTTATAACTGGCCTCTCCATAAGTAGACAATAAAATATGCGTAGTCGTCCATCCCACATCCGACCGCCTCTGACCCAGCATTGTCTGCGTGAATATTAACAAGACGGAGTGATGCGGTGTCACGGGTGTCACTAGTGTCACTCCTGCGCATCGCGTCGATGCGTGACATTGCCACTTCCGGCATGGCGCGTGTTGGTTGTGATGAAAATAAGACTCGCAGTGTACTGCATTTCAAGGATATATACATATGTCGCCGCCAAGTGGACAAATCAGCCACTCGCAACTAATGGCAGTTCAATAAAAAACATTCAATTGAATGACTAGGTCATTCGTTAAATTAATTAAGATATCTTAACGTTCAACGTGTTGACTAATGGCTGAAGCAAAAGGCTCAGGTCGCATAAATTTAGTTCCTTAGCCTCAAGGTCTCACGGTCATCCTAATAAAATACATCACAGTTTTGTTTAATCAAGAGGCTGCGACGTTCAGCCCTTTCATTAAAAGTTGAACAACTTGCGCTTAGCATTCTTTAGCCATTCAGTTGAATGCCGGCATTTAATGAACTGCCTACTACTACTACTGCTGCAATTGAGTGGCTCATTTAACTATTTGGCGGTGACATACATATTAATTTTGACTTTCGGTCTATCTCATGTCTAACTGTAGACCGGTCTAGCTAATTATAAGATGCTGATGATTTTTAGGTCGTCAGCCGGGAAAGGCTAATTAAAAAATCATTTAGACCACTTTTGACACTCTGCAACCTTTAGCTTGCTGCGTTCAACTAGAAAACAATACAAAAAATACTAGAAAACAATTGCGTTTCCAATTTGAGGATTTAGATGACATTCCTGGAGCACCTGTTCTACACTGACTTCTTACCTTTAAAACTAGAACACAACACAGCTATATCATTCGTCAGCTATATATAATAGAAGTATCATGTAGTATGTGACCAATAATAATCAAATCAACTATAAAACTTTTTTTTACTGTATTCAATATCTAACGAGTTATATTGGAACTAACACGAGAGTAGAGTCACACGAAATCTTATTTAAATTTCAACCGCCTCGTTCTACCGTGGCCGACCTTCCGAACACAATATCTATTAGCAACAATAATGACCCAAACTAATTACCAACGTTCACACGGTAGACGTCATAACTGAGGTGGATACACGTCCTGCTTTTTAGAGTAGTCCAATATTAAAACAAGGTTTCCCTTTTCATCACTTCCTTTGACCACGTGAGTATTTTGCACTGGTTCTTTTGATCTTACAGCTGTCAAGAGAGAGTCTATATTTCACGCTACATTACTTGTACTCGTACCATTCCTTTTTAAAGGCAGTCTGAGACATACTTCTTAACTTTTCCTGATGTCCCGTCTGGACCTTCAACACACCTGGTCACCTTAGTTGTGACCCGCGTCAAAAGTGCTCGTAATACGACCAATTATACACAATTACAATTGTAATTTGTATTGATGACGTAAAAAACACGGCGTATATTACAGCTACTGTGTATTAGTATATATTACAGTTATTAATATTCATATTTGTAGGACAGGACGTAACAAGATACTTATTGAAACATCATCAAAGTATGTTCTACAGACAGACCACAAGTATTTTGTTCGAAAACCCGCTAGTTTGAAAAGTTAATAGAGAAGTCGCCGATGTAATGAAATGAAATGAACTAAGAAGGGAAGTAGAAAGGAAGCCTTTGCTAAAAAGGTTTACGAAGGTAATTAAGAAGAAAATGTTAATTATTTCATATTAGATGCTGAGCATAGCTAAAATCTTGTAATAGGCATTCGCATGAGATTCGAATACCATATAACTTATCAATTGAAAACACAGTTTGGAAATTGTGATTTAAGGTGGTTGAATAATACTAGATGGCGCTAGTAGTCGATTAAATATCTATTATTTTTTTTCCTAAACTTATTTCGCTAACTAATGTTATTTATAACAAATGATTGGATACTTTGAGTGGTAACTTAGAATGCCGGCGAAATTGCTTTTTTTTGAAAATTTTAGCAAAATACAGTAAACATTAAAACTCTTTATTCGACAAATGGCGCCATCTATTACTCAACCTGTGGACAACTCAAATATAATTTTTTATTTATTAAATGATGAGATAAAAAACAGCGTCAGACCGTATTTCAATTCAATTACTCATTATTATTTGTTGGACAAATAATTTACTGCTTCCTTAAACTATGTTTTTTTACCAATAAACATTTTTTAAATATATGCACCTTTATCACCATTTAAAATTTTCATGTCAGCCCCTAGAAATCCACTGCTGGACATAGGCCTTCCCCAACGAACGCCACCACACCCGATCCTCCGCATCCAGCCGCTGCCGGCCACCTTCTCTAGGTCGTCGGTCCACCTGGCGGCGGGGCGTCCCACCCTGCAAGTGCCGAATCGCGGTCTACACTCCAGAACTCGTCTGCCTTTTTAAATTAAATTTTTTGAATATAAATTTCAAATTTATATTCAAAAAATGTTTATTGGTAAAAAAAAAATGTTATTAGTCCAACAACATAAGACCGCCTATATGTACAAATGTAAGCTACTTTATTACTGTATCTATGATTTTTTACCGTATAATAAAGAGTAATGAATTGAACATATTCCTTGATCCAGGGTTGGCTTTTATAAGACAATTCGTGATGATTTTATAAGTTACTGCTAATTACAATAAGCAGTAACTTATAATATCATCATGAATAGTTTCTATTTCTTATCAATTGTTACAATAATTGACAATAAATATAAACTAGGCTAGACTTAATCGATTATTCAAGCAACTATATTTGATGAGGGATAAAAATGAGATCAAGAAGGATTAAAATAATGCATGTGTGTTTGACCGCGGATCAGCACTCGCGGGGTGGGACAACCCCGCCGTCAGGTGAACCGACGACCTGAAGAGGGTGGCCGGTAGCGGCTGGATGCGGAGGGCGGAGGACCGGGTGTGGTGGCGTTCATTGGGGAAGGCCTATGTCCAGCAGTGGACTTCTAGGGGCTGACATGATGATGATATTGTGTGTTTAATGTAATTTAATTGAAGTTATTTTTATTCCTGATGGGTTTGCCCTTGTCCTCAATCTCACCTGACGGTAACGTATGATGAGGCCTAAGGTAAATAATACATTCCAAATATTTAGAAAAAGTTCACGAAAATGTCATGGCATTAGGTTTTAACTCTGACCTTTCTCTATGTATATTTTGGCTACCCATAGAACAGGGAATCCTAGATTGGGAGCCAGTAATATTATGTCTACAAGACATATGTAGTTATATAAGGACCCAAATGTTATTGAACTAATAAAGTTATTTGTATCGTGTGAAGGGGGAAAATGACAGAGTCCGATAGATAATAAATACCTACTTTACAGCATAAATTAAAAATGGTTACGTTTAGAAAATCAATTTAGTTCCTCTCTCCCCACAGAAAATATTATGAAGTAAACATGTCAGTCTTAAAAATGGCATACCTCCCGAAAAGGGCATCTAAAAAGTAAAATTAATATAAAAAAAATTTTTTGCAATATTTAGTGGTGTTTTTATACTTAATATGTATGCTATATCCCATAGCTAGACCAATATTTTCAAGCTAATTATACTAGTTACTGAATTACTAATTACCTATTTGCACAAGGTGATACCTAATCATTTTATTGCTGCTTTTAAGTGCTTCATTATGATAATTTCAGATGAGCGTTGACATTTATATTAATTTCGCTTAGTTCTTAAAATGCTAAACTCATTTGCATTTTTTGCACTTGTGTAAAAGAAACTTGGACCGAATTCCAGATAAAATCATTTTAGTCTTTCAAAGGCTTACCTTTTAAATATTTCAAAAAGTATCCACCAGCTGCAGATATGTTCCTCAGTTTGACGTTTGCAATTAGTACCTTCAAAGTCACTGTCACTTTTCTTCACTGTCCACAACACTGTCTGTCAATTACCATGCGAATGTCAATTTCAGAAAAAAATAGCGCTCGAAAATGACAAATTTTCCTTCAATTCCTTCAAAAGAAAACGTTATCGGTAGGCAGAGGCGCACGCGCAGTTATCATCACAACAGCCGATTGGCATTCAGTTGGCACACACGTGGGACGTAAAATGTACGGAGCGGGACAAAGCGAGCGGACCGACCTGAGCGCGCCAAACAAACGGCGAGACTGAACCACACTGAGTCACTCCACACTCACACACTCACACTCAACAGGTGAAAACGCTACAGTGTGTCTCGTCGCCGCCGCCGACCTGAACTCTATGTAGGGGTTACACAGGTGACTTGCGCGTGTGTAGGTGAACCATTTTGTTCGTGTTGGGCAGATTTATTACAGCCGTCTATGTGTGCGTGGTCTACAGGTGAACTCCTTTGTATTTGTATAAGTATTTACACTCGGTCACATGTCAAATGCGCATGTGTGCTGCCTACCTGTTGTGCCCCCGCAACTTATCAGTTTTGTACTTCTTTTAGGGTTGGGAAAATGTGTTATGCCTTAGGACATTCAATTCGCTTGTTTTGTTTCGATACTTAGCAAGAGGCAGTCACAACATTTGAGCTCCGTGACTTTTTTTACGGAAGAACTGACAACAATGAGCAAACTGATTGTTAGTAGCTACTGTCGTCGCGCGGAACAGTCCAAAGGGTTGCAACTGTGTTGCCACCCTAAGGACTAAGTGGAATGCCTCGCATATCTATAGACATAGATATACTTTATTGATAACTTCCGTTACAGGTCAAATAAAAATTATACACAAGTTAAATAAAATCAAATTAAACACAATTAAATATAAAAACATCAACAACTAACATATTTATAAAAATGTCAAATAAAATTCTTAAAACTAAATAAATTAAGTTATGCGTTCTGAAATAATAATTTCCAGGGCTCGGAATAAGGTAGTGTAATTTATGTACCTACTTGCGACGAATCTATGGCATGGAAGATTAATATGGATATTCGTTTTCACGGGATTTTATTAACTGTTTTAATGAAAATCCAATTTAAAAAACATAATTTCATATTATTTGTATTTTATTTTACTGGTAAATGGGAGGTGCGAGAAGAATTTATAGATTATTAAATCTCTCTTCTCTGTCGTTCCCTCCGTCAGGTTATTTTTGTCTCCACTGCAGGAGCATAACCCTCTCTCATCTGCCGGAGACAGACGGAGGATTTGGCCTACACTCCCCGCGCTGGCCAGACGGGTTGGGGAGGCCTAATTGATATTTTATAATGCTGAGTATCGCGACCGTATAAAATGCGCCTCCACGGATAGCGGTCATAGCATATTAAATAAGCGATATCAAATGTACCTAGTACATAAATGAATGACAATCAAGATGCATTTTTTTAGATAAATCTGCGAAGAAACCACGGAATAACAATAGTAACATAAGCATTTCTTTGCTAGAATTAAATGCTATACCTAATTCCGATCCCTGAGCCTCTTACCCTTCAAACTGAAACACCGATGCATCCATTGCTGTTTGGAGTAAGAAATTGATGAGAGATTGGTTGGTACCCAGACTGACGTTGTTTTATTTCTACACAATGTATTCTTGTAACAATTGATGCCGCTTTACATAAATCGTCAATTTTATTTAACGATTTTCCGTCATTTTTTTTTATTATTTAGCACCATGTATCACAACTGTTAGGTACTTGTACATCTGTGTGCGTAGATCGTGCCTTCTGCTCTTTAGTGAACTTTGTACAGCGTAAGGTTACGGATGTTTAGCACCAATACAATAGTTAACATCCCATGTCACCTTGACGTAAGCTTCGACATTGTCATTTTACAGTTGGAAAATAAGAAAAATCCGTAACTGCCAACACGCAAACCGATGATAATTGAATCTTGTGTCGTTGATTTTAAAATTCATAATATTGCAACGCATGAGTAGTTCATAACACCTTTCATGATTAAATCACCGTTATAGAATGAAAAATCTGTAGTAGAATCAGTTTACAAACAGTATTAGACTTTACTGCATAAGATTATAAGATGAGTTTTCTTTGAAAACTGTTTACAGTTATCACTTTTCGTATGAATAGTTTTTATATCGTGCCTGGCCTATTTGTATTGTAATTTGCACTTAATCAGATGTAAAACTAGATTGATTATCATCTATACTGAGCGTCTAAGAGTTGATTGTGATTCTTTTGTTCCCTTTCAATGTTTCCTGAGACAATTCGTCGCATTGTTGACAAGTTTAGAGATATTGTATGTAGCCATTGATAAATTTTCATCAACGCCTACAATGTCTGAGTCGTTTAAAACATACAAGATAATTAGGCGTATTTACCAGACATTCACGTAACTTTATTATGGCAATGACTTCATGACTTTACCTGTGATCCAACAAGGACGAAATAGTCATAACTATAACTGCTTTACAAATATCGACATATTTCGCCTAATATAGTGGGATTCCGAATCAACGGCTCTTCGAAGGAATGGGACAGTTGTCTAAGCTGAACGTACATCTATTTATCAGCACCGTACGTGCCCCGCATTTTTGATTTCATCATCATCATCATCAGGTTATTTTTGTCTCCACTGCAGGAGCACAACCCTCTCTCATCTGCCGGAGACAGACGGAGGATTTTTTCGTTTGATTTGGATTTTTGATTTATTTGTATGAAATCCTAAAGCTGAACGCATATTTGTCAGCACCGTATGCGTTTCTTTATGATTTCATACAAAATGTCAAAAAATGCGACGCGTACGGCGCGTACAATGCTAATAGGTATTCGTTCAGCTTAATAGTGCTGTGTGATATGTACATACGTTTGACCTAAGTCCTACCTCACGGCATATCATTCCCCGAAGCTTTTTAGCTCGTCCCCCCATTATAGTTATCAGTGAATAAAAAGCCATCAAAATACATTGAAGTCCATATAATTTTGCTGCATGCCTGTCCCAAAATGGCATGATCTTGCAGACCTACCGTTCTGCTGCTGTACCGATCAATATAGTACTAGGTTCGTACATATAGCAGCACATATAGTGTTGCTGTTCGTAGCCGGTCTATACAATTTTTGGTGCAGCTAGTTTAGCACGGGCATTTAGTCGAAGACCTACGGCGCCGAAACGTGGACACTGTCAGTGTGACTAGTCCGAAAACTCAAGGTCGCTCAGCGGGCTATGGAAAGAGCTATGCTCGGAGTTTCTCTAAGGGAGAGGATTTCCACGGGAAGATTGGGGGTGGCCCTATTCTGAGCCGGGAACTTAAGAACCCGTAGAATTTATAGATATACTATTAGTAACCGTGTGCTACTAACAGTATACCAGCGCCCAGCTCTCCGAGCTAGGCAACTATGCTGAGTCGTTGCCCATTTCACTGCCGTGTCACACGCATCACTTGTGTTATCGTTTATTTTTTGTTGTTTGTTTGTAAATGTTTTTTGTTGTTGTTAATGTTAAATGTATCTAGCAAAGTGTGTTATTTGGCAGTGGATAAATGTGTCTTTCTTTCTTCTTCTTCTTTCTATATTTCATGTCAAGTCATACGAAAACCAACGCTCTTTGCATCTCGGTAACATATACATGAAATGGTCACCAACAGCAAAAACAGGTTTGTACTACCATGTAACCTTTGCGGTCCACTTAGGAACAACATCTATTATTTATTTGTTTTCGAGACGCAAATGCTGTTGTTTTCATATTAATATTTATTTGGAATTAAATATAGATATATCTAAACCTCATACCATGAAGCAAAATAATTTTTCGCACATAAGTCACCTCAAAGCTTTTACCTTCATGATTGACAATAATTGGTTATTAAATTAGATAACAGATGCACATTTTAAAATCATCTGTTATCTAATTTAATAATCAATTAGTGTCAATCATGAAGGAAAAACTTTGAGGTGACTTATGAGGTACTAAAAATTATTTTGCTTAATAGTATGAGGTGTATAAATCCTAAACATTAGCCTAGTGGCAGTCTTAAGACAATTTAGCAACCAAATCCGTTATCTATAAATTCCCAGCCTAACTAACGAATTGACCTGAATCACAATAACACCATAGTCCAAATACACAGATATAACGGTACATAAGGAACTTGTATTATAATGCGTTCTATCCTTAATAAGGCCGTTTCATAACCCCTCCGAACGCCAAGAGTATTTACACGCATTTCAATTAACAAACAAGTAGAATAACATGCAATTATTGCTGCCCATGCGCAAGATTTACCGCGGAGCTACAACTTACAATGGAGTCTGCAATTTAAGACATTTTACGTCTTTAGTACACCACCCGCGATCTACAGTAAAGTGTATGAATGTATCCCACTAATATTATAAATGCGAAAGTTTGGATGTTTGGACGCTTCAACCACTAGACGGATCGAGATGAAACTTATCACACATATAGGTTAGGTCCTGGAATAGACACAGGATAGTTTTTATCCCGAAAAAACATCTCATTCTTATGGGAAAACATAATAATTTGTGATGTTAAGATGTTTATGCGGACGACAGGCATCAGACCTGGCAACAGCTAGAATGTAATCTTATAAATAAAATCGTAAACTTCGCGTGTCTGTACATTGAAGATATTTGCAAAAAAAAAATTGGGGGGTCTAAGGATAAGCAACAGAACACATTTCGATCATTTTTGAAATTTTTGTCTGTTTGTCTGTTTATCTGTTTGTCTGTTTGTCTGTGAGTTTGTGCACGCATCACTTAAAAACTACTGATCGGACTTTGATGGACTTTTCACAGAAACATGGGGCTTAATTTGGTGTAACATATAGGCTTTATTTCATTGCAATCGGTGCAGTCAATCAAAAGTTATGCGAATTTATAGTTTCCTAAAACTCGCATATACTGCGATGAATGTAGGGTGAAAGTCTTCGACTGAATTAGTGAGCGATAGCGGGAGCGGGTATGGTACCAGTGTAATTTGAGTGTTTGAAAATTCGCATAACTTTTGACTGAGTTACCCAATTACGATGAATTTGTGGTATATGTATGCAGCAAAGTAATGTTAGTCGGAATTTGGATTGCGATGGATTAGTTACAAGAACTACATTTGGAGAGACGAGGTTGGAGGGGATTTCAGGGATGAGAGGAGAGCTGAGGGGAGGGTTGAGAGGAGGGTTGAGGGGATGGTTGGGGGAAGGGTTGAGAAGAGGGTTGAGGGGAGAGTTGAGGATCTGGACCTGGACCTGAGCCTGGGCCTGGGCTTAGACCTGGACCTGGCCTGGGCCTGGGCCTGGACCTGGACCTGGACCTGGACCTGGATCTGGACCTGGGCCTGGGCCTGGGCCTGGGCCTGGGCCTGGACCTGGACCTGGACCTGGACCTGGACCTGGACCTGGACCTGGACCTGGACCTGGACCTGGACCTGGACCTGGACCTGGACCTGGACCTGGACCTGGACCTGGACCTGGACCTGGACCTGGACCTGGACCTGGACCTGGACCTGGACCTGGACCTGGACCTGGACCTGGATTTAAATCTGAGTGGAAGTGGGATAGGGAGCGGAAGTGGGATAGGGAGCGGAAGTGGGATAGGGAGCTGGATTTAAAATCTGAGTGGAAGTGGGATAGGGAGCTGAAGTGGGAATGGGAGCGGATCCTGTAGTCCACGCGAGCGGAGCCGCGGGCACAGCTAGTATTTAAGATTATTATTTAGTATTAATGCATTCCATTTCAAGGTAGTGCTTAATTAGATACTTTTCTAGTTCCCATTTTAATTACAATTAAATAAATCAGTCATCGGGTAGACCCTACCTATGTATATAAAACCGAAATGCCTATTCTTATCGGACCGTTATCCAAATTTCCTATAATACAGAGATGTATATAACGCAGTATATTTGTCGAGTGGTTCCCGGCTTAGAATAGGGCCACCCCTATCTATCCCGTGTGTGTCGTCAAGGCGACTAAGGAATTGCACCAAGGACGGGCAGCAGTGTTCTCCTGTGTGTGTATGTTAATATCATTAGGGCGATCACCAACTCGCCTACCAAGCGTGGTGATTATGGCAAATCCCCCAATGGACAACTTACCAAAAGTGATATTCTATTGGGGAGGCCAGTCCAGCAGTGGGCGCATTTAGGCTGATGATGATATTTTCATGACAAAATACGAAGAAATCTTATTTAGTTTATTTTCAGAAACGGACCTAATATTAATAGTTTCTGTAAAAACATATCAAAAATAAACATAACAGTATTTGATTTTCGTAGCTCCATAAACCATACCGCGTATATACGATAGGATTCTGGTTTTAATTTATTCAGGCCCGCAATTAAGGGCATGTTCCCACTGGCACAATGGTGCGCAGGCGCAGCGCAGATGCGACAATTGTGCGCGCAAACTGGGCTATCTCCATCGGGGAACGGACCGCGAACTGTCCGCGCCGGCTATCGGTTCACCGCTGACTGGTTCGAGAAAATCTCTACTGATATTCTTAATACAATAAGGCAAAATATTATCTGAATTATTAGTGCGTATATTGGTCTACGTCTCCCACTTGTTGACGGTTGTGGTACGAAGCGAATGAAGGATAAATCCAGATGGGGTGCAGCAGCATGTCTGTACAATAAACTCTAGTCCCGCCGCCAGGTGGATCTACTACCTTAAGAAGGTGGCCAGAAAGTGGATAGATTCGGAGGGCGAAGGACCGGTTGTGATGGCGTTCATTGGGGAAGGCCTATGTCCAGCAGTGGCCGTCTGGAGGCTGACATGAAAAAATTTGAAAGCAAATTGATTGACCGGGTTTAAGGTGACAATACATGTTTTATTGTTTCTATAAAACCAACTCGTAGTTTTACAAACTGGAATGCAGACAAATTCACCATAAAGAGCTCTACGGACTAAACTTGAGCACTGCTGATTTTAATGCAACGAAACTTTCACGAAAGTTGAACTTGAAACGAAGTCCGAAGTTGTAGGTTTAACTATTTAAACTTAGATTTAACTATACCACCATCAAAGCTCTCTGGTTTTATTTTATTTTATTTTTAAACTTTATTGTACACAAATACAAGTCACCCAACTCATTTAAACCTATGATGTACAAAAGCGCACTTAACTCAGCGAGAGTTTTCTTCCAGTAAACCTTTGGATGAAAGAGACACCTCAAAGCAGAAAGACAGCAGTGCTTATTATTTCTAGTGAAAATAATACAACATTTTAGTTTAACAAATCAAACCTTTTCTTTGTCGACAATGGCGATGACGACGCGACCTCCTGAATGGAAAGTCAGGTTGTGTGGGGTTCTACCCACTGACACTCCTTCGGTAAACCCCTGTGCATATAGAGAGACTCGGGCATGTCCTACGGAACTCACCAAAGCCTACCATGCAGTGCGCTGAAGCTTTGTCCCTGAGGAAGTCCCACCCTCGACACCACTCGAAACGGCAGTGTGAGACCACGGCCCATCGCCGTATCATAACTTCACCCACAGATTCGAAACGGTAAGAGTCACTATTTAGTTTTTGTTTAGGATCAAAAAGTCTAACCTAACCCACTGATTCGATTTCGTCCTTGTTTAGCTATCTTAGATGGACTACAACATATACACTGCAAAAAATCCTGGTCAGCTAAGTGGTATTTTGTATTGATTGCTGTATGTTAAAGTCATAAATAATCTTTACATCTCTCATATTCGGTAAGTAGGTCCTTATTACCCCCAAATGGGACTTGTAGGTGACCAATTAGCGCTCAAGGGTAATAATGTAGCTAGAAAAGCCCTAGGGCGGTAAGTAAATTAAAAAAAAACTCTTCACTTTTTCAAAAAGTTCGCGTACATTTAACCATCATACTGGCATTAGACATCATGCATTCAGCCCAATGACAAAAGAGGTCGCTTCGCTATTCAGCCTTGTCTTCGTATGAGTATAATAGTCATCAATTTTAAATATCGAACGACGAAGCTCAATTTCGTTTTCGAAAAAAATAATTAAAAAAAAGATGAAAAAAGGCGGGAATAGAAATCTTTTACTTTAAATAACTAATAAAATGTTTTATTCTTGTAATGCCGGTTTTTTTTCTACTTACCTCACAATCGAGATGTAAAGCAGAGTAGTTAGCTCGGGTGTAAGCATCTATTGCACCCTCGAACTATAAATATCTCGGGCTGCAATTGATGCCTTACAGCCCTTGGCTACCCAAGTAGCAATCAAGAATAGTGTCTAAATCCTACATATCTATACTTTATCTAAAGTTGGATTTGGCTAAATCAAAAAAGTTTTCGTTAAGTCATTTTTTTCTTTAAGACTAATTAGTTTTATACTACTGCTACTTTAGCAAGTTCAGAATACCCAAAACCAAGTTAAGTATTCTCAAAACTGTTTTGTATTAGATATGCCTACAGTTAAAACTAAAAATCTTTTTTAACTGTACTCAGATTATTTGAAGGCTCACGTAAAACTCATTCAAATAATTCAAGCATCTGTTTAGTCTTCCAAAGTAAAAATTAATTTTGTAGATAAACTTAAGATAATTGTAACACCAAATTCTGGGAACCGTTTTTCTGAAGATCATTTTATTCCTTTATTACTCAAATTAATCAGTTTAGAGTAAAAATACATTTAACGGGACGTTTTTATCAAATGGAACCAAGTAGAAAGATGGATGACGTTGAAGAATTAAAAAGATCTGGTAGTTTTCGTTCGAAATTCGAAATATAAAAAAAATAGTTTAAACAGAGTGCAAGCTGCAAATTTCAACAATGCATCATCTTCGACTCAGACCTCAGTGTCGTTATTAGGAACTACAGATCACGAGGAAGAAGATACTGCGGAAAATTGGGAAATCAAAATAGTGGACAGTAATTCCGATTCTAATGAATCGAAAGGTGATGATTTTAATTTTAGAGACCAATTAAGAAACTGGTCTATTGGTCACAATATACCACATACTGCAACCAATGGCTTATTGCAGATTATAAATAAGCATGATCCAGGTGTTGTGCCAAAAGACGCAAGAACACTTCTGAATACAGTAAAATATGTAGATATCAAACCTTGTGGCAGTGGAGAATACTGGCATAATGGATTTAAAAAATATATTTTACAGTATTTTGGAAATTTGGATAAACATATCAATCAATTTACATATAAATGTAAATATCGATGGGTTACCTACATACAAAAGCTCAAAAGTAGAGTTTTGGCCAATTCTATGTAACATTCATGAGATGAACACTGTGAATTTTGCACTACTTATACGTCATCGAGTGAATAATTTATAAATGAATAGTTTTTTTTGCATAAACTTCTTTCCAGCACAAAATACACTAGAATAATAAAATGACAAGCTAAGAAAATATCAAGTAATCTGGTATTAACTAAATCAAACTAAAGAATCATTTAATACTAAGTAGTATTAAATAGTAATACACCAATACGTTGTATAGTATAAGTTAAATGTAATATCTCTTAGCTAGCACTACTTTAAATCTAACTTGTCTTTACTTTAGCTAAACTAGCCTTACAAAATCAATATTGTCTAAAGTTTTACTTCGTTAGGAAAAATAAGATTTAACGCCATTTTCCACTTTAAGTGAAAAAATAATAATACATTTTCCGACACCACCTCATGAAAAACTAGAGAAGATTGAAGTTATATTTTTGTTAGAGTAATTCTAACTTTATAAAAACTAATTTATTTATAGAAAATTTAATATTCTGCACTTTATGACGCCAAATTTTTCAATTGCAATACAAATATCCTAAATTTTATTGTTATTTTTACGCTATTTTAAAGGCCCGTCTGTTTTATAGCACTTTCTATCGATTTTACACGAGAAACAATCATGCGTTTTAAATTTCCAATGCATACAACGACATAATACATCATTTTCTAGACATACAAATTAGTTGTATAGCCGCCATTATCATAAGCCTTCATCTTGTTTTTGTTTAAGTATAAAATGTTCACCATATTTTCTAAAATACTATGACATAAAGTAAAAAAAGTTTTAAATTTTACTTCAGTAAGTTATGATAGAACCTGTGAAATTCAGTATTGATAGTTTTAACTAGGTTTTGTAGATATCTTCAAGTCTATTTCTTGGTTTAAAGTCGACCTACAAGACATCTTGAAATCCGTGTTTAGAGCTCTGCAAAAACCACTCTCTTAAGTAGGGTTAAAGTTTGTCTAAACAGTAGTCTTAACTCTGTCTTAAATTTGTCCTAAATGCTGTGCCCACTTGTACTTAACTGTATCTTGAGGGATATCTTCAGGGATATCTTGAGGGACGTAATAGGTTTAGCCAAGACAACAGCTGGAATACGTCTACTTGTCTTCAAGATAATTATAATACCCTTTTAAGACATTTGTTTGCTACTTGGGTACTAATCTACTATTAATGATTATTTGAAACCAAACAGTGATCTGATAACAAGTCGAGTTAATGCAAGGGGGACAAGATCGTGGTGCGCTCGTATGGAGTTAAGATTAACAAGATCTTGTTAAAATTAACAAACTTCCACATTTATGTTTCCAAAAAGGTTGTAATTTTTTAATTGTTGATGGGTTTGCGCTTGACCTCAATCTCACCTGATGTTAAGTTATGATGAGGCCTAAGGCGGAGCTTATCCAGAAGATGCCTCTCTGAAGACACTCTTCCTTTAAAAAGATCCAAATTCTACTTGTCCGGAAATACCCAAGCTGGTAAGGAGATTTGCATGGACAGGATAGCGCCGTATAACTTTTTCGTTGTTGTGTTTCTAATATTGTCTACAAAAGGTGTTAAAAGTCGCTCGTCTGCTGGAGTCCTAAACTTAATCGTTGCTATCCTTTATACCTAGCTACCCACAAAAGCTACCGGTCTCGGTAGACGCTTGCTGGCTGTAAGCTACAGATTGCCCCTTTTAACTTACAGCCAGTAAATCTCTCCACAAGGAAGCGACTGAGATGAAAAATGTGCGCCAGCAGCGGCGTGATGATACGTGTAGCTGCACCAGGCTATTTATTGGCTCGATAGATAGCAGGTCTGGGGTTGTTTGATTTTGCGATGATATCGTTGCTGTTGGTTGGACAAACAACATTGTATCATTTTTTAAGTGTAATTTAATATTAATATTAAAACGTAAAGTAAGGGACACAGGAAATTTTCGTTTTTGGGATGAAGATATATTTAGGATAATCCTGGGCTATATTGTAATATGCGTTTATATGCGTTTCGCAATAAAATATTACGTACAAGCCCCCCGCTTACAAATTTATATTTATTTATATATAATACATTATATCAACCTACATCTACATTTAAAATTATTTATGTCGCTCCGCGAGTAGCAAATTTAATTGACTATCACTATCATCAAAGAAAAGCGATTATCAAATCTTTCCATACATTCTCGTATTTTTTTATGTGAAATATTTTATTTCACTCATTTAGTCCTTGTTCTGTCTGAGTGTCTATGAACTTCTATGAGTTTGAAAGAGACATCGTCTCTAAGGGAAAAAGCTTTTAAAGATATCCAAATTATATTGTAGGAAATTATAACTTGAGTTTATAACTATAAGTTAGTTTATTATTTTTGGAGAATTATTCAATGCAAATCAAAGTTGAACATACATTTTATGCCCGTTTAACGCAAATTATACTCGTAAACCAATGTCACAGTAATGTTTCCAACCTTACGAATGCGACAAAGTATGACTTGAAATAAATTGAAACGACTGATCGATTTATAGGACCTGTTGTTAATTTGAGTCTATGTTTGTCAGGCTCAAATACACAACCTAGATCACTTGATTTAGTTGTATAAGGTCTTAAGTCCGCAACCTCGATTCTGAAGACAAATATTTAAAGTTTTACAGCTTTGACGTTGGCTTTGTTTCCTCGGATTTAAATGGGACGACGCCATTCCCATTTTGTAACCGATTGCGAAATGGGAATTAACTTTGCCATTTTGTAGCAGTTACGAAATTGGGTTACCAAATGGAACGAATGGTAAAATATGCAGTTTAAGGGACAGATAAAGCTCATTATAAAATTGGTTTATGTTCACGGACAAACAATATATATATATTTGAGATTTAAGACAATAAATGTAAAGATCATAAATACGTAATTTTCTTGTCAGCCTCTTGACATCCGATATTAGACGTAGGCTTTCACTGATTGTACAAAGAAGCCCTCAGCCTTCTTTAATCAGTTCGCTTCCCCTAGTTTTTTTCTTTTTATTAAATTGTATAAGCAATTTAGTTTCCAATAAACAAGTATTTATGACATCTATTTTATATCACCATCTACTGTTCAGCTTAAAGCCAAATTAATATCAACAGCCTATCCCACTGTTAGACAGACAGACTCACAACCATAGTCTACATAGAACAAACTGATGAGAGATAAATTACGCATTTCTATTGGGATTTAAGCAAACAAACATAATTCTGAATAGTTGTACCTACTACTTGTGCGACCAATGAATAGTCAATAAGGTTGCATAGACGCTGCTTAGGAATGGCGCTTAGGCCGTTTCAGGTCGGCGATGGCGGTCGGAGAGCGAAGGTCGTTGAAGGTTGGCGCGCTTTTCCGCGATCAACGGCACTAGATTAAACAAGATGGCGAGGGCGGCGCGTGCGCACGGCTACTTAGACGTGTAGCTAAAATGGCGCTAGGTTTAATTTATGACCGTGCTCGCCCACTATTTCACCTGGGTGTTAATCATTTTTAATAGTAACGAAAATGAAATAGTTTTAATATTTTTATTTCAGCCCAAGTCATCAACTTAACGCTATTGACAAGATATCATCTTCATCAAACTAAGTAGAAAAATATACAATGCATGTGTGAGAATTTGATTTTACACTTTGATTTCACTTTATTTGAGGACAAAATAAAGAAAAGGATAATTTTGCCTTGCATCTTGTATGTCAATACTAGCTTCTGGAGCTTATTTGAGGATATGTATATAGCTTCTACTTGGTCAAATATCTAACGTAATGATATAAGCGGCATTTTATCGCCCCTGATTTAGTTCTGGGCTCGGTTATAAATGTGCTTTTAATGCTATGATACTGTGGCACGAGCGAAACTATGATACTATTATTAATTTGCTTGAGTTCACACAAATTTTTTACTGGTCAATCCTACTTCCTACTAATATTATAAATGCGAAAGTTTGGATATTTGGATGTTTCACGCACGCTTCTACCACTCGACGGATCATGATAAAACTTGGCATGCATATAGGTTGAGTCCTGGAATAGGACATAGGATAGTTTTTATCCCGAAAAAACATCCCATTCCTACGGGAAATACATAATAATTTGTGATGTTAAGTTGTCCACGCGGACGAAGTCGCGAGCAACATCTAGTTTAAATCTAAATAAAACACAACGAGAATAAAATAAATATAAATATTACATAATATACATATAAATAGGTACCCTTGTCTAATCCCAAATTAGGATTTTCTCCTGTTCTATGGAAATTAAACAAGGATAACACAATTCACAAATATAACATCCAGACCAGGACCTACTTGTACAAATTGTACAAAGTTGTCTGTCCCCAGTGGGAATCGAACCCACGACCTCTGGTGCTCGAGTCCAATGACTAATCCACTAGGCCTACGAGGCGGTCCAAAGAATAAATAGTCTAATATATATTTTTTATTATTTTATTTTTATTTTATTTAAAATACTCTTACAGCACCATAACAGTAAATCCAATTCGGCACTGCAAACCATACTATTTACCTTTCCAACTTAAGCACTCTAACATAATTTTATTCACCTCCTAGCCCCCATGGCTCGAAGTGCGGTTCCTGTGAATTCCGTCAGACAACAGTTGAATATATCCAACCCCTCCCGAGACAGATAATACAGTATTAGGCATTTGGGACATTTTGCGAGTGCCTGAATGAGAGTGGACCCGAAGTTATGCATTAACCCTACACATTGAGCAAAGGATTGAAACTGACACCATTTACAGTTTAACTCGTACATACTATCTTTTCCCTGCGACTTCGTTTGCGTGTACTTGCTTAAATTATTTCTAGTATCCTCAATTATATAAGGTGGAAAATCCATCATAATTCGTAGTCTTTTCACTGGCCATCAATCCGCGCTAACAAGCGAACAATAAATAAATAAACTGTGGACATCTTATCTTCAAATAGGGGGCGCGGTATACCCGGCGATACGTCAATCCTGTGGAATCTTTTGTATCAGCGCCTTTGCCTATAAGGCAATTCCATTCCCCAGAGTCTGCTGCATAAAAATTACTATGCAGCTAAGAAATAAGACTAGTAGTCCTTGGGTTCAGGGTAAATCACACCCAAAAACCATAGACATAAAGAAAGCTTTAGATATTTTATACAACGTGTGTATATTTCATTCCAGATTCATAGTCCTATGAAAACCAACGCTATTTACGTCTCGGTAACATATACATGAAAGGGTCACCAGCAGCAAAAACAGGTTTGTATTACCATGTAAACTTTGCAGTCCACTTAGGAACACCATCTATTGTGTATTTTGTTTTCGAGACGCAAATGCGTTTGTTTTCATAGGACTATTAATCTGGAATGAAATATAGGTAACTTCATGATTTGTTATTGGGAAAATCTATAGCACTAATAGAGCTATAGATTTTATATTTATAAAATAAAAATCAATACTGTTCTGGTTTTGATCCCTTAAGTGAGCTCACATCACGTTCATTAAGACTTAAACGAACGTGATGTGAGCTTACTTAAAACTGAGCTTTAATTATATATGGGTAACCACTAAAACTCAGTAATCACCCGTTTCATTCCTCGGTTTGTGCGGGTGAAAACCTATTTCTTCATATTATATTATAAATATAAGTTACATAAGGAATTGGTTTTTATCTGCACCCAAAGAGCCGTGGTAGCCGGTTGGTTGTGCACTCGCCTCACATTCATGAGGTCGTGGGTTCAAACCCCGCCCGTACCAATTAGTTTGACCAAACTTAAGTACGGTTTATTTATAATACCACAGGCTTTTCCAACTTAAGCACTCTAACATAATTTTATTCACCTCCTAGCCCCCATGGCTCGAAGTGCGGTTCCTGTGAATTCCGTCAGACAACAGTTGAATATATCCAACCCCTCCCGAGACAGATAATACAGTATTAGGCATTTGGGACATTTTGCGAGTGCCTGAATGAGAGTGGACCCGAAGTTATGCATTAATTTCGTCACCACGATATCATCTGCATAATGACAATGCGCGCGCGCCGCCAGCAATGCCAGTGTTTTGTCAACTTGTAGTTGGTGTGTTATTTTGTTACATCATTGCACAGTAATAGGCTTGCCATCCGACCGGGTTTCCCCGGATTTGTCCTAGTTTACGGGCCGTCCGGGGAGCGTCCGGGCTGGGTTTCATTTGTAGTCCGGGTTTTAAAGTTTTCAAGTCACTAGTTTCTTGAGATTTTTTTGTTAAAAGAGTATAATTTTTGTTTTATTTAAAGAATTTAAAAATGTAAGACTGCTAATAGTTTCTTTAAGAATATTCAGTTTTGTTTCTTTACAATACATATTTAGTCTACAATTTTATGAAAATAAAAAATTGATTTATATAACAAAAAACTTTTATTTTTATTTTACTGAGTAATTTCAAAATACTCTGTTGAAATGTCCGGGTTGTAAGCTCTAAAATCCGGGGTTTTCATGCTTCTTGTCCTGGTTGGCAGATTTAAGAGATGGCAACCCTACACATTGAGCAAAGGATTGAAACTGACACCATTTACAGTTTAACTCGTACATACTATCTTTTCCCTGCGACTTCGTTTGCGTGTACTTGCTTAAATTATTTCTAGTATCCTCAATTATATAAGGTGGAAAATCCATCATAATTCGTAGTCTTTTCACTGGCCATCAATCCGCGCTAACAAGCGAACAATAAATAAATAAACTGTGGACATCTTATCTTCAAATAGGGGGCGCGGTATACCCGGCGATACGTCAATCCTGTGGAATCTTTTGTATCAGCGCCTTTGCCTATAAGGCAATTCCATTCCCCAGAGTCTGCTGCATAAAAATTACTATGCAGCTAAGAAATAAGACTAGTAGTCCTTGGGTTCAGGGTAAATCACACCCAAAAACCATAGACATAAAGAAAGCTTTAGATATTTTATACAACGTGTGTATATTTCATTCCAGATTCATAGTCCTATGAAAACCAACGCTATTTACGTCTCGGTAACATATACATGAAAGGGTCACCAGCAGCAAAAACAGGTTTGTATTACCATGTAAACTTTGCAGTCCACTTAGGAACACCATCTATTGTGTATTTTGTTTTCGAGACGCAAATGCGTTTGTTTTCATAGGACTATTAATCTGGAATGAAATATAGGTAACTTCATGATTTGTTATTGGGAAAATCTATAGCACTAATAGAGCTATAGATTTTATATTTATAAAATAAAAATCAATACTGTTCTGGTTTTGATCCCTTAAGTGAGCTCACATCACGTTCATTAAGACTTAAACGAACGTGATGTGAGCTTACTTAAAACTGAGCTTTAATTATATATGGGTAACCACTAAAACTCAGTAATCACCCGTTTCATTCCTCGGTTTGTGCGGGTGAAAACCTATTTCTTCATATTATATTATAAATATAAGTTACATAAGGAATTGGTTTTTATCTGCACCCAAAGAGCCGTGGTAGCCGGTTGGTTGTGCACTCGCCTCACATTCATGAGGTCGTGGGTTCAAACCCCGCCCGTACCAATTAGTTTGACCAAACTTAAGTACGGTTTATTTATAATACCACAGGCTTTTCGGTGAAGGAAAACATCGTAAGGAAACCTGCATATGCCAAAGAAGAGATTCTGAGGCGTGTGTGAAGTCCACCAAATCCGCTCGGGGTACCGTTGGTAGACAGGGGTTTGGCACAAAAGATCCTGAAGGGTCGAAGTGTCGCCAGGTCGTCCTGGCCCCCTAAGAAGATAAATGATAAGTGTATCTGCACCCATCTAATGGGTAGAATGAAATGAGTGATAACTGGATTTAAACCCTTCTTTAGATTCAGCCACTTAACTGCTAAGCTCCAGCTATTTTTACTTGCTCTAGTATCATCTCTCTGTCTCCTGAACTAGTATGAATAATGTCATAAAAACCTAGTGAGTTACGTTGTCGTCGTTACAACAATAACGGTCACCAGTTACGTATGAACCATATTAAGCCACATCTCCTTGTCCGGGAGTCCAAGGCAGATAATTCCATTACATCGTAATTGGTTCTAAAATACCTAATATATGTGATTAATTTTTTGGTAGGTTTTTGATACCGTTTAAAATAGCCTTTGTACCTTTTAAAGGACTTAAAATAGTGTTTAAATTTACTAAAAAATAATAAGTAGGAGGTATTTTATACCACAATATGACGATGACATGTAAGAAGACTAATGCATGCGTTTAATATTCACTTGTGTAGACTAGTATATTTTTTTACATACCTACATAAAATATACGTATAAAATCCGTCTCCACCATAGTATAATAGTGAGTAAATCTTCCAAAATCCTATCAATAATCAAGACCCTACGAATAAGTTTTACGAAGTTACGGTAAACGAGCACTATCTTTCTCACTCAGTATAATATTATATGTATGTATTTACGTATGTTTATTATAAGTATTTACTATGATAAATACTAATAAATAATAGACAAGCTCGCCTTTGTACACAAAATTTGTAACTGTATTTAGTTTTACAATAAAGTGCAATAAAGAATATAAATATAAACAAAAAGAACATTCTACATAAATACAAAATGCTCACGTCATGGTCCCAGAGGGGTAGACAGAGACGATGTATCGTCACTTTGCGCAATCCAGTGTCGCAAAGAGACTTTCCTTCGCCCGCTTTTTGTTTCGTGATACCCCTTGACGTGATGTGTTGCGAACAACATCACCGCCTCCGTGTTGAGGTACCACAATTATCTAGAAAAAATATATCTTAAGAAAATTAATTTTAGAAATTTTTTGTTTAGAATTTTAGAAGAAATTTTAGAAGTTATAAATAGGTATTACTAGGCTTTCCCCAATGCGGGAGTAATACCGATAATCGCACTGAATATTTTAGCACTAGAACTGTTGTGCGCTCACACACTAAATAACACTACCCAAGAGCACTTCTCAGTATCAATGAGAACAATTCGATCTAATACTTGATGAGATATGTTACCTGCAGTCGCCTCCCGGTCTATCCCAGCATGCGCGTGAGCAACTGCGGTTGCAACCGGTTACGTACAATGAAAGTCATATTACTTAAAGTGTTCTGTCTTCCATCATTGTTGTAATTCTGTGGAATTGGTCTCGATTTTCTTTAGTAGCTTCCGTATTAGAATGTCCACTGATTTTGTTATCGTTTTGGTTTAATACCTACTTCATTGTGAAATGGAATTTTAAGAACATGGCAAAGTTTGTGAAAAATAAGAGCTTCTTCATAGCAATAATAAATATGTAACATGCTGCACGACTATACTCGCATTTACTTATAGCAGGCCTCAGTCACTCGAACGAACTTACCGCAACAAGTACCTACACTTTCAGGCCGCCCCGGCGTGGTTCTCGCTCCGCCCATACGGGAGTAATAACAACGCTAAGTCGAGCACCCTAGACTAATTTTTGCGTGTATTGTCTGACAGTGGAAAGGAGTAGGTAATTAAAAGCGTGTGTTTATCGTTTTACTATTGAATGATATATCTGTTAAGTAATCAATGGTTATAGTAGGTTTAAATATAAATTACATTTGTGGCCATTTAATAACTATTTTTACTCCATAGATGAGTACATGAAGTAAATTAATCAATGAATTTAATATGCTTACAGTTTGCAAGTACATTTTAACTGTTACTATTTATTGCCGTGTGGTTTCCGGTAGAGTAGAATAGGACCACTACAACTCTTCCCGTGGATGTCGTACAAGTCGACTAAGGGAATAATTATAAAACATCAATCAGGCCTCCCCAACCCGTCTGGCCAGCGCGGGGAGTGTAGGCCAAATCCTCCGTCTGTCTCCGGCAGAGAGAGAGGGTTGTGATCCTGCAGTGGAGACAAAAAGACCTGATGATGATGATGACTATTTATATAGTTTTGTGGTTATTGTTACAACTAGGTACAATATAATGAAATAATCCCTATTAATGTACAAATAGGTATAAATCAAATCTATAATCATTCGTAACGCTATATTTTATTTAAATTATATAAGATATTCAAAATATTTGTACACGGCTCAGCCAAATTTTTAGGGACATTTAATCATCATCATCAGCATAAATACGTCCACTGCTGGACATAGTCCTCCCCAATAGAATACCACTTTTGGTAAATTGTCCATTGGGGGATTTGCCATAATCACCACGCTTGGCAGGCGGATTGGTGATCATAGTAATGATCTTAACATACACACACAGAAGAACGCTGCTGCCTGTCCCAGGCGCAATCCCTTAGTCGCCTTGTTGACACCCACGGGAAAGATAGGGGTGGCCATATTCTAAGCCGGTAACCACACGGCAACTATGTCATTTAAATTAACAAAAATATTTTCAAAAAATGTTTTTTTACTATTTAAATAAAATTCTTCACATCACATCACATCAAATCCTGAGAAAATTCGTTGTACCAACATTTTCATGTTTAAATTACCTGGTGTTGAATTCATTTATTCATTCAATCTTCCGTAGCACATAAAATCGTCTATATCTATTTCGAACCCTGTCAGCTTTAATGAACATTTCTGTTATTTATTTCCTATACTGAGATGAAGCCATTGCATTCCTTACTATAAAACTAATGTAATTTACTTCGATCTTTAACACAATTCTGTTTCAATTACTGGGTGGTCAAAACACCGTGCTGCTAATTCTTTATGGTTATTTTATTGCTACCTATAAATATTTTAGACATTCAATCAATTTGACCACATGCTCATTTCGTTTCAGGAAAAGTTTCGTAGTTGAAAACCTCATTTACACATGCGTGTTTACGAAGCGAGGTCGGGAAATACTGCCGACATGAACTATTGTTCGCCGAGTATTTAGCTAAGTACAATTGGTGCGTATGCGTTGACTCCACTGCCACAAAAGTAGTGGCATCTGAAAAGGTGCCAAGATTACCACTAGACTGTTGATTGACAAACCAATTTATTGACACCAAATACCAATATTTGAGCCATACTTTGGTGGTTCCTAAGTTGGCTGAACAATCTCAAGAGTTCTCAATGAGAAATCTGAAGCCTAAACTTTTCCCCTCTGGAACGATTGAGCTTTCAGCCAACTTGCCTTATAGGACTACCTCTTTACCTTATATTGGACCGCTTAGACCAGTAAACCGATGGGTAAAATGAACCGATGGGGAAAGTGGACCGAAGAGGAAAGTTGACCGAAGAGGAAATTTGACCATTTGGACAAGTACACCGATGGGGAAAGTAAACCGATCGCTCCTGAGGGGAATATACATGCAATAGAATAGAATCCTGCAAGATAGACCGATGACCTGATAAAATGTGTTGCCACGCCATTAATCCCGTTGACTTATGTCAAAACCGCAAATGAACGAGCATTGTTAGTAGCTGGACCAGGCGCGAGGCGAATGACGAGCACATTGTTCATTTGGGGCATTGGGGAATGGTGGATAGGAGTTTGGCACATAGGATTATGAAAGCCCCCCTAAGAATATAAGATATTTTGGCCATATAATTTGTATACAAAGAAGAAATATCCAGGTACTTGTAGACTCTCAGGACCTTAATTAGGTTTTGACCCCAGATTTTGAGATAAGTACAAAAAACGCATCTCGAATCGTTCTGATACACTTCTTAACTTTATAATAATGTATTTACTTATTAATAACATTTTTAACAGTACATTGATCATAAAAAAGGAAAAACGCAGGTTGGTTAACAAAATGATACGTTATTAAACCTCCAATTAACACTTAGACAACAGCAGAGCGATGCACATCTGTGTATCGTAAACAACGGGGAACGGCCGCTCGCAGCGGGCCGCGTATCGATTGTAATTATCGATAGCGCAGCACTAATTGTGAACGTCGATATCGGCAGCTATCGACCCTGTGACGATGACGTTACAGGGGAGTAAGAGAAGATCACTGCTATTATCTTGGGTGTAGATAAAACAACGTTTTGACCGATCGTTGGCCTAGTGTCTTGGTCTTTAGACTCAAGCGTCAGAGGTCGTGAGTTCGATTCACAGACAACTTTGTACAAGTTGGTCCCGGTCATGACGTTATATTTGTGAATTGTCCTATCCTTAATTAATTTTATTTCCATAGCACTGGAGAAAATCTTAGTATGGGATCAGATAAGTATATGTAAAGGTATATATGTAATATTTATTATTTATTTTGTTTCGATTTCTGCAGAGCTACTTATCTGTCAATAGTAGATGGAGATAAGCGTTCTTCACCGAGACCAGGGTGCCTACTCCGTAAATTTTTCAGAAAATCTACACTAATCGTATGACTACGATAGACAGATGCCAAGTGCTATCCAAATATGTCACATGACCTGTTACAGAGTACAAAATGACTTTTTACATCAAATGTTTCAGTGTAGGCCCCATGGCTATGAGTATCTTTGTATGGCTTCTGTAACCTGGTCGCACCATCTAGCTGGTTATGTAAATGTATTTTATCATACTGCTGGGATGCACGAATATATTGAACCTTTATGCTTAAGAATGATTAAACCTCACTAAATCAACCTTCATAGAATGGAGCCTAGACTGCATGACATGAGCCAATAGGTAAATCACTTGTATGCAGCAGTCTTCGGATGTAGTAATGTAAAGTCAATAAAAAGTTGCAGTACATGCAAATATGTTTCTTAATGTCATGTTAACACGTGTCAAATTGATCATTAATTATTTTGTAATGTTTATGCAGATGATATCATATGTAAAATGTCAATTGCAGTCGACATCCATGCTTACACATAAATACGCAAACGCAAGGTGGCAGCTATTTAGCTATACCTCTCGTACCCAAAATATCAAACGTAAGTTACCCCATGGAAAAGACATCAACGCAGTCGCACTTTTATAAGTACACTCTGGTCTGTCTGGAATACTCGAATACTACTAGACCATTAAGCTGAAATTTTTTATGGGAGTTCTAGTAAAAAAATCTTTATCGAGATATTTCAGGAACACTTGCATATTGTATACGACGTACATTCTCCTGTTCTTTTTTATTCTATTACTTAAGTAGATATTCTCAATAACACCATGGCAACTCCAGATAGTGGCCGCAAATGGCCAAGTATAACGACGTAGGAGCGGTGAACTTTGTCGACTATTAGAAAATCTAATCTCCTGCTTCTGTGTGGGTCGCGTGGTATGGTTACTGGAAAGTACGGTGATATCCCCACGCCAACTAATATAATAAATAACAAATTCTAGAGTCCGCGAGTTTTGATGATCTATAGAAAGGTACGGCTGGATGCGGAGGGCGTCTGACCGCATGTGGTGGCGTTCATGGGGAAAGGCCAGCAGTGGACGTCGAAGGGTTAATATGATGTTAGAGAGGTTCTAGTATTTTATAGTGGGAGACGGAGTTAAAGGACCTCGTTGGCCTAGTGAATTGGTCATTGGACTCGATCGCCTGCGGTCGTGGGTTCGATATCCACCGGGGACAGACATCTTTGTACAATATGTACAAGTTGGTTCCGGTCATGATATTATATATGCGAATTGTCCTATTTTTAATAAATTCCCATATCACAGGAGAAAAGCCTAGTTTAGACAAATATATGTATGTACATAAGTAATATTTTTTTATTTTACATAATAGTGCGTTTATATACGTACGTTTGACATCCCCTCTTACCCCGAAGACTTTTAACTTCCCCACTGTTCCTATATACATTTTATTAAAACCATTAAGATAAGAAAAATTAAAAAAGTAATGAAGAGGAACTAACAGTTTATTAAATACTAGCTTTTGCCCGCGACTTCGTCCGCGTAGGTTTCGATATCAACACGTCTTGAATTTCAAAATAGCTATCATTTTCGTAAACGTTACTAAAAACCTCACGTTATGAGCAAATTCACTGCTTTTAACGATTAATTTGGTTTCCCGTAGGAATGAAATGTTTTTTTGTTGTGTATGTATGTCAGAGTTGATTTTAACCTATATGTGTGCCAAGTTTCATCCCGATTCGTCCAGTGGTTGAAGCGTGATTGAGTAACATACATTCAAATATCCAAATTTCGCATTTAAAATATTAGTGGGATGATCTGTCAGTAGTTTGTTAAATTGTTAACTGGTGAATGGATTTTGTTGGGATGTTCTCAACTTTTTTTACTCCGGATACCCTATTATTATTCCGTCTGTTTGTCCGGCAGATAACTGTTAGTCTAAAACTACTAAACCTATTGAACTGAAATTTGAAACATACTATTATGGTAATTCTAGATAAATATTTCCAGATATTCCACGAAAACGTAAAGAAACATGGTAGTTATTTTTTTCGAGATATTCTGTTATTCTAATGATCTCAATATACACAGGAAAATGCTGCTGCCCGTCCCTGGTGCAATTTATATGCCTGAGTCGCCATAATGACACCAAGGGAAGATTGGGAGTGGCCCTATTCTTAGCCGATAACCACGTTTTTGATTTGCCCGCTCACTATTTATTTGAGTGGTGAATATTACCTAAACCGAAACTTTCTTCCAGTTGTAGCAGCAGCCTAGCCATTGACTACAGCGCTCTGGATACTTGTACTTCATGACTGAATTAAACCCATTAAATTAGAAATAAAAGCCTCTTATAGGTGTTCAATGAGAGAAACACTCGTCAAATAAAGCCTTCAAAGACAATACTGAAAATATACTCTAGCTAGATATTTCTCTAATAATAATCTACAGCTTTCGCACCTCATAAGTCACCTTAAAGTTTTTACATTTATGATTGACACTCATCAATATTAAATTAGATACCGGATGACATCTTTTATCCATTTTAATAACCAAATAGTGCGAAAAAAAATTTCTTCATAGTATGACCTATTGTGATTTAAAAAAGAATTAACATAATGACCACTAAAATTTGACTAAAAACGTGTTTACCAATTTCACTTAGAAGCATGTTTGACATTTTCGTATCTGAAAATCACTACTTGACTTTTCACTTTTGTAGACTACACAGAAACATTATAATTGTTATTTTTTTCTGATGGTGAAGGGGATAATAGTAAAGAATAAAAAGATTCTCGTAATATCTGACGTTGTTAGGACATTCCAGGATCCTAACCTATATGTGTGCCAAGTTTCATCACGATCCGTCCTGTGGTTGACGCGTGATTGAGTAACAAACACCCAAACTTTCGCATTTATAATATTAGTAGGATAGGATAGGATTCTCTATTAAAGGTAAGTTAAAGTATATGTTTGTAGGTACAAATTTGTGATAAGATATTCGAGATTTTGTTATAGTGAGATAGCGTTATTACTGTTTTTCAATTAAGGTGAACTTTATTGCACGCAACTGTACAAAAGGCGAACTTAATGCCGGAGACATTCCCTACCAGTTTACGTTTGGGTTATGCTGTGAGATTTTTGTAGGTGCAACGATATATTACATTTTAATCGTTTGTCAATTCCTAGGGCTTCTTACCAACTCACTTTAACTTTAAAAAGTCCTGGCAGAATATCAGCGTCGCCTGCTCATCTGTGCGATATCATGCCGAGTCAGGGTCCATTCTCCAGCACAGCACAGCCCAGATTGTTACCTAACTGTGCATATTTTTATGTTTGTTTGTACCTGTGTTCCTACATGTATTATTGTGAGTATCGGTAATGTGTTTAAGAATATATTGATTATCTATGTACCTTACTTCGAAATATCCGATTCCGGACCTTATACTTCCATGCGCACGAGTATACCAGGCCCCGCAAGGCCGTTTATTCCCGCCTGTGTACATAAACCTGCTACTTTATTCTCCCGGGTGCCCGGTCGGCCATAATTTCGACAAAACGTCCGTTTGTCGACAGCGCAATCGGCTCGCCCACTCGCCTCGCCAACTCGCCAGTTTTGCAGTGTTACCAGATTAATTTATTTTGACCCTGCTTTAGAAGCATCGTAATATTTTGGTTGGTCCTGGGACAAAGGATTTTGAGAACGGTGCAAATGAAATCAATGACGGGGAGTCTAATCTTGAAATTAGACACGCACAGCTAGCTATAGGAATAGATGAACATAGATATGGCTCTTGAATCTTCTTTGTATACAAATTATATAACTAAGATATATTTCCTTATATGTTTTGAAAAAAAGGTGTTAGCATTTATAAATTAAGACCACTGACAAAGCCCAAAAAATTAGTTATATAAGCAGTATAACAGATATATCTGCAACAGAACAAAACTAAAAATCGTCGGTGGTAAACGAACTCTATAAAAGAGAGCTTAGCGAGTAACACAGGTGGCCCTTTAACCATAGACCTGAAGAGGCTTGTCGGAAACCTACGTTCAAATAACTCTTATTAAAGAACAAAACCCGTTTTAAATAATAAAAAAATTAAAATATTTGTATGAGATATTTGAAACGTGGCAATACTACTCCGTTCAAAAAACTCTTTAAAAAGAACAAGCCTTTTTCCATAAAAATCCAAGGACATTTTGGTAAAAGAAATTTTTATCCTGGCGTATTGCGAAAATAATTAAAAAATAAAAAACTATAATGAAGTAACTAGAAAATGGTAGATAAATTGTATTTTGTAAAGAATAGTGAAAGTTACAGACAGGCTATAAAAGGCTCGTTCCCAAGGCCGTAAAACCTATTAAAAAAACTCGTTTAAAAGAAAAAAACCTTTTTGCATTAAAATTAATAAGGAAATGTTGGTAAGAGACATTTTAAACCTGGCAACACTACGCCGTTGCTCTACACCCCAACGCGCTGTCACCATAATATCTAATATCTGGCTGTCAGCTCGCAAAACTGAATAAGCGGCAACACAGTGATAAGCGCAGATAATTTTGCAGATACAAATAACCGGACACATTTCTCGTTCATAATAAGGAAGCGTTTAAATCCTGGACAGAGTATATAACAAGGCTTTGCATAGAAATTCAGATGGTACTAAACAAACTTTTGTTAGGAAAAGATATGGAAAGTATAATAATGTGGCACAGTACAACATTATACAACTGCGGGGCAATACTGTATTTCATGTTTAGACTTATAACGAAACTAATTAACTACAAGAAGAATGAAAACCCCGAAAGTTGGAGCCCGGACATACCAACAGAGTATTTTTTAAGTTACTCAGTAGTTTTTATTTATTTTCACATAATTTTAGACTGAATATGTATTGTAAAGAAACAAAACAGAATCTTCTTAAAGTCTTAAGGAATTATTAGTAGTTTAACATAACATTTTTCATTTCTTTAAATAAAACAGAAATTTTAATCGTAATAATATTATAAATGCGACAGTTAGGATATTTGGATGTTGTTTACTCAGTCACGCTACACTGGACGGATCGGAATGAAACTTGGCGCACATGTAGCTTAGGTTCTGGAATAGGACATAGGATAGTTTTTATCCCGAAAAGACATCCAATTCCTACGGGAAATACATAATAGTTTGTGATGTTAAGTTTTCCACGCGTACGAAGTCACGGGTAACAGCTAGTAAAAAATAAAAGATTTTCTTTACCTTTTAAGACACTAGCAAACGATGACTTGAAAACTTTTAAAGCCGGACTACAAATGATACCTGGACGCTCCCAGGACGCCCCGTAAACTAGGACAAATCCGGAGAATCCCTGATTGATGGCAACCCTTATTATACACCTTAGTTTGGTTAGGTACCTCATTCTCATTCTCTTTCTTTCATTATTTTATTTGAATGCCTACCTACCGTATTGGATTGACTCACGGAAATGGAATAAAACATAACTGAATATGAAAAGTCAAATATGCAGCGATCGAGACCATATTATAACGTAACCGATTAATTTACTTACAGTCATCGAAGATGAGCCGTGTAACCCCAGGCCAGGCCAACCCCAATCTTCTCGTGGGTGTCGTTAAAGCGACTAAGGGATGGCACCAAGGACGGAAGCAGTGTTCTCCTGTGTATATTAAAATCATTACTGCGATCACCAATCCGCCTGCCAAGCGTGGTGATTATGGCAAATCCCAAAATGAACCGCCCATCAAAAGTGGCATTCTATTCTGGAGGCTGATGAAGACGTGGACCGGTGACGTATTCTACAGCGTATTCCACCAATACGATACAACATAACTGCACATATTTAAAAATGCTGCACTTTTGTTAGAAGAATAGATCAGCCACTACTCTAGGCCATGGTATCTAAAAGCAGAGAAAACCATTACTACTATGTTAAAAGAGTTCTATTTTAATATCAACATAAAATTAATTTTACATACATAAAGAGCCTCATGATAAATGATTTTCATCCGTTTATATTTTAACTTTATAATCATTGGATAAGGTGCTATTATCTGTCACTTAGTCCAGAATGTGGCTGTACCTTAGTAAGTATTCATAAAACTGTTTTAACTGACCCGATTTCATGAACAAAACGAGAGCAAGGCAAATCTAGCAGCTGCAGGCTTAACTGATGTCTGTATGACCCCGCACTCGGTTTAAGATTGAACTTGAAGTCCTATAGTTGACATCGTAAGTCCGTAAATTATTGTAGGGCTACTGCAACCAGCACACGAATATAGTCGATCGAGAGAGGGACACCTTTATATGTCAACAATATGAGTGCTTCTCTGTCTGACTTATAGCGTCGATATCTCGGTCGATAGCTCGCTGGCGTAGTAACTTTGTACCGGAGGGCGACGCAAGCCATGAAGGACGGCAGCCCAGTAGTGAGTACTGCCGGCTGTGCTCTATTTTGAGGCTGACTTTAAATTAGCGGGGAGGTGAGAGTCGCTTCTTTGACAGAATGTTGGAAGAATGACGGAAGTTCACTTAGTACGTACTAAGCTGGGGACATCTGCCTAGGCATGACCATTTTGTTCTTTAATTCCATATGGAGGGAAGGCCCATGTCCAGCAGTGGACGTTGACAGGCTGATGGTGAATGATGTTCGTATTCTGTTCGTTTACCAAAAAAATATCGACAAATTCTCTTTCATTTTTGAAAATAAAAATAACAACCCACATGTACTTTCGAAAACTGTCGATCGACATTATTTACAAGAGAAACTTTTGCCTTAATTAAGGTAAGAGTAATTAAGTTTCATTGATAATTTCAGCGGCGAAGTTATTATTATAAGGGATTTTATCTAATCCTAACACAGAATCCTAAAAAAGTCTGAGGTTGAATAAAAACAAACTTTATTTTAAAAATATTTTGATTTTAAAAATAATAAATATACAAATCTAATTTCGATATATGTTTACTTTTTAGACACACCAGTTATCATTTGTAAAGAAATAGTGTCTAAATCTATATAAATAAAAGTACACTTTGACTGATCTATCAACCCACCACAGTTTAAACCGCTAGACATTTGAAATTTTCCTCAAATAATGAGAATTTTCTATTTTTGTTTCATTAAAATATATCTAATACTAGATAAGTACCTATTCCTTTTGTATTAAGCTATAAACTCTACACCAGGGTCTACGGTATAAGACAGTATACAATTTGAACCATTTGGCATAGATGACAAATTCGAAGAAGACTGGAGCAACTGGAGCCCTTTTATAACAAACAGTAAACGGACCAAAGTGGTGCAAATAGTGAGTAATTTGACTTGCTTTACTTTAGCCGAAAGTAATTAACGAGAAGCATAAAGATATATATTTATTGATATATAAAGGCACGAAATATGACAGTGCACAGACTTGGCCGGCGCGAGATAAAAGAGGACCTGCACTTACGCGACCTTCCGAATACATAGCCCGGTCCCAACTTTCAGCAAAAATATTCATTAATAAGACCTTAGAAACCATAAAATTATTCCACGATTGAAAATTTCGCGATTACCTGCAAATATCAATAAACAATATTTTTTTTATCTTCTTAATTAAGGACTTTTTATACTGTCGTACGTAACATCTCCATTTTAGCCTTTTAATTATAACATCAGTAAAAACTATTCAAATCATATATCATTCTGGGCTACATTAGGTACTCTGTCTGTGTAGTATGCCCATATTTTTTTATAATAATATTTGTGAACCATACTGCTTTTTCTTCCATAGTACAGGAAAAAATATAGTTTGAGATAAGACAGGTGTACGTATGAATTATGAAGAAATACCTATATTTCTACATAAAATCATTACTTATTTGAAGCAAGCAAATATTTTTAAAAACATGTAATGCTTTAACAATTAAAAGATGTAACTTGACGTAAAGATTATGGTGAAGCCTTCTTCCGGCAATTAATTCTTTGTCAACTACCCTCTATATACTATGTTGCTATCTATTTAGGACAGGTTGGTAGCTGCGTATATACAACAGTTTAGTTCTAGTTTAATAAAAATATACAAAGAATGTTGCAAAAATCTACAGTTATCCAAAATATTAATAAACTGTCACTTGAGGCCGTGCCTACACATACGCGGGCAGCGGTCGGAATGTGCTACAGTTTAAATGAGGCTGCGCAGGAGTGGAACCGGTCGCGGCCGCCTCCGCGCAACTTCGGGGAAAGGCTTGCCATGATTTACGGCTAAAATTAAAACGTGCACACAGGTCGCGGACTGGACACAGCCCACGGAAACCAGACCGGCACTTTTCAACATTGGATAGATATTTATTTAATATCAACTGATCATTTGTTGACTGACATTTTCAATTAAAGATTAATATAGTGTTAAATATTCTGCCAAATTTTGGTGTGCACACATTTTTTATGACTTCTAGTTTAATTTGCTAAATTATAATATTTATACAAAATAAGATAACATTGTATCGTCAATAGGTGATGTCAAAGTTGAAATTTAGGTAAGTTACAGAAATACTATGACTTCAGTATGATTTATTTCTTACCTCTGAAAATTCTCTATTTTTGTGACTAAATATCAAGTACTTTTTTTAACTTTATTCTCAATGACAGTGTTTTTTCCATGTATTTTAAACCGGAGGCAATTCATAATGGTCTAGCGATGACCGAATGTGGAAGAGACAGTGAATGACCTGAAGGATAGCTGTTATTCTAAAGAGTTAAGGATCAGAACAGTCCACTAAAAGCGGTGTTAGTTCCCTATATTCATATTTCATGATATATGTGTGGAAGCATACAACCCTCATGTGCGAACGAGATAAAAACCTTGACACCGTCTCTTTTCATTCGTAACTTAGGTTTATGTATATTTTCAAAATAATCACGGTTTAAGTTCAAAAATGAAAAAAAAACAACAACTCCGTTGATTCTTCCGTGTCTGTACTATGCCTCTAGAAGAAAAAACAGTTAATACTGAGTAGTACACGACAATATACCTGCCCAGAATTCTAAATCGTTCTAGATAGATCGCGAGAAATGACAGAGAAGTGCATACTGACAGAAATGCGTAATGATAATGCTTCTAGAATAACACAAACCATTTTTGTGTTCTGACTGCTTACAGCTCAAAGCTCGCACCATGTAGGCTTTCAATCAACACTCTTGCTTTAATGCTTCGAGAAAATGAAGTGTTTAAATAGTTTCGTTATGAATAGTTTTATTTTATGAGTTACACAAAACTCTCAGTGTGGCCCTCGTATGTACGCTTGGCTGACTTTTTTATGCACGTGAATAGTCTGGCCGACACTCTGACAATTCATTCTATAGATGAAGATCGTAATAGAGTGGCGCCCTCGATCTCATAAATACGTAATCAGATGCTGCCTTACGCCCAGGTAGCATTACCTCGGAGGGCAGTAGAGTTAATTCATGTGGTGTTTTAACCCGATATAACCCGTTTATTTAGTGGTATGATTACCAGTTCAACTTTAGTTAGCTTTGACTTTTCATTAGGACTTTAAGGAGTGAGAAAGTTTTGTAATCAAAAGAAAACCTATTTAACAACTTTAGTTTTGATAAAACCCTTTGGCTTAGTACCTTGGTCATAGAATTCGAGGTCGTGGGTTCGATTCCCACTAGGGACAGACAGTTTTGTACTATTTGTACAAGTTGGTCCAAATCAGGATGCCATATTTGTGAATGGTTTGCATAGCACAAAAGAAAGGCTTAGAAAGGATTAGACAAGTGTTTGTTTATGTACTTATAATTTATTTTCTCAAACATACTCGAACTCAAACTTTATTTGTATACATAGTAATGCTACGTAGTACTATTAAGTATTCTATGGTAATACTGTATACATATAGTATATCAGAAACTTGTTTAATGTATTATACATTTAGCAGAATCACTTTTAAAAAATTAAATGGAAAATATTGATAAATTAACTTGGAAAATATAATAATATGGAAAATTTAGGGAAAATAAATGCAAGTGATGCCTGCCATCACACCCGGTCCTAAGCACCCAGCCGCTTCCAACCACCTTCTTCAGGTCGTCTATCCATCTGGTATATTTAGTTTGGTAACCTTAGTTCTAATTATTTAAGACCATGGTGTTTAAAGAAATTCCTAGCAGAATCCTTTACATAGTACCAAGTGACTTACTGATCTGGGGAGAAGTTGAGTAAGAGATTGCAATTAAAGCCTGTGGTACTAAGCAAATTCTGGTTAACGGAAAAGAAAGGCCTACCCATTTAAAAGATAACTTGGCTCGAATTTTACCGATAAGCCTTTTGCAAAATTCATAACAACCTCCCATAAAAATCACTTAGGAGATAACCAACCGCCAGTTCATATTTCCCTAATTCGCATTGTTCTTATTGGTCCATCAATCGCACATGCGCTGTAGAACTCCGCCGGAGTATATATTCAGCGTCTCGATAAAATCGCGGGAGTCGCGGCGCGGCAACCGTGGCGTTATCTTGATCAGGGAGCTGGTAACTGCGGCCCGCAGGTCGTTCCATACAAATTGTATGGCGTATCTACTGCTACTTTTGGGCATAGTTAACCTTATAGTTTTCTTGTACGACGTTCCAGTTCGCTAATGGAGGCGATTCTTCGCATCAATGGTGTGAGAATCGTACAGATAGAGAGAGATAGCGGGAACTGTTACCGTTTGCCGATATGGGTAATGGGATTTTCGAACTATAAACGTTAAGTCTGTAGAGTTTAATAGGATGAAACTTGGAAAAGAATAATGACAGCTCCACTTTTCCTATGCGTGTTTTGTATGGGATAGCGATGTGATAAACACATTGTTAAATCAAATCAAACCAAATGAATTGTTTTGAATAATGTTCTGTTTTTTTTTCTTGAAAACGTTTCAATGGTTTTTATGGATTTGACATGAATATGAAGGACCATTATTAAAAACAATTGACATAATCTCCTAAAAGTAGCATTTTCTAAATTAAATCCTTTTTCGCTGGAGGCATAGAATTACACATATTGCTGGTGTAGTAACTTTATACCGGCGGAGCGAGGCGCGAACCAAACGGCGACAGCCTAGTAATGTATACTGCCTGCCGTGATTTATTTATTTATTAGTTATTATTAAATTAGTAAATAAATTAGTAACTGATTCGGCGTGGAATTTTAAAAAGTTTTTCTTGATAATATTATGTCTACATTATTTGAGGATCATCTAAGCAAATTTTTACTGAATATACATAAAAGAATGCAAAAAATAGATGATAAATGGCGCAATTTCCCCAACATGTTCGAAAAGATTAACTTAACGCTAAACATAGACGAATTTTAGGGCGGAATAATCTAAGAGATTGATTCAGCTTGCCTTCAATATATTCCGTTAACCAGATTGTATACCTGATTTTGAGAAGACATTTAGTAATAAAAAAGGTTTACACAATGAAAACTGATGAAAATGATGGCAAAATACATCCAATTAAGACATGCTTTCATGTAACTAAATAACATTTGAGGATAATATAAACATAAGATTATTTTATTTCATTAGTTCAATGGGGATACGACGTTTTTAAAGCTGGCATACGATTTTTCCTTTATTTCATCTGACAGCCCTGACGCCTGCTGTACTTGTAGGTAGGTACTATTACTTATTCCGTAGCTGCGCGTCATATAGTTGTGGATATTAAGCTCTATACGATGGTCATATAGGAGATTTCCTGAGACAAGGAATTCATCATCATCATCAGCCTAAATATGTCCACTGCTGGACATAGGCCTCCTCAATAGAATACCACTTTTGGTAAGTTCTCCATTGGGGGATTTGCCATAATCAACACCACGTACGTAAGAAATTCATACGCTTCGCGAATTAAACGATCCAAAAAAACTATAGCCTCTCGGATAAGGTTCATGTTTCAAGAATTTCCGCGAAACTGACCTCTGGTTCTGACCAAGCGTCGCTTTATGCACGAAAGCGTTCAAGCGTGGACCATAAGCTGCACTATAAATACTAATATGAATTTACAAACGACTGCGTCAGTATGAGATAAACTTTCATTGTCATGCTATACGATGAATTTAGGTCGTGTGGTTCCCGACTTAGAATAGGCAGCCGTATTCTCCTGTGTATATAAAGATCATTAAATTAAAGATCATCAAAACAAAAAAGGCAATAAGTGATTATGGCAAATCCCCCAATGGACAGCCCACCAAAAGTGATATTCTATTCGGGAGGCTTATGTTCAGCAGTAGACGTACAAGACGTTGCACAGAAGAATATGCTAATTTAGGATTAGACAAATGTTTGTATAAATGTAATGGGCCCGATTCTGAAGGCACAACGTTAAAATTTGACAGCGCTAAAATTGGTTTCGTCTTTATCTTCATAATACTGTGTGACAAGGATAGCAACAGTTTAGTGCTGTCAAATTTTAACTTTGCACCTTCAGAATCGAGCCCAATATTTATATATGTTTTCTTATTATTAACGAAATCAAAAAGCATTGCCGGGAAATTCAACATATACTTGAAAGTGGGACTCTGTTGGTCTAGTAGTATTCGAGTTTTTAGAGGACAAACAGACAGAGAGACAAATAATCTTTGCTGTCACTGCGATCTTGACGGAACTCTTTAAACTAAGGTTATCCTGTTTAAATAATCTGTCTTATTATTGAAAGTAATTGTCGTTCTTTTTAATGTCTGCATCGAGTAAGATCGTGTAGCCTGTAGCGTTGTTCTGCAAATTGGCTTATTTTCGAAATGCTGTAAGTAGCCCATGGGAAGGGACAGAACAAGGTCGGCACGAATTAAATGTACACTTAATACTAAATGCGATTTTAAAAAAAATCATACCTAAATACCATAAGTACCCATACCTAAATACCATACATAAGTACCTAAATTAACTTTTAATTACCCGTGATCTATACATATAATAAAACAGTAGAAAGTCGTACAGTGGTTAAGAAAAACTTCAGACCACAGACATTATTTAATACCAGTGGAGTAAAAAAAAATCAACTTCATGTAAATTTTGCTGCCGAATGGTTCAATTTGTATCGCAAGCTATTTCTATATTTAAAAAAAGTTGTTTAGTATCCGATATTTAGTATTTAATTCCCGTTATTGTGTTAAGTACGACCATCGATAATAACTTTTTTTTTCATTGAATTGTAAAATGAATGCAGACGAGAAATAAAGTAGGATTTGGATTTCGTAACATTTGTCATGATGATGGTCTTATAAACGAAATCAACACTTACTAGCAACACTAAGAACGGTCTTGTTTAAAATGAGTTTTCTGTAATTGAAATTCCGTCTTCTTTGACAACCCTTACATTAGACGCCACTTCGTTCATTTTTAAAATAAAATAAAAAAGATGGTTAATAACTAATATTTTAAAAATTACAAGCAATCTGAATTTGGTTCCCTTAATTGTTTTGAGCAGTATATTTTTTGTTTTAATTTCAGTATTTAGGAAAGGTATATTTTGACCACAATCGAAGAAAAACGTATATAAACTAAAAACGAATCATTGCGATCGGGTCGATAGTTCCCACAATAATTGGTGAAAGCAAAAGTAAAAGGTTAAATAAATTGTTCGTTGCCCGATACAACCCTATTTGATATAATTTCACTAATTATGGTAAACTTGTTTAATGTAGTTCACTTCAAGACTTTACACGGATGTAATATTTATTATTCGCAGCAGCTTAGTCGGCTGTGCGCTTGCTTTGCATGTGTGCGATCGAAAGTTCAAATCCCTGTCAACCAATATTTTTTTAGAAATCATATCAGTCTTTTCAGCAGAGGAAAATATGGTGATCTGTACAAAGTCTTCTTCAACAAAAGCCTTGTGGTATTATAAATAAACCGTACAAAAAACACTTGTTGGATATCTCGAAACTTACTTAATTTAAATAATCTAATGAATCAACAGGTATAGATAACAGAATGGTGCACAGACGCAGCAGGTAGCGTGTGAGTGGGTGAAAGGTTTCATTGTGGTGTCGCGAGTGGCGCAGGCGCAACCGCGGTGGAATAGTCAATTGAATAGGTAAGGGCACCCCAGTGGTCAACGCCGTATAGCTTCTCTAAACATAGGTTTCAACATTTAACTTAATTATTTTTACCGTTATTTGTAGTGATGCTGAATCCATCTCTCTGGTTGCTTCCTGGAACAAAAAAAGTTCAGTGTCAATATTGTCACCTGGTAGTGAGAACCTCCTAAAGCACAAATGAACAAAAATGCATTTTATTTTATCTGTTGCAAATAGTTTTGTTTCGTAGCAAAATGTTGTAGAATGTTTTTGTTGAGGAATGTTGTCGAAATGTTTTCAATATTCGTTCTATATGTAAGAGAATATATCTGAAATATTTGCAAACGTATCGAAACGTGCTAACACATTTGTTCCCAAACCGGATGTTGCTAAATGTTGAGATTTTTTAACATGGCTCCCTTTAGTAGATACCAGAACCATAGCAAGTACTTATAATCAGGACAGACTCAAAGAAAAACATGGCAGGTTGAAAGCCGAGTTTTTCCGCTTGTATGTATATAGCTCAAGCTGGTCAGCCTGCCCTGCCGTATTCCTGACTACGGCCCTGAAAGAAACTTTTCTCTTGTCTCTAAAATCGACATCATGGTTCTTTAGAATTTTTTTTTATAGTTTCTGACTTCCCCACACTTAATGATACCTACACCTATATAGTGTTAATTTAGACCGAAGTTTTAAGAATTATAATACATTTTGAATTTACAAATACTAGATGATATTGACATTTATTACGTACTTACATTTAATGACATTTACCAGTTATTTAATTTAATTATGGATGGATTATTTAACTAGATTTTTTTCTCATTATGTGATATATATTGCTTTTAATTTAATTTATTTTTATATAAGTTTAATTTCACATACAATACACATTGTTTGGTGAATAAATAAATAAATGAAATGATGTTCGCACCAGTTTTGCAAGAACCTTCCTCGGGAAACAAATGGTAAAAACCGAATAAAAACCCTATTAATAGTTTACAAGAGCCTGAAAATACAGACAAACGTTGCCGTACCTAAGTGAATCGCGGAGTCGCTGACGTATAACTTTGAAATTTAAAAAACCGCAGTATTTTCAGTGGCTTTTTTGCATTTTTTTCTATCGAGCAGTGCTTCTAAGATCATGTTTTGAGAACAGCGCAATTGTCAGAAATACGCTCAATTATAAGAATCTATTTTCTGAGATATTTAATGAACTCTATAGTTTTGTGACATTACACGTTATTTCAAATTATACACACAGACACTAACAGCAATAACAAATTGGTATTATTAGTTATTAGCATGCTTTTGCCGTCCACTTCGGAACACCAACTATTGTTACTAACCGCCTCGTTGGCCTAGTATCTTGGTAATTGGATTCGAGCACCAGGGATCGTCGGTTCTAGTCCTACTGGGGACAGGCAACTTTGTACAATTTGTACAAGTGATATTGGTTTGGATGTTATATTGTGACTACTTAATCCTATTCTTGTTCATTTCCCATAGTACAGAAAAAAATAATAAGTGTATATGAAAATATCTAATACTCTTACTTATTTATTTCAACCTTTTGGGACATTGAGAACTCTAGGCTAAGTCGACAATGTTTCGTTTACATTTTGTTTCACATTTATTTTATGCATGGCGGCGTTAACGCGACCATTAGGACTACATGGCAAAGAGCGACCAGTTTCTTCGTTATAAAAATTAAACTGCCGTAAAGTGGCATTGTCAAACATACAAAATAAAATACTTATAAATATCAATAGATAAGCATTATCAGCTGCTGTAAAGTGGCAGTTCGGATGTTTGTTACTCAATCACGCTTCAACCACTGGACGGATCGGGATGAAACTCGGCACACATATAGGTTAGATCCTGGAATAGGACATAGGATAGTTTCTATCCCGAAAAAACATCCCATTCCTACGGGAAATACATAATAATTTGTGATGTTAAGTTGTCCACGCAAACGAAGTCGCTGGCAACAGTTAGTAGACAATATTTTTTATTTGCGAATATGAGTAGACATTTTTATAAGTTCTTGTACATTTTAAAGACCTTCATACTCTTCGCAGTCAGCCGGAAGCGAGCGGGAAACCTAGTGTGGTCGCGTTCATTGAGGAAGGACTATGTTCAGCAGACTTCTAAGGGCTGATATGATTGACGATGATGGTTTACATATGTTAATTTTGTTTTGGAAACGCCGTTATTTGCGTTTGTTATTAATTATTATTTAGTATTATATTAATAACTATATGTATATAATTATATAGTTATTAATAAATCATTTAGACGGCCTCCGTGGCGGAACGGGTAGCTCTTGGACTGCCACGCCGGAGGTTGCGGGTTCGAATCCCGCTAGGGGCAAATGTTCCTATGATGAATATGAATGTTTGTACACAAGTCTTGGATATTTATATATTTATTTAAGTATGTTTATCCGTTATCTAGTAACCATAGTACAGGTTCTGCCTAGTTTGGGACTGGATAATTGGTGTGAATGTCTGACATATTATTATATTATTATTATTTATTTTCAGGCAACTTGGCCTATAGATGACCTTAGCCATTATATGTTAGAGTAATTTATGTTGAATAACATATTATGATGATCAAAGTATTTTAAAATAACAGGTACCTCTATAGTATGTTCAATTTAAATAATACTAGCTGTTGCCCGCGACTTCGTCCGCGTGGACAACATACCATTACAAATTATTATGTATTTCCCGTAGGAATGGGATTATTTTTCGGGACAAAAACTATCTTATGTCCTATTCCAGGACCTAATCTATAGGTATGTGTGCCAAGTTTCATCCCGATCCATATAGTGATTCAAGCGTGATTGAGTAACAAACATCCAAACATTCACATTTATAATATTAGTAGGATGCTAACATACCTACCTCTAGTTAGCAGTTCCAACAGTTTGCTTGAAAAATGGAACTCCGGTCGAAACATTATGGAACACATCCATACACTTTTGAGTAATAATTATTCAAACTTATATAACAGATTAGATTTTGTTTAATTACTGGCAACCTTGTTTTATCTATTATTCACAGCCAAAATAGTGCAAAAAGGTGGCTCAAAAATACTTCGTTCCAGAGCCTTAAAATATAATAAATATAATCTTCTCACAATCACGTACGACACGACATAGGAATGAACACAAGATATAATCTAAGAACACAAGTTTAAATTTAAAAAATAAAAAAAAACATTCAAATTACACTTTACGTCACATCCAAAATTCTAATTTCTTTGCGTTGATCCTTACGAAATGACGTCTATACAGCCCTTATAGACATCTGATTTTTAATTTCTTGAAGACTTTGAACCAGTATTTAATTTTTTAAAGAATTTATTTTCTGTATGCGCGTGATGTGCTGTTATGTCACAAATTGAGTATCATCGAACGGGGCGATTGTCGCGAACTGTTTAATTATGCCGCCTGGCCCGTTTCTTTAGTGCACTGGATCAGGGACGGCTTAGTATTGTAAAAATAAATAAGAACAATTGGAACATAATTTATAAACTACAGAAAACGTTATCAAGCTTTCATTCTGAATTAAAAAAAATTCTTCGTTTCTTCTTTCTTTCCACGTAAGTTATAAAATATATTTATGAAAATAGTATTTTTTAAAGGCTATTAATAATGTAGTACTGAATTGTTCCGTCGTTAATACATTAATAATACAAATCAGACTTCAAGTTACATGTCACCAACTATAGATAATTTATTAAACGTTTATATATGGACAAATAGTTTTAGGTAAACCACAGATAGGTAAGTTCTACTAAACAGAGGCATTACCTATCGAATGCTAAATAACATCTGTTTTTTTTTTATAAAATTTTATATGTATTGGTGCACAATAAATAATATTTGATTTGATTTGATTTGACCTGTTTAACAACTTCAGGAAACCCGTAAGTGTATAAGAGTATTCCTATACAAATTATAAACTGCTCAAGAAGTCGTCTTGTATGAAAGTTTAAAATTAAATTTACCTTATTGTCCAATAAACATAAAAATTACCAATCATTTCATTTTTTTTAAATATATTCAATTCATTCTGCATAAAACTACAAGTACTCAAATGCTTTAAACCTATTTTCTCACGTGCAGAATAGTCGAAACAATGCGCATACGCATTTTTACGACTCGAGCAACCTACAAATTTTGTGAAGTCGACTCATCCATTCAAGTCTACGAACAATCTACGTGTTTTGGAACGTGGAAAATATCGAATCTTTTACACAACAATAATAAATAACTTTGTTACAACTTTCGAAAATTCATGAAAAATATCTCATGCAAACAGCGCTACGGCGGGTTTGTAAGTATTAAGCTTGTAATCGGGTGTAAAATACTATTAACAATTTCAAAATCATTCCCAAAAACTATTTTTTGCTGTATCCAAAAGATTTGTAACCAATTTCATTGGCAAAAAGATCGTGAACAACTTTTACAAATTTAGGTTTTATTATTTTTAAAATAGTCAGGTATGTATATCGTCTGGGAGTCCCAAGTGCGGCCCACGACTTGTCTGGAGAGGTCAGGGCTGCTGACACTCGTCTTTTGACCCCCATTATTCCCTCCATCACTAACGCACGATAAAATTATATATCTATCTCCGTCCCACAGGCCGCGACACATTGCTTGACTTTTAACCCTTCACGTCATTCACGCCGCGTTCCTTTTCTGCCCTATACAGTCTGTTATGTTGCCGTTTCATCCGAACAGGTTATGACATATCGGTCGACTTATGACCTCAACATCGACAGTCGTTCCGTCCTGTTCTATCTTTGTTTTTTAACAATGTGATGTCCTTTTCTCTCATGTCACGACCCCTACAACTAGCCACTTGAATAGATTAGGTGTTTTTGTACGAGGTTCAATATTCATTGATATTGTCGGTTCGTTGGCATTTAAATGAAAGAATTGATACTTTGTTTTGTGTTGTTGGGAAAATATTCAAAAGGCGATATTAAATACACGCAAACAGATTTGCCATAAAGATGCTAAAGACCGGACGAAGTGACAGTTTTTAAAAGTATAGATGTTTTATCTTTGTGATTTTGTCAAAGAACACTAACACACTGATGTAAAGTTATTTATTACAAGTATATACCAACCACACAACGTGAAAAAAATATACAAAAGCAAAATTTATTTCTATATATTTTTAATAAGTAGTAATCTACTTATTTAATAAGTACAAGTAGGTGTACAGTACCTACCTACAAAGAAGTATTTTTTTTTACTACGGGGTTTATATTCGTCAATAATTATTTTATTATACTCGTACAAATAAATAAAAGTGCCAACTTGGGTATTCAGTACATCAAAAATATTTGCAAAGAAATTCTTTTTGATGAAATAAAAATATTTATTTATATTTATTTATTTTATATTTATTTGGGGGATTAAGGATAAACAATAAAGTACATCAAGTTTTTTTAATTTTTGCCTGCTTGAATAATTGCCATGTTTGTTTGTGCACGTATCACGTAACACCTACTGACCAAATTTTTTAGTTTGTAGTTTTCAGAAAAATATTGGGCTTCATTTGGAGTATTACCAAGTCTTTATTTACAGATAGAATAACAGAGTAGTATGGATTGCGATGAGTAAGAACTACATTTGGAGGGAGGGAGCGGAATGAGAAGAGAATAGAATATAAAATAAAATAAAATGGCAGGGTGACCTCCCATTTTATTTTAATATATCCCTTAAAAAAATAGGTTCCTTCAAAAGAAGTGTAATTCGAATTGAATAGGTCCATACGAAATACAAATACAAATTTCATTCGAATCGTTAAACTCGGTTTAGACTCTGCGACAGACAGCCACAGACACATAACATATTTTTTTTCTTATTCCTTCGACTATAGAAGTGTATACAATGATTTCTCATCAAAAACTGAAATATAATTTTCGAACGATTACAATGTTTCCTTCACTCCTGGTTTGGTTCGAAAGTAAAAATATGTTAAGTATTACTAAAAAAAATTGAACAAGGCGCCAATGATAACAGTAGATCCGTGGCCATTAGAACGAGACAGAGTCAACGGAGAGAATGAACAAGAACGCTATCTTTTTCTACCCTCTATCTGATGGGAAATAATCCTCCCACCTTCGCTTACTTAAATTTCGAAACTATCAAGACTCGAACCCTCGATCTTAGGAGCGTGAGGCGAGGCTACCACGACTATAGAGCATTTTTTTATAAACTAATTTATGAAAGACTATTCTACATTGAAAGTGCCAACACACAGGACTGCTTCGTACGAGAGAACTCTTACCTATAATGTAATTAGGGTGAATAATAGATTGCCAACTGACATAAAAGCTTTGACTGACATTCAATTTTTAAAACAACTAAAAATATACCTGACCAAAAAATCTCCATACAGCGTAAATGAATTCTTGGAATTTGTAGATTAGTATAAGAATAAGAACATGACATTTTAGAAATATTTTGAAATTAATGTATGAATGATTGATAATATTGAAATCTGCTTCGACTTCATTTAAATTTTATGTATTTGTATTGTATCATTGTGGTGCACGTTGCTTGTTGTATGTTACTATTTAAATTGCTACACCCCTGTGGGTAAAATTGCACTGATCTCTTACCAAATATTGTATATTTTAATAACATCTGCACCTACATGTAATTTATGGCAATAAATGAATTATGAATTACATTCATACATACTTTAACATACATTTTACATTATATAGAAAAATAGTGTAGAGTTCGTTCTAGATCATGTGCTTCTAGCTCCAGTAAGTTGAGCGCAGGCGGCCCGAGCGTATCGGGCTCGTAAGTTTTTCTAGCAGCTGACCTGCGCCTGCGGCGATCGAGAGCATTCCGAGAGTTGCGCCGAGCCACGCAGAGCTAGGAAACTAGGTGGACTCGCAAAACTCTATCATCGGTTATACGCTTAGACAAACATTTATTATTTTATTTTGCAGTATTTTAAAATCTCACTTAGGTCTAAGTAACTGAGCATTTTTAAACTAATATAATATTAAAAATATGTACCTTTTCCTAAATAGATTGATAAATTGCTCTAAGAACGTGTCTAGTCAATTTGCACTATTATAAAATAATGCGAGGACTCGAAGTTGAAGTGCACGGCTAGTGCATAGGCCAAGTTAAAATAAAAACCGGACCCAAGTTTTAAGCCCCCGTAACTCGGTACTTATTCGAGATATGCAGATACAATTTTACACACATAAATAACATACATGTTTTTATCCTTAGTACTAAATTTAACAACTGTAGCTGTAGTTACAGATCCAAAGTTATTGTCTTAATTAAACTGCTGATTTTGGCACTTACTGACTAATAATAATTATTAAACCTATGCCATATGCCACTTCTTTATACAATTATTACCTTACTTAACTCATTAATATGACTAGGAAGGTCTTCGTGTCGGTAATAAAAAAAAAATTAAAAGCCAAAAATACAGATCGTCACTAAAGCTAAATATGATAAAAGCTTGTATGGAGCAAAAAAAAGGTCCTATATGGATAAGTTATTTGAACATTGTATAGAGTTACGAGATTTCAGTTCTTTTGTCTACCCAACAATTATTTAATGAGAACTTCTTTTTTACAGGATTTTTTTAGAAGGATAAATACTACCCAGACCTTATCTTGTACAAATCAAAATAACACAGAATCATCCCCACGACCTCCAATTTCGCAAGGCAAACTAAACACCCTAACTCTAAGCCAGTGAGCGGTCAAATATGTTTGAGTTTTCATCGGTTCTCAATGAAGATATAATTAGGTGATAACGATTTATATAGAAAATGTATTGATGTGAATTTGAAGATAACAACTTAATGGCGAAACATACGTATTATATTTGTATTAATAAATAAACTTTTAGCTTTAATACAATGTGGAGATGGTCAATTTAATTCCGTCTTTTAAGTTGGAACCAAAGAAGGGTTCATAAAAACACCATGAGGGTTGCCATGCATAAAAAGCCGTGTGGTTCCCGGCTTAGAATAGGGCCATCCCAAATATTCCCGTGGGTGGCGTCAAGGCGACTAAGGGATTGCACCACGGAGGGCAGCAGCATTCTCCTGTGTATATTAAGATCATTACTGCGATCACCAATCCGTCTGCCAAGCGCGGTGATTATGGCAAATCTCCCAATGGAAAGCCCACCAGATGAGGCATTCTAATGGGGAGGCTTATGTTCAGCAGTGGACGTATATAGGCTGATGATGATCGATGAGGGTTGAGAAGTGATCAGAAGCTTACTAGGTTTACTACAATAAATTCCTAGAACCTCCATAGACTTGTATATCTTAGATTCGCGAGAAGAAAGCGCGATGTCGGCGTCTCGGCGCGTGCGCGTGCGCGGGCCGTGTTTTTGCCGCGATGAATATTTATCGGCGGCGGTGACCATTAGAGTGCGCGCGCGCCGCCGCTAGCGGTAACCCGCCTGATACACTTCCACATTACTAGCTCGATTAATTGCATTTGAACTGTGGAAAACCTCCTATCCTAACATCTGCTTCTGAAGAAAGTTTGCTGGATTCGAGGCTATTTATATATTGTTTAACTCAGGGCTGTCTTTTTATTTCTTAGACATTAAGTAGGCAATCCTACTATCCTATCCTACTAATATTATAAATGCGAAAGTTTGGATGTTTGTTACTCAATCACGCTTCAATCACTGGACGGATCGAGATAAAACTTGGCACACATATAGGTTAGGTCCTGGAATAGGACACAGGACAGTGTTTTACCCGAAAAAACCTCTGATTCCTACGGGAATACATAATAATTTGTGATGTCCACGCGGACGAATTCGCGGACAACAGCTAGTCTTAAATATGGCGAACAGAAAGTTTAAAAATCACATTAAAAACAACTTTGTCTAAAAGCCTATTATATAAAATAGACGATTATTTGCATGATAGAGTTAGATGCCTGGTTGATGACGTTCAAATTCTCACAGGCTTTATTATATTGTATACAAACTTGATTTTAAAAGATGTGTTGCTGAAAGATTGTTGGGACATTTCTTCAACATAGCGCTAACACCTAGGAAGCGACAGTTGAATAAAAAAAAACACGAGTATAAATGCACCAAGTGTACCTAGTTACAGCTCCCGTTTACTCCTTCAGGTAGAAAGTTGTGTCCTCGATATCTTTCAAAGCCTATCAGAAGTTATGGCTGGCATCCCCAAAATCACTGACAAACTCATAACATACATACATAATGCTCACGTTTTGGTCCCAGAGGAGTAGGCAGATACAATGTATTGCCACGTTAAGAAATCCAATGTCGCAAAGCGACTTTTACTTCGCCCGCTTCTCGCTCCATGATACCCCTTGACGTGATGTGTTACGAACAACATCGCCGCCTCCGTGCTGAGGTACCATGATTAAAATCATGTAAGATAGATGCCCATATTAGGTAATTTGTCTAAGGGCATGGCAGTTATCTCATCATATCAGCCATTTGACATTCCAAAGATTAAAAATGTCCAATAGTTTATGAACAATAGTTCATGTTGTGGCTCTATAGAGCAGGGAATCCTAGTTTGGGAGACAGGCTACTACTTGTAATAATATATCTACATAGATAGATATACGAGTATCTAGTATAAGGACGCAAATGTTCTTGAACTAATTAAGTTATTTGTATTTGTACTTATTGTATGTTGACAGGACATATGTATAGTAGAGCGGGTATCTGCTTTGGATGAAACTTAAACTTATTTAAGATCAATTACTGACGTTAAATAAGTTTAAGCTTCATCGAAATCGGTTGCAACAAAAGAAATCATATCTATCCGCTCCATTATAGGTCTTGCATCATAATTATTTTATTGCGATTGTGATTTGTATAATATTTTTTTCATGCGATCACCAACCTACCTGCCTAGCGTGGTGATTATGGAAAATCCACCATTGGACAGCCCACCAAAAGTGGCATTATATTGGAGAGGCTTATGTTCAGCAGTGAACGTGTTTGCTGATGATGGTATGCTCTAACAAATGAGCATAACACTCACCTAATTCTTCGGAATTAGTTAAATGATTATTCATCTTTTGCAAAACAAACACATAGGTACATATAATGACCTCTTGACTGACCATCTATATGTGTCAAAAAGTTTCTTTCTACCAATAAACCAATCATTATAATCGAACACCTGGCCAGACTAATAGCTTCTATCACCAATTTGTTACCGTGAAATCACTGTACAATCCATTTTAAAAAATAATAACAAGCCAGGTGAATCAATCAGTGCAGGGCATGAGATATAAATGAGAAATCGTTTTAATGAATAGCAAGTGGCATAAGTTAAATGCAAATATGATTGCTTGTAAGTCTGTTCGCTCGAGTGTGAAGAATCGACGAGCGAGCACACCAGCGCGTAATGACCCGCGGACTGATTTCAAATTCAAATTGGCGGACTACCGCGCTGTAAGAACGTTATCTTTTTAATGATTTCTCTATAAACGGTAACGATATACCGTAAGTTATTATTTCATCTTACGATTTGCACCGCGAGAGGCCGTAGCTACTTCTATAGTTACGATTACTATCATCTAACTGAGCAAGGGATAAGGATTCTCTACATTCATAATTTCTCTCACTCTCTTTCATTATACAAAAAAGTGGCCAAGTGCGAGTCGGACTCGCCCATGAAGGGTTCCGTAGTAGCAAGTAACATAATATAAAAGTTATAGTAGTTCGTTGAAACTTTGATCGATGTTTTAATAATAGTATTGTGGTTTACGATTAAGACGTATTAAAAAAAAACTACTTACTAGATCTCGTTCAAACCAATTTTAAGTGGAAGTTTGCATGGCAATGTACATCAGATATTTTTTTTAGTTTTATCATTCTCTTATTTTAGAAGTTACAGGGGGGGGGGGACACACATTTTACAACTTTGGAAGTGTCTCTCGCGCAAACTATTCAGTTTAGAAAAAAATGATATTAGAAATCTTAATATCATTTTTGAAGACCTATCCATAGATACCCCACACGTATGGGTTTGATGAAAAAATTTTTTTGAGTTTCAGTTTTAAGTATGGGGACCCCCAAAATTTTTTTTTTTTTTCTATTTTTGTATGAAAATCTTAATGCGGTTCACAGAATACATCTACTTACCAAGTTTCAACAATATAGTTCTTATAGTTTCGGAATAAAGTGGCTGTGACATACGGACGGACAGACAGACAGACAGACAGACATGACGAATCCATAAGGGTTCCGTTTTTGCCATTTGGCTACGGAACCCTAAAAATGCACAATTTTCGGATAGACATCTCGAATTGAATCTTAGTAAATTCTTGCGAGTGGAACGCGCTTTAGACAACTCTTCAACAAATAATATTAAAATATTCGTTCTGAAAATGAATGGTAATAAAAATATTTATATCAAAAATTTCAATATACGGTTTTTCTCCTGAAAAAACACGATAATATCATATTTTAATTTTTATTATTTATTAATCAATATTCGGGCATTTACCTTGTTATTTCATCATCAGGTTATTTCTGTCTCCCCTGCAGGAGCACAACACTCTTTCATCTGCCGGAGACAGACGGAGGATTTGGCCCCAACCCCTCTGGCCAGCGCGGGGACGCCTGATTTGGGTTGGGGAGGCCTGATTGATGTTTTATAATGTATTCCCTTAGTCGCCTTGTACGATATCCACGGGAAGAGTTGGAGTGGTCCTATTATACTCTACCGGAAACCACACGACAGTTATTTGTGACCTTGTTATAACTCAAATGAGACAAGTATAGTGTATATTATAAAAGATATAAAGCTAACATATAGAAAATATTCAAAACAACAAAGTAATTCAATAGCAGTACAAGAAATGAAACATCAGCGAGTATTTCCGGCGCCGACACCAGGTGCAGCGTAATGATAATAAAACGTATTATAATGCGCATGCGCACATTACTCAACTTTTTCTAAAGCACAGCGATGGCTCGTGCCAGTGATTACACGGGCGCGTTCGGAAGCAATACTTTCTTACTTTACGATGTCCAGTTAGTTTGATCTAGTTTTTGTCGCACATCCGGTGAGGGGCCATAATTGCATGCTTCTTTGGCTCAGAGACGCTGCTGTGATGGGCATTTCCGCTTGTGGCAAGTGATTTCTTAGCATGTATCTACATTTATACGTTACGTACTACAATGATTTTTTTACTAGAGTGCAGTCAAGTCATATGGAATAGTTTCACGTGCATGTTTAATTAATAAATTAAATTTGGAACAATAAGTGTTGTTTTGACATATGATGACTAAAAGTAAAGAAGTAGCACAATGCAGTTATTGTAACAAGTGGGGTCATACTAGTAAACATTGTTGTGAAATGATACACTTCCCTAAATTATTTATAATAGCTGATGTGATTTACTTTTCAGATGTCGTCATTTCAGCATGTACCTAAGCAGGAGCATGTGCTTAGATACACAGTGTAAGAAACGATAGCATATAGGGGGATGGGGGGGAACCTGGCGACACTTCGACCCTTCTGGATCTTTTTTGTGCCATACTGGTGCAAAAGTGCTTTTTTGCTTAGCAAATAGATCTTATATGGTCTAAGTTACATGTTTGATAAGTTATAATCCTAAGGGTGTAAAATAATATCACATTGTCGGCAGTTCCGTACTAGGGCGGTGCCAGCGGTGCCCAGGCACGGGGCACAGACCTTTCAGAGGCGCAAATTTAATCTGGGTGGACATTTTACAAGGGCGCATTTATAAAAGCTCGCACCGGGCGAAAAAATGGCACTGAAAGTCGGTATATCAGACGGTCGGATTGAGACCGCCTAAACAAAACCATGGCCGGAGAGAGCCGTAGTCTTAGAAAGCTGGAAGGGCTAGTTGATAGTTTAGAGGCATGTAATATGGAGCAAGTGGTGCGGCGACAGTGCCGTCACGGGTCGCGGCGGCGGGCGGCGCGGGCGCACAGGCGTGCCGTCGGCGGTAATGTCGCGCTAACTACCGGCTGCGCTACCGCCAGTTTCTCTTACTACTAGCCGCGTGTCCATTTCCCAGACAAAATAAACGATGACGTGCACGTCACTATAGAACTGTTCCGGAATATACATATAGTAGGACACATCCATAAACTAGGCAAACCTAAAAAGAAATGGTCAGAAGAATCAAGTGCTAATTTAGAAGTTTATTTGATGGATGTGATTCCCAATTAAGAGATTATCTATAGATAAAGTGACAGTAGGCATCTTCCTTCCTCAGGTCAGGTCGACTTTTGACAACACAAGTTTTTACTGGTACAGTTGAAGATCAACGTCTGCCCAGACAGCCAAACAAAAAGTTTTCTGTCTTATGATCATAAGTAGTCGTAGTCGTAAATTGTTCGGTTATCAAGACTCGATATTGTAGACGACAATGGACAATCTATTCAACTCCACAGAACCGAGCTTGGATAAACAATAAATACAAATAAAATAAATTAATTAACACTAAATTGTTCGGCTGATTCATAATATGATTAATTAAGACATTCGGTTGATTTCCGTTGTATACTTGGGTCAGAACGAATCTAATCGAAGGCGCATTTTTAAACCAGTGAAGGTAAATGATGGGTAAGTTTGCAGGTAGCTATAGAACTTTATTATCTTATACGTTGTAATGTATAGGTATATGTATAATTTATAGATTACATTTAGTATATTTTAGTTTTTATTTATTATGTTAGTATAATATAACCAATTTTCTTATATAATTTTTTGCGCCTACCACTCATTATCTGCATGACCTAAAGGTCAACTGGAAGAGAATGCCATATTGGCATTATGTTCGCCTTTTGTACTTAGATAACATAAGATAAGAAGCCTCTTTATTACTGAAAAGAAAATTAAAAATATAAAAAATGTAAAAATTACAAATTAAATTATTACACTATTATTAAATTGTTACATTATATCACATTACTACTAGTTGAATATTTATTTAATTTATTAGATATATATTATTTATTTATATGATTTAAAATTCAGTCCGCCCGTAGGACGAAGGCCTCCTCCAGTTGCCTCCACTCGTTCCGGTCTCGTGCCAGTGTAGTCCACGTCGCTCCTAGCATTTTCATTATTTTGTCACTCCATCTTTTTCTTTGCCTTCCTCGTGATCTTTTTGCGTGCTGTGCAATAAAGTTTTTAAATAAATAAAACTTTCAATAAGGCAGTCTCGTATAAACCGTCTCAAGTGATACATATTGTATGACAACGCTAGTGTTACTTACTACTAACAGTGTTTTAACTGAAACGTTACAAGTAATAAGGGTGTGTGATTTCGGTGATATTTTAACACTAACAGTCTGCTTACCACCGCCTTTACTATTCCCGTGGTATAACAGAAACACGCCCTAACTAGCATTTACGTTGCGCATTCAGCGTAAACGAACGCTGCGACGGAAGTGGCCGTGAGATATGGCGGGCGGGGGCGGCGCAGGCGCAGGACAGGGCCCCTTCGATACAGCCTGCAACCTGTCATTTGTACTACGGTCAGTGGTCAAGTAATGTCACGACTGTCACGTGCCTATCTAGAGGTAATCATAGGGAATATGAGTAAGTGATAGGTAATTTTGGTATAATTGAATAGCAGTGATCATCTTTGACTTCGCTCGCAATGTTTTTTAAAAAAACTAACTGATTCTGTCGTGGCCTAAAGCCTCCTTGACTAAAGACATGACTGGCTGACGAAGACGAGTTTGAATTTGGAAGACGGACTGACATCTACAGACAGAAACTTCGACAGAACGACAGGAGAACAAAAGGACAAGACTGAAAGAAACTATGGTGTTTTACCAATAAGCACAATTCCGAAGAAATACCAGTTTCTCTGATCCTAGACCGTTCAAATTCAATTTGTCATTCGCTATCATTATTTTATCTCTGAAATCCATTGATTAAATTTTTAAACATTTATGAAAATAATAAATTAATCCGATTTTGATGCGTGTGGGGTGAAAGGATGTTTGTTTGTGCAAACCAGTGTTGCAATTTATCTCCAAATCTACTAGTCCGATTTTGATGCGGTTTTCAGTGATAGGTTCGGGTTTGATTGGTGCATGTTCTTGGATAGGTGTTACGGTGACAACTCACCAAGTGGCGCTGCAGTAAACATTTGTTTGTGCAAAATCAATCCGATTTTGATGCGGTTTTCAGTAGTGGGTTTGTGGTTGATTAGCGAGGGTTCTTAAATAGGTGTTAATTTCTCTTCCCTTTAACGCAGTTATTTATATTTTTTTTGTTTTATTATTGTGCAAGCAGTTGCGGATTTTTTAACTAATCTTAAAACAAATATTTATTCGCAAGGGATATACCTTCTTATTCCCCCCATTCCCCCACCCCTTTCCCTCCCATATATCACTCTACCCACTCCCCTTTTACACCCCCTTCCCATCAACTCCTTCCACTACCCCTTCCCTCTCCCTCTTACCCTCCCTTCCTCTTCCATTTCTCTTCCTCCTACCCTCTCACCATTCCCCTATCCGCCCCCTTAATTCGCCTTTGCCTTCCCACCGCCCGCCTCCCTCTCTTCTACCACCTCTCACTCCCGTTAGCCTCGCTGTCCTCTTTATCCCCCTTTCCTAAGATTTTCCCCAACCCCTTTCCCACTTCTCCTCCTCCCATTCTGCCCCTCTCCTCCCTTTCCTTCCCTATCGACTTCCTTCCCTTCCCTTCTCTTTCCTGCCACCCATTTTGCATACCCCATTAACTACACAACAAAATGCCTGTCAGACAGTGGTCGGTTACAGGGCCACTAATATTTTTTTTATATCGAGACTTGTGGAAATATCCAAAAATACAACAGCTACAATAAAATAAAAAAACTATAAATGAACTTTAAAACCTTTCTGTAACTTTCTGTAAAAAATTTACATGACCAGTAATGTTGAACTATGATATGAAATGAGAAGTCAACCTGTAGATCAGCCTCCTGACATTTTATTGAAATATACTCATACCAGATTATGTCCCGAACTCAAAGCTAAAAAGCCGTCAAATTTTGTTCAGTAGTTTCCAAGATTAGCCCGTACATACATACATACAGACGAAATTTTTTAATTATTTTTTTGGACTCTACTGGTTTTAAGTAACATTCGGGAAGTAAAATTAATTTTTTAACTTCAAAGTACAGATTCGCTTTTCTTTTCTTTTTCTACTCTTTTATTATATGTATAGACTAACTGTGCCCGCGGCTCCGCTCGCGTGGACTACAGAATCCGCTCCCGTTCCAACTTCCGTTCCCTATCCCACTTCCATTCCCAATCCCAATCTCACGATCACGATCACTCCAGCTCCAAATGTAGTCCTAACTCATTGCAATCTAAATCGCACCGAACATTAATTATACTTCTTTGTTATATTGCATACAGCTATGGCAGCCCCGCCGGATTTTCTTGGGCTTTTTATTATTATCTCTCGTTACATAATTTTTTTAAGTCGGGGGTTTTTAAATTATTTTATCCTTTATCAATTACGTTTAACCGTCGTCGTGGGTTTAAAAAAAATATATTTGGCTTTTTGTAAACATGCCTTCAATTGATAGACGTTTGGTTTAAATCCAGACGACCTTCAATCGAGTGAAAATTTAAACACAGTCTTGTCTGACAATGACAACTGGGCCTAATTTTGAAACACCAACACATTGTAAGTAAAACAATTTGTCCGTGCATGTTTACAAACACGCTCATTACAATAATGTAGTTGCATCTCCCGCCCAAAATCACAAGATGGCGTCATGGGAGAGTGCGCACGCGACGACGTAGCCACGCTGAACCATGCAACCATAAACCACAGCAGCGATTGAAGTATAAGTATATTATGGAATGGTTATATATTTATTATACAGGGTATAATTAGATTTCTGTTACCGACCGCTAACAGGGGCACTCAGTATCTGATCAACATGTCAATCCTTCGATGACCACTGCTGGACATAGACCTTCCCCAATAACCGCCACCACACCCGGTCCTACGACCTCCGTATCAGTCGCTCAGCGAGATATAGAGAGGGCTATGCTCAGGGTTTCTTTGAAGGATATGACTCGTAACGAAGAGATCCGACGAAGAACGAAGGTGACCGACATAGCCGAAAGGATTAGCAAGCTGAAGTGGCAGTGGACGGGCCACATCTGTCGCAGAACTGACGGCCGTTGGGGCAGATGAATTCTGGAGTGGAGACCGTGGATTTGCATACGCAGGATAGGACGCCGACCGACGACCTGAAGAAGGTGGCCGGAAGCGGCTGGATGCAGTATCGGATATTGAACAGTATTTATTAGACAACTTTTGGAAATGTACAGCTTTGATTCACCAATTTGTGTAGTAATGGAAATTCGATGTCTTTATCTGATTTCCAAAAGTTGCTTACTAGAATTTATTCGATATCGTTTAGTGTCGAATATTGACTCCCACTGTAGTAACTACACGTATTTTGTTACCCGATGGAATAGAATGGCGAACGAGCTGATGTTAAGTGGCCACTATCGCCTATTAACTTGCAACCTATTCTAGCTAACAAATTTGCATTTAAGAACCATTCTAGCTAGCTATGTTATAACTGTCATATGATCTACTGCGGTACTCTCAGCAGTACTACAGGCTAAGGCGATATGCCTGACCAGCAGCGTTTCGCTGTAAAGCTGGAACAGAAGCCCAAAAAAGCTAACAGACACAGGCTCAGGTTTGATTATCGTTTAGAGCTGACCTATGGTCAGATGTAGTTTTGAACTGGCTATATTGGTACCTAAGTACGATAATTTGTTTGATGAAATTAAAGTTACGTACGATTTAAATCTCTCCATGCGACGTCGCGCGGCGAGCACTAACGTGCATGGTTCAAATGTATTCATAAACATCGCCTGTCCCTGTTTGTCAGAGATTTGCGACAAACGCATATTTTCAAACACGCAATAATCACAGAGCATATAGTACTCTTGTTGTGCGCTGAGAAAACCGGCCTGGCCTACGTTCTCACGCGGTGCATTGTCCAATGGTGTCGGTATTCCGACACACTCGTAAAGATATACCCGCGTGTATAACTGTCACTGTTCGGATCTTAAACTAGATGTGGCTATCTACATATCTATATATCACAGGGTCATCTAACATACAAAAAGTTATGAAGCTCGTTGTTATTGTTATTTTGCAACTTTTTAAATATTTAATAAGACAGATACATGGCAAAAAAGAATAACTATTAAATGTTTTTAGAAATTAGAAAATAAGTATTTTAGTAAATATATTTTTTCAGAATTGACAAAACAGACAGAACATTGAAAATTTGTTTGGAACACAGGAAAGATATTTAAGATATTTTTTTTCATTAAATGACACTTTTTTCCGTACAGTAGAACTTTAATAATAATAAATTTAAACAAATTTATAACTTTAAGATGTCGAATCCAATGGAAAAATCATTATTTTTCTGTCCCCGTGATATATGCATTTACACAAATTACGCACGTAATTGGTTGAAAGGACTGTGTTTTGCATAAATATCGGCTTCCTGAGGCCCTTCTGATTATAAGGCAATCGTCTTGCTTTTATTGAATTATCTTAGGCACTCATCGTACACACGTAGACACGAGACATGAACATTCATTGAAGTTACAGTGGGGGGCCTAGTTAACGAGCTTCGGGGAATGAGGTGTGGTGAGGTAGAAATGTCAAAATATAGAATACCTAATGTCAAACTTCCAACTGTAGTTCTGCCAGTGGCGGCCCCCGACCCTAGCCTTTTCGACTACGGAGTGCATGCACTACATTGGCCCCCAAGTACCTTTACTCTGCCACATTACCATGATTGTGTGGTAGGTTAGCCAAGTTTGAAAGGCAGTCGTATATACATAGTTTGGTAGCATAATAATAATATTGGAAGAAATAGGTCACAAAATCATATTTTAAATTACGTCAGTAACCGATCATTCATTTCTACCATCCACCATTGAGGCTCACGGCCTCGGCGCCCTCCAGGAATTAGTCCTGGTACTGTGCACCCTTGCACCCCCAGATAGAGCCGCCCCTGGTACTGGTACAATATGTAAACACATTCCTCCGTATGTAGAATCTGTTTATATATTTCTTTCTCTTTTACGTGTCTGTAACTTTATAAATCGGCTTGAAACGATTAGGCTATTTAATATTTACAAAGGATATATAATATTGACTGATAGTTGATTATATGCGGGTAGTTACCGTGGGTAAGGAACTTATTTTATTTGAACAAATAAAAGTATTTAGAACTGTGTTCATCTTTGATAAGTGTAAATTAACAGATTTTGTTGATGGTCTAATTTTGGATAATAAATAAGAAGCACGGCAGGTCCACATGATAACATCTCATACCTTTGGTAGTAGAACGTCGTACTTCTCATTTATTTAGTATGAAAGATACGACTGTGTTCTACTAAGGGAATTTTTTCATTATTCACCCAAAACATCAATTCAATTTGAACTAAATCTTAATTATTTTATAGATGCGTTGACTACTTATAACCATAAAAGTTGATTGTTTGTTATTAGTATTAAGTATCTATAAGTTTTCTTAACAAAATTCAATAGCCAACCGAAGACCACACACAACCAAAGACGTTACAATCGTAACGACCTGTTCGTTCCAAAGACTGGCTTATTAATAAAGTTCACTACACGGAACTGACGGGCATGTATCGCAACCTGCAGTCAGAGCATCATTAATGGCTTAACTATGTGATTGCCCAAATTGCTGACAACAGCTCACCAGATACAAGAATAGCGAGCCATTGGGATAGAATGAGACGTATAGACGTAAGAAACAGATTGTGAGAGATCGGACACTGTCATTTTTAACACGTTTTTTACATTTGTCAGTATGATTTAAAAATAAACCTCATCTCAGTTTTATTCGACAATTTCTACCAATCCTGGATTTTAGAAGCCTATTAGCGATTTATTGTTCATTGACACTGTGTGATGTAGCTTCCCCTAGATGTAGATAATGATAACATTCACTAAAAAGATTTAAGTTTAAGTAACATTAATTTAAATAAAACACTTGATGTGTAGTATCAAAAGTCTTAAATATATATTTATTTTTTTATAAAATTAAATATTGATTTCGGTGTGCTTATACGAAACACAATAACCCCTTAATCCAGCTGGTCCATTATTTGTACACCTGTATTAGTGTAATATTTTATTTTTACTGATATTAATTAGCCTATGGAAACTCTGTGATTCAGTCTACTAGCCTAAAGCTTTTTAATCGATAATATAAAAGTGGGCCCGATTCTTAAGGCACACATTTAAAATTTGACAGCGCTAAAATTGGTTTCGTCTTTATCTTCATAATACTGTGTGACAAGGATAGCAATAGTTTTAATGCTGTCAAATTTTAACGTTGTGCCTTCAGAATCGGGCCCAATATCACTTTAAAAGTAACCAGGTTAAAACTAGTTAAGTAGTTGATTCTTGTGGTCCAATACGCGTTGTCTAGCTCTATGACCGTTCGTATTAAGTACGCTCGGCTGGCGCTCAATAAGCCAAAATTTCTCTATTCAGTAGCAGATACTTAGTTGTATAACTGTTATGTCTTCACGTACAAAGTATCGCATTGTGTACAACATAATACGTCATTCATTGTAAATAAACGGTGAAAGAAAATTACATACGGAACCAATGCTGTTATTATTGGTGTCAAAGTGACTGTAAACATTTTATGTTAAGGTGAGGTCAAGGGTTCAAACACGGGTCCATTGAGTTATTCTGAAGTGAAGGGAAAGTGCAAATCAAGGATATTTTCTGATTTACGAGTAAGTAGGTATCTCTAAATATATTTGTCTTTGCATAATGTGCTCTTGACAAAACTAAAATATAGGTATTTTTCTTCATATGAAGAAATTTTACTCAAAATATTTTGTCTCAATTCTTTTAGAGAGAATGAAGTAATAATCATCTTATCTTCTTAGGTCGCCAGGAAGACCTGACGACTCTTCGACTCTTCAGGATCTTTTGTGCCAAACCCATGGCCACCAACGGTGCCCAAAGCCGATTTGGTGAACTTCACATTTGCTATATAATAAATATCCAAATAGCGTGTTGCTGGTGAAATATTTAAGTTTTTCAGCTCTGTGTGTTGTTGACTGTGCCATGCAATAAATACTATATTTAAATGTGTTTAATAAAAACTTTATAAAAACAAACAAACATATGACGTAGAATTTCTTCTTTGGCATAATATGCGAGTTTTCCTGCGATGTTGCCCTTCACCGAAAAGCCTGCCTCATTTATATGAACCATACTAAAGTTTGGAAAACTCATTGTTACCGGAAGGGTTTGAGTCTACGACCTCATGAACGTGAGATGACTGCAACCAACTAAATGAGCTACCACGACTGAAATAATAGTACACGGGAATATATTTAGTTAGAAAAATGATTTGTTTTTTTCTAATAAGAACCTGAGTTTTTTAGATAACAATTAAGAGAAACACAGATAAAATCTCCAACATATACAAAGTAGAAAATGAATTACTTATCTTATTTCATATGCTAATATTCTAATAATTATTAGTACAACGGTAAAGCTAACATCAGAAGTGTATTTTATATATAAAGGTTCCGTCTCACAAAAACTTATACAACAAATTAATATAATTTTTGTTGTTGTTGTAAAAGTAACAACTTTCTCATCAACCTGTTAACATCCACTGCTGGACATAAGGCTTTCATAGAGTCTAACTTACTAAATTATATTTTTACTAGCTGTTTCCCGCGACGTCGTCCACGTGGACCACGTTTGCCGTAGGAATTAGATGGTTTTCGGGATAAAGACTATCCTATGTCCTATTCCAGGACCAAACATAGGTTAAGTTGTAACCTAGTAAAATGTGTACCAAGTTTCATCCCGATCCGTCCAGTGGTTGAAGCGTAATTGATTAACAAACATCCAAATATATAAACTTTCGCATTTATAATATTGACTGGATTGACTCAACTAGTTGCTGGGCATATGTATATCCTTACGAAGAGGGTGTAACCCCCAATAATAGCCGACCCAATGCGATATGTCAACGGTTCGCGGGTTTTGAAGGAACCTTAAAACATATTGAGCTTATCTTTAAGCGCACGCGCACACGAGCATGAAAACCGTTGTGCGATACTTTTATAAGCGAGTCGAGTTATAAAGCTATTATATAGTCGCGCATCAAAGCGCTACAATAAGCTCAGGGCCTGATGGGTACAGTCACCAAAAAGTAACTGACCCTCTTTTAAAAGTAAGGCCCATCATCGTTAATTATGCGATGTAATGGTAACGCGATTTCGATGCAACAAAAATCAACCAATCAATATCATGTATGCGATATGTACCGCATGCTGGCGATCTATCGTACGTATCGCCTACATATTCCACGATATCGCCAACGTCAAGTTTATATGAAATTGATTTAAGATGCCGTGTGATTCCCAGCTTAGAATAGAACCACCCCAAAACTTCCCTGGGGGTCGTCAAGTAAGGAATTGCACCAGGGATGGGTCGAGCAGCGTTCTCCTGTGTATATTAAATTCATTACTGCGATCACCAATCCTCATGTCAAGCGTGTTCATTATGGCAAATCCCCCAATGGAAAGCCCACCAAAAATTCTATTGGGGAGGCAGTGGACGTATATAGGGTGATGCTGATGATGATGATTCGACATGTCTGATTTTTAAAAAACTTAATTGTTTTACTATCTTCTTTGGCTTGTGGACACAAAAATACAAGTTATTATGAATGAATACGCGTGTGACGTGTCTCGATATCGTACAGCATGTTGGCATCTACGTCGCGTAGTATCATCGCGTAATCTATCCACGAGCCTAAGTCACGCAGATTATCTGTACAGCTTATCTGTACCTTTAGTCTGCGTGACTTAGGCACTTTCTTTCAAGCGGCATTTAAAAATATTTACATTATTTATAATTTTAATTTCATTGATGGCTAACAGATGACACTACTCAATCCTAGAAGTGGTACAAACATTATCTGGCAGACGGCACAAACATTCCAGACTAGCATTTATATATTTTTCGTGACATACAATACCTATCATATTGAAGAATACAAGTCAAAGTCAGAGTTACATGAGTACACTTGGTACATTTACACACGTATTTTTTTATAAGTAGTCTACCGCTTCCTAGATGTTAGCACTGTAAAGAACAAACGGCAACAAACTTCCAACCACACATCTTTAAATACCAAGACTTTAACTTGCTTGATGTCTCAAAAAGGACTATGTGTATGTTGGATTAACTACTGTAATTAACGCAATTATTTCAGTTGGAAAATAATAAAAGTAATCTTGCGTCCAACATCAAAACTTGTTTTCACAAATAAGCATAGTAACTAGGATGTTATTGTAAGTCAATCATCATCATATCAGCCTTTAGACATTCACTGCTGGACATAAGCCTTCCCCAATCATCATCAGGTTATTTTTGTCTCCAATGCAGAAGCACAACCCTCTCTCATCTGCCGGAGACAGACGGAGGATTTGGCCTACACTACCCGCGCTGGCCAGACAGGTTGGGGAGGCCTGATTGATGTTTTATAATGTATTCCCTTAGTCGCCTTGTACGACATCCACGGGAAGAGTTGGAGTGCTCCTATTCTATTCTACCGGAAACCACACGGCAAATGAACTTCCCCAATGAACACCACAAAATAATTCAAGTATAAGTCAATGCCCGTTGGCAATTAAAATTTACCTTATAAGACGCGAGCGTTGCCCCGGATGCGCACGCGCCCCTCGATTGAACTACTGTTTTCCTCGGGTCGGTACACACAACTACATGCTACTTTTTGTCAACCACTAATCATAATACGTCATCTTTCTTACTGTAATGTTAACAAAAAATTATTGTATTTTCATTTTACGAGGTGATCATTTATTAATGCGATTCTGAATTTTCCCATCCGAGCTGTGAAAGACTAATTTTATTTTCCAAAATAACGGCACTAAGAGTAGAGAGCTACAAACATAATGCTCACACCTTGGTCCCAGAGGGGTAGGCAGAGACGATGGATCGCCACTTTGCGCGATCCTGACACACCTCACTAGACTCATTCCCATTCATCAACCTTTTCATGCACCTCCTTTTATTCTTCTCACTGCAGCTCACCCCATCCTTTAGAGGACGTTACTAATTTGATCCTTCAACGTCCTCCTAGGTTCGCCTTTAGCTAGTTCCTTCCACATTCGCACTGTAAATTTCTTTTGTCACTCTTCAGATAGCTTTAACAAGAAATGTATAAGAACTTGACTAAAAACTCCTTGTATGAGAAAATTTCAATTCGTCTTGAGAGTTACTAATTAGATGGATGTTACTTAGTTGATTCATAAATTAATCCAATCTATACTTTTTTAGTAAATTAATTGAAAAATATATATTTGTGCTGTGTATATGCTTTAGAAAATCCCAACTCCAACCCCTTCCCCACCCCTTTCTCCCCTCCCTTTCTCCCCCCCCCCTCACCCCACTTTCCCACTACCTATTTGGAGGGTGACACCAACTCGACCGTTCTTAGGATGACATTTTATACAGGCTATAAAAACACGCATAGAGAGCCATTTAAGTATAGCTATATATACATACACTTGTCTAATCCCAAACTAGAATTTTCTCCTGTGCAATGGAAATTAAACAAGGATAGGACAATTTACAAATATAACATCCAACAGACCAACTTATACAAATTGTACAAAGTATCTGTCCCCAGTGGAAATAGACCCCACGACCTCTCGCGCTCGAGTCCATTGACCAAGCTACTAGGTCCACGAGGCGGTCGTTGACGTACACAAGCATTAACTAAATCAAAATCCTTATTTGCCTAGCAATTCGAAACTGCTTGCGGTGAGCAATCTCAGTCAGTAGCCGCAAAAAGAAAACCGCGCCTAGTCCAACAAAAACCGACCGCGTTGACCTAGCAGGCGATGCAGTTGGGTGCGCATACTCAATCGCTCCTCTAATGAGTGGCCGGGTAATAAGGTGAGGAAGTGTAATTGACTCGCGGGCACGTGCGCGCCACGCGCCCGCGCGTTTCTTTGCCTATGGAACCTTTTACCTAAAGCGGACCCAAAAGGAGGGTTAGGATTTTAGCAATCTATACATATAAATGCTCTAAGCTACTTTAAATATTATCATCTAAAAAGAACAAAGAAAAGAAAAACACAAAACAAAACACTTGCGGACCAAAAATCTTCGCTAAAAGGATCCGTCCGTTTTCGACAGATTTGTAAAGAATTTCCTTGTTTTTTACCTGAAGACACGGTGTTAATACAAGTATATGCAAGGCAGTAGTTTTCGAAAAGGACGGAAGAAAGATATCCCTTTTGGCGCAACCTTTATGGTATAAAAAGTCATTTATATTTTATGGCGCGTGCGCACAATCTCTATTATACATGCACTTGTTCGCTGGTTTGCAAACAATGCAGTTTTTGCGCTATTCGCCCTCGGCAAACAGATAGTGCAAGGGTCATGGTTTTATGGAAAATTAACCGCTGAAGTTTTTTCTTGCAGCTTGAACGCGGCGCGTGCGCGCTCGCTCTGTTGGTTTTATGATAATTGATAATACGCTTTTTTATTGTTAATAAGTGAAACGGTTTATTGTACATTTTCATATGTATAGCATTTAATAACGTAGGTACCTAACAATGCTTCTGCACTACTTTCTTCTTAACAGAGTTTAAATTGCTCAGAACATTTGTGTTTTGTGTCATTACACAACGTCGTTGGCCTAGTGGACTGGTCATTGGAATGGAGCGCCAGAGACAGTGGGTTCAATTCCCAATGGAGACAGAAAACTTTGTACAATTTGTACAAGTTGGTCCCGGTCTGGATGTTATGTGTGTGAATTGTCCTAAGCTTGTTTAATTCCCATAGCACCTGTGCTATGTGATTTAAACTGAAGAAAAAACTTCTCCTGAGAAATCCTAATTTGGGATTGGACAAGTATATGTATATATTGGGCTCGATTCTGAAGGCACAATGTTAAAATTTGACAGCACTAAAACTGTTGCTATCTTTGTCACACAGTATTAGGAAGATAAAGACGAAACCAATTTTAGCGCTGTCAAATTTTAAATGTGTGCCTTCAGAATCGGGCCCATTATTTATTTATTTTATTTTAAATGGAAAGGCAGCTTATAGCTAGTGCTTCCATATTATTGGTCGACTAGATTATTTTCCTTTAACATATTGTCTAGTCTGTTCTTAAACATGTTTATCGATGTGGCAGTTACGACAGATTCTGGCAATTTGTTCCATCTTGCTTAAAATCTGTGGCTTAAAAAATTTATTTGAGGATTTAGGTGAGCATTTGATCTTTGTAATCTCATATTATGTCCTCAAAGTCTTTCAGTGGGTTTGAGTTGTATATATTCTTTAATATTGATGTCTTTAGTGATTGTTCAAAATCTTGAAGGTCTCAATTAGATCTCCTCTTTCTCTGCGTTCTTTAAGAGTAATAAGGTTTAGTAGTATTATGCATTATTTATTTCAATTCAATATAGTCATTGGAACAAAAGTAAAGAGACAAAGATCGTTATAATAGGCTAAATTTTGTCTTCAGTCAGTTCATATTTAAAAGTCTCTCATGTCAGTCTCTACCAAACATATTTGTCTTGCACGATGACATTGCTACATAATTTATAAAAAGCAGTCCTACTGCATTTCTACTTTGAAGACAATATACGGCTTTCAAAGGAAAATATTTGCCCTACTGTAATGTTTTATTTATTGTGTTGTGTTAGTTGCTTACAAACGGCAACCACAGTGGCCGGTGACGTGTGCCCATAAACAATGCATTCAATTATCATCGCTAGACCCTTCACACTCGGTAATTGGTAAAGTCTCAACACTAGCTATATGGTAGGGTCGCCATGTTTGGTATAATTTTCAGGTATTGTACATGACATTCTGATTTACGATTTAGCGGCTCAACGAGCTATGGAAATCAGGAGATTCGATCGATGAACAACTGGTATCCATGGAAGAAGACAGTCTTATCTTCCATACCTACTATTTAGTAGAATTTATATTATGATACTACTGTCTCATACCAAGTGTACGAACTAAGGTCACTCTCACCGACTTAACCTTTTCTTGTTTAATCATTTAGTATGTTTGTTATAAATGGGATAATTTAATACTTTGCACGAAGTCGAAATTTTACCAATGGACTTTTTAAGGTTATTTTATGAGTGATTCGTTGATATTTCTGTATTTTTCTTTCTATTATACTTTCTACAAAAGTAAGCGTAGGAGAGTGGGTAAATAAGCAAGAAATCCATACCCACTTTTTTATAGGTGTCAAAAACTTCTCAGCAGCGCTCGTAGCGGACAAAAATGTAAACGTTTTGATAGTTCGTATGTCAAGAATTTACCGCAATAACAGTTTACAAGTACTTGTCAATTCTTAAGCATGTCGCCTCGTAGGCAGCTTCCAAATTTTGCTACTAAGCGCGCGATTGTAATCTTTGCATGGCTAATAATATCAGGTTTTAAAGGGGTTGACGAACTCTGTACATTGGCAGATTCAGTCATTTTCACGCCAATGGGACAGATCGCAGTTACGAAAAGGTAGTTTCATTGTAAATGAAGTTTTGAAGAACCTTGGCAGAGAAATCGCAAACAAAATTGCCAGACAGATTTCATTCTTTTGAAAAGTATGGTTCAAATGTAAAAATAATCAAGCTTGCAAATGAGGAAGCAATATGTTAAAGCTTAATCACATAACTTACGAAATAAGTTACAATCTATTGTGCATTGAAGTACTTTGGATAATAAAGTAGGCTGTATATTAGTAACCTTTGCTATTATCTTGTTTTGTGGCGTTTATAAATTAGAATCTAAGTTTTTGTTTTATTAGTTGTAATCCCATGGTCACCCTACCCGAGTAACACTTGAATTTAATGACCACTGGTCAACAATTGGAGACTGTACCAGAGTTACTTGAAAATTGTGCTCAATGAAGTAAATCAAGTCCCAATATTATTAACTGCTTACGCAGGGCCGTACTAAGGCCGTATTAAGGCCGCTTGTAGATGCTGTGGTACGCTAAAATTATTGCTTCAAAATTTCTAATCATAAATTACTTATTCAGGAAATTATTAACGTTAATTAAGTTAATTACGTGGATTTAGTATAATTAAAAAAAATTCCATCTGTATAGTGTTGACCGCCTCTTTGGCTCAATGGCTTGATCGTTAGACTCGAGCGCCAGGTCGTGGTTTTGATTCGCATCAGGGACAAACAACTTGGTACAATTGTACAAGTTGTACCCCGTCTGGAGTTTTATTCGTGAATTGTTGTATCCTTGTCCAATATCCTCATACAAAGGAAAATCCTAGTTTGGGAATAGACAAGTGTTTGCATATAAAATTGTATATAAGTAATTATGTTTGTATATGTGTCTTAATCCCAAACAAGCAATGGAACGCAGTTCTTTTCCTATTTATGTAGAAAGCATTTTCACGTATTTAAAATATCCTCATTATCATTTTGATAAAAATTACAAATAGTAGTGCATTTGCTTTTATGGACTATGGGAATTTAATTTCCATTTCGTAGCCAGTTACGAAATTTGGTTACGAAATGGGACGAAAGGACTACGGCGGGCGTTACAAGTTGTCAATTGAAATGGCTCATTCGGCTGGAGTTTTTTTTAACGCTATGAAAAATGCTGTATCCAAATTATAGGCAGGCTACTTTCATCATCAGTCTAAATACGTCCACTGCTGTACATAAGCCTCCCAATAGAATGCCACTATTGGTGGGCTGTCCATTGGGGGATTTGCCATTATCACCACACTTGGTAGGCGGATTGGTAATCGCAGTAATGATCTTAATATACATAGGAGAACGCTGTTTCCCGTCCCTGGTGCAATCCCTTAGTCGACTTGATGTCACCCACGGGAAGATTGGGGGTGGCCCTATTTTAAGCCGGGAACCAAACGGCTAAGGCAAAGGCTAAGAGGAAGTCAGTAGAGGAAAGCAAGGTGCATAACTTCGAAGCGAGATGTTTGTTAAAGTTATCAGAAATAAACATATTTATTTTATGAGCACATAAAAATGCCCTGAAATGACTTGTAAACTATGACTTACAGAGTAAACTAATAATTTGACTACAAAAATATGCTTACTAATAAATTTAAAAAGATATTTGTATCAGAACTAGGATTACGTCTTATAATACAAACATACTGGAGTCATAAAAGTCACCGTTTACGACCTCCGTACAGAATAGAAGTAAAATAATGGTAACACTCTAAAGAATGACCAGCAGCGTCCTTATTCAGGACCACTGATCTATTTTTTGTTGTATGTATTGACTGCTTTTGTTTTATGTAACCAATGTTTTCTGTATAATAAAAATATATTGAATTTGAATTTGTAAAGCATAACAAGTTCTTCTCTTTTATAGGTTTTCGACAAAACTGGCATAGCGTAGCTTTTTGTCTGCCTGCCTGATAACTACTGGACCGAGTGAGTTGACATTTAAAATAGGGAAATTACCCGGCCAATTATGGGAAAATTACTGTCATTTCTGAAAAATATCCATTTTACGAGATATGTAAGAAAAACTAAAAATATATTAATTTACGAAATCCGCATAATGTTTACGATGTACACTTTGCTAATTTTTTACGCTATGAAAAGACAAATGCTAAAAGAAAAAGTATTTTGGTTAGTAAAGTTAATGCTGGAGACTACATTAAAGCGGATCTATTGGTATTTGAAACACAGAACCCATTTGTTCACATAGAGTGTATTTTTTAAATATATTTCTTAAGCTTTAAACGATTTTTAACTTTCGCCTTCGCCGGTCCATCAGTCCAGAATAGGGTCTCAAGCCGACCGGACGCGGCAGGTGCTACTGAGGGTTCACTCGGGTTCACGCCCCCCTCTCACCGACCCCCTCCCCCACAGCATCCGTGCAAACCCGTTCCTCTAATAATATAACGTAGAAATGAAAGATTAATGAGAGCAACCCGTGCACGCCTCTTTCACTTGAGACTAAAGTGATGGGAAGGTGTTATGTCGATATTTTAAAAAACAAAAATATTGGTCAAAATTAAACTGACGCTATTAAATCTTTTAAGCAGGGAGTTAAGTTAAGTATCGACTCTCTCTCTCCTCTGTCGTTCCCTCATTGCTGAGGATCGCGATCGTATAAAATGCGCTTCCATGCATAGCGATCATTGGCCAGCCACACCGCTCGTATAAGGATCCGCCAGCTACCCTCTTCACTGTGTCTGACCACCTCATCGGAGATCGTCCTCTGGCACGCTGCCCTCCACTTGTCCCAAGATGAAGAGCTTCTCCAGGTCTAGCTTGGGAGACCACAGCTATGAGTATCAAATACTGACAATCTATTGTGATTTAAACTCGAGGAGATCACAAGGCCGACGTGACTAGATAAAGCGACAATGTAGGTAAGGCACATAGGGGTTGGTAGATAAGATGCTGCTCAGGAGCTGCTCCTGACACAGAATGGTGGCGAGTATCACACATACTGAAACTGTTTAGTTGGTGTTTTGAGAATTTAAAATATTTTATACGTTACAAGAATATTGATTTTAATTTTTAACACAGTATTATTTCTAACTTTACGTTCCATATGTTTTGATTTGTCATTTGATATGTCATCAAATATGTGACATTTATTGATATTTTTACATGTAGTTAGAATTGCATTTTAATATACATTTCAATTGGGTACTATTTCATGCCCACACGATAGGGATAGGACCTTGCATTGTAAGAACTATTTAACTGTGCTCGAAACCAATTGAAAATATACTTTGATTTTGTCTAAAAAATTACTCTCTAATAAATACTGGAATAAAGAAAGTATGAATTATCGATAGACCACAACTTTGTCCCATCTCTAGGCCAACGAGTCTCGATCGCAGCGCAATGAAGACCGCCCAGATAAAATATTAGCCGCGTGCCGGGGCCGGTAGCAGCTATAATATATCGACCGATGACAGTCGCATTGTGACCTCGTGGAATGCGAGCCTAACGCCCATCGCTTCTCGTGTAAGACATGCTTAGTTTTTCATGTTCACTTGTGACGGTCAGCGATGTGAATAACTGTTACTTAGAAGTCTTTATATAAGTTGGAAGAATGCTGGAGACAAGAGTAGTTATTTTGTTTATACAATTCAATTTTTTTTTACTAATTTTATGATTTTGTATGGTATTTGGACCACTTATGAAAAAGAAGAAATTGATAGTTTGAATATTTTATTTTAATTAATTTAGTACTTAACAGATACTTATGACCACCCCGTTGGCTTAGCGATTTGGTAATTTGACTCAGGCGCCAGTGGTCGTGGGTTCGATTCCCACTGGGGACAGACAACTCTGTATAAGTTAGGCCCAGATTGGATGTTATATTTGTGAGTTTTCCTATCCATGTTTAATTCCCATGCACAGGAGAAAATCCTAGTTTAAGATTAGACAAGTGTATGTATGTGTATAAACTTATATAATATTTATTATTATTTATTACTTGCCTATAAGCGATTTATTGCAGTTACATTAGTTATCCTCTTTAGGATTTCTTAGAGCAAATCCGAGATATTAGAAAGATATATAAAAGTATTATACATAAATTTAGGAAATTTAAAATTATAATAGTTATGGAAGAGATAATAAAATAAAATATGGTAAGACCAGAAAAACTCAAAACTGATGATGCATCAGAATAGAGTACGCTCAACTAAACCCAAGACTCCAATCCATCAACCACATCAGCCGAGCTTGACGTGAAAAAACCTACGGTCATCGACTCACCACGCTCTCTTTGCAGATATGACCTACCCTCATAACAGTATAGGTAACTGAGATACAGGAGCGAATCCAGTTATTACGTTGTAGGGGCCACATACGTTGGATACAACAGAATCTGTCCACAATACTTACATAGGCCCTATGATAACATAACAATCTGCCAAACTCAGTATCTAAAAGTACGAGCAATTTTCAGTCAAGATATTATACTCGTATCTCTCTACAGATTACCTGTAGATATACCTACGAAAACTTCTTTACTTTTCCGATTTTTTTTCTTTTAATTCAATTTTGTTCTATTTATTTTGATTTTTTAGGTATTGAATATTTGTTTACTTTATTTATCATTTCATTTTATTGTTTTATTTTAAATTAGTGACCGTTAAATAGATTTTTCCCTGTGCTATTTGAATACAAAAAAATCAAAGACAAAAGGAAAAATAGACAAAACTTTCCTTTAATTACTATATTATTAACGTCTCCCATTATCAATTTCTCCAACATCTATGGAAAATTAGTATAAGCAAACACAGCATAAATGACATCTCTGACTAATATTGTCAGAGGAGACAATGTGGGGAATATAAAATAAACACCTATGTACGACTAAATATAACATAACACCTAAATTTCGTAATTATAGAACATCAGAAGGTAAGAGTTACCAATTCAAGATGACAAATACCACAAAAGTTTATATAGGTAGGTAGTTATTTGTAGTAACATTCCCTTGTCTCAAAGAAGTAACATCAGGCTTTTCCTATTTTAATTCTAGGAAGGAAGGAAATAAGAGAGCATCCCGGCAAGTTGCTTATGATTACCACCTTCGATTCGGTGGACAAAAGTCCCCTTATAATAAGACCACAGTTTAGAAGAAGGTCCTAGATCCGTGCCCGCGAAAATGTAGCGTAACAATTAATAATTGCACATTAACATAGGAGATGTTGTAAAAACTAAAGATCGATGCACACGACCGCGCGTGCCGGCCCAACCAACCGTGCGGGATGCGGATGAAATAAGTAGACGCGCTTTAATTAATTTTGCCGCTAAACCATGATGGCTAGGTGAAAAATAGCTTAAAAAGACGAGTGTTTAAGAAAGTGAAATCTACATAAAAAAATCGCACTCTTATTCTAAGAAACAACAGTATAAATAACATAATAAAGTCAACGAGTTGAGTGAATACTGCCGAGTGAAAAGCTGTAACTGATGCAGTTACACTCCAAGATGGACCGACGATATGAAAATAAAAAGATAACTAAAATGATTGGTTAGGTAAAGAGGATCCGATGTAGGAGAGTGTATTATAAAAGATCCATATCCATGGAGGTCAGTGCCAATTATTAACTTATTACCAATCAGCTGATGATTATTAGACGACGCAAAGACGCCTCATACAAGTCGAACACAAACTAAAATATTTCATACAAAACGCCATGCCACCGCGTACAACGTATTCTTAGTTCCAATTCCGGCCAATCATGACATGAAGCGACCTTCACCGGGCCAATCAGCGTGTAGCTCACTAAGCCCACACACCTCAGCATACTGACAGAGTTATCTGTGTGTAGAAATATGTTATATATAAACGTTAGGAGTCTAAGGGCTTTATTAGTCGATGACATTGCTGCTAGTCAGTGCAGATCGTAACTGAACATGAACAGAACAGAATCTAGTCTTTATCTCGAAAACTGTAAGGGTTTCACATGACTATCATGAAACATGAAATTCACATTCTGATAGAGCTTGACACCATCTGCCCCCAGCTTAATTATGGATGGTTATTTACTGGACACTGTATATAAATAAATACTTTTAAAGTTTTCCTTTATTGTATTTAAAAAAATTCTGAAAATAGTATTTGTATTTGTCAGTCCAATTGGTCTAATTGTTTTCGCGTTATTCGACCGACACAGGCAGACATACATAGAAACGGATGAACAACACAGCTTAACTGTTATTACGGAACCCTGAAAACGTCGTGAGCCGAAAAGTAGCCCACGTAAAAGAGTCAACACTGACTTGACGGAGAGCAAAGTAGCTCATTTTCCTCTGACAATTAATAATCGTCTTTAAAAGTGCGAAATTAAGTTTAAAAGCGGTAAGCGAGCTTACGTCGTTATCCACGTGATACATTTTATTTTATTTTAACCCCCTATAGAGGATTCGCACTCGCAGGGTAGGACGCCCCGCCGCCAGGTGGACCGACGACCTAAAGAAGGTGGCCGGTAGCGGCTGGATGCGGAGGGCGGAGGACCGGATGTGGTGGCGTTCATTGGGAAAGGCCTATGTCCAGCAGTGGACTTCTAGGGGCTGACATGATGATGATAGAGGATTATTAAAGGTCCGCTCTCCGCTTAGATCAGTAGTGATATTCTCTAAAATACAAACTCACGTGCGAGTCTCACTCAAGTGACTTCACTCACTCTGAAACCTAATTCATTGGTGATTCTGTAAACATTCCAGAGCACTGTCGAAGTGAAGTGGGCTTTATTCAATAGAGAATAGCACTACTGCATTGACTTTAAGACGATCACACTGCTAACTGGGCTGTCAAAGTCCACACAATTGCAGACACTGCTAGACAAGTATTTATATCACGGCTACAATTGACATAAATCCGTTAATATCTGATAGTGTATAATATGCGTACCTATTCTACAATCAAAATCTCAACTGTGCAACCAACTACACAATAAACAATGTAGATAAGGCAACCTCCTGTTATTTTGCTACCAGGATAACATAGCTGGTAAGTTGATAGACCTCCCCACCGCGGGGCTTCACTAATCCTTTATTCGAGAGGGGGGAGGAGATCAAGTTCTTGTCGTGTTGCAGTTTGGTCTAGGGTTGTAACGAATGCTTTCAGTCATGTAAGTTGTCAGTATCATGTTACATATGGTTTTGCCATTTCAGGCTCATTAGTCTAGTGGTTTGGGCATTGACCGTTAGATATGGTGGATTGAATATAAGGAGTGTCCAGTAAATAAACGTGACTGAAAGTAGATGGAGTCAAATCCTATCAGAATGTAAAATGTCATAATTTTGATTTCGAGATTATTAGGTTTTTAAGTTTTTTTTTTATTTCTCATTTTTTGTCAGATTTTTGGGTGCCACAGCCACCAACTTAGGTATTTTGTGATACTGTTATTTGATAAATAACTTTGCTATGAAACGCAATAATAAAAATCTATTTAAAATTTATTTACTACACGCCTTGTATGGGCACTTATACATTATATGTGCGGGAAATATAGTCTCCATAAGAACCCTGTATCAATCTGTATACAAATACAGCCCAACAGGGGGCCTACACCTTAAGCATTTCGGATAATAAAACCTCACTTTGTACTCCCTAACGTGCCACATGACATATTCTGATAAGCGTTTGGTACCTATCTATACGATAGTTGACCGCCTCGTTGGCGCAGTGACTTGGTCATTGGACTCAAGCTATAGGTCGTTAGTTCGATTTCCACAGGGGACAGAAAACTTAGCGGAATTAGTACAAGTTGGTCCCGGCCTGGGTGTTATACGAGTATTTGTGAATTTTCCAATTCCTGTTTAATTTACATAGCACGAGACAAAAACCTTGTTAGCACGTAGCAGTAGAACTACTAAAATTTTATCATCAATTATTCACCTTTCATCATCATATCAGCCCTCTGTTATAGATCACAACATCCACTGTTGAATATAAGCCTTCCCCAAGGAACGCCACGACACCCGGTCCTCCGCCCTCCTCATCCAGCTGCTTCGGGACACCTTCTTCAGATCGTCGGTACATTCGCCTTTGCTAGCGCTATATTTATTAACAGCATAGTCACAACCCTAATCAGCCTATTGTGTACAAAACAGGTGATACCATTTCACCCGCTTATCAAGATTTCGCGCAGGCTTGCAGAAGATAGGTAGGTACCATTAATTGCAACTACGACTACGGCCGGTCACGCTTTCTCCCTCTGTCAGTCAGTGTAAAATAAAGACGCCTTTATATCATACTTATCATTATCACATAGAAATTCATTATTCTGTTTTATAGTGATCAAAAGTGCTTGTAACTTGGACGTTGGACGTTCTATGATTTCAAAAATACATTTTCGAGTGCCGAAGTGTTACTGCGCTCAAGGATATGTGCAGCGATATGGCATTGCGTTTTTAGGGTTCTGTCAAAACCGATACCCTTATAGCCAAGTTTTTTATCCACCTGGCTGTTCTGCCCTGCTAGATAAGAAGACCGTAAAGTGTTTTGGTAACCCTTTGGAATTTGTCAAAAAAGGGTCAAACTGGTTTCCTCAAATATAAGCAAATTCTGAATTTACAACACATAATATGTACCACTTTTGTATTCAAAATCAAAATATTTATTTTCAAAATTGGACTACATTATTCTCTTTTTGACGTCAAATTCTGCCTAAAACTACTCCACTTCCACCTGTATAACCGAGGGGAAGAACTGGCAACAAACCCAACGGCACAGGGCCCTACCTTTGATTTATCTTATTCATTACAATCATTAAGTCATTCCATTTGTTCCATCAAATACCCAAAACAAATATTATAAATTAAAAAAAAACGATTTCTATAAAACGAATATCTTCGTGTTTTTAAATTGTCAACGACGATATAATTTCGTGTTTGGCCTTTCTTTACGCTAATTGATATTTCCGGTATCGACTTCTACAGAACGCGCACCAATATACCTACTTATACGGGTGATAGAACTCGCAATGTCTCTTCTAGTATAAAAAGTTCTAAAATTGAACGCCTTGCTAAAAATATGTCGAAGTCGAAGTGACTTATAAACCACCATTAAAACATAGTCCAATATAGATAACACTACAATACGAACCAGCTAACTGCCACAGACGACACTTTCTCCGATAATTTACAATGCCAGTCTAATATTACTGTTATTTTACGATAGGCTCATCTAGGAGGATCCCCAGGCATAGTAGCTTAATCAATTTATAATTATAATAACGCATTTACCTCTGCTGCTCTTAGAGTTTATTACCGCTTACTGCTCAGCACAATCTTAATAGTTTCATCATACGTAGGGCGGATCGGGGGTCGTGACCCCCTCACCCATTTAACCGGTTGACTAACTTATCTGATATTTGAATACAATCAATAGAAAGTACAGCCATTATGTTATTTTATATTTTAGTGTAACATCTAAAACATACTACGAAACTTTTTATTTTGCGTAATTAGATGCGAGTTTTTTAAAACGAATTTTTTTAATTGTTAATATTTATAAGTCAGTGGGCTCGATTCTGAAGGCACGATGTTAAAATTTGACAGCACTAAAACTGTTGCTATCCTTGTCACACAGTATTATGAAGATAAAGACGAAACCAATTTTAGCGCTGTCAAATTTTAAATGTGTACCTTCAGAATCGGGCCCAGTATGTAGGTACATAATGGTTATATTTATGACGTCCACTGCCTTCCCCAATATTACGATATAAGAAAGACATCAACGTACTCGTATCAAACGTACAAATGTTACACAGAACACCTTTATCATTAATAGATTCGCACTGATTCACTACAGTAAGTCTGATGATGATGCTCGTAAAATTGCAATCTCGGTTTAGTGCTCGCTCACACTTACTGCAAATTTAATGTTTTCAGTCCTAAAATGGTTTATTAGTGTTAGTTCCGAAAGCAACTATTAATTATTTAATTTAGATTTTCCGAACCAATAGGTACGAAACGATCGAAAATCGCTTTGGTATGATCGTATCTTTTTATGAGTAATATAATGATACAATATACTTCTCTTGAGAAAGTTTTTTAAATACTAAATATTACAGTTTTGTTGCCGACTCGAGAGCCGGAGTTCGTGAGTCGATTCCCATTGTGGAAAGATAACTTTGTACGAATTGGCCCTAGTTTGCGTTTGCATCTAAATATGAACAATAAATGATATGAAAATAAATTTCCACAGTGCGCAAAGAATTCTAGTTTAAGGTTAGACAAATGTATATAAATAAAATAAAACAAAAATTTACTATTTTCAGACAAGATACATGCATATAAGTGTATTAAATTAAAATAAATCAAGATCCACTGTTATCTATTTATCTTGCAATTAAATTTACGGGTATAATTTTAGGTGTGTGAGTATAATATACCTATATTTTTTTAAGAACGTGTATATAAAAATATTGTTGTACCTAGGTAGTAGCGTTAACAAAAGTTCAGAACAAACTTCCATGCCGAAGGGAACAGATTCAATTCCAAAATTATCTTCATGAGTACCAAATTTAAGTCAAAGATCCTTTCCAATTGCTTCATAATCATTAAATGAAAGAGTTCAGAAGTTCCTTCCAAATAACTGTGCCTCGATGGTATTCTTAAATAGCCATTAAAAGGTAATTGTAGGCAATTCAGCCAATGAAACTCTGTTTATAAACAATCACGGTCTCAGGTGGACACGGCTGGCGAAAAGCCCCTGTAACCGGAGCAAGGTCCATTCGAAATGAGGCGAATATCGATCATTATAAATTTCCAGTTGCAGCACTAACGGCGCCCGCGCACGCGACCTCGCGGCAAAGATTATTTGGAAACTTTTTATGTCCAGACAGGATATTTCTTGCGTGTGGTTGGTTTTTGTTACAGAAGAAGAAGATTCCACATCACAGTTACGTGGAAGCAAAGTTAGGGTGGCGACGCACTTGTAGCCTGTGGTCTGTTTTGCAAACACAAAATCTAATTTTATATGGACCACCATCATGCTGGTGGTCAAAACATGTTAGAAGACGACGGGCCTTTAGTCCAGATGATTTGAGGAGTTATTTTACATCGTTAGCACAGAAATATATCAATATCTGTGGTCGTGAGCATAACAAAATTATATATAATTAGAGGATATATAAAAGAAATATATAGGTCCTTATATATTTTTCAAAAATCGTTACATTTCAAAACTACAATACTAACATAAGGTGTTTTTATTTAATTATGGTTACTTATACTTGAATCTTATTTAAAAAACAGATAGTAATTTTTATACTAACCATTTATATAGCATACTAATATTCTGGTGGTCTACTTTATTGTAGACTGTAGTTTTTACCAGTTTGAAGCCAAGTTAACATTCTAGTTATAAACACCCACTCAATTAAAAAGATTATACATATACAGAGTATTCCATTATTATTAAGTGTTTTATCTATTACTAATTCCGCAATAGAAAAAAGCCGTTAGGATCTGTTGAATTGAAGTAATAATCCTTATTATTGTCTGTACTTGTATGTTATCAAACTATGTAGGTATGACGAATTTTTAGCTGACGTCAGTAATGATTACTGTGTCGCGTTCAGTGTACATTAATTACAGTTTATCATAGTCAATCACATACTCAATCTGCTCAACGATAGCGTTGTTTTGCAATTATCTTTGTTTATTTGGCAAAACGAAGTTTATTCATTCTTGTATACAGCAATTTTTGCAATGATAAAGCATATTTTTAACACAGATTTCTATCAGATAAGGCTCAAGTCGATTAATAAATAGAGTGCGGGGAATACCCGAGTTCGAATAAACGACTAAATTCCATAATTTAATTTCTCTAGGTTTGGAAACCATTCTCCATACGGAAGAAAATAAATGCTGCACTTACAAATAACCACCGATTTCAACCAAAAAGGTATTAACATTATATATATTATTCATCAAATTTGTAATAAATGAACGTGACTGCCTAGAACTATACTGATGATACTGAAAGTTATTGAAATGTCACTGTCTCCGTGAGAGCAAAAGCTATTTTGCACAAACAAAACTATTTTTCCTCTAAATATTCTATGGCACCATTACTGCGGCGGCGCGCGCGCAGATTGCTCCGTGCACCGCGCGCCATCTATAGATCACTGAACTTGCTCTCTTTATTTACTCACGACCGATAGAAATTATCAGTTTCCAATAAGTCTTTCTAAGTACGACTAATCTTTGCTGCTGTGTAAAGAAAGAAACGATTTTTATTACTTTTTATTTTAATAAAGACAGAAAGTGCACAAAATCATTTCTGATTTAAGGTTAGATACTTTTGACTTACTGATAACAATAATCATTTGTGTAGTAGGTATTTGGAACACAAAAAAATATTATTATAATATCGCCGATGCCGTAAATTAATTTAATGTCATCAGCAGGGATCAGAATTAGGCAGTGCCGTATACGTAAGTTCTTACGGCGGAATGTTTATGGTATATATTCCGGGAATTTTTCTGAGATTTGTTTAATTTTCATTCATTTGTTTGTATAAAAAACTTATAAAGTAGTAGAAGTAGTATAAATATGGAAATTCCACATCTCATTTCATAATCTGTAATTCTACTTCCGCCTCCCGCTTACCAATAGACTCAAATAGAAGTAATATGAAATTGTCTTAATTTGATATTGAGCCCGATTCTGAAAGCACAGATTTAAAATTTGACAGAGCTAAAATTGGTTTCGTCTTTATCTTCATAATACTGTGTGACAAGGATAGCAACAGTTTTAGTGCTGTCTTTTAACGTCGTACCCTAGAATCGAGCCCATTATATACTTTTGAATTATTATTAGAGTCCATGAATGTTCACAAGTACATAAATTCCGATACCTGGTTATCAGTCATCATTAGCCCGTTGACGTCCATTGCTGGACAGAGTACCTTATCCAATGACTAGATCCGGTCATCCGCCCTCCCCTTCTTACTGCTTTAGCTACATCAACTATACACATTGCATGTCTATAAGACTAGATTGTAAGCACTACTATAATCTGGCGTAGCTAGGATAGTATTCTTATAGTAATTAACTAGATGTGCCCGCGGCTCCGGTCGAGTGAACTACAGAATCCGCTCCCATTCCCACTCCCGCTCCCGCTCCCACAACCACACCCACTCCCCTTTTCCCACACCCAAGCCCACGCCCACGCCCACTCCCATTCCCACTCCCAGCTCCAAATGTAGTCCAAACTCATCGCAATCTGAATAGTACGGAAATACTATTATGTGCAATATATTGCATACTAACCTTATCTACTAATGTATTTGAAAACTAAAAATGTTCATAGCTTTTGATTGAGTACACCGATTGTGATGAAATAAAGACTAAATGTTAAGTGAAGTTAAGCCCCATGTTTCTTTGAAAAGTCCATCAAAATCCGTTCAGTAGTTTTTAAGTGATGCGTGCACAAACTCACAGACAAACAGACAAAAATTCCAAAAAAGATCGAAATGTGTTCTATTACTTATCCTTAGACCCTCCATTTTTTTTTTGCAAATATCTTCAATGTACAGACATGCGATGTTTACGATTTTATTTATTAGATAAAGGTCAGTCATTAAACTTTAACAGAAAGGCAGAGATCACTCAAATCTTGCAAACTCTGCGCTGCCGTTTGCTATCACTATTTAGCAATGCGATGCAGTGCCGGATTTAAATTTTTTACCTATCATCTGAATTTTGCATACGAAAAGTGACGCTTATTTTTTTAAATTCTTTGGAGAAATAGATATTAAGTTGCCATTTGCAATGGTTGAATATAATTAGATATCCTTTAGCCATGTGGTCCCGGCTTACATAGGGACACCCCCAGTCTTCCCGTAGGTGTCGCCAAGGCGAATAAGGGACTGCACCAGAGACGAGCAGCCGCGTTCTTCTAGTAGGTATAGGTATAATAAGATCATTTCTGCGATCACTAATCCGCCTAACAAGCGTGGTGATTATGGCATATCTCCCGATGGACAGCCCACCGAAAGTGGAATTCTATTGGGGAGGCTTATGTTCAGCAGTGGACGAATGAGATACCCTTTAAAATACAAATAAAATAATGAAAACTCTGCGCCTGCGCATTCTGCCGCCCCAATCCCGAGACTTTCAGACCTGGTAAATCCTACACTAATGCGTGGTCTACAACCTCGTCGAGTACCATTTGCCGTAATTCAGCGGCGTCCGAGTATAAATTCTACGCACTGATTAACGCTATCGCGTCGGATGCGCGCGCGCTTATTTCGACAGCAGATTTATTAATTCATTAGCTAAATACCGACTTTATCCGCACTGGACAGGTTAATTGGATGGATTGAGAAGAAAGCTACTGTTTTGTAAGTTAATCGAATTTGAGTTTTATGATCGCCTCAATTTAATTATATTTAACTGCACAAGAAACAGTCGGGGGCAGCTTGGTTAACTAACGTTGTAAAAGCGAAAGTCCATCGGATTTATATAGTCATACATAGCCGGATTATACAATACCTAGCCAGTATAAAAATTGCCTACGTAATCGGAATGTAAACATTTTACAACAGATCAACTCGATTAGCCGTTTGGTTTCCTGCTTAGAACAGGGCCAGGCCACCCCTAATTTTCATATGGATGTCATGAAGGCGACTAAGGGATTACACCAGGGACGGGATCAGCGTTCTCCTGTGTATATTAAGATCATTACTGCGATCACCAACCCTCAAGCGTGGTCATTATCGCAAATCAAAAGTGGCATTTTATTGGGAAGGCTTATGTTCAGCAGTTGACGTGTTTCGGCTGATGATGAAACGGGCAGATATGGCCCACCTGATGGTAAGTGATCATCGCCATACATGTATACCTGGAATACCAGGGGAATTACCAGTATATTGCTGACCTTGAATGACTCTTTACGCTCCTCTTGAAGAACCCCATATCATACTGTTATGGGGAAACGTCAGGGTCATTTAACATTTTGCACGTGAGAAGGAGAGTAAAGAGCGCACAGTTCGCATGGAAAGTGGATGAACTACTAAGCATTTCGTATAACATCCGTCAATCTACAAGGCCAAGCGTTTTATTACATACATACATAATGATCACGCCTTAGTCCCAGAGGGGTATGTAGAGACGACGTATCGCCACTTTGCGCAATCTAATGTTGCAAATGGATTTCCTTCGCCCGCTTTTCGCCCCATGATACCCTTTGACGTGATGTGTTGCGAACAACATCGCCGTCTTGTTGAGGTACCACGATTAGCTAAGGAAATAATTGTCCACCTCATCAGAGCCCCGCATGATTAGGTAAGGCTAATAGTGCCCGGAGTTCACCCAGCTCCGGGATGTTGGCATTTTATTGAGGAGGCTTAATTCAGAAGTGTAAAATAGCTCAAATTACAGATAAGCGGCCAAACTAGGTAAGGACAAGAGACAACTTGAACGTTTTATAGCCTGATTTCCTATTGACATAGTGTTGTTTAAATTCAGTTCCTGCCCAGAGGCAGTAACAGTAATTGTATCATAATTTTAAATTCAATCAAGTTGTAAAACTAATAGACAATTTTATGGCGCCTAATGACGCGCTCCAGATTCTTTATTTTAAATTAAATTGGACAAGAATGTCTAAAAGATTTATTGACACTTAATTATTTTAATTGCCGATTCCTTGCGTGTTATAAAATTCAACGTCTGCCTGTCTGTTTGCTCGCTTATAACAACTGGCGAACCTTTGAATGTTTTAGTTTTTCTTTTGTATCTTATGTTTAGCTTACCGACATCATTTATATTAACTGTATTGTAATTATTACATCGGGAAAATGAGTTCCGCAAGTAATTTTAAATAGTCCTAGTCCTTCTACCTAGAACAGATAATACAGTTGGGTAGGAACAATTTCGATAGGGAAGATGACGAAGAATCCAGTTGGGCTGGTCAGCATTTGGAAAACTGCGTCAAGTCTTCACGTCGCCCATACCACAATGTTTAAAGACCAAAGTCTTTAATCAGTACGTCAAGTCTTCACGTCGCCTATTACACAATATTTAAAGACAAAAGTCTTTAATCAGTGCGTCCTGCCTGTCATGCCCTACGGTGCAGAAACGTGGACACGACAGTGGGCCTGATCCACAAGTCGCTCAGCGAGCTATGGAGAGGGCTATGCTCGGGGTTTCTTTGAAGGATATGATTCATAATGAGGACAGAAGACGATCCGACGAAGAACGAAAGTCACCGACATAGCCAAAAGGATTAGCAAGCTGAAGTGGCAGTGGGCGGGCCACATATGCCGCAGAACCGACGGCCGTTGGGACAGACGACTTCTGGAGTGGAGACCGCGGATCGGCACTCGCAGGGTGGGACGCCCCGCCGCCAGATGGACCGACGACCTGAAGGAGGTGGCCGGTAGCGGCTGGATGCGGAGGGCAAAGGACCGGGTGTGGTGGCGTTCATTGGGGAAGGCCTATGTCCAGCAGGGACTTCTGCTGCTGACATGATGATGATGATGACCTAGTCTAAGCAGCGAAATCCTGTTAGCTGAAACCTTAAAAAGGGTACAGAGGAATAACGATAAAAGTATAAACACAATAAGCTCGATATTAAAATAACGGAGATCTTGGGCAGAGAATACTAAATATTACTACGTGTTGCGTAAATAAGAGAAATGAAATTGGAAATAGGGAAAAAAACAAGACTTAGGTACTAGAAATTTCTTGAGCTAACGACTTTTTTCGTGGCGATCACTTTGACGGTTCCTTTGCAAGTGTTTTTCTATTGGTCTAAAGCGTCGCACACACTTCACACGAATCGCGATCGCGTATCCTGTAAAGAAGCGCCACTCAACTCCCCCCAGTTTAACGTCACCCACAAATAAAGCACGGCGTGTAATACAAACAGAAGCAGTTATGTGTTTGTCTAACTTTGTCTCTCTCTCTCTCAATAATTTATACGTGTATATGGTGATTAAATCTATTCGCTTGTATAGAGTGTCCGGATCCACTGATTTTGGACTTTGTGACAATATAAATTAAACTCTTTGAATTTTGTGCAATTTTGTGACATTCATCGTTATTCCCCTGTACCTTTCATATAGGCAAAGATATAAATGGCATTCTTGGTTTCGGCTTCCCAAAAAAAGATGCTCAAAGTATTTTTCGTATTTCTCTTACTCTCTCTCTTTCGATCAGTCACAAAAATATTGAATTCAGACTGATAATATTATATGCAGCATCATCGCGGCAAAGAAACCCTGCTGAAAAAAGATCCACTAACTTAGCGTAGTGTTAGTTTAAATGCCTTAGTATCGTTACGTGCCTCCATCGATTTTTTACTACTACGACTCATTCTTCTGCAGACAAGATAACATTATAAGACAACTTGACGTCACGTGACGTAATGTAGGCGTCACATTGTGTTGTGTTATATACTATATTTTTAATTTATTTCACAACATTTTCAAGATATCGCACTATCAATATGTATAGTTAACTATTACAACGACTCTAGGTCGTCGGTATAGTGGACTGTACAGTCACGGGCGTTAATTTGGCACCCAATTAGCTAAAGGTTCTAAGAACACTTATTTCAGTCATGATGCAGCTCTTGCAAAGAGATTTATTGAGACGATAATGTAACTAATTTTATAAATCTACGGTGAAAAGGTCGAATTTTGACAAATCGGTAAAAATCATTTATATACTCGTAATAAAAAAAGAGAAAACTATTAGTCTTAAAGAAACGTCATTTCCGATGAGGATGTCTCAACACTCTTTACTTAGAAATTATAACTGCAAAAACAAAGATTGTGAGTCGCATAGACCACTCAAAATTTCATTTTAGGTGTTCGCTATCATATAGGTATAAACCTGCTATGGAACATTAAACCTAAGATGGGTTCCAAATTAGACTCCGTGACTGTACCTGTATCTAGAACTGCGCGCTGCCGCTAAAACAAACTAATTCAGACCAGTGGAAACACGCTGATCTCACGATACACTATCGGGCATCTGTGCTATTGTTACAAGATTTGTGGGCGAGTGCGGGCGAACCCCTAATTGCGCGCGCGCTTACCGCGCGTGCCCTTTGTCTCTGCCGTAATTACTTTTATAAATCTACTAGCCTTTGCCCCGACTGTGCACACGTAGTCTTCGCGACTTACATCCTTAAAACGTCTTAAAATGATTTTTAAAGGATTTATTTATATTGTTATAATAATAAATATAAAATATGTATACTTACATATACATACGCTTGTTTAATCCCAAACTAGGATTTTCTCCTGTACTATGGAAATTAAACAAGGATTGGAAAATTCACAAATATAACATCCAGACCAGCTTGTATAAATTGTACAAAGTTGTCTGTCTCCAGTGGAAATCGAACCCACGAGCTCTGCGTTCGAGTCAAATGACGAAGCCACCCACAATAAGCAACTAAGGCATTGTACCAGAGAATTGCAGCAGCATTCTCATTACTACGATCATAGCCTAGGTGAAGAACTCTATATGTAGAAATAATGTTTTGTCATAAGTGTGTCTGTTCTTTGAATTTAGTCATTACGGAGGCATATTTATTGACTTCCCATCATCTTCAGCCTATATACGTCAAGCCTGGTGATTATAGAAAATCCCTCAATGGACAGCCCCATCAAAAGTGGCATGCTATTGGGGAGGCTTATGTTCAGCAGTTGACGTATTTCGGCTGATGATGATGATGAAATGACTATAATTCAAAGAACAGACACACTTATGACAAACCATTATTTCTATATATAGAGTAAGCGATTTACATGTAGTGAAGATAAGATCGAGACGAGCAAAGGTTGTGACTTTTGTCTCGGTCACGGTTGAAACTCGGAAACTCCAAGTTTTTGTTTAGAAATGAAGATTTATGGCGTTTGGGATTGAGATAGCTCAGGATTTTAATTATATCGTATTGTTGTGCAGATTCTACAAGAGATTTTAGTGGCAGTAAATCTTGAATGACAGTGAGTAAGTAAACGACAGAAAGAGTAAGTTATTTAGATAGATTAACCGACATTTTTAATGGTCTACAATTTACAAAAACGGAAATTGGCTTTAAAACAGCTAACTTTGGCACTCACTGAGTGACTGACGGGAAATTAAAACCTTTAGGCCATTTCTACCAAAGCTAGCAATGTGAAAATTGTCTCGTATGGATATGTATATTATGAAATTTAAGTGCCTCAGGGATGTTTTCCAAGCCGCGACTGAATATTTATTCTCTAAACTTATCATTTAATCATAAGAATTCAAGAATATCAGCTCAAGAATTACCTATCCAATGAGAATTTGACCCCATTTTGACAGTAATGTACCTACTTGGTGGGATAGAATCTACGGCTCCTGACGCTACCGGAACGTTCTGGACGAAAATGCCAACCCTGAACGCTATGCTAACTTAATTTCAACAGTATTTCTCTTACCTTTCAGCTTACTTTGGCATCTCAGCTGGTCGATGATACTCGTCAGTCTGTTCTCTCTTTGATTGACGGCTTTAACTTCATCACTATCATCTGCTTCCACCTTTACTGACACTTCACTTTTCACATCACCATTTACTTCATCATCGTGTTTTTCATCATTTTCTCCACTGCTTGGTTCAAAACGTTCCGGGGATTCCATTTTAGATTTTATCAAAAAGTTTTCAGAGTTATTTTTGGATTCAGTTTCAGACATAGTCTGTGCTGTTATCAGTGGTATATTGTGAGCTATTTTTGTCATTTGATGACATCAGTTGTAAATACTATTTACTCGTGTTTGTACGTCGGTGAAGAGAGAGCACTAATGTAAGCTAATAAAAAAATATTGTACCCACTTGTTTGTTGAATGTTATTTGCATATTAGTACCTATGATATTATCAATAATAATTTAGCATGACTACAATATAATATAATAATAAATAAATGTTACATATTGTCGACGGAAATTTAAACCCCTACTTTTCTGCAACCGCAATAAACCTTGTTTTTCTTCTACGTGACTGTATCTATTTTGTTTGTGAGCATATATTATGTCAAATATAGAGCCATATTAAAAAAAATTAAATATACCATTTTGAAACTGAGTTTGGAATCTAAAAAACAAATTCGACATTTTGACTCTTACGCCAATTTAAATTTCCGTCGGCTCGTATACATACAGATGTGTTAAGAATAGGACAACTCACAAATATATCATCCAGACAGGGACCAACTTATATAAAGTTGTCCATCACCAATGTATTTCCAACCCACGACCTCTGAGATTTGAGTCCAATGACCAAGCCACTAAACCCAACGAGGCGGTCAAATCTTCGATCATCAGTCTGTAATTGTCCACTGCTGGACATAAGTCCATGTGTAAAGCTGTTCCTGTTATTAGAATGCCTTCCCCAATACTCTGTTTTATAATTTAACTTATATTGCCCCCTTTTTAACACCCTCGCGCTAACGATGCCCCGGACTAATTTTCACGCCGAAATGACTTTTTTTCCATAGTGCCCCCTTTTGTACACTCCACCGAAAGTACCTTTTGTGTTTTGCTAATACCGAACTTATTCCACTTAGAAATCCATTCCAGACGAACTCGTTTATCAATCGCACAAAAGTACCTATTAATAAGTATATCAGTTCATAGGCATATCGTCATTAGATAAGGTATTGCTCATAGCTGAGTGGTACAGTCGGTACCAAAATAGCCGATATTGAACTGTATTGCGATACTGTAAAGTTAAAAACTTAATGTAGGTACTTATGGGGGCGCAACCCAACCAAGTTAACTTTATAGCTAGCGGTTCGCCGGCCATCTGACAAACGGACCACAGATTACCTCAATAGTACTCTCTGACGTTCAACAATGGCAGTATAATCACTAAAGCTAATCAGGGCGTAAATGGCACAGACCACTATCAGACAGCAATTCCACCGGTGCGAGATCTAACATATGTACCAACACAAATGTCATACGAAAATAAAAGCCCTTGGGTCTTGGAAACAAAATAAACATTAGTACAAAAACAGTACATCAACAGTAGTGGTGCTCCAAAGTGGACTGCAAAGTTAACTAAACTTCTTTCCGTTACGCGTTTTACTTCATCCGCTATGGATGCTAGCTAGCTAGCCCATACGTGAAATACACTTTACCCGAAGAAAATAAAGTAAAAAATTAATTTAAAAATATTTTATTGACTCCCTAAACCCTAGAGTTTAAAAAAAAAATCTCACACAAGGTATAGATCGTCAAAAAAAGTATGAATTTTAAATTCAAACTACGGGTTAGTTGCCACCTTTTACAAATGAAAAAAAAAACTATTATTCAATATTTATGATTCAAGAAAATGTAGAATTTTTTTCTAATTACACAAAAGTACAGTTTAAATAAAATGAAGAGGTCCGCGGAGTCGGTCCTCAACAAGCTAAACTAATCACAATATTATTGGCAGAGCAATAGGTTCTAAAATTGTTCCATTATTTCCGTCGCCAACTGTACGTATTTATAGTGAATTTCCCTCCAGTCTGATCAATCATAGCTGTAAGTACTATACTCAAAGGCAACAAGAGTTTGCTCTTATTGTAATATATATATTATTCAAAACCGACATAGACATCGCTAAACAATAAACAATTGTTTGAAAAAAATAATATCTACGATCTACAGTAGAATGTTTTTGATTCATGGCAACATCTAAAGTAAAATTATAACTTTCTAACCAAGAAATTTCCCCGCGATAAAGAGTAGCCTACATTCATTCATCTCTGTGGATAAATCAACATTCATACAATTCAGATTTTATTTACAAACTGTAATTTATTTTATGAGTCTCAAGGCAATCTCCGTAACTTCTTTTACCGTTGGAAGCTCTTATATTCTAAAGATATATAGTCTATTTTTTGAACCGGGAAAATACTTTATGCCTACAGGAAGTGTACGATGTCGAAACGGCAAAAAGTTAATAATATAAGTTAATTAAAGTTACTTCTTTTGTTTGTTGTGTGACGCTTTAACGGCTTCCCTATTTAACCGATCTCCATAAAATTTTGTATATAAATAGCATTTGTCATATTAATAGAAAAAAATATTTTCTATCATGAGAAAAACTGTTCCCGCGATCAACACCTATTTGGTAAGTATGGATGGATGTTTGTTACTCTTTCACGTAAAAACTACTGAATGGATTTTAATGAAACTTTACAATAATATAGCTTATACATCAGAATAATACATAGGCTACAATTTATAAAGATATTGTGTGAATTGTCCGAAATATCAAGTAAGTAGGAAAAAATCTACCATCTGCGAGCTATTCTGGCGTGCGCTGCCAGAACCGCTAGAGTTACACATATGTAATGTATGATGGAAATGTTTATCTTAAATAGTCCTACAAAAAGCCCGCCACAGTATATATCTATATCTTATGTGTAAGCCATTATAGCCAAAATAGTGAACGATCGTGATGAAACTTGGCACACATATAGGTTAGGTCCTGGAACAGGACATAGAATAGTTTTTATCCCGAAAAAACATCGCAATCCTACGGGAAATACATAATAATTTGTGATGTTAAGTTGTTCACGCGGACGAAGTCGCGGGCAACAGCTAGTAAATATTATAAGACTTTGATTACGTCCTCATGACATTTCCAAACGTAAGAGGCGGAAATTAAAATAAACCTTCGTTCATCATACCTACAGGTCATACCACGAAGCAAAATAATTTTTCGCACTTCATAAGCCACTTCAAATTTTTAACTTAAATGATTGACACTAATTGGTTATTAAATTAGATAACAGATAAACATTTGATTTCGAATTTAATAACCAATTCGTGTCAATGTAGGTAAAAACTTTAAGGTAAGTTATCAGGTGCGAAATATTATTTTGCTTCGTGGTATTACCCGGCTCGACCCGGAGGAAAGATACCACAGCGGTTTCTTTCGATGCACAGCATTCTGTCATTTTGTGCGGGGGGATCTACTCGTATGAACACATGCACACTTGTAAGAACAACACATTCACAAACTATCGTAAACATCGATAACGCGCGTGACCAGTTTGTACTGGTGGTCTTGGTATTTTGGCAAAGAGGAACAGAAACTGAGAATGACGACTTCCCTCCTTGTTGATTTAAGGACTAAGTCATTTGAGGAACCTCTTTTTGAGCTACGCGTTGATATATCAGTCAGGGTATCATTATTAAATTATACTAACAATTTAATTATATCATCAAGTGAAACTATTCAAAGTCCACTGCCGCAGACTCAGGTTAGCCCGATATGTTGTATGTAATAACAAAGTAAGTAATATAGAATCATCAATTCATCAAGTGAATAACGTATGCAGAAATAAATAATACGTAGTAGGAAATTACAATCCGACACAAAAATCGTACACAGATCACAATGCCTCACAAGCTGACACTCCTGAGTTAAATGACCCCACTGATGACACTTGACACACTCTCACCTATCAATCCCACAAACAATAGACAAAACACTATCGTCTGACAGAAAACATCAAAAAGAGGGCGAGTTTGATAGAATTTTTTACTAAAAAACTAAACAACGGGTTAAAAAGGTAAAGCCAACAGGTACGTGGCGGCACAGCGGTTATCGCGGCGACGAACTGATAACTGAGGTGTCAGGTCAAACGAACAAATGGGGCGGACTAGGTACGTACCTACTGATAACGCCCGATAACGGGCTCTTAACCTTCCCACTGTGGCACTTGGCTGGAAACCGTGTCGGCTGAAGGATTGAAGGGTTATACAACACGTTACAAAATAAATACTGAGACATTGTAAAATATCGGACATGTCAATTTGCAGAACGCATTTGATTACCAAGAACAGATCTTGTAGCAGTAGGGATTTTAGGTCCCTCCGGCCAGCAGGTAGGGTAGTGGGTTCAAGTAAAGCAAAGTAGTTTTAGTTCTAAATATTTATTGCCTTCCTCGTTCGTCCTAGTCTGAGTTAAAATATAGATATGTTCTGACACTGGCCTCAACAGTACGCAAGCCTTGTAAGGTCCTCCTCATCCGGTCCAGTAGAAGCGGGACACGTCCGTCCAATATAATAGATTGGTTATTCTGGAAATATCAGGAACGTGCTTCGGAAAATAATGTGATGGTAGTCTGGAACCTTGTACTGGAAGGTTGTTCTGGAAGCTTGTACTGAAAGGTTGTTCTGGAAGCTTGTACTGAAAACCTGGAACGAGGGCCTTCGGTCACTAGCAGCTCATGACCATGGCTAGCTGCTATCCGTTGAGTACCAGTGTTCGTTAAAGTTTAAAATTTAGCTATCAAAAGAATGCAGCCAGCCAGGCAAGGTATTTGAATAGATTAAAACAGCTTACAGTATAATTACTTATGAAAACTCACCCTAGTGGGTTATCCAGCACTATTAAAACTTTAGAAACAAATAGGACCGAAATAGGTAGATGTTCTCGTAAGCCAGGAAGATATTAAATACGTAAGTAGTGTGCCCAGCGATGGTGCGAGTGCGTATGACGATCGAAGTTCACAATCTACCTGTTTGGCAAGAAAGCGAGTGTTTTAAGTAGGGATCCGCGCCACGATGCGGCGGTTTGGAAACCATTTCGCGAGGGATAGATTATGCAGCTATAATTTAAGGTTCCGAACATAGTTATTATTTATAATTTAGTTTAGGTATTTTAAGTAGTTTATGTAGCTAGGTAGTTTATGTAATTTAGATAGTTTAAGTAGTTATATATGTTTTTAGTTTTATTATTAATAGGTAAAAATTAGGTTAGTAGTGTCAGTATTAGTTATTGTTAGTATATATAGTATATATAATATTTAATATGTAACGGTTTAGTTATTATTAGTGTATTAGTTTTAATTAATATGTAACGGCCCTAGGCGCAACGTTACAGTACCCCCTCTGAAAATTCAGGATTTTGCCTACAGCAAGATCCGTCTAAGCATCTAACTAACGACAACTATTCTGTTCCTCACATTCATACTATTCACTATACATCTTCATTCGTACTTCTCTTTCTCACATACATTCACCATACATTTCCATTCATTCTTCACTCTAATATACTGTGTGCTGGACTTTTTAGAAGTCACGTGACACCCTTACGACCTGAGTATACCAGATTTAGATCTTGTATACTCGAAACAGGAAGTGTAGAGAGATTGTATTATTAGTTTAACAATCCTCTGTCGCTAGTGTAGTCTAGATAGTAAATATTTAGGGTAATTAAAGTAAATATAGTATTTAAAGTGAATAAAGTAAATTAAAGTTTTTACAGAGTTACAACTATTTAAGTTGTATTATATTTTGTAGTTTATTAATTTTAAATCTTTTATATGCCAGGTGCCTAAGGGCTTACTGTTCATATCCGATAGCTCGTAAACTAGTGGTGACTTTTTAGCAATGACTTTACATTTCACATATTTAGGCGCTAGTTTTTTATTAAAATATTTGTCCTTGTCACTATGATAGAACGTCTTTTTCCACACCGTGTCTCCGACAGCGAATTCAGCTGGTCGACGACGTAAATTGTAAGATTGACAGTTCCTACTATGAGCCTGCAGCAGCGCAGCTTGTACTTTATTGAAAATAGTAGATAGTGAACCCAAGTTCTCAGCATAGGGGTCGCGAGGTTGATAGATACTATCGTCACCTAAATCCGTATCAATATAGTGAGTACCGCAGCTCACTAACTCACGACCGTGAACGAGAAAAGAAGGAGTGTAGCCAGTCACTTCGTTCACAGAATTATTTAGCGCAAACTGTATTTTAGGTATAAGTAAATCCCAACCTCTATGGTCGCCATCAATGAAAGTAGATACAGCAGTCATTATAGTTTTATTATATCTTTCGACTGTGTTTATGTGAGCAGAGTAGTATGGTGTGTAGTGTAAATTGGGTACGTTATATTTTTTAAGCATAGTTTTTAAGGTAGCACTAATAAATTGTTTGCCATTGTCTAGAATAATGGTTGATGGAATACCATGCACCAAAAATACATTTTCCTCCAATATTTTAGTGATCACATCCGCGGTAGCGCGTCGGATCGGAAACAATAGGCAGTACTTACTAAAGCAGCAAGTAATTACGAACAAGTAACAATTTTGCTTCCTTGATGGTGGCAATGGTCCAACCAAGTCTATGCTTAGCATTTGGAAGGGCCTAGAACATAGCTTTGGCCTTCCCATTTCACCAAGGGTAGCATGAGTTTGATGTTTGTGTGAAATGCAAGTGTCACATGATGTTATCATCTTTACCACATCTGAATGCATACCGGGCCAGTAGTATTTGAGAGTTAGGCGCTTGTATGTTTTGAAAATTCCAAAATGACCAGAAATCGGTTCAGCATGGTTTTGAAGTATTATAGCTTGTCTAGTCTCTTTCGGAGCAACTTCTTTCCATTCAAACTCGTTTGACAGTGCACACCTACCTTTCATGAAACGATAGAGTTTGTTATTTTTAACAATATAATTTGGAAATGATGTAGCAGAGTTTTGACATCCATTATAAATGTTTAGGTACCATTGATCAGTTGTGTTTGTGTTAGCTGGTGAAGTGTCTATAGTAGCGATAGGACAAGATCGAGACAATGCATCAGGTATGATATTATCCGCACCACGCCTATGTTTAATCTCAAAATCAAAAGCTGATAGACGTACGCCCCAGCGAGCTAAGCGTCCAGTCGGGTTGTTTAGATTCAAAAACCATTTTAAGGCAGAATGGTCCGTATATACGATAAACTTTTTACCATTGTCCAAATAACACCTCCAGTGTTCAATAGCGACGAGAACCGCCAGCGCTTCACGTTCAGTGACGCTGTAGTTGCGTTCTTGTACGGTTAGCGATTTACTCATATAGGCAATGGGAAACTCTACGCCATCTATGGTTTGTGTAAGTAAACCTCCCACTCCGTAATCGCTGGCGTCTGTGTGTATTTCAAAGGGTAGCTTGAAATTTGGACAGGATAGAATAGGAGCTGAAATTAGACACTCTTTTAGCTTATTGAAGGAGTCCTCAGCTTCCTTAGACCAAATGAAAGGTGAAACCTTTTTACCGGTAGAGGTAAGTTTGTTTAAGGGACCTGCGATAGCGCTGAAGTTAGGTACAAATCTACGATACCACGATGCAGTTCCTAGAAAACGCTTAACTTCCTTTCTATTAGATGGAGTAGGATAATTCAAAATAGCTTCGACCTTACCAGGATCGACATGTAGTCCCTTAGAGTTCACTACATAGCCTAAGTATTTGAGCTCATTACGAAACAATTGAGATTTTTCAAAGTTAATAGTTAGATTAGCCATTTTTAATTTTTTATGTACCTTTAAAAGTAAGGCAATGTGCTGTTGAAAATCAGGAGAGATAATAATAATATCGTCCACAAAAACAAAAACAGAATTCTCAAATTCAGGACCATAGAACAAGAAATCCACTAATCTTTGCTGTGTAGCCGGCGCGTTAGTGAGTCCGAAAGGCATAGTGACAAATCTAAATGTTCCGCGACCGGGAATGTAAAATGCAGTCTTATCGCGATCAGGTTCATTAATCTCCGTCTGCCAGAATGCCTTAGAAAGATCGATACTACTTAAATACTTAGCATCTTTTAAGTTGTCTAGTATCTCCGAAACATAGGGTAATTTGTAGGCATCTTTTTTAGTTACCGAATTTAGTTTACGACTATCCAAGCAAAATCGAAGCTTTCCATCTTTTTTAGGAGTCAATAATACTGGAGATGACCATGGACTCTCGCAAGCTTCGACCACTCCTAGTTTAAGCATTTCGTCGAGTTCCTCACTTAATATCCGCTGTTTCTCCGGTGATAGTCTGTAGTAACGCTGACGTATAGGTAGCGAATCGCCAGTGTCAATCCGATGTGTAATTAAATGGGTACGACCTAGACCACGTTTTTCAGCAGATATATCATGGTATTGTTCAATGATATTATCAGCAGTAGTACGTTCATCTATGGAAAGTTCGCTGTAGGAACGTAACTTCCCTTCACTGTCACTTATTTCCGAGATATATGAATCATTTTGATTTGAAAACGTTATAGTATTTAAAAACTTAGGACAGAGTTCGAATCTGCGCCAAAAATCAACACCTAAAATCAATGATGACTTAACGTCAGGTATTACGTAGGCTTTCAACACATGAAAACTGCCCTCAAAACTAATAGGTAGATTGATATAACCAATCGCAGATAACTGTTGTCCTCCGGCAGCAACAAAGGACTTAGAATCACTTTCATTGACTATAGTTAAACCAGATGATATTAAATGTAAATGTGAATTATTACCTAAGATAGTAATTGCTGAACCAGAATCGAGTAATCCACAAATAGGGAAGTCTCCTACGTTCACAGTGACGTAAGGACGTATATCGTTAATAGGTTTACGATCCCAGACTGATGCAATAGAATAACTATGAAAAAATATTTTTATAGTTGACAACCAGTCTTGCCACTCTTTTTCATTAAAATATTTATTTTTTACATCTGTTTTTATAGTATTAATAGCATTATTGCAACAATCTGGATTATCTAGTTTTTTTGGTAGGTAGTACTAGAATGACAATTGGGACAGTCTGGGTATTTATAATTTTTCATTCCGCACTTAAAACAGACAATGGTACGTTCCCGTTTACATTGCAACAATGTGTGCGAGTTAGACCGACAGCGCGGGCAATAAGGTGTCTTATTATTCGCATAGCTCGATTGCTTATCTACTGCGTAGACAGCCGACGAGGCATGATCATAACTCGGCGCGGTGGCATAGTTTGCGCTCGCGACAGCAGCGGAATCGGTAGTAACCCGTTCGCCAAATTTACCCGACATATTTTTATCATCGTAGTTTTTAGGCTCGGTATAATTTTTGTTATAATTATAACTATTGTATTTGTTAAAATTATATTTATTTTGATTTGGAGTGTATGTTGATTTATTTTGATTAAATTTGTAATTTTGTTTATTTTGGTATGAGTTGTCAGACTGCTTTGAGTAGGCTAGTTCTGGAGCTAAAGTCTCGTTAGTTACCTTAGGTGGTTCGCGAAACTGATTAGAAAGACACTGTATTTTTTCATAATTACGAGCCCCACGTTGGGCGCCACTGTAGCAGTAGGGATTTTAGGTCCCTCCGGCCAGCAGGTAGGGTAGTGGGTTCAAGTAAAGCAAAGTAGTTTTAGTTCTAAATATTTATTGCCTTCCTCGTTCGTCCTAGTCTGAGTTAAAATATAGATATGTTCTGACACTGGCCTCAACAGTACGCAAGCCTTGTAAGGTCCTCCTCATCCGGTCCAGTAGAAGCGGGACACGTCCGTCCAATATAATAGATTGGTTATTCTGGAAATATCAGGAACGTGCTTCGGAAAATAATGTGATGGTAGTCTGGAACCTTGTACTGGAAGGTTGTTCTGGAAGCTTGTACTGAAAGGTTGTTCTGGAAGCTTGTACTGAAAACCTGGAACGAGGGCCTTCGGTCACTAGCAGCTCATGACCATGGCTAGCTGCTATCCGTTGAGTACCAGTGTTCGTTAAAGTTTAAAATTTAGCTATCAAAAGAATGCAGCCAGCCAGGCAAGGTATTTGAATAGATTAAAACAGCTTACAGTATAATTACTTATGAAAACTCACCCTAGTGGGTTATCCAGCACTATTAAAACTTTAGAAACAAATAGGACCGAAATAGGTAGATGTTCTCGTAAGCCAGGAAGATATTAAATACGTAAGTAGTGTGCCCAGCGATGGTGCGAGTGCGTATGACGATCGAAGTTCACAATCTACCTGTTTGGCAAGAAAGCGAGTGTTTTAAGTAGGGATCCGCGCCACGATGCGGCGGTTTGGAAACCATTTCGCGAGGGATAGATTATGCAGCTATAATTTAAGGTTCCGAACATAGTTATTATTTATAATTTAGTTTAGGTATTTTAAGTAGTTTATGTAGCTAGGTAGTTTATGTAATTTAGATAGTTTAAGTAGTTATATATGTTTTTAGTTTTATTATTAATAGGTAAAAATTAGGTTAGTAGTGTCAGTATTAGTTATTGTTAGTATATATAGTATATATAATATTTAATATGTAACGGTTTAGTTATTATTAGTGTATTAGTTTTAATTAATATGTAACGGCCCTAGGCGCAACGTTACAATCTCTTCAGAACTAGACTTTTGTTCAGGCTGTCATATCCATAACGGTCAAGAGTTTGAACCTGGATAACTATCATACCGAATATAAGGGTAGACCTATGTCTAAAAGTAAGACGTATTAATATATGTAGTTAATCTCCTCTTCTCATTGTACCCGATGGAGGAGAGTTCATAACTGGTAACTAGAGTTGTGGTTCAAAACCCGGTATTGTCTAACTTTTCTTAAATTGTTTGCATTCTCGCACTGAGAAACTGAGCTCGCTGTATGCTTGCTGCAGTTGCCACGTGCAAGCGTTGTTACCCCAGAGCCCAGAGATGGTCGATCATATTCCTTGGCGAATATCGCTAAAAACTTAAGCCCCGACCTTAGTCTACCTTGACAAGAATTTACCTAGAAAGACAAAGGACACAGCACGGTGGGGACACGCGACCGGTCACGGCGTCGTGACTGCTGATAACGTGATAAGAGACATGATAGCGAACTGCGGACGCACGACCGGCGAAGCCCGCGCAGCTAGAGACAGATCGACACTCGATATTCACCCTATTATTTTGAATTAAGCAGTATTTTCAGGAAATACACCAAAGATAGTCGTCCTGTGGTTATCTTAAGGAGCGACAAAAGGATATAACCAGTACATACATTGTGTATTAAACATCTTAACACGTTCGTGGACAGTGCGTCAATAGACGTCATACCGCTACCTACTACCGCGACAGTACGTCTATAGACGTCGTATCTCATATCACCTCATTACGTTCTCACGTCCCTTGGGTTATGTCCACGAACTACCCGGTGTAGTGATAGAGACATGAACTTCCTATTATTTTGAGAGAAGTCTGGTACAGCTTGGACTGTTATAGGATTTTGGTCACGGTTAATATTTCTATAGATTCTCATTGAAACGTAATTGAAAAAAGACCGCCATAATTGTCCGAGCTCGCTATATGAACGCCTGATATAGAATTTTAGCTAAACTTACCTGTTTACATTTGCTCTACAATGTTACAAAGTTGTTATGCGTAACTTCCTTTTGGGAGTTTGGCATTCGGTTTGTTTCAAGAATCGTTTGTCAAGAACCGTGTGTCAAGAACCGTTGAAACAATTTTCCTTATATTTATTTCTATGTCTCTATGCAGTTAATCTTCGTCCTTGCATAGTAGGTAATATTATAAGTTTGTTTGTAACTGGAGAAACAGTTTTTATTCCAATAGGTACCTATCTGTGAGCTTTTTGTAATCAAAACTGTGCAGTAATTCAAATATTCAAAAAAGTAAAAGTAGATTCAAACAAATTCCTTTCGGTTCGAGTCAGTTTGCTAAACAGACTTGGATATTATTTTGTAAAATTGAGATGTCATACGTCGTCATAACGTGGCCGGCAGTTGGCAGGCACCTGGTGCGCTGACGTCACGGGCTAATTTCAGCGAGACGAGGTCGTGACCCGACGCCCTGCGCCCGCGCACGACGGCGACATAACCCGCCATATGCACTGGCCTAAATCAACACGCTGGAATAGCCTTTTTTACGGTCTGAAGCAGTAACCTGGGCAGACAGACCTGGCATGGCAAATAGCCACTGTCGCCGAGGGCACCTGCAACATTTGAGTTTATATCAGCTCTTAGATATCCACTGCTGGACATAGACCTTTCCCAATAAACGCCACCACACCCGCTCCTCCGCCCATTTGAATATCTGCTTTTAATAACAGAAAGGCTCTGAGATCGTCCTATTGACTGTATTACACTGTCTCTCACGCCATTTAAACGAAACAGCAATTCATGCATTGCTGCTTGATAGTAATAGGTAGATAAGAGAGTGGTGGTACCACACAGACTACTGCCCACTCACAGCCTCATTTCCTCCTTTTTGTTCATCTATGAGTATCAGAATATGAGGCCACTGCATAGTGTGGAAAAGACTTCAAAAACTATTGTTCTACTGGTCCATTTGAAATGCTACCTTCAGACGCTTTGTAATATAAAGTGAAGGTGTCCATTTTCGAGGTCCATTCCCACACTGTGCAGTACCTTGAAAAGTCTTCTTTCTGGGTGTTATACAAAACTGATACGTACAATAATGAATTATAAAGTTATGTTTAGAACATATTTTCAAACATACCTAATATTCATTTATAATGTTTAACGATTTAGTAGCGACACCTAACTCCCCGAGCGAATAACAATATGTCCAGACTAAATTGTTGTCGAAATTTTTCTTCCTCATTGTTCGCATGTAGTATTAATTATTCTGTGGTTTTAGTATTCCATATATATACTCTATATTACTATTACTAACTATTAAGCTACCCATATTTCAGTCAGTATAAGGGTGTATGCAGACGGACTGCATACACCCTAATTCTTGGTGGGTGTGACTTGGCATGTTGGCAATTATATTCTTAAAAGTGAAACAAAAACATCGCAGTATTTCATTCATGTATGACATTCAATTGTCAATAACAAAAGTGTCTTCTAACAACTGACACGCCATGTAACTTCCCAGGCACTGTATAGAAAAATCACATGACGGTAACGGTCTTTGGGTGTAGCAGTGTAAACAACGATCTCTATGTACTACTCTGTTCCAGGCAAGGAGCCGCAAGTCGTTCACATTCACTTTGAAACTTGTGCATTTACTACGCAGAACATTTAATGATCTGGAATCGAGAGTTTGTATGGTTCATGTCCTGTGGAAAGTTGATAACGATGTTATCTTATAAATAAAATCGTAAACATCGCGTGTCTGTACATTGAATTTGCAAAAAAAAATTGAGGGGTCTAAGGATAAGCAACAGAACACATTTCGATAATTTTTTAAATTTTTGTCTGTTTATCTGTTTGTCTGTGAGTTTGTGCACGCATCACTTAAAAACTACTGATCGGACTTTGAAGGACTTTTCACAGAAACATGGGGCTTAATTTGGTTTAACATATAGGCTTTATTTCATTGCAATCGGTGCAGTCAATCAAAAGTTATGAGAATTTATAGTTTCCGAAAACTCGCATACACTGCGAGGAGTGTAGGGTGTAAATGCTCGATTGAATTCATGAGCGGTAGCGGGAGCGGGTATCGTACCAATGTAATGTGAGATTTTGAAAACTAAAAATTCGCATAACTTTTGATTGAGTTAGTCGATTACGATGAAAAATCTGGAGCTGGATCTGGAGCTGGACCTGGAGCGGAAGTGGGAATGGGAGCGGATCCTGTAGTCCACGCGAGCGGAGCCGCGGGCACAGCTAGTTTACTAAATATTTACGCTATTTATCCGTAGCGTCCACCAACCAATATGTTATACAGATCATATCCGAAGTTAAATGTCAATGTCAGTCGTCATATATTTGCACATGCTTACAAACACATATGCAAACGCTAGAACGAGCCGATTTACTTATACCTACCTGTATTTAGGCAAAAAGTAGAAAGATAATAACTATGTGTACCCGCAGCTTTATACAAATGAGTGTTAAATACAATTTGGCGTGCTTCCATATCTGCCGAGTATTTCAGGAGATGGCGAGTGGAGGTCGTGACCCATCCACCTTCCGTCCTCTTCACTTACATTCTCCCCCCTTCCCCCTCTTCTCAATTCCTAAACAACCTACCTTCTAAATAACCGACACGTTTTTTTATCGGTCCAGATTTTATCTAAACGTAAATCAGTTAATGTAAGTGTCCGGAGAAAATAACTAAGTGTAAGCGGGATTTTTCAATGTTCTGCAACATAATATGCTAAAACGAATTGAATCGAATGATTCAGTTATTCATTACATGAACATATCTGATTTCGCTATCCCGATACTTTTTATGGCGAATTCCCCCATTTAAAACATAAATTTGGACCCTTAAAAAAGTCTTGGCGGTTATTTTTTACATGTTTTAAAACATTATCAAATCGGAGTCGGACACCTGAAGATCGTTCCTTGTAAGTATGACAAAGTCGTCGTTAAGAATGCTAATAAATTAATTACCATACAGTAATCATCATCACAGTCTAAGTCCATTGCTTCTATAAACCACGTGACTCGATAAGGGTAGGCTACGTGCAAGGGGGTCAATAGAGGTCAAAATAAAATGACGTAGTTCATAGGAAGCTGCCTAGGTTCGTCAAAATATACAAAACATATTATCGTGCCCTGATTTATTTCATCATCGCCTGAAGTTGTCAAACTAAAAATCGTTAAGATTTTAGCCAGCTGTAACAAAAAGTCAGTAAATCATTGTGTAGCACTGATATAACTTATGAACAATGGTGAAGTAGAAAAGGAAAACTTACAAATTACGCCTGGCCAGCTGTACAGTAGTGTTTCAGCCACTCGAGCGTTTAGTTTAATTTAGTTTATACATTTTAATGTTTCTGTCTGGATATGAAACATCGTAACCTAAAAGATACCATAGGTATCATCACATTGGTATGTATACAATGATATGAAATTTAAGGGACACTTATTAAAGTAGAAATAATTCATTTTAAAAGCAAAATTATTTTCAGGTTTCATACATATATATGTCATGCTTTGTTATTCAAAATGCCACAGCACAATACGATTACCAGCAACTTTACTACCAGGTCCAGGCCCCAACCCAGCAGTACTACCAACCTCAGAACAACCTGGATTACGCAGAATCAAACTACAGACAATACAGTCCTCATCATCATACGAGAAGAGGTTATTACAGCGATTCAAAGTCCCTAATCAGTAGCGATAATGATTACGATTCTTCAGATGAATCGAATGAATGCAGCAACTGCTCCTGCAATAAATGTATGTTGCCAGAACCAAAACCTTGCTGCAAACTTGTATGTGATACTTGTAGTTTAATGCAACCGCCAAAGCAACAAGATGTTATGATTGTTCCATATCCATATCCTCTAATATTTAGTAGGATTCAAGGTGATACAAGGTCAAGGACAACTGCGAAAATAACATCTCCAACAACTGAGACTGAAACACCAACTGAAAAGTCAACTGAGAAACCAACCACAAAATCAGATACGAAACCAGACTCAAAACCAACCACAATAAAGTCAGAAAAAGCAAAAGTTTTGAGAAGACTGAAAGAAAAAACAACTAAAATGGAAATGCCGAACACAAGAACATCAGCATCGTTCAAAACAATTCCAATGACGACAGAATCAGAATCTAATGTAACAAATAAACGGAAACCTTTAAAAACGACAAACACAATACATGTTGAAGATATAGATTCTGAACTTATTGAAAGGACTGAATCACCTGTTCAAAAACTAAAATCAAAAACAAAACTTTTTATAGATGGTTCTTTAAAAGATTTAATACTAAGAACTCCAAAACGGCGAAAACCAGACAATCAATATCTCGTGGCATCAATGCGACGAATGAAACCAATTTGGAACACAAAGTATGACATAGTACCAATCTCTGATAAGTTGGCGTTGAAATTATTGGAGCAATTGAGAGATAGGAGGATTCAACGCCGCCGGCATACGACAAGTGTCATTAACAACAGTCTCAGATTATCCCCAAGCTACCAAGATATTTTTAATAATTATTAGCCTATAGGTACTATTGAAGATCCAAGGTCAAAACGGAATCATGCATTAAAGTCAAATTCTATAACTAATATTTATTCAACACAGAATAAAATGTATCATTTATTGAATATAATTGCATTGCAAATAGGTATTAGAAATACTTTAGAACAAGTCTTGATGGCTGTCTTTGAGTAGTTGGTTGATGTTTCTAATAAATAAACACCGGAGGAGAGTCACCATACTCAGGCTCTCTATCAAAAGTACAAGGTCATTGAAAAGTGTCAATGTGTACGAGAGGTTATGAACGTGTTGTTCGATTTATTGCGTGTGTTTCGTAGCGACGGCATACAAGTGTTCATATATGCGTGTATCCCCGGCGACAAATTACATATTTCGTTGGAAGAAAATGCTATGGCGTCTGCTGTCTGCTGCGGAGGAGTCAGGGTCAGGCCGGCGGCCTTGTGATGCTCCAAGGAGTTGGTAACTACCACCGCTTTGGAAAAAACATCACATTTGAAAAAGAATCAGCACAAGATTTTACATAATCATAGAGCCAGAAGTAGGACACGTGTTTTTATCCTCATAGTAGGGTGCACTTGCATTTTGTATATTTTGTAAAAGCATTTGAGGTAATATAAATTAAACAATCATAGTATAAAAATAAACAGAAGCTAAACAAACACCTTGATCACCTCGTTAACTTAGTGGCTTATGCGTAAGGTTTCGATTCCCACAGGTCAGGCTGTTATATTGTGAACTGTCCTGCCCCAGTCTTTGATTTGTTGTAGTACGTACAGAAAATACTATTTTAGGATTAGATAAGTGTATGTATAGTATGTATAGTATGTAGAGATATTATTAAAAACCTTTAACAGAGATTCCACCAACCAAGAGGAGTCTATTTCCATTCAGAGCGGTCCATTTGGACCGCTACTTGTTTAGTTGTTTAGTTACTACTTAAAGTATATTACTTTTCACATTGTTTTTACTACATTTCATGATATTTAAATAAATAAAAAATCATTAACTATGTTTCTTATTTCCCCGGTTGGACTGATTAAAATCTGTTGAATATAAATTTTCTTCGAAAATTATTCGAAATGGATCATGCCGCATTCTTAAACCACAATACAAATGGTAAAATATGTATATTAGTGTGAGTGTGTGCATAGTAGATAACTAGCAGTCTGCACACGAGGACTAAGAACGCTTTTCTTCAGTATAGTAAATAGAGGACCAAATCTATAACTATCTATAGACTATAACGATTGGACGCGATAGAAAACAAAAGAAAGACTGAAGACTTGAACACCAAGCGATTGAAGACGCAGGTGACAAAAAAAATCACATTTAAACCAAGCGCACCGGTAAAATTTTACAGCCGATTTATTGATTTTTCATGTTTAAAACTTATCGCATTCGTATATGTTTCGAAACGGAAACACATTTTTTTTTATCAATTATAGACTCTAATGTTTTGGTGGAAAATATTGCATAGGTAGCAAAAATTTGGTTCAATATTCATTTTTAAAATAATATTTAACAATATAATCATAATGAAGCTGGAATATGAGTTTATTATTAGTAAAAATGTCTAACACATATATTCTTTTAAATGGTACGTATACTTAGCAAGAGATCAAGTTAGCGAAACGTTAGTCAAATTATTTACTACTATAGTGGTTTACAGGTACTCAATGCCTTAACTATATACCTCCTGATTGAAAGCATTGCGTCACAGTTTTACCAACCCGCTTACGTTCAGAACCATCAACCAAATCACCAGAACCATTTTGAGATGAGAAATCGACAATTAGATTACAATCAATATTTAAATATGATGAATAACTGTCAGTGTTCTTGCGGAAACTGTAACAATCCTGCACCATGCTGCATAGAATCATGTCTTTATTGTCGAACAACCGACATCAATTTATTATACGTCCCTTACCCTGTCCCAATAATAATAGAAAAAAAATCTACAACCTCCGAAAGTACAACTACAAAAACCACAAATAAAAAGAAGACAACGACGACTACAGAGCCACTAAAGACGACTACTGGAAAAGAAGAAATGCCCGAATCGACCGAAGAAGAAGCGGACGATAAGATATTTGGGAAATCAACGATCGGACTGTTTCTAGTGAAACCCCACAAAGAGTCCAATGAAATATTGTGAGTGTATACTGAAAACATTTTTAGACAACTAAGTAGCATTCTGCCTTGGTGGCATACAGGAACTAAGGCAATATGCTATTTAGTTGACCAAAATGTTTTCTAGTTAGCTAAAGTCATCATTCTTATGATCGTTTGAAACAAGATCAAGTTAATAATTTAGTGCAAGGGAACAAGATCTTGGTCTGCTCGCAGGAGTTGATTATTCAAATTTTGTATTTTTTTTGTGAATTTTTTTTTAATTGAGTGGATGTCGGTACTGGCCACAGTCACCACCATTGGCTATAGTTTGATTGGCAGATTGGATAAGGATTCAATTTCTCAAGAGAGTTCATTCATGTATTTAAAAGATGGGCTAATAAGGTCGCTGCATCTTTTGAATTAAGCATAAAAATATACATTTCTTATTGTTTTCAATATTTCATCACCTCCATTCAGAAATTTTAAAGGCTTAGTAGTGACATCTAGCTTCCTGAGTGGAAATAAATATAGTCAGCCAAATATCCGAAAAAAATTGCTACAGAAAATTAGTTCACTATAGTATTAATTTTAGTATTATAATTATAATAATCCTTTGAAACACCGTTATAAAGGGGTAAATAATGTACGAGTGTCTTCCAATAAGCCTACACAGTTGACCTGGGGTAGTTTAACAGTGGTGACCAGTCCTATGGCATCGATGCATGACGTATCATTTTTAACTTTTAATTTTCAGTTCACAAGAAGGCGATAGGCGTTTACAGGACGGCAGAACAAAACAACAAATTATGTATCGCAACGACGGCATTAAAATCAGACCGACAATTCCATGGAGAAACAGAAACATCAAATCAAAGCGGTCAGGAAAATTGGATATTTTACCAATTCCTAAGCATATAGAGGAAAATATTATTAATGTCTTAATGAACGTATGAACGTATATAACCGGCATATACATGCCGAAATTTAGCAAAGAAATGTAAGGCAGCTATACACTGACAGCCCCCTAAGCCTTGTTTATAAACTGTATCTATCTGTGAGGTCACTTGCTGATCCTGATAGAATACAAGCGGAACAGTTCCCGTAGCGTGCTGCAGCATTGTGCTGAGTTAGCGCTATTTTATTGCTGCGACACATACCTAGATTATTTTTAAAGTGTAGTTTGTAAACACTTCTTATGTTTATTTCTCGTACATGTATGTGTCGTAGCTATGAATAAATTGACTATTCTATTCTATCATTCAAAAATTTTGTTAGATTTAAAAGATGTACAAAAAACATTGTTCACATGCTATCGTGCGGAATACAGCTATATAAATCCGCAGGAACATGGCTAAATAACTTTTGCTTATTCCTGCAACATTGCAAAAAAGTCAGCAAAGTGTAAGTCGTGCACAATGTTCGTTCGTCAATTTTAATTTTAGTAAAGAGCACCTACTTTCATCCTATGTATAGTAAAATATTTTATTATAAAATTTCAATACAATCTCATTTTTTATCTCTCGTTTTAGTTTCTCCTACAGTCAAGGTTGGCTGGAAGAGATCTCTTATAGAGATAAGTCCACTTTATACAGTCATTTTATGTATGCCTTCTTTGTAAAAATTAAATGCAATAAAGAATATATACATATACCTGTAGTAAAGTATTATATAAACGAGCCATTCGACCACAGTCAATGTAGAGTTCAGAAAAAAATATATTTGTTATCTCTATATATTTCAATGGTAACAGTGTAGACTGGTGAAGAAAATTCTTGTCTTAATTAAATGGTGGGCCGAAATTAAGACAAAAATACATTTTCAGTCTTTTTAATGCATGAAGCGAACAGACGCGGGCCGTACTGACACGAATGACAAAAGTGTTTAGATTGTTTTGTTTGGTAAGTACTAACACTATCTGACATTAGACCCCAGTTAAACTCGAAATCGTATCGTATCGTTGGGCTTGGAAATGTAAAAACGTATTGATCTCAAGAAACTTTCAGCGAACTGTTATTTACAATTTAAAAAAAAACTTATTACACGAGATATAGTCACGAGTACTATATACAAGAATTATATATTAGAATATTTTAAGGAGTAGATTATAAATACAATTTTGAAACTTACTTCAGACTAATTGTAATATAAGTAGTACAAGCTTGTAGCCAGTAGTAAATTAAAGTTGTGACATTACTAAATTATTATTATTGATATTAATTATTATTATTAGGCTTGTATATTTTTATTAGGCTTACAATTAATTACCCACCCAGGTGTGTACTTATTAGGACCAAGGTGTGAGACAGACATATATTTATTAATAACTTCAGTTAAAATACAAATCAAATTAATTACAGTACAACACAAAAACACAATAAAATTGAACAAAAATAAGTTAAAAATATAAATGTCAGATATAATTCCTTAAATCAATGAGATCTGTAAAACCTCTTCATAACTATAACTTGAGCATTATTTATGTATGTAATTAACTATGAATAGTATATTACTATTTTAATGACTTGTAATTAATATTATCAATAAATGACGTCAATGTCTAAATTATATTGCATTAACGACTTTCCAAAATATATGGAAACACAGTTATTTAAAAACATTCTCATTTTTGAAACAGCAGCGCTCTATTTTGACCCTAATGAAATATGCGTAATAAATATTTAATCTTTGTGAATGTTTGTGAAATATAATTTCTCTATAACGACTACTAGTCAGAATCCATTATGTGTTAAGTTTCTAGAAGGTACTTATGATGAAATAAGAAATTAATATTTAATAGTTGTTACGCATCCTATTATTATGCAGCAAAGGTAAATTATTGCTATCTTTAATGGAATCTTTATTTTCACGAGTTTCATTATTGTGATGCGCGTACAAACAGATATACAAACTAAATCCACCTGGTTTTTACCGGCTTACCGCATCAGTACTGGCTTATTTTTCACTCAGGTATGTTACTAATTTCATAAAACTATGGAGTACGTAGCATAGTCTACATTAAACCGCGGAAAGTTCATGTTTACCGCAATGAAAACAATGGAAACATTTCATTCATACCAATTTCATCACATTGATTATTCCACATAAATATGCAAGTACACCTGTTTGATTAAAGGAAATAAGATATAATGAATGCAGTAGGGTTTGTTGTCCACAGAATTCACCTTTATTTGTATTTACACCACACACTGGAAACTCCACTGAAACGCATCACAGACGCACCGAAACTTCATGAAAATTTCAGGTTAGCCAAACGCAGCAAGGATGTATTCGATACAAAACCGGCGTCATTTTTATCGATTATTTTATTATTATATAGACAATGCGCGACTTCAGCGTGGCTTGACCTTTCAGACGACTGCGCGTGAGTCGCTCGGGGTCACCGTCACCACCGCACAGATGTATTTTTAGAGTTTAAAGTTCAAAATACGACGGTTACGCGCGGTTCGACCGCCTGCGTCTTTGCTGCTTCCGGTAATGATTGTCATTCACAATCAGCTAGATTTACAATGCAGTATACTGTCGCGATTACATGTGAGGGGTGTCTTTTCAATCGTAATGGGTCGTCATATTAGTAGAACTACAAGGAAATATCAGTAGGTAGTCGAGTTCAACCAAGCACAGCGCGAGTTATGTCAAAAAGTTGAACTTCATTGCGGAATTGTAGCCAATAAACACCTGCCATTTTTTGATTGTTGTGTACTACAATCGAAAGGCTACAAGTGTACCTTGAGGACTAGGTTGGAATGCCTCATTATCAGCCGTAATACGTGAACTGCTGAACATAAGCCTCCCCAATAAAATACCACTTTTGGTGGGCTGTTCATTGGGAGATTTGCCGTAATCACCACGCTTAACAAGCGGATTGGTGATCACATTAATGATTCTAATATACACAGTAGAACGCCGCTGCCTGTTCCTAGAGCAATCTCTTAGTCGCGTTGACGACTCCCACGGGAAAATGGGGGTGGCTTTATTCTAAGCCGAGAACCACGGGGAAAAACGGAATGCCCCATGTCCCTGTAATAATTAATAACCCTTCTAAGTAGATAGATACCTACGAGGGTGGAACCCACCCTGTCAGAACCTGGTCTGTCCCGCAACTGCAACCAGTTAAATACTTACTTATCTATCTCTTCTATTCACTCTACGCAACCTACAATATGTACATGTATGTATAAGTTGTAGGCACGTATGTAAGTCTGAAATCTGTACCACAGGGGAAGACTGGGTCAAAATGGTAAAGTTTTTTTTTTCGGAATTTAACTTTTCGAATTTAACTTTCCTATTAGATGAGCTGAATTCAGTAGTAAAAGCTGCTATACTTTTTAAATTAGCCATTCAAATTCAATATTTGTTTTAAATATTGAAAAAATACTGTCGTTTTTCATGGTCTGTTAAAAAAATCATTTGCGACCTGACACAGTGTATACCTCTGTGGTAAAGAAAATGGTATTTATATTGGGACTCAATTGAATGTTATGATTTATGTGTTTCAAATAAGTTTTATTATTCTTGTAGTTTTATATCCGTAAATGAAATCGATTCCATACAGTATACGTTGATATTTTCATTAAAATACAAGAAATACAATTGAATATAATATTTTCTACAATAGTGTTTCTTTAAATGATGACTTGATTTGTAAAAGTAGTATGAATTTAAATGTGGTAACGTACGCTTCTTAATATACCTACTGGAGACATAGAAGGCATACACGGATGCGGAGGGCGGAGGACAGGGTGTGGTGGCGTTCATTAGGGAAGGCTTATGTCCAGCAGTACACATATAAGGGCTGATGTGATTGTGATGAGACTGCATATATCGTCGGTCTTTTTGCAAGTAAAAAATTTACCATTTCACCAATCGGCAAATTTGCCCATTCTCCATTCTAAAGACCAGGGGGCGAATATACCATTAGACCGTTTGGCATTTTCACCCTTTTATCAAAAGACCGACGAGATTTTCCATATTATTATATATACTTTTAAAAACAGACTAGACAAGTTCTTCAAAAACCAGTGTTACAAGTGATAATTCAAAGACTTAAATACACCAGTTCCGATATAGGCATTCCGGCAAATTGCTGCTCGCCTATTATCCCCATTATAATAATAACTATGTTTTCAGGTTTAACACACTAACCCTATTCTTCCTGCTCCAAGACGTTGTATCGCAGTTCCCTTTGAACTACCAACACCCGTACGTACAAAATATGTTAATGGAAAGCAATCAATATCAATCTAATTACGGTTATGGTTATAATCAACCACGCTACGATGAGAACGGTATTCAGTGTATGCCTGCGCCACAGCCTCAAGCCTACCTCCCTTACCCGTTCGCAGTAATAATATCGAAGTCCTGCAATAACGAAAACCAATCTGAAAAGGCTATAACACCCGAAGTGACTACTATAACCGTAGAGCCTACTACAATTAAACCGTCTGAGGAGCCAGCAACGCCAGAAGTAACAGAAATGCCAGAGGAAACGACAGTTACAGAGACAGTTACAACCCAAAGCACCGGAGCGCAATATCATCATCAAAAGTTTGTATACCTATAGTTCAATTTATAATATTAGATGTGCATAGATTCTTTTGCCCCTAACAAAAGATAATACAGCCCTAACTAACCTAACAGTCTATGATTCTTCATCTGCTAGACCAGGAAGCATTTCGGATAATAAAGCCATTTTGTACCATCTAACGTAGGAACGCCCCCTAATCTAGTAGAAAAATCATAGACTATATCTAGGTTAGCTAGGGCTATATCATCATCAGGTTATTTTTGTCTCCAATGCAGGAGCACAACCCTCTCTCATCTGCCAGAGACAGACGGAGGATTTGGCCTACACTCCCCGCGCTGGCCTGACGGGTTGGGGAGGTCTGATTGATGTTTTATAATGTATTCCCTTAGTCGCCTTGTACAACATCCACGGGAAGAGTTGGAGTGGTCCTATTCTACTCTACCAGAAACCACACGGCTATATGCCAAACACTTATGTCAGGCTGATCTCTCCCAAAATGCCTTCAAGCCTTCATCAACCTCAGACACACCAGTTGCTTGAAATAAATAACTAGGGTTTACTCATTTCCCGCTCCACAGTTACAGGTTTGTGGTTTCTGGGTCCGTACTCTAACGTCCTTATTTCACCTGTATAGCAGGGCAATACCATAGCTTTTACACCTCTGTTGAATTGAACTTAATATACCTTATTACATCGGAGATAAAATATACAAGTGGCGGTCCTTTTTCTTTGTTTTTAGCGATTTCTTACCGTTCGGCTTGTTTAGTTTTAGAAGTGCTTCATGTATACACGGCCAATTTGATTTCTGACGCATAAAATCATGCTGCACTCTCACACAAATAACAAGTGTCGTTTTAGTTGTAGGCTCTGCCGTGTGGTTTCCGGTAGAGTGGAATAGGACCACTCCAACTCTTCCTGTGGATATCGTACGAGGCGACTAAGGGAATACATTATGAAACATCAATCAGGCCTCCCCAACCCGTCTGGCCAGCGCGGGGAGTGTAGGCCAAATCCTCCGTCTGTCTCCGGCAGATGAGAGAGGGTTGTGCTCCTGCAGTGGAGACAAAAATAACCTGATGATGTTTTGGTTATCAACATTATTTACCAATATATTAAAAACACTTTGTAAGATTTACAAATTAATTACCTAATTAAAGCATTTCACAATTTACATTGTCAATTTTCAAAAGAAAAAAATCTGACAAAATACTTGGGTGGGTCAGATATTAAATTTGAAAACCATACATCGATGCTTATTTTACGTGTGTCAACCGTTGTCATCAGCATATATACTTACGTCCACTGCTGAACATAAGCATCCATAAAATAATGCCTCTTTTGGGGGCTTTCCTTTGGGGGATTTGCCATAATCACCACGCTTGACAGACGGATTGGTGATCGCTGCTGCCCATCCCTGATGCAATCCCTTAGTCGCCAATCTTATATAGCATGAATTAATTAACGAATATATTCTAGGTTAAGAGATTGTGACAACTTACCTGTTTGTATACCGAAGAAAACTTACGAAAAGTACTACGGACGCAAAAAAAATGATGCGGGCAACCGTCGGCGAAAAAATTATGTGAATTCAGATTTAAATGATAACTATCGTCGTCAAGAAGGCAAAACAATGCCAAGAACCATATTGAGCAACAATGAAGTTAGAATTAGACCGACAATTCCGTTCAGAAGTACCAAAAACACTGGTGAGAAAAAGTGGTTACCAAAATTCGGTATCGTAAGACTTCCTTACCATTTAGCGGAAAAGATCGTGAGTCAAAACGAAGACACTGAAGCTGAATCGTTTTCGATGTAGAAATAGGAAGGTATGACATTGGTAGGCATCCAAATGTGATAACAACTTAAAAATAGACCGAATCGTTGATCAGTGGCTTGGGCTTTGCACTCGAGCGCCAGAGGTTCTGGGTTCGAGTCCTACTGACAACTTTACACAATTTTTAGAAGTTATTCCAGGGGAGCTACTCCGTAAGCATTGACATGACATTCTCATAATCGGTTGGCCTCTAACTGCGTTCGTTAGAGGCCAAACGCTTATCAGAATATGTCACGTGACCCGTTAGAGAGTACAAACTGACTTTGTAGTTCAACGGATATTATCCGAAATGATTCGGAAGTGATCTAACTAGGCCCGCGGCTTCGTAAGCGTTAATGATTCCGTTTCTCCTATCCTAAAACAAAGTGAAAAAAAAAACAAGACAAAAAAATCGGTACGTAGTGGTCACAGCTACAACCACATATGTGTTAGTGAATATCTCAGTCCTTTCCTTCCTATAGAAAACGTCTGCAGGATCAAAGCGATTATATATTGGTATTTGTGTAATAAAAACTACATTTAGTGGTAGAAGTTGTTTGTTTAAATTATAAACCATCAATCAGGCCTCCCCAACCCGTCTAGCCAGCGCGGGGAGTGTAGGCAAAATTCTCCGTCTGTCTCCGGCAGATGAGAGAGGGTTGTGCTCCTGCAGTGGAGACAAAAATAACCTGATGATTGTTTGTTTTAAATTACGATAAATAAATAAAAAATAATTGAAATAAAAAGGCTTTGTTTACGACTAAAAACCAAATTCATTAAAATATTGAGACTGGTCAATTTAAACTATAGTCCGTACTAAAATAGGATGAAAATGGGCTCGATTCTGAAGGCACAATGTTAAAATTTAACAGCACTAAAACTGTTGCTATCCTTGTCACAAAATATTATTAAGATAAAGACGAAACCAATTTTAGAGCTGTCTAATTTTAGATGTGTGCCTTCAGAATCGAGCCCATTATGCATTTAATAATCGACTTGTCTTCACTGGATTAATTATGAATTTAAAAGTGGACTTTCAAACTACAAACTATCACGAGCAGGTAAGTACTTCATCGTCAATGAGTGTCCCAATTTCGCGATATGAAAATAGATGACCCGCCGTCGCCGGCGCTGAAGCGGTCACGCCTTTAAGGCCCTGTACACATCCAGCGGACGATCCGCAGCTAATTGTCCGCTCAGTTTTAAATACTATGGCTTTGTATGGTTTATGATGTCCGCCGAAAAGAGCGATAGAACAGCGGATGTGCCACTTCGAGCGCCGAATCGACGTCAGCGGCAAGCTATTATAGACCATATGGTATATAATAGAAGCGCGCTCCACCTTAGGCCTCCTCATCACTTACCATCAGATGAGATTGAGGTCAAGTGCAAACCCATCAACAATAAAAAAAAATATTATTTAAGTTAGTGGATCACTGGTCAGTTTCCTGATCCGTCAATTTCGCTTATTCACCAATTACTGCCCGAAGTCACATATCTAATAAATAAAATCGTAAACATCGCGTGTCTGTACATTGAAGATATTTGCAAAAAAAAATTGAGGGGTCTAAGGATAAGTAACAGAACAATTTAGGTCATTTTTGAAATTTTTGTCTATTTATCTGTTACTTTGTGCACGCATCACTTAAAAACTACTGAATAGATTTTGATAAACTTTTCACAGAGACATCCTCATTCCGCGCGGACTTTTTTCCGCATCCGCGGCGCGACGCGATGAAATTTGCAGCAAACAATGATCTCTATGTACTACTTCGATAGTCTATTTCGATGGCAGCAAAACACAGATTTGGTTGCGGATTTTTTACCGCAAGTGCGTGCATCTTCATACAACTTCTATATGTCACAGAATTCTGCGGAAAAAATCGCGGCGAATAAATTCGCAGTGCGTGTTAGGGCTAACATTTGGATAGCTACTCAGAATTGTAATCGGCGATGGTGGAGATGCCTCAATAGAGCATAATTACATATTATTTAATCGAAGTTCTCAAGTTTACTAGATTACCCTCTTAAAACTCAAAATACCCAAATGATTCTAATCAATCGCTAATTAACTCCTCAGACAGTATATTTTGTGGGTAGAATGAAAACAAAAGTAATATTAAAACTAATTATATATTATTTCTTACACACGAGAAGTACACAGCCATTTTTGCCACATAATTAAAAGTTATAATAATCTAGTTCTTAACATACTATGGATATTCGTCTGTATTTGATAATTAAAGATGTCAATATAAATCTATACAATCGACAATTACAAGGTTTAGTTGACATCTCGTATTAAACAAAAACATATGTGGTGGGCGATTATAAACAAAACTACAGCTCCAAGAATAGCTATCTTTCTTTCTAATATTATCAGTCAGAGAGAGAGAGAGCTAATATTAGAATTGTAACATTTTAAGTATGTTATTTTATCGACGGGTACAAATATAACAATTGTCATTTAACTATTTAATACTACCATCTAAATAATACAAACTAAAGTTTAAAATTTGTTACTTTAACTACATGCAGGTCTAATACTAAATTGTAATAATTGGATTAGCTACTGAATATTAAAAGTTGAAATCTTACTAATAAAAATAGTAGCACCAAATATCTATACTTAACATATGTATGTATAGTCAAGGAACGAAAATATTCAATACTTTTGAGAACTTTTTTGCATAATTTTGTACTCAAAGTACCATTAATCACAATACATATTTATATATATTTTTAATGTCGTCAAAATACAATATCAAATAAGGTGGTGCGCTTATCTATAAGGTTAATTGAAAATTACGTAACAAGTATTAAAAAATATTACATATACATATACTTGTCTAATTTCAAACTAGGATTTTCTCCTGTACAAGGATAGGGCAATTCACAATTAGACCGGAACCAACTTGTACAAAGTTGTCTGTCCCGTGTGGGAATGAACCACGACCTCTGGCGCTCCAGCCCAATGACCAACCCACTATACCAATGATGCGGAACTAAACAACTCTTGATATAATAACTCACAGTTTAGTGAATATTAAATCATAAATAGCAACTATTCCAAATACTATATAGCAATAGCAATTTCATATCATATTTTCCTAATGTTCGGATGAATAATCCAATTAATTACTGCACTTATTAACCACAAGTCGGAGGTTTTGATTTTTTTAACTAGCTATTCAATCTTATTTGAGACATACAGAAGTTTTTTTTAATATTATCAATTTTGTTAGATACTATATTTAAACTCTAAGCATCACAATTCAACGACACGAAAAACTAACCTTAGGTGGTGAACGTTTTTTGGCATCGACTGCAACTCGAGTCACTTCTAAAAATTAAAGCCGTTCGTTCAGTTTCATATGATTCCGAAACTATTATAATAGATTTTGGTCGTCTTTTTTTTTTTAAATCGACGCACCTACTTCTGATACACATATAGATACATTGAATTGAATAGTTACAATTGAACTAGTATAATTTTTTAATCATTCGATTACAGTCCCAGATTACATATCGTTGTAAAATCTGAGCTGCATGTATAAATTTTCTCTAAAGTTAAAGATATGGGTTCACTTGCTTTGAACATTGAGAGCATTGCTTAGTTCTTGGAATTCAGTCACATACCAGGAAGCCCTTTTCTTGACTTCGTCGCGAACTACGTTTCCGCCAAAACCTGAAATAAAAAAAATATTTTGATATAGATATTGTTCTCAACTTATCACAAAAAGTATATGAAAGTCATGAAAACTCTCAAAATTTTTTCAGTATTTTATACTAAATACCGTCTGCTGGTAATAATTATGTCTTATCAGCGCCTTAATAGACGTTGGCTAATTAATTCTAACATCATCATCAGCCGAAATACGTCCACTGCTGAACATAAGCCTCCCCAATAGAATGCCACTTTTGGTCGGCTGTCCATTGGGGGATTTTCCATAATCCAATTCGATTTGCTTGGCAGGCGAATTGGTGATCGAAGTTGCTGTCCCCCGGTGTCCCTTAGTCGCCTTGACGACACCCATGCGAAGCTTGGGGGTGGCCGTATCCTAAGCAGATGGTTCTCAGCGTAATTAATTCTATATATAATTAATAATAGTTCATCATCAGGTAATTTTTGTCTCCACTGCAGCAGCACAACCCTCTCTCATCTGCCGGAGACAGCCGTAGGATTTGGCCTACACTCCCCGCGCTGGCCAGACGGGTTGGGGAGACCTGGTTGATGTTTTATAATGTATTCCCGCAGTCGCCTTGTACGACATCCACGGGAAGAGTTGGAGTGGTCCTATTCTACTCTACCGGAAGCCACACGGCAAAATAGTAGTTGATACTAACCAATGAAGCCATCAGCGGGCGGGCAGGCCTCGGCGTCGGTAGCGCCGTCGCCGATCATGATTAGCCGCTGGTAACCAAACTGTTCCTTCAGCCTTCTGATCACCAGCCCCTTGCCGCCGGAGCGGGAGGTTGGCTCGTTCTCATCGAAGCCAGCGTACTCCCCTGTAACAATAATAGGTTACATTGTAAATACTTTAACTTCAGTGACACGCCCGACACTTCGTACAAGCGAAAAGAATTAATCATTTACTACTATTATAGGCGCGCCAGCCTGTCCGTACACGCTTATGTGTGCGCGTCAACTAGAGAGAGACAGCATTATACGTCAACACATAGCGCTTGTCTTTTGTTCTACGTGACGTGTTTAATCTTGCGGGCGGCATTAAACTGGCGGGGAGGTGAGTGACGCTTCTGTAAGAGTAATATTTTGTACCTATACTCTGCTTAGTCAACGCTTCGTAAAAAAATCTTTCTTTCTTCGTAAAAAAATTCCACAGTATATTTAATAACAATGCAATAAAAACATATAGGCAACTCTCGTTTGAGCGTTTTTAATAAGACTGTTGATTTGATTTAAAGAAAGAGGTGGCCAGGCTAAAGACTACTAAATAAACTAGAGTAACTAGGTAACTCGATTCGTTTGTATAAGTGTGAATAAACATATGCAAATAGATGACGACTGACATTGACATTTAACCACAGATATGAACTGTATAACATATGGGACCCTCAAGTTATTTATCTATACCATAACCCATGATTTCTTATCAGAATCAATGTTAAACTGGTACAGTAATGAACATATAAAACAAATTGTTTATATGTTAAGGATATCAAATCACCTCGTTTACAATGTTAAAAGATTTTATCGTTAAATCCAGCTCGTGGAGAGGAAATAAAATAGCTAGCGAAATACCCACATAAAGTGGAAGTTTCTTAGTTTTGCTCCAGAGTATAAATGATTCAGTGCTTCAATCCAGAATTTTAAAAATTGACAATTTGAAGTTCTTTATCAGAAATGACTAGACAACTTTGAAGCTCCGTAATGATATCTGCTGCTTATCAATATCCCGTGGTAAATGTTCTATTACCGTGGTAAAAGTAGTAAAGTTATTTATTTATCATGACACAAAATGATTCTCACATTTATAACATCATGTTATAGGATGACACCAAATCAATGAGTATATCTTATCAAATTGTTAAACGGTAATATCTAGGGAAACATCTAGAACATCGTTGGATAATAAATTACATACACATCGGCAGGGTTGGCATGTTTTAACAAAGTGTTTAAAACATCTGTTTTAAACATGTTTTTTATTATTTAAAACATGTTTTTTATTGTTTAAAACTGTTTAAATTGTTTAAAACATGTTTTATATTAAATAAAACTGTTTTTTATCCAACCCTGCACATCGGTATCTGTTTTATTGTCATCGCATCGCCGATGTCGGTTCTGTGTTACGACAATGGCCATCTTTTTTAATTGAATGTATTGTGTATTATGTTTATGATAAATAAATTATGTGCTTACAATAAAAAAAAATAGAACGAAAAACATTTACTACCATAAAAAAGGAGAATGCCCAAAAGTCTGCCTAAGATGCGTCTTTACCATTCATGTACCAAAAATATTATATCCTGCCACGCCGGAGGTTGCGGGTTCGAATGCCGCTAGAGGTATGATGAATATGAATGTTTGTACCCAAGTCTTGGATGTTTATATATTTAATTAAGTATGTGTATCCGTTATCTAGTAACCATAGCTCAGGCTCTGCCTAGTTTGGAACTGGATAATTGGTGTAAATGTCTGAGATATTTATTTATTGAGCATCACGTTTGGTCACTTAAGAAAGTCCGTTGTTTTAGCTTTGTTTTATTTTGCCTTTGCGTAATTAAACATAATAGTATATTTATTACTTTACAATAGTACTTCAAAATAATACTTTATTCGTAAGTAAAAGACAGTTTCAAAGTTAATGACACGCCCCCCAACGCGAATCGATGCCAAGTGTAGGCGCAAATAAATATATTTGTATTAACACAAAACAGAATGTCATCATACCGGCCTAGTTCGCATTTGACCCGCTGCGTGCGCGCAATTTGAGACAACCGAGCGTCAGATGCGCACGCGCACGTCGCATGCGCACGTTATCTTACAACTTTTATCGTTAGCCAGACGGGAAAGTTTTTTCCTCTCGTGATTGTATTAGTCATTGCATTTATTTGTCTGTCTGATTTGGCATTATTAATTACAACACGGCGGCTATATTTGGTTGCACTTTTTGCACCACCTGGGCTAACAAGTATAGATTTCGGTGGGTACAGTGCATTGAAATCCTTGGGACCACACTGTACCCCACAACGGCAGAGCGGGTGAAACGCCGGAGTGGTTTTAGTAGGTATGCCCTCTACACAGTACGCTGTCGTACTGTTCTTGAAGGGAAAGTCCCACATAACCCCCAACGGCTTCCCTATGGTATAGGGTATGGGATAACTCATTTCCACTCCGTCAAAAAAAAAGGTAACAAGTATAGGTAACAACTCCTACAGACGTGGTGCAACATAGGCTTCGCGATTTCGCACACTGACCATTTCAGTTATGTCTCATATCTTTGAGTTCATGGAATTGAATAGAGTACAAAAGAAAAAGTTGTTTTGATTTTAAACGGTGATAGGTATCCTCAGGGTGGCAACACACTTGAAACACGCCCCCGGGACTCTTGCGTACTGCCAGCCGTGATCTATTTTGCGGGCACGTATTTACTTTGGGGAGGTGAGTATCGCTTCTTTACTTAGTAATATTTAGTACTAGCTGTTGACCGCGACTTCGTCCGCGTGGACAACTTAACATTACAAATTATTATGTATTTCCCGTAAGAATGGGATGTTTTTTTCGGGACAAAAACTTTCCTATGTCCTATTCCAGGACCTAACCTATATGTGTACCGAGTTTTATCACGATCCATCAAGTGGTTGAAGCGTTATTGAGTAACAAACATTCAAACATCCAAACCTTCGCACTTATAATATTATTAGGAAGTAGGATTCTCTGCAAGTAGTTTGGACTACTGTATTCGAAAGTTGCAGATGTTTTTTTTTTTTTATTTATTTATTATACAATTTAAAACACATTATTCTTACATTCTTACTGGTACCGGTAAACCATATATAACCTATACTTGTTTATAGGCAACAGTGGTCGCTTACCATCAGAAGGCTTGTCTTCCAAGTGTGGCCAGTATATAAATACAAGCTTAGGATAGTCTGAAACCAGCCTGCAGATAATAACACAAGTACCTTGCGGTGACATTGTCAAAGGAGCTGTCATTGACACAGATTGCATTGCCTTCGTCGCAAATGAACAAACACGTTAGGAGTACATTACTACTAACGTGTTGACGCACAATCGTGCGCAATAATAAGGATAATACGATGAAGGGACTAATATGGATGCCAGATAAGTAATCTTCGTTTAGTACGTAGTATTTAAACGAAAATTGGTTATTGAATGTAGATCTTGATATGACATACAGCCGCTTTGTCAATATATAAATAAATAAATATATACATAATACGTATAAGTACATTGTTGAAACGTCATAATTGTATATGTAAGTATATTTGTATGGGTATGCCCTTACTGGTATAAACTATACTCCTACCTTTATTCATTTAATAATAACTGCACAACCTACCTTTTCTGTTATTCTTATCCTCTACCCAGAGGTTGTCTGGAAGAAATCACTTTTAACGATAAGACCGCCTAGATGTAAGTTACTTTATTATTGTATCTTTTTTATTTTTTTACAAGCAACAAAGAGTAATTAAATTGAATTGGTTTTTAATTTTTAGAAATCAATTCAATTACTCTTTATCTATATTAAAAATACACAGATACTCGTAAAATAATTCCCTACGAGACATCGTCCATTGTGTTCTATCAGTCTAGAAATCTCAGACAGTAACACAATTTCTGGGCAAAATTTTTAGACCTCCGAGAAAAATCAGAAATAGGTGTTATAATACTGTTAATTTTTAACATTATTGGGAAAGAAAACAAAATTAAATTGATTTTCATTCATAATTTTTAGGAGAAGTCTTCCCAATTTTGCATAAGTGTATATGCAAAATTTTCTATATACCTTTTAAACAAAAACAATCAATAGACAAACAATTTTTTTTACCAAAATAAACAATACGTATAAACGCGATATGTATGACGGGCGTTATATAGTATTGTTTCATAATCTGTATTTTTATAATCAATAAGTAAATCCATCTATTTATATCGACGGATTAAAATTTAGGAACAGCGTACGCAGTAGACTTACATTATTTATACAATCTCTTCTAGATTATGTTATCTATCTGGAACAGATCTAGAAATGAATACAATTCGACAGCTGATTCATTTCTAGGAAACGCATTGTCTCATTATCAAGGCATTATGTTTACTGCTTGCGACCAATAACTAATCAATCGTTTACAACAAATAGAGATTTTGATGTTAACGGATATTCAGGGATATTCGTATCCATATTGCCTGCGACTTCGGATACGAAGTTACATAATATTGTTGCAGATATCGAGTCTGCTTAACTAGGAACTGTGTTCAATGAAAATTTAAATAAATAAACAAGTAGTGTCATATATGAAACTATAATTAGCATGTTTTAGTATAATTTGTTAATAATTTGCCAAGAAAACAGTTCTCTAGCACCTGTAAAAGTTTTCACCCATTTTAAACGTCACGTCTCGCAAATATAACGTAACGCGATGTATTTCGGCTGTTTTGCCCGGATTTAGTGATTACTGATTACCAGGGATCGGAATAGCCTGTGTGAAAATACGTAAACTTCATAGCGGGACATAGAGGTACTACCTATCCCGGGATATCCGTTTTTTTACCAAATTGTTATTGTCTCGCTATGAAGTTTATGTATTCTCATACAGGCAATTCCGATCCCTGCTGATTACATACATTTTAAACATCGATTTCAATTTTATATCTATAATTCTTTTTTGTTCTTATTTTTTTATTTACGATTATATTGGTAAAAATAGTGCAAAACCCGCATTGAATATAACAAGCTATTTCCAGGCTAAAACAAAGATAACAATTTGAAATGAAATCCTACTTTTACATCCGGTTTCACTTTATAGTTTTGGATATCTGATATAGTTTCGATTCCGGATTTCTTCGAAGTTCAGCCACATCCCTATTTCTAACAAAGATAAGACTACGCGAGCGAAGGTCGTTTAGTTGATTCCGGGTGGGTGCAGCGGCATAAAATTACAATGTATTTGCAATACTTCCGTAAAAACACAAGATAATCAATTATGACGTTTCTACAAGGACTTCAAAACAACTATGTATGCAATTTGTGCACAGCATAAAACTGAAAACACATACATAATACAAATGAAACATACTTAATTCGATTAATCGAGTTGTAAACTAATATTACTTATGTTAACCGCCTCGTTGGCTTAATGACTTTGGCTCGAGTCCAAGGCCAGAGGTCGATTCTTAAGGGGGCATACAAGTGTACAAGTTGGTCCCGGTGTGGGTGTTATATTTGTGAATTGTCCTATCCTGTTTAATTCCTATAGTACAGGAGAACATCCTAGTTTGAGACTAGACAAGCGCATGTATTTATACAATAGTATGAACTTATTATATTATTTATAATTGTTACTCGAGAATACATTTGCAAACGGAACTTTGTTGCTTAAAGTTTGTTGCGCCGTTTCTTATTCAAAGTGCTAACACATAGGAAGCGGTAGTCGGTAAAAAAATTACTTGTATAAATAAATGTGCGTGTGAAACAAAGGACTATGAACCTTGTTCATTTCCAAAGAAAATGCAGCTACTGTTGCGGGCTCTGGGATAAACTTACCATTGAAGTAGAATTTGAGTCTATTAGCGAACACGTTCGCGGCGGGGATGCTCAGTTTCTCCGCCACCGGCTCGATGAGGCTTCGGAACCCGCCGGAGACCAGGTACACGGGCACCCCTCTGTCGTGCAGCTCTTTTACTAGTTGTCTGAAAGCGATTGGAGAATCAGAACTCTGTATTGTCAAAGCAAATGCGAATCTAACAAAAAGATACTTATCTACTGTACGAAACGTAGACAATAGAAAAATCTGAAAAAGGATAACCTTTCCAGCCCCCCTTGGAGGCGTGGTTCTTTCATACATATTTTTAGCATGCAAAAACCAACTCACACCCATTTCAGAGATATCAATCATTAAAGTCTTTTAAGTTACTCGGTATTCTTCAATAGGTTGTAATGGTCAAGTATTGATGAATATATTATAAAAAAAAATTATATAGCCCAGAACGTTTCTGCCGTCTGTTAGATGATTTTTGGGATGATTCTTCTCCGTGCCAGAGCGGCTCCGACGCTCTAAGTTAAGACGGCGATCAAAAAAATATATAAACTAACCCATATAAATTAAATTCCGGGTAAACAAAGAGGGGTCAGTTGCGCAAAGAAAATGGACGGATTATCATTGAGACCACGAGGTCAGACGACGATAACTCTTGCTACGAAAGCAGAATAAACTAGATACTCCATAGCGATGCCCCATATGCTACTTAATTACAAATTAAACTGTAAAATAATGGATAACCCATGTATCATCATCAGGTTATTTTTGTCTCCACTGCAGGAGCACAACCCTCTCTCATCTGCCGGAGACAGACGGAGGATCTGGCCTACACTCCCTGCGCTGGCCAGACGAGTTGGGGAGGCCTGATGAATGTTTTATAATGTATTCCCTTAGTCGCCTTGTACGACATCCACGGGAAGAGTAACCCATGTATCGGAAACAAATCGAAGCTACAACCTCTTTTATGCAAAGCACAACTCTAACTACTAGGCCAACGGATTTAAAGGTCGATTAATTACGATTTCTTTGAAGGATATGATTCGTAACGAGGAGATCCGACGAAGAACGAAAGTCACCGACATAGCCGAAAGGATTAGCAATCTGAAGTGGCAGTGGGCGGGCCACATATGCCGCAGAACCGACAGCCGTTGGGGCAGACGAGTTCTGGAGTGGAGACCGCGGATCGGCACTCGCAGGGTGGGACGCCCCGCCGCCAGGTGGACCGACGACCTGAAGAAGGTGGCCGGTAGTGGCTGGATGCGGAGGGCAGAGGACCGGGTGTGGTGGCGTTCATTGGGGAAGGTCTATGTCCAGCAGTGGACTTCTAGGGGCTGATATGATGAATTACGATCACTGTTACACGCATCAGTCCAAAGTCTGCTTTTTAATGGGTGACTGAGGCCACTTAACATCACTCCTATTCACCATTCAATTCGTAAAAATAACTATACTATTGTTATCAGCGGAACAAGAACAGTTGTTTCTACATAAAACAATTGTTTGCAGAACAGCCTAATTCTTTTTTGTAATTTGCTTCTCCGGTTGGCTACAGTACATAACATTCGTCATGTTACTGTTGCATTCTTGTATCTGAAAATCACTGCTCTAGACAGACAAATAAAATGTTTTATACAGTACGTAAGTTTTTTTTTGACGAAGAAGGGTGAAAAGAGATATATGACATTTAAATCTATACTAATAACATAATATTATAGAGGTAAAGTTTGTGAGGTTGTAGGGGGTAATCTCTGGATCTACTGAACCGATTTTAAAATTCTTTTACCAATAGAAAGCCACGTTATTTATGAGTGTCATAAGCTATATAATTTATAAAGTTACGTGGTCCACGCGGACGAAGTCGCGGACATACAGCTAGTGTATTATAAACTACAGAACTAACGTCTGACATCTGACAACATTTTCAAGATAAGAGAAGGTAACATAACGACTTATAAGACTAAGAAATGGTCAATAAAAAGTTTCCAAGCTATACATTGCTGTCCAGTGGTAATAATGTATTACTTACGAGATTCCTGGTGTGAGATGTATAGGGAAGGTGTTGATGAACTCCTTGATCTGACTGACCCTCGGCCTGATGATGTCCAGTCTCTTCTTCAGAGCTTCCTGGAAGGTCATGTTGCCGCCCATCGCTTCCGCTGTTCTGTAAGTAAAATTAATAATATGTGAATCATGGATAAGTTTTTTCCATTTTTATTGTGTCACACGTTTTCTTCAAATTTTAGTTCGTTACAATTAAAGTTTTAGGTTAATCATGAGACTTTAGGAAAACCTCTTATTTCTAGTTACAGAACGATTATAATGATCAAATATTGTGTTTGTTGGTTCAGAAAGGGGCTTGTGGTCGATAAGAACTTTCTTTACTCGGCTTAAATAATGAGAGGCATAATTTAAATCTTAGAAATAATAATAAAATTCAAATACATCATTCTACATTGTCTAAGATCAATAATTCTTTTGTGGGGCTATGCGTGCGTTAGTACAATAAGGTTCCGAATGAAATTATTTACTTATCTGAACAAAAATTCAAATCTTCTATAAAAGTTAATCTGTGCAAGAAAGCTTACTATAAGTTAGATGACTACTTAAATGATAAAAGTCCATGGAGTGCTTGATGGCTCAGCATAGGTAGACTTAATGATTGTAATGAATAAGATAAATCAAAGGTAGGGTCCTGTGCCGTTGGGTTTGTTGCCACTTCTTCCCCTCGGTTATACAGGTGGAAGTGGAGTAGTTTTAGGCAGAATTTGACGTCAAAAAGAGAATAATGTATTCCAATTTTGAAAATAAATATTTTGATTTTGATTAAGTTAACCAATTAAACTTTATTCTTGATCTTACAAGGAAAGGTGTCGAAGTATCCAGTTCCGGTTTGATTACTTCTAATATATGTCATAAAGCACTCAAAAATGAAAGGTGTGGTTCCCGGCTTAGAACAGGCCCACTCCCAATCTTCCCGTGGGTGTCGTCAAGGCGACTTAGGGACTGCAGCGTTTTACTGTGTATATGAAGATTACTGTTATCACCAATCCGCCTGCCAAGCGTAGTGATTATGGCAAATCCCCCAATGGACAGTATATCAAAATTGACATTATATTGGGGAGGCTTATGTTCAGCAGTGGACGTATTTCGGCTGATGATGAAATCGGAGCAGGACACTTCGATACTCATTTTAACTAAAGAAAAAGTTTATCGTTTAGTATGTGAGGATCCTATTCATATCTTATAAATAAACTCAATCAAAACTTATAGACATTTTTAGTTTTCAAATACATTAGTAGGTAAGGTTAGTATGCAATATATTACAAATAATAGTATTTCCGTACTATTCAGATTGCGATGAGTTTGGATTACATTTGGAGCTGCGGGTGGGAATTGGAGTGCAAGTGGGCGTGGGCTCGGGCGTGGGCGTGGGAAAAGGGGAGTGGGTGTGGGAGCGGAAGCGGAAGCGGAAGCGGGAGGGGAGCGGGACTGGAGCAGGAGCGGAAGCTGAAGCGGCAGCGGAAGTGGGAATTGGAGCGGATCCTGTAGTCCACGCGAGCGGAGCCGCGGGCACAGCTAGTTACGGAATAAGACTCAACCTAGACCAAGGACTTATTAAGAGCTACCTGAAGAATTACAAACTAATTATTACTATGGACCTCTCAATATGATTATAATGCAGTTCTCGCATCGTTTGACTGACTTATGTACTTATAAAGATGATAAGAGCCACACCAACAGCCGTTTACTACTGTATATTTTTATCAACCATAAAGAGTAGCATGATTCATTCATGAGGTCGGTTATTGTCGCAAACAACTTATTATCTGGGATGGTAACGGGGAAATTTGAGAAAAACAAATTTGTTTTAGTTTTATCTACCTATATCTTTATTGTGACACACAGATAGGCATAGATAATTATCTATATTATTACCTGGGTGATTAATTGCGGTTGCTAGGATAACGATTGATTTTTTTTATAATATTATGGTCTTATTTGCACAGTTATGTAGAAATGATTCAACTCTCTAAGCCGTGTGGTAATCTTCCTGTGGGTGACGTTAAGGCGACTAAGGGATTGCACCAGGGACGGGCGGGGTTGCCTTCTCCTGTGTATTAAGATCATTACTGCGATCACAAACCCGCCTTCCAAACGTGGTGATTATAGCAAATGCCCCAATGAACAACCCACCAAAAGTGTCATTCTATTGCGGAGGCTTATGTTCAGCAGTGGACGTATTTCGACTAATAATTATGCAACCCACAACAAATCTAAAAATAAATCGAGTATACCAAATATAATCCGGAACGACAGAAACTTTTTTATAATATAATCATCGATACTTGAGCATAACCATAGCATTGAAGAATTAGACTTTAACGCTTGATATCTCATAAATGAGTATATATCGTTCAATTCACGATGACACGCCCCGCTACTTTATCGCGAGGGATGTAAGTATGCACACATTGATGATTAGTGCGTAACGATGGAACTAACACAGTAACTATATAACGCATGCAATGAAATGTACGCGATTTAGAGAAAGGGGGGGGGCGTGCCGTCGTGAACTACAACAATCTAAACCAGCAACTATGGGTTGGATAATTTTTGCATAACTGGCTTTTGACTATTGTAAATAGATTTAAACAAAAACGTAAACAAAATAATGCATACATTAGGCCCAAGCAATTGTATTAGCAGACCTTAGCTTCATTTAAACCGGATATCACTGAGCATTATTCAGATTTTAATGAGTTTTAAGTATTTTTTTAAGTTATATGTCATGTAAACAAATTCAACTTTTTATAGACTACTGTAACAACAACGCTTCTCGGTAAAAAAACAATGTACATTAAAAAAAACATCAATTGGTGAAACCCGCTCGTTGTGAAATCACCGCAAAAGTCCTTATCTGAGATGGTAACAGGGGAATTGGAGAAAAACTTGTTTATATGCCATTTAGATTACACCTATATCTTTTATTATGACATATAGGTTGATAAGATCTAATTCCGGCATAAGTTCCGTTGGAAAATTTCAAACTCTTGATAGGTACTTTTGCCACCTTTTGCTAAGTCCTATCAGTGATATTACCATAGGACTTCAAGAATATATTTCGAAATAATTCTAATATAGTCGTTTCAACTCTTAATCCCACTAATGTTATAAATGCGAAAGTTTGGATGTTTGTTACTCAATCACGCTTCAACCACAGGACGGGTCGGGATGAAACTTGGCACACATATAGGTTAGGTCCTGGAATAGGACATAGGATAGTTTTTATCCCGAAAAAACATCTAATTCCTACGGGAAATACATAATAATTTGTGATGTTAAGTTGTCCACGCGGACGAAGTTATTATAAGTTAGAATGTTATACCGTAGTATACGACAAGCTTATTTTGTACAAGCATAAACTGTTATCTAGATTGTTATATCAGGTACTAATATCAAACTGACATAATGACTGTCACACTGTATAAAAATAAGTTATCCTCAACATGATGTTTTTTAAAATTAATTAATTTGTATCACAATGATAAAGAAATATCTCAGGGAACAAACATCTATAGGAATTTCCAATTCACTAAGAACACAGGTTTAAAGTCTCTCTCAGGTTTAAAGATAGTAGACATTTTAACAAATTCTTAGGGAAATCCCAGTCATTTGAACGAGCGAAGACCGTGTGGTCTACAGTCATGAAAATAACTTTTTTGTAGAAATTGACATTTTAATGTAATTTCATTGTAAATCCTTAGAATATCATTTGCCAAAATCAAGCAGCCTAAAATATAAATTATTTACTAAGATACAAGCGAGTATGTGGTCATAATATTACATTCGCTGTATCTTAAAAGTGATTCGCAGGACATTTTCCGCGTAGTATTCAAGTGTTGTTCTCTTAAAAAAAAGTCTTTAAAGTCGTTTTTTTTTCTCCTATAAGACAAAAGTTTCTAAGCAAGTTTTAAACGCGTAGATGCTGTCCTTAGACTAGCAATGGAAGACCATATACAACAAATAAGACCAACCGTTACACCACAAACAGTAGAGCAATTAGCAAAGGAAATTAATTCAGTACTTACAGCCTCTTCACCTCCTCCCCCTTCCCGCAGAACCTGGCCAGCTCATCGATGCCCTCGTCTTGTATCACGGTGGAGTCCACGTCGAAGCACACGCAGTCCGCCGTCCGGAATATCTCCTGGACACTCTGCTGCGGCGACATGACGCTGATCGAGACCAGCGAGAGCGTCTTGAGGGTGGCGTATTGAAGGTTGTTCTTTAAACTGCGAAGTACAATTAAGGATTAGAGCTGACACATGCAAGAGGATAGATGAGTCACAGACGCGAAAGTCGTGACGTAACTTGTTGGTTAGACATGGTTTTGCAAATACGCGGTCAAAAAGGCAATGTGTATTTCGGCATTAGGTAATAGCGGCTTTTTACGAGTAGCTAGTTTTCGACTCATAATAACCCAGTTTAATATCGCGAATGATTGTAGTCGTTAAACACTGCTAAATTAGCAACGATCTCTATGTACTACTAGATGGAGCGTTCCAAACAATCGCTCTGTTCCACGCAAGTAGCCACAACTCTTTCACATTCACAATGAAACTTATGCAGTTACTACGCAGAACATTTAATTATTACTAAATATTGACGCTACGGTTAAATAATGTCAATATTTAGTAAATAATTAAATTTTCTGAAAAGTAACTGCACAAGTTTCAAAGTGAATGTGAAGGAGTTGTGGCTACTTGCGTGGAACAGAGCGATTGTTTGGAACGCTCCATCTAGTAGTACATAGAGATCGTTGTAAATTAGTATTTTTTTTATATGAACGATGCAACATTGATACAGGCCCAAAATCACTGATCGCTGATACCAAAAGTATTGAGTGTGTGCATGAACAGAGTTTTATTTAGCTAAATAACATGATACTATAAGGATATATACTTAAAGGATTAATTAAATCCTTGTTTAATTGCCATAGCACAGGAGAAAATCCTAATATAGGATTAGACAAGTGTATGTAGTATATGTATACCTATAAGTAATATTACAAACTTTATTTCCAGTTGGTAACCAAACAAGACAGCTCGACGTAACTGTAAAGTTGGCAATAACAACTTGTTCTTGCAACAAACGTCACCTACGCAGTATATTGATTAATTTGTTTACAATGCGTAAATAACCTTATTTTCGTTAGTCAAAAATAATTTAAATCATAAATAGATAAGATTCAAGTTGCTGCGCACTACACAACACCTTTCCGGAATCGGATATCTTCTTTAAAAGACTATTGGGGGTTACATGCAACCCAGAACTCAACTTAGATTATGCAATTATTGTAAAAAGGAACTAATTATTTAGTAACATTCTATTTAATTATATAATGATTGTATGTGTTGCTATGCGCACAATTACATCTTTCATTTATAGATCGCGTGATACCTTTAAATGTATACATAAACAGCTATGTCGCATAGATATACTCAACATCTGAGTATATATTTGGTCACATTAACATAAATTATAATTTATTAATCGAGGAAATTTACTGTATCTATTTTAATTATTAAAAATACTTCGTGATCGAATAGGATCAACGTTTTTTGAACCTATGTTCTTGTTGCATTAACAAGAAAAATAACATGCAACAATTTATTGTTGACCGAACAAAATACTAAAAACTAAACAAAAGTAAACATTAACTTTCACGCCTTTAAATCATATTTCAGTTATGGGTATGGGAAAGGAGACCCAGGATTTAGGCAATTTAAAAAAAACCAGTTTAAATGATTATGAAAAATACGATAAATGATGAAAAAATACCAACACCAAAGATTATAAGTTACCTACACCACTTAAAGAAACTTTATATGGAGAAGAGAGATCGAGGTTCGAGAAAAACATATTCTCGCAGCCGCTTTCAAAATAAAAACCGGAGCAACCGGTTTGCAAGTTGCAAGACAAAAAAAAAACATTGCAGCCATACATGCAGGTTCATCGACATTATTCGCAAACGTTGCACCCGAAATTGGACAATTGGACAATAAAGCGTAAATTGCGACGCGATGTTTTGTACAGTAATAAAAATATTGTAATACACTTCATACACATTTAAACTGCCCAAAACATGATAAGAGAAGTATATACATTTAACCACAAAACCTTAGATCGTAACTTGAAATGGACAATATTTTTTATTTATTTCGTCAAAGAAACAAAAATATCATTTTTTATTATTTTAATTTGATCAAGTTACTAACATAAGGTAAGGTATCACTGTTACTAACACTATAGGCAACGAGTGAAGTAAAAGATTTTTTATTTATTATACTATTAGCGTCATTCATTACAGAAAAACTAATTCGGTACTGAAAGCAAAAAATCTTAAACATTTATTTTTACACAAAATAAACATAATATTACTTTTATATAGGTACACTCATATATTCACCTCCTAGCATTAATCGCTCGAAGTACGGCTCCTGTGAACTTCGTCGGAGAACGTAAACGTCAGAGAAAATAAATGCAATATTTAAATAAAGTACGATAAGCTAACCCATGAAACTATTTGTAATTATAAAATAACTACGTGGTAAATGTAACCGAGCAGACTAATAAATAATAGTAGTAAGGTTATAACTCTGCTATTTTATAGGCATTGTGAAATGCACGCATATTATAAAAACGTGTGCAAAATGCGGTCAAACTTGACCCATTTTACCCGACCGCGCAAAACATAGGAAGGTAAAGTGCGACCAGTGCATGTATGCGTAAATAAATATATAGACATACTAGTACATTTATGTGATAAAAATAATAAAGTTAGTTACTGTTTTTACCTGTTATTTTCTTGCAGCTCAGATCTGTTGTTTCAACTTTTAAATAATTAATTTCGTTTTAATAAATTTGCATAAATATCACTAGAAGTCAATGTGTTTTGATACACTATTACCTATGTACTTTTAAAAGGGAACAAACATGTTTACTGATTGCTAAATGATACTGTACATCACTTTTCATTGTTCACGTGGCTTCAATTGAAGTCAATGACTACTCGTCATATGTAATGTAAGCTATATTCATGTTGTTATTTACTAAACCTTATATTGTGCAATTCAAGCGCTCGTACGACTGCGACATATGTAATGTTTGATATTAACCATGAACCTTTGAAAATATTTGTCTACCTTGAACCTTTTAAAATGTATAAATAAGCATCGAATAATAATAACAATAATGTAATAAAATATATAATAAATAACAATCATCATTAAAATAAATATTTTCTAATTAATGTGTATAGATATTAATTACAGTATAGAGCTCAAAAATATATACATATAGTACATAGGTATTAAAATAAAATAAAAGAGCAATAAATAAATTAAAAATTTACCTGTAAAGAGCCATTGTGTTTGCAGTCTTCGTAAAACTTTCTAAAACTTAAAATAACTTAAAATAAAATTATTGAGATTTTATCGATCTCTAAAGGTTTATAGAATGTAACCCACTTGGGAACTAAGAACACGCCTCCCACTAGTGTGATATCATAAAGTACAGTAAGTCAGCCGCATGTTATCGCTTTATATCCATGAGCATCCCAAGATAAGGTAGTGATGCGAGCTACCGGACTGCCATCTGAGAGCTACGTACTATGAATGACGTCAAAACACAGTCTTCATTGAAAAGACTACGGCTAGACGAGAGACACAATCGAAGTAAGGGCGTGGAAACGACACCCGTCTCACTCACTCGCGATAGAAGCGTATGGAATATTTGTGGAAACACTTGTTTTGCGAATTGCGTCGGGCGCAAAACCAGATAACACGTGATGCTGATGACAAATAAAAATAACTTGTTTTGTTTGAAAAAAAATGTCATCATAATAGGATAATAAAAATAGGAAATGTTGTTGCGCAAAAAGCAACAAAATGCATCATCAAAACCAAAACAACTTCGTTTTTTAATCATTCCCGGTATAGGTAGGTTAGATTAACAATTTCATGTCAACACCTAAATAAACATAACTGTTAACTAAATATTATTGTGCCGTGTGGTTTCCGGTAGAGTAGAATAGGACCACTCCAACTCTTCCCGTGGATGTCGTACAAGGCGACTAAGGGAATACATTATAAAACATCAATCAGGCCTCCCCAACCCGTCTGGCCAGCGCGAGGAGTGCAGGCCAAATCCTCCGTGTGTCTCCGGCAGATGAGAGAGGGTTGTGCTCCTGCAGTGGAGACAAAAATAACCTGATGATGAAATATTATTGTAAACTATTACAAGAAATTATGTTCAAGTTGAAGAAGCACCATCTTAACATCCTAACCCAATTTTTTTTCTTATTCTTATAATTTGTATTTCTTGGGAATTCCTACCAGTAAACTTTAAATCAGATAACGAGAACAACTCAATGTAATCATTAATGTTATTTTTGTGTGTGCAGAAGGTATCATAATAACCACAGCAGATGCAAGGAGATAAGTACAGGGCATAGGACCATTGCATAGGACTCGATAGAACTTGATACAGGTGAAAATTCCTGGCTGAAGAAATTAAGAGAATGGTACAGGAATATAGTACACGCTTTCTTCCTATTCGTAGAAAGGAGGCACACTAAGAAATGTGCAGAAGAACACATTATGCCCAGTGTTTTTTCAACTCAACCCCACTTAATATCGCAAGTGTATAACTTTTAATTTATTTATGTTCGTGACAATGATTGTAAATAGTAATTAAGTAGCTCCTTTTGTATAGGTAGTCATAAGGTTTTATAAATGTTTTATTTTGTGTGTCTTTTTATTCCCATATTAGATATAAGCTCTCTGTTAGTTCGTTAAGTTCCCAACTAGTTTGTAAGTTCTCAACTAGTCGATTTTGTTGTAAAAAGTGTAATTGGGAACTCTGTAAGAAAGAGAGCCATAGTTAGAAAGAGATAGATAATGTCATATGATTGGTTAATAATAAATGATGGGCAAAGTTAGCTTGCAAGGTCACGCACTAGTTGCGAACTCGGCAACAATATATAAGAAGGGACGTGACAACGCAAAACAGTGCAAAGCGAACAGCAGACTTCTCTCCAGAGCAAGCAAGAGCTCTCAACAGCAAATCCACGAAGACTACTAGAAGAGAGAAAAAGCACTCCAGCCATCTCCCCTCGCCTCGCAAGCTAGCTCGGCCTGATTGATCCTCATCAAGTTGTTTCTCTGAACCTACCTTCACCCAAAGTGTGGGCTGTCGAAGGGGCCCACATTTTCTGGTCGACTTCGAGCCGGATTTCAAGAATCAACATGTTTCTGAGAAGTGGATCAGTCAAGTCAAGCAACGCCGAGGAAGAGTCATCTCCATCGGGCACAGGCACGTCGTCGGGCACGGGCACGTCGTCGGGCACGGGCACAGTCACCACGTCAGGCACGGGCACGGCATCTACCGGCAACACGGTACGAGCCGAAGAATCTGTACGTCCGTCCAACGTGACTCCGCCACCGGCCTCGCGCAGTCCAGCACGTTCACGCTGCAGCACGATGTCGAGCACCAGCCGGCATCGCCAGAGGGAGCTCGCCAAGGCACGCGCAGAACTGGCGAAGAAAGAAGTCGAACTAGCTGCAGCCCAGGTCGCGCTTCTCGAGCTGGAGTCCGATCACGAGGAAGATGAAGAACAACCGGCGATTGAAGACTTCAGTCAAGTGGGGAGCTGGTTAGACAAGCAGACGGCAGCACTGACCGAGATGAAGAAACAAGTAGTCAGTGCGTTAGCCACCAAGAGACACGCCGATGCCACTACGTCGGCGGGGAGGGTGCACAATGCCCCTGCTCCGCGCCCTGAGGATTCGACGGCGGGAGCGACGCAGCCACACACGCACAGCGACGCTAACCGCCAGGGGAAGACGACGTACGAACATAGTCCGGCGCAACAAGAAGTAGTCATCGTGGAACACATACCACCGGCCACGGGTGGAAGCGAGAGGAAGATAGAACAACACGCAAGCGCAAGAGGGACGGAGAAACAAGATTGTATCGCCGCTTCTAGTGCGCCCTTCGTTCAAGCAGTGAGGCACTGTGGGATTCACGCTGCTGGGGAACGGGGGCAGGGAGAAGCTGTACCCTACTACGAGCCACGGACGAGCACGTATTGGGGACAGAAGCACTACGAAGAGGGGCCAGTACAACCTGGGAGCGTCAACATCTCCGAGCTCGCCGCAGCGATTAACAACGCCGTGCGAGCAGCGCCCTCTGGCGGCGCGCTGCGTCATCATCACGACTTGCCTGTCTTCAGCGGCGCGTCAAGCGACTGGCTGCCATTTAAAGCAGCCTATGAAGACTCTGCGTGTCACCTCTCCGAGGCGGAGAATCTGTCACGACTCCGACGAAGCCTGAAGGGTGCCGCCAAGGAAGTAGCGCACTGCCTATTCGTCGGGTCTACAAGTACTACGGAAGTAATGAAGCTACTTTCGTCTGCGTTCGGTCGCCCTGACTCACTTGTGGCGGCCGAAATGGAGAAACTACGTGGGCTGCCACGCATCACCGACAACCCACGAGACGTCTGCATGTTCGCTTCGAAGATCGTCAACGTCACTGCCACCATCAAGGCACTCGGCAAGTACCACTATCTCTACAACTCAGAGGTAGTGCGCACCGTGGTGGAGAAGCTACCAGCAACGCTACGCTATCTCTACTACAATTTCACTGCTGAAGAAATGAAAGACGAACCGGATCTTATCAAGCTGAAGACATTCTTGGAGCTAACATCAGAGCGCTGTGGAGGCTTCGCACCAGCTGAGAAGATGCAAGATGAAGACCGGCGGGAGCGCAAGCCATCGCTGCCAGCCAAGAGGACGCAGCGAAATTACCACACAGACAACCAGAAGCCGTCGTCAACCACGTGTCCGGTCTGCAAGCACGAGGGGCATGAAGCGACTGACTGCACACTCATGAAGAAAGCAGAGATTCCTGCGAGGTGGGACTTAGCTCGTAAACATAGGCTATGTTTCCGCTGTATGAAGATCCGCAAGTTTCGACACATCTGCAAGCCAAAGAGGTGCAACATAGATGGGTGCACGTACTTGCACCACCCCCTGCTGCATGGTGGTGCACCATCACCACCACGAGAGACGACGACTACTGCACACGTCACCGACGACGCGACCACAGTCATCATCGCGTCCACACGCGAGCAGAAGAATACTACTGCGCTGCTGAAGATACTACCTGTCCAGGTGGTCGGCCCGAAGGGTGCGTACGATACATACGCGCTACTCGATGACGGGTCGACCTGCACGCTCATCGAGACAAGTGTGGCTGAGAAGATTGGCGCCAGCGGTCCACACGAGCCTTTCTACATAGAAGGCGTCGCCGGGGCGAGGATCGACGCGCACCAGTCCAGACGTGTCCTCTTCTCCATACGAGGGCGCGCCTCAGGCGAACACACCATCTCTGCACGCACTATGGTGAACCTCAACCTGTCACCACAGTCCGTGCCTTCAGATGTCGTCAGAAGTTGCTCACACCTGCAAGACCTGGAAGATCAGCTCGTCTTTGAGAATGGCACACCTACGATTCTACTGGGGCAAGACAATTGGCACCTGCTGATCGCACATGACGTGCGGCGAGGGGAGAGGGGCCAACCGGTAGCATCACAGACCGACCTTGGGTGGGTGCTGCATGGAGTACGAGAAGTCAGCGCAAGAGTTCATCGAGTACACCACATCATCGGTTCGCACAATGAAGATGAAGAATCCATGGAGAAAATGATGCGCGAACACTTCGCGCTCGAATCGCTGGGCGTAGAAAAGCGACGCTCGTATACTGATGACGAGCAGCAAGCGCTACGCATACTGGAGGAGACTACGCGTCGCTTACCGGCGGGAGGTTTCGAGACGGGACTACTATGGCGCCCTCACAAACCACCGGCGCCGCACAACTACGACGCTGCTATGAAGCGACTGGAGAGCGTCGAAAGAAAACTAGATCGTGACGAAAGTTTGAAGAAACGCTACACGCGGCAGATAGAAATACTTCTCGAAAATAACTACGCAGAAGTGGCGCCATCTACACGACCGGCGCATGCGTGGTACCTGCCGCACTTCGCAGTTATCAACCCAGAGAAGCCCGATAAGCTGCGCATAGTACACGACGCAGCTGCTAAGACGAAGGGGATGAGCCTAAACGACATGCTGCTCTCCGGCCCTGACCTGCTGCAATCACTACCAGGCGTGCTGATGAGGTTCCGACAGCGCCCGATAGGCGTCACCGCCGACATAAAAGATATGTTCATGCGAGTGACCATACGAGAAGAGGATAGAGATATGCAGCGCTTCCTGTGGAGGGGAGATAGTCGCGACCGCGCTCCGACGGAATATCGCATGAAGAGCGTTATTTTCGGCGCGACTTCGTCACCATGCACTGCGATCTTCGTCAAGAACAAGAACGCCGAGCATTTTCAAGAGCAGTACCCCGAGGCGGCAGCAGCCATCGTCCACAATCACTATGTGGACGACTATCTAGCGAGTTTCAACACGGAAGAAGAAGCCATCCACATCTCAAACCAGGTGGCTTTCATCCATAGCAGAGCCAACTACTTCTTGCAGCGGTGGGCCTCCAACTCACGAGAGGTCCGAGCCGCGCTAGCGCCTGGCAGTGAAGAGAAGATCGTACATCTGGCCCCTGAGAAAATACTGGGCATGGTGTGGGATCCCGAGCACGACACTCTGTCCTTCAATGTCAACCGAAACAAGCTACCGACAGAGTTGCTGCAGGGCGAGAAGATACCGACGAAGAGAGAAGCTCTGCGCGTGGCTATGTCTATCTTCGACCCACTGGGCATAGCCACACCGGTCACCATCCAGGCGAAGCGCATTCTCCAAGACACCTGGCGTTTGGGCATCGAGTGGGACGCCGAGCTACCGCATGACGAAGCCGAAGCATGGGGAAGATGGGTAGCGCACGTACAGCGTCTATCCGAGCTGGCCGTGCCGCGCTGCTATCCATCACTAGCACGCGCACGAATGACGGAGCTACACACCTTCGTGGATGCAAGTTCATCAGCATACGCGGCGGCGACCTACTGGCGGATCACTGACGACGACGGCGTGGTCCACGTGACACTCATAGCGGCAAAGGGACGAGTCGCGCCACTCAAGACGACATCTATTCCTCGGCTCGAGCTACAAGCCGCCGTCCTGGGATGTCGACTGGCAAACACGGCGAGAGAAGAGCACGATATTAAACCCACGCGACGTCTCTTCTGGACAGACTCGTGCACCGTGCTCGCCTGGCTACGCACTGGGCCGCGCGCTTACAAACCGTTTGTCGCGCACCGTGTCGCTGAGATAGCCGAAGAAACCAAGACGAAAGAGTGGAGATGGGTGCCTACAAAGCATAACGTCGCGGATGATGCTACGCGCGAAACACCGCGTGACTTCACCTCGGATCACCGCTGGTATCGCGGGCCCGATTTTTTGTACTCACCTGAAGAGTCGTGGCCACGAGAAGGAGAAGACAGCAGTGCTACGCATGACGAAATAGAAGACGAACGCGTACACGTTGCCATGGCAACAACGCGCCTTGCCGACGCGCTGCCTAACCCCGAGCACTTCTCCAACTGGATGCGTCTTATGCGCGTCACTGCGCGCATTCTCCAGTTCATAGATAGACTACGATCGAAACACACGTGCGCCGCTACCTATAAGCGCACAACAAAAAGGAAAGAGGACGACCCAGCGTGGACGGGACAGAAGATACGCCCAACTTCAGCGAAGAAAGAGAGGGAGATAGCGAGCCGCAGCGCGCTAATTCCTATTGCGGCGCGCTACCTACACCGCGCGCGACAGTTATGGGTGCGCGCTCAACAAGAAGACGTCTTCGGTCCTGAGCTCGTCGCGCTCAAGAAGGGTAAAGCCATGCCCACCAGCAGTCGACTGTCACAACTGTCCGTGGTACAAGACGAAGAAGGGATACTGCGACTGCGTTCACGCATAGCAACCGCTGCGGACATCACCGCGGCGCAGAGGGAGCCCGCCATCATAGACGGCGAGCACGCGTGGACCCGCTTGTACGTCGCATGGGTACATCGGCAGTTGCACCATGGGGGCATCGAGATCACGCTCAATGAAGTACGACAGCATTACTGGGTGCTGCGCCTGCGTCACACAGTGCGCCGCGAGCTTAAGCGGTGCCAGACGTGCCGTGTGAGGAGAGCCACAGCAGCGCAGCCGTCCACGGGCAACCATCCTCCGAGTCGCCTCGCGCACCATCAGCGCGCGTTTACCTTCACCGGACTCGACTACTTCGGTCCAATGCAAGTCACAGTGGGGCGCAGTCGTCAGAAAAGATACGGAGTTCTCTTCACATGTCTCACCACCAGGGCTATCCATCTGGAGATCGCGGGTAGCCTCAGCACCGACTCTGCAGTGATGGCACTGCGCCGCTTCATTGGCCGGCGCGGGTGTCCAACCGAACTGTGGTCCGACCAAGGGACTAATCTGAAGGGTGCCGACCTGGAGATGAGAAAAGCAGCGGAAGAAGCCCTACAGCACGAGTCGTCGGTCCACTTCATTCGATGGCGCTTCATTCCTCCCAGCGCGCCATTCATGGGCGGCGCGTGGGAGCGGCTGGTCAGAAGCGTCAAGACGGCGCTACAAGTCACGCTGCACGAGCGAGCGCCCAAAGAAGAGGTGCTCGCCACACTACTGGTCGAGGCAGAGCACACCATCAACAGCCGTCCACTCACCCACGTGTCCACTGCACCAGATGACGCTGAGGCACTCACGCCTAATCACTTTCTGTTGGGCGGGCCGTCACGGGTCCCCCTGCCGGGGGCCTTCACCGAAGAGGATGCAGCTGGGCGCAGGGAGTGGCGGGCAAGTCAGAGGCTCGCCGACATGTTCTGGGCGCGCTGGGTACGTGAGTACCTACCGGAGCTCCAACACCGGCGGGAGCCGCACGCGACGAGGGGCGCCATCCAACTGGGCGACCTCGTCCTGATCGCCGACGGCACGCTGCCACGCAACTGCTGGCCACGCGGGGTGGTTGTGGCCACCTTCCCGGGTCCTGATGGCGAGGTTCGAGCAGTCGACGTGCGCACCAACAAGGGAGTTCTCCGGCGCCCGACGCGGAAGCTAGTGATCCTGCCGACCACAGCGGAGCCCTAGACGACTACACCAGAGCTACACGAAACGGCACGAACGCGAGAAGTTTCCAGCTGTTACAGCTGCGGCGGGAGAATATGTTCGTGACAATGATTGTAAATAGTAATTAAGTAGCTCCTTTTGTATAGGTAGTCATAAGGTTTTATAAATGTTTTATTTTGTGTGTCTTTTTATTCCCATATTAGATATAAGCTCTCTGTTAGTTCGTTAAGTTCCCAACTAGTTTGTAAGTTCTCAACTAGTCGATTTTGTTGTAAAAAGTGTAATTGGGAACTCTGTAAGAAAGAGAGCCATAGTTAGAAAGAGATAGATAATGTCATATGATTGGTTAATAATAAATGATGGGCAAAGTTAGCTTGCAAGGTCACGCACTAGTTGCGAACTCGGCAACAATATATAAGAAGGGACGTGACAACGCAAAACAGTGTGCCGCCTATTTGACGACGCAGAAAGCAAGGGATATGAAGTGCTGGGCCCAGAAGTGCCTACACACTACCCACACTGCAGAACCCACCTGCCAGACGTCATAGACTTTGCGGTCTACAAAGGCCTCGAACCCAGCAGACTAACCACAGAAGTGCTGGACGACCACATGATCTCCGACCACCAACCCGTGCTAATAACTATAGCCGAAAATCACATAGTGAAGCCACCGGCAAGAACAAGAACTCTACATGACTGGATAGAGTTCGGTATGTACCTTGACAGGCATATCCCCACCAGACCTGTCTCCACCCCAGAGGACGTGGACCACCTAGCAGCCGAGTTCAGCGACCACACGCAGAGCGCGCTCAAGCATGCCGCCAGAGAAGCTCCTAAACGAGCCACTTTCTCCAGCATCCCGGCCTACATCCAAGAGATGATAGCTAGAAAGAGGCGCCTGCGTAAACGCTGGCAACAAACTCGATGCCCCACCATGAAGTCACAGCTGAACGCGCTTGCAGCCAAGATTTCGGAAGCCCTGGAAACAGAAGCTACTGAGTCCTGGCAACGCACTATCGACGCAGCGAGTGAAGATTGGAATGCTATCCACAGGCTATGCAGGCAAGTAACAAACAAGCCAGAGCCTACCCGCCCCCTGCTAGCCAGCGACGGAACGCCGAGATATCGCGCCACAGACCGAGCAGAAATATTCGCCGACTGTCTGGAGCGACAATTCAAGCCGAACCCGCTGGCAGACACAGAGAATGAAGCAGAAGTAAGTCAACATCTAACTACTTACTTCCAACAGCCGATAGCCACTGATGAGGACCCCATCGTGTTCTCACCGGCCCAAGTCTTACGTATGATCCGTAAAACGAAGCCCAAGAAGGCCCCAGGCCCAGACAAGATCTCCAACGAGGCCCTGCGTCACCTACCAACACGAGCAATCGCAACAGTGACGCGGCTATTCAACGGAATCCTCAGAACGGGGCACTTCCCCACATGCTGGAAGTTGGGCCACGTCATTATGATACCAAAAGCCGGTAAGAACATCCTCAAGCCGGAAAGCTATCGACCCATCACGCTGCTTCCGACCATCTCCAAGGTGTTCGAGAAACTTCTACTGCAGCACCTCACACCTCATATCACACCTAGGGACGAGCAGTTTGGCTTCAGAGCCGAACACTCCACCACACTCCAACTGTCTAGAGTCCTGCACCACCTGGCAGTGGCGTATAACAAGAAAGAACACTCCATCGCCGTGCTCCTAGACATGGAGAAGGCTTTCGACCGCGTATGGCATCCAGGTCTGCTATATAAACTGTCCACGTCTACGACTCCCCGACGAGTCGTCAAGACTGTGGCCACTTTCCTCGCAGACAGACGTTTTCAAGTGGCAGTAGAAGACGTCCTATCCCAAGAGCGGAAAATTGAAGCCGGAGTCCCCCAAGGTAGCTGTCTGTCGCCCGTGTGCTACGCCAGGTACACGGACGACATCCCTGTGGAGAAAGGAGCGCATCTGGCCCTCTACGCAGACGATGCGGCCTACTACACATCATCGATCACCGCCGCACACGCCGTGGAGAAAATCCAGAGATCCCTCGACGCACTCCCCGCCTGGTTGGCGAGGTGGAGGCTCTCGATCAATGTCCAGAAGACTCAAGCCATCGTTGTGGGTAATTCACGACGCTTCCCGCCGAAAACCCGTCTGCTCGGGCAGGAGGTCGAGTGGACCCCCGTGGTCAAATACCTAGGGGTTCACATAGACCGACGCCTGAGCATGAACAGCCAAGTGAAGCACGTCATCGGGCAGACGCGCGCAGCTCGCGCTCTGCTCCGCCCGATACTAACTTCTGCTTTACCCCTCAGAGTCAAGACAGGCGTCTACAAGACGTACATCAGGTCGAGGCTCACCTACGCAGCCCCAGCGTGGTACGCGCTGGCCAGCCAGACTCTCCACAACCGGATGCAAGCCCAGCAGTCACTGTCGCTGCGCACCATCGTCCGAGCGCCGCGTTTCGTCAGGAACGCCACTATCCAGCGGGACCTTAAGATGGAACCCCTGGATAAATTCATACGACGCCTCGCTACGACCATGTTCCAGCGCGCGAACAACTCCGCGCTGCCACATATCCAAGAGACCGCGCCCTATCACGCGCGGCCTCCAGACGCCAAAAAACTGCCTAGAGATCTCGTGGATGACGACTCCGCTGACCCATGAGACCTACGCTTAGCCGGCTCTGCTGCTGCTCGTTCGCTGGGCTTCCCCCTCGGGGGTTCCACCCGGTGCGCTGAGCACGCGAGCCGGCGAGAAGAAAAGGTCTCAAGTTTACCACAGCGGAGTCTCTCCGCGCTCCAAGGACCTGCCCGTATTAACGGGCAGCGCACGAAGCCCCTGGTAAGAGGCCATTGCCTCGGTACAGGTTCCCCGCCCCCCCCCAAGGGGTGAGAAGATATCCAGTGGCAAAACAGTGCAAAGCGAACAGCAGACTTCTCTCCAGAGCAAGCAAGAGCTCTCAACAGCAAATCCACGAAGACTACTAGAAGAGAGAAAAAGCACTCCAGCCATCTCCCCTCGCCTCGCAAGCTAGCTCGGCCTGATTGATCCTCATCAAGTTGTTTCTCTGAACCTACCTTCACCCAAAGTGTGGGCTGTCGAAGGGGCCCACAATTTAGAACTTTAAGAAATATGCAGTCAGTAACTCAGCCGGCAATTTTATACCAGAATCACTACAGGATCTATGAGGACATAGTGAACAGCCTTATTGCTGTCTCTCGACGTTGTAAATCTTAGCATAGAAATAGCTTGGAAAAGCCTAAGTTCATATTTATGAATTATGCTTTTCTGAGACCAGTTGGCGTCGTCGGATGAATGGCTCTCGAAGTTGTTATGTCTACTTCGTCGCGTCGGACAAACTTTGCAGTTAAGTAGACACAACCTCGAGAAGGAAGCCAATAAGATCTTCGTATGGCAATCTTCGAGTGGAGTGTATTACAATCCTGAAGCTCTTTTATCAATGCGTCTTACCCGCAATGATCCTAGCGCCAAAACGTAGACAATGAGAATACATAAGAATAGCTCAACAGGCTATAGAGCTTATTTGACCCTAAATAAGGTGATTAATTCGAGCAACAAGTTTCAAAATGACCAGCCAGAGAACCAAAGTGGTCGCAATCACATCAATACAATTGCAAATTAAAGTGGCAATGACCCGATTGCTGGTGTCAAAGAATCAAAACCGTCAGAATTAAAGAGTTCTCTAATGGAGTAAAATACGTCACGCATTAGACTGATAAATACTGATCATGATAATGGATTTCCTGTTATCCAAACTATAAAAATAAAAATAATATGTACTTGACTGTACAACAATCAGTGGGGGGCATTCTTATCAAAAGTTCAATTAAGTCAATCAGTAACTGCTCTGATGTAATGGGAATGGGACATTACACTAAGTACCATTTCATTATGACTCGAACGCCACATGGCGATAGACGTTATAACACGTGGGTGTCGTCAAGGCCACTAAGGATTGCACCCGGTACGGGCAGCAGTGTTCTCCCGTGTCAGCAATTCGCCTACGAAGCGTAGTGATAATGGCAAATCCCCCAATGGACATCCCGCTAAAAGTGGCATTCTATTGGGGAGGCTTATGTTCAGCAGTGGACGTATTTAGGCTGAAGTGCAAACATGTAGACAGCTCACCTGAGAGTAAGTGGCTACGGTCTCCTATGAACCAGAAGCCTGAACGTCACAAGTTCATTGCAACCCTGAGGACTAGATTGAAATGCTTCGTGTACCTGTAACTCGATGGACCGACGATCTGAAAAAGGTGGCCAGAAGCGGCTAGTTGCGGAAGGCGGAGGACCGAGTGTGGTGGCGTTCATTGAGGAAGGCCTATGTCCAGCAGTGGACGTCTAAGGGCTGATATGATGATGATGTGTTCCTGTAATTATGCTAGCTCGTTTACCCTTCAAAATAGAACAGCAATGCATAAGAGGGTGGTACTCATCCAGATGAATGCCCGCACTAGAGTCCTACCTGTAGGACTGTACCTGTACTGCCTTACGGTCCAGTAGATCAATACATTAGATTGTTATCATTCCTCTATTAGAAGATAACCGACATAGCTGAAAAGATTAGCAAGCTGAAGTGGCAGTGGGCGGGCCACGTCAGTCGCAGAACCGACGGCCGTTGGGGCAAACTTGTTCCGGAGTGGAGACCACGGATTGGCACGCGCAGTGTGGGACACCCCACCGCCGCTGCCAGTTGAACCGACGACCTGAAGAAGGTGGCTAGATGTGGAGAGCCGAGAACCGGGTGTAGTGGTGTTCAATGGGAAAGACCTATGTCCAATAGTGGACGTCTAAGGGCTCATGTTATGATAATGAATAGATTGTTGAAGTTAGTTATGTAGCTCTGGATTGGCTGCTGAAGTTATCTCTTATCTTATCTTTTAATAGGGGGCCCGTCGACCCTGTGGGATCTTTTGTGTCAGCCCCTTTGTCTATGCTGTGCTTCCGTCCCCCACAGCTCGCTGCATAAAATCTATTATGCAGCTAAGGGGCAGAAGCCTGTAGTCCTTGGGTTCTGGATAAGCCACACCCAGGACACTGGGTGCTGAAGTTACGTTGCCGGAGTAGTTTTCGACTTCAGTTGCAGTTAATGAAGTGCAAAGTCAAAGATTACTTACAAAGCAAAAAGTAAAAGTTAGTTTAACAGTAAATAATAGAAATATGTATAAATGTGGCGTTTCTTCCCTTGACACGAGTGTCGCAGGCGACTGTGTAAATTGCGCTCAATAAATTATGAGTTTAAATGTTAATTAGATGCGCAACTATAGTAGATTGCTGCGTCTGCCAAAAGCAAGTGCTTTCCATCACCTGGGGCTGTGCCTGGGCGCCTAGTCCGCAAACATTTCCGATAATATCCGTCGAGCTCAAAAGCTATTTCTGATAAGCGTTTGGCTTTTAATTATCTTTATTATCCGAATACATCACATGGCCTGATAGAGTAACAAAACAGGCTTTTAGTTTGACGGATATTATCCAAAATGCTTACGGAGTAGGCTCCCTGGATGCAATCTTGATTTTGCCAAAAGGCTGTATAGGCCGCAGCGCAGCCGAGAGGCGGCAGATCTCAGAGGGTAATAGGCTGATTAAGATATATATATGGGCGCTTGCTTGGACCTTCCAAGGATGGGCGGCACAAAGTTCTCGAAAAATTCGCCATCACCCAAGGGTTGCGTGGAAGAAATCGCTGAAAACGATAAAGTCGCCATTGTACACTAGATTCATCCTTCTAAATACATTTTTTTTTCTCTTATAAAATTTTGTATATACTTAAAAGATATACACCACTGGTTGAATGTAACCTTTAATAGCCTTTTACTGTACGACATCCACTGGAAGTCTGGGAGTGATGTTATTAGGTTCCGAGTACCACATGGGATAGCTTTGTTACAAATTACATGCAGCAATATGCAATGTCATCGACAAATATATTGCAATAGGTGCTTTAACAATAAAGTTCAAAGTTACATGTAAGGGTTATCTATTTCATTACGTTCTTTCACGTGTCTACTAAATGACTGATAGTGATAGATAAGTGTTTATTTTTCATTATTGACAAATATGAAAATAATATGTACCTACTTATGCATTTTTAACATAATAACTTTAGTAAACCTGAGAAACTAACTGTTTTGGGGAAAAATTCTTATTGTGCATCTATATTACATAAAATACCACTATTATACCAATAAACACTCAATTGATCATTTATGAAAATCAGACTAAGCATCTGAATTTAGGTGAAATGCCGCAAATTAACTTCCGTAGCGCATTTTTAATTTTTTCGCAAATCATACGATCATTATATGAAAAGGGCTTAAAAATCATGCATAGTTTTTGGGAAATGAATGATTCTTCATCTGATTTGCGAAAACTAAAAAGAAAAAGCAAGTTACCAGAGGAGGTTCTGAAGGCTCAAAAATTAGAAATATGTATTTAAGAAAAACCAAGTGAAATACAAAGATAATGACAAATACATTCTGTATGGTGTGACAAACAACTTAAGCACTTACCTGTGGCACAATAAGGAGTTTAAAATGAGTACTATACTGGATCTGATCATGCTTTCATACATTTATAGGTGCAGCTTCGTGGAGTATGGGTGCTGGGCTATAAAGGGCAATTGATGTGGGCATGAGACAAGATAAACTTCAAAAGCAAAATTATCCAAGAAATTGTATGCCTCCAAAATTGCCGTGTGGTTTCCGGTAGAGTAGAATAGGACCACTCCAACTCTTCCCATGGCGACTAAGGGAATACAGTATAAAACATCAATCAGGCCTCCCCAACCTGTCTGGCCAGCGCGGGGAGTGTAGGCCAAATCCTCCGTCTGTCTCCGGCAGATTAGAGAGGGTTGTGCTCCTGCAGTGGAGACAAAAATAACCTGATGATGATGATGAGTGAAATTACATAATTATACTGTAGCTTTCCCCTACATTGCAAAGGACCTTCATAAACATTCAGTATGTAAAAAAACTGCAAGAATATTATAATGCAGTCTAAACTTGGCAAAAGCCTCACACATTTTATTCCACTCATTACAAAAAATGTTATGTAGGTGCTATAAATCTGGTTCGAAGTGGTATAAAAAGCATTCTGCGACTGAATCTATCACACTATCAGTGTCTCAGTAACCAGTTTTAAGCAGATTTCTGTCTGTAGTGGATTTAGATTATGTCTGTAATGGTGATAAAAAATGGTGTGCAAAGTGTAAAGTACAAAAAAATAAGAAAACAAGAGTGCAGTGCATTGCGGAAAAAGAAAAGAGATGTAAGCATACTTTATCTAGGATTCAATTTTAATCAATAAAGTGTGATATTATGACAAATCTTTATCTAATACTTACTCAGATAACTGAACTACTTATATTTTTTATTGCATTGCTACTAATCTTGTTACTAAGACTGAACTGAATATAGATTAGTATGAAACTGAATAACAATGGTAGGCTACGCTTGTTTATTGCAGTAATAGTACCAGTCAGTGCTCATGGTTATGTAAATGACCAAGTTCGTTCTCATTTTAACTTTATCACCATTGGATAAGGTGCTAGGAGTCGTCCTGTTGTTTACCATGAAACGACCTTGCCTCAATGATACAATAAATTTTTTTTTTTAAATCATCATTACTACATAAAATCGTCAGATAACTTATCCATCATCATCAACACTCAACATGGACAGATTGAATTATAGGATCCGTATAAAACTTGTATAAAATCAATCCATTTTTACCTTTTGATAAATGTAATATCTGGTGCACTATAGGTATATTAGATAATTGTCATTATCTGATGAGCATAATAACATATCTCGATCGCAAGTTATTAATTAAGTACTTTAGATTAGTAATCAAGGTTGGTAAAAATAGTAAGTCACAAAATAAACGCAAATTTGAAAGAAACAAAATTTCAAATAATGCACATTTATGGAATTTGACAGCCAGCCAAGTGTCAATGACATTATGTTTTTTTATAGCAAAATACAGGGTAAGTACACCTACAGCCTACATATACTTATAAAGGCTTTCTATTCTATTCTATTCTTAGTACATATACAGCCAAGTTACAAGTTTAAAAACATCGAAAATAAATCTATATCATTAAAATCATCAATTGCTGCTCGATGCCTAACTGTAATACAATAAGGCCTATTTTTTGTATATAAATTCATTCCTACGATAATGTTGGTAAGCCACTTCCATACTAGAGCTCCTGGTAGTGGCAATGTGGCAATCAAAGGTAGCAATGGCTTGGCATGCTAGTCACCAAAGAGAATACATGAGACTAGTTACTACTTAATTTGTGGGCGTGGCGGCCTGCTGGCCAGGTGAGCCTGTGTTCTGCAGCCTGAGGTAAAGCCACGGGAATAAATTTAAAATTTCTTAATACTGACCAAGATATAAATATAATACTTGTTACGAGTATTAAAACAAAACCGATAAGTAGTTGTTCGTACTAGGAGTCGACAGCGCGTTCTGCTTACTATGCCGTTACGTCTTAGTTTTACTTGCCTCACTTTTGGTGCGCGGACTAAAGGCAGACCCATCAGAATTCTAAATCTGATATTATATTGAACAGTCTGCCTGCTGACATACTTCAACTTACTAATCATTATTTGGGCTATGTCGGTAACTTGAGATCTTTGTCAGATCTCTTCGTAGGTATCTTTTATAGGACTCTACCATTAATCTCACAATCGCAGTTGCTTAGTAATAAATAACAATATCTAAAAAGCATGCCTGTGACCCCATTCCATAATTAACATTGATACTATAATTATAACAGCAAACACCTTATCTTAAAATTTCGAATGGTCAGTTTTGCACACAGCGTGGGTGTGCCAATCAATAGTACAAAGTGCGCAAAATTAAATCATTGACGGTGACTTAGCTTATTCACATTATAAAGCAATACGGAGACGAATGGCCAAGGCATATTATTCAGGCGTTCTTTTTCCAAAATATATGATGGTTTACCAACGATCTCTATGTACTACTAGATGGAGCGTTCCAAACAATCGCTGTGTTCCACGCAAGTAGCCACAACTCTTTCACATTCACAATGAAACTTGTGCAGTTACTACGCAGAACATTTAATTAGTACTAAATATTGACGCTACGGTTAAATAATCTCCTTCTAGTAATACATAGAGATCGTTGTGGTTTCCGGGGCCGGTGGTCCACGGGGCGAAAACCGGGCGAAGGAAAGTTGATTTGCGACGTTTTTCAGGATCGCGCAAAGTGAAGATACCTCGTCTCTGCCTACCCCTCCATGACCAATGATCAATTTATGTTTCTCAGGGAGTGCGCCTTGTATACTGTACTTACTTGTTCTGTGACCTATTTACTTAATCTGTGACCGCGCAAATCCCAGTCACATGGACATAGGTAAACCACAACGATCTTTATGTATTACTAGAAGATTATTTAACCGTAGCGTCAATATTTAGTACTAATTAAATGTTCTGCGTTTCACTCCAAAGGCATCTCGTCTCCCTTACTGATCGAGCTGTGTTGCTCTAAGCTTGACAATAATAAAATACAAACACTTCGTCTGGCAATGCCGAGATGGAAAATTAGAGATAACTACATGAAATGTATGATATATGAGATGAAACATAGAAAAGTTAAAGCACTTCGTAAATGGTGATCTACGTAGGTAGATCACCATTTACGAAGTGCTTTAACTACCTACCTACCTAACCTACGTCGGCTTAGAGGTTCGGGAGTTTACTTATAGCAAAGATAATATATACTCTTATAGCGACAGAAGACGTTGGTTCGATTCCCACACGATAAAACACCTTGACAATATTGGTGCATCTGGGTAAATTAAATTAAAGATTCTAATGATATTCTATTTAAAATAGCAGTGTATAGCTATTTGGAGTTAAATTGCCTTCTAAACCCCAGCCTGCCGTCGACTTCGTAGTCGATATAGGACATATCCTATCCTCAAAGCAAACAACGACTTCTAGACCCGTCTAGACCAGATAATAAATATAAAATACCTAACCCACGCCAAAATTGGCTGTACGATGTTAAAAACCTTTGCCTTACTCGTAATTGCAAAAAATGAGTAAGAGGAAACGTTTTGAAACGACTACAACTTCACAGGAATGAAGAACAGGAAGAAAAAGCCTTTCGGTGCTTTAAAAAAAGGTATGTAAAAAAACGTCGTGGGTTTTTCCAAAAAAAATTCTCCTTTTTACACCCTAACTATGTTATGTGCTATACTACTATCCGATGCCAAAGATAGTACGCTAATATACTATAAGAGCTAGCACATACTACGATTTTATTCGCCGCGATTTTTGCTGCGCGGTTTTTTTACGCTTCCGCGGCGCGGTGAAATCTACAGCAAACAACGATCTCTATGTACTACTTCGATGGCAGCAAAACACAGATTTGGTTGCTGAATATTTTTCCGCAAGTGCATGCAACTTCCATATGTCACAGAATAATGCGGAAAAAATCGTGCGAATAAATTCGCAGTGCGTGTTAGCCCTAACGCACTGAAAGTTCGAGTTAAGTGTTTTTATTAACCATGATAATGGCAACACCTACACAATATAGGAATAGATCTTAGTTTATTCTCATGTGTTCTTAAACATATGTTTGAGTGAGAAGGACATATGATAAGGAATGAGGAAAATTTATTCTTCTGTTTCGACGAATTTGCCAGTGTAGAAATAATTATAACAGTGTTATTTTTATCACTACTAAGTGTAATTTTTTATACGTCAGTATTTTTTAATATGAATTTGTGTGTACTATTTTTTTAAATACTATCTTTTTATTTTTTGTGTACTATCCGTCTCAGAGTGCCTCAATTGTGGCCTAAATCCTTGCCTCAATCGTTACTTAGTTTGTGGCCTCAATCCAAATTGTTTCGGAACGGAACGTCCGTCCCTCCCCTTTCATGAAAATGGCCTTGGCCAAAATGGCTGCCGATTTATGCGTTTGATGCATTTTCGTTGTTTTGCGATACATTTGTGATACTAAACGAGTGATATTTTTTGTGTTATGAACATTCAACGAAATCAACTGTGAGAGAAAGATAGTAAGTATTTAAATGCCATTAACTAATTATCGATTACCGGCATTTGTTTTGCCAATGGCATCTTTCTACCACGCTTGTTCTACTTCATGCAATATATGTGATTTTCAATGTACTCAAGATGAAGTAACGGGTATTCTAATTTTTGTTACGTAGAAGGCGGTCAGCCATGTCGCTGCCGCCGTACCTCCTGGGGCCCAACCCCTGGGCCACAATGATGGCGCAGCAGCAGCTCGCGGCGGCCCAACAAGCGGCCCTGCAGGCCCACGCTGCTGCCGCTGCTGTTGCGCCGCCGGTGCCGCCCACCCAGCCACCCAAGCCTCACCACATTCCTGAGGAGAAAATCAAGGAAAAAGGTTTGTGTTGACTTTTAATTTCTTGTGTAGGTTATAATTATAATTTTCTTTATAATTTTCCGTAGGTAGATAATTTAGTGAATTTGAGTTGTGGCATATTTATAAAGTTTACATTTGGTTACCTGATGCTATATTGAGGCGAATTTCTAGTACACTTATTTATTAGATCAAATACCCATATAATTTTGTACAGTATGAGAGCCAGTACAAATCAAAGCCAAAGATTGTGTCACATAACTTTAGCTTTGATTTGTACTGGCTCTCGCTATGCACACCCTCAATCCTATGAGAAATATTATTAATGTGCATTGCTGCGGCTGACAATTATTAATCTGAGTGTTCTCAATTATTCTCAGTAAGGAGTGTGTTGTTTTCAGATAAGTAGATTTCATGATTTTCTACTGAACATTGTTGGTATAGTTTTTATGATAAATTGTATTGTTGGTAATAGTAGCATATTTTAGAATGAAACACTGGGATGGTCGTCTAATGGATTCCTAGTTGAGCAAGTTGTGCCAGTAGTCGGCCATCCATTGCTGAGTACTGGTCTTTTATTGAATTCATAGTATATCTCTGAACTCTTTTTGTTTAAATATTTTAAATTTACAGATATTAAAAATACTATTATGTTTTTAAGCTGTATAGTTTTAGTTATATTGTTAAGCGAGGTATAGTTTTTAAAAGTGGTGTTATTGTTAGTTAAACAAGCAGTTGACCAACTATTTTTTCTAGTTTTTCACTAATACTTTTTTTTTATATTTATTTATTTAACTCTTTATTGCACACACAGATAAAATAAAAAATAACACATTAAAAGACATAACACAATAATACATTATATATTGTATGTTTGAAAGAAATTGAATGTTTTATGATTTTAATAAATTCCTATTTTACACTATTATACTTCCAATGGTGGAACAAGCCACTGCCTATCTTACACATATAATCAATTTAGTATCTTGTGTCAATGTAGCAATGTGTCTCTTGGGTTGCCTGAAGCTTGGGCAGATTCTTCCCTACTCATCTTAATATATTGATTGTTCTCTACTCAACACATTTTTTTTTCTTCATGTTAATTTACTATGATCTAGATCAGCTGCTTTCCCTTTTAAGGCATTGGTTACACTTATAAGCAAATGTGTCAATCTTTCCTGAAGGGAATACAGAAAATGCAACAGATATACTTTTCCATGATAAGATTTATTGGAAAATGCTGATATTGCATACAAATTTCATACAATACACTTGTGTGAGGAGAGAAGCTTTGAATTAATATAATGTATATAAAATGCACAATGCCCCCAACCTGCATACAATAGATAATCATAATTTCTTTATTTTTTATCTCCCATCAGCTCAAAAATGGCTTCAACTCCAATCAAAGCGTTTCTCCGAAAAGCGCAAATTCGGATTCGTAGACGCACAGAAAGAGGACATGCCTCCCGAGCACATTAGAAAGATCATACGCGACCATGGCGACATGACCAGCCGCAAATACCGACACGACAAACGCGTCTATCTCGGAGCCCTAAAATACATGCCACATGCGGTCATGAAGCTCCTAGAAAACATGCCCATGCCATGGGAACAGATTAGAGATGTCAAAGTGCTTTATCACATCACAGGAGCAATCACGTTTGTGAACGAAATACCATGGGTCATTGAACCAGTCTACATAGCACAATGGGGAACCATGTGGATCATGATGCGTCGCGAGAAACGTGACCGCAGACACTTCAAACGGATGAGGTTCCCTCCTTTTGATGATGAAGAACCTCCTCTTGATTATGCTGACAATATCCTTGATGTTGAACCTTTGGAACCAATACAGATTGAGATGGACCCTGATGAGGATGCTGCTGTAGCGAACTGGTTTTACGACCACAAGCCTCTATTAGGCACGAAACACGTCAATGGATCGACATACAGACGTTGGAATTTGACGTTACCGCAGATGGCGACACTGTACCGTCTTGCCAACCAGCTGCTAACAGATTTGGTAGATGATAACTACTTCTACCTATTCGATTCAAAGAGTTTCTTCACGGCCAAAGCTTTGAATATGGCTATACCTGGCGGGCCGAAGTTTGAGCCTTTAGTGAAGGACAACTCTGCTGGTGATGAGGATTGGAATGAGTTCAATGATATCAACAAAATTATCATCCGTCAGCCAATAAGAACCGAGTACAGGATCGCGTTTCCTTACCTGTACAACAATCTGCCGCACTTTGTGCAATTGTCTTGGTGAGTATTCCTTAATTACTTTGTTGGTATTAACTACTTAGGGCCACTCCACTCCAAGCTTCCCGTGGGTGTCGTCAAATCGACTAAGGGATTACATACACCAGGGACGGGCGAGCTGCGTTTGCCTGTGTATATTAAGATTATTACTGTGATCACCAGTCCGCCTGCCTAGCGTGGTGATTATGGCCAATCCCCCAATGGACAGCCCACCTAAAGTGGCATTCTATTGGAGAGGCTTATGTTCAGTAGTGGTATTTCGGCTGATGATGATAACTATGAGACTTGGAACTCAATGGCCTAAAAATCTGAGAAGATACTTGGTAAAAGACAAAAGGTTTCAGCATTTTGTTTCAAAATTTTGTCACTCGGGGCTCTCGTAAACTGATTCGCCAATAAAATTCCAAGATCAAATTTTCAATCGCAATTTATAGTGGATATTATTTCATAGGTATCACACACCAAACGTGGTATTCATCAAGACTGAAGACCCTGATCTTCCAGCCTTCTACTTTGACCCACTTATTAACCCAATCTCCCATCGACATTCCGTCAAGTCCCTGGACCCAGTCCCGGAGGAGGAAGACTACATGCTGCCGGATGAAGTGTCCCCATTCTTGCAGGAGACAGCTCTGTATACTGACAACACGGCAAATGGCATTTCTTTGCTGTGGGCTCCAAGGCCTTTCAACATGAGATCAGGTAAGAACTTCCACCATGGAAGAATTTGATCCAGTTATGCAAAAATTATCCAACCCACACTCATGTTTGAGATATACAGTAGTCTAACCTAATATTATTGTTTTTGTATGAATGTATTATTATATTATTTAAGTATTGATAAACATTTCTGCCATCTGCTAGATGGTTTTTAGGATTAAAAAAACGAGTTTGGTATGCATAACTAATTTATTGATGTCTACAACCCACAGTTGTATAATTTCTGCTGAACTTGGTCCATTTATAAAGTAGAACCTATTTTCGAATAATTATATATAGAAATCTTGGAATGTAGAAACTGCCATGCACACATAAAGTAACACCAGTATGGAGTCGTCATATTCAAGCGTTACCCGCTGCCAAAGGTACAAGACCACAGGTCATGCGAAAAGGGAAGTATCGATATGCACGAGCGGTAATGAATATGTCGTTTGATTTATTGTTTTTCGTAGCAACAGCGTACAAGTGTGCATGTGTGCGTCAGTCTATCCGCGAAAAATTACCGGATTATTGGCATCAGAATAAAACTTCGGCGCCTCTCCTCTTGGTCGAACCTACGTTTTACAAAAAAAAATCTATTTATATTAACCTTTTAGACTAGCGTAGTTCTAAGTCGCGTTTCTCCAGATATAAGATCTGATCGTAAATAATTCTGCCACGCAAGTAAGGATGTCTTCTTTCTCTTTATGTGTACACATTGTAATTTTTATTATATAACAGGCCGCACGCGTCGAGCCATAGACGTGCCGCTCGTGAAGACCTGGTACAAAGAGCACTGCCCACCTGGACAGCCTGTAAAAGTCAGGGTTTCATACCAGAAGCTCCTCAAGTACTATGTGCTTAACGCTCTGAAGCACCGACCACCAAAGCCGCAGAAGAAAAGGTAAAGTTAATAGTGGTCTTATCCCGAAAGACCTGGTGACATTTCGATCCTTCGGGTTCATTTGTACCAAACCCCATGTCCTCCAACGGTGCTCTAAGCCGATTTGGTAGACTTCACATGCGCCTTAGAATTTCTTCTTTGGCATATGTAGGTTTCCTTATGTTTTCCATCACCGAAGAGTCTGTGGTATTAGAAATAAATTGTACTTAGCTTCGACATTGTCATTGGTACTGGCGGGGTTCCACGGCTAAATAGTGATAAATACGATTGCATAATTTGTCATATATAAAGAAAAAAGCAGGACTTATCTGCACATGTCGTTGGATTGAATATTAAGAAGACTTAATTGTAAATTTTGGGAAACCTTACTGTAATAGTTTTTAACAAGCAGCAAAATGCTATACATGCTATGTCCAGACTCTAGATAAAGTTTTTGATGCAATTGTGTACAATATTAGTCATAATAATAAAAGTTTCTTCTATTCAGCTATTATTATTAAACGAGCATGCAAATACTAGTCTTACAGTTAAGTAAAACAGGAAAACTAACTTTCTAGGAATCTTTTCACACTGTAAAATATTGACTTGAGCAACTTAATCCTTGTGCTCACGGCCCTGTTAAGTGTGTTGTTTATAAGCCTATCTCTTATTATAACCTTATACGTATTATCTAAGCATTGTAAAAAGTTAATAGTAAAGATTCTACACTGTTCCTTTATTTCTCACCAGATACCTCTTCCGCTCATTCAAATCGACAAAGTTCTTCCAAACCACGACCCTGGACTGGGTGGAGGCCGGCCTGCAGGTCTGTAGGCAGGGATACAACATGCTGAACCTGCTCATCCACCGCAAGAACCTCAACTACCTGCATTTGGACTACAACTTCAACTTGAAACCAGTGAAGACTCTCACCACGAAGGAGAGAAAGAAATCGCGGTTCGGTAATGGTGAGTATCGCCGAGTACGGTTGGCCCCCTATAATAAGATAAAATGAAAATAATGTAGTGAACCTATAGAGGAATTGTACACGTGTGAAAAGATTGTAGTTACTTTAATACTTTCGGAATGATTTTTTTTTTGTTCTTTTCCGAATTTTACTTGTATTTCAACTCAATCTTATCAGTAGTTTTCGAGTTAACTAGCGGACAGACCGTCGACACAAGGGCATCCAATTTAGAGCACAAAAAATAAAGAAAAATCCATTATTTTTCTGTGATTTAAAATCAAATGGAAAGCATGAAACTTCTGGTACCTTCATTGTTAGAGGACTGAATTTATTACTTCGTGTAGTGTAGTTGATGATATCAATATTCCTTTATACAGCCTTCCATCTGTGCCGTGAGATCCTCCGGCTGACGAAGTTGATCGTGGACTCGCACGTGCAGTACCGCCTGAACAACGTGGACTCCTTCCAGCTGGCCGACGGGCTGCAGTACATCTTCGCGCACGTGGGCCAGCTCACCGGCATGTACAGATACAAGTACAAGCTCATGAGGCAGATTCGCATGTGCAAGGACCTGAAGCATCTCATCTACTACAGGTTCAATACGGTATGTTACCATCATCAGCCGACCTACTGCTGAATATAAGCCTCCCCAATAGAATACTACTTTTAAAAGTATCATTCTATTGGGGATGTCATAATTCCATTGGGCATTTCTCTTCACAATCACCACGTTTGGCAGGTGGATTGGTGATCGCTGTAATGATCTTAATATACACAGGAGAACGCTGCTGCTGGCCGTCCCTGGTGCAATCCCTTAGTCGTCTTGACGATACCCACGGGAAGATTGGGGGTGGCCCTATTCTAAGCCGGGAACCACACAGATTTTTATTGTATTTGTGTATTTAAAATCGTGCAATAAACAGTAACTGGGTTAATTCTGTGCTTAGAAGGGACGACTTTTCTTCAGACAAGGTCTATTCTGCTTTGTATATATTATCTTTGGTATAATTAAGTATGTCCTTTCGTACAGGGGCCGGTATCAAAGGGCCCTGGATGCGGTTTCTGGGCACCGGGTTGGCGCGTGTGGCTGTTCTTCATGAGAGGAATCACCCCGCTACTGGAACGCTGGCTCGGCAACCTGCTCTCGAGACAGTTCGAGGGTCGCCACTCCAAGGGTGAGTTTTGATAATCTTATTGTTTTTTACCATCTTTGAATCCAAAATAACAGTATATTCTGATCTAGTCTCTTGAAACCCTAGATAGTAATACCCATATTGTAGTAACGGCGGCCATCTTGGATTCCGAAACCAACGTCAAGTTCGCTTTCAGCGCCCCCGAAGACCTGGAAAATGGCATCCATATTGTAAAAAGTGATACCTAAGTCGCTCTAGTAGTCTGTCACTCAACTTTTTCGACATGACAAGTTACCATGACGAAGCAAGCAAGCAAAACGCTTCGTGCGAGTCTACTACATAAGTATGAAGTGCCCCCCCCACGCCTAGTATTCCTGTGATGTATCGAGGATGGGGGAATCAAAACGTGCAATTAGTGTGCACTGCATAGCGTTAGTCGGGTGCAAGTTCGCGCCTCCCACATATCATATAGTAACCTATCGTTGTCTCCAGGTGTGGCCAAAACGGTGACGAAGCAGCGCGTGGAGTCTCACTTCGACCTCGAGCTGCGCGCGTCGGTGATGCACGACATAGTGGACATGATGCCGGAGGGCATCAAGCAGAACAAGGCGCGCACCATCTTGCAGCATCTGTCTGAGGCTTGGCGATGCTGGAAAGCCAACATTCCATGGAAGGTGAGCAACATCCTACTAATATTATAAATGCGAAAGTTTGTATATTTGGATGTTTGTTACTCAATCACGCTACAACCACTAGACGGATCGTCATTTAACTTGGCACACATTTAGGTTAGGTCCTGGAATAGGATATAGGATAGTTTTTGTCCCGAAAAAACATCCCATTTCTACAGCAAATACATAATAATTTGTGATGTTAAGTTGTCCACGCGGAGGAAGTCGCGGGCAACAGCTAGTACATAATAATTTACAAAGGTTTAGAACTCTCATTTCGGCTACTCGACGCACTACGTCATTATCAAAACTAGCAATTATTCCGAGAAATAACTTTAAAAAATATATCAGGAAATCTGTATTGTATGGAACTGGGTGAAATTTTTGACTTGTCGCCCGTTTTTCCTTGCTTTGGTCATTATATTGGAAAACTTTGAAAGATACATGCCCCTTATTTTTTTAATGCTCTGTAATATTAAAGAGTGCTAAAAAAAAATTCTTAGTATAAGTTAATTGAAGAGTTTGACTCTTATAAAGTGACTAAACTCAATAACTTATCCTGAGAACCACTAAATATGTATATAAATTATACAGGTAATAAAAAAAATACGTATTCCATATTTTTTAATACTCCACAAATGTCCTAAAACGAAACAAATTTGAGATAGACACCTCTGGATACTTTCTTTTTTTTTACTGTGCTCTAACATTACAATAAGATAGATTATAATCAAAATATTAGGTACCTGGCCTACCCACGCCGATCGAGAACATGATCCTGCGCTACGTGAAGATGAAGGCAGACTGGTGGACCAACACGGCGCACTATAACCGCGAGCGCATCCGCCGCGGCGCCACCGTCGACAAGACCGTCTGCAAGAAGAACCTGGGTCGACTGACAAGGCTCTACCTCAAGGCCGAGCAGGAGCGTCAGCACAACTATTTGAAGGTAATATTAGCATAAAAATGTGAGCGCCTCGTTGGCCTAATGACTTGGTTCTTAGATTAAAGCGCTAGAGGTCGTGGGTTCGATTCCCACTGGGGACAGACAGGACCCTTTCGTTTCGCACGCGGCCGCACAAATCGAGCCTTGGCTCGGTGCATCGAGATCAACCGCATAATGCGAATGCGCGCTTGTGTATGTAGCTAAACCCTAAAAAAGCAGTGTGGTGATGTAACGTCTACCATTTACTAACAGTGATGAGTGAGATGCACGTAATTAATTTATTTAACAGTATATTATTTCCTTTTGAATCACTTTTAATGTATTCCTGCAGGATGGCCCCTACATCTCGCCCGAGGAAGCCGTCGCCATATATACGACAACAGTGCACTGGCTGGAGTCCCGGCGCTTCGCCCCCATTCCCTTCCCACCACTCTCGTACAAGCACGACACGAAGCTCCTGATCCTGGCCTTGGAGCGGCTGAAGGAAGCCTACAGCGTCAAGTCTAGGCTGAACCAGAGTCAGAGGGAAGAGCTCGGACTGATCGAGCAGGCGTACGACAATCCTCACGAGGCATTATCGAGAATCAAGCGTCATTTGCTGACGCAGAGGACTTTCAGAGAGGTATGACCTTAATACGCCCCATTGTCTTCGTATTGTCTATGAACCGCTTCGTTGGCCTAGTACCTTGGTCATTAAACTCGAATGGAAGAGGTCGTGGCAACATTCGTATAAGTCGGATTTGGATGGTATATTTGGGAATGGTCCCTTGTCTAATTTCCAAAGTATAGGAAACGAAAATCCTAGTTTGGACATCGGACAAGCGTATATACTTATGAAATATTTATTATTATTTATACCACAAATAAATTTTCAGGCCAAGCTGATTTAATTAGGGTTTATTTGACATTCATTTGACCAAATCTTGCTAATTTATCTTATTACCTTGCCGTCGTTTGTCGTCCATAGCAAGTAAAAGTTTTTTTTAAAATGGCTAACAAGTGAAATGCTAAAATCACTACTATTTAAGTACAATTATCCCGAAGTTTCCCAGTCTGGAAGGTTCTTGAAAATCACACGAGTTATTTTTTGTTTAATTTATTTCACTTGCTTTATAATCTACATACCTTCATCAGGTCGGCATTGAATTCATGGATTTATACTCACATCTGGTGCCCGTATACGACGTGGAGCCTCTAGAGAAAATCACGGACGCGTACCTCGACCAGTATCTATGGTACGAGGCAGACAAACGCCGCCTGCTGCCGCCGTGGGTCAAGCCGGCCGACACGGAGCCGTCGCCGCTGCTTGTCTACAAATGGTGCCAAGGTATGTGTTGTGAAACCCTTTTATTTTGTTGTGAATATGAATTAAAAAAATAATATTTGTGAACTGTCCTATCCATTTCTTAGTCCATTAGTCTCACTTTGGGATTAGACAAGTCGCCAATCGAATTTAATAACCTAGTACAAACGTAAAAAATGTTGTTGTTTTGCTGTGTCGGTTGTAATTTAGTGTACAGGACAGTCTGAGGCAAAATATTTATGATTTAGGATATATGGTTGCCTGTAAACCTAGCAACAGTATATTCTTTTCGCAAATTCATATAATAATATAATATGTAAATTTACAATTTCTTTAGGTAAGTGTGTTTCGTCCCCTTCGGCTGCTCTATACAAAATATTACTGCAGAAAATGTCATACCTACTGATAACTTCTCCTCGTCTACACAAACAACACTTACATGTACACATTTACATTTCATAACCTAACATAACACATTTAAATCAAATTCTTAATTTGTTACTTATTGTGTATATCTTATTTTTATTTATTATATTTACTGTACTGGCACTCAAAACCGCGCAAAGGCTCCGCCAATGGGCCTATTTGTGGAAAAGCACATGAATCAAGAATTGAGAACTGGCAGGCATAAATTTGATAGTTTTAAATTAAGTTCCACCCCAAGCTTACAAGAAAGTTGGAAAAAAGGAAGACACCAATATGCGACTACCCAGAGTGTGCGTTGTGGCAAAGGAGATCTATGTGGTCGTACCATCCCCTTGTTACAAACCTCACTTTGGTTGGTCGCGCGTATCGTCGACTCGAAGAGTGCTAGAAGTCGTCGGCAACTTATCAAATCGTCGTCGGGTGAAGATTTTTGTTTTTACGATTGATTTTTAGCAGTGCTTTCCGTGATTATGTTTAAAACTTCGAGTATTAAAGTCATAGTCTAAATCTTTCAATGTATGCCATATTTAAGATATCCTCTTGTAGTTTGTTGTTGAAGAAATGTATTATACATTGAGCTGTGAATGCTTTACTGACTCTATTAATATTAAATTTCATATTTACTTGTATCTATTTATCTTGTAATAACTATAGAGTAGCCTATATGTTATTCCAGACTATATGTTAAATGCTGTCACTGTATTAAAATCCGTTGTCTTTTTGATGTGAAAAAATTTGATTATTAATCATGTTTCGTATATTATAATTTAAGTAACCCGCACTTTGTGCACAACGTACACCTTGCCGACTTTTTAAATAATCATCATGTAGTATATATTCTGGCAGAACAAAGAATATTATATGTCTACCCCTTTCACGAATCTTTCTCTGTCGCTGGTAGGCTGGCAGAAATCTATTATTGAGATAAGCATTACCATTTGTACATGTTATTGATTTTCATTACTTTTATTGTTTTGTATGTGCTTTCTTTTGTGTGTGCAATAAATTGGTAAATATATATTCTTGTTACATCATTTAACTTTATTTCACTTATTTCTTATGAGAATAATCTTAAACCACAACCTTCCCAGGTATCAACAATCTGCAAGACGTGTGGGAGGTCGGCGAGGGAGAGTGCAACGTTCTTCTCGAGTCCCGCTTCGAAAAGCTCTACGAGAAGATAGATCTCACGCTTCTCAATCGATTGCTGCGTCTGATCGTCGACCACAACATAGCCGACTACATGACTGCTAAGAACAACGTCGTAATCAACTACAAGGTATGTCTACAGCGTATTGAAGCATTTTTGATGATAGGATGACTTGACAATCACCCTTTTTCGCGAGGTCAATGTAAACATAAAAAAATGTGAGTTTAAATTATCCGTTTGTGCTAAAATGTTTTAAACTAGGAATCCGGCGCTTACTTGCTCTGGCCTGAACTGCAAACGGACTATAGTCTGTTTATTTTATCCGTTCACTACGGGAATCATCGTAAAGGGTGATGAACAACTAGTTTACTTGAAAAATTATAATGTATAAACATGCCAATCTATGATAACGTATTTATAATTCAAAATTGCCAACTTGTACACGCTTTGAGAACAACTGACCAATGAAAGTTATCTTTTTTTTCTTAGTAGTGCATGGTAAAAAAATAGACTAGCATAGTAGGATACCTTTCGTCGTAGTATACATACCCCTTTGTCACTGCCAGTTTAATTGGAGGAGGTTTAGCTCAGTTGAATTGGCCCAGAAGGCAATATCTAAAGCAGTACAAAAAGCTTTTTGTAAACGCGACCCATCGCTTCTGATTATCATAATAACATCGTTATCAACTTTCCACAGGACATGAACCATACAAACTCTTACGGCATCATCCGCGGCTTGCAATTCGCCTCCTTCATCGTCCAGTACTACGGCCTGGTGTTGGACCTGCTAGTCTTGGGCTTGCAGCGAGCCAGCGAGATGGCCGGACCGCCGCAGCTGCCCAACGACTTCCTGTCGTTCCAGGACAGGCAGACGGAGACGGCGCACCCGATCAGACTCTACTGCAGATATATTGATAGGATTCATATATACTTCAGGTATGTTAGCGAGTTCTTTAAGTGGGTACCAACCTCTTACCTAAGTATATTACTGAATAAAGAGTTAGTAGATGGCACACACCCTAAGGAAACTTGTTCAATTTATCACTAAAAACTAGAAGATCCACAAATATTCAACGCGCCGACCGTCTCCATAGAAATTTAAAGGTTCAAAAAACAGCACGTAAATCGCCTTGCTTCTCACCGAAATCCACTTGCTACTGAGCTGTTGGACAATTCAAAAGTGGGCAAGACTGAAAAGAATCAACATATCCAATTAGTCTGTCGACTGCTTGATTCACGCCAAATTTAATCCTACGTGTATGGAAGAAGTCAGTGTTACGCTGAAAAGCTAAATCACGCAACATTGGCAGTCGTTCACCCCGGCAATCACGCTCGTGGGTATATTTTTATATTAACCTAAAGTGTGGAGTGAGACAGGCCTTCTCTTTATATATCCCGTCTCTTATTATGTAACGCTGTTTCGGTTTTCCAGTGTGAGACAGCCAGTGCAATTGCATGGATTACAACCTAGCCCTGGGGGTGGCAACACACTTGTGGTCTTTAGACTTGCATGCAGCAATCTAAAGGCCGCAGGCTATTTGGTGACAGTATCATTATCATCTGGTCTTTTTCTATAGAAAAAAACCTAGTGACGATCTTAATATATATAATATCTTTTAAACCACAATTACTGTAATAAAATATCTTTGTTACAGATTCACAGCAGAGGAGGCGCGCGAGTTGATTCAGCGCTACCTGACTGAACACCCGGACCCTAACAACGAGAACATCGTCGGCTACAACAATAAGAAGTGTTGGCCGCGCGACGCGCGCATGCGTCTCATGAAGCACGACGTCAACCTGTAAGCAAGCATCTCATGTTCAGTGAAAAATCATCTTGAGACTATTGTCGCCAAGGCAGGCCTCCCCGTCACTCGAACGAACCTACCTCTATAAGTACCAACACTTTCGGGCCACCCCTGCTCTGTCCTCGCCCGCTCGTACCGGTGTAATAACAACGCTAAGTCGAGCGCCTTAGATACATTTTTGCATGCATTGTCTGACAGTGCGGAGGAGTAGGTGATTAAGAGCGTAGGTGTTTTTGTTTTAATTGGAGCGATGTATCTGATACGTAGTAACTATTAATTCATCTGTGGCCAAGGCTAGTGCGCTTTGCTCATATTAGGGCAATTTGTATAGTAACACTGTATCGTTTCAATTTGTGTTACTTTATGAAGCACTTGCGTTTATTTTCTAGTCATTTTTCATATTATTTTTAATTTTAGCGGAAAACGGCCAGTTTTAATGTAACAATTTTTTGGAAAATTTTCCATTTATTATTGAAACGTGGTTTGGTTCAATATTAATATAATGTGTCTAATATAACAATGTGTCAAAAAAAAACACTGGACAGTTGACTGAATGACTTTTGTTTCTGTACTTGGCTTAATATGCAGCTGTCACAATTTTTTGCATTTCTAAACATGTTTGAGAGACATTCGGCGAGTCTATAAGTAACCAGAAAACATTGTACTTGGTAACAACATGTAGTTATATTACGCAGCGGTCGTGCAGTCTTCTGGGATATAAAGAACCGGCTGCCTCGCTCTGTGACCACGATCCAATGGGAGAACAGTTTCGTCTCGGTCTACTCCAAGGACAATCCTAACTTGCTGTTCAACATGGCCGGATTCGAGTGCAGGATACTGCCTAAAGTAAGTGTTATCCATTGGCATGCAACATTTATCTTTGTTAGTCACATCGCAAACTTGTTGTGAGATATATGTTACAAAGCAATTTATCGTTGTTAGTCACATCGCAAACTTGTAAGAATAATGTGTGAGATATGTTAAAAAGCAGGTTATAATCGGTACTAATGGATAGGTCATCCTGAAATAATGGATTGGTTATGCTGGGCTGGTGAGTGGTGATCGCAGTATAAAAAGTTAAATCACAGAATGCTGCTTGCACCTGATTTCTTATTTTTTCTTTATGGGAGTATTGCTATACGTAAGCGGCTATCACACAAACTAATGTCAAGTTATTAAATCACGTATGAATCTTTAGTGCCGCAGCCAACACGAGGAGCTGTCCCACCGCGACGGTGTATGGAACCTCCAGAACGAGGTAACCAAGGAGCGCACCGCGCAGTGCTATCTGCGCGTCGACGACGAGTCCCTAGCGCGGTTCCACAACCGAGTGCGACAGATCCTTATGGCGTCCGGCTCTACCACCTTCACGAAGATCGTTAACAAGTGGAACACGGCGCTTATTGGTAAGTGAGAGAGGAGGGAGAGCCGTAGGCAGGGAGGGGAAAGAGAATGGGAAGCGGTTTCCGTTTCACGTAAAGAGTTGCATATGTACCAATTACAGCCTAACCTGGGTTTTAACAGCTTCAGCAACCATTTGGAATTTTTTATCCAAAATATATATTTTGTTATTTATATCTATTTGTGTGGCGACACGTCTAAAGACAGGTCATGTGGCACGCATCTTAAGTTAATATGAGTAGAGATTCCCGCCGCTGATGCTGATTGCGATGATGGTAGTATGTTATAAGCTCTGTCATCGAGTTTTGAAATGATGAATTGCGTAGGGGTCCTGAAACCAGAGAGTCCCTGTGCTCTGGGGGCGGGCAGTGACTGTGGATATGCCGATCGCATGTACCACAGCGCTGTCTGTCTGAGACTACGCTATCTGATCAAAATCTGCGTACAAATATCTATTAGGTATACCATTGGAAGAGTAAAGAATTCTCTCATTCCTTGCTTATTTACTCCGTTCACGAGTAGTACAATTTATAGTTTAAACCTTGTCGGTATCTCATTGTTACTCAAATCGTCATTTGAATTATTGTTCGTCATGTTATATCATTAGTATTATCATTGGAGTGACCTACGAGTGACTAAGTATAATTTTTCGCAGGTCTCATGACATACTTCCGCGAAGCCGTGGTTAACACGCAAGAGCTACTCGACCTGCTAGTGAAGTGCGAGAACAAGATACAGACGCGCATCAAGATCGGGCTGAACTCCAAAATGCCATCTCGTTTCCCCCCTGTCGTGTTCTACACGCCCAAAGAGCTGGGAGGGCTTGGTATGCTGTCGATGGGGCATGTGTTGATTCCACAGGTAAAATGAGAAGAATTTGTAGGTGTATTTTATTATGTTTCTTATAAGTCGACGTAGTAGATTCTTCTGATCTGGATTGAGTAGGTTTATTGGGAGGGGGGTCTAGATTTTACGGCTCTTGAATCTCTAACCCAGGTATTTAATATTTTGATCGGTGGAGATACATATTACTTTGAAATTTTTGCATTTTTAAGTCTGTTTAAAATCATTTCGAATTGTTTGTAAATTTTACCCAACTGAATGTTAATATAAGATGGCGTCAATACTTTCTGAACCTACTTATAAGTGGATTACTACTAATTTGATCATTATACAGTGTTTTCTGCGTTTTCGTTGTTTTTAATTATACGTTTTTCTTTTTTGTAGTCTGACCTCCGCTGGTCGAAGCAAACCGACGTGGGAATCACCCACTTCCGCTCGGGCATGTCGCACGACGAGGACCAGCTGATACCCAACTTGTATCGCTACATACAGCCGTGGGAGGCCGAGTTCGTGGACTCCCAGCGCGTGTGGGCCGAGTACGCGCTCAAGAGACAGGAGGCGAATGCTCAGAACAGGTAAGCAAAAGTTTTGGCCTATAATTTGCATCGCGCTGTGAGACAAAACGGAATCTGATGGAATGTTACATGTAGAGGCTACAAACAGTTGAATATAATTGAAGGGTCTAAACGTTATATTCCTTTGCGCTTTGCATTTGGATGATCAAATTCAAATTGTGAGAACCTTATTAATAGAAGTTTGCTTACCTTAGCGGGCCGCGGCACCCACGTGACCTATATGGGAAAGATTTTCAGTTTGAAGATTTTGTTCATTCTGACCTTCGCGTCAACAGCCTTCGGAAAGCTTTCAATAGCTTTCCTTTGCAGAAGGGGGAAAAAGAGAAAAAGTACAGTAATAATAATAGGAAACAAAAATGTTTCAGTTAAAAAAAAAAATGTACAAATAATTAAATAGAGACCTTAGAGTAAAGAGTTCTAAAAAAACAGCATTCGGAAACGATGCCAAATAGCATAGGCAATTTGAATTTCGGATGTTTTAAAAATGTTTTTCGTCTTCTGTCAAACACAATGCCCTTTGTACTTGTGTTTCTTTTTAATGTATTATTTTTGTTTTATCTGTGTGTGTGCAATAAAGAGTTAAATAATAATAATAATGCGATACCGCAATCTGAGTAGCTCCTTGCACGCATTTATAGTGTCATCAGCTTTTATTCGTAATGATGAATTGCGTAGGGGTCCTGAAACCAGAGAGTCCCTGTGCTCTGGGGGCGGGCAGTAGCTGTGGGTATGCTGATCGCGTACACCACAGCACTGTCTGTCTGAGACTACGCTATCTGAACATAGAACATCTCCATTATCGTTCTAATGTCATAATAAACGGCCTGTAGCAAAGTATGCTTGTTTCAGACGCCTCACGCTGGAAGATCTAGAAGATTCGTGGGACAGAGGTATCCCGAGGATAAACACGCTGTTCCAGAAGGACAGACACACGCTCGCGTACGATAAAGGGTGGCGTATACGTACCGAGTTCAAGCAATATCAAGTAAGTAACTTTTTGTACTCTAAAGAAAGTAGAAAATACATTCTTGTTGAGAAGAAAATAGTTATCAGTTACATACACGTTAAATGTAGATGTTTTCATAAACTGGACAACTGGTCCAACAGTGGGCTATACATGATGATAATGGATTAACAGGCCACCTGACAGTAAATGATTGTGGTAGCTTAGTCTTTAAGAATAGCAAAAATTTTACTAATATATTAGAAACTAGCTGTGCCCGCGGCTCTGCTTGCATGGACTACAGAATCCGCTCCCGTTCATACTCCCGCTCCCGTGCACCCTCCCGCTCCCATTCCTTTTTCTAATCCCAAAAAAAGTTGATACATTTTTGTTTAAACTAAACATTTGTTTCACTTGTGTGGTAAACATGATTGTCCTAGGTTTTGTCGTGTGTTGTTTGTTTAATAAGTTATGTTCCCTTTCTTTCAGGTACTAAAACAGAACCCCTTCTGGTGGACGCATCAGCGGCACGACGGCAAGCTGTGGAACTTGAACAACTACCGCACCGACATGATCCAGGCGCTCGGCGGAGTTGAGGGTATACTGGAGCACACACTCTTCAAGGGCACCTACTTCCCCACCTGGGAGGGTCTCTTCTGGTATGTTCTTTTGCATTTTTTCTACTGTCTTAAGTCCCAAATGTGTGTTTTTACAGGATAGGTGTTGGAATTTGTATAGTATCTGTTACGTAATAGCATAGCTAACAATCTTCATATGGATGTCGTATGAAACGAGTAAACTATCCAGACGATTCCTAAACGCATGTGGCGCCAACATCTTGTAAAAAATTTCGTTCTTAGGTGTTGTTTTCATGTAACACTAGGGCATTATGTTTCATTTAACAGTATTACAATGTTTAAAGAGTTCTTTATGCCATTTGGCTCGCTAAGTAGAAAGCCAGCCAAACAACCAGAATAAAGTAGAACTTAAATGTTATTCGGTGGTAGCAGCAATGTCTTTGCATTAAACTTTAAATAGTACGATTACCAACCCTAGTAGATGGTGATTAATGCATAAACTAGATAAACATGCATACTTTGAGGACCGGTGTGCTGGTGTTAATTGGGGAAGGCCTATGTCCAGCAGTGAATGTCTAAGGGCTGATATAATAGTGAATGCATAAACCTGCCAACCTCCTAATTAATATATTGGGAGAAGCCTCGTTTAGAAGTGATCCTATTTAATACTAGATGTTGCCCGCGACTTTGTCTGCTTGTACAACTTAACATCACACATTATGTAATTCCTGTAGTAATGAGATGTTTTTTCGGGATAAAAACTATCCTATGTCCTATTCCAGAACCTGATCTATATGTGTGCCAAGTTTCATCCCGATCCGTCCAGTGGCTGAAGCGTGATTGAGTAACAAACATCTAAACTTTCGCATTTATAATATTAGTGGGATGCTGCTGTTAATGGATCATAAAAATCACTGTTTTATCAGTCATCACCTAACTACGAAGTCGATCTACCTCGTGAAACTACCAATCATAATCATTCGTTAGGACTGCTTAAGAATGTAATTCATTACCAGGGCAAATATTTTGCTTACTAAAAGGAGAGACATCTATAATCGTTGTCATATAAAACATTACTTTGTACTATGTGTGCAGGGAGAAAGCTTCAGGATTTGAAGAGTCGATGAAGTACAAGAAGCTGACCAACGCGCAGCGATCCGGTTTGAACCAGATCCCCAACCGACGGTTCACGCTGTGGTGGTCGCCAACCATCAACAGAGCCAACGTTTACGTCGGTTTCCAGGTAGATATCAACCCTGTATCAGAATATCTCCCCGCAAAAGTTTTATACGTTATAATATTATTATCAGTAATAATTTATCACACTAATTTGTACGAAACTTTAAAAGGAGACCTAGTATACACTATATGCTTTTCTCGGAATAGAGATCTTTTTCAACCAAACCTGTAAGCAAGATAATAAAAATAGTAGACACTTGCACAAATATGTCTACACATTTTGGTGTTGATGGGTAACAAGATATCCTTTATCATGGCAATTTATGGTTTTGTTTCACTAATTAACCAATTACTGGTACTAATAGGTAAGAAACGTGGGTAATTTCTGTATGACTAAATCACATCAGTGATCTCGAAAACAAATCCAGCGTTCGGCTTTTCTCATGTATCAGGTAACGTTGCCTGGGTATGTCTACGCTATCTCTCAACTACTGTGTATCGTCTACTCGAGTCTGCAGTGTCTCAATCATGTTCTAGGTACAACTGGACCTGACGGGAATATTCATGCACGGCAAGATACCAACGCTGAAGATCTCGCTCATTCAGATCTTCAGGGCCCACTTGTGGCAGAAGGTCCATGAGTCCATCGTCATGGATCTGTGTCAGGTAACACTTGGTTTTGATAGAAGTACTTTTATGTGAATAAATTATGGAGTATGTGATGAGAAGATCACAAATACCCTTAGAGATGGGTAAGCACCCGGGTTAAAACCCAGGTATAATCAATTTCATTCCACCCACTGGGTGATTTGTGCAGGTGAAAACCAATTCCTTTAAATTATACAACTTATTATAACTAGTTAAAATATAATGTAAAGGAATTTGTTTACACCCGCTCAAATTGTGTAATAAAATGGGTGATAATTGGCTTAAACCCGGGTGGTTCCATCACTGAATACCCTAGTAATATCGATTTTAATTCTATCTGATATAAGTGTAAGTGCGGGGATTATAGTGCAGGATCTGATGGTCACAACCCTCTTACCTATTTGTTTATATTCTTCTCTAAAAGGTGTTCGATCAAGAGCTGGACGCGCTGGAGATAGAGACGGTACAGAAGGAGACCATTCATCCGCGCAAATCGTACAAGATGAACTCTTCGTGCGCCGACATTCTGCTGTTCTCCGCATACAAGTGGAACGTGTCACGCCCCTCGCTGCTAGCTGACACCAAGTATGTAACAACCATAAATGTACTCAGTTGCGGGCAGCAGCGTCACCGGTGCGAAGAATAGTATTGCAATGGCCATCGCGTGCCCACACGCCCAACGTGACCATTATGGGCAAATCTTCCCCATAAGCAGTGTGACGTTCATTGGGGAAGGCCTTCGTCCAGCAGTGGACGTCTTAAGGGCTGATATGATACATGTACAGTCAACGAATTTGGATAGTAGGCTACCTTAGATCTTTGTCACAGCAAATTTAAGTGTTATTTGCTAAAGATTAATTATAATAAGTTATTAAGTGAGAGGGATGTTTATATTCAAAATAAAAATAAAACGTCACTTGCGTCATTCATGATATAGCAAAGATATAAATAATATAAACTCGGTGATATTGCCTGCATTTTAAATCAACTACATCCGTGACTAAATTTCTTTTGAGTGAGAACGTTTTGGTTACGTATACTGCATACTATTTCTTCACTGTTGGGACACATGCCTACCCACTCGGCGAGAGCGTACGGACGGTCCACTACGCTAGCACAGTGTAGATTGGTGGACTTAACATTCGGCTTAGCATTCCTTCTTTGGTGTATGTAGGTTACTAAACGATGCTGATCTTTTCCTTCACCGAAAAGTCGGTGGTATCCTACTAATATTGTAAATGCGAAAGTTTGGATATTTGGATGTGTGGATGTTTGTTACTCAATCACGCTTCAACCACTGGACGGATCGGGATGAAACTTGACACACATATAGGTCAGGTCCTGGAATAGGACATAGGAAAAAACATCCCATTCATACGGGAAATACATAAAACTTTGTGATGTTAAGTTGTCCACGCGGACGAAGTCGCGGACAACAGCTAGTACGGTAATAAATCGTAGTTAAGCACGTTCCTAGATTTGGAATCCTCGACCTCATGAAAATGTAAATATTCTAGAGATACAATGGACAACACGACGACCCAGAAGTACTGGCTGGACATCCAGCTTCGATGGGGCGACTACGACTCGCACGATGTCGAGCGTTACGCGCGGGCCAAGTTCCTCGACTACACCACGGATAACATGTCCATATACCCCTCGCCCACCGGCCTGCTGATCGCCATCGACCTGGCCTACAACCTGCACAGGTAAGCTCATGAATATTATAATTCTTAGTCAAATGGTTAAACCGTTATGGTGCGATGTCAACCAGATGCTTTACAATATCGCCAACATAAGTGCAATATAAGTGTGCATTTGTTCTAGCCCAAACTATGATAATTTGTCACTTTGGAATCAAAGTTACTAGCAATTCAGATGCCGTGTGTTTCCTTGCTTAAATTAGGCCTACCCCCCAATCTCCCCGTGGGTGTCGTCATGGCGACTAAGGGATGCACCAGGAACGGGCAGCGTTCTTCTGTGTTTATTAAGATCATTACTGCAATCCTCTTGCCAAACATGGTGATTATGGCAAATCTCCCAATGTACAGCCTACCAAAAGTGGCATTCTATATGACCACCAGGTTTATGTTCAGCAGTGGTCCATTTCGGCTGATGATGATGAAATACATACCCAGATAGTTACCCATGGAAATCAGACCCACGGCATCATCCATTCGAAGGACACTTTAAATTGTATACTTTTTTTATGATTAACTTTATTATGAAGCTTTTATGTCCGTTTGCTTGACTGTCGAATAACTCAAAACTACTGGATCGAGTTAGCTAAATTATGATCATACGTGTATAATTTGCCTTGCGAGGATGGATGGAAGTTATCAACTAAATTGTTTAACACTGGTGTGGGTGGGATATGGTAAAATTATTAAACAACCACGTCTAAACTGAGAAAGCTAATTCCTTGTCTCTAATCTGAATGTCACCTTCAGCGCCTACGGCAACTGGTTCCCCGGCTGCAAGCCGCTCATACAGCAGGCGATGGCGAAGATAATGAAAGCGAACCCGGCCCTCTACGTGCTGCGCGAGCGCATCCGCAAGGCGCTGCAACTGTACTCGAGCGAGCCCACCGAGCCGTATCTATCCAGCCAGAACTACGGCGAGCTGTTCTCGAACCAGATTATTTGGTGAGTGACATGATAATTATGTTTTAAATACATTTCCATTCCAGCGTAAGGCCAACAAACAATGCGATTTACCTTTTTTTGCCGTGTAGCGCGTGACTTGGAAAAGTCATCTCCATCCCCCTTTTAAGTCAATTCTTTCGGTCGGTGAAATCATAGGCTATTTTTTCTAGGACATATAATGATTGAATACCTCGATAATATAACTACTATTGTGGGGACTTTGGTTAAAACTGAAGTACATGAAAAACGACGAGGCAAACTCGCGAATGTCGTTTTGTTCACGATAGCGCCCCAGCGCATAAGTCCTCAGTTTCAATGGCTGAAATTCAAAAGATGCTGACTTTTAAATATTTGTACTACTCTATATTGACCAGACCTCGTTTTCCCTTTAGTAATTTCTATTTCCGAGATTGAAGGAAATTTGAGAGGCCAGACATTTGAAGATGATGAAGCAGTACTCGCCGCGGTGCAGGAATTATTAGGTGCTTGGTAGGAAGAGTTGTTTAGGAAGGGGATTTTAAGTTTATGACAAAGATGTCTAAAGAATTATCTTGGAAAATCTTATTAGGTAATAAACCTAAAACTAAAATATACTTTTAACTAAAATATACTTTTTCTCACTTTTAATTGAACGCCGTAGGTATATTGAATAATTTAAACTGAATACGAAATGAAATAAACTTGTTGTGAACAGGTTCGTAGACGACACGAACGTGTACCGCGTGACGATCCACAAAACGTTCGAGGGCAATCTGACCACGAAGCCCATCAACGGCGCCATCTTCATCTTCAACCCGCGCACCGGCCAGCTGTTCCTCAAGATCATCCACACCAGCGTGTGGGCTGGACAGAAGCGTCTTGGACAGGTGAGTACTTATGATAAGGGAAATATAAGACTTCACCAGGGACTGAAAGCTGTAAACAATACTGCCCTGGTACCTTAGAAGACCGCTAAGTGTTTTGACCTTTTGGAAATTGTAGAAAAGGGGTCAAAATGGGTTTCTAGAATTGTAAGATTGATGAGTTTTAATTCTGCGCGAACATCGAAGTATTTATATTAAGCCTCTATTAAAAAACCATTAACTTATTACTAATTTCTATTTTTTGCGTCTTAACAGCTCGCAAAATGGAAGACCGCCGAAGAAGTGGCAGCCTTGATTCGCTCGCTGCCAGTGGAGGAGCAGCCCAAACAAATCATTGTCACCAGAAAGGGAATGTTGGATCCGCTAGAGGTAAGAAAACATTTTACACGACAGTTTACACGGTGTAGTGTTTCGAACGCTAGAACTCGTAGATTTGATTCCCGTTCAGGACAGGCCACATTGTACAAGTAATATTCATAGTACAGGCAAACCAAATTGGGGGTGTCTTTAAGACTGAAACTTCCCTCTTTGGCAACGGCACCTAGTATTGGTAAATCCCTTGAAGGATGCTCTTTAGATGTAGTAGTGGAAAGGCAGTGATGCGGTCGTACTCCGTTAGCATTTGGATAATATCCGTGAACTAAAAAGCCATTTTGTAACTCTGACAAGTCATGCGACATATTTGTTTGGCGTCTCATTGCGATAGATGCATAGAGAAAGTGCAAAAAGTGTTTTTAGATCGACGGATGTTACCTGGAATGGTTGGTGGACATCACTTGAAAGTTTCCTCGCGATGTTTCTCTTCACTCATTTCTTAATCCTATATTCTAAGTCTGTCAATTATTTCAGTGTCTTCATTTTAAAGTCAAATGTACTCTTTTTGATTTTTATATACTGATTTTGATTTGCAATAAAGTTTAAAGGATTAATCCAACCATTCTTCAATTTCACAGGTCCACTTGCTAGACTTCCCGAACATCGTGATCAAGGGCTCGGAGTTGCAGCTGCCGTTCCAGGCGTGTCTCAAGGTGGAGAAGTTCGGAGACCTCATCCTCAAGGCCACTGAGCCTCAGATGGTGCTCTTCAACCTTTACGACGACTGGCTCAAGACTATTTCGTCTTATACCGTGAGAATACCTTATGGCTACGTAATAAAGTTAAAGAGCTTAAGACGCGCGAAAAAGCTAAGCCGCACCTGATGTATCATCTCTTATTATGCAGGTTGACAGAGATAGAAGGCGCCAGAAGCTGTTGACGAAGAAGTTTAGTTGGACTTGCTTGATGATTCATGTTATCTTGTTTCCACAGGCGTTCAGTCGTCTGATCCTGATCCTCCGAGCGCTCCATGTAAACACGGAGCGCACTAAAGTGCTGCTTAAGCCAGACAAGACGACACTGACCGAGCCTCACCATATCTGGCCGACGCTAACAGACGACGACTGGATCAAAGTCGAGGTGCAGCTCAAGGATCTCATCTTGGCTGATTACGGAAAGAAGAACAAGTGAGTGGAGATAATATATATTTTTAATTATTCTGTATATTGGTTGCCTCTTAAATTTAAGTGTTCTTTTACTCCATTGTCTCAGTGACTCAAAGTAGATCTTTGGGCTTCGTTACGTCGAAGAAGTCGTCATTTCTCATTATTTTAGGAATAAACGGTGATTGAATAAATTAAATAAAAAATATTCAATTTCAAACACGAGTAGTTGAACTTGCGACTTGTATTCGAAAGCCAGTAAATAATCACTAAAGTCACTTATCCTTCATGTTACTTCTAGCGTAAACGTGGCGTCACTAACTCAGTCTGAAATCCGCGACATCATCCTCGGCATGGAGATATCGGCGCCGTCAGCGCAGCGGCAACAAATCGCTGAGATTGAGAAGCAGAGCAAAGAACAGAGCCAGTTGACGGCGACCACCACGCGGACTGTGAACAAGCATGGCGACGAGATTATCACATCTACCACCAGTAATTACGAGTCGCAAACATTCAGGTGAGTTTAGCTATTAAAAGGAACTGGGGTGATGATTTAGGGGAAAACAAAACGACTTCAAAACTCCCACTTTGGTAGAATAGGTTCAGCGACTACCACCCCAATCTAAAAATAAAAGATATCTATCTAAAAACCGCTTTAGTACAGTAAATGAGATCATTCGTGTCGCCGATCTTAATTAATCCTTTCTATTAGTAGTGAAGGTTTTCTTACTCTGTCATTTACCTAACTATTGTAGTCTGCAGTTAATTTCTCTTGATAAAGCGCTATAACTCGCAAGTGTGGCTGCAGGCACGGCGCGGCCTAGACTACATAAAAAAAACTTATCATTGGCTGCGCCTTGCTCGCGTCAATGTGGGGTCCTTCCATACAGTCCCATATATCACCAACTGGGCAACTTGGCATTAAGGAGAGGAAACCTTTAAATGTATCAAGGATTTACAGATTAACAGAATTTAAAAGTACTGCCATCGAGAAGTTATAGACAATTATAGTTGTATGCGTTTATCGCGCATTCATTTCGACTAGAACACTCATGTTGAGGAGAAGAAAACTAGAAGAGCATGCATGGAAACGAAAACTCACAGTGTATTTTTTTTTCACATGTAACATTGCTTCACAGTTCGAAGACGGAGTGGCGAGTGCGTGCCATATCCGCCACCAACCTGCACCTGCGCACAAACCACATCTACGTGAGCTCTGACGACATCAAGGAGAGCGGCTACACGTATATCCTTCCAAAGAATCTGCTCAAGAAATTCGTCACCATATCAGATTTACGAGCACAGGTAAGTTTCACTTGTGATTGCGGCCAACACGTGTGTAGTTTTAGCCTTTGTTGGCGTACTATCGCTAAGAGGAAGTCCCTGAAGTGGATGTCGTCAAGAAACCGCGTTCTAGTGCGACAAGCGTTTGGTGCGATAATGTTAGGAGTGTGGTGTCGCACTAGCATGTAGGAAATATAATATCTGTAGTGTAGTAAGTTATGTCAGAGTGTCCCATTGCTGTGAGTGTCCCAGTGTTGGTGGGCTAGCGCCAAGGTAATACGTAATAAATAAGTAACACAAATATTTTGTGAATGGTTTTCGTATTTGTAAGTTGGATCAGACATTTTTGTACTATCTTATTATATAGGGGATCAGTATCAGATATCAACATAAAACTTGCTCTGCCCGTTACAGTATTACTTGCGGTAATTCGTTAATAATGAATGTAACATTCTCAGATCGCGTGCTACCTGTACGGCACGTCCCCGCCGGACAACCCGATGGTGCGCGAGGTGCACTGCGCGGTGCTGCCCCCGCAGTGGGGCACGCACCAGCAGGTGCACCTGCCGCGCCAGCTGCCCCGGCACCCGGGGCTCGCGCATCTGCAGCCGCTGGGGTGGATGCACACGCAGCCCAACGAGTTGCCGCAACTGTCGCCGCAGGTATTGTAACTAACACCCTTAAGAATTAGGAGGGTGTACCGTGTCATTCCCGGCTTAGTAGAATAGAGCCACCCCCAATCTTTCCCGGGGCTGTCGTCAAGGCGACTGAGGGATTGCACCAGGGACCGGCAGTAGCGTTCTCCAAGCGTGGTGATTATGGCAAATCCCCCATTGGACAGCCCACCAAAAGTGGCTTTCTATTGGGGAGGCTATGTTCAGCGGTTAACGTATTTCGACTGATGATGATTACTAAGACCTGGACTACACAGGCCCGGTTAACGTTAACGGGTTTGAAAAGTCGGAAAAGATAATTATATCTATTCAGACCTTCAAAAACCGTTAATCACTTATTTACTCCACAGGACATAACAACCCACGCGAAAGTTATGGCCGAAAACCAAACGTGGGACGGAGAAAAGACCATCATCATCACATGCTCCTTTACCCCCGGTTCCTGCTCTCTCACGGCATACAAGCTGACCCCCAGCGGGTACGAATGGGGGGCACGCAATACGGATCGGGGTAACAACCCCAAGGGGTATCTCCCGAGTCATTACGAGAGGGTGCAGATGTTGCTGTCGGATAGATTCCTCGGGTACTTTATGGTGCCGTCGCAGGGCAGTTGGAATTACAACTTTATGGGTGAGTGTGCAAGTGTAAAGACATATATCAATTTCTGTAGAATACTGACATAATTGCAACAAAACAAATTTCAATATTGTACTCTATGTATTGTTGAAAATAGTGCTCAAATTTCAACTGAAATCTAATCGCAATTACGACATTATTCCACCGATAGTGCGATATATTCGTAGGTAGTCATAAAAGTAACTATTTAATCTACCATATTTTAAAACTAAATATAGTTATAAATGTGTACAAAGGCGAGCTTATCTCTAAAAGAGATCTCTTCCAGCAAACCTCACACGGTTAACCTTAACCTTTCCCTTATCTATTTATCATTTAAGTTCCCAAATCAGCGCAACCTACCTTTTTTCTAGTATAATATTTTCTATCCAAAGGTTGTCTGGATTTAATGCTTAAAGCGATAAGACCGCCTAAATTGTACTATTTTAACTTTTAAAACTGGTAACTGTGTTTGTGCAATAAAGTATATTGTATTTGTAGTTAGCGTAGTTTTCTCCTGCTGAAGCTTTTTGCAAAAATCCCTTAAAAGTTTATACAAAGAAAGGTGATGCACGGGTGCGTTTATCTCTAAATAGATATTTTGGGACTAGTTTGGGATCGGTGTGAATGTCTGAGATATTTATTTATTTATTATATTTCTTCTGTCTAGTTTAGAGAAAGGATTGGCTGGAAGAAATGGGGGAGAAAGGTAATAAAAGTACATTGGGTAGTCCAAAATGATCCATCCGCATACTCATCAGCCTGTTAACGTCTAGCGGTGGTCTTAGTCTGCGCAGACCTAGCAGAAAACAACAGACTTTTCGCTTACAGTTAATAGTCTTGAAACGATTCTTTTAAAGTTCTAAGTTGCATGTAGGAGTAAAATGTATACAACGCATAGCGGCGTATGCTCGCGCTCCCGCTTTTGAACTTTATTCGACTTATTTTAAAGACGATCCCCCGCGCTTCTCTCCGCCAATGTCTGCTAACACTTACGAAGGAGCATAGGTCATAATGATCGCCCTAGGCAGACATGTTTGCCATAGCAGTACTAAACTTCAGATCAATAGCGAAACAGACTTCTAGTTTGTTAGATCGGTTCAATCAGACGCACCTAACACGGACCAATTAACACGTTGGCTGCCATGAGCATCACCGGTGGGATCACGTTTTCTTCTCTGTGTGGCCATGATGTATGGGGCGTGGGAGCCATACTGTAGGTGTAGTATGGTGGGCAGCCAAGGTGTTAATTGTACGATCAGTTGAGAGTCAGTCACCGATCTTTTTCATTAGTTATTTCAGCCAGCTTGTGTATTGTCATTGCGTCACAGGACTTGTATAATGGACCTCAACTAACTATTATTTCTTTTTTCTTCATTCATTCTTTCTTTGCAGGCGTACGTCACGACCCCAATATGAAATACGGCGTGCAGCTGGGCAATCCGCGCGAGTTTTACCACGAGGTGCACCGGCCCGCGCATTTTATGAACTTCGCAGCCATGGAGGACGCAGCGGCGCCCACGCTCGCCGCCGACCGCGAGGACTTCTATGCGTAGTTATGTAGGGATAGATAGGCAAGATAAATGTTATGGATAAGTGAATCTGTAATGTAAATAAGACTAATAAAGTTTTAATAAATTGCATAGTTTTTTTTTTGTAAATGTGAAGCGAAAGTAGAAGCGAAAAAGAAATGCAGAAGTGAAATTAGACTATGGGTGTCTATGTTGCATCCGCCTTTGTTTTTATCTCGTTTTTCTGCTACCAGATTGGACCATTTGTTGTTTGGTTGGGCTTGGAAGCAAGGGATAAAACATAAAAAAATTTGAAGTTGCAACTGCGCAAGCAAATAAAGGTAATATTTTACGCACTCTGACTCCGCGCTATTAAAAGCGACTGCGGGCACGCCGCTCAACGATTCACATCTTAACCATTGTATATGCACATGCAACAGCTGTTGCATATGCATCGATACATACAAATCCTATTTGAAACCGCTAACGGAAGGATTATTTACTGGGTATGCATAGAGCCATGTCTTCTGACAAATTTTTAAAATGTAATTTAGAATTACATAAATCTCAAAATGTAGACACCGTAATTGAGTCCCACTGTAACTTACGAAAAAGTGGTGGTGTAAAATAAACGTATTCAGATTTGTAACGCGTATAACGTACTAGGTATAGTAATTTTTTTTGCGCTAGCAACAAAGTAATGGATTTTCAGTTGTCAAATTTGACATTGACATAACATTTATATGCATTGGCGCCTAATTGTAGATTATTTTGTTGTTCTTTCGCCATAAATTTTGCGTATTTTGTCACGCTCAATAAATACAGCAGAAATATGGGTGACCACGACGATTTCGAGGACAGCCAATATCCAGACAACGACGAATTCGTGCCATACGTAACTGCCGGCAACCTCGCCCAGAGGAGTGGCGCGAAAGTTGTTATTTGGGGAAAAGTAACCAAAGTTTCTGCAAACGAGGGCTTCCATGTGAAGACGGTCGACGACCAAGAAATCCTTATTCGATTGAAGAAGCCTTTGACCGAACCACTTGAAGGATGGTATGAAATTTACGGAATTTCGCAAGGGAAGAGTGTTCTTTGTGACGAATATGTTTCTATTTCTGATGATATGTCTAAGAATATTGATACGGAAGGCCACAAAAGCTTGGCAAAGTTACTGGGAGCACTTGACGACCCCTGGAACCTTGGTGAGGATGGAATTTCTGGAATGCATGGTGTGATGCCCATGGAGTGATTGTGAATATGTGATATGTGAGGTTTTTATTTTTAAGTTTTATCCATAATATAATTATTTTTATTATATTTTATGTGTTTTGATTTGATCTTTGTTAACAGCTCACTGTTGTCTGTTTTTATTATTATTACGATAACAGGCACTTACCACAAGTACTTGACGAGAATGTAATATAATTCACAGCATATTTTCATTACACCAGATTTATTACCAATAGTGGCTAAATACATACAAAAATATGATTATTAATATAGGTAAAGATTATGATTAAGTACATACTACATTATTTCCTTTATTATCAAGCTCTGATTATTACTCTTAGTTGATTAACTATTAATTTAATTTAACTTATAAATAAATTATATATTTGATGTAATTACATTACTTATGTATTATTTACTAAGCAGCCTTCATCCAGCACTGAACACGAGGGTATGCTCGAACTGCCAACTCTTTGTTCCTTATCTCCAGGGATTTCATCCGTTTCTCATGCATCACAGCGTTGCTCAGTGCACCTTCAATGCATGTTACTGGACGATTCCTGATATAATAAATTATAATTTATTATTTATAAAATAAATTTAACTACCTTTAGAAATATGTTAATGTAAATTCTATTGTAGGTATCAGACAAACATTTACTTTAAAGCTATATAATTAAATTGCGAATCGCGTAAATTCGGGCCTTTGCAGTTTTTTGGGGTTGTAGCACTACCCAAAACGCCCGTAAGATCTAAATTTTGAAGAGGAAATGATATTTATTTTGTGTTTAAATCATCAACATCATAATTATCGTAAAAAATAAAGATATTACAAACAACGAGTCTTTTTGTGACTGGGTTGAGGCAATACTTTTAAAACGTGAATTACCCAAACAAATTAACGACCTCCATGGCGGAATGGGTAACTCTCGGACTGCCACGCCAGAGGTTGCGGGTTCGAATCCCGCTAGGGGCAAATGTTCGTATGATGAATATGAATTTTGTACCCGAGTCTTGGATGTTTATATATTTATTTAAGTATGTCTATCCGTTATCTAGTAACCATACCACAGGCTCTGCCTAGTTTGGGACTGGATAATTGGTGTGAATGTCTGAGATATATTTTAAAAAAAATGTTAATCTATGGGCAGAGATAAGCTGACAATGATGATGACTTAGTGAATAGCCTGTGATTAAAATATTAAGTTGAGTGGGTACATACAAGACTTTCCCAGCCGCATCAATTTTCTGCACATTGGACTGCAGCTTGACACTAAGTGGCCGATCCTTCCCATCCTTCAGAGCCAGTTCTGTCAAGTATCTCTTGATGTACTGTTTGATTTGAACATTCTCCTTGGCCAATTTTGTCTTCTCTGCTTTCAGGCAAATAGTTTGCACTTTCACACGGTTCATTTTCAGCATGAATTTTTCTAATTTTTTGTATTCTTTGCACTCATTCTGTAATTAATAAAAAAAACAAGACTATAATGAAATACATTATAATAAAAATCAATGGCTAGCAGTATAATTATTTATATTATAGGTAACCGGTGACTGGCATCAGGCCCCGAGTATAAGGCCCAGTACTGTGTTGGCCAAATTTTCTGCCAAGTGTTGATGAGCATTAGTACTACCGAATAAGGGAAAGCTATGCCCAGCAGTTGACTCAGACAGGTTGTACAAAGGCCTTCGCTTATATAGGTAGGAGTAAATAAAAATGCCCAATAATATCTTTTCCCCAGAAGAAATCGGATAAACTTACGATCATGTCTGCATCAAGATTATCGAAATCTGTCGGCGTTTGCGGTATATCTTGATCTATATGCTTGTACGCGGCATCGTCCTCGGCGTTCTCGTATTTGCGGCAGATTTCGGCCATGAGCTTGATTTTATCTAATTTCTCCTTTATTTCTTCAAGGCGCTGAAATGAGATATTTAGAAAAAGTTTGCGCATTATAAAGTTCAAAGAAACCTGATTATGATATTTTTCTGTTGAGTAGCTCAGGCTAATAATTGTATAAAGAAATATACAGAGTGGAAGAGAAAGGTATCATTAACATATCAGAATTGTTCAAACTGACATCTACGAGGTGACCTGTAACTGAAAATAAATACAAAATCTCATAAATTTCGGGAATAATCGGCTGATGACACTTTTCTGTTCCACCTGTTTGATTATGACGCTGTTACCTACTTATGAGATTTTGACAATATTACACGTTTTTCATGACATCCGTGAAAACTTTTCTAAATACAAATGGTTCGATGTCCGGTTTTTAGAAAATAATATGTTTGGTCGAAACACTGACGTTAAATGTGGCTATAATAATAGACGAGGAGAATAAAGTATCGAGTGAGTTGACGTTAACAAACAGTGGACGTTAAAAGGCGGATGTTGTTTGAAGTTTGAAAACATGTTTTCACCTTAATAGCATCCTGACTTGCATTCACCATGATCTCCATTCTCGTGTTCTCTCTACTTCTTTCACACTTGGCATCTCTCTTCATCTGCCAGTATTTCCTCGCCAGCTCTTCCTTGTGGCAGTTCATACGCTTAAGCTTGGAGGCCATGTTGTTTGTGCTATTGAACCACTCTTTTTGTAAATTACACAGGATCTCCTGCAAAATGATAGAACGAGTAGTTAGATGTATATTGAAATTGTTGTGAATTTAATTATGACCTTCGGCGCAGAAACGTGGACCTGACGGTGGGCCTGATCCACAAGTTCCAAGTCGCTCAGCGCGCTATGGAGAGGGCTATGCTCGGGGTTTCTTTTAAAGAATATGATTGTAATAAAGAGATCCGACGAAGAACAAAGGTGACCGACATAGCCAAATGGATTAGCAAGTTGAAGTGACAATAGGCGAACCACATCTGTCGCAGTGCGACGAGTTCTGGAGTGGAGACCGCCGATCGACACGCGCAGGATGTGATGCCCCGTCGCCAGATGGACCAACGACCTGAAGAACGTGGCCGGAAGCGGCTGGACGGAAGGCCGGGTGTGGTGGCGTTCCTTGGGGCTTCCCCAAGCCTTCGCCAACAGTCGACGTCTAAGGGCTGATATGATGAATTTAATTATGATACACCTGAACATTATTTACGCAGTGTTGTGGTCTTACGACCTCTGGATGCCTAATTCCTGAACCATTAATAGGAGATCAAAAGATTCAGAAGGGTAGCAGGAGGTTAGCAGGTCGTAATACCAACTTAACTTTGCTGTTGCCTTGAGCTATAATATGATGTCTATATATTTTGCTTTTAAATCGTAAATGAAGTATCCTATAATTGTTGAACGCGACACTTCAAAGGCTTCTGCAAATGTTTAACTTGACCGTTAATCATCAGACTGCCTATCTTCTCGTCTGCATACAGTCACTAAATTAATATTTGTAATAGTTTGATGTCATGATAGATCCACTTACAGTAGCCTGCTGTATCTGGACCTCATTCCTGGCTATGTCTCTTTGGTAGAACTCGTCCTTTTCCCTCAAGGTGTTGTAGTGCCCCATGATAGGGTTGTGCTGCTCCAGGTAAGAGTTGTACACACCGCGGAGCTGACTCCAGTACCTTTCGATCTCCAGCTGCTTCGGTCGACAGAGACTTCGCATCTCTTCTTCATGCTAGAGCGAAGAGAAAGTGAGAAATATGAAAATCTACGATTATAGACAAAACGACTGTTCTCTTGCAGTTTTGGAATTTTCTTCTTAACTTAGGGGAACTGTGTTTTAAATTTGTCAGGGGTCCTTCGAGACATGGACATTTGACAAATAGGTAATTTTTGGATAATCGACATAGCTGAAAGAATTAGTTTATTGCTATGCAGTGGGCAGGCCACATCTGTTGAAGACCACAGGCCGTTGAAGTAGACAAATTTCTTAAAATCTTAAGCACATCCATAGTGCAGTGTATGTATGTATGTAAACGCTTTATTGTACCAAAAATAACAACAACAATAATAAAATAGGAATTAAACTGTGTACAAAGGCGGACTTATCCCACTTAGGGATCTCTTCCAGTCAACCTTAGAGTAACCGAAAGGACAAGTATAATACGTTTAGTACCAAATTTGATAAAGAAATGTACCTACTTTTAATAAAGTTTGAAAATACATATTACATAAACATAAACGAAAAAAAAAACAATATACATAGACGATACACGAACAAGTGAATGATCGAATATCTATATATACATAAACTTATACACATAACATATAAATATATAAGATGTATATACATTAGTCATTATTGCCTCAAAACAATAATTTTCTTTAGGTTTGGTAAAAGTGCCTATTTTAGGACAGTCCTTGGTTAGACTGTGAGTCAGTAACTACCCATATATGGGTGAAGGTACTGTCTGTCCCTTTTGCACCATATATGGCCTTAAATGGTGTAGTACTTAAGTAGGTATACCAAACAAAACATCTCATCAGAATCAGACAGGATCAAAACATTGCAATCTGCAATTGACCACGGCCGGTTTCCTGCAATTAGTCGAGTGACTTCCGTCGCTCCTGATGACGAGGCGTCTGTCACGCCGCGACAGCCGTGACAGATCCGATGTGATACCCTCATTGTGTCACGTTGTTTGGAATTATTGGGATTGGTACCAAATAGCACATGCGCTAAAAATTGGAGCACGTTTTTGTTTCCTTTAGGTTAGTATCTTTTGGGATTCCTATATAATTTTAGAAAGATGTTTGACTGGTTACGTAATTCTTATAAACACGTAGGCACTTGAGACATGATAACAGACCTAATGTGAGAAGGTACCTAATATATTCTCAAAATCCTTGTATCCAAATTCTCACTTACTTATTCGATACAGTAAGGTATACGATAAAACATAATTTATATATTACTAGCTGCTGCCCGCGACTGCGTCCGCGTGGACAACTTAACATCACAAATTATTACCTATGTATTTCCCGTAGGTATGAGATGTTTTTCGGGATAAAACTATCCTATGTCCTATTCCAGAACCTAACCTATATGTGTGCCAAGTTTAATTCCGATCCGTCCAGTGATTGAAACGTGATTGAGTAACAAACATCCAAAATTTCGCATTTATAATAATTAGTGGGATTACTATTTTTTTTATTTCAATTGCTAAAAGCTTTACCTAAACTTTTTACATTATTCTCGAGGCAGCCATAACAGCATCTTGAAGGTGATCGCAGATAGGACCGACTGCACTATTATGTGGCAATATAACTTATTATTTTGTACTAACATAGTTCATAAGTTTCTTCTAACACTATTGTGGATCCTCTTTGTCTCTAAATAAAATCCTTAATTTGACACCAATAAAAAAAATAGAAAAAAAAAATAATCTTACACAATGTACTTTACTAACACATTTGTTTAGAAAATGAATTTTAAAGCGACCGATGGGCAAGTTTGGTGCACCGGCTGTTTTGAACCTTTTGTATGTGGCCCGGGGTAGTGAGGCGTGGCCACTGTTATATTTATGGTGAGGTGTGGGCATTTTCCTCATTTCTATGGTCGCAGCGAAAGTTAAAATGTGTCTCATCAAATATTATGTTTTGATATTTTTTGCGTTATTCCTCGAATGTTATGTGAGTATAATTTCATTTACTCTTAAGTATCATTTTATAAGGTAGTGTTTTAATTTTTTTAAACTAAAGTAGATTTAATATATTATGTAATTGTTTAATCCTGTATATTCAGTTGTTGCCACTGAAATAAACAGATTATTTATACTTACTAATTTCATAGGCTCTGAATTGCCGGTCAGATGGCAGCGGTCCGAAAGAAGAAGAACTAAAAACTATATACATGAACTGTTTGAAGAAACAAGATCGAATAAATTCCAGTAACCATCGAGGATCTTCAAGAGACAACACGTGGAAGGAGCCGCGTGGTTACAATCAGAAATCTCAATGGGACGGGGAAGATGATAGACTGGGTAGAGATAGGGATGATAGGATGGGCAATAGAGATGATAGAATGCGTAATAGAGATGATAGAATTAGCAGCAGAGACGAGAGAATAAGCGCTAGAGAGGATAGGATAAGTAGTAGAGATGATAGAATGGGTAGTAGAAATGATAGAATGGGAGTAAGAAATGATATGATCGGGACTGGATTTGGTAGAAGCGATATAAATGGCAGAGATGATTTCCCACAAAGTGATGAATTTGGAAGCGTAAGTATTTAAGTTCATTGTGGATATGCTCAAGCAACTTTTGACTAAAAATTGAATATGTTTTACTTATGTATAGTTTTCTAGCCGAGATACGGCATATAATTCTCGTCGCTCGTCCACTCAGCCTCCAAGGAGATTCAAACGAGAGAAACACATGGGAATGAGCTCTGGTCAGCGTAGTCAGTACAATCCCAACTCTCCATCCAAGAGGCCAGGCAACACAGACTCTTACAAGAATGATGAGAAGAACTCGAGTGAAAACAGTTCCATCAGAGACGAGAATAAGAAAGCGTGCGCCCTTCACTGTTTCTTGGAAAATTTGGAAATGGTAATTTTAACTTCATAACATTGTGTCATTTCATGAAAGTAGTCCCCTACCTAACAGATAGTTTTATTTATGGTTTTACCAAATCCAACACTTCAGAGAGTATCCATCAATTATAAAAATCATTAATATGTTGCCTTCTTTTGTTAGACTGGAGACAACAGCATGCCAGATAGATACTTGGTTACTCACGCTATAACGAAGGATGTCAAAAACGAAGACCTGAGAGATTTCCTACAAGAATCAATAGAAGAATGCTTTCAGATACTCGAGAATGGTATGTCATTTAGTACCTACCATCTCAAATTACATCAACTCAGATTAAAAACATGAACTTGTTACTCATAGTCCATCAAACAGCTCCATTGCGGACTGGAAAATTTCACATACTAACCTAGTTAGAAATTCTTCAGCGTAATACCTACTTGTTTCTTCGCTACTTATTGCCTTTACTAAAAATAATTCACTACAGATCCGAGTGTCGCAGTTATTAATTTTTAATGTTTGACGACCTCCGTGGCGGAACGGGTAGCTCTCGGACTGCCACGCCGGAGGTTGCGGGTTCGAATCCTGCTAGGGGCAAATGTTCGTATGTGTTGGTACCCAAGTCTTGGTTGTTTATATATTTATTTAAGTATGTCTATCCGTTACCTAGTAACCATACCACAAGCTCTGCCTAGTTTGGGACTAGATAATTGGTGTGAATGTCTGTGATATTTATTTATTATTATTATTAATGTCACTCGTACTTCTCAGGTTTAGTTAATTTTTTTACGCCCTAAGTACCTAATATTTCTTGGCTATGTTTGTTACAGAGAATTCAGAAGAAAAATGCGAATTTTCAAAGAACCTGCTAATGTGTTTGTCGGAGAAGGGACGAGCAAACTGCGACGATTGGAAGGACGACTTTAAATTCTAAGTTTTTAAATCGTCGTGGGTGCTATTCTGTGTCATGTTTATGAGCATTAAGACGTACATTTTAATTAGGATAAATGTTAATTAGGTATGATAAATCTAAATAAAGGACTATACCTTAATATTTCTGTGACTGAATACTCTTAGCTTCAAAAATTTCAAAGGTTTCCTATAGTGGGTAGGTACTCGTAGAACGTCGAGATAGCTGCTTGCTCAAAGGTTCTGCGTAACTCTAACTTTGCATGTAAAACAGATAAGTAGGTATTTCTTTTCGACCTAGGATGTCTTACAAGTGAGAATACATAAGTAGAAAGCGATAGCGTGTAAGCCAATCAAGCATATAATATACAGGGTGTAAGGGACGGTCTTCCGAAAACTTTAACCATGGCTTCAGACCATCACCCTGAACATCGTACAGCAAGAATTTTTCGCCGGAAATTCACCGAAAAAATCGACTCTTCATACAAATCTGGCATGTCATTTGTAAAATTTGTATGGTGAGTCGAAATTTTTTTTTATTTCCGGCGAAAAATTCTTGCTGTACGTTGTTCAGGGTGATGGTCTGAAGCCGTGGTTAAAGTTTTCGGAAGGCTGTCCCTTACACCCTGTATACGCAGTCATTAATATACATCATTTATCATTAATTACTAGCTATTTTTTATTCGGACTGCTACGTATATATTCGTATTGTGTTGTTAGTTGGGTTCAACATCGACCCATAGTTCGACTTATTTTATTTTGAACAAACTGTGTCCTCCGTCTGTCTCCGGCAGATGAGAGAGGGTTGTGCTCCAGCAGTGGAGACAAAAATAACCTGATGTTGATGATGATGATGTGTCCGCCAGAGTACTGAAATACGTATACTTACAGCGTTTTTATAAGTGCACTGAGAGAAATGGCATTTTGCCGTAATGCAAAATTATCGCTAAGATGAGAAATTAGATCGGAAGCCTAATACACTGTAGATTAGATTAGATTAGATTTATTTATTTCACTTTTACATCTTAAAAATTCAATTTTACATGTCATTCTAATACGGTAAAAGGGATCGTCATACAATAAAATCTTATAAATAAAATCGTAAACTTCGCGTGTCTGTACATTGAAGATATTTCCAAAAAAAAGAATTGGGGGGTCTAAGGATAAGCAACAGAACACATTTCGATCATTTTTGAAATTTTTGTCTGTTTGTCTGTTTGTCTGTGAGTTTGTGCACGCATCACTTAAAAACTACTGAACGGATTTTGATGGACTTTTCACAAAAACATGGTGCTTAACTTAACTTAACATTTAGTCTTTATTTCATCGCAATCGGCTAACTCAATCAAAAGTTATAGACATTTTTAGTTTTCAAATACATTAGTTAGGTAAGGTTATTATGCAATATATTGCTTAAAGTAGTATTTCCGTACCTACTATTCAGATTGCGATGAGTTTGGACTACATTTGGAGCTGCGAGTAGGAATTGGAGTGGGAGTGGGAGTGGGAGTGGGAGTGGGAGTGGGAGTGGGAGTGGGAGTGGGAGTGGGAGTGGGCGTGGGCGTGGGGGGTGGGATTGAGAGCGGAAGCGGAAGCGGAGCGGGAGTATAACCGGAGCTGGACTGGAGCGGGAGCGGGAGCCCGTACCAGTGTAATTTGAGTGTTTGAAAATTCGCATAATTTTTGACTGAGTTACCCGATTACGATGAATTTATGGAATAGGTATGCAACAAAGTAATGTTGGTCGGAATTTGGACTGCGATGGATTAGTTACGAGGACTAAGAGACTAAAGAGGTTTGAGGGGAGGGTTGAAGGGAGGGTTGAGGGGAGGGTTGAGGGGAGGGTTGAAGGGGGGGGGGTTTGAGGGGAGGGTTGAGGGGAGAGTTGAGGAACTGGACCTGGACCTGGACCTGGACCTGGCCCTGGATTTGGACCTGGACCTGGACCTGGACCTGGACCTGGACCTGGACCTGGACCTGGACCTGGACCTGGACCTGGACCTGGACCTGGACCTGGACCTGGATTTGAAGTCTGAGTGGAAGTGGGATAGGGAGCGGAAGTGGGAATGGGAGCGGATCGTGTAGTCCACGCGAGCGGAGCCGCGGGCACAGCTAGTAATGTATAAAAATACAATGTCAACAATTTAAATAATGGCATAGTATATAACATACTATCTATGTAAGTTCTACCATGGAACTGTCAGTATTACTAATAGTGTATCAGGACGCTGATCTTGTCCATAAATTATTTATTGTGTTACCCATTACCATGCTGGTTCATTGCGGGTATATATCAGTCATCATCCAAGAAATTTCAGTTACTAGACTTTATATAGTTTCCTGTTAATTCTTAGGTTTGGAGAGTCGTTATTTAAGAGGTATACTGATAAATTGTTTAGAATTCCTATTAAATTGAAGGGTACATATCTCTCAATTTGTACCCTATTCACGGACATGCTCAAATTAAAGTGAAAATGTGTAGGTAGTATTTTATAGATATAATACGTCCTTCACTATATTTCTTCTCCCCACTGTTTTAGATTATTGACTGATATTGCTAAGGTATGAATTGTAGGACAGCTAAATGTGATTAATAGAGGCGAATGAGTCATCCTCTATTCAGGTTGACATTGTACTTACTATGGCAACTTTTGAATATTAGTATAAAATAAAAAAATAAAAATAAATATGTCAGACATTCACACCAATTAATACCAATTAGTATTAATTGAAAGGCAGCGGCAGTTAGAGCCTATCATTAGGCTGACTGTTCAATTGGTAACAAAATTGTTAATGTGATGTCTATTATTACTTGCCTCAAGCCTAGCATCATTCTTTACCGTCGCCCTCTCTATTTCTTTTTCCTTCTTGTAATTATTGAAATCCCTCTCCTGTATGTAGATGATGAGTTTCAGCTTGAACTCCGCCTTCTCCTGGCTGTCAGTGATGTCCAGTTCCTCTTTATCCCAGTTCTCTAGTAGCATGATCTTCTGGTGCTCGTATTCCGTCTGCAACTTGTTCAGACGCTGGGCACCGATACCTGTTAATTTTAAATAACACATCATCTCTGGCAACGTCCACTGTCGGGCATAGGCCTTTCTTAATGCGAGCATCTGTACTCGATTTGCCTTCTCCATCAAATTACTTCTAGTATGGTTGGAAACACGTAACTTGATGTCTGATTTTTATAACCACCGGTACAAGTCGTAGTGCTATTCTCTAAAATACAAACTCACGTGCGAGTCTCACTCAAGTGACTTCACTCACTTTAAAACCTAATCTATTGGTAATTCTGTAAACATTCCAGAGCACTATCGATTTGAAGTGAACCAAGAACTCACTCAGAAACACAAGAAGAGAATACCTCTACAGAATTCAAATTGCGTTCCGCAAACTATTGCCATATGATATCTACGAGTTTTGATGTGAATATGCCTTTAAAAAAGAAATTTATGTTGAAGCAAATTTGTTATTGGTACAAGCCCAACTCTTCCTGTATATATAAGAGGATATTTACTTACTAAAGAAGCAACACTCACCTACCCTACCCGCCAGTTTATCGGTCGCTCGAAAAACAGAGCACCGCTGGCGCCGAGCGATTGACGCTTTTAGTTAGGAAGAAAAACACTTAATTATGTGGTTGACGTATAACTTTGTCCCTCTCTCAATTGCGCTGGGTGCAGTAGCCTGCCCTACTATTAATTACGCACACATAAACATAAGGTTAGTGCGTCAGTAATAGTAGGTTATCAAATTGTTCGCATGTATGGAGTGTCGAGGGTATGGTATAAATTGAGGGTCACCAAAAAGCGGTGATCATATTTCGTCTTATAATTTACAAACTAATAACAAATACCCATAAGATTTGACATCAAGTAGACAAAGGATGACCGTATCTGAGAATCTCAGCCTTCGCACGATTGATAACAGGATGTCAAGTCTGCGGGAGCGAGTCAGCGCACAGTGACGCAATTTTACTGTGTTTTGGAAGGAGGGAGGCATGGAGACAGGGAGGAAGGAAAGGAAGGACAAAGGGATCGAGAAGGGACGTATTCAAGTACACATCTGTGATTGTAGCGCTGAGTACTACCTGCCCTTTTTATATGTAAAAAGAATGCATTTTTTCTGCTGTTGTTTAGGGTGCTTATTGGTGGTGTAAGGGGGCACAACATCACGAAGTGCTCCAAATGCTAACCCCCAATGCCGTCGACTTACCTATGAAGTAGCTCAGTGTTTCCGTATGGGCTTGAAAAGCTCGACGATGCTGCTCGTCAGCGTCTTCGATAGCCTTGGTCAGAGAAGCTATGAGACGATTTTTACGCTCCAACATGAAATTGAAACTTGTCATCATGCCCTGCGAGTTTAAATTTCGTATTCAGGAAGGATATATGACGTATCACGCAATGAATAATAAATACCAAGCGATGATGACAATGAGCTTGTCAGGGTCTACTTTACCTGGATGTCGTTTGCCATCTGGCTGCATTTTATTTTCCGCAGAACATATCGCCACGCTTGATTAATCTTTGCTGTATTCATTCTACTGTAAGCCTCTTCTTTGTCCAGTTTATTCTGAAATACGTTTTTAATACAGACGGTTTGTGAGAAAAGCTGTTGGTCAGCTCCTACTGGCTGTGGGTACTGCGTCTACACTACACTCATAGGCAGGTCTTTATCTTAAACATACGCTAAATGCTAGCTGCCTGCCTGCAGCCTTGACTTGAGAGTTCCCTAATGTGCACAATATTATAGAGACTAGCCGTTGCCCGCGTATTCGGCTGCATGGAATAAATTGTCCTTTCCCGCGGGAACAGATGTATATGTATGCCTGTTAATGCTTTACACTTCTATCAAAATCAACAACAAAAACAATAACAAAATAGGAATAAAACTGTGTGTAAAGGACGATGTACCGCGATAAAAATAATATATGTATCCAAAATTTCATGAAAATCGCTAGAGTAGCATACTGGCGAAATATGCAGCTATTTTATAGCTTAATAGGTCCATAGTGGGGGTATATCGGTGTCACGAGCACTAACACTGATCGTAATTTATATCATCCTGTCTCCATTACCTTGATAAACCTGGCGATGAGTTCCCTCTTCCTTCTTCTGGCCTCCTCCTCCATGTCGGCTCGGTGCTGCAGGTACCTGGCCCGCTCCTCATCAGACATGCGGGCCAACTTGTTCACCTTCCCCTTTTTCCCCATTTTGAAAATAAATCTTTGGCACTAAGGAGGAACGTCTGAAATTAGAATCGTTTTCTTATATGATCTTAACCGAATACTGGTTGCGAAAAGTTCTGAACTCAACTACAAGAAAAGTTGTATTGAACAAACAATTAAATTATCTATAGTTACTACACTGCAACAGGCAGGCAACAGGTTAACGTTTGGTGTATCTATGGTTACAGTCTCTACCTCAGAAGAATATATATTATATTATATATATTTATGTATCTGTATTGGTATTTATAGTTTATACTTATTGTGTTATATGTTCTAAGATTATTTAATATATAATAGGTACATGCGACTACTGCCTCTTCATAATCCCTTATCTTCACCGCAGGTTAGCTGGAAGAAATGTCTTTAGAAATAAGGTTATCCTTTTGTATAATTTTCTTTTCTTTGTGTTGTTCTTTGTATATTTGTGTGTACAATAAACTATTAAATAATTGAAATAAATAAGAATGAATAAGCAGTCTCTACATTAAAACAACAGGGTGTGGATTCCGATAATTAGCTATTATAATATTTATTGATGTCTACAAAAATAACTGAAATGTTGGTTGCTAATATGCAAGTACAAAATTAACATTTAACACTGAACACCAAACCAGATTATCAAAGGTGATTTGAGTAAAAATAAGTTTCATTAAAAAAAAGGTATCTGATTTCAAATCTCCTTCCTATGACATTGTAACTAAAAAGAATAAATATACTTAATTATTCATTCGTTCATTATTACATTAAGATTACATATGATTTGTTTATACGTTACTATGGTAATAGAATTAAGAAAGTGCCGTTTTGTAGGGCGTGTTAGATTAGTGTAGGTATTTTAGGGTATTGTATCGAACTAATATCGATACAAGCTAGTAACACCATGCTATAGTGATATGTTAAAATATACTGTACATATATAGGGATAGGACTACATTTTAAGGCAGCATATAAAATTTATTTCCAAGTTCAACATCAACTCCTAATAGGATTCATTGGGGAAGGAATTGCCAGGGGGCATTAGGTGAAGATGGACGCGCTGTCACTTGGAACCATCCGGTCTCCGTCAGCGTACTCTGAGAGTGAGACCGGCAACAGCAGCAGCAAGTCTGGATCTAAGTCTAACGTTATGGGGAAGGAAAGTGTGCGCGACCTCGATAAGGATAATCGTAAGTTACATATTTACATTCAAACATACATCTACTCTCCTTTTACACTCTTCAGATCAATAATTAATTACCGACCTTATTTAGATTATTTCTTATTAATCAATTTGTACATTCCTTTTTCTTAGTAGCTTTTTTCCCTCTATGTTAAAATTAACTCGTAGTACTTAGGGCTTTCTTTAAAGGATATTCGTGATGAAGAAATCCGACGAAGAACGAAGCTTACCGACATAGCTGAAAGAATTAGTAAGCTGAAAGCGGGTCACATCTGTCATAAAACCAGTTGGGGCAGACGAGTTCTGGAGTGGAGACCGCGGATCGGCACGCGCAGGGTGGGACGTCCCGCCGCCAGATGCACCGACGACCCGAAGAAGGTGGCCGGAAGCGGCTGGATGCGGTGGGCGGAGTACCGGGTGTGATGGCGTTCAGTGGGGAAGGCCTATGTCTAGTAGTAGCTAAGGGATGATACGATCATGACGTAAAATGTTAAAGTTTATAATTGTTTTTTTATTTATTTTTTATTGTTTTTTTAAAGTGGACTAGCTGTAAAGTTTGCTTGAAATAAAAAATAAACTATTTATTTTATTTTACAGACATAGGTACAATATCTTTACGAAGTGCAAAATATAAAATTGCGTATAGTTTATTGTACTATAAATAAGGTAATAATTATTAGCGTGATGATGGTGTTGCATAAATTTTTCTGCCTTTACACTTCCGTCGTAGCAATAACGCTATAAGGAAAGATAAGATGAAAAAAGCCCTCCCCCACCCCCCACCCCAATCGCGATCCTGACACAATTCTTACAGAATACATACATTAAACATTCACAGTTCTGTCACCGATAGACCTGGAATGTCATATCCAAGCGGAGCGCTTGACGAAGATCCTCGACGAGTGCTTACACAAGATCAAGCTGTGCATCCTCCTCCCGGCCCTCGTTAAGGAGTACGAGACTTTATCCCATGCACTTTCCACCGAACACTTCGACGAGCTGATTTATATCTTCGAACACTACGAGAATCCGTTGTGTTCAGCTAGTCTGATTAATATGAATGCTATGGAGAGTCTTAAAATAGTAAGTATTTTAAATCTTTTAGTGTCTTTGATCGGAGCATCTGCTCGCGAGGCTTTACAGATATGCATACTTTGGATTAGGCTGAGAATTGCATTATTAACTAACCTATCACCCCGAGAACTTTGTAAGAAAGTCCCGTGTGCCTGTACACTTTTAAACCAGAATGAATTATATATAATTCCACATGGCACATTTCGCTCTAATATGTTTCTGACCAGAATTTTTTGGTGTCTATATCCAGGGCGATGTCTCCCTGAAGTTTCGTCTTAATCCGGAGTTGGGGCACCTGGTCTATATCTTGAATCAGAACTACCAGGCTCTCGAGCCGAAGGTGGACGAAATGATCGGTAATGTAAGTATTGACAAAGTTTTGTAAAGTTTTTGTCATCTACGAACACATCAGTACTAGACCCGATATCAGTTTTAACGTATCTCACTGTATATGTATTTAACGAGCGCATGTTCTTCCTTAGGCTTTCCTCATACCCGGTACCGGTTATCCTAAATCACGGCTTTTACCGTTTCGGTTTTCTTATTGTAGGAGTATCTACTGTCATTTCGGTGTGAGACGCCTCCTGCATAAAATGCGACTATCAGAGAACGTCAACTGTAAAGCTTATGGAGATGACAGAAAGACGATAAAGCACTTGTTATGCGTATGAAATCGCATAGCTGCAAGGCAAACGAGTGTACTGGGTGAAAATTTTTCTAAACTCGAGTCCTAGGGAGTCCCTTTAGTTGTATTATATATTTTAAGGAGTGATGGACTCTTAGGGATGGGAGAAATATTTAAACACAAAATATCCCACATACCTCTTGTGATTTCCTCATCCACCTCTCTATTTGTACATCGGCAGGGGAGCGTTACGTACTGTGACTACCGGTCCTATTCCAAAACTCGTCTACTTTAAAGGCTATCGGTTTACGTTTAAACATTAACCAATAATTTATATTTCAGTTGAAGTGGGAGTACCAAAGACAGAGCGAGGTAATTTTACATACTTAACATTACATACTTTAAAAAAAACTTGACTTCGGCGTATATATTCGTGTAAAAGTAGGCATGATGAAGCAGAATTGATCACGCAGAAGTTTGGTTTATTGTCTAAAGTAACAAGTATGCAATTGGTGAGTGGCCACTGTCTCCCATGGACTCCTGCAAGCTTTGGATTGCAGAGTGCAACATAGTCCTAAGCTTATAAGTGTGTGGGATACCCATATCCACCGATATTACTTAGGTAACGTTAGTTAAGAATACCCTCACCAGTTGAGATTGTGACCCCATTGTGAACCAATGAAATTATATAAAATATATATATGCATTGTTATTTAGCGGATAAGAATAAGCAAGAGAATAGTATACGAGTAACTAGGTCAGCTTAGGTAGACCTTGCAACAACGGTCCTAGCACCGCTATATTTACGAGTATTTAATAAATAAAAACGTAAACATGGCGTGTCTGCATATTAATGATATTGGCAAAAAAATAAAAAGGGGATGGGGCTGGGGCTGGGGCTGGGGCTGGGGCTGGGGCTGGGGCTGGGGCTGGGGCTGGGGCGCGGGAGCGGGAGCGGATTCCGTAGTCCACGTGAGCGGAGCCGCGGGCACAGCTAGTCTTATACTAATAAAGTTAAAATGCGTTTAGTTTGTAGATAATATTTTCTATAGTTGCTTTTAATTTGATGGATTTAATGGCTGGTAAACAAGGTTTCTGCACCAAATCCTATAATTGTTTTATAACTATCTTTTTGATCGGTCTAGAAATAGTTTTATTACATACTCGTAGTTCTATTTATTTTTTATTGTTAGAACAAACAAAAGGTGTAGTTTATCTCTCTAAGGGAATTTCAGCCAGCCTCTGGGCGGAAGAGAACACTTCGTATTAGGTCAAACAGTGTGTATTTCGTTAGCTTTTCCAGGGCAAGGAGCCGATGCCAGAACTAGAGTTCCTGCTGATGTTCGAACGGTTCCGGGAGCAGATGGTTCAGGGAACGAACACCACGGCAGCGGAGCAACTGGCCACGAAACTCAGGACTAGGAGACTCGAGGCGTCCAATGAAAGGCTGTTGATCAAAATTGAAGGTGTAGTTCATAATACCTAATATATCGTCGGGTGGATAAGTTACGGATCTTCCGTTTTCGCCGTTTTTTAGATGCAGAAATAATTAAATGTACTTATTAGGTACTGAATCATTACTATATCGCAAGAAAAAAAAGGCAGCAAAGTGTACTTGTACACAATTAACAGGCTGAATCTGTCAATTATTTCCTTATTTTTGAATTATCTGTGTCCACGGCTTCGCTCTCGTGGACTACACAATTATTCCTCACTTACTATATTTCCCACTTACTCCGAGTTAAGCCCTATGTTTCATAAAATTCAGTTCAGTAGTTTTTACGTGATGCGTGCACAAACTAACAGACAATTAGACAAAAATGGTCTTAACGTGTTCTATTACTTATCTTTAGACCCCCCCCCCCCAAATATATGTGCTCTTTGGAAATATATTCAATGTGCTGACACGCAAAGTTTACTTAAGTATTAAAATATTTCGGCAAGTAATATTATTCCTGAAATTTCAGTAATTTTCCCACTAACTGTTCCTACATGTTCCAAATTTCAGCCCAGTTACTAGTTTTTAGGGTTAACTACTTCAAATTGACGTACAAATTTACTCTTATACTTCACAGAGTGTACGAAAGTAATGAACTTAGAGACGGAAAAGTTCGAGAAAATCATGGCCTCGAGAACAGCTACCATCTCCAAACTGGACGCGGAGCTGGCTTTCGTCAACCACGCCGCGAGTATGAGGCTCAAGAAACAAATGTAACTTGATTTCACTAGTTCTTGCCCGCAGCTTTGTCCAAAACCATTCTGTTTTCCGCGAAAATAATAGTTTCAGCTATCATCATTAGCCGAAATACGTCCACTGCTAAACATAAGCTTGCCCAATAGAATACCACTTTTTGTGGGCTATCCATTGGGTGATTTGCCATAATCTCCACGCTTGGCAGGCGGTTTTGTGTTCGCAGTAATAATCTTAATATACACAGGAGAACGCTGCCCGTCCCTGGTGCAATCCCTTAGTCATCATCAGGTTATTTTTGTCTCCACTGCAGGAGCACAACCCTCTCACATCTGCCGGAGACAGACGGAGGATTTGGCCTACACTCCCCGCCTGGCCAGACGAGTTGGGGAGGCCTGATTGATGATTTATAATGTATTCCCTTAGTCGCTTTGTACGACATCCACGGGAAGAGTTGGAGTGGTCCTATTCTACTCTACCGGAAACCACACGGCAAAATCCCTTAGTCGCCTTGACGATACCCATAGGAAGATAGGGGGTGACCCTATTGCAAGCCGGGATCCACAAGGCACAAGTTGGTTTCAGCTATGCCCAATATAATTCGTTACCTATGTCTGCTAGGTACTTTGATAATGGTACTTATTCTTTGCTTCAGATGCGTTTAAATTATTAGTTGGGTGGAGCGCTTATATACATATATTTTTATTTACCGACTGAAATGAAATGATTAGGACTGCAGGTCATCTCATAGGTGGATTAACAAATCCCGCACAAAACCTCATAGCTTCATCATAGAATACCTAATAATGCATATTATTCTCATGGTCTGCTGCTGGACGTAGGCCTCTCCTAAGGTGCGCAACTGAATCTTCGGTTTTGTTTCCAATGTATAGTAGATTATGTTACTGATCCATAAAACAATGAACTGTGTTTGAAACTTTCCGGTGAAGGAAATAAATACATTTTGAGGAAACCTGCATACGTCGAAGAAGGAAATTTAAGACGCATGTGAAGTTTACCAACACGCACTGAACCAGCGTGCTGAACTGTAGCCCGGCAGTGCCGTAACTAGGCTTTTATGCGCCCGCTGTGAGCTTCTGTAACTGCGCCCTTGAAAAATGCCCACCCAGATCTTTTTTGCGGCCTTCCAAGGTCTGCGTCTAGAGCCTGAGCATCGCTGGCATCGCCCTAGTTATGGCAGATCTGTCCAACAGTGGAGGCAGACATTAATGAAATGAATGAAAGTTTTTATTCCGGCAAAAACAATGAACCGTAATTTGTTAGTATGCAAGTGAAGAAACTATGTTAGTATCAAACAGTTAAAATTAAGTAACCCAATAACGTGTATGAAGGGGCTGTCAAATCTGCAGCTATCCCTTTCAGGATACTGTTAGAGCTCCCGGGCATTCTGTTCATTAAAGATGCGCCTTTTTCCCCATCTATACATATAATAATCTTTGCGTACAAATCTTCAGTGTATTCGTCGGCAAATATGTCTGACGCACTACAGAAGCGTGAAAGCCCTACCCTGAAGACATTATTTTATTGGGAACTCATTGTTGTGTGACATTAATAATCTGTTGATTCGATTTGGTTTAATGTAAGTTTCTTGGTTCATTTTATGTTCTAGTCTGGAGTCGGATCGCCAGATGGTGGTAGCCAGTCGCACCCACGACGTCAGGAACGAGATGTTGAAGGAAGAAGAGACTGAAGCTAGGGAGGGCTACGAACGACTTCTACAGTCGCACCTGCAGACTGAGAAGAACCGAAGAGCGAGAAGGTTTCTCCTACATTATGTTCCAATCATAAATTAGTAAAATAAATTGAAATTAAATTACATTATAGTCGGGATTCGTTAAGACAAATAAGGGATTGCACCAGGGACGGGCAGCAGTGTGCTCCTGGTATATTAAGATCATTACTGCAATCACCATACCGCCTGCCAAGCGTGGGTGTTTATATCAAATCCCCTAATTGACAACCAAAAGTGGAATCCTATTGGGGAGGATTATGTTCAGCAGTGGACGTAATTTGGCTGATGATGAAATTACATTAATAGAAATCAATGGGCTCGATTCTGAAGGCACAACGTTAAAATTTGACAGCACTAAAATTGTTGCTATCCTTGTCACACAGTATTATGAAGATGAGACGAAACCAATTTTAGCGCTGTCAAATTTTAAATGTGTGCATTTAGAATCGGGCCCAATATCACAGTTATTTATTTTAATTACATTCTGTGTCATTTAGGTTTTCGCACAACGAATTTATTGTCGTATTCGTATGGGCTGGTGGCAGTTTTTCGTTTTCTGCCAAACGATTCCCCTGGGATATAAAATGGAACTTTCAGATTTTTTTAGATTATGGGATATTAGAATAGAATAGATGATTATTGGCAGCAACAAAACACATACATATTGGGTTCAGTTTATTGTTATTCCTTTGAGTACCACCCTGAAATGTTTATCTCTAAAACTACCGTAATATATGTAGATAGCCAGTAGAATTACTATATTTTATAAATCTGAAATATATCTTAATTACCTATATGTTTGTAAATGCTATAATTTGTAAAAGTACATAACTTATTTGTTGCGAACTCGTCTTCTACCGATAAACCTCAATTAGGGTTTCGTTATGAGACTACAACGATGTATCTCTATTGTTTTGATCAATAATTACTTATATAATAAACAACATACATAATATTCATGCCTTGGTCCAAGAGGGGTAGGCAGGCACTATGGATCGCCACTATACGCGATCCTGACACACCTCACTCACATTCATAAAAACAATTAGGAAAAAAATTCTTACCGAGACATTTCAGGAATAAATAATTATTAACGGAATTCGCACTGTGTAAGACTTGCGCTTTGCCGGCATTTTAATAAACAATAGAAACAGAAATATATTACACTGATCAAAATAATAATTCTAATCTAATTTGAAAAATTTAACAGAATTTGCCTTGCTTATTATTATTTATTGCTGTTTATTTATTATCGTCTCCGATTTCTAGGTTCAAAGCCGAGACCCAGCTTCTGAGCTGGCTGCAGAAATACGACACAGAGATGTTAGAAAAGCAGGAGGAAATGGACGACTACATTAAGAAGTATGAAGACGAGCTGAAAGAATGTGAAGAATTGGAGGTAGATTTCCTCCTCTTGTACCTTCTGTTTTCTAGAAGATATCTGGAGGTTCCGGTGCTTCTCATCTGCTCTAGAAATCTGCGAAAGGCATGGACAAGTTCAAGGTTGTGGAATACAATAACTCCTCAGCTTTTATTAGCTTAGTAACCTGTAACTACCTAGCAAATCTATAATTTTTTACCCATTTATTGACGTATCTATTTGAAACTTTGATGGACACTTGTGTGCATATTAACGACAAAATAGATGCCCTCGCTCTAAAAAAATAATTTAATTAACTCTTTTTACAGTTTTTATTTTTTAGTGCAGTAAATAAATAAATTTTACATATTATACACTTTTCTGCCAGCCGCCTTACGCAGATCGCCGCTCCATCTAGCCAGGGGGCGTCCCACACTACGCTTGCCCAGTCGCGGTCTCCACTCGAGAACTCGTTTACCCCAGCGGTATTCGGTTCTCCGACAGATGCGACCAGCCCACTGCCACTTCAGCGTACTAACTTTATAGCTATGTCGAAGACTTTAGTTCTCTGGCGGATCACCTCATTTCGGATCCTATCTCTTAGAGAAACCTAAGTAAGGCGGCTGGCAGTGACTGGATGAGAAGAACCGAAGATGGCTTCAGTTCAGTGGCGCACCTTGGGAGAGGCCTATGTCCTACAGTAGACTCTTTCGGGCTAATGATGATGATGATGATACACTTTTCTAATCCTAAACTAGGATGTTCTCCTGTGACAAGGATAGGACATTTCACAAATATTACATCCAGAGCTGGGACCAACTTGTACGAAGTAGTCTTACGAGAGTGGGAATGGAACCCACGACTACTGGCGCTCGAGTCCAATGACAGTCAGTGCAGTGCTCTTTAAATATAGACACCTATATTCTTTAACCAAAAATTGTTGGTTTAAAATTCATATGAATTCAATAGTATTGATGGTTTTGGCTGCGGCCCAAGTCACGGGCGATAGTCGCGCACCCTTGATCCGCCACTATACTGAGGACATCCCGGACGTTGACGTGGGCGAGATTAGAATAGCCCTCAAGCAGCTCAAGAACAACAAGGCGCCAGGTGACGACGGTATCACAGCGGAGCTTCTTAAGGCCGGAGGGACTCCAGTCCTAACGCGACTACAGGAGCTCTTCAATACCGTCATGCACAACGGAACAACGCCAGAGGCATGGAGTAGGAGTATAGTGGTATTATTCTTTAAGAAAGGAAACATCACACTCCTCAAGAATTATAGGCCGATCTCACTCCTAAGCCATGTCTATAAGCTGTTCTCGAGGGTTATTACGAACCGTCTCGCCCGAAGACTTGACGACTTTCAGCCTCCGGAACAGGCTGGGTTTCGAAAAGGCTACAGCACCGTAGACCACATCCACACATTGCGTCAGGTTATACAGAAGACCGAAGAGTATAACCAGCCCTTGTGTCTTGCATTTGTGGACTACGAGAAAGCCTTCGACTCCATCGAGACATGGGCTGTTCTGGAATCCCTGCAGCGATGCCAAGTCGATTGGCGATATATCGAGGTGTTAAGATGCCTGTATAACACTGCCACCATGACCGTTCAACTCCAGAATCAGCAAACAAGGCCAATCCAGTTGCAAAGGGGGGTTAGACAGGGGGATGTTATATCCCCGAAACTGTTTACCAGCGCACTGGAGGATGTCTTTAAAACGCTGAACTGGGGAGGACGGGGCATAAGTATAAACGGTGAGCACATCTCACACCTTCGATTTGCAGACGATATAGTTTTAATGGCAGAGTCGCTGCAGGATCTTGAGGATATGCTGACCAGCCTCAACTGCTCTTCCAGACGAGTAGGTCTTAGGATGAACGTAGACAAGACGAAAGTCATGTCCAACTCACACGTTGACCTAAGACCGGTGATCGTCGAAAATGTCAATATTGAAGTTGTTCAGGAGTACGTCTACCTAGGACAGATAATACAGCTGGGTAGGAACAATTTCGATAGAGAAGCTGACAGAAGAATCCAGTTGGGCTGGGCAGCATTTGGAAAACTGCGCAAAGTCTTCACGTCGCCTATTCCACAATGTTTAAAGACAAAAGTCTTTAATCAGTGCGTCCTGCCTGTCATGACCTACGGTGCAGAAACGTGGACACTGACAGTGGGCCTGATCCACAGGTTCCAAGTCGCTCAGCGAGCTATGGAAAGGGCTATGCTCGGGGTTTCTTTGAAGGATATGATTCGTAACGAGGAGATCCGACGAAGAACGAAAGTCACCGACATAGCCGAAATGATTAGCAAGCTGAAGTGGCAGTGGGCGGGCCACATATGCCGCAGAACCGACGGCCGTTGGGGCAGACGAGTTCTGGAGTGGAGACCGCGGATCGGCACTCGCAGGGTGGGACGCCCCGCCGCCAGGTGGACCGACGACCTGAAGAAGGTGGCCGGTAGCGGCTGGATGCGGAGGGCAGAGGACCGGGTGTGGTGGCGTTCATTGGGGAAGGCCTATGTCCAGCAGTGGACTTCTAGGGGCTGATATGATGATGGTTTTACCATATGACCAAATAATCAATTTGTTTTTTATTTTAACATACATTAGTATAAATGCAATACAACGCGGTGTAAACAGAAGGAACACGGTGTCAGGTATAGGTACTATTTGCAAAGAGCATAACTGAGTAGATTCCTGTGTAGTGGCGTGTTTTCTTTAGGTCAAATGACGCGAGATTTCCGTGGGGTGTCGTCGTCGCTGGCGTCGTCGTGTGCGAGACAGTTCTCTTACGTCACATGCCACCCCTCCCGCACCGCTCCACTACCGCAGGAACCTACTAAGTTAAGCGAGTTGCCTTTTAGCGCTCTTTACCTCATCTCGCTCTTGTTTTCAGAAAAAGCTAGAAATACAGAACATAGAATACATACCGTTGTTGATGGCAGAGCGCGACGAAGAATACGATCGAGAAATGACCGCTAAGATGGAAGCTTTTCTCCTGGACCACGCCGCGAGGGTCATCCAGCACGCCTGGCGAGATGTGTTGGCGAACCGAGCGGAGAAGAAAAAGGTGAGGAATGTCACGCCCTGATCACTCTTATCAGCTGTTTTATTGTATTGTAGTTATTATGTAGTTTATTATGCACTTATTTTGCCCCTCTCGCTCTTACTGCCTTTTCTCACCCGCTAATGTTGACTGGAAGAGATCTTTATTGGAGATAAGCTAGCTTTTGTGCAAAAAATATTATAATTGTAGTTTTTAGTTTTTAAAATGTGCAATACAGAATACCTATCAGAATGTCTATCGACTATACAGAATGTCTATCGACTCGACGACCTATACAGAATGTCTATCGACTTTCAATGATGGATATAGGCCTCGGCCCTCTAGCCGCTTTCGATACCTTTAGTAGAAGGTCCTTGATCCATCTGGCGGCAAAGAATCCACGCTGCGCCTACCATTTTGTGGTCTCCACTACAGAACTCGTCTGCCGCAACAGCCAATGCAATTTGCAAGAGGGGAAGTGAGACCTCTTTTCCTATTTATACTCATAACTTCTTTAATTAACTTTGCCTGGGGCCCAAGGTAGCGTAGAATCAGTCCCAGGGACTCGCCCACCTTCACTGGTAGGCGTTATGTTGTACCTCTCTTAGAGGAGTGGTGGAGGGAGATTGTCGAGGAAGCGGGAAAGCCAAGGATGAATGGGAGGCAAACCGAAGTACTAACGGCTATAGCGTATTATTGGCACTCCAGCTTGCCAGTACATTCGACTACGTGATCTTAGTTCTGCATAACATTCTAATTTTTCCATTTCAATTTTCATGCAGCACAAAGGAAGAGGTAAAAAAGGGAAAAAGAAAGCACAATAAAAACACCCAATGTCTGATACCTTTCTAACCCTTTCAAAGTCCTTTTCCTATTCCTAATTTCAGCTGAGGAAATTAGTACAGAAAATGAAGGAGGCACAGGACAAGGCGGAGAGGAGAAAAGAGGCGATAGAGAAGGCGGCAAGGTCGGCGGAGAAGAAAAACAAAGGAAAGAAAAAATAAAATGTACACTGTTTCGGTCATTATTTGGTTTGGGGTGGTCCAAGTTTTCAAGTACACTTCCAGCAATATGCTAAGGGTATATTTAACGTTTTAAAAATTCCAATATTGTGATATGTATACTGAAAACCGTGAATGATTATTTTGAATTAGTTAATAAAATAAAATACTACCTATATTGCAATTTTCAATATACATTTGTCTAAACCCAAACTAGGAATTAAACATAAATTAGAAAATTCACAAATCCAGACCGGAACCACGTGCGAACCCAGCCCCCATGCACGCCGAGCTTGTTTTTATGAATAAAGTTCGGGGCTGATGCATTAAACTTTTCCGCTTACTATTTTCGACGTAGTCACCGGTTCAATAGCAAAGAATTTGGTGGTTTTCTTGTTTAAATTATTTATTATTAGATGTTACATTCAAAGCGTACAAATTATTTACAAGCGCTATTACCTCGCTGGATTGCCAGGCACAACGTGTGAGCCGGGCAATCCAGCGAGGTAATAGCGCCAACGTCCTAGGGACTATGCCTCACCACGAGGGGTTGGACGGCGTACACCCGTTGTAAATAATTGTTTTTCTTATAATAACTGTATTTTTAAACTCAATAAAGTTGAGAAATTAGAAAAGGGGTTTACAAGCTAGTAAGCATCTTAAATTGATTTATTTTGTAAGTTTTCTGCTTGCCTTCCATAAATACATGATACGACTACTTAAATTACGATTTCAACTTTTAATTTTACAAGGTTTTTATTTAATTTATGAGATATAGAGCATGGCACCATTACATTTCATTTGTTTTTAAACATATTTAAGTTAAAATCAATATTTAAAAACGCGAATATTTTTAACTGAATTTAACTAAGAAAACGCGATTCCTTGCAGATTGTTGATCCCAGATGATATCTTCTCCGAAAAACAATTGTCGTTCACCAACTTCACCTTGCTCTCAGACTTACCAACTTACATAAATATATTAAAGTATTTAATACAATATCACTTTCTAAGTAAAAAATAAGTACTTTTCTTAAGTTATCTTATTTTCCTTTATTTAAAATATTGATTGATGGGTATTATAGTCCTTCTGGGATTCTGAACAGAGTTGTATACCAATCCCATTTCACTGTGGATGCCTTATAAGGCGACTAAATGGTAAATTCAAGCGAACATCTCTCTGGTATACCTATTCAAGATTCTGATCCACGTCATTTAATCATAATTTCTCTTCATCATCGAGGATTTTCAAGTGTCTAATGGCCCTGACGTCGATGAGGGTGTCCGAGGAACTCTTGGTGGTCGGAACGAACGAGATGGCACGGCGGGCTCGTTCGCCGTTGCGTATTGCGGGGTTCAAATCCTGGACAAAGATGATGATTTTATTTAGTATCATTAGTAGATAACGGAGCTTAAAAAATAATTATAAATAACAACCAGACTCGGAACCGGTTAAGAAATAGCGATTACACCTGGATAAATTAACCATTCATCTATTTACCAGCTAATTGCAGGAAAGGTTTCAACTAAGTTTCGAATTAATTCGGTTACCGGTTTTCACGGAGAATGAAATTTTAAAATTTGCGAAAACCTAAATAAACCACCTTCAAAGGTCAGTGAGCGTTTTATAACTTTTGAACTCAACTGCAGACCAATATACAATAGACCTTGTCCAAGGGGCGCCGCCACACACCGTACCTGGTCCTCTGCCCTTCCCATCTCGACGTTTCCGGATACCCTTTTCAAGTCGTTTGTCCATCTGGAAGACGTGAAAAGAAGAAAAGAAGTGGGGTGTTCTACGCTGCGCCGCGACGTGTGGTCTCCACTCCATTACTCATTACTTCGTTCCACAGTTCGTAATTCAGTTAGTAATATCCTCATACCCTAAACTGCACGTGTAACGCCTGCGCTGTGAGTTCAGTTTTGGAGATCTTCTCCTGCGCCGCCTGCAGTTCTGCATCTAGCCTCTGTTTCTCCTGCTCCAGTTCTTTCAGACGTTTTTCAGCTTCTGCGATAAGATTAGTTTAATTAAAAAAGGTATTTATAATATCTACATTATAAAACATCAATCAGGCCTCCCCAACCCGTCTGGCCAGCGCGGGAAGTGTAGGCCAAATCCTCCGTCTGTCTCCGGCAGATGAGAGAGGGTTGTGCTCCTGCAGTGGAGACAAAAATAATCTGATGATGAATATCGAGAGGTCCGAGTTGATCCCCAGTCTGCCGCGGACCAATGTTTTTTCTCGAAAGTACATTTACTGACTACTCTCAAACTATGAACGAGAACACTGTGAGGAAACAGCATATGTATGTAATAAGATAAGAACATTGAGATTTTTAAAGAGAGTTCCGGGTGAGATAGCCTAATGTTTTAACAGTAGACGCTGCTGATATCAGATGTGAGCTACAGCTGCAACCTATAATCATCAGCCGAACAAATACGTCCACTGCTGAACATAGAATAGCCAATAAAAATAAAAGTATAGAACTTGTAGAACCTGTCCAACGAAGTATTTTTATAATATTTATTCTTTGAAAATGTTAACAGCCTAAAAAACATCCCACTGTTGGTCAGAGTTCTGATATAACAACGAATATTTTGTCATTTTGGTTTTGTAGGTTAATGCAAAATAAACTTGCCTCTGAATTGCGCCTCTTTCTCAGCCTGCAACGTCTCAAATTGCTTCCTTTTCAGTCTTTCCTCCTCCAGCATTCTGTTTTGTTCTTCTTGGAGTCTTTCTAATTCTTCTCGTCTCTCCCATTCTTCTGCTAAGACTCTGTTCATGATAAAATAAATGTTATTTTTCTCTGGCAACGGTTAATCAAGTTAGGTCTCATTGTCTTGCCGCTAATTCTATTACAAAGTCTTTAGAAACAGATTTATAAGATTTCGACTCTACCTGGCTTGTAAAGCTCGAACTATTTCCTCATCCTTCTTTGCTTGGGTCTCCTCTTGAAGCAACCTCTCGAGTTCTGTCTGAGCGTGTTTTAATTCTTCTAGTTTCTTGTTATCCTGCTGTGATAATTCTGTCAACTCCTGTAAATCAAATATTTTCTCAATAACATACCTTAGTGATTCGAGAGGCATCCTATATGATGTTATCTGACGTTACTTTCCCAATTAACACCACTATAATTCTTGTCTTGTTCTTCTGTCTACCAGAGGTCTCGCCTTCCCTATCGAATCTTTTACAGCTTCTCATGTTCATAATGAACAATTTTGGAAATAAGTTAAAAATAATTTGACTTTCCATACAAAATGAACCAATTGACGAATCATTTTTGTAAATTTTATATTTTTTTTTATAAATTTTGTTTATAAAGTTGGCATAAAATATTTAGCAACCATTATTTCTTCGTTTAATCTTTTAATTTCTTACCCTATCCTTAAGATATACTCCGAACGTATGTATATATTTTATCGTACCTGGGCTTGAGCTTCAGCGGCCAGCCTGGCCCTGACTTCGTGCTGCAGTCTCGCCTTGGTTTCTCTCACTTCCCGCTCTCTCCGCGCCCCCGCCCCGCGCCGCCCTGCCCGAGCCCTCCTCTGAAAGCCCTCGGCTCCACCTGAGACCGCTGCTGCTTGACGAAGGGCTGATAGCCATTGGAGGCGACTCCTGTTGATTGAATAAATTGATTGCACTTGTTATACAATGGTTGATTGATTCTATAATTTGTAAATGCCTAATGTTCTGCTACGATACTTGACTAATTTAATGCTATCACGTAGTTTTGAATTGTTATATTCTTTGGGGTTTAGCTTATGCATCAAGCTTTTACTAAACCTTTTAATTGGTGCAATATATAGCTCGTCGTGTGGTTTCCGGTAGATTGCCGTGTGGTTTCCGGTAGAGTAGAATAGGACCACTCCAACTCTTCCCGTGGATGTCGTACAAGGCGACTAAGGGAATACATTACAAAACATCACTCAGGTATCCCCAACCCGTCTGGCCAGCCGCGGGGAGTTTAGGCCAAATCCTCCATCTGTCTCCGGCAGATGAGAGAGGGTTGTGCTCCTGCAGTGGAGACAAAATTAACCTGATGATGATGATGATAGCTCGTCTGTCTCCGCCAGATAAGAAAGGGTTGTGCTTCTGCAGTGGAGACGTAAATAACCTGATGATGATGATAGCTCAGTTAGTTTGAGAAAAACCCACGATCAGGTCGCTCGCATGTTAATTCAAATTCTGATCACAAGAGGCTTATGTTCTCATGATTGGACCTTACCAGGCCCGTCTAATAGCACTTCGTCGGATAAAATAAAAGGTATGCGTTGTTAGGTCCACCATAATGTTTGGCTCACAATTTTGTATCAGACGATTGGGCCCAGTTCGACATTTTAATCATCTTACTTATGATCCTGAGTCCCGAATTCAAAAGTCCTCTCCGGCGTGATGATCTGGAACCTCTGTATCTTGCCTTCTCCAACCGTTGCTTCCACGGAGCAGTATTCGTCTATGGATATCCTGCCACACTGGTCTTTCTGCGAGGAGCTCTTGTAGTAGGTGAGGGCGCAAGGTTGGAGCACGCACCAGTACTCGCGCATCGTGGGGAGCAAGTAGCCGCGTTTGAAGAGGTAGCCCTAGATTGTAACAAATGGTTAGAACTAATATCTCAACTATAGGAGTAGTTTGTACGTCAAATTTTTGGACACTAGGACCATGCCTTCGCCAGTGGCTTGGCAGACTGACAAAATGTCTAAGAATTTCTGCTTTTACGTTACGATATGAGAATCCAAGCCGGGGCTAATCTAAGATCAGGAGACAATCTGTATTTATTAGGTCAATCGCAAAACATACAAAAATATAAAAAAAACCTTTATTTTATTTGATTTTGTCATTTCAACTTTTTGATAAGGATTATTGGAGTTTTTTAGTCCAATTCCAAGCTGAATAATGTAGTGGAACTGTAAAATCATGTTTTTCTCTTAAATATTGATCTTAAAAACTACCTTTTACTGTACCTTCTTAATAATATCTTCAATAAAAACATCATATATCTCGTCTACTGCTTCGACCAAAGCCTCCGAATGTAGCTGCTGGTCGCAGCAGTACTTCGCTTCCAGCACCGCCAAGAAGGCTGCCCATTTGAAATGACCTATGGAGGAGCCCAGCGCCTCCCAGTCGGCGGCGTCCCAGCGGAGGCCGAGGCAAAGGACCAGTTGCTCTGCTACTATACCTGCTTCTGAAGGCTGCAGAACTACCTGGAAATGACGTCGAAAGTTGGAAATATAACGGACTATTTTCTTATTAAAAAGAGGATTTACAGAAAACAGCTCAGCTGCATAAATGACGTAAATAACTCATACATTCAAGTACTTATAAGAAACATCTAATAAATAAAAACGTAAACTTCGCGTGTCTGTACATTGAAGATATTTGCAAAAAAATAAATTCTTTATAACTTACAACTTTTTGTAATACTGTATAGTCCACGAAAGCGGAGCCGCGGGCACAGCTAGTTAATTTAATATAACCAGTGTAGTCTTAAAGGTTTCTTCATGATGTGTTTCCTTAACCGAAAAGCCTGTGGTACGATAATAAACCGCAAATTGCAACTAAGTACAGACTTTATATCTGTGACCGAATGAAGGGGAAAAATCATTGTATACTTCATTATTTGTCACAAAATCTAACTGAAATCATATGAAAAAACATTGAATTTCTCAGTTTAATTATATAATTGTTATTAAGGAGGTGGGCGAACTCCGGGCAGTATTAGCCTTACCGAGTCATGCAGGCGTTCTTATTAGTTACATAAACCTACACTTAATTTTGAAATAGATAGGTACTTTGCATTTTTATGTACACGCAACACATAAAAATGAAAACTTTTTTAATACTGTTAAGTAAAAGTACAATGGACGACCAGTTCTGTCTGCGATAGTTATTACTCGCGCTAAATTAAAGTCAGTGACCTCAATATAAACATCCTTGTCCAGCATTTACTTACAATACATTTGTGAATACTCGCCACAACATCTGGTTGGCACATGAAAGACGAAAAAATAATACGAGTGTATTGTACTTTGTGACGTCAGTCAGTGTGGGGGAGGTAGGTTTGTACTTGCGGTTGAAACAGTGAGTTTTAAACGGCCACTACAAATAAGCATGCATCCCCAATCAGGATTTGAACCTGCGACCTACCTAGTCTCTAATCAAAACAAATGGCTCAAACCGCTGGGTGCAAGAAACTTGAAAATCTTCATCGTGGTTCTTCAAGTAGGCGAGACAAGACTACTTTTGGTTTTTTTTTTTTCAAATCAACTCATTTATTCAGTCAGACGTTAGTCCATAAAATGTTGTTAGTATAAATAAAACTTAAGTCTATGTTAGAAAGCGGACAAAAAAATAGAATAAAATAAAATTAAATTAAAATTGGTTTTGTTTGTGAAGGTGGATAGTCACCCAGTGCCTGAGTATTGGGCTATCCACCTTCTCCCGTATAGTGGCCAGGAAGCTGTTAGGGCTGCCCCGCACGCGGCGCATCAGGGAGGCAATTCTGTTGCGCAGGATGGCGTGGAATCCATCCACACGCGCCTCGGCGAACATACCTGACGCGCTACAGTAACGTGGCAGCCCCAACAGCATCCTGAACCCATTATTATATTGAACACGCAGGGCATTGACGGCTCGCTGCGTATATCTGACCCACAGGCTGCACGTGTAGAAAGACTGGCAATATGCCCTAAATAATGTTATCTTAACGTTTCGTACAACGTGCAAACCTGCGAGCCAGCATATTACATTTCACCGCCAAAGCCCTGCGCTCCCTCTCTATGTCAGTGTCGTCGTTCAGATCCTCAGTGACAATATGCCCTAAGTACCTGAACTGCGACACTCTGTTAAGAGCGAGACCACTGAGTGTTACGGAAGGGACGAAAGAGGGTCTCTTGCGGCCCGCCCGGAACACAAGTAGTTCGCTCTTCTTTACATTATAAATAAGTCCATGTGACTCAGCATATAATTCACATACGCCTACCAGCTTCCTGAGCGCACTGATCGCCGGGCTGAGCAATACCATGTCATCCGCGTAGCTAATAATATTAACCATTTTTCCGTCAATAGAGCAGCCCACCATGGTATTGCTGAGCTCTATTTACCTGCTTCATCTATTTTTTTATTAATTTTTTTTCTCTCTCTCTTTTGGTATATTTTAATTGTGTGTGACAGTTATGGCAGTAAAAAAATATATTTTTTTAATTCTTTGTAACTCGAAATTTCCGCAGGACATAAAAAAGGAATGGTCAACTTTTAACGCTAAGAAGTGCATCTCGTAATAAAACAACTATTACAAATAGTCCTACCTAACAGGTCTATGGTGCCACAGTTCTATAAAACAGGTGGGAAGAACTCAATAAGACGATCATGGTAAATTTTAAGTTGTTATAGTAATCACGCATACCACATAATGAGAGGAATCGTCAGCATCCTGCACCAGGTCAGCGAGCAGGCAGAAGATCCTGAACAACTTGAACACGGAGTCGTCCGCGAATACCGCCTTTTCACGCGATAGGAGGCTTTTGCGGCAAACTAACCAGCATACCTGGAACCAGCAAGATCAGAATTTTAATAACAGTCCCAGCAAGGTGATGATATAATTTTGTTTTGTTTTCATAATTTGAAAAGGCAATCCTTTTATTTAGTTGGTAGCGTTGATGGAGCCAAACAAGGACCAACTTGTACAAATTGTCCCCAGTGGAACTCTTTACTTCTTTAATTTACCGCAGGCCCAAGGTAGCGTATAATCAGTACCAGTGTCTATCTTCACTGCCTACCTTGTTCGCCTACCTTCACTGGTTGCAATATGTTATCTTCGCTGGTAGACGTTATGTGTTAGTGTACCTCCGTTGATTCTCGCTCAGAGGAGTTGTGGAGGGAGAATGGTCAGAAAGCGGGAATGTCCCCAGTGGGAATCAAATACACGATCTCTGGCGTTCGAGTCCAATGACCAAGCCACTAGGCCTAGGCATGATATCGGCAGTAGCCTAAAAATCGTCGACTTGTTCAGTTATAGGAAGGAACAAACATACATAATTTTGTCTAAAGCACAATAATTTAATAGCAACCAACCTCACTGATCTTTTTCTCAAACTCCCTGACGGTCGGTAAGGTGACAGTCTTGGGGAGCGAGCTGAAGACCTCATGCTGGAGATAGTAGCGGAACTCGTCGAAGGTTAACTCCTGAGAGGACTTGAAGTGGTCCAACCCTTTCTCTACTCCATATAGGTCGAGCAGCGTGCCGATGTTGGCTGTCAGCACCTACAATAATAAAAAAATCATTTATTCTTCCCACCAAAAAATAGATACATTAATTCCGCTAAACTGTAGAAGACAAAAAATTCTCTCTTACTCTATACACATGGTGAATAACGAAGTCAATTAAAACCGGTTCTGTTATTTTTTGATATTAGCAAAAAAGATGGAAGAAATTGTGTTTGATAAGTCATTATTTAGGCAAAAAAAAAACAAATTCCATTGGATAGTCTTAAAAATTTTGGGTACCAAATAGGTATGACCTTGTTTTTCATCATAGTAGTAGCAGACACTAAGGAGTAAGAGTTAGGATAGTAATTATGTATATGTTCTTTCTGCATAAGAATATTCCATAATCTAAAGCTCCCTGACGTAGCCAAAAAAATTCGATAAGTATCTTAATTAATTGTTCCTAGTCAAAACCTAAAAAATATATATTTAAACCCGTAAATGTTCTGGAAATACTAATAATGTTATTACATACACCATGTAGATATTCAATAGGTTGCCAATACATATACTCCACTCTTGATACACTGTTGTTTAGGTATGGTCGAAGCAGGCTCTGACTCTGAATTATACACAAATACCTGTAAATGTACGCATTTAACTTTGTTTTTAACTTTGTACTAATGACGTCAAAATACATTTCAGCTCGTTTCTAGTGGTATTTATTTGTACAGACAGTGTGTACACATGAGTGAACAATGCATTAGACAAAGCACTCAGATTAAAGCTAATGACTGGACAGGCATGCAGCCATCACCACTGCGAGACGAGCCCACATAGTATATGTAAGTATTGTGTTACTAGTTAGTAGCAATGAGTAACACGAGGATTATAGAGAATCATAAAGCTTTCAGAAATATGCGCGGCGCGCGGTAACAGCGTGCGTCGTACCACATGTGGGTTACTAACACATTACTCTCTTTGGGTATCGTTCTGTGGGCTTAGCCGCTGTCGGGTAAGAAGTAAGCAAACGAGGTAAATGGTTTCTCTGGTAAATGCTTATATCCTGAAATTTTAACATGTCATTTTAAGTGACGTACCTACTACGGAGTATTTGAAATTGACCAAACACGATATCATCACTTTCATTAATAACGGAACAAAATATGTATATAATAATTTAAAGGCATATAAGTTCTATTCTAGTCAGTTTGGCAACAAAATCTTTCGTTACGGAATCTATAGGTGGTTGAATTGTTCGAAACCTAAATAATCGCCACAGGGACTGCCGTACAGCAAACCGCTACAGTGTGAGAACATATTAACTAACTGATAATATGAGAGGCTGACATGCTTAAAGTGTGGTGACTTCAGATATTTAGAATTTGTAGACTGTGGTTTCAACATATTTCGTGATAGTGAATAGAATTAGTTCTAAGAAGGCATGTTCGAAGGCGATTGCAATTATTTTATTAATTTTGACAGAGTAGTAGAGAGCGAAAAGTCTATTACAAAACCGAACACCATTAAAGTGGTTGTTCTGGGTTGAGTAACCAGTACCTAGTAGGACAATTTTTTTTTTAAAATATTTCCTGAAGTTCGGTAAGTATTTGGCCACAATTTCTTTGGGACTAATTTCGTAAGGTAACTTGCTTTGAAATGGGAAATTTAAGTTTAAATCTTGTCACAAATATTTGGATAACTTGAGTGGTAGAGAAGGCCAGCGAAATTGAATTTTATCAAAACTTGTTGCCAAATAAATTCAGAAAAATTTAAAATAAGTTCAGCAAAAATAAAAAATAAAACATTTTTCAACTTTACAATCAAGTTTTTTTTTTTTAGAATTTTTGTTTGTATGTTTGTCACCACTGCATCACGCAAAAACTACTGAATGAATTATGCAGATTATGATTTTATGCAGTTTTCACAGTCGTCTTGAAGTTAGTTTACAACTGTAAAGGATATAGTAGTAATATTACATTTGTGCTCTCGTAAATATCAAAAGTCAACTCTTGGACTCGAATCTATCATACGGTTACTGGTTAGTCAATGTTGTATTCTGCAACTAGATGACTCACTGATGACTCTTGCTGTTACTACACACCTACTATGTTTCTGTTTACTATTGTGTGTTTATATTGAAGTAGCGATGACCTTACGCCCACTACGTCTGCGTATCAAACCTTGTCATAACACTCATAATGTAACAAGTATAAACTGATATAACGGTAAGGATTAGTGAATAATATAGGCGTTGAACTTATACTATACTAGCTGATAACTATAGTGGACAACTTAACATCACAAATTATTATTTATTTCCCGAAGGAATGGGATGTCTTTTCGGGATAAAAACTATCCTATGTCCTATTCTAGGACCTGACCTATATGTATCCAAGTTTCATCATGATCCGTCCAGTGGTTTAAACGTGATTGAGTAACAAACATCCAAATATCCAAACTTTCGCATTTATAATATTAGTGGGATTCATTTCAAGTCGAATAAAACGGTATAAGAACATATTTTGTTAGTATCAAACTATTAATATTAAACTAATGGGTATACTGTCGCTGGAAGCGCCAAAATAGGACGATATAAATGAAAATACATCGATGACTTAGTTGAGAAAAGTAGGTACGTAGTTCCTGATCACCAAAAGTCAGCACGTAGGTATCTATATCTTTAATAAAATCTTTTATATTATACAATGTGAATTGAATCGCCCTATAAAATAAATCAGTATAAGATGAAATAAATGAATAAAATATATATATTGCCTTTGTATGATTTTTATACAACAGGTATTTAATTTATTAAACACTAGCATGTAACATACTTACATACCTATAAGTAGATTTCTTTTTCAATGTTCCTTATTTTACATTTCATATTTGTTTTTCATTTCTATTTTTGTTATAATAAATACCTACTTACCATATTATATATATCTCGCTAGAGGTACCATAATATAACTACCAAGCGTTGTCTCTACGAGGTCTGCTTACTGCCAGTCAAAACGACTTAGTTTTTGCTTGGAATATCCTTGAAGACAGCACGCTTGTAATTTTAGCTAGAATACACTCTGTGGCTGTAGGTATCTATTACAAGTACCCAATTACCCAGCAAAAACGGAATCATTCGAGCCTAACGACTGAGGTTAGCTATGTAATATGTAGCAATGTCATTTGAAATCATAAAATGTTTACTTTGATTAAAGCTCTACTAATCGTCTTCTGATTTTTTTTTAAATTTACCGGGTGGTACCTACACCTGTCCTTATCAAAGTATCTTAGTACAGTGGTAGTGTGGGGATACTTTGATAAGGATAGGTGTACTGACAGTTTACTATGCCTTTCGTCCCATTTCGTAACTAGATTTCGTCACTGGCTACGAAATGGGAAATTAATTCCCATTCCGTAACTGGTTACGAAATGGGAATTGCGTTGTCCCATTCGACCCATTGACCAACTGAGAGTTGGTCCGAAGGGCATAAAATTCCATATTTTTTCCCCACGGACCAACTAGTTGGTCGGTGAGTTGTTCTGTAGGTCAGGAATGTTATTAACATATAAATAAACAAATACATACATATTTCATGTATACATTTACATTATTAGCCGTGTGGTTCCCGGCTTAGAATACGGCCCCAAACTTCCCGTGGATGTCGTCAAGGTGACTAAGGGATTGCACCAGGGACGGGCAGCATGTTCTTAATATTATTACTGCTATCACCAATCCGTCTGCCAAGCGTTGTGATTATGGCAAATCCCCCAATTGACAGCCCCCAAGAGTGGCATTCTGTTGGGGAGGGTTATGTTCAGCAGTGGACGTATTTCGGCTGATGATGATTTATATTTATACTTTATTGTATACAAATATAAGTCACACAACTAATTTAAACATAAGATGTACAAAGGCGCACTTAACTCTGTAAGAGTGTTATATCATAATCAGGTACACTACACTTGACTAATCCCAAGTGTTCCGCAACATTTTTTGTTTTTGATATTCTTTATACATAAAATAAAATAGGTACGTGTAGTGAACGATTACAGGAGCACTATGTATCAGATATTGAAATAAAAAAAAAAACTTTTGAAAAATAAAATAAAAAAACTTTTCATTCAAATAGCGGTTCTATCATTCCATCTCAGCATAATGGGGTAATTTAAAACTCCGTGTCGCTCGATTTTAGAATTATATTATTTGTTAATTGAATTAAGTTTTTTTTTTCAAATTTGATGTTAATTTATTACTTATGCACTTTGCAGAATTTAAATTATTAAGTGGTCTTATTTACTTTAAGCGATTTCTAACAGACAACCATTGGATAGAGGTTATTAAGGCAGAAAAAAGTTAGGTTTTTTGTTTTAGAAGCTTAAATCATAAATAGGTATACCACAACTGTACTATATTAGGAGTAAAATTGTCCTATATTAGGTATCTAATTTACTCAAAAATAATTTCCATAAAATATAACAGCCCAGTGAGCCAGACATAATAGTACATTAAAGCTAATATTTCGGCCCACTGGGTACTTTAAATGTCAAATTGTGTGGGTACCAAATATAGTGAAAGTAAGTCTACAGTTGACATTTTCAGCCGGCACTGTGTCAGGGCTGAACTAATTTTGTTGACATTAACAGTTTATGAATTATTTATTTGCTTTCTCCTCGTAGGTACTCTTATTTTCTTACCCTATAAGTTTCATGCAGATTGTAATAACTAAACTAATTTTACATTCTGATATTTATAATCATAAAAGAAAAAAAGAAAAAAAGGAAAAGTACCCGCGTTTTTTGGAGCGTTTTCAGTTTGTTGTGTATTTGTTTTTTTTTCCAAAATAATGTATACTTCGGGCTTTGGTGTTTAGTAGTGATAGTATATTATGCAACAAATGTCTGTGCGTATGTACACTATGAAGGAAACATAAATAAACGTGACTAAGCTGATCCTCTTAAAGCAGCGAACTTCCTAACCTCAAACCTTACTAAAGCTATCAACGTTAGTAACAGCAAAGACCTCCCTGTGACTATATGAAGGCCAGCGTTGGTCTAAAGCACATTGATACTGATAGTAAATAGAAATAAAAAAATATCGTGATTAGACTGATGGTATTATTGCCAATGTCTTAAAAGAACAAAAAAATGAAGGAATAAATGAGGCGCCCACCAAAAAGTTTTAAACTGTTTATAATTTAAAAATATATATATAAATTTGTAAGCATGCATGAGGACTAATCTCCAACACTTAAACCAATTTTTGAAATTTTTTCATCATTTGTAAGATGTAATTTTTTAAAAAGTCTAACACTGGATTCCAACAAAATCTTGCAATGCTTTTTTTATTTATTTTACGTCTAACAAAATCTTACAGCATATACATTTTTAAAAGATAATTTTCTTAGTACTAAAGGAGGTCAATTACAAGATTGCACATTAAATATAATATGTAAATTCTCATATTTTAATGGCCTTTTCGAATATAATAAAATAATAATATTATAAAGGTCAGGCTATTATGGCAGGTTTATTATTTATCATCATAAAATAAAGAAAAAATGTTACAAAAGACTATAAAAATCTAGATTTATTGTAATTGCAATATAAAGTTTTATTTAAGTACTTGTATCAGAGTAGTGAAAGGAAAATACATTTAAGAAGAGGTTGAACTGGCAATATAAAAATTATAGTATCACAAGAAGGTAAGGAAACGACGCAGGTGTTGGTAGGTAGGTACACTGTTTAACCAAGGACATCACGAAAAGTGTCTATGGTTCAAAGCCGATCTGACCACGGGTATCTGACGTTAAATACCAAGTTTGGAGGACTATAGACATTAATAATTTCTTTAATGTTCTATAAACATAATCTCCATTGAACTAGCAAATGAAAACAAAGATATTTGTTTTTCGGAAGCAAAATATAAATGCATATGAAAAGCAGCAAAAACAAGTATTGATTATATTACGGTAAACTTTGCAGTCACTTCGGAACTTCAACCTAAATATTTATTCATTAATGTTTCCAAGACGCATACAGCCGTGGTTTTCGTTTGCAGTCTGTTGGAATAATATACCTACAGTTTACTGTCGAATATTAAACATTAGATGGGTTCCAAATTAAAGTCAGTGACAGTACTGCCTATGTTGCACAGTTACTACACTTGGGGGCCAAGTGTAGGGGAGCTAGGGTCATGTATAGTTAAGTCCAATAATCTTGTAGTTCATACCTGCTTACCTACTGTCCTTTTTCTTACAGATGATCATATTCAAAGATTAAAGATTTGAGTCCATAACGAAGAACATGCGACATACCGATGATGGATGATGATATAAGTCCGATTCTAAAGGTATACATTTGAAATGTGTACCAAAATTAGTTTTGTCTTTATCTTCATAATACTGTGTGACCGGGATAGCAACAATTTTGGTTCTGTCAAATTTTAACATTGTGCCTTCAAAATCGTTCTCAATAAATAGATAACTTGTAGGAAAATTGAGTTCCTATTTGTCAAGAAGGAAATGCTTAACTTTTTAGTCAAGCTACTCAGCCGAGGGTCTTATTGCAAAAATTGAGATAGAATTCTCAAGACTACTTGTATTCCATTAAATATAGGCTATATCATCATTATATCTTCATCCTGTCGGCTTCCACTACAAATACGAGTATATGGTATATTTATCATACATAAATCTAACATTTATATGCGCATAATTTAGCGGCCGTATAGAATATATTCATACTATTCAATGATTTGAATTGAATTTCTCATTGAAATTCTAGAAGTGACAGCCCTTGCTTGTTCCTCGGCGCCAATTGTCCCGGAATGTAGTCTTCCCATAACCGGTGCGTTCGCGCACGCGAGCCGCAGTATATTGTAATCTATACTTTTTGCGTTTAAACTTTTTGCTGACCTTAATTGTTTGATTTGAATGGACACTCAGAAATGGGACGGGACATTGATAGTCTGTAAAGGGATCAATCAAGAGTGCGGTACAACAATGCTCTGATACAAAAGAAAGGCAAACTGACGAAATATGCGACCATAAGCTATAAAATAGGTTCATAGTGGGGATATATCGGTGTTAGACATAGATATAGACATTTATTTTTGGTAATTGGCAATTACAGGTCATACAATTTTTAAAATCTATAACATAACATAGTAATAAATATTATATAAAATGATTACATCTCATAAAATAATATAAAAAGAATAAACAAACATTAAACACTACTAATTATATTTACAATTTTCAATGAATTCATCAAAGCTGTAGAAAGTTTGCTCGATTTGTTAATGCACCTAACACCTATATATTTCGAATATGGATCTATTAAGCTATAAAATAGGCCATAAAGAAGGCCAATATTACTGTTTAAAGTCACCTATTATTAACCATGCCAAAGGATAGAGTAATTAAATTTCAAATTTTAAAAATGTGCAATTCGATAGAGAATTGAAAACTGAGTTTGTGAAGCCAAAACCTCATTTTTGGCATTTTGTTCCTTACGCCAATTTAAACTACCATCGACGATAATAAAATTGCATAAAATGTAACATTTAATTGTTAGGAGTACATACATACATACATACAAAGATTATAATAATAAATGTAAATAATATTTTTTTATATTTTAATTATTAATTTTATTTTTTAAACTTCCAGGTTATCAACTAAATGACAAATGAACATTATTATAAAATGTTTAGTTCAATATATTAGATAGATCGAAGTGTCCATCTCTGGTTTTAATAACTGCCTCACAAAGTCTGGGCATTCTTCTGATATCCTGGCCCACTCTCGTTGAAGAATTGACCACAAATAGTTGATGATCTGGGAGCAAATTATGTAATTGTTTATTTATTTATACTTTATTGTACACAAATATAAGTCACACAACTAATTTAAACACAAAATGTACAAAGGCGCACTTAACTCTGTAAGAGTTTTCTTCCAGTAAACCTTTGGGTGAAAGAGAAAAGCAAAGCAGAATTGTTACGAATGATGGATTTAAAAAAAATATTTTACAAGGACTACAGTAAATCTGTTACTCTTTTATATTTTATTCTGTCGTGATTTTTGTTCTTAAAGCATTACAAGTAAATTAAGTCTATATAAACTACCTATTCCGGTTTGATCTAAAAATATTATACAAAAAGTGCATGCCCTAATGAGCGGTAGTGTACCCTCTATCTTACGAACACAGCTACTTCAATAACCTTTTCATGAGAGAAAGTACAACATTCATTATCACGTCATGCAATTCTACGGTACAAATTTTACGAGCAATTACCAGAATGAGACCCCAAAATGCCTGCCGTGAAAGCTTCAAGGCTAATGAAGGCAATTTGAGGCAATTAGCAAAAGGCTTTCGGTTAATATTTGGAAGTGGAAAACGAAACTTATCACATATAAAATCACGTCTCATCATATCAGCCCCTAAAAGTCCACTGCTGGACATAGGCCTTCCCCAATGAACGCCACCACACCCGGTCCTCTGCCCTCCGCATCCAGCCGCTACCGGCCACCTTCTTCAGGTCGTCGGTCCACCTGGAGGCGGGGCGTCCCACCCTGCGAGTGACGATCCCACTCACGTTTGATGGAAAAGAAACATTGGATCATATAAGCGTGGACCACCAGCCAGATAGACCGACGAACAGCGGAGGTGACGGCTGTGAATGGCCGGGACAACTATACCCATTTCCGGTTCCGGCTCATCTGATACATAGAACCATTCCATTCGTTCTATCCTGGTTCCAATGTATGCAGATCTGACATTAGAAAAGTTCTATATCCAACAGTGGATGTTGTCGATAGGCTGGTGATGATAATGTTGGATCATAATGAAGAGTGTGTTAATATGTCTATGTCAAATTTATTATAAAAAGTAAGAAAATATGTTTATCGTGATACTGGTCCATGTGGTTCATACTGGAATAGAAGTTTTTTTTGATAAGAGTAAATCTTTTGATTTTATATTATTATTTAGCTTATCAAAGCCCCACATACTTAAATTCAAAAGATTTGGTTAGATCCAGTGAGTTGTGGTCAGTTTATCATACATCTCGTTCAAGTTTTGGGAATGTTGTAGAAATTATATTTTTGCCTTTCAAATAAATATCAATAATTATAGGTCTCTACCGACTAATTTCACCTCCATAAAAGGTCAATCCATTTTTAAGGAGTACGATTTGAACCAGGACCTAATTTTTTTTTTGCCCTTTGGAAGCAAAGTGCGCACATACGTTGCATGGACCACTTGTCGAGGCATCCTGGAGGAGAGGTCCTTTCAACCCCTCAGGCCTCCATTACCTACACAGGTACCGGATCCCAACAGATACATAGCTACGAGAAACGGTACCTTATATGACGTTGTTATGAGATGTACACAAGGCTGACTTTGGGTTGATGCTATTTTTAGAAATGTCGATATTCCGATTCAAAGAGCTTGTATACCCAAACAATCTTTGTACAGGAAATGTCAACCGTATTCAAACCCTAACGTATTATGCACCTTAACATACATAATATAGAGTTCAAATTTGTAGTTTTATATTTGATTAGATTTATTTTTAAAAGTGTAATGCTAAGTATCTAGATAAAACCAGTAACATTAGCCTTATGTCAGAATTTATATTTGCATCAATTATCGACTTGTCATCGTCCACTGTGGAACATTTAGGCCATTCTTATCTTACACAATACAATACACTTTATTGCACAAAAAAACACAGTTACAAGTTACAAAAGTTACAAATAGTACAATTAAAGCTGTCTTATCGCTTTAAGCGATTTCTTCCAGACAACCTTTGTACACAACTTTTTGTTGTTGTTGTTAATTTTGGTACAATAAAGCGATTACATACATATATATATACATATCTTCTAAGGGGCCAGGAAGACCCGGCGACACTTCGACCGTTTAGGATCTTTTATGTCAAACCCCTGTCCACCAACGGTGCCCCAAGCCGATTTGTTGGACTTCACTTACATACGCGTTAGAATTTCTTCTTTGGCATATGCAGGTTTCCTTACGATGTCGTCCTTCACCGAAAAGCCTGAGTTTCTAAAAACTCATTGGTACGGGCGGAGTTTGAGCGCACGACCTCATGAACGTGAGGCGAGTGCAAAATCACGCAGTCGAAACTAGTATAAGTATTACAATATTATGAATAACTACTTATGTCTGTAACTTGAAGCAACATTTGACCTAAATTTAAAATCAATGACATAATGGTCTAGCTAGACTAAAGGTGACGTCACTACGCATCACCTTTTGTGGGCGTAAAATTTCAAAATAAGTAGGTAGGTACGAGTAAGTCACATAATTTTCAAATATGGGTTAATGTTATCGCGTGTTTACACTTTGTTGTCATACGAAATTCCTAATATGTATAAAGTGACCGTTTACGACATGTGCTATCAAATACAGAACAACTTTTGTATTACAAGTATCTACGAAGTGCTTAGTTAGAAAATGGGCTCGATTCTGAAAGCACAACGTTAAAGTTTGACAGCACTAACACTTTTGCTATCCTTGTCACACAGTATTATGAAGATAAAGACGAAACCAATTTTAGCGCTGTCAAATTTTAAATGTGAGCCTTCAGAATCAGGCCCAATGTTTTGTATATTGACGTTAAAGCTTTATGCTAGATTATTTATTTATTTAGACGTATAAAAATAAAGTTTTAAGTAATATAAGATTTACAAAAATCATTCGACGAAAATTTATATAATTATACGTTAGTGTCAATATCACAAGTCATTATGTCGGAAGGTAGCGTAGATTCAGTCCTTGGGAATCGCCCTACCTTCACTGGTAGGTGTTAAGCATGTGTTGCGTACCTCCGCTGATCCTCGCTTATAGGAGTTGCGGGGGGAGAATGGTGAGGAGGCGGGAATGTCAGGCAGACGATCAAAATTTTTCAAACAGACCTTCAGCTACTGTCTGAACTTCCACAACTCTGACTTTTCCATCTGACCCTGGAAAAGTCTTCTCTATTATTCCTTTTAGTCACGAATTACGAGGCATACTATGATCTACAACTTCTCCGACATAATATTTTCTACCCAAAAGTTGTCTGGAAGAAATCGCTTAAAGCGATAACACCGCCTAAATTGTACTATTTTTTACTTTTATAACGTGTAACTGTATTTGTTTGTGCAATAAAGTGTATTGTATTGTATCTAGGATCTTAACCACATTATTTTAAATACATTTAAATCATATTAGCACTAGACAAGCATATTGCTCTATAGTTTTCACTAAGGAACAATGAACAATTGCAAATGACATTCGCAAATTTTCAGTTATTACATTTATTATTATATTGTTATTAGACTCTTTATTTATGTTACAGGAAGTTGTGAACTAAATGCGTAATATACTACGTATATAATAAGACTTAGATAATTACCGTCGCGAACTCGCCTTCTACAGATAAACCTCAATTTTGGTTTAGTTAGAAGACTAGAAATTTAAGATTTTTTTTTGATCAATAAAGAAGAAAAAAAAATTATTTACTAAAGCAATCACAGAACAAAATGTTCTTAAACTTTGTTTACTTTCAAATCCTGGTCTTGACGAAGGCACTCCGAACTGAACTATAAAATCCTGTGATAAAGGAACGTTTTTTTTTTCCTGGTTTTTACATACCTTTAATTTTGATTTATGCACCAAAGCTTTATTCTGCAACGAATCGAAGGCGTGCCAGATGCAATTCGTAACGTTTTTCAATAACGAAGACATTTTCCACCAGTCACTTTCTCACATTTTTTTAAAATAAGTTTTTAAAATACGACTTCTTTTAAAAAACACTTAGCGCGCGTGTTTCGTCCGCGAGTTCTACATTCAAACTGGCGCAACGCGCGCCGCGCTATCAAGCAAAGGAAGTGGGTGAAGCGGAACAGTCGAACTTGACTAGGGTTGGCATTTCGCAACTTTTATAAAAGCCTCGAAACAAAAGTAAAAGCAACGGTTTTATTTTCTTTGGCGCTTTCTAAGGAGTTTTTTTTGTTGTGTTCAAAATATAGTTTTTAGTATTAGTTTTAAATGTCCTAAAACTCTGTCAACAAACGACAATAATTGCATTGCTGTGATGTATACTGATATGTAGGGAAAGAGGCAGTACACTTACAGGTAAGTACAATAGGTAGGTATATATTTCTAACGTAAAAGATGCTACTTTTCAGGAGACCAAATAAACTATTTTTAATAATGTATTTCTTTTTTCTTGAAAACGGTTCAATGTTCCTTCATATTCATGTCAAATTCCATAAAAACAAGAAAGAAAACTGAATATTATTTTTAAAAACATTTTATTTGGTCTCCTGAAAAGTAGCATCTTTTACGTTAGAAATATATACCTACCTATTTTAAAATTAATACTTAGACATTTAAAATTAATACTAAAAACCGTATTTTGAACACAACTTAGTATTCTTTAAGTTACGTCCTTTTTTACCAGAGGCACAGAAAAAAAATCATATCTTTAACAAATTGGCTTGTAGCAACCCTAGCCCAACTTGGCATACAGTTCGCTTGATGTGCAATGCAATGCACATACAACAGATCGTTCAATACAGCAGCCGACGCATGCGATGTGTCAAATGCGAGAATACCATGTAAATGAACTGGAAACTTTGTAATGTTTGTTTTACAATTAGCATAAGTAGGTATGAAATCGGTAAGAGATATTTACTATGAAGAAAGATTCATCTACGCTAAGTGATTTATTTCAATTTTTAACAGACTTCAAGAAATAGTTCTGTTTCCTCTTTCATAATGCGAATTACTAAGGAATGGAACTCACTGTCAGCTGCAGTATTTCCGGACAAGTACAATTTGGATCTTTTTAAAGGAAGAGTGAATAGGCATCTTCTGGGTAAGCGCGCTCCACCTTAGGCCTCATCGTCGCTTACCATCAGGTGAGATTGAGGTCAAGCATAAATGCTGCTGCATTCATCGCACGAGCATAGTCAATCTAGAGAGGGACAACAATATATGTCAACGAGATAAGTTCTTCTCTTTTAACTTATATCGCCGATCTCTCCAGGTGAGTATCGCTTATTTACGTAATAATATTTAGTACTAGCTATTGCCCGCGACTTCGTCCGCGTGGACAAAAATTATTAAATATTTCCCTTGGGAATAAGATATTTTTCGGGATAAAAACTATCCTATGTCCTATTCCAGGACCTAACCTATATGTGTGCCAAGTTTCATCACGATCCGTCCAGTGGTTGAAGCGTGATTGAGTAACAAACATCAAAATATCCAAACATCCAATTGTCAAAACTTTCACATCTAATAAATAAAATCGTAAACGTCTCGTTTGAAGATATTTGCAAAAAAAAATATTGAGGGGATAAGTAATAGAACACATTTCAGTCAGGAAGCGGGAGGGGAGCGGAACGGGAGCGAGAGCGGGAGCGGGAGCGGGATCGGTGCGGGAGCGGAAGCGTCAGCGGAAGCGGGAGCGGAAGCGGTAGCGGGAATGGGACCGGATTCTGTAGTTCACGCGAGCGGAGCCGAGGGCACAGCTAGTTTATAATATTAGTAGGATACAACACCCAGACAATGTCTGGCTAGACAACGAAGAACTTGTATAAATAAAGCTGTCTGTCCCCGGTGGGAATGGAACCCACGACCTCTGGCATTCGAGTCCAAGGACCAAACCACTAAGCCAAAGAGCCGGTCTATTATAACCTTCTTACTTATCTGAACAATCATTTAACATCGATTTCCGACAATCCCAAAATGGCCGCTGGGCCAACGTTATAATTAAATTACTCATGGAAGCATCATCGAGTCGTCCTCGGATGTTTTCTCCATATCTGTCGACGCGTTCGCCGCCTGACTCATATACCAGTAAACAGCAATGCAGCTCGTTTAAATATTTTATTACAAAGATGTAGATATAGCCAGCGATTTGTATATGTTAACGAGATGGCTTTTTAGGTCTATTAATTGCGTAACTGTTCACAGAAATCATTTTATCTCTAATCAAACAATTCATTACAACGAATAAAACCCTATATATACAAATTACACTATCTTCGTGATAATATTTGTGTGATTTTTAATTACTTTTATTAATATAACAGAGCACGAAAACGTATTATTAATGGGTTTGAAATGCCACTGTGGCAAGTTTACAGAGGTGTGGTTGACCACGTTTAATGCCGATGGTGGAATAATGTAAATAAAAAAAATAATGTAATTATCTCTCCAAAAAAAATACATACAATACAATACAATAACTCCGCCAAACTGTATAATACAGTTTATTGGCAGAAATTTCTCTTACTTTATACATACCTACGTATAATTAGTGTATACTGAACAATTTTAAAAACTTAGTTCCTTTATGAAAAATTCTTTTAATTCGGAATAGAGTTCACCTTTACCGAGTATACCTTTGTCAGTCCAAAAATTTGTCAATGAGAACTTAGCCTCTTTCCCATTTCCCATTCCGTAACCGATTAGTACTGAATGAGAATTAATTTCCCATTTCGAAGCAAGCTACGGAATTCGGTTACCAAATGTGACAAAAAGGTTTTTTCCCTGTTCTGTTTTCATAACTGTACTTCAGCACTCCTACAAATTAAGAAAGTTTTTTTCTAGTTTAGTAACTTAATTGACTGGTAATATAATTGACCGAAATTAAGGGATAAATCAAGAAACGACATTTTACCGGATTTATGAAGAATATTATTACCGTTATTTCAAATCGCTTACGACTCCTGGTTAAAAAGCATTTAAAACTATTTAATTCAGCTCAAATCAAACTGCCGGGTTCAAACCACTACCTTCATTTGCACTTGGTAGGTACTAGGCTACCACGTTTCTTTTATTTTGGGAGTTCGGACCTACCTCTAAGCTCAGGTTTAGTTGCTAAAGAGATTAGTGGTTCATCCGACCCGGGAGTATCCCATGCATTCTACACACATTTCTACTCTAAAACTCGTCTATCATGCCAGCCACCGGCAGTGTGTAGTCTGATCACTGTGACTGACTTTCCTAACAGCTGTATGTATAAAAGTGACATTAATTCTTATCATGTTACCTATTAGCTGTGCCCGCGGCTCCGCTTGCGTGGTACAGGATTATTTTTGATCTCACTCTCAATCCGACTCTGCTCCCGCTCCCACTTTCTACACTTCCATAACCACCTGCCTATCGCCAAAATGTAGATCTCACTCATTGCAATAGGAATTCCGTCGAGCATTTACACCTTACACTTCTTTGTTTTACACTAATGCAGTTTATGCGAGTTTTCGAAATTTATAAATTCACATAACTTTTGATTGACTGAGCCGATTACAATGAAATGAAGCCTATATGTTACACCGAGTTAAGCACTATGTTTCTATGAAAAGTCCATCAAAATGCGTGTACAAACAAACAGATAAACAGCTGAAAATTCAAAAATTGTTCTATTACTTATCCTTAGACCCCCAATTTCTTTTTGCAAATATCTTCAATGTACTGACACGCGAAATGTACGTTTTTATTTATAAAACTAGCTGTGCCCGCGGCTCCGCTCGCGTGAACTACAGAACCCGCTCCCATTCCCACTCCCGCTCCCGCTCCCGCTTCCGCTCTCGCTCCCAAACAAACAGATAAACAAACAAATGTGTTCTATTACTTATCCTTAGACCTCTCAATTTTTTTTGCAAATGTCTTCAATGTACAGACACGCGATGTTTGCGATTTTGTTTATTAGAATAATAATGAATCTTTCATAAGGAAACTTCGAGCATACCTCTCCTGGTTCGCGTAACGACTGTCCTAGTTACTTGTTTCAAGCCTACCTATAATCACCTGTCAGTGTCCGGTCTACGTACGTCTGTGCAATTTTAAATCTTGACCAACCAACAATCTTATAGTTCTAAAGAACGTATAATTTTAGAAATAGATCACTTATTTGAAAGCGCCTGGCCGCCACCGTCAAACATGGCTGCAACCTTGACGCATTTCCGATAGAATTATTTGCATGTTACCTGTGCGATAGATATGGGCATGCCGGCTAAGGATCAAGCTCCACTAGTCCGGTTATAGACGCGCAGCCTAGCCGCGCCGGGCAGCGCTCTCCATTGCACTCTCTCCATTGCATTGTCATTTAAAAACAACCTAAAAAATACTATGGGTTCAATACCGAAGCTTTGAGCCGACTTATATTACAGTAAGTATATACACTACTAATAAGTATTTATTATTATTTATAAGAACATAAATATATATATATGTATTATAAGTACATATATAGTACATTTCTTTATCCAAATTTGGTACTAAACGCATTATCCTTACTCTAAGGTTGACTGGAAGAGATCCCTAACTGGGATAAGTCCGCCTTCGTACACAGTTTAATTCCTATTTTATTATTGTTGTTGTTGTGATTTTTGTTACAATAAAGCGTTTATATACAAGATTTTATATAACGCACGTGAGATAAATTTATGGCACGCATTGAGGACTCTTATAGCAGTGAAATCAACCTTACGCTGACGCGCGGCCGAAGAGTCAACAGTGTTGCTCGTTCTTCCATACAAAACACGCGTTTTGTACAGGCAAAGCGCAGTGCGGCCCTGGCTCGTGGAGTTTAGCCCTAACATTGTTCCTGCTTGCAGTATTTGGAAAATTGATCGACCTTACCAAGGTATTGAAGGCTGTGCCTTACCAACTAAGGACGTACGTAATAGGTACACAGATATACCAGGCGATTCGGATAGTTTTGCGAAAACAAAACTATTATCTATGTGACGCAGGCTTAAAGGCAGGCTCCGTGTGGAATGGTCCTGTGACATGATAGGCGGCACGTTGCGACATCGTTACTGGTGACAAATCTTGGATCTACCAGTTAGGCTGTTTCAAAAATGATGAAGGTTTGGCAAGATGAGAGAAACATTAGGGAAATATGAATTCATCATAATATCAGCCCTTAGTTAGACGTCCAGTGTTGGACATAGGCATTTCCCAATGAACGCCATCACACCCGATCCTTCGCCCTTCGCATCCAGCCGCTTCCGACCACCTTCTTCAGGCCGTCGGTCCGTCTGGCGGCGGCGGGGCGTCCCACCCTGCGTGTGCCGATCCGCGGTCTCCACTCCAGATCTCGTCTGCGCCAACGGTCGGCCGTTCTGCGACAGATGTGGCCCGCTCACTGCTACCTCAGCTTCCTAATCCTTTCGGCTATGTCGGTCATCTTTGTTATTTGTCGGATCTCTTCATTACGAATCCTTCAAAGAAACCCCGAGCATAGCCCTCTCAATAGCTCGCTGAGCGACTTGGAACTTGTGGATCAGTCCCACCCGTCACTGTTCCAGTTTCCGCGCCGTAAATCATAACAAGCAGGACGCACTGATTAAAGACTTTTGTCTTTAACACACTTTAGACATTGTGGAAGGGGCGACTTAAAGACGACGCAGTTTTCCGTATACTGCCCAGTCCAACTGAATTCTTCTGTCAGCTTCTCTATCGAAGTTGTTCCTTCCTACCCAACTGTATCGTCTGTCCTATGTAAACGAATAACATATGAATTATATATTTCATTCCAAAACAATAGTCATATGAAAACAAAGGCATATGCGTCTCGTAAACTAAATAAATAATAGATGGTGTTCCGAAGTGGACCGCAAAGTTTACATGGTAATACAAACCTGGTTTTGCTGCTGGTGGCCCTTTCATGTACATGTTACCGAGACGCAAATAGCGTTGGTTTTCGTATGACTATTAATTTGGAATGAAATATACAATGGTTCCAATTTTTAAAGAAAGTTTTTTTTTTCATTAATGTACATATTTCTCCGAATCTATAAATCCATAGAGTTGAAATCACATTAACACAAAATACAAATATATATTTTGTTATAATGTAATTCATTTTTATAAGTACAAGACAACATTCTTCGAAATTAATTTACATAAAGAAAGAATATCTTTGGTAAGAGTTTATTATACAATTATACCTACTTACAGATTTACGTTTACAAAACTGACAAGTACCGAATATACGTTCAACGTACAATATTATCATGGTAAATAGAATACATAGCCATCAATTGATACAGACACTGGGGGAATAATGCAAACTATTTAACTACCGGTAACATCGAAGGTATAACTACTTGAGGTTGTCTTAAATATAGTGTACTCAAAAGGCCTATGACTCAAATGATCAGCAAACTAGCAGGATTCATCAGCTTCATACATAATTAACTTGACTAATTGTTTCTTCGAATCATTGTATGCAGATATTCTTAAAAATTGAGAGACCAAGTGTGGGTAGCTGGAGAAAAATCGACTCTATACATGCAATATAGTAGACATTTTACATTAGTGAGCTCTTGCTATTAATAACTTCCTGACATTGACACTTTGCTACATGTAAGTTTGTAAAGTGATAACAACACATTCTTCGCTACACCTGCTAGTGAGCTCCTGATCACATTGAGACGTCATATTAGTTTAGGACAATACTGACATTCATCATCATTTGTGAGTTCCTGACAAAATGATACTACGCTAGTGAACTCCTAACAACATTGTCAGCTATTTATATGGTATTTTACTATATTTTGTGTTTATTTAATTCAAACATGTTAGGCGTAGACAGACGACTGCAGATAGCTGCAGTAATAAAATATGAAAGTGTAACTAAGAAATATATATAATTTGAATATTATTTTAAATTTTATAGTATATAATTTGAAATACTTATATATCTAATATAATAATCTCATAATTACACTTTAATATTTTTAGTATATAAAATACTACAGCCAGCGTGCAGTGGGCTACTCCGTAAGCATTTCGTATATCAGATAATATCCGTATATATCCGAATAAGCGTTTGAAGTGCAACTATAGTAGTTATACGACAAATGCTTATCAGAATAATTCGCATAACACGAATCTCTAACAGCAGGTATTCCCAAACTATTTTGGGCAAGAGACCCCTTTTCTAAAGTTAACTCACACCTCAGACCCCCATAGCCAAATACCTTTAAAATCCATATCTAATTTTTTTCCTACTGATGACAAAAATGATACTACCTACCAAAATATTAGTCATTCTTATAACAAGTTGGTACACGTAACACAACTTATACAGTATTTAGAAAGTTTCAAACAAGAACTTGTGTTAATTAATAGCGTAGGTATTAGACCTCGTCGACCCCCAAAATCGACCACTTTGGGAATCCTTGCGTTAGACAGTACAATATGTTTTTTTAATGGATATATGGAAAAAGCCTATGGGGTATGAACTACGTTCCTGCAGTCTCTCTATCTATATACCTTTATTGGCCTAAATTCTGTCTGGTCTGGCTTAATTGTCGACTACAAAATAGTGAATTCAAAAATGAATTAAGCGACTATTAACCGCCGTGGATATTTAAAAAGCTTTATAAAGTCAATTAAAGTTACAATTAAGAACAACTCGCTCAAGTAGTAAAGTCCTTAACACTGCACACTTTTTATCACTAAAATTATGTACCTATAATTATATATCTAAATGTACTTTCAAAAGTCCAGAATTATTGCGAAATTACACGGTGCTTACATCGTTTGTTGACTAAATTGACGTAAGCGATCGATAAAATGGACCTCTTCCGTGAAGTTTCACAATTATACGTCGAGTAAAAAGGCTTTAATAAGCCAAACATCCTAATTAACTAACCTTACTTCAAGCTTTTGCTGAGATTCTTTAAAAATGATGAATTTAATTTAAAAAAGAATGATTGTAGAATAATAAGTACTTAATGCATCTCCTTAGCCATTTCTACATGCCATATATTATTTGAAATACAAACGCATACACAAAATATATGTGAAGGTCTATATTGAATAAATAAAATGTATTTTTTTGAATATTGTAAAGTGGTTGAATAAAAGTTGTTCAGTATTCAATACCGAATTTAACTAAAAATATTTTGTACTTACTTGTGAATACAAAGTAATAATTTAATTAAAATCTAACACATTGACCATAACTTTATACAAAGTAATAGAATATACATCTAATTCTTGCATAGGCAATGGAATGTAAAACGTATAAAAGAATGTAACAAACGTATTATGTGCATTTATAAAATATTCATATATTATTACAAAAAATGGCAAGCAATTGATCACAAAGATTGAAATGCTAAACGCAAAATTTTTGTGTGTTTGCTAAAGCATTCTCGCAGTTTGCCAGGAAATTATATTAGGTCTTTCAAAATTAACTGCACAAATAAATAAATTAATTTATATATAGGCTGAACCTAAACAAACTTAAACAAATTTTAATGTATATGTTTTAAATATTCTAAATGTAATGTCATAAAAAATACTTTTTGTGTCACTTTAGTGTTATTTCGTGAATGCTTACAGTAATTACCTGCTCGTACATTATTATTTGCATTTACGTTTAATAACGTAGGATTTTTAATTTACTGTTATATCGTTTTTGACAAAAACTAGATAAATAAACGAAATCGATGTAACTGCCAGTTTTTATAGGTAGTTAATTTTAAAAGACTCCGTATTTTGCCATGGTAAAAGTATCCTGTAGCACTGTACCAAGAATAAGCCCGTTCAGCCGTTAAAGGGTGATTAAGCTACAAACACCCACACGTTCGCATTTATAATATTACTTGAAATAGAGCATGTGGCGCTTCATTTGGTTAGAATATCCTTTTGTTAGGCTCTGTGCACATTGAGCGGATGATCCTCAGCAAATTATTCGCTCGGTCCCAATCACTATGGCTTTATACGTATCTAATAGCAAAGCAAAGCTATATAATACCCTTTATTGTGTATAATGCCGAACAAGCGCCTTCACCGCTGTTAATATTAATCGTTGAGTGGCATGCCCGCTGCTTTGAATAGAGCGGATTTTGCCGCAGATCGTCCGCTGGATGTCCACAGAGTCTTAATTGACTGTGCCTTTCTTCGTTCCATAAAAATGATGGCCATCCGATAATATCTCCTGTAGTTTTACGAAGATAGCTAAGTTTGGAAACTCGGATATCTTTGAAGCGAAAAGAGATGCTTTAGCAAGTACACTACACGAAATGAAATTACACTACATAAATCATAAACACAACCGTCATACCTCGACAAAAGTTATAGTTAGACTAGATTTTTGTCTATATTAGGGTTACATCGAGTTTAAAGCAAACCCTGAGAGCTCTTACTTCACTGTTATTTGCGCGTGCATAGCATACAATTCTTTTATGAAGACACACATCAGGTTTGTTTCGAATTCGATATGACCTCAAAATTATATTTTTATAAAGATTTGCAAGTAAGAAATTAACAAGTCTCAAAGTCTTTGCCGATTTGACAGATGTCATTTCAAAATAATTATGCTTTTTATTTCAACAGCTTAAAGTCTAAATTAACGATATCAGTAATATCAATTAGCTTTAAGAGACAAATTATGAAAACTTTTTTGTTTCTGATGCTTTTAAATGTCAGTCATAGCAAAGTTTCTTAGATTTTTAGTGTAGGCCAAATCCTCCGTCTGTCTCCGGCAGATGAGAGAGGGTAGTGCTCCTGCAGTGGAGACAAAAATAACCTGATGATGATGATGAAATAGTGTGAATTATTTGTAAGGGTGGATTTTGGCATACTGTCATATCTATCAAATCGGAAAAAAATGAACTACAGCCTAAACCAGAGATTCCCAAACTATTTTGGGCAAGAGACCCCTTTTCCAAAATGTACTGATACCTCAGACCCCCATAGCCAAATTACTTTAAATATACTATTTCTAGTTTTTTTTTAAGTACAACAATGATACTTCCTAAAATATTAGTCATTCTTATAACACGTAACACAACTTATACAGATCTTGAAAGTTTCAAATAAGAACATGTGTTAATTGGGGTCGATTTTTAGACCTCGTCGACCCCCAAAATCAGTTTTCGTTTATGTCGACTCCTGGGAAACCGATTTCGAGCCCGGGTCGTTATCGACCACTTTGGGAATTCCTGGCTTAAACGACTGTAAAGAAAATACATTATAATTTTAATACATCTTCAAACATCAAAGATCACCAAAGGGCATACTCCGTAAGCATTTTGGACAATATCAGTCGAACTTAATACTCGTTTACTCTCTAACGGATATATCGGATAGGCATTAACGTCTATCTATCGTAGTTAGACGCCAAACGCTTATTAAAATACGTCACATGACCAGTTAGTACGAAATGGCTTTTAAATTGACGGATGTTATCCGAAATCCTCACGGAATAGGCCCCCAGGTCCTTAACCCTGCAAACGGGAGAACAAATAATACTTAAGTAATTTGAAGACTTGAAAGTGTTTACTTGAATTAATAAGTCAGCTAAATGTTTCTCTAAGAGTATGGTATTATATGGAGAACTTTTCGCAATTTTTCCCTTTAGTTTAGGAAATCCATTTTACAATAGTTATTAATTAAAGCGTTTCTTTGTATTAAAACTATGCAAACTGCTGTATGAGCCTCTAAACTGTTTTCTAATGAAATCACCCAGGTGTTGATTTACGTGTTTAATTGTGTCTATTGGTACCTATACCAAACTTAAGTATGGGTAAAATATTGCCCGAAATATGAGTATGCCTTATTCTGGCACCATCGCGTATTGCAATTCCTATTAAAAAGAACAAAGTCGGTAATTAGTCGAATTTAGTCGCAAAAAACATATTTAGTCGTTTAAAAGTTATAGGGGTAATTTTTTTCTTTATATAAATTCTGTTTGTAGTTTTTATATCGTGTTAACTTAAATTTTTTAACAAACAGCGGTTTGCCACCTGATGTAAAATTATCTTTTTAGGGATCCGTCAAAATGGACACCTTCATAGCCAAGCTGTTGTTCCGTCTGTCTGTCAGGCGGGTAACTCGAATACTACTTGACATGTCAACTGTACCGGCAATGATGTGAATATTATGGTAATTCCTGGCAAAAAAATAAATCTTTCTTAAAAAAAAGATGTTTCTTAAAATTAACGAAACATCGTGTACGATATACACTTTGATGAGTTTATTCTGGCAGAATGACTATATTGACACTGGTAAAACACTTCGAAAATTAAAATATTAGTTACAATAAGGTAAATGTAAACACCAATTAAAAAAGGCGATAAGTTGTCCAAATAAGACAAACATTTGACATCAATTACAACAATGAATGATTAATATTACGGAATATCAGGGCGCAGCTGATTTTCACAGAAAAATGCCCCTTACTAAAAGTACATTGAACGACTATATTTTATAAATCCAAACGATTTATGCCGCCCCACTGGCTTTGGTCCTCTAGAGAGGAAGGAACGCCTGCAGATGTCAGTGTACATCAACAAGCTGGTATGAAAGAGGAAGGGAACACTGAGTAACTAAATTAGTGACCAGATACCTCAATGATACCCGCACAAAAAAGGTTTGATGAAACTTTTGACAAATGATCTCTGTAACAGATCACTAATTTTGTTACAAGTTTTTTAATTTGAAAAGGGAATAAAGATAAAACGCAGGACTTTGTCTGGGCTTAGACAAGATTTTTTGTGTGAAATGTCGTAATTTCAATGTTGGTCGAAGATTTCAGAACGATAACTACAATATCATTACTCATTAGACACAATGCTATTACATTTTACGACTAACATTTAACATCGATTAAAATTGAGCATGCACGTGTTAAAAAAGTAATAATATATTCCGAACTCCAGATTTATAATGGTTTAGTTAAAGATACTGAATTATTTGGGATTTAAGACCGAAGAAAAAAACCTGACAATTTGTTATGTTTGTGAGTAGATTTCCTTTAAAATAATGATATGGATATTGGATATTAATTATAAAATTATTTAAATATATAAAACAGTAACAGGGTAATTTTAACAAGGTTAACAAACTGGGACCGATTCTGAAAAGCACACATTTAAAATTCAACTGTACTAAAATAGTTACTATTCCTGACTAACTATAGTAAGAAGATAAAGATGAAGTAATTTTAGTCTATTCGACGCATAACGCCAAAAATGCAAAATACTAAAATCCATATACTTATTATTTGGCATTATTTTTTAAATTGTTGATGGGTTTGCTCTTGACATCAATCTCACATTTTGCGATAGTGTAACACTATTTCCGCAAAAACCGCATAACGCCAAATGTCAAAATCCATGTTTGGTGTTTTGCGATATTGAAATAAACATTACTCAAGCAGAATACCAAAGGCGTATAACGCCAAAAACGCGATTTTAGTACGGTCCAGTTTTGAGTGTTTGCTTCAGAATATGCCCCAGTAACTATCTAAAATATTTAGGAGATGGACAACTGATAATGATCTTCCTTTCAGATTTACTATTCTCATAGATTTTACAAAGATTTCATAATAAGATGTCATTCATAATGGTTAAAGTATTTTAACTTAACATACTGATTTATGACAGCAGCGATTTTCATACGGGATCCGTCGAAACAGATACCATTGTAGCGAAGGCGTTTTTGTTCCTCTGTATGTATGTCCGGCTGATAACTCGAAAACTAATGGATCGATTAAAGTGAAACTGGCAACATACATGTGACATTGGCTGGGAAAATTATGGAAATGAACAAAGTTGAATCTCTTAACCTCCATGACTAGTTTACCATATAAGGTGTCTTCTCTTTAATTAATATCTTCATCAGCCGAATCCACTTCCTTACGTCCACTGCTGAACATAAGCCTCCCCATTAGAATGCCACTTTTTGTGGGCTGTCCATTGGAGGATTTGCCATAACCACCACGCTTGGCAGGCGGACTGATTAATATGAAGAGGTTTAACTTGAAAAGTATATCTTTCAAATTATGTGTAGAGATCGTGTAAAAGATCCTATACATTTCTTAACGTTGACAATACGTAATCGATGAAACAGCAACTTTGCTTAACCTTTTCGTTCCATACAAGCAAAATAAACTTTAATGTGCGAAACGAAAAGGTCCTACCTTCCGAATTAAGTGACCAGCCCTAGCACCGTATCCAATTACGATAAAGTTAAAATTAGAATGAATTTTCACACATGCTCCCGCGCAGTTTTGCCTCACTAAGCCGGCCCTAGTGACGTCGCGGCGTTAGAATACTAATTTATAGTTCAATCCATGGAAAATAGCGTATCTGAAAGGCGACCTTAATCAAATATACTTCTTCACCCAAAACCATTTTAAACACATATCTAAATGACAAACAAATTCCTTAATCAACTTTAGCAAAAATGCAAAAATCTGAGCGCTCCAAACACTACTGATATGGTATAGAAGTAGAATAACACTAAATATGACGGTAACATTTAGAAATACTGTGTGAATACGTATATTAAAGTATAAACTAGGGTAAAACGTCAGTCTCGAAAGGTAAGGTTCGGTCTTAAGACCCAGAGGAAAACAGGACCCTGCATTAGAAAATTTCGGCACTGGAGTTATAATAATAACATTGGACGTTCTCGCTCTGAAACCCTTTATCCAAAATTCTATACTCACGTACAGACCGTCACGCCCGTTAAAACGTTTATCGATATCGATGAGCGAAATAAACCTAAACGCTATATGTCGATATCGATAAAGTGACAGCGTTAGGTTCTCAACAACACTAATCATAGTCTTACTCAGTAAATACCTGTAATATTCCGTTCCCCGCATGTAAAATGATTTTGTCTTTATATGAATTTCAGTCAGCGAATAACATACTATGTTAGAATGAGAGGCGAATAGGAACGGTGTGTGAGGAAGCAAGAGGTAAAAACTCTCGTTACTAAAGTGAGGGTACACGAGTATTAGAACCAAAATAGTAAAAAATTTCACTGATATTACTTTATCATCCATATCGCACGATTTAACGCTAGAATGGCGATCTATACACATTGTTTTAAATTCAGTATACGTATAGTTGACACACATTTTATATGATGGAAATAACATGCATATGCGATATAGTACGGTATACTCAATACTGCTAAAAGTGTAAGATTGCTGGACATTCCGAAACAATTTGCTGCATGACCCGTGTTGTTGAAAATCTGTCGGTATGGTATGTTGTAGGGACGGGGTTAGGGTGGGTGTGAAAATGGGGCGACGCGGGGGGATCCCGCGCTACGCGGCGGGGGGCGCGAGTGCCTCGGGTGCGTGTCACCGCGGGCCGCACGCCGCCGCGCCTCGCCCGCGCCGGCCCGGCTTGCCGCGCCGGTTGAATCCCCTGGACAGACAAAATAAAATATCGCAGGCGCACACACCAATTTTGCATATTAAGTATTCGGCGTGTTGACAAAACAAAAGTATAAAGTCAGAAATATACTTTTACACGCGTCGATGTGGCATCGCGTATTGGTAATGTGTTTCTGGTCATAGTATTTCATACGTTTTGAGTTGACTCCACCCGCGTGGTCTGGCAACGCGACGCGTGTGAAAGTGTGTTTCTGCCTTAAGAGCTACGTCCTCTCGCATTAATTGCAATGCGAAACCACACATTTCGTACGTCGTGCGCTTTGCAGACTTTTTTGGAGGATTCCGACAACCCGACGTTACCTGTAAGGGCCGCGGTAGACGGGGCGCGCTTGCGGTGAGCCCGGCGTTGAGTTGTCATTCGAGCAGTTCCCGTTGTGCCGAACGCCGCTGATCGGCTCAGCCTTTGCGACTTCCTGCGAGCTCGATGATCCATGTGTAGCCCCCTGACGACATTCATTTAAGCATTAATACTACAGAATGCCGAATAATACTGCGTGTACACTGGACCATCTATTCTCTCTTCCGTAGAGTTTGTATATGATGCAATTTATTTTAATAAAGACCGCTCGATCCGGATTGGTGACGCCATAGCGTTGCGTTTCGATACAAAACATTCTGTAATCCGTAAGTTTAACTAATCGCACCACATATTCATAACCTATCGTAAACATTGATACTACCTTCCTACCTTCGACGTGCTTTAAGTTCATCATCATCAGCCCGCAAGTCTGCTGGACATGGGTCTCTACCAAGGCGCGACACTGAACCCTATCCTTGGTTCTCTTATGCAGTCACTGCCAGACACCTTATGCAGATCTTGGCTCTATCTAGCCAGGAGACGTTCCACACTATCCAGTCGTGGTGTTCACTTGAGAACTAGTTTACCCCAACGGCTTATATACTTGTAATAATCTTGGTTGCTTAGTTACATTTTTAATTATTCATCTCAGATGCAAAACGGATAAAAGTATTGAATGTTATAAATGGACATTTTAATCCTTCAGCTTCTTCTTAGGACGCAGATTATTGGTGTGCCCACACTTAGTCTTACGGCAGTTGGTTGCACGGGGATGAAGGCGAGCATAGCACTTGCGACAGATCATCTTATCGCAGTTGTACTTCATCGCCAAGATGCGGAGGGAAGGCTCAATAGTACCTAGTAGTAGTAATAGGCTTATAATAATAGGATAAAGAATATAAGACCATAAGTAAACTCACATCATCGTTGTCTTCTGGCGATGTGATGGTGAGTGGCGGCGGGCCCGTATCGCCGACGCCTACTACGCCGCCTTTGGCCACTTGCCGGGCTAGGAGGGCCGCCATCTTTATTTGTAGAGCCTGGAAATAGTAATAAAGCTTTTATTTACGTCTTGTCGCTTAGATTAGTTTCTGAGCTCCGCACTTTTTCCTTCGACGTACCGACAAAAAAAATATAGCAAAACGTTCGTTGCCCCACTCGCTCTTAACTTGTCTCACACCCTGTAAGGTTGGCTGAAAGGGATCTCTTTTAGAGATAAGCTTGCCTATGTACACAACAATTGTGACTGTATTTAGTTTTAATATTGTGCAATACAGAATATTTAACTTTTGGTTTGTTTTCTGAAATATCTCACATAATAAAACTATGTCTATTTAAACGTTCTGACGAAACTCTAAAAATGATAAAAATATGTTAGGGTATTAATAAGTATCTTTATTGTTGCCAAGTCTTAAGTGGTAACAAAACAAACTAATTAATTATCCAGTGTTTATCTGTGAAAACCTTTGCAAGTTGTAAAGAGATTTTAGTTCACAATTACATAATCAAATCAAATAATTATTTAATTGTACAATTACAGAAACAAGAGTGGATTTTCTATTGCTAACTGCTACTATTACAAACACAGGATAATTAATTCGTTTGTTTTACTAATATTTGTGTGAAATATAAATGTACAAATACAATTATTTAAGACGATAGAAAAACAATACCTTTAGCTCGGCTGTCAAGCAGAATGGTGCCTCGGCGATGGAGTCAACTGGAGGTGGAGCTGTCTTCAGAGTATCGACGTCACAAGACACTGGACAGCGGCATACTGGGCAAGTTTGCTGTTGAACATACAAAGTTTCTTTTATACAAGCAACTATAGTGGCCTCACCTTTGGTTGATATGGCTCCAGGCTTTCCACAGTAAAATATAGCCCATGTTCATCTCTATGACATAGGGTTATACCAATTCCCCAATTCCAATTTAAGGTTATGGCTCCATCGTGTTGACGATGAATCTGCCAATGTCACGGCGGTTAGAGAAGACGCATTTGTTACAAAGTTTATTTCATGAAGTTTGGAAAAACAGAAGTATCCGCTGCAAAACCAAGATGCGATTCATATGGGCCCACGTCTTCTCAATATTTACGTATGGCTCTGAAACCTGGTGTGTTAAGAGTCGCGATCGTTGCAAAATGTAAGCTTTTGAGATGTGATGTTGGAGAAGATTACTTAGTGTACCATGGACAGCCATGAGAAGCAAAAAGCTTTCCATTATCTGCAATGAAAAGTTCCTAAGCTTCTTTGGTCACATTGTGCGATCTCCCAAGCACGACCAGGAGAAGCTCATCATCCTGGGACAAGTGGAGGGTAGGCGTGCCAGAGCCAATGAACGCATTATACTTGTCCTTTCGGTTACTCTAAGGTTGACTGGAAGAGATCCCTAAGTGGGATAAGTCCGCCTTTGTACACATTTTAATTCCTATTTTATTGTTGTTGTTGTTATTTTTGGAACCATAAAGCGTTTACATACATACTGCTATGCGTGGAGGCGCATTTTATATGGTGAGTGAGGGAACGACAAAGAAGAAGAAGGAAGTATTGAAAGATATGCAACTACAGCTACCCAGAGAAGGCTCATGAGATTAATAGCGGACATTAATAGACTGATAATACTAGAGTTACCGAATAAAATATGTCCAAACACCTAACTTGACATTAAACACAGCTGTAACTAATGATAAGGGAAATAAAAAAAGTCAGCAAAACATATGACATGTATACACAATGTAGAGGTTCCGTAAAACTTTATTCAATACCTCAAGCGGTGGGCAAATTTACATGTACATATGTTCTAAGTTTCATAAAAATAGGCCCAGTATTTATAAGTGTGCATTGCACAACAATATACCTGATAAGCTGGCGCCTGCATCTGCTGCCAATTGGGCAGTTTCTCCAACTCTTCCTGGTAGTATCTCTTGCCAGCGATGAGGTGGCTTGCCAGACAGTGACTGTGGAAGTAATGGTAGCACTGGGTCTTGATGAAAACATCTCCCTCGGCAAAATCATACAGGCAAATGACACACTGGCCACTAGGAAGGTTGCTCTCAGTCAGGTTTTCACGAATTAACTGTAAACAATATAGAAATAAGGTAATATAATATATATTTCGTAAACACATATACTTACACTGAGATTAAACTTGACATAGGCCACATATGCATCATCATCAGGTTATTTTTGTCTCCACTGCAGGAGCACAACCCTCTCTCATCTGCCGGAGACAGATGGCGGATTTGGCCTACACTCCCCGCGCTGGCCAGACGGGTTGGGGGGGGCCTGACTGATGTTTTATAATGTATTCCCTTAGTCGCCTTGTACAACATCCACAGGAAGAGTCGGAGTGGTCCTATTCTACTCTACCGGAAACCACACATGTGGTATATACCACACTAGAATTTTTCCAGTACTATGGGAATAGACAAGGACAACTGGATTGAGCAACAGGATAGTATGCCAGCTCAAACCTGCACAAAAACCTTTTAATCACTCAAACAATATGTTTAAACTACAGACCTGAAAAGCTTCAAAGCAGTACCAACTTGTACAATGTTTTTGCCATTTCTCTTTTCATACAAATAGTAATAAGTAGGTACGCTATTTATTTGTGGAAGTGATAACAATGAAATACAATTTCACATCACTAAAACACCAAAACCATGAATATACTATTTCATCGAAATTCAATAATACATAATACTAGCAAAAATAGAATTATGACAGAATTGTGATTTAACAGTTGCAATTTTCACATTTTAGTGATGACATGTAAAATATACTAAAAATGACGATCAAGATAGTTTACATACTCATGAGGATCATGTGTGCTTGAAATGTTTTACATTGGTAAATTTATTTTAAGCTACAGGTTATTTTGATTATAGATTGTAATCCTACACAGATTAACAACTATAATTATTTAACTATAGATCAGTTTAACCATAATGTTTGGTTAATCTTTGAACTACAAGCTTACCTCAATCAGTTCAAAAACTACAGGCTGTCCAAGACAATCAGTCAACTTTTCCCTTATTTGTGAATTGATACTGGTCAGGAGTTGGTCATCCAGCCCCCTAGGGTTCCTGAGCATGACTTCTGGACTGCTGTCCGGGTAGTCCGGGGTCAACTTCACCTCAAGGGTCACACACACAAACTGCTGATCGAAATCATCCCCCGTAGATGGGTGTACCACCGTTTCAATAATTTTAGGCACATCTTCCACCCGTTTTATCACCACATCATCCATTAATATAGCTTCTAAAGCCTCCAATTCGTCTGTTACCCTGTAAAATAATATGATTGGTACAAAAATCGATAGAAAAACTCTTTTATTTAGAATTTATTTGAGAAATGCACACCTTTCGTCCACCATGGTCGACATCGTCCGCTAAAATCCGTCCGGGTCGCCCGGGTAAAGCTCTAGGGAACTTTTTTACAAGTGCATCTAGTTCAGACAGGCGCAATGCAGATGCAGCAGCCGAACAGCTGGGAATTTTCAGCGAAATCTCCGACAAAAATCAATCATGTTACACGGGTCCGGTTAATTTGCAGCCTGATAATGTACAGCCCGATCATTCATGTACAGGAATGTACAGGCAATAATTCATGTACATGGCATCAAAATATCGGGTTGTACAGTACGGGTTGAGCATTATTGGCTGTAAAATATCAGCTCGTGTCAACATTGTACGGCCTGGAAAACACAGCCAATAATGCTCAACCAATAATCCATGTACATGTACATGAATTATTGGCCGTACTATTTTGGCTGTGAAATTTTGGCTGGATTTTATCGGCACGGTCGTGGATTGCACAGCCAGAAATGCTCGACCCGATCATTCATGTACACTTTGCTCCTATTGGTCGAAGAGTTTCTGACAGCTTCATGCTCTGTTTACACAAATAATTGTTCTGGTTGGGAGAGTTACCATAGAGTTACGGACAGTTACCATCGAAGTTCATACTTATCATGTTTAAATGCTCAATTCAGTGGTTATAATTTGGATATAATTATAAAAGTAGACAGGCCTAAAATAGGTACTTGTTTTTTTTGGATTAAATAAAGTACACCTTGACCACTATTTACCAAATTACTTTGTAATAAATTCAACTTAAAAATGTCCTCGCAAAGTATTGGAAAAAAATAATTAAAACTTGTGCACTAATCAAATATAAAGGTACATGAGCTCAATATTGACTCAATAAAATATTTACTCTTTTTATGTCATGTTAATGAAATAATAATGCTTGTTTTACTTTAATTTTCAGTTTTGAGAAGATTTAATTAAACGGTTGAACTGAGCACAGTAAAAGTGACGATGTCATCAGTGCAGTGTGTACGTGCCTCCCGCTATTATTAGAAGAAAGACAGCACTACAGCAGATACAGCTACCTACTACAACACCATCATGTCAACTTCAAATTCTTTTGGAGACATTGTCCTGTACTATATAATTTACAATTAATTGTATTGGAGACTGTGAGATAGAGTATTTTGGAGACATTGTCCTGTACAACTGTATTAGATTGTGTGCGAGAAATTATAATGTAAGTAACATAGACACTATTTACCATCAACCATGGCATTGTGCACTTCCAGGGGCAAATATGCCTTTTTAGTGAAAAAACAACACTTATGTATTATGCATGTCATATATAGGAGTAGGGTTCCATAGTTTGTATGTACAGTTATCACCAATGGAAAGGCCATTTTACATGTGTGAAGAGAAGCTGTGAATGGTCGGAATATAATAATGAGGAAAAATACAGAATCCACATAGGAGAAAAAGACAAATTGACCATTCCTTAAACGGAACATTACATGGTGTGCTATGTCCTTCTTTTACATGGGTGTTCTGATTTGGATGTTCTCATTCTTTCTCATTAGACTCAGATGACGGACCATAAAATTCCGTGTAATGCAGAAGCACCCTAAAAGCACTTCTCACAGCGCCCGTTTGTGTAATGTCATGTCGTACACAGTGCAACGCGGCTATTGTCTGTTTGTCATCGCGGCGGGCCGTTTAGTGCATTCATTTTACTTCAAATTTTGATTGTAAATCATAATGCAAGTTCTTGGTATGTTTCGACAAGTTAAAAACACTGGCAGTGTAACCTGCTTACTCATAAACATAAATAAATTTGAGTGGAATAGTCTATTGTAAAAGTTTTGTTAATTTTAATTCATTTTGTTAATGTAGGTAATTTATTATCAGTACAGAGCATAGTTCAGAACCCTCCAAGCGCAAGTCCAACTCTAAGTTGGCTACCTTTTATTTTGCAGTTTCAGAGTTGGTCCCATAATAAAAGTGGTTATGAATGATTGGTGGTCTAATAGTTTTCGGTTTGGGAACCACTAAAAAGTCAGCCTAAATAGATAACTTATTGTTTGATTTGAAAAAAAAAAGATACATTTAAAGTAATTTTTCAATTCACAGATTTTAAACCAGTGCAGTCATTGAATGCAGTGCTGCAATATCTTCTCTGGCTTTCGGTGAAAAAAAGTCATGATGAAGTAAAAAACAAGGGCAAAGGTTATTGACTCTACTCTACTGATCTTAGGATCAAGGATCATACACATTATACATTTATAACATTATATGTATGTATAACAAATTATAAATAAAAATAATTAACCATGCATTATGTTGTCTGATTCCTTAATTTTATATAGATTTTTGATGACAGAGGGAGTTGAATAATATCTAAGTACCAACGATCTCTATGTACTACTAGATGGAGCATTCCAAACAATCGCTCTGTTCCACGCAAGTAGCCACAACTCTTTCATATTCACAATGAAACTTGTGCAGTTACTATGCAGAACATTTAATTATTACTAAATATTAACGCTACGGTTAAATAATGTCATATAGTTCAGGCATTTAGTTATTATGCAGTCTATTATGCACTTATTTTGCCCCCCTCGCTCTTACTGCCTTGTCTCACACCCTGTAGGGTTGGCTGGAAGAGATCTCTTTTAGAGATAAGCTCACCTTTTTACTGTATTTAATTTTAAGATGTGCAATAAAGAATATATATAATATATATTCTTATATAAGTACCATATGTACTCATCCTTCAGGTTAAGTCTACCTTACCTTAGTTACTTTAAATAATGACTTAATCAAATTAAAACTTTAGTCCCCTATTTCACCTATTGACCTGGTCAACATCAGAGCCACAGGATAGCGCGTGTGTGAACCGCACCAGAAAAACAAACATTTGATACAAACTTGAAGTTTTTATCTCAAATAGTGACTGAGATCTAGGTGCTGTTGATCTGGTCATCCTCAGACTCTCAAGATTACGCTGGTGTAAACTACACCATGAATCCAAACAATTGAGTTCAAACTAAACTATCTTTCTACCTGAAACAGTTAATGAGATCCAGGTTCTATTGTTCATCATCATTCATCATACACTTGAAATTGTCAGAGTGTGAAGTATATGCTTATATATCTATGTACCAATATATTCGTCCCCTATTTCACCCCCTAAAGACTAAATACCAATTTTCTTGGATAAATAACTTCACAACTTTCGAAAATCGGCCTTACCCTCGAGATTCGTACGGTAACTGGTGTTCGAATCGGTATGATTGGTAAGTATTTGTTGTGCCACAAGCTAGCTGTGAAAGTTTCAGCTGTGGAAGTGGAAGTTGTCATCCTACCAGAATTTCAACTTTTTGAGCACATCAGATCTCAGCCTCTAAAGTGTTTTAGGGACCCATTTCTTAACAAAGTTTAGTAATGCCAAAGATAATATATCTACTTAACTTTTAAATGTATTTTGTAGCTTTGTTTTAAATGCATGCTTCACTGCGACACAATGTTGTATGCCCACGTGGCGGGACATAGCTGAGCTCTAACTATGACATGTAATACCTATACCTATGATCCACAATAGAGATATATTTCATTTCACACACAGCCATCTAATCCCAAACTAGGCAGAGCCTGTACTATATGGATATCAGACAAATGCATACTTATGTAGATAAATAACATCCAGACACAAGGCACTATCGCTCATCACTCAAAACATGTTTACCTGAGCGGGATTCAAACACATGATCCCATGCCTCGCAGACAGGCGTAGATATTGCGGAGCATATTAGGTATTATGTTATAGTTATGTACCTACAACTTTTGACGTTTTTTTGTTACAGTACCTACAATGTATGTTTGTGGAAATAAAAAATGTAATTTTTTTATTTTATTTATTCTGCATTAAAAATGCTTTCATCTAAATATTCCACACCAGAAAAATCTTCGTCTATGGCTCGAGCCTTCTCCAATAGTCTGGCTGTCTTCAGATGTGTCACTACTGCTGCTGTCATTTTGAGGGTTTATGACTATTCTGACGATGTCGCCAAAGATTTATCTTGTTACGTAATATTCCATTACTATTTTCATTACATGTTGGCATGATTTTCTCCCAATCATCAACTTTACCTTCCGAAACGCTTGTTCAGCTGCTGCCTAGAAAATAAAACAATATAAATATTTGCAAGAACTTAAATTATGATTTTAAAATTAATTTAAGTCCAGTGCCCTAACATGCAGCACTGTCGGCGGGATCTGGTAGGACTGATATTATGTACGGCTAACACAAGGCAAACACAAGGGCTCATCACACAAATGTCAGCCCTGGGCGGGTTCGAACCCGCGACCCCGAACTTCGCAGGCAGATGTTCTACCGACTACGCTAAGGAGCATAATATTAATAACTTTCATCTTTATAAATTGATAAAAATAGTACGGTTTCGAGTTCTGTCAAACATCGTGTGTACACCAAAGAGAATATAAAAGGTGTAATTAGAGGTTTGTTCATTTTGAACACAATCACCACGACCACAAATAACAAATACAACAGAAATTAGGTACACGCCAACGATAATTGTTTACAAGAATTGACACTACACGTACCGACTTGACGTGTTTGACATGTTTTTTTTATTAAAGATTTTACGGCTTTGGGAACGAGCCATTTGTAGCCTGTCTGTAACTTCCACTATTCTACACCAGGATTGTTGCCAGTGATTAATTTTGTTAGTTCCACGTGTACGAGTACCTAATTGTCAAAAAACTTGATGGTTCAGCTGGAAGACTTCTGGCTGGCTGAACCATCATTTCTATCACTTCAAGGTGTTTAGCACTGTTGGAAACTAGTCAAATCGTTTTTGACAGCTGTAAATGCTGTCAAACAAAATGGGTATATATAAGCATTTTTCCAAACATTGGTGAAAAAACGGTCGAGCGAATGCGTTTATTACGAATGCTGGTACGAGATATTTTATTTCATTGTTTATGGGTTTGCGCTTGACCTCAATCGAATGCTGCATGAATGAAAAAAATTGTAGAGCTTATAAAGATCTGCAAAAAACTCCGCGATCGCAATATTAAGGTTAATTTACAAATGAATGTCGATGTTTTCAAAATATCATATCATAAATAACTTAGAAATAAAAGTACAAGCTGAAAGCCGCTTAAGGCTGAAGCCTCAGTCCAGAAGCCCGCCCCGAGTCAAGCCCTGTGCAAACGTACCCATTACACTGGCCGCATTTCCGCGCTGAATGGCCAGTGCAATGCGCTGCACCAGGTGTGATTCGGCGCGGGCTTCTGCACCATTATTTCTCAAGCGCCGCCCCAGCGCTCTTACAAAGCCCTTTGCTTCCTGGGACCACACTCCGCTCACCTCCACCGCGAAAGGGACAAATAGGTAACTAGCCTTAAGGACTGTGTATTTGTAGTGCTTTTGAGCAGCAGCCCATTCCGCGGCCGCCCGCCCCCCGGACAGTGCGCGTCAGGTGAGAAGCCGCGAAGGTACTGACACACGTCGCGTCCCACACCAAACATCGGCCTCTCTCCTAGGGGATCAATGTAAGCCCATCTGGTCGCTTGCCGTCCGTACGGCTCAACCCGGGAGGCTCTAAGGTGCACGGTACGCCAGCATACTCTTTATAGTGAGCTAAATGTGGGTTGTCTCATGTGGGTTGTCTCAAGTGCATTTACATTACTGATATTATACTAATGTGTGATATAGAGTGTATTTGGTTTATAGTTTGGTGAAGCCACAGACCAGCCCACTACTTTTCTGAGCTGCGGGAAGTTACTTGTTCTGCTTTCCATCGTCTAGGCCCCAGACCAACTCACTACTTTTCTGAGCTGCGGGCGCCTACTTGTTCTGCTTTCCATCATTTAAACCCCGGACCAGCTCACTACTTTTCTGAGCTGCGGGCGCTTGCTTGTTCTGCTTTCCATCGTCTAGGCCCCAGACCAACTCACTACTTTTCTGAGCTGCGGGCGCCTACTTGTTCTGCTTTCCATCATTTAAGCCCCTGACCAACTCACTACTTTTCTGAGCTGCGGGCGCTTACTTGTTCTGCTTTCCATCGTCTAGGCCCCAGACCAGCTCACTACTTTTCTGAGCTGCGGGCGCCTACTTGTTCTGCTTTCCATCGTCCAGGCCCCAGACCAACTCACTACTTTTCTGAGCTGCGGGCGCCTACTTGTTCTGCTTTCCATCGTCTAGGCCCCAGACCAGCTCACTACTTTTCTGAGCTGCGGGCGCCTACTTGTTCTGTTTTCCATCGTCCAGGCCCCAGACCAACTCACTACTTTTCTGAGCTGCGGGCGCCTACTTGTCTTTAGCATTCAGTATGTTATGTGTGTGTGTGGTGTGTGCTGAACGTGTATTCAGATGCTATGTTACTTATACTCTGATGTTTCTTAAGTGGGGAACATAACTTCTATAAACTGATATACATTTCGCTATTAGTCTTATGGGTGGGCTAAACCTTTAGGAAGAAAGCGTGTATTTAGCTGGTGTGGATACTTAGCTGGTGTATATACTGAGCTGGTGTAGATACTTAGCTGGTGTAGATACTTAGTTGGTGTAAATACTGAGCTGGTGTAGATACTTAGCTTAAGTCCTCTCGCAGACCCCACAGGCTGTAGTCCTCTGCACTAGTTCGCGTTGACTAGTTGAATGCGTCGCCATTCCCGCTCATACTGTCAAAGCTACGTTCCGGTATTTGACGTATTACTCATAGTTTAGAAATGTCAGTCTGTCATGCTCCGTTGTCTATTGTGGGGTTGCCATAAGAGATATTCGCGCTCTTTCGCGACACTCCCGACGGCGAGAAATTCAAAATAGCGTGACCAGGTTGCGCGTCCACTCCTGGATCCTTTCCAGGGCTCTCGTGGCCGCTTCACGTCTTGGTTTTGTTCGTTCAAGTATTGAAGTATCAACTTTTATTAGGTCTTTTACCTCCTTATTGGGTTTTTGTACCTTTAGACTCTCTAAGGCGTTTGTTTCTGCTAAATTTTGATCGACTTCGTCCATTCTTATTTCAGCATTGTCCACAATTTGTGACATATCCTCATCATCACCAACCTTCTGTCCCGTTTCGATTTCTTCTCTCATCTCTACCTCTTGAGTTTGTGCAGGTTCTTCTATTGTTCTAAGTATAGACGGTGTAATGTCTTGCATTAAAGGATAATTTGAACAGTGAAGCTCGCCGGTGTGTGTGGTCTCCTGGAATATTTCGGTTTCACTCTCTTCAACTTCGAGAGGATACAGTTGTGTTATTGACCTCGTATATTCAGAGTTTCCCACCTTCACTTTGGCCACTCTATGCGCGCCATCACTTCCTTCAACGAGTGCTATTATTTTACCTACTTTCCAATTTTGTCGGTTGTTTGTGTCTCCTTTTATCTGTACGACTTGACCTATTTGAGGTGTCAGTTTCGACTTTATCCTCGGCTCCTTAGGTGAATTATTGTACCGTTCACGAAGGCTGGGAAGATAACGATTTAAGAAGATTTCTTTAAATTCTTCCAGGATCTTTAAGCCAGTTTTCCAACCTTGTACTAGATCAGTTTTGGTCACTGTCTCTTGTGTTGTCACGTCACGAGAAGCTGCCTTAGTGTTAATGCATTTCCCTATTGTTAAAAAATCCGATGGTTTTAGAATGTGTTCGAGTTCAGTATCTACACAAGTAAGAGGTCTTGTGTTAAGGATGGCTTCAATCTCTTTCACGATGGTAAGTAGTTGGCTATCATTTAATAGATGTTTTTGTAACGTCCTTTTCATACAGTGTTTGACTAATCCTACTAACCTTTCGTAAAATCCCCCGAACCAAGGAGCCAATTGTGGAATGAATTTCCATTTTATTTGATTTTCTATGCAATATGGTTTGGATAAAATTTCTGACATAAGTTTAAATTGTGAGGCGTTGTCCGAGGTGACTAGTGTAGGAACACCTCTAGTCGAAATTGTTCTTCTCAATGCTAGTAGTCCTTCTTCTGCTGACATATCTTGTACTACTTCCAGGTGTATGGCTCTTACTGCTAAACATGTGAATAACGCTATCCATCGTTTTTTGGTTACATTCTCAGTTTTAACGAGCAGTGGACCAAGGTAATCCAGTCCCATAAATGTGAACGGCGAACTGTAGTTTGTCCTTTCTGGTGGAAGCTCAGGAGTAGTTGGAAGTTGGTATGGACCTCCTCCATGTTTTATGCATGTCGGACATCGGCGTAAAACCTTTTGCACCTGGCTCTTGCCTTGTGGGATCCAGTATGTTTGCCGGATTATGCTCAAAGTGTGATTGGCTCCTACATGATAGTTCTTCTCGTGAGCCTTCATAATGACATTGTTGGTGAAGTCGCAGGTCTTAGGCAAAAGTACAGGATATCTCATCTCATAGGACCAATCTGCATTCTTTAATCTGCCCTTGCAACGTAATAGTCCATCCACGTCAAGGAATAATCCTAGATTGCGACTAAGATTTGTTTCTTTACCCGTTAGTTCTTCTGGATAAAATTGTTCTTGAAGCTGTTTTATTTCCTTGGTTTTGGTGTGTTGTTGAGTTATGTGTTCTTGATTATTCTCTTTGCTTTGTACATCTTTATGTAAATTCCTTGGAGTTTGTGATGGCTTCTCTGTGTTCGGCAGATTCTCTCGATACAATAAAGAAAGTTCTCTTAATGGTCCTTTTGGCCATGTATTAGGGTGTTGTAGTAAAAAGTCAGGTCCCGAGAGCCAGTACGTTTTTTCTATTTTGGATTTGTCTGGGCGAGTCCCTAAATCTGCGGGATTTAATTCTGTTGGAACGTGACGAATAATCAATCCTGTATTTTGCTTGATTTCATTTACTCTTCTGGCTACAAATGGTGCTAATAGTTTTTCAGAATTAAGCCAATCAATGACAATTTGACTATCAGTCCATAGGAATTGTTGAGATGTTTTCAATTGGAGTGATTGTGCAGTGTATTTAAGTAGACGGTTTCCAATTACTGCTCCTAACAGTTCTAATCTTGGTATCTTAAGGTTATCTTTATCCTTGATGGGTACCATTCTTGATTTTCCTATAACGAATGCTTTCCCTTCAGCATTTACTATGTAAACTACTGCTGCATAGCCTTTTGTTGATGCATCTGTAAAACAATGTATTTGATTGTCGTCGTCCAATGGCTTTCTTGTGAAATGTCTAGGTAATGAAATGTCCGTAATTTCATTGAGATTCTCATGTATTCTTTCCCATTCGCTTGTCAACTCCGGAGAAAGTGGTGTATCCCATTTAATGATCTTTTCTTTCCAAAGATCTTGTAGGAATATTTTTGCAGGTAATAGTGTAGGTGCAGCAAACCCGCAAGGATCGTATACTTGCGCGATGTTTCTCAAAACTCCTCGTTTCGTTTTAGCTTGATCAGTGTTCTTGAATCTCAATTTGATAATATCGTTTCCTAGCTGCCATTCTAATCCTAAGATTTTAACGATTTCATCGTCACAGACGTCTTTAACTTGTTTCATGAACTCTTTAGAGTTAGAACTCCAACTTCTTAAATTCATGGATATTTCTTTAAATATTTGTTTGGTGTCCTTGTATAACTCCAGGGCTTCTTGTACCGTTTGCGTGCCTGTTATGAGATTATCGACATAGATGTCCTTAGCTATATCTTTCATTTGAATTTTGTCAGAACTGGTTAAATGATGTTTGATTGTGGCATTCAACAAGAATGGGCTGGAGATTATACCGAAGGGTACTCTTGTAAATCTTAGGTGAAGAAGGTTATCTTCTGTCGCAGGTTTAGTTATGTCCTCTAACCATAAGAAACGCGTCACATCTCTGTCTTGCTCTTGAAGTGAGATTTGCAGGAATGCCTTTTCCACATCTGAAGATAATCCTATGGGATGGCTTCTAAATCTTATAAAGAGACTGGTTAGGTCTTCTAGCATTGATGGTCCACAATAAAGACACTCGTTCAGGCTTTTGTTGTCTTTGATTTTTGCTGAAGCGTCATATACTATTCTGATAGCCTTTCCCGGATGCTGTACGCCATGATGCGGCAGATAATGTACAGGATTGTTTGCTGAAGTTTTATTGGAATTAGGGACTCTCTCTATGATTCCTTTTTTCAACTGGTCCTTCAGTGTTTCTTCATAGGCTGATATTGAGCTTGAGTCGAGGCGCTTTACCAAGTTTACCAGGCGACCAAAGGCTAGTCCAAAATTGGTAGGTAGTTTGGGGAGGTATTCTTTCCAGGGCCATCTTACCGAATATCTTCCATCAACAAGTCTGGTTGATTCATTGAAGCTTCTAATCGCTTCCTCTTCTCTGGTTATCTTGGGAGAATCAGTTATTCCGATAGATTCGAGATCCCATAATGTTTTCAATTTGATTTCGTCAAAAGGTAAGTCTGGTTTGTTCATTTTGTAATCCAGGTTAGACTGAAAATATGTTACTACTGCTAGTTCTTGATCTACCATTTCTTCTGCAAGTTTTCCTGTAAGAATCCATCCAAAGTCAGAGTCTACCAAGAATAGGTTTTCTTTTAGCTTTATCCTTTTCGTCGAAAGAAGAGAGAAATAATAGTCGTTACCGATTAGGATGTCAACTTGTTCCTTCAATGAGCCATCGTCGGCTAAGTCAGAAATATTTGTTAGATCACCTAATTTTTTGGTGAGGTATGGTACACATTCTGATATCATTGGGACGACATTGGCATATAAAGTTTTTTCTTTATTCCTTTTTGTTTTCAGGTGAATCCTTATCAGAGGACTATCATATTCAAGAGGAATATCAGATCCAAAGGTGAATACAGAGAGACAATTCTCTTCTTCAATGTCTAATTTTAATGTTTTAGCTACCCTTTCAGTTACATAGCTTCTTTGACTACCAGAATCCAGGAGTACACGACAGTGCATGTGTGTACAATCATTTCTTTCCTTCATAGCTTTTACTACAGCAGTCTGTAATACGGTGGTTCCTTTCGTGTTAAGGTGCATAACCTTTGTAGCTTCAATCTGTTGTGGAGAGTTGTTCGGGCATAGCGCTCTATTGTGTTTTCCCACGACGTTGCAATGCCTACATTCTCTTTTGCTAAAGCAATCTTTAATTGAGTGGCCTTTACCTAAGCAACCGTAACATCTATCGTTTAATTTTTCTTTTCTCTCTTTAATGCTTCTAAATTTCTTGCATTCATCATTAAAGTGCGTATCACCGCAAAAAATACAGCAGAATTTTCGTTTTTTCCAGTCAGGCTCTTTTCTTCTGTTATTTTGTTCAAATCTTCTTTTATTGAAATTTCCATTCCTTTCTTTCGATGATGAAGGTGCTTCTGATCTGTATCCATATTTTCTGATAAATTTCTCATCTTCTTTGTTTTGTGGTTGTCTGAAGGGTTGGTTGGTTGGTGTTCTATATGATGGTTTATAGGATTCCTCTTGACGTCTTCCAAAGGGTTTGTTCCAGTTATTCTTGTTTGAAGTATGTAGCGTTTGCACAGTGTAGTTATCTCCTTTAGTTGAACTTCTCCTTTGTACTAAACGGTTGGCTTCTTCTCTTGAGGTAATGGTTTTATCTAATTCCTGCCGTATTTCTTCTATGGAAACTCCTTTGATTTTGGTTTTTATTTCATATATTAAATCTTCTGGAAACTTTTCCATAACAAGAGAGCGTAAATAATTATGTCCCATGTCTTCTCCCAAAGCTTGCAGTATTCGCAGGTGTTTCTCCACTCCATTTAACACTATTCGACACTCTTCAATTTCTGTCCCGGCAGGTTGTATTTTGGCTAAAGCAGAGTAGTGTGCATCAATGATCTCGCTTCCTTTGCCAAAACGCTCCCTCAGAGTTGTTATTGCGATTTGATAATTTTTATTGGTACTCTCAAGTCCCTCGATTGCCTTCTTCGCTTCACCCTTAAGTGAAGATTTTAAGTACAAAAGTTTCTCTACTTCTGGTAGATTTCGTTCGTGGATGTTCGAAGAATATTGATCCCAAAATTCTTGCCATTGCAAAATATCACCGTTAAATTCAGGTAAATTTAATTTAGGTAACTTGCTGGATAGTTTGTTGTCACTTCTGACTGCATCCTTTTGAGTATCCTTTAATTTCAAGGAGAGTTCTATTTGTATTTCTTCAGCCTGTAGTTGTATTGTGGTGAAATGGGATATGTCATCAGGTGATGGATCCGTGCTTAGTCGAAAATAATTATTTAGTTCAGAATTAAATTTATTATTGAATACTTCTAATTTTTTGCAGATAATTTCTGCCCTTTTACTTTCCTCATCGTTGAGTTTAGATGCTGCATTTAAATTTTCCGCATTAATTTTGAGTGTTTGTATGTTTTCAATTATTTTTTGTAAACGTAGTATCAATGTATTCTCCATTTTAATTAAGTTGATTTAATTCTGTTAGGATTGCTACTATTTAATTAATTTCTGCGTCCACTTTTATGCAGGTGTTGTTCCAGGTTCCGAGTAGAATTGGCGATCTGATATAGAAAATTTTTTCATGTAAGTAGGAATACATCTCTATTTGCTTACCTAACAGTCACTATGGTTAGTGCCTTTTAAAGAAAATATTTGACTAAATTCCTATTAAACAACTCAGAGGACACAATATAAAATTACAGAAATCCACTGCGCACCTGAAGTCTCAGAATAATTTTTTAAACAACGGATTGTATCCCGATGACACAATTTGCTAAATTTCGTTAGGACTACTACATAAATAAACATGTTTAAGAACAGACTAAACCAATTCCTAAAAGAAATGAAGCAAGTTAACAATTGATTCTTTCTGTTTAAAATATCAAATTATATTAAATTAAATATTGCATAATCGATATACCTATTCATCTAATCCTAAACTAAAATTGTCTCCTATGCTGTGAGAATCATACAAGGATAGGACAATTCACAAATATACAAACTTGTCCAAAGTTGTCTGCCCCTGGTGGGAATCGAACACACCATCATCTCCCGGGCTCGAGTCCAATGACCAAGCCCCTAGACTAATGAGATGGTCTAAATAGATTTAATTTCTCTTTGTAGTACGGCGAACAACGCGTAGACGCAATAATAAATCACTCTGTATATGTACATCCGAGAGGTCTTATCGCTGAGAGCGATTTCTAAAGTAATCGAAAACTAAGCCTTTCTTCTGCACTACTACTAATTAGATTAGATTAGAGAAGTAAAGTCATGTCTTTGAGTCATGAATACGGAATCCAACTAGATCGGGACCAACACGTACAACCTGTACAAAGTTGCCTGTTCATAGTGGGAATCGAACCCACAGTCACTGGAACTTATCCTAACAAGCTAGGTCGACAAGGTAGTCAACTTTACATTGTTTTCTTATAAAATTTCATGGTCGCCGGGCCGAAATAACCCTATTTGAGTTTGACACCGGTTTTCCGTGATAACCCGGGAGTATAGTTTTGTTTTATATTGATTAACACTGAAAAATGTTTAGATCCACCTGATTTACGTGTATACACTATGAGATCGACAAATAATCGATCTTGGATTTCTTTGGAAAACATGCTAATAATGGCTATTTGAAGAAAACTTGTTTAATATCATGAAACTTATTGAAATTTTACTCACCCGAACTTTGCAATCGTCCTGCCATTCACTATTTCGCTAGAATACACAAAAAACACTACTTCGAAATCCTGATTTAAGTGGATTAAACAAACAAATAAACGATTCAATTGAAATGGCCGTTTTCTCTTCCCGTTCCTGTAGTAAAAAGAATGCCGGAAACTAGAAATTTCGAATTTAAGTTGAAAGAATTATAATCTATGGCTTCCGGTACGGAGCAACCAACACTCAAGGACCAATCACTTGCGAGGTGAAGGAGCGAACTTAGGATAAACTCTCATACGATCTGACAGCTTGACGTAGGCAGTGGCGCCACTTCATTTTTTTTTTTGTTGAGGGTATGTAATGTGGCGGTAAAATTCGATTTTTGCGAAACTATCTCGTTTACGATTTTGAAAATTTTATTTAAGTTGGGACCAATGTCGATTAGAGTTCTCATGGCCAATCGTGAGATGGATGATGATTACTTGAAACCATAACAATTCTTTAATTTGCTTATATAAAACCATAATTTCAGGTTTTGTTCTACTGATTTTCCTTTACTCGTAGCGCCATCTTACTTTCTTAGCAGAACCTTTTTGCTCTTGTATTCTCACAAAGGTTATTATACCACCAATAGATGGCGCTAGATGTCATGAAATTCTCTTGATTGTTCTCATAGTGCTGAATTGTTCATATCCCAGCACCTCCACCATGTCGCGAGCGCTTCCCCTTTGATTCTATAATGTGGCAAGGTCCCTCCTTTATATAAGGTTTAAGGGGTTTCTAAGCATTGTGCCTGAGTTAATTATCATGGCCACTGGAAGCGTCTGGCGAATGGTATTTCTAATGATGATACTGGACTGACCTGATTTACTTCAGTCTCTATCTTGGTTTCCTGAATCTGCTTCGCCTTGGTGTTAAAGTCAGCTCTTTGGTGGATCTGCTTCGCCTTATTGTCACCCAGCTCTTTCTGGGGATTACTGCTACTCCTGTAATTTGGGTACCAATGAATTGGTGTACTAAGTAACTACACGGCAGCATGACAGATCTGTTTTGACATTAATGAAGAATTTACTCTTTATAGTGAGCTAAATGTGGGTTGTCTCATGTGGGTTGTCTCAAGTGCATTTACATTACTGATATTATACTAATGTGTGATATAGAGTGTATTTGGTTTATAGTTTGGTGAAGCCACAGACCAGCCCACTACTTTTCTGAGCTGCGGGAAGTTACTTGTTCTGCTTTCCATCGTCTAGGCCCCAGACCAACTCACTACTTTTCTGAGCTGCGGGCGCCTACTTGTTCTGCTTTCCATCATTTAAACCCCGGACCAGCTCACTACTTTTCTGAGCTGCGGGCGCTTGCTTGTTCTGCTTTCCATCGTCTAGGCCCCAGACCAACTCACTACTTTTCTGAGCTGCGGGCGCCTACTTGTTCTGCTTTCCATCATTTAAGCCCCTGACCAACTCACTACTTTTCTGAGCTGCGGGCGCCTACTGGTCTTTAGCATTCAGTATGTTATGTGTGTGTGTGGTGTGTGCTGAACGTGTATTCAGATGCTATGTTACTTATACTCTGATGTTTCTTAAGTGGGGAACATAACTTCTATAAACTGATATACATTTCGCTATTAGTCTTATGGGTGGGCTAAACCTTTAGGAAGAAAGCGTGTATTTAGCTGGTGTGGATACTTAGCTGGTGTATATACTGAGCTGGTGTAGATACTTAGCTGGTGTAGATACTTAGTTGGTGTAAATACTGAGCTGGTGTAGATACTTAGCTTAAGTCCTCTCGCAGACCCCACAGGCTGTAGTCCTCTGCACTAGTTCGCGTTGACTAGTTGAATGCGTCGCCATTCCCGCTCATACTGTCAAAGCTACGTTCCGGTATTTGACGTATTACTCATAGTTTAGAAATGTCAGTCTGTCATGCTCCGTTGTCTATTGTGGGGTTGCCATAAGAGATATTCGCGCTCTTTCGCGACAGACACCAGGGCACGACGGATGACTTCGTTGAGCATGTGGTGTCGCGGGAAACGCCCTGCTGACATCCTACAGCTCAAGCCGTGATAACCCTTGGCATCTGCTTGCGCGCTGCATCTGCAACCGTGTGGCTCGCAGACGCTGCACCCTAATCGAAGAGCCACAGCCACCCTCAACGACCCGTCTTCAAGAGCTGTGCCCAGGTGGGACGAAGGGAGGGCATGAAGCCAGGCCCCGGACTCCGGACAGGACGCCGCCCTGAGGCGAGCGATGTCAACACCTACTGCCGACTCCAGCAGTTCCATGGCAACAGCCCTGCAATGTTGCTCGTCCCACTGGTGCTGCGAGCATGGATATCCGGCCGATTGGCGGTGGGGCACACCAAGGACCAAGCCGTCAGTGCCTCCGCCACATAAGGAATAGCAAGACTGTCACCTTGTACATTGAGTATATTAGCAGCGTGGGAATTTACAAATTGACTAAATCACAGATATATTTAATAGTTCAAATTCAAATTCAAATCATTTAATCGTAAACACAGGAAGTTTTAAGCTGGTCGAATACATTTAGGTACTCTATGTTTTGCTCACAGGCGTATGACATTTAGTGTTTAACGTTTCACAAATTAAACATTTTTTTCATTACATATTAAAATTAAAGCAAATAATTAAGTACAATATACAGATGTCAATAACGGAATATATACATGTCAAAAGCGATTTATTAAAATAATATAGAAATGTCAATTTAAATTTGCATTATTTAAAAAGTTTGTTATGGTATAATAGCACTTGTCCACGAGAATGTCAAATAATTTTTGCTTAAAGCTAGGTAGTTGTAATGATTGTATGTATTTGGGCAATTTATTAAATATTTTAGGTGCTAGGCACACTATACTGCCATGTAGCATGGCAGTTTTAGATGGCACAATGCAAAGCCTCTGTCTGTTTCTTTCTTATTAGTAGATTAGATTAGATTAGATTTATTTATTTCACTTTTACATCTTAAAAATTCAATTTTACATGTCATTCTAGTATGGTAAAAGGGATCGTCATAAAATAAAATAATGTATAAATTACAATGTCAACAATTCAAATAATGTCATAGTATATAACATACTATCTATGTCAGTATATAATATCAAAAAATACACTTTGTATTAAATTATCACAAAGTAAATTAAATTAAACGTCAGAGGGCCCACCAATTTCATTTTTTAGAAAATTCATTTATGGAATAATATTCATTTTCCAACAAAAGGTTTTTCAGTCGTCGACTAAACGTTTCGTCATTGGTCTCGTTACGTAGATCTGCGGGCAGGTGTTCGTAGTACGTGGGGCCGATGACGCGGGGGTTTTTGGTGGCAAGTGCAGTGCGCCGCGTTACTGTCTTTAATCGACCTTCGTTACGAAGTTCGTGCCCTCCGCCTATACGTCGACCGAAACTGGTCATATTTCGCCTAACATACATTATAACTTCGAATAAATATAACGAGTACATAGACATTATGTGTTGATTTTTGAAAAGTCCCCTGCACGTTTGTTTTGGCTTTACTCCACACATTATACGTAGTGCTCTTTTTTGAAGAATAAAAACTCGGTTCGACTCTGTAGAGTTTCCCCAAAGAATAATGCCGTACGACATAAGTGAATGAAAATGTGCAAAGTATGTCTGTCTTAGTACACTGTAAGAAACTAGTGGACGAATCTTTCTTAGCGCATAGGCTGCACTACTCAATTTATCACACAAAGATTCTAGATGTAGTTTCCAATGCAAGTTGGGGTCTATCACGAATCCTAGAAATTCATTACATTACAACCACAGTCTGACTCGCCCTCGACCTTCGGTCTCGGCCTTTAGTCTAGCTCGTCCATCAGCAATGTTGACTGCGCTATGATGGTCTGGAAAAGCCATCAACGCGGTCAGCAGTGCAGTCATTGCGAACCAAGGCTTTATAGTGCTTTACTCAACAATGCGAGTAATTTTTGTAAATTTTTTGTACCTTTGTTTAATTATCGTAAACAATCTAATTCTGAATAAAATCTCTTAGCACAATTTCTTTCCACCGGACTATTTTTGAAACAAAACTTGGCAATAATGGATTTTCAAAGGAAATTTCTGGTGGCAGCTCGACTTTGCTCAAAGAGGGTGGTCAAAATAATGACCAAATTACAAGTATTATTGAGTAAAATTAATTTCAATCGGTCAGGGGTAATTTAAGTAGGAAATGTTAAATTAGTGCACAAACATACCGTAAGAAAAAGGTCACATTAACATTTCAAAAAATTTAATTTGTTGCGCTTTGACATAAGGGTCAACTTTGTCTCATTTTATTGATTTTGCGATTCCAGTTCATAGTTACCCATGCAACCGCCTTGAAGGGAAAAGAAACTGTTGCTCATGTGACATGCTAGCACAGACTGGTATTATAAAATATCTTGGAGTCCAAATTGACGGAAAACTAAGTTGGCAACCACATATATCGACACTGTCCAGCCGAGTCAGAAGATTGATACCCGTATTTAGAAACCTCCGTGATTTAGCAGACACCAAACTGCTGACCCAAGTGTACACAGCATTATGTCAGGCACTACTGATTTATTGTATTACCAGCTGGGGGGGTGCGGCCGAGACACATATGCTTCAAATTGAGAGAGCGCAAAGGTTTGTACTCAAGGTGATTCACCGGAAACCACGCAGGCACCCCACCGACACCCTGTACAAGGAAACAGGAACTATGACGGTGCGCCAACTCTATATCAAAGCCTGCATACTCCGATATCATAGTAAAACCGTACCTAGTCTTCATAGAGTCGGTGGGGCGCGGCGTGAATGCTACCCAACACCCACAACCAGGACTAGCTTCGCACAGCGACAGTACGACTTTGTGGCACCGCTCCTATACAGACGACTTAATCAATTTATGAAAACACGAATCTCGCAAGTTGCGAGACATGTTGTGAAAAAACTTATCAGCAACTGGGTTGCTAGTGTATCACGGGAGCAAACGGAAAACATACTGAAAGTACTACAGTGAAGGCATTCGGCACACACACACACAAACACACACACACACACACATACATACACACACACACACACACACACACCCATATCAAATTGTATACCTATAATATTTAATTACCCATCTACTGATTTTTGGGTTCTAGTTATTATTCTATTTTTTTTTTTATTTTTGTCTACTGTCATTTTTTTTATTTTTTTTACTATTCTGTCATTTTTACTATTAGGTACGTACTGACGAGTGTAATGTTTTTTTTATTTTGTGACATTGTAGAAAGCTGGTCCCTGAGAAACGGGGAATCCTGGTTCAGGGACCAGAAATCACTTATATATTATGATGATGTAATTATAATAAGTCAATAAACTTTTTTCTATTTCTATTCTATTTCTATATTTGTGGAAGTTGTGAGCTTTTAGTTTTTCAGATTGAATTTGAAAATATGCCTCCCTAATGAAGGAAGGTGGCTAAACGTATATCCATCGCAGAGCATATTTTTATATGTTCCCAGCCTGCTATCAGTTTCATTTTAACTCAAAAAACAATAAATGGCTCATTTTTGTATATTGCTCATAATTATCTACGAACAAATCTGTATATATTTTTTTTATTATTATTAATGGGTTTGCGCTTGACCTCAAACTCACCTGATGGTAAGTGATGATGAGGCCTAAGGTGGAACGCGCTTACCCAGAAGATGCCTATTCACTCTTTCTTTAAAAAGATCCACATTGTACTTATCCGGAAATACCCAAGCTGGTAGGGAGTTCCATTCTTTAGCAGTTCGCATCATGAAAGAGGAAGAAAAACGCTTCGTGCGAGAGCGTGGTATGTCAACTACATAAGGATGAAGGCCCTCACCACGTCTGGTAGTCCGTTGATGGAAGGGGGATGGGGGAATCAAATCGTGTAATTACTGGGCACACTCTCCAAAATGTAAAATGTAGAATACCGAAAGACAGGCCACACTGCGACGATGTTTAAGGCTCTGTAACTTGGTATTTACCAGAGCGTCGTCACGTATGACCTATGTCGCAACACTACGGCGAGAAGGGCTCGTTCCCAAGGCCGTAAAACTTATTAAAAAAAAGTTCCTTCACAAAACACCCCGCGACTTAGATTATTAACCTAAGCCCCGCGACAAATCCCCGTTTTTCTTAAGCCAGAGAGCGCGTTCCGTTTCATGCAAAATTCAATTAAGCTAATAAGTTTATAAAAAAATCGAAAAAAAATCATGATTTTTTTAGGATTTATCTGATTTAGGATTTATACATGAATTTTTGGATATATTAAAAAATCGTGATTTTTTTTCCAACCCTGGTACATGCAATCGGTTTTTAGGGTTCCATAACTCAAAAGAAAAAAAAAGAATCCTTATACAGGATCACTTTGTTGTTTGTCTGTCTGTCAAGATGTTTTTCTCAGGAAAGCGTGGAGGTTTCAAGTTGAAATTAATATCAAATACTCAGGTTTGCAATCCCTTGGAGCTGTGACAAAATCAAACTTCAAAGTCAACGTAATTAAAAGATACGACCGTATATGCCGCATAATCTGACACTCTCAAGGGAATCAAAACCTTTAGGGTACTTCCCGTTGACCTAGACTAGAATCATGAAATTTGGCAAGAAACAAGGTCTCACAGACTCACAGCACAAGTAAAGGCAAAAGTCCGTAAATCATTAATTTCTAACTTTATATGTGGAATTTTTACTTGACAAACTTATCAGTATGAAAAAAACCTCAAAACTAAGTTTGTCACGTAATAATTCCACTTTACGCTTACATTGTCGCGACGAGCGCGAGGTTCCCATAGACAAGCCGACAGTGTGAAGTAAGGAACTCTATGGAGTAAGTTACCTGTGCCTATTAAATGAATGATTAGAGTGAAAGAGACTGAAAGTATTATATAAAGTATAGATAGGACGGTTAATTCGACTTATAGACAGCAACCGAGAGCTCCTTCTATTTCACCGAGGCCCGGCGACAGGAGCGGTCACACAGCACAGCGCAGCCAACGCGCCGTGCCTGTCTGCCGAAAGCTAAGTCCCGACGATGTCTCGAACTGGAGGCGGTACTAACACCTGACCTAACGAGAACTAACTGTTAACTGTGTATTAATTGGAAACGGTAACTCTCAGATAAAGTAGCTTGTTCGTTTGGACCAGGAGTGTGACCACGTGTAGTTTGGGGATTCTCTCCTGATCCCCCGGCCGGGGAATTAATTGTACCATAACAGTAACTGATCGTATTCATGTGTGTAACGTTTTTGTGTGTCTCCTCAGGTTAATTGTTGGAATGCCTTTCCACAGAGGCGCTGGAGCCCAAGAGGTGGCTCAGCGTGGGCTTGGTACCACTACGACGTGGTACCAAAGTCAATTAACTCTGCAGGTGGACCAGTGGTTGGGTACAGGCCCCGCGCGGGCTCCCCGATCCGTGGGTAGCAAGTCGAGGATCCTTGGCGTCCCCGACAGTGAAGACTGGTCGCTCACGCGCTCCCACCAGGCCGCGAGTGACAGGAGATATAACTCACTCGCTGGTATGAAAAGGGTCCGGATACCGGACCAACCCATAGAAGTGGAGCAGATCCCGAGAAGCTGGCCCGATCTCAATTGCAAAGTAGAAACTCGTGAACTGGATGTGGTATGTCTTGCAAACTATTCCTAACTTAAGATCCACTCGCTCAATCAATATCGCGTTCCCCTCTAAGCCAGTAGCCCGTCAGGTATGCCACGCTACGGCGTGGCCATACAAGGGCAGTATATAATGAACCAAGGCAATTGTGTAGTATATAAAGGAATAACAAGCGAAGCAGATATATAATGAGGCTCTGGGGCACCGCGACATACATCTTGGTACGGAAGCCGCAGGGCACGAGTACTACTCGTGCTTGGCTGTATTTTTAAGGTTTCGTAGTAAACCTCTAGAGTTTCGCCATGTCCGTCTGTTTGTCTGTCCGCGGCTTAGCTCAAAGACTATTTAGTAAGTATACATATTAATCACGCCGACAAAAAGGGTAAAATAAAATGAGAAAAACAAAATTTTAGGGTACCTCCCCTACACGTAATGTGGGGATGATATTTTTGTTCCTTGTCCTATCCTATGGTATGGAGTATCGTTGGATAGGTCTTTCAAAAATATTTCGAGTGTGTAAAGACCGTTTTTCAATTCAAGGCTCCGTTTTGTGAAATATTGAGCTTTAAAGTGCTAATGCTGCCAGCTAAACGATTGTTTATGGATATGTGAAAAAATTCACGGCAGTAGTATATATAATGAATTTAAAAGGAAAACTATCACAGTTAAGTAGGCTTTACAAGTTAACGAGTAATAGTCGAGCAACTTATAAAATGTACTTGGTTACGTAAATATTTCATAGAAACTCCATACAAAATAACTTATATCAACTGCAAATATAAGTTTGTATTTTAAACCTGAATAGTACTGATAGTACTGACTACGGAACCCTACATTGCGCGTGAACTGACACGCACTTGTTTTTTTATTTTAACTTCACTGTTAAACCGATAAATAACGACAAGAATGCTTTCTTTCCATTTCCGAGGGAATGCATAGCCCTGAACATTTCGTTCCTTTTCGGTATCGGCGCATTCTTACCGGCACCTATCTACCTACTGACTATTATAAAAATGTAAAAAAGCCGTGTCTGTCCATTGAGGATATTCCAGAAAAAACAGTCGAGATACTGGGTACTGGGACGTAACCATGACCAAAACAATATTTTTTAGAATTTTTATCTGTTTGTTTGTGTTCGTTAACACGCTAAAAGTAGTGAACGGATTTTGATGTGATTTTCACAGTTTTGTATCTTGGGTCGAACTTAAAATCTAAGTCACATTTTATCTGATTACGGTGCAGGCCCGAAATGGGTCCTCAAACCGGCCCTGGCATTTTAGAGACGGTAAGCCCTAGGGCCTCGCAAGAGAGAAGAGCTAAGGTCACAGAGCGTTCACTCACGCGAAGCCCTCGCGAGCACAGACCCATACAAAACACCTGCCTTGGGAGAGTGAAGAGGGCCCGTCTCCCCTCGAATCACCTCGCGTGAGGTCGCCTCTTGAGACCCTCGTGAGAGTGAGGCGGTAGTATAAAAATTGTCACAAAGCGTTCACTATCTCGAAGTCCTCGCGAGGCGAAAGTGTGATACGTTACTCCGCCTCCTCTCGCGCGCATTGTTCAATACAAAATACCATCCTCGCGAGAGTGAAGAGACCCCGTCTCGCCTCGTGTCACCTCACCATAGCTCTTGACTCTCGTGAGGCGAGAGTGGTCGGTTGCCTTGCCTCGCGTCGCGAGGCCCTCGCAAGCACTGCCTTGCGAGAGTGAAGACGGCCGGCCTCCCCTCGTATCACTTAACGCGAGGCCACTTCGCGATGCCCTCGTGAGAGTGAGGAGGTAGCATCACACGAGGCCGCCTCGCGAGGCCCTCGTGAGAGTCAGGATATAGCATTAGATATTTTTCATTAGTCGACGCCGAGATTTGCTTTCAACTAAAAATATGTATGGCCGATGAACATTGTTCTTTCCCACCATGGCCCACTAAGTGTTTCGCTTTTTCGTTTCTGCTGCCAACCTCCAAGGAGTGGAATTCTCTGCCGGCTTCTGAATTTCCCGATCAATACAATCTGGGCCTCTCGGCAAGAGTGAATAGGTATCTTTATTTAAGTCCAAACCATAGACATATCGCTAGAATGCCATACTGGCATGCTAGTTGCATGTAAACAAAGCATAAGTTTGACGTTGACATTGGCATCCAAATATCAGGCTGTACATTAACAGTCTGTACAATTACGGTCCGTGCCGATAAAACACGGCCAATAAAGCGCAGACAGTATTTTCCAACCTGATAATTGGAATCCAAGTTTGTCTTCTGATTATTGGCAGTGTTTTATCACCACGGACCGATTTTGTACAGGCAATAATTCACAGCCAGGAATGTACGGCCTGATAATTCATGTACAATGTACATGAATTATCAGGCCGTACAAAATTGGGCTGTACAATATCAGGCTGTGAAATATCGGGTCGGAAATTATTGTCTCCCTGTTACACCACACCGCCAGTGTCAGTACTAGAGGTCCGGCTAAAAGTAACTGCAACTCATACCATTTCAGGAACGTAATAGGTTCGGTACTGACCCTATTATTGCGTAATAAAATTTGTTGCAAGTTAAGAAATAACACTTTATTAATAATAATCTAATCTGAGAAACTAATTAACGGACGTCACTAATCTGGCTCTCTCGTCATATACAAAGATAATATACTTAACGCTACTTCATGTAATATGTAATGTAATGGATATAGCTCGGTTAACCCCGACATTCATTATAGTGTAAAGTAACGCAAAGATTCTCATCATAAAGTATTTCAATATTATGAGTAGAGAAATTGGAAAGTAAAGTTATCTCAAGAACGTCACTCTTGACAGTTCTCAAGGATCATCTCTTCCTAGGGAGCTTTCAAATTAAGCTTCTTCAAACGTCACTTTGTGTCACCAACCTACTTAATTTCAAATAGGTATACCTATTATGATTTATTAGTGACCTGGATTGACAATGATTATCATTGATATATTGTAACGTTTAGATATGATATAAGAGTTTGTCGCACCTCTAAATGTCGATCCGTCAGCTGTCAAAATTTGAAAGTGACTATTGTGGGTTCGTTTACAAATAATGTTCAATGACTTAACATGAGAAAATGATAGCACAAAATAAAAAATCGCGCGACCGCCGCTTTACGTACTTTGTGATGATAGGTTTTATCATCATTTTATAGATTGCCCTTTCGATGAAATGGTGCTATATAGAGAAATCAAGTTTTAATACACAACTTGCAAAGAATTTTGTCGTAAAGACTTTCCATTTGAGAAAACATCGTGTTGTGCGAAAGGGATGCTATACAACGCCGGATTTTACATTTTCATCCTTTGCAGCATTAGTTTTAGATCTAAAAATCAAATTAAGGCTTGATATGATGTTTGCGAAATATGTGGAATGGTATTGTAAATTCCTAAAAAATACATAAGTACCATACAATCATCATCATCGGCCTGAAGAGTCCACTGTTGGATATAGGCCTCTCCCAAGGTGTATCACTGAACCCGATCCTCGGTTCTCCTCATACAGTCACTGCCAGCCGCCTTACGCAGATCGTTGCTCCATCTAGCCAGGAGGCGTTCCACACTACGCTTGCGGTTGGCGGTCTCCACTCAAGATCTCGTTTACCCCAGGGTTACAAGCCCACTGCCACTTATACGTACTAACTTTTTGAATTATGTCGAAGACTTTAAGTTCTCTGGTGATTCACCTCACCGCAGGCCGTTTCTTCTTCACAATGCAGCGCTAACACCTAGCAAGCTGTGATTGAGTCGATAAAAAATGCGTTTATACAAACGTACGAGTGAGTATACAAGTACTCACATGAGTATTTTGCCTTTTTTTAACAAAGGGTTTTGATTTTAATAGGACTTACATACTTTAAATAAGCGGAGTTTTCTATTGTGAGTTTGAATCATTATTTGGCTTATACATTGAAGATTGAAAATAAAGTAAAAATAAAACAAGTTTATTCAACATCCATATATTACAAGTATAAAATATTATGTTTTTATTATTAATCCAGCTTTATATTAACTAACAACAATCTACTCTACTTCTCAGACATTGATTTTACTTAAAATAAATACGTACTTAGTACTTAATTAATAATTTAGATATAAAGTACCTAGTCTGGGTACGATATCGCTGAAATCCTATCAAGATAGTAGCGGTTACAGCCATTTGTTTACTTCAGTCTCGCGCGTGCCGATTTTCGGAATCAGCGCGCCCCTCCCGCGCGCCCTTCATACCTCGCAGTAATGTTTCTAGTTAAGCAGTTAGAAACCGCGTAATATGGCAAGTTACAGATTTTTTTTCTATGTTTACCCGACCGTGACTCGGCGAATCGAGTGAACGTTTGACAGTTTTTGCAGTATATTGCACATTGTTGGCACGCGTGTGGCGCCTATTTCACCATTCTATCTTGATAGGATTTCTGTGTACGAAACATTGAATGTTGCTCGGATAACTCACATTAGGTAGGTATTAAAAGTAATTATGTATTTGTAATAAACTAAGCTATGTAAGTATATAAAAACCCTGGTTCAGCGGGGCTATTGATAAATACAGACTTTTGTTGCTGAAATATTTTATCATTAGCAGGATTTTACAGGAAAAAAAGCAAATTTTGCAGTTTTTGATTTTATTTTGAGATAAATTTCAATACATACCTAAATTTTTGAAATATAATTCGGTATTTTACTTCTTAAGATACCCCACTCGATGTATTGGATTTTTAATACTTGGATGGACGATTCAAAATATTCATTTATATTTAAAACCCGGCATTGAGTCGCCACCAACTATAATTTTACTCATGTGTTCAATTTTATTAAATTTCCGTTTACGGTTTAGCTTTGAAAGGCTGCGATAGACACATACGGACAGCCAAAGAAGTGAGGCCATTCGGTTACCTAGTGGGTACGGAACACTAAAAAGGTACTACATTACTAAGTGCATTTACAATGACTACCTATATCAGGGCTCAGCATTTAATACTGAACACACTGAATGACTTAGATCCATATAAAGCCAACCTTACACTGGGGCGGTGACGGCTTGCGGGCAAAGTGCGACCTAGTTACCATACAATGAGGATCAGTTACATTTTTTGTTAAGTATGCAGATATTTTGCGCTAAAAACCCAATAAATACTAGGAAAAATATATTTAAATCTGATCAAAAATGACGAAGATACAGCATGTTCGTGTAATATTTCCAAAAACGGAAGTGATCCGAAGTGACATCATCCGTCTCGTCGCGGGAAGAAAGAAGTATTAGCAGCACAATAGCGCAGTCTGCCGTCAACAAAACACGCGCGACACAGTCACGTCGACATAAAAAACGCTCGCGTTTCGAAAAGTTGCGTTAAATAAAATTTAATAATATCGTCATTTCTTGATGGTTTTAGTATTTTAAAAAATAAAATCAATATATAGCGCATACTTTATGTATTTGTAATATTAGCTTTTTATTATAGCTGTAAGCTTTCCGAAGCAAATAAAATTAAAAAAAAAAACGCCACACTAATGAAAAATCGAAAATCTTTTTATGTGGTTAATCATCATTGTAACGCCTGCAGGCCGCGCCTTGCCCGCGTTTGCTTGAAGTCTTCCATACAATTCCATTATATCGCAACTGGTCTACACCATCCCAGTGTGGGGGAGGCTTCATGAGGCGGTAGGCCTCCCCCACAGGTGTAAGTAATTGTTACATCAATAAATCAGTCGTAGTACGATTTAAATTTGAGTAATCATAATTAAAAGGTGGGTTAATTTATCTTAGGCTAATAGCAAATTGTTAAAACGAATTAATAAGTTAATGTGTGATCTAACATTTATCATAGTGTAGAAACGTAGACATATATCTGATATAAGATCGATTTATATTCAGTCAGTCAATATGAATAAATATATTTGAATTTAAATTTGAATTTTGTCAGTGCTAACAGTATAATGCGATTTTGATTTTCAGCTTAAAGTAATGTAATGATGATTTGGACTACTTTAAATGGACTACGCTGTTAGAATTTACTGGGCTCTGCATTATTCATATACGTAGCTATATATTATATCGTAATATACCGAGCTATAAATTATATTGATATATAATATTATTCGTCTATAAATAATTAAGAGGCCAGTACATTTTAATAGCGTATAGTTCATTTAAAGTAGTCAAAATCATCGTTAGATTCTTTTCTATAGTCATCTTTGAGTGACCATGACCACACAAAAAGCTCTAAAAAAAATCACCAACGTATACTAATATATTAGGAAAAATATAAATCATACTATCGTCTCCGTGTGTGGTAGCTTACTATGTTTCTTATTAATAAAAACGTGACCTGGTCTGTAAAGTGAAAATATTTGGAAAAACAAATTGGGGACGAAGGATAAGTTAGATTTATTAATTATTAGATCATTTATAGAATTTTTATCCGTTTGTCTGTACGCACGCATCACGTAAAAACTATTGAAACAATTCTGATAGAGTTTTCATAAAAAACATAGGTCCTTAACTTGTAATAATATTTAGTTAGTCTTTACTTCATTGTAATCGGCCCACTCAACCAAAAGTTAAGTGGATTTATAGTTTCCTAGTATACAACGAAGAAGTTATATTGTGATATGCTTGACTGAATTAGTACGAGTACGAATTAGAACGAGTGAGAACTATATTTTGGAGATAGGTCTTGGAAGTGTAGGGAGAAGGTAATGGGCGGGGGGATTGGAAGAGAGGGGGAGGAAAGTAGAAAAGGTAGGGGAGGGTGAGAGTAGTGGAAGAAGAGTGGCGGGGGAGGCGCATATTTCAGTGGTATGTGCGTACGATGTCAAGGGCACCGCTAGTATATTATATCACAGCATATTAATATGTATTATATTTAGGTACGTCTGTGACCGGATTTAAACTAAGAGGTGCATCGTTTAAACTATATCGACGATATTTTACGTGACTTGACTGACAGTGATAAATTCGCACTGCTGCGCCACCGAATATAAATCGAGCCTTCAATCTAACATACCTATATAGGCATACAAGAATAAATAGACGATCAATGTAGTTTGGTCAGAGATAAAAAAGTTTAAAACTAATATTCGGCGTGTTTGGATTCGGGCCGATATCTAGGGGATGATCTCCCCTGGGAATGGATCCTGGCGAGGAAACTAGGAGTGCAGTCCAGGGAGGACGACGTGGGCCGCACTGGAGATGGCCCTGTCCTGCCTTCCAGCCAGTATGTTGTCATTTCTCCTTTACCCTGTACAATTAAAATATGAGATTATATAAAATTTACTACTGTGTGTGCCTTGGATCCACTTCATCTTTGGTGTGTGCCATGTACGTATGTGCCATTATCGTATGGACCATGAACGTGTGGGCCATGAACGTGTGAGCCACGACCGTGTGAACAAAGAATGTTTGTGTATGCACATAAATTATTGTAGGGCTGTCAGCAGCGAGCGTCCGAGCATAGCCGGTTGAGAGGCACAACTCTATAATATGTAAACAACATAAGTGCTTTTCTTTAGAAAAAAACATCAATACTTTTTGGTTTTATTGCTTTCTAAGCAGCATCCTAGAAGAAGGTGGGCGTATGCAGAGAGCGGAGCACCGCGGGTGTGGTGGCGTTCATTGGAGAAGGCCTATGTCCAGCAGTGGATATCTAAGGGCTGATATATGATGAAGCAGCATCCGTACACAGAGTAATAATGAAACATATTGTTCTATCTATAATAAAATCTAATCCCACTAATATTATAAATGCGAAAGTTTTGATGTTTGGATGTTCGCCTCTTGCCACCTTTCTACGTCATCCATGCCTCAGGCAAGGAAGCCAAAAACCCTTGTCATGAGCATAAACCTCTGCCTAAGTCTTTCGAAAACTAACCTTAACGTCGACAACCCCTCTCGGACTGGTCACAAACTGTCCGGTTCTGTCCAGAGCTCGTTTCACGTCTCCAGATATTTGGATCTTCATTGCTGCAATGAAGAACGTCAGTAGATTGAAATATTCAGGTAAAACTTCATGACGGAGTTGTGTAGAAAATTGGTCACACCCAATTTGTATGCAAGTTTTACTGATGGGAGGATTTTAGTGTGTCTCTCTGGATAGTCACCACTCTGATGCTGCCGCCACTGGGGATGGACAATTTGGACAAGTTGATCCTGGTCTGGATGTTATATTTGTGATTTGTCCTATCCTTGTAAAATAGCATAGGAGAAAATCCTAGTTAGGGAGGGACAAGGAAGTGGCCATACTTCAATCAGTACCAGGGAATCTAATAAACAAAAACGTAAACACTACTGAATCGATTGTGATGAGTGACAGTAGCGGGAGCGGGAGCGGGAGCAGTAGTGGGAGCGGGAGCAGTAGCGGGAGCGGGAGCGGGAGCAGTAGCGGGAGCGGGAGCAGCAGCGGGATTGAGAGATAGATTATTAGTGTGCCCTAGGACCACTCACGGTCTCCAGTGCTCTCCATCCTGCTGGCTGTGTTGATGGTGTCTCCGAACAGGCAGTAGCGAGGCATCTTGCTGCCGACGATGCCCGCGACGCAGGGACCAGTGTGGATTCCACTCCTCATGCACAGGGTCTGGGGAGAAACATCAGGATCTGTTAATGATCCTCACCTGGACTTGGATACCATATGCTCACAGATTGCAATAAAGGTTATTTTATTATAGCAGCTATGCGACTTTTAGGAACCTTTATTTGAAGCAATGTTTTTTTTTGTTCCGCAGTTTTTTATCCTCTGACATATAGGTCAGAGACATTTATTATGCGGTGTTTGCTCTTTAAACTAGTTTCTTCGAGCTCGTATAGCATGAGAATACACAGGAATTGGGAGTATGGGGAAAGGGTTGTTATAGTTTTTTTTTTAAGTATTATTTCCCTGAGATCCTCTTTTTTATTATTATATTTTTTTCTTTTTTTTCCTTTGTGTATTCCATTGTATTCTTATTCTTATTTTTTTTCATTAGAGTAATTAAAGTAGTTAGAAGTTATATTACTATTTGGATTAAGGCAACTTAATTTAAATCAAACACAGAACACAAAAACACAGAAATATTATGCTGAGCTAATTAATAATTTGAAGCAATGTTACACGTTTACAAAGAAGATGCAACCAGGGTCTTGATACCGGTTCCGAAAATATCCGTATATTTACCGGTTACAATCGGTATTTTCCATAAAGAGACTTGAATACCGATATTCAACTAGAACTGGTATTTTAGCCTAAACGTACCGGTACCAATTAGCGGTTCCCGGGCGCAACATTACCACGTTGTGCGACCGAAATAAGTTCATGGCAACCGAACACGCGCCATTCGCTCGTTACGCTATTGTCTGATTCCGATAAATACACATAGGAAAATATCGGTGCTAAGGTTAACGGTTAACGGTTTCGGAAAATACCGTTATTTAAAGTCCTGGGCCAGGTCAGGGCTAGCAGGGCCGATTTATATTTTTTGTCATAAAATTTGCGGAGTATATGTCCCTTATTATAATTAACCTTGATCATTCTTTATTGACGATTCATGGTAATTATTTCCTATAAATTCATTAGCTATCATTATTATCTAATTTATTGTATTTTCATCATCAGGTTATTTTCGTCTCCACTGCAGGAGCACAACCCTCTCTCATCTGCCGGAGACAGACCGAGGATTTGGCCTACACTCCCCGCGCTGGCCAGACGGGTTGGGGAGGCCTGATTGATGTTTTATAATGTATTATTCCCTTAGTCGCCTTGAGAGAAGAGTTGGAGTGGTCCTATTCTACTCCACCGGAAACCACACGGCAATTAATGCACTATATTGTATTTTAATGTACTCTAAATACATCATTCATACATAACATTAGATTGCAAAAAATAAAAAATAAATATGTCAGACATTCACACCAATTATCCCGTCCCAAACTAGGCAGAGCCTGTGGTATGGTTACTAGATAACGGATACATATACTTAAATAAATATATAAACATCCGACACTTGGGTACAAACATTCATATTAACATCGAAATAGATAAAGGTCGTTGCATATTCATCATACAAACATTTGCCCCTATCGGGATTCGAACCCTTTTTGTTGTATTGCATAATATGCGTTTATAATATTATATTGTTTTTTTTTTTCTTTTTGCTTTCGGCTTCTCTGTTTCGGCTTCAGCATTTTAATGGACGTGACGATGAAAAACGCATGTGCAATTGCCATAAAAAATATAGCAAAAAGGTCTGGTCAAACCTGTTTTAAATTACATAAATAATTGATCTGACCATATAATTAATTGTCCATAAGTAGGTCATTAGATTCATATCTAAATCTCAAACATGCGCTCAGTTTCATATAATGTAATATTAGGTAAGTTTACGATACAAGGTATTCGCTGATCTACGACTACGACGTAAAAAGTTAAATTATAGCATTTTCGTTACATCGACCGTGAAATTTCAAATTTCACACCTCCACTAAAGGTAAAAAACTGCCATGGACATTCTTACGCTATCGATGTACGATCCGTATCAGCTCACCTGGAAGCGAGAACACAGATATATAAATATTACCTATAAGTACCTGATCGGGGCGATGGGGGAGATGGCACATGGAAGTCGCTTCTAGCAACTCCAGAGCCATGCTAGCGATTTCAGTTGCGTGTTTATTACCTGAAATATATTCAAGTATAACGTAAAATAAATAATCAACTAAAATATAAGTATTATTGTAACTTACATAAGGTTGTAATATGTTAATTATACATTTTGGTCCTTCTTCATAGAGACCCCCGGAATGCGTGGGAACATGAGTCAGTTTAAACAATTCACGTGAGTAACTCACGTAAACTTTTAATTAAAACAAACAATAGGTACCTACTTACATATAATTTACAGTGCGTAACGAAATAAGTAATAAATACTTATTGTAAAATACTCAACACACTTTGTGAATATGAGAAATATTTTCGTTTCTCTTACAAATTGAACCTTTCAACGAATAATTTGTATTAAGACCGGAAATTACAAACAACAAATACAAAAGGTAGGCAAGGTCCGATACTTAATACTTTCTCTATGAACCTACAGACGAAATACTTAGTAAGTAAAGCTTCGTATACACCTACTGGTAATACTGTCACAGTATAAGTAATAGTATTTCGAGTATAGAACGCGCACCCCCTAAGAAAGCTTGTTCAATTTCTCATAAACGTAGGTACTCGTACTTACAAAATTCAATAGGAATTACTATAATTTTTTTTTCTGGAAATGATTTGAAATGATTTATTGCAACAACTTACATTAATACGGTTTTTAAATGTAAGGAACTCCTTTTAAGTAAATTAATACCTGTGTCAGGGGTTCCCGCTCTTTCAAGGCGGAAAGTTGTACAAAAAATAGTGCTAAATTAAATTAAATTTAATGTTAAAAATATGTTTGTTTTAAAATCTTATGTATTTAAATCTGTTCTTTTTACATTTTATGTGGAAATATGTTAATAGCCACACTTTAAATGGTTTGTAATTACTTAACACTTTGTAACGCTGTATTTCTAAATTAAACAAAATTAACAAATTAATTCAATGCAAGCCAAATTGAATCCTACGCGCATGAAATAAGGTCAGTGTTACGCAGAACTGCTAAATCACGCAATATTGACAGTCGTACGAGACGCGTTTCGCCTAGTGCCCTGGCTATCGGATAAATAGGTAGTTAGGTATATTTTTATACCAAAAGTGCGGAGAGAGACGGATCTGATACTGTTACCTACCGTTTCTGACAGGCAGTCCTGAAGCTACCATGTACGAGTCACCGATGGTTTCGATCTTGTACACGTCGTAGCATTCAATCCGCTCATCGAACAACTTGTACACTGAGTTGAGAAAACTGATCACCTGCGAAATAAGTTCACAATTCAAACAGCTCTTTAAATATTGTCTATTGTTATACTATATTGTCGTCGTCGTCGTTTAATGTAGTACTACATCGTTGAAATCGGCATAAACTAGAGAAGAAATTAAAAATTATTTCAACATTTTGACGCTTTTAGTTTTCTTTTAATGTCGTCATGAAATTTAAACTTCCAGATTTTTTTCTACTCATTCTCGGGACTTAATTGGTTCATAATAACGGTTTTCGATGTTATGTGCGTCACATCGACAGTTAAGCTGCAAGAGCCAATAAGCCACATTGACCTAAATTTACGGGACAGAATAATAACGTTACTATTTACTTCCAGCTCGAACAAAAAGTTAATTTTATGATCATTACTATTCTCTAAATATATTAAACTATTAGGATAATAGTAAATGAGATATACAATTTAGTATTTAAAATTAGTAATCATCATCATCAGCCTGAATGAGTCCACTGCTGGACATAGGCCTCTCCCAAGGTGCGCCATTGAACCCAATCCTCGGTTCTTCTTAACCAGTCACTGCTAGCAGTCTTACGCAGATCGTCGCTCCATTTAGCCAGGGGGCGTCCCACACTACGCTTGCCCAGTCGCGGTCTCTATTCAAGAACCTGTTTACCCCAGCGGTAATCGGTTCTTCGACAGATGTGATCACAGAGTCGCTTCAAATTAGTAATATTGGTGGCTTTTTCTGCACTATATAAATAAAAAATAAATATTTCAGACATTCACACCAATTATCAAGTCCCAAACTAGGCAGAGCCTGTGCTATGGTTACTAGATAACGGATACACATACTTAAATAAATATATAAACATCCAAGACTTGGGTACAAACATTCATATTCATCATACGAAACATTTGCCCCTAGCGTCATTCGAATCCTTTTTGTTGTATTGCATAATATGCGTTTATAATATTATGTTAATTTTATTTTGGCTTTCGGCTCCTAGCCGGATTCGAACCCGCAACCTCCGGTGTGGCAGTCCGAGAGCTACCCGTTCCGCCACGGAGGTCATCAAATACACAAACTATAGTATTGTAAACTCATTTTGAAATGTTGTAGGATGTGAGGTATTGCATCGATTTAGATCAAGGACACATTACATATAGAATTAAAATGTATTTTAAGATGTTCCAATCACTAAAAGTTATATATCAGTTAAAAGGTGAGATTTCGGGAATTAAAAAAAATATATCTCAAAAACTGTCGACTAAGGATGGAGGTTATGAGGTTCAAATAATGGTCCAAATGGGGGGCAATCTTTCCAGCCTTTCTGTTTGACCAACCATATACCCTACCCCTGCCCTAACGCTGCTATTAGTAATGTTTCTAACATCAATATTAAGTTAAATTAAAATAAATACTTTAATTTTATCTTAATGCCTTTAAGATAAAATTCAATTTAGAATCTACCTAGAATACATAATATGATAATCTTGCCCGACACACCTGGAGAAACATAATTAGATTTACAGTCTGTCTGACTTACTTGATACGGCGTGGACACAGCTGCTATAGCTGTAAATCCCACTATATCGCTGAAGTATACAGTCACTGAAGCGAAGAACTCCGCTGGGACCTGTAACAATAAAAGTATGAAACAAATTCTACTTCAGTAGTGCTATTCTCTAAAATACAAACTCATATGCGAGAATCATTTAAGTGACTTCACTCACTTCGGAACCATTCTGTAAACATTCCAGAGCATTATCGAAGTGAAGTGAACAAAGAACTCACTTCACTTCGATAGCGCGTTGGAATGTTTACAGAATGCCAAACCAATATAAAGTGGATTAGGTTTCGAATTGAGTGAATTCACTTGAGTGAGACTCGCACATTAGCTCTCTCGCATATATATATATATATATATATATATATATATATATATATCTTTGAAGAACATGATATAAAAAAAAATAAACAATAAAATGAAACTATTCGACATATTTTATGTACCTATATGACGTTTCAAAATTGTAAGTTTTAGGGTAAGTTACTTAAAATTTTGAATATGTTACTTATGTTTTCATGGCAAAAATTAAATATCATAGGATTGCATTCGCGATTTATCGACTTTTCAAAGTTATCGATATTATTGTACATATAGTTACAAAGTTACCTAAGTAAATTTTGAATACGAAATCGACTAAGCAACAAGCGCAGCATGTGCTTGTGTAGTAGTTACTTACGTAGTAAACCCATAATGGTCTTCAATATTTATGCAAATTCAAGAGGCGAATTAGGTTTTATCTCTTGTTAGTTTACTTTTCGGAATAAAGAGAGACAGAGAGAGAGATCTCCAGTTTTCGGAGAGATCTCCAGTATTCATTTTCGTATGACTTTCAATGAAATTAACTACTTTGTATATAACGAAAAGAGAAAATTATTAATATCGACAGTTTGTTAATCGATAAATCTCGTTGTGCAATCCCTATGATATTTATTTTAGCTATGAAAACCCTGGGCCCAGCTTATGTTACCTTTCGAGATGTCAGCAGGAAACTTTTCGTGTACGACGTACATTTTGCTAACTTTTATTACAAAAGTAAAAATATGATATCAATTTTGAAGAACTTCACAGTTTTCTCTGTGGTTCTACTTCACAACTACTTTATAACTTTCGTCGGATCTCTTAGCAGAGGGAAAATTACCATGGCAGAATCTAATTACTGCAAACTTTCCAAGTATATAAGTTACAGCCTTATAATTTGGCAGAGAGAAACCTTGTGAAATAAAAATAAGAACTTTTTTGAGATTGATGGAGTTTTTCTTTTATAATATAACTGACGAGCTAACTTTGTGATGAATTTACGTAATATAAATAGAAGTCTTGCAAATGTTTAGGATCCCTGACACTGCATTCACTGAATTAATAAGACCAAAGATAATATATTACTGGATAAGACAAGTTTAGTAAATTAGTCTAAAACTATACAAAATAAAAAATAAATGACGGTACAGTGCGAAGTGTTAGGTACCTCCAGATTCTGGCGAGTAAATACACAGGTAAAGCTAGTGGAAAATAAATTATTAAAAAGAGATTATACTTCGGGCACCTGTTGCGTTTGTTTCAGCTGCTTGGCCACGCTGGGCGGAAGCATCTGGTACAGAAGCGAATCGCTAAGTTCCTTTTCATATTCCAACTCACAAGCTTTCTCGGAAAGGTTTCTTGCATATACCTAAAAAAAGTTATATATTATTATTATACTTACTCAAGTAAATAATAGAAATCTAATCAATACTAGAAACTGCAGTAGTGTGTGTAGTGTTGTCTAAATATCTATTCATATATCGATAGTTGAACTTTCGTATCGTCCCAATTAATATGCCTAATGAAATTTTTTTCTAATTAATATGACTAAGCCCGTCACAGACGTAGTTTTAATATATATTAATACTAGCTGTTCCGCTATGTCCCGCGACTTAGACCGCGTGGACAACTTAACATCACAAATTATAAAAACTATCCTATGTCCTATTCCAGGACCTAACCTATATGTGTGCTAAGTTTCATCACGATCCGTCCTGTGGTTGAAGCGTGATTGAGTAACAAACATACAAACATCCAAAACTTTTGCATTTATAATATTAGTAGGATAAATTATAGCAAGGTATATTACGATATATTTTCGTTAACAATCTTTGAGTGAATAAACACGCAGTTATAAAGTTTATTTCTATTACGTCACCAACGTATACTGTAATATATATTAATATATCAATGATATGAAGGCAAAATATGAATTATAGCATCGTCTCCGTGTGGAGTAGCATGTGACAGCATATTAAAATGGTACGATATAGTTACGAGTGGGACGGGCTTCTTGAACACGGTCGCTTGTACTGATAATCATCATAAAATAGTGCTTAGACAGCGTAGCTAGTTACAAGCGGTAGCAGGAAAGAACACAGCTTAATAGCGCTTCTAGTGTTGGTTCTAGTACAGGTTTAAAATACTTTTAGCGAATCTTTGAAGAATGCTAATTAGATATGTAGAAAGCTTAAAATTGCTTGTGTGTAAAGTTTATGTCTCATTTTTTATATTTAGACGCATTCACCAGTTTCTTGTGTACCTGTATAGTGTTGACAGCATTCCTGACCAGAGCTATGATAATGGGAGACACGACGCATACTAGAATAAGTATACCAGCACACACGGCCTCGCTTCTTCGGGCTTCTGTGAGACTTTCTGTTACGCCATCTCTGTAATGAATACATGGTAATCAGTTAAGCAATTAAGAGTTGCAAAAACATTAAGCTTTAGTTGATAAGGTCGTCTGTAAGGTGGGGTTATAGTTTTATTTGGGTTATATTTAGTATTTTTAAAGGCATAATATAGAGAGCTGAGAATTGAGATTGATTTCAAACTTTGAGATAATGAATTAGTAAATATTTTTTTAATGAATATTAATTCTAGATGTGTCAATCGCGGACAATGTGTTGAAAATATCCACTTGTGTCGCACACACATATACCCAAATCATATTTTTTTCATTTAGTTGTTATTCGACTGAAATGAATAAGGAGCCGAATATACCTAAAAGCCCCAACGACAACTCCAAGAACAGTTTTACAACTATCGATAGTGGAACTATCTCTACCCGTTTATGGCACTGAACATCGCTTACTACGGCTCGGTATCAGGTCGATGACTTATGCATATAAATATTAGGCGCGTATATATTTCAGGGTGTTGCGTTTTATCTGCCTTCCCCGAAAGAAGTACATGTATATGGGGCGTAGACGGGTTGAAATAAAGAACATCTAGAACAGTGTTGTCCATTCGTCCGCCCACGCCTCACCCCCGCTGCTGCATCGATGTGCCCAGGCTTTATTTCTAGTCCGGTCACGCACAAGATTAAATCTATGGACTGTTTGCTTGGAGACTTATTGAACTGTGAAATTGTGGCAATAAGGACAAGTGCCGCTAAAGTTAGTACTTAAACTTGTTTATTTCCTTTTCTCGTTTCTGTTCGAAAATTGGGAATATACGAAATGGATTTTTATTATTCTATTTCAACATGTCGGAAATAAGTCTATTGGCTGGACCGACCGACGGCCTAAAGAAACTAACAGGATTCGGAAGGATGGAAAGGGGGAAGGTGTGGTAGCGCTCATTGGGGAAAGCCTATGTCCGTGTGGATGTATGAACAGTTGATGATGGACTGTGTATGACTTACACTACAACAATTGACGTGAGTAATTCTCGGGTTAAATTGACAATTTGTTTTAAAATATGGCCTTTTTGAATGAACTTTTATGAATGAATATAAAATATCCGGTGGTGTAGTCCATCGGACGACACTACTGGGATTTCAAAAACGTTGAAAATTTTATGTTTTATGTGGCGTGTCGTTGAAAATCAACCGTTTCGGGTAAAATTTGAATTCGATTACTGTAATTCATTCATAGAAGTTCAATCAAAGGACCCTTTTTTTTAGAACAAATTCTTAATTTAATACATTTGTGTTGAAATGGCCTGCCTCACGACGTACTGTCCTTAAACGTGTTAATGTTTTGGTGATAATTAAAAAATATTTGTTTGATTGATGGACTGTAGTATTTTTAAACTTTTAATTTATTTGAATTCGGCGGATCTTATAACACGATACAGCGGGGTAAATGGTGAGTGGTTGTAAAATGAGCAGCAGCTTTGCTAAGCTAAGCTGTACCTTGATGATGAGAAAAGCCACAGATCTGTAGCCAAAACAGGAGAGATGATAAGAAAAGCTATTCTGTCAAGCTTCACGTTAAGACTGCAACATTTTCATCGTTTATTGGATTTCCAATTTCAATTAGGGGCACCTGCGTACGTAATCGATAATTATAGCCGTAAAATAAGGCAATTTTATCGACGCGATAGCTCGGGGTTGAGAAAGGTTGGCTGATTGGGAGCAGCAGATACCTTGTTATATTACTTTATTGTAACGAATTGTTCTGTCTACTGATACATTTTTCAAATCGAATATATAACAACAAACAACGACAGCCTGTATAAAGTCCACTGCCGTAGGTGGCCTCTCCCAAACAAATGGAGGAGAGGTAAAATAACCATGCTTTGTCTGGAAATGACCACTTCTTACAATGTTACGATGCTATGACATACTGATAAAGTGACAGTTTGACAGCATACATGACGAAATTATAAAGGTTCCGGTTTTGTAATTTGCCTCTTTGCAATTTACGGAATCATAAATAGGGGGGAATTCCAGAAGTGAACATTTCGAGGAGTGAACATTTTAAGTACTGGTGAACTGAAATAGTGATAATTTTAAACGAATGTTCACTTCTAGAATTCTATCCTATTTTTAGGGTTCCATAGGCAAATGACAAAAACTCCAAGAACCCTTGAAACCCTTTTAATGTCATATCTGTCTGTCTGTCTCTCTGTTAGCATCATAACATTATAAGAAGTGGTCATTGTCCGACGAAACATTGGGCACGTCGGGTGATGATCGCTGTATAGGAGTGTAATGCACAGACGTTGCTGCTGCCAGTAACGTGGATTTATGATTTTATTCGTCTGGTGCTACATCCACAGGAACACGTGAGTAAGTGCTATACGAATTTCGCTACGACTTTTATGAAGCACTTTAAAAAAAAGGAATTTTATTTAACATTTTTATTGTTATATTGTTTAAAATTTGATTTGAAGATATTAATAAATTATGTCTATATTAAGTGGCGATCCATCGTCTCTGCCTACCCCTCTGGGACCAAGGCGTGAGCGTTATGTATGTATGTCTATATTTATGTCTAAGTAAATTTTGTTAGGTAGGTATTGAAGGGGTAGGTACTGACTAAACCTTTTTATATTAACAAGTCACGTCTGCAAATATAAATCAATCAATAGAGATATATTGTTTTCATCATTTGAAAATGGTAATCAATCAAAATCTACACAGAATAACAAAATACCTCTGTACTGTATTGTGTAGTGAGAACGTTAGGGATTTAGGGATTTAGGGACTTATATCTATTATATTGCTTATTTAACTGTCTATCTATTGGTTAGGTATCTACTCGTATTAAACTTATCGTCCTACTCCTATTAATATTATAAATGCGAAAGTTTGGATGTTTGTTACTCAATCACGCTTCAACCACTGGACGGATCGTGATGAAACTTAGCACACATATAGTTTAGATCCTGGAATAGGACATAGGATAGTTTTTAACCCGAAAAAACATACCAATCCTACGGGAAAACATAATAATTTGTGATTTTAAGTTGTCCACGCGGACGAAGTCGCGGGAAACAGCTAGTATTAAATAAATAACAGTTGACGTTTTATATTCGTGTAAATACTAACAATGATCATAAATTTTGTAACAGTTAAATATTGATGACTTTTCAATGACTTTGATTAGGGGTTTAGTCAAAATGGAAACCTTAAAAGAGAAGTTCTTTTATAGCATAATATTAAAGCTAATGGGCCGTTTGAGCTACAATTATGAGTAGACACTGCCGCCCCACTTCGGGTAAATTATGGTAATTTTTCTGCTGTAATCGCTTTGGTATTTCTTCACCTATAGGCTAAAAATTAACCTGATATATGAATTATGTCTCTGTTTAGGTAAAGTTGCTGTAGCCCCAAAATAGGATTTAACGGCAGAGAATAAAAAAAGAAATTGTGTACCTTAAATAAGCAATATCTATTTGTCTGAACATCTGATTTTGATAAAACAACAATTTGTTTTATCAAAATCAGATGTTTAGATAAAAAGATATATAATTGTTTAGGTAAAAATCTATCTTCTAAATTTTTATCAGCAGCATCAGTCTGTACATTCAAAGGGGTAACGCAGCTAGCATCCACGGCACTGTTAAAAACTCTGCAGACCTGGAGGAGATATTCTATCTCTAGAGCGGCCCCTTCCATCCCCATTTTCTTTAGTATTAGTACTCGTATATGTCAAATTGTATATTTTTTCTATCACCTCTGTTACTTTTAATAAAGTATATTCTGTGTAAACGAAAACAAAATAAGTACATTGAGATAATTAGACTAAGTTTTCGAATCTGTTTCTGGGCACAAATGTTTTATGAATGTTTTAAAAACATTGAATGTTGCCACTGCCAAAAAAAATCTAAATTTCTACCGTAAAATTGTATTTTTGGCATTTCAGCAACTTTGTCTAAACAGCGGCGTTATATTTACTGTTTTTGGTTTTGTTTTTAACTATTTGAAACATATAAATAAACTCATGCTTCAAAATAAAAAAATGTCGGTATTGTTTTAATTTAATTAGGTAGGTATTTATTAAGTACCATTTCCATTTACCGAGCGAGAAGTAGTTTGATAAACACTGTTCGAGTTTCTAAAACAATAAATGGATGGTTTCTTATTACAGTTAAGTCTAAACAATAAGTTGGTACAGTAATGTTGACAAATATGATAAAACCTGACTACCTACCTATTACAAATACTGTTCAGCTACTATATTTCTGTCATATTTTTTTTTATGCAGCTATGCCCATTTTTGTGTGTATTAGCTATAGACTTATGTTTCAGATACAGATTTTTATTATTAAAACAAAAGTGCGTTTAGTCCACTCAGCGGTTAAAACATTTTTATGAAATCTTAAAGGATTTTATTAGGATTACGCTCGGATGGCGTCAACCTTAGAAATACGGTCGAGATTTTGTTCACCTTCATTGGATTAGGTACATTTAAGTGCCTACTACTCGCTATTCGCGTAGCGTTTTCACGTCGTAGCAAATAAAGCGGGAACACCATATATAACGATTGCGACGCGCGTCACGTTAAGTGCGCAAAATTAGTTTTTTTATTAGGTTTACAACCACGCGTGCTACGCCGTAGCATTAGCCCTTAGCTAAAGTGAAAGGTAATCAAATATATTTAGGTAAGGGTGCATGCATATTTCGGCTCTGCCTACCCCTCTGGGCCAACTCAAGGCATTATGTATGTATGTAAGGGTGCATAGGAAAAAAAATATGGGTGAAAATGTGTATGTAGTGGTAATTTGTTCCTCATCATCAGTCTGAAAGAGTCCACTGTTGGACATGGGCCTCTCCCAAGGTGCATCCTCGGCTCTTCTCATCCAGTCACTGCCAGCCGCCTAACGCAGATCGTCGTTCCATCTAGCCCAGTCAAGGTCTCCACTCGAGAACTTTACGCCAGCGGTAATCGGTTCTCCGACTGATGTGACCAGCCCACTGCCACTTCAAGGTACGAACTTTTTGAGAAGACGAAGTCGAGACTTTAGTTCTCTGACGGATCACCTCATTTTGGATCCTGTCCCTTAGAACAACTCCGAGCATAGCTCTTTCCACAGCCCGCTGAGGGACCTTGACTTCAAGTTAATTTGTTCAGACGAACAATTATTGAAAATTTATTATGTGTCGTATGGTTCACAGATTAATTTATAACCCTGGTCACTTATAAGTAAATAATTGTAACTACACAATTATATACTACACATATTCCTTCCAACCTTGAGGTTTTAGGAGCCGAATCGCGAGATAGTGCACATAACAATAAAAAAGGTTTTAATGACCTGTGGGACAATGCATCAGGGGCTCTTTCCCGTGTGCACGGTATAAGTAATTAGATAAGCGGAAAATCTTTTTTAAAACCAAAATCTATTCTTTGGTCGCTTTGTTAGCATAGTGGCTCCGTAAGCTTTTCGGAAAATGTCCGTCGACGAACAAAACAATTTTGTACTATCTGTATCAGATGCGTTTGGACTACTAAGAACGATATTTAGACGCCAAACGCTTAATTTTTTAAAAGAGTAGGCCCTTATTTTCTTTAATGAACATTTTAAAACTAAATACAGTAATAAAATTTGTGTACAAAGGCGAGATTATCTCTAAAATAGATCTCTTCCAGCCAATCTTAAAATATCGCTTACTCAAGTGCCAGAAGTTAGTACGATATTTACAAGTTGATCTTAGTCCTCAGACTAAGACCAACTTGAGACTAAGTCATATTTGTGAATTATCATACCCTTGCATTATTCCCATAGCAAAGGAGAAAACTCTTGTTTGGGATTAACCTTGCTTCAATTATTTAGACTAACGTCCAGTCCAATAAGAGGAGAGACTGCACTAATATTGCAGAGGTCGATTTTATACAGCATTAAGTACTATTTATTACTAGCTGGTAGCGCGCGACTGCGTCCGCGTGGACCACGTAACTTTATAAATTATATAGCCTATGACACTCACAAATAACGTGGCTTTTTATTGGTAAAAGAATTTTCAAAATCCTCACAAACTTTACCTCTTTATAATATTACTAGCTATTGACTTAAGATCACAAATTATTATGTATTTCCGGTAGGAATAGGATGTTTTTTCGGGTTAAAAACTATCCTATGTTCGTTTCCAGGACCTAACTATATGTGTGCCAAGTTTCATCCCGATCCGTCTTGTGATTGAAGCGTGATTGACTAACAAACATTCAAACATCCAAATATCCAAACTTTCACATTTATAATATTAGTAGGATAGTATAGATTGCTGCAAAGTGGTAAATCGCCGAAACCGCTATTAAGAGAGTGAATTGAATCACGAATCGTCCGCGAGATGCAGCTGCATAGTCTGTATATAGAGCCACTTACCGGATGTATTCTCTAAGCTGTTTCTGCACAGCTCTTAGCTTGTCCAAGAGCGTGGCTGTCTGGTCGAAGTACTCTATCGCATCGCTGACGCTGCCGTAGCGCTGTCTGTTATCAACGATCATCTGATTCCTGATAAAAAATAAGTGTCATGAATAATTTACAATGAAATTGCAGAGTTGTGTTTTGTCTGTTTTTGGGTTACACGAAAAAGGCATGAGAATAATGACGGTTATATATATCTTATATTCTTACTGAAGCGCTACTAACTGCTCTAGAATTCGAAGATTTGTCACATTCGCGGCGGTAAGCGAGATTATTACGTCATATTTCTAAGAAATGTATTCTTATATACGCAGACCAGTTTGTTTAAAAATAAATCTTCACGTTAAAAATATATGTATTAAAAATATGTATACCTAGTTTACAATCACATTTACACACCCAGACGAACACACACACACAAGCATATAAACAAAACATTAAACGCGCGGTCTTATAAATTGTATTTTGCGTTTGCTAGTTTAGATTGTCATTTATAAATTTCTTAGGTGAATTTTATGTTTAATTTTTTTGTCTCCCAATCATTATTGGGAAAAACAAAATTAGAATGAGAAGCTCGTGATCTGTTAAACAAACTTCGAGCCTTGTACGGACACCATTTCCCACAAAGGTGTATTGATGTATAAAAAAATAATAATTGTATAGTATTTTTTTATTTATGAACGAAGTTCGAGCCTTCTGATTGTCCAGGGTTGATATTGATAAGTTGTTTAAACCCCAGGATAACAAAATTAAACATAATACAGTTTGATTTAACATTGAACGTATTGAGTGGCGATTGTAAACAGAGTGATTCATGTTCAAACAAACACGTTAATCATGGTCTAGAATCCAGTATCGTACTAAGTATATTGGCGCCTAGGGTATAACAAGCCTTAATTTGCGCCCCAAAATAAATTTGACGACTGTATCGTCGGTCATCTAGGTTGTGGTTTGCATTATTAGGTCTGAAAATAATTATATAAATGTAGTAGGTATGGTCGATTGATATCAAGAATGCAACAAATAATATTTTAATCCTTTTTAGGATTTCATCGCAACGAATTACATTATAGCTTTTTTGCCCGTTTGTTGGTCCGCCGTAAAACACAAAAACCCTGGACTGATTGAGTTCAGTTGAAATGTTCCATACATGTGAAATGATAAGAACAGTTATGGAGTATCTCTGAGAGATTTATTCCAGACTACCCGCAAAAGAAAAAAAAACAAAACGAAATAACATGTACAAATCTGAAACTTATTTAACTTCACATTTTGTACATAACATTATGCTCTATTTTTTGTTTCTAAATGTTTTGTGTGTGCAATAAAAGGTATAAACAAACTATTTCCTAAAAACATACAAATGTCAAGTGTAGTTGCAGGCAGTTGCCAATATAGACATAAGTTTATAATTGTAATTACAGGCATTATATCAAAAGTGATGGGTAATTGATAAATCACTTTGTCATTATTTCTCTATGACTAAGTACATTTGTTACCTATGTTGATATCAACTTAGCGACCTTCACAAATTAGCGCCCCTAATGCAGACGGTGTCCTGCCCTAAATACGACGCTGCGAGTATCGATTAGGGTGGAGTAGTATGTGTCACATACACGTTGCGTATTTTCGTGCGGATGCATTTCCTAGCGGTTCGTTTGCTTAGGAACGTGAGATAGCAATTTAAACTTAAATTGTGCTAGTTCGAATAATATCATCTACTAGTTAATTAACATAATAAGTAGGTATTCCTCACGCCATAATACGCGATTTTCAAGCAAATCTGAAGATTTTTTTTCCTACCTCGGTAGATTGCTAAATTCCGTGACGCAAGGCCATAATATTAATTTATATCAACCGAATTTGACACTGTCTTGGACTAAAATACGTTTTTTTTAATTCAGTGCAAAAAAAATTATGAGATGTTACCATAATTAAATATATTATATAACATTCCTAAGGGAAATACATAATAATTTATGATGTGAAGTTGTCCACGCGGACGAAGTCGCAAGCAAAAAAATAATATATATATATCAAATATCTACATTAACACACCGCAGTATTATTTTATCGTTCGAAATTATAAAAATCATATGTTTTGATATATTTCTGAGTTACAATCATAACATAAACAACTAAAATGAAATGGCTACAAATCGATAAACACCACGCTGGACAGTGTGCAAACATGTTGACCAATGCATTAGTAGGCCTCACATTGTAGGCGCTACACCCCATTGCCAGGCTGTGGTATTCATGGCCTAGTTACACTGCGGCTTGAATACTTACCCAAGCTTCACAGCTGCTATGGACCTGCTATTTATATAGCTTGTGTGATATTTGAGGTACAGTACAGATATTGTTCGAAGCGGTCGAATTATAACGAGAGATATGTATATTTGTTTTATTTATTAGACACTCGAACAAGTGACTGTCTATCGATCTGGACTATCACTCAATAATCAAGACACAACTTCAAATAGATAATTTGAACACATAAATATATATATACTATAGAATAAAATTCCTATATAAAGAAAGTTTGTAGAAGACAAAAACGAGCATTCTAAGGAGATATTTTTCTATTTAGTGTACCATTTAGTTTTCTTCTTACGAGTCGATTAGAATAATTTATTCTAATTTAAATTAATGAATTTATTTAAAAACTTTATTGCACAGAAAGTACAAAAGGCGAACATACTGCCAATACGGCATTCTCTTCCAGCTACCTACCTACCGGATCGATTGTGCTGTTTAAGACATATTCATACGTAAAACTGTACGGCAAAGATGGAAAATATGTGTAAAATTCGGGATTTTTATATATTCCCAGTAATTAAATAAAAAATGAAAAAAAAGGTTAATTAACGGACCGCCTTTGCTGACTTTTTGTTGTGACAGTGGTATAATTTTGTATGAATAATTTGAGCGAGCTGCGAATAAGCAATTAATGAATTTGCGATGAGCGGTTTTGCGCGAGAAATGTAGTACAAAATTTCGGTATAACTTTAGTACGATAAACGATTCTGCGACGGACAGTGATCAGACTTACATAACGAGCCATAATTGCCAACGTATCATGAGTGAAACCATTATTTTTAATAAAATATGCTTATATGCTTGATTTATGGTTTACGTTTTATTTCCGCAAAATTGTCGCTTACTTATAATTACTGTTCTCTATAAGCATCGTAAGTTTCTAAAGATTGTAATAATAAATTGAATAGATGAATTGAATCATAGTTAAATAGTTGGTTATCTTTTGGCCTAGTTAGGGGTTGAGACATGTCTGGCAAACAAACGCTCCAACGGATGGGAGTCAGCTGCAAACTATTTGCCTTTCATTGTCATTTAGTTGTTATGGAATATCTACCCACTTTGTTTAGAGTTGGGAACGTGGAGCTAATTAGGTTGAGGTGTGCAGTAGGTACGTTTAGGTAATTCTTCTAAGTATTCTTTGATTGTAGTATATTATATAAGAATACTAGTAGTATTTGTAAGTCTGAACTTTACTACCTATAATTATGTTGGTAATAATTATAACAATTTATAAAAGTAAAAATATTTATAATAATTAGTTATTAAGACAATGTCCAAAATCTACTTAAACAAATTACTTTAAAACTCGAAACCCCACAATAAAAATATTAAACTTAAGTCTTCCTAAACTATATTATAGGAAGGCTTAAACAAAAAGGTTTACGAAGTCAGTGCTTAAAAAGTTGAAGTGTAAAAAAAAGAAATAATAATTTAATCAGTCATATTAAATAAGTAACTTAATTAGCTGTAATTTAGTAAAAGCGGCAAACAACTTTAGTCATTATTATGCATAAATATTTACTTACTTTTTCTCCAACACTTGGTACTCCGGACTGTCCTCCTTAATGTCCATGTGGAGAGGGATCAGGGATGGCACCAGGTTTAGGGTATTGTCCAGCAGGTCTCTGCCAAGAACCATGTGTGCTATGTACCTAGAAATATAAATATTTACTGTATTTTCTTCTTAGAGGTAATGCTTAATCTTACCATCACTCTAGGCTGCTAAGGACGGATACGTACTCCTATAGAATTCTTATAGCACCCTTCTATTATACAGCAACAGTAGAACTTAAGGTCTACTTGAGTAGACTATAAGAATGGTCCTATTTGGTATAGTGCTAATTATAGTGCTGATATAGATTCCAACTAGCAATCTGGCAAAATATCCTGCTATTTTATAGTTTAATAGATCGATAATAGACGTATATCGGTATTAGGTGCACTAATACCGCTGTGCCCCTACTATGGACCTATTTTATATCTTATGGCTGAATATTTCATCAGTGTGCTAGCTGGGATGATCGGGTGCTGATATTTAATAGGGAATAGACAAAGATAGAGCAATTCACTAACAAATATTGGAATCTTCATAATAATCTGTTAAAAAAAAATCTGGGAAAACCCGTGGGTTTTACTCATAGAAATCTTATCAAGATAGAATGGTGAAGTAGGCGCGACATACGTGCCACCTATCTGCAATATATTGCAAAAACTATCAAACACTTACTCGTTTCGCGCCGACTCACGGTCGGGTAAACATCTACAAAATTCTGCAAAAGTGCCATATAGTACGGTTTCTAACTTCATAACTGTATCTCCTCACTAGAAACGTGACCAAGAGGCATAAAGGGTCCGCCGGAGGGGCGCGCTGTGTCCAAAAATCGGCACGCGCGAAACCAATTGGCTATAACCATTCTATCTTGATAGGATTTCTGTGGTTTTACCGGTGGAAGGATACTAGTTCAGTATACGTTTGGATGGTTATCATCAGCCTATATACGTCTATTGCTGAAAATAAACCTTCCCAATGGAATGGCACTCTTGGTGGGCTGTCCATTGGAGGATTTGCCATAATCACCACGCTTGGCAGACGGATTTGTGATCGCAGTAATACAGGAGAAAGCTGCTGCCCATCCCTGGTGCAATCCTTTAGTCGTCTTGACGACAGCCACGGGAAGATTTGGGGTGGCCCTATTCTAAGCCGGGAACCACACGGCACGATGGTCACCACCATTTTATTTGTTTCGGTCACCAAACAGCAATACGAGCATTGTTGTGGTCCGGGGTTTTAAGGGTAGGAGAGTCAGTGTGGGACGCCCCCTGGCTAGATGGAGTGACGATCTGCGTAGGGCGGCTGGCAGAGACTGGATGAAAAGAACCGAGTATCGGGTTCAGTGGCGCGCCTTGGGAGAGGCATATGTCCAGCAGTGGGCTCTTACAGGCTGATGATGATGATGATGATGAGTCAGTGTAATTACAGGCACTGGACTACCAGACGTGGGGAGAAACTTCATCCTTATATAGTAGACAGATCACGCTTTCGTGCGAAGCGTTTGACTTCCTCTTTCATAATGCGAACTGAAAACCCATCAGGATTTTAAAAAACAACACAGTCTACAGTTCTCAGTGAGGCAACGTACGTTGCTTTTGGGGCTTTATGGGCAACAGCGACCACTTACCATCAGACTGTCCGAAAAGACCGTTCAAAAAGAAGAAATATAATTATATAAGTTGATTTACTTTTCGTGGGCCCGAGGCTGCAGGTATCCGCGGGCGAAGTAGTTGATTCCCAACACTGAGCCGATGCCTTTACACTCTATACTCCGCAGCAGGTTCTTAAAGCCGACTAGGTACCTGAAATAGAAGACAACATTAACTTTCAACGGCCTATGGAATGACGCTCGGAATTTTTCAGGACCAGCGATTCCTTAGATGAATGCCGACTTAATTAAGCAGGTCCGTCAAAGATTTAAAGTTTCGATATGAATTGAACAAGTTAGTAGGTTGAAGTCACATCTGTCGGGAAACAGATAACCGTTGGGTAGACAAATTATCGAGTGAAGTCCACGGTTGAGAAGGCGTAGTTTGGGATACCCTTTGGCTATAGCGGTTATTTTAGGCTGTTTACAGTGACTGGATGCGGAGAATTGAAGATGGGATTCTTAGAGGCGTATGACCAACAGTGGACTGGATAGAGACTGATGATGATTAACTTTAGATGAAAAAGATCGGCAGCAGCAGCGCATACCAAGTACACGATTGTTATTAGTGCCGTACAAGGCACTGTCTGTGTCCAGTAATTGACGTTGATAGGCTTGTAGTAAACTAACGGAAAAAGAATGGTGATTAGTTTTAACACAAACATGGGAGTTGTAAAACCATTTTAGTAGAAGATCCAGTATCAGTAATATAGATTTTTTTTATAAGATTTATATAAATATAAAAAGAACGGAATTCAAATACGATTCTATCTATTGAATAAGTCACCTAGAATGACTTTGGAAACCTGACCCAATATTTGTAACTAGATACGAGCTTAATTATGTTGGATTGACGGTTCTCGTAGCATTATCTACGGTCGCGGAGTCCCGTAGCACTTTCGTAGCACATATTACAGTTACTAATTATTATAATAATAATGCTAGCAATACGTATACAAAATTATACGTTATTTTAAATTGTGTGACCTATTATTGACTTGTTTACATCCAATAAATATTTTTTTATATTTATTCAAGTTAAATCACAAATATACGCACATATTAGTATATTTGTGATTTAACTTGAATAAATAGTATCATAATTTTTTTGAAATCGTTATTGTTTTTTGTCTTCATAAAACATAGCTTATATATTTTTGTGTTTTTTGTATGAAACGTAACTTAAATAAACAAAATTAATGTGATACTAAAGACACCAGTATATTAAAGATATTTTATTTGGAATACGTATCGTGTTGTATATACTGTTTCGATGAGTATATAACATCAAAACCGCTATGCAAAGTATGTGAAATTGTATCTCACTAAACTACTCACTTCCTTCCTCACTACATTCTTGTGTTATAAATAGCTATATGAGAATGTATATAAGTTAAGCTAAATGGTTGTGGGTTGTATGGAGCGCGGCATAGTATCTAATTTAATTAATTATTAAGTTGTTAAGTAAGCAATGGATATAAGTAAATATAGACTACATAGTAAGACACTCCTCAACTGGCTTTTACGCGGATGATGATCTAACAAAAATAATACCACCACCCCCTCTACAGAAAATAAAGTATATCCTACTAATATTAAAAATGCGAAAGTTTGGATACTTCGATGTTTGAAAAAGAAAAAAAAAACATTTATTCACTTCCACAATTGGCACACACAAAGAAAAACCAACAAAGCAAGAAAAAGGAAAAAAAATAAAATAAAACTTACGAGTATAAGAACTAGAGAAAACAATGTTTGGATGTTTGTTACTCAATCACGCATGAACCACTGGATGGATCGTGATGAAATTTAACACACTTATAGAAATCCGTGTTTGGTCCTGAAATAGGACATATGATAGTTTTTATCCCGAAAAACATCCCATTCCTACGGTAAATACACAATAATTTGTGATATTAAGATGTCCACACGGAAGAAGTCGCGGGCAACAGCTAGTATGTCTATAAACGCTTTTATCATCAGGTGAAACACGTCCACTGCTGAAAATAAGCTTCCCCAATAGAATTACACTTTGGGTGGGCTGTTCATTGGAGTATTTCCGTATGACCACGCTTGGCAGGCGGATTGGTGATCGCAGTAATGTTAATACCTATATACAAGAGAAAGCTGCTGCGCGTCCCTGGTATATTCCCTTAGTCGCCTTGACGATACCCACGGGAAGATTATGGGTGGCCCTATTCTTAGCCGGAAACCACAAAGGAGTGTCCGAGTTATGAGCAAAGTCAAATTTTCAAAGCGAGCTGCTTTGAAAATTTGACTTTGCTCATAACACCGCTTTAAAAAAAGATGCAGGCTTGCGAAGTATACTTTGATGTCTATAGCGAATGAAAAGTTTAATCACTCTGTGGTGTGTTCAATTATATAAGTTAATTCATAAACTTTGCAATGTAGTATCGTCATAGATTATAAAGTGGAGTTCCGTTCACTAATAAGTAGTTATTAGATTATCTGTCCCAGTTTCCAGTCTACGTGATTATTTCTTGATAGTTGTGACGTCATTGGCCTGGATATCTTGCCTGGGGATGTGTTAATCGGAGATAGCTTCGCGTATTTTGTAATTTTGTACTGAATCCTTTATAATTAGTTTTTAAATTAAAATTTTAGGACTCGGGATAAATGATTAAAAATTTCAAAGACATCAAAAATGCTCATTTTAAATAATTTGTAGGTAGACTGGCCTCGCAGAATAGTCGGCAGTGCACCTACTTGCGAAGCTCGGGGTCGCGGGTTAGAATCCCGTCCATGTCAATCATTTGTGTTTGGATGTAATTTATCTATGTATGTACGAGTATATCAGCTGTCTAATAACCATAGTACGGGCTCTGCCTAGTTTAGGATCAAATGGCCGTGTGTGATATGTCATGTTCCCACATTAGACATTTAGACATTTACTTATTTAAAATATTGCAACATTACATATTATTCTACATATTATTGTTATTAATATCCAATATTTCTAAAGACTAGTCTTACGTTCAATTTATATAAGGCCGTGAAGTATGTAAAGAAACTAAGTTTCAACAAAAAGGTGCCGTTGGGTTCGTCAATTTTATTACGAAACTCAAACAAAATATTAAAGTACCTACCTACATAAGTCTTAGGAACCAATCTCGACTTTTGTAACCCGTTGGTCACTAGTTTGCTGTTGAAAAATATTGGAACAAGCCAGACACAGACAATGTGTTTCATTTCAATGAATTGATATTGCTTTTTGTACGAGTTAGCGTTTCAATTATACCTAATACTCGCAGGAGCAAAAAAAAAAACATTTGCAACTCAGACAAAAACTTGAAGACGCTGGAAAGGCAAAAGCTGAAGCTTCAAATAGGATTTCACAGTAAAGAATTTAAAAAAAACATGTATTTTATATATAAACATATATTTTATCTAAACATCCGATTTTGACAAAACAAATTGTCATTTTAGTTCATTAAAAAAATATGCAATATGCCGTATTTCTCTACGAAGTTTAATATATTAAACAAATTGGCGCTTGAACAATTTTGCCGCTCCATAGACGATAATTGTCATGTATACATTTTATAAGAGATTTTGGTGTATACCTACATATTTTTGCCCTTGACTGTTAACATTTTCGATAAATGGAAGTACAACAAAGTATTTTCATTACCTGTCAAATTAAATTCTAAGATTTTGAGAATAAAGCAGGTAAATATAGTAAAAACCTTAATATTTTTTATTACTTACATAAAATCTCATGGAATTTTTCCTAAAAATTTATCTCATAAATTAATTTTTCTTCGCTAATAGACATTCTGCTGGTCTATATGGAGTTTAGCATCTGTATTTTTATGACTCATTTGTTTTATAGGAAGAAACATAAACTTAAGTCGTAAAATACTAATATTCGAAAGTAGGTGCATATCAATTTTAATAAAGATAGGTATGTCATAAAATATAAATATGATTTCATTTGATTTTTTATACACTGGGTACAGCAAAGACCAATATGTACCTACACGCAGTGGATAAGTACTTAGACAGACTGATATATGGACACTTTGCTGTCAACTACTATCCTCGGAATGTAGGGGAAGCTATTTAAATTAAATTAAAATTAAATAGTATTTATTTCGGGCCAGTTAAGCCCATAGGAAACATTACAAATTTATTACAAGACTAGCTGTGCCCGCGGCTCCGCTCGCGTGGACTACAAAATCCGCTTCCGCTTCCGCTCCCGTTTCCACTTCCGCTCCCAATCCCAATCCTACGCCCACGCCCACGCCCACGCCCACGACAACGCCAACTCCCACGCCCATTCCCATTCACATTCACATTCACATTCACATTCCCACTCCCACTCCATTGCATATACCTACTAAGTAATGTGATTAGAAAACTAAAAATTCCCATAACTTTTGATTGAGTTAGCCGATTGCGATGAAATAAGGACTAAAAGTTAAACCCCATGTTTCTGTGAAAAATTTAGTAGTTTTTTAGTGATACGTGCACAAACTCACAGATAACAATATCAAAAATGGTCGAAAGGTGTTCGGTTGCTCGTTCTTAGACGCCCCAATTTTTTTTTTGCGAATATCTTCAATGTGCAGACACGCGAAGTTTACGCTTTTATTTATTAGACTAGCTGTTGCCCGCGACTTCATTCGCGTGGACAACTTAACATTGCTCATCATTATGTATTACTAAATCCTAAAAGTAGTCTATTAATCTGGTTATGCATTGAAAATATTTACATCTATAGGACATAAAATTAGCGTGCCGGCGGCGGTTCCGCCCATTGGACTTCAGGTTTATTGTTTTTCATTTTTAAATAAAGTTGACATTTAGTTTCATATTTATCATGAATTAAAAGATGATCATATAAAAAAAATCTTATTTCGCTTTCCTTTTTAGCTTAGCGCTTTAGGAAGAGATTCCCCCTTTCCACCCCCTATTCGTTCTTTCTTTCTGCATCCCCTTCCCACTACGTTGAAAAGTTGAAAATTCTACTGGTCTTAAGTAATGTCCGGGCAGTGAATTTTTTTTTTAACTTCAATGTACAGATTCGCTTTTCTTTTGTTTTTCTACTGTTACTAAAAATAGATTACAATTTTTTTTTATTAATAAAAATAAAAAATAATAATAAAAAAAAATTTAATTAAAAACTTAAATATTTTAATATTAAAGTGATTACAAGCTGTCCTCGACACCCATGGATCTCAATCCAGGTAATCGATTTGTCGTCGATCTCATTTGCGGATACCGTGAGTTTTGAGTACCGCGATGTAATGTGCAGACACACATACACACATACACACATATTTAGATAAACACAGAGGAATAAACACAAAGGTAGTACACACATAAACATACACAAATACCACGAAATGTATTTGACAGATTCGACGAAAGACAATATTTTAGTATAGACACAGATTAAGTAATAGTTCAAGTACAGATGACTCAATCCCGAGCCAAATTGAATCCTATACGCATGGAAGAATGTCTATGTTACGCTGAACCGCTAAATCACAGACAATTGACTGTCATACATGATTCGCCCGGGGCCGCGCCGCGTAGTTAATTTTTATGCATAAAGTAGAGAATACTAAATTGCCTCAAATGCAGAGACAGGCCTGGTATAGACTAACTCTAATCAATCTTTACCAAGTATCAAGTTTTGCCACATCTTCCAGTTTACCTCCACAATGTGCTGCTGTCCGTATCTTTAATCTCTTTCGTCAGGTGGTTCAGTAGTCCCCCGTTCGCACTGGTGTACCACTCCACCACCTCCGTCATCGAAGTCCCAGGGTTTATATTCTCCCTGTTAACAAAACAAACTCGGTGTTAGTAATAGTAATATCAATATTCTTTATTTGTCCTTTCGTTGGATTACATTTTATTAACTAAATTACAACTATTTTTTGTTTATTCATTTGAGCTGTATAGTTGCAGTACCCTTTGCCTTATATTCAGTTTCAATCATTAAAACTAATGCAACTCTCTTCTTTTTTGTCTCTACATACACGTACAGTCGCGAACGTTAATTTAGAACCCATTTCCTCGAAAAGTTCTTAGAACATTTTATTTTATTTTATAAATTCACAAGAACATAAACGGTAATGTACAAATAGTGTTATCAAATATTTGTATTATAGATAGCTTTATACATTCCAACAACATGTTCCACATGTATGTAACATCAAATAAGTCGGCTACCGCAGAGCTGACAAACATGCTAAGTAACTCATTAGATTGGTTATTCTACATTACAAAAAAAAGAACATATGTATGAGCCATACGTGATATTATAGGGTAGCTGGTACCCAAATTGTATGTAAGTAATCTACATCCAGCAAAGATAGAAGTTAGGAGAAACGATAAAAAGGAAAAAACAAACAAACAAAAAATCTTAATAATATTAAATGCCTGACTATGCCTGGTTCAACAGTGAAATAATTTCTTTTCTAAATTTAGGTAAAGTAATATTAAATAAATCCACGTCGGCAAAACGCTCATTGTACTCATTGCAAATTCTAACAATTGGCGAACGCTTGCCAGCGTTGGTTCGACACCGGTTGAGCGAAAAGAGACGTTTGGCTCTAAGCTCAACGGCTGGCACCCGAAAGTTGAGCCTGCTAATAAGCTCAGGACAGTCAATTTTATTATTTATGATTTTGTATAGGTATATTTGCTCTAGTTGAGTGCGCCGCTGTTCGAGGGTAAGAATGTTGAATTTTCTAAGTAAGTCGCTGTAATTAGAATAGCTACGAAAACATCTATAACTTGTCATCTTCAAAAATTTCTTCTGTACTCTCTCCACTGCGTCTATATAAACATTATAAAATGGATCCCATATTACTACTGCATATTCGAGGATTGGACGGATTAAAGTGAAATATAGATATATATAAGTCGAAGGTTTCCTAAAAACAGAAGAAGTTCTTGATACAAAACCGAATAGCTGAAATGCTTTGCCAACAATATTGTTTATGTGCTCTTTTAGTACTAGTTTTGAGTCAAGTGTGACACCAAGATCTCTGATGGAGACTACTTTCTGTAAAGGAGTATTGTTTAGATCGTATTGATAATTGACTGGATTTCTCTTTTTGGTAAACGAAATAAATTTGCATTTAGAGAAGCTGAGATACATCCTATTGATGAGACAAAAGTTTTGTAGGGATAGGAGGTCAAGTTGTAGGAGGGTGCAGTCTTGTATATTATTAATTACTTTGTAAATTTTTAAGTCATCGGCGTATATAATGAAATTAGAGTATTTAATATAATAACTTATGTCGTTTATAAACAAAATAAATAGAAAGGGGCCCAGAATAGAGCCCTGAGGCACGCCAGAAGAGACAGTAATTGAATCCGATTCATATCCATTCACGACAATTTTTTGTTTCCGATTATGTATGTAAGACGAGAACCATCTCAACAGAGAACCCTTTATGCCGTTAAACGCCAGCTTCTCCAAAAGTATCAAATGGTCAACTTTGTCGAAGGCTTTCTTAAAGTCTGTATACACACAATCTACTTGTTTACCAGCATCAATTGTGTCAAATAGCAAAGAGGTATATAATAGTAGGTTACTCGCGGTAGAGCGGTTTCTAACAAAACCATGCTGGTTTGGTATAATTTGATTGGCGAGTAATGGATAAATCGAGTTATGTACCAATTTTTCAAATAACTTCGGCAGGGCTGATAAAATGGATATAGGGCGATAATTTTCAATATCCCTCTTATTATCACCTTTGTGAACAGGCGTTATGTTAGCGGACTTCCAGACAGTGGGGAAAAAACCCATGTCAAGACTTTTATTTAATATAATATATAACGGTAGTTTTATAGATTCCGCAGTTTCCCTGAGAAAGTAAGGGTGAATACCATCAGGGCCCGGCCCTTTGGTAGTATCCAGTTCCTTTAGGCCCTTGTGAACGATATCTAATGTTAGATAAATGTTGGATAATGCAGATCCCATAGTAGCCGTATCCGCTGGAGGTTCCCAGTCATCAGGATTAAATCTAGATGGTTCATAAACTGAGTTAAAGAAATCCGAAAACATAGTACAGATTGTTTGTGGGTCATCAGTAGTTTGGCCGTTGAAAGACATTCTGTTGGGGTACGCACTTTTATTGCCTTTCTTGCTAGCTACAAATCGCCAAAAGTTTTTTACGTTTTTAGCGATTAGGTCTTCAGTATTAGAAATATATTTATCATAAGTGGATTTTAACAATGACTTGAACTGTGATCTATACATCGAAAACAAAGCGTAAAGTTCCTTTGAAACTATGTTCTTTTTATAGGCAATCCAAGCTTTTTGCTTCAGTTTAAATATCTTAATTAATTCATGCGTAAACCAAGTAGGAAATTTAGATGATTTATGTTTCCGTTTCGGTACAAATTGTTTAATTATTTTATGTAGATAATCATAGAATATTTCAACTGATTCATCAACTGATTTTCCCTGTAGTAAAACAACCCAATCCAGAGACATAATTTCCCTATTAAGTAACTCATAGTCAGCTTTATGGAAACAGAACTTATTAATTTCCCGTCTGTACAGCCCAGCCATGACTTGTAGATCCAGTTTAAAAGCAAACACAGCATGATGACGATCCACTAATACCAGCGGAACGACATCAGTGGAGACAGCCACCGCGGAACTACATAACAACAAATCCAAAATTCTTTTGTTGATATTACTCAATCGGTTGTATTGCATTAGAGACATAAAAGACATCGCATTCAAAAGCGTTAAGTGGATATTAGATACGGTGTCAATCACCGGCTCAAGGTGCAACTTGCCTACCACCCGAGTCCAATTAATATCAGGAACATTGAAGTCTCCTGCGATACATGCCTGTGATGGGTTAATTTTTGTGTACATGTCACTGAGCGTGTCGAAATAGTATATATCGTGCTGGGCGAGCTTGGCCTAATGTATGATGCCACCAGTAAGAGAGTACTATCTGACTGTCCACTACTCGCGGTTGTTTGAAGAGGTATCGTTATGGCAGTTGTTTCAACCAGCGGTACAATTACACTCATTACATTCATTTACAATAAGGTCGAAATATCAATCAAATTGCAGCTCTAGCAAAGAGATTTAATTGAGACGCGTAATATAACTAATTATAAGTCTATGGTAAAAGTTCCAGTGTCATCAAATCGGGAAAAATATTTTATAGGTAATCATAATCAATTTTATTGGTAATTATTAAGTTACATGTAAAAAATACACTCCATTGCACAATAGTTAATTAAACAATAATAAATTAATACCAATGTCAAGTAAATAAAAAAAAACAATTACTATAGTAAATCATGTCAAAATATTAATTTAAATAAAGAAAAATTTCAAATTAATAGTCATACTCTTAATAGAAAACGAGAAAACTAATATTTCTATTTTTTGTCATTTCATTAATGCAAACAGTTATCATTTAGATTAGCCTGTGTGACACTGACAAACGATTAAGATTTCCAGTTTGCAAATAAAATATTACACGTCATATCCGGTGTGAGAGAAAAGAAAAATGGGAAGTTTTAAAGCCAAAGTATTTACTTGCATTCCATCTACAATTAAGGATCAGCACTACTTGAAACCCATTTGTGTATGGTAATTATGAAATGCTACACTATCATGCGATCATAATAGCACTTATTCATCGATATTTATTTTACTTTGTTCAGAAATACGATAAATTGTTTTTCTTTTTTAAGTTTTTAAAAGGCAGCTTGTTATGAACTTTTATTGCCATGACGTATGGACTTTTATCAACACTCCTTGGTTAGAAATAATAACTACAAAAATAGAGATTATGCATCGCATAGACAAGTCATAATGTTCAACTTAGGCATTCGATAAGATTACTGTAGAATACTAAACCTTAGATGTTAACTGTACCTCCAGTAAGAGGATAAGAGTTATTTTTGTTCAATGCGGGCGTTCATCACCCGCATTCATAATTTTGAAATAGAAAATGTTTCCTGTAATACTTTATATTATATTCGTTTCGTTAATCGAAATATGCGAGCAATCTCGTGTGTTGTGCCCTTGGGCACGGTCTATAAGGTTTGAGGCTTTTTGATCAAAATGTTGAACACATTTTTTTATATATGTATTTCAAAACAGAATAATAAAAGCCTTTGCTGAAAATATGAAAGTCTCATCGAAAACAATTTATGGGAAATAATTTATATTTCGATGCAAAAAAGCAAAAACCCACATCGATGTAAACATTTTGTTATTGCAAATTCAGCTTCAGAAAACCAATCTACGTCAAATGGTCTGGGTCGAGTCTTTTCTATTAGCCGTAGAAACACGGAATCCGGACTATTCGACGTAATTTTTTCGATTCTGAATTTGCAATACCTAACAATATTACTATCAATATTAACCTAGGGAGCGGGAGCGGGTGTGGGAAAGGTAGCGGAGTCTAGTCCACGAGACCGGAGCCGCGGGCATAGCTATTCAAGATAAACATGAAGTAAATATTAACTTTATTTAAAACAAAAAAATCTGTATTCCAACGGGCGGGCGGAACCGCCGCCGGCACGCAAATTTTATCTACATAAAAATTTTCAATGTATAACCAGATTAATAGATTTATTTTAGGATTTAATAATAAATAAAGTTAAGTTATGTATTACTTAATGTTAAGTTATCTACGCGGACGAAGTTGCGGGCAACAGCTAGTACATAATAATTAGTGATGTTATGTTGTTCACGCGGACGAAGTCGCGGGCAACAGCTAGTGGAAAATAAATAAGTCTAACTTATAACGAGATGAACTCTGCACTTTAGTCTTATCACTTGTATAACTATACACTCTAAAGTTTTGAAAACCTCCCGAGTATTTTACCATCATAATTCATCATCAGTTGCATGAAACGAACAAATTTACCGTATTCATGAAAGTTTTGTGCGGTCGTGTGTGAGGCTCTCATTAAGGCTTTAACCCACAATGTTGGTAGAACAAATATTTGGTTTGCGGTCCCATATTAGATAGGGCTAAAGCTCGGGCGAAATAAGCAAAACTGTCTAAACTTTACTGATATCTAAATTCAAAACTGTTTAAGCATATACAGAACTATGTTAATGCTTATTATCGAAATTGAGAAATTTGTTCCCCGAGTTCCTATTTCCTAACTGAACTCGAGTATTTTCTTTACTAGATTAATAGCCATTTCCTAAGTGAGAGTGCCACATTATAATTCAAAACTGTCACTTTCCATTAAATGATAAAAATACAAATGGAAAGCAAACTGTCCTAACAATAAAGGGGAAAAAACGCTCCCTTTGATCTACACAAGAGAACGCTGCTGCTCGTCCCTGGCGCAATCCTCTAGTCGCCTTGATGACACCCACGGGGAGATAGGGCGTGGGTCTATTCTAAGCGGGGAACCACACGGCTTAGAAATCTTTATTCTCATACATTATGATGCGTAAAGTACAACACCATTTAGTTATAAATTGTAGACAATAGACCCGATTCTGAAGGTACACGTTAAACTTTGACAGCGCTAAAATTGGTTTCGTCTTTATCTTCATAATACTGTGTGACAAGGATAGCAACAGTTTTTCTGCTGTCAAATTTTAACGATGTGACTTCAGAATCGAGCCCAGCATCAATTTAAGTGCTGTCTAATTTTAACTTTGGGCATACAGAATCGGGCCCAATATGTGGTCAAGATTGAGGGTTGCCCTATTCTATGCCGGGAACCAAACGTCTCCCAACAGTGGGTCAAAACAGGCTACGGGGAAACAACCAAATATTACTCCCAAGTTGAGTAGCTACCAGTGTATTGCTATATTGTGGTAAGGAAAAACGACCCTTTCAGTTCTTTTTAATAGAATTCTCATTTAAAAAGTTAGTGATATTGCCACCCAGCCACTAACAACTGCCAGAGCGCAATAAACGTTTAAGGATGCCAGTCGTTCACAATTTGATGTTTCTCAGATATCATTGCTTTTAGTCAACTTCAGTTATTACTCGGTTTTTTCACTTAAGATCAATTGGATTGAGCTGTAAGGGGGTACAATAACATCGAGTTCTATAATCAATATAACTTTTAGGTGTGTTATTGGGCTGCTTACTTCGAAATAATAAGAAACGGCGATCTTATTGGATTACTCTGTTGTCCATTTGTCTGTCCGTCACGACCTTTTTCTCGGGAACGGCTGGACGATCGAGTCGAAATTAATAGGAGTAATAGTAGTAGTAAGTGACAAAAAGATAATTAGGAAGTTGTACATTCAAGTGTTTAAATATATATTCAAAGAATCGTTTCACAAGATATGTACTCGTACATATGTTTCGTCAGCTTCATTAATATGTATACACTTCAGTACCTTTTCACATTAACTGAAGGTTATTGTTAATATACATTGAAAAAAATAGTTTTAAGGCACACAGTTGCACAACAGGCGAACTTAATGCCGAAGGTATTCTCTACCAGTCAACCTTTGGGTCGTGCTGTGAGATTGTGGTAGGTATACAAGACATTGCAATTTGAGCCTTTGTCCCCTTTGAATACATATTAATGAAGCTAACGAAGAAAACATATTTGTTTACACTATATGTGTACATGTTTTTGCCCTTGACTATATCATAATACTAGAAAAATATTGTAGAAAGGTTGAACATTAAAAAGTACTTACGGGGGAGGGGATCAGTAGCTCACATCGCTCGCTCAGACTTCTCAGTAACTTAGCATTAACGTGAAGAAATATATAAATATAGAACTAGACAGGACGTCCACATAGACTAAATTATAAATTATGACGATTATTATATAGTTAAAGGACACCTTGTAAATACATAAAACTTGTGTTATAATAACTATGCGCTAAGAAAGATTTGTCCCCTAGTTTCTAACAGTGTACTAAGACAGATATACTTTGCACATTTTCATTATCTTATGTCGTACTCTTTGGGGAAACTCTACAGAGTCGTACCGAGTTTATATTCTTATACTCTTAAAAAGAGCACGCGTATAATTGTGGAGTATACACTTATTATATTAGAATGACGTAAAATTGATTTTTTAAGATGTAAAAGTGAATAAATTGATCTAATCTAACAAAACGTTAATTTAGCGTGCGATTTTCATATCATTCTGTAAAGTTAGGAAAAAAGTTCACCGTTTAGGTTAAATAACGGTACGGCCCTAAAAAACTACCTACCAAATACAGGTATGAAAATACATAAACGTACGCCCTTGTTCCAAAAACATCTACATCGTATTGTTTAGTTTTTACGATTTTAGCAATAAATCGCTAATAAAATCTATAATGACAATTTTATGAAGTAAGGTGGTTCAGCGCCCCCAATAAAACTGCACTTATTTGGTTATGGTATTTGTTTTGTTCTGTTGGCTAATTCTGAAACAGATAGATATGATATTTGATAAATATGATATACTTGTATACACTACATAAATGTTGTCAATATCACATGTTCAATGAAATAAAAAGTGAGTTCTCATGTGATTCTTTAAAAGTTTATAAAAATCTCTGACACTTTGTAGTATAGAATCCGCACGAGTATCTAAGTAGGTACCCACTTTTTACAGTAAGCATTGTTGTGTTCTGGTTTAGAGGTAATAAAAGTATAAAAATGATCTTGTGGTCGTGAAAAATATTTATAAATGTAAAACTGACAAACAACGTTATTATTTCCTAAGAACGTGTTACGCAATAATATTGCCATAACTTACAGGTTAAAGTTTGATGCATTAACAGATCTGGGTCGATTTAAATAAGTAAGAGGCCCTGAACGCTTGCATGTAAAATTTAGTCGCACTTAAATTACTTTTAGTTGCCTTTACTGGCACGCGCAGTCGCGCGGCAGTGTGCGTCGCGCGCGCATTCACGCAGTCTTTCCATCGACGTAATCGCGTGCTTATGCAGAGTTATTGTTTATATGCGCGCGAATAACCTATAGGCACTGGGAGATACGTATATTATTCGCGAGATACAACAGCGCTACGCTTTCGTTCGGTTAATCAAGGGGGACAACATTTCGATATCGCGCCTTCACGCGCGTCGCGCGCTCTTTGCTAAGTATATTTGAGTGAGAAAGCGCATGTTTTGCGCATTGACTTAATACAAAGCAAATTAAAACTAAACCCTCACATTTACTCAAAATCAAATCAAAATCAAAATATTTATTTTCAAAATTGGAATACATTATTCTCTTTTTGACGTCAAATTCTGCATAAAACTACTTCACTTCCACCTGTATAACCGAGGGGAAGAAGTGGCAACAAACCCAACGGCACAGGGCCCTACCTTTGATTTATCATATTCATTACAATTATTAAGTCTACCTATGCTGAGCCATCAAGCACTCCATGGACTTTTATCATTTAAGTAGTCATCTAGTACTAGATTAAGACTCAAGGTATATCTAGTCATTTTTTTGATACAGTGTTTAAGAATTGTGATATTAGACCAGTTGAAGAAATTTTATAGCAGCAGCCTCTAACCATTTCCTCTTAATAAAGATATCGTTAAGATCAAAGTAAATACAAAATGGATAAACAAAATAGGGATCCTTATTTAAGAACGGCCATTTTCCTTAACAGGGCCGCGCTGTTTTGGCTAAAAGCCTTGTTAGCGGGCTTATCCGTCACGCAAACAGACCTAGAACCGAGTAAAAGGACAGTCCTAATTGGAATGAAATGTTGTATCTTTTATGTGGCCGGCTTCGTAGAAGGCAGAAATTCAATGACAGAAGTTCAAAGGTGAATTTCTAATTAGTATCAGAGATCTGTGCGGTTTTCGTTTACTGTTTGTTTGTTGCTACATAAATACCTTAAAATACAGCAAGAAACCTGGCATGGCACTTTTGTTGAGACTTGTTGGCTATCGTAGTACTAGGCTTTGCATTGCCCGTCATCAGTCACTGTGCTATTTGATTAGTTCATATGTTCTAAGTTATTGTACCGCAGACAGAGTCTCGAGCGTCATTTCTTTTTAAGAGTACCGAATGTTAATTTAATTTAATTTTGCATGCAACAGTATAATTACGTGTAATAACAAAGTTTTTTAATCTTTTGATCATTCTGCTTTTAATAATGCTTTCACAAGATTTTGTTTTGATAATTATATCTTAAAAAGTAAAAAGATCGTTGTTTTTTACATTTTGTATATTGAGTATTTAAGTTTTGTACAAATTAAAAAGTTAGATAACTCAGAAACTCTCGTTTTATTCTAGAAACTAGTCGTAATCTTAAAGCAAATGTTAGTTACTTAATTGCCAATTACTAACTATCGTCCAGTTACCAACAACTTTGTATATTTTCAGTAGCTTAAATACTATTTGATATTTGTAAATAAAAAAAAATTATACTTTCTGGAAACAAAACTTTCTCATAACTTCATCTTATCTTTTGATTTTTCTGTAGGTATCCCATCGCAGCTAGTGAGTAAATGTATTGAATATCCCCAGGCTATTAAGTAGACCATCATTGGGCTGAGTGGCCGTCCTTACATAGAGTTTAACGAGCCATACAAACACCATCCACCCCGAGGCGCGGCGAGCGATTATACCCATTATGGCGTATTAGAAAAACGCTATTATGATATTCATAGTAGCGTCATTAAAATGATATGTGTGGGTGCAAGCTCGCACCCGTTGGTAGTAGAGCTTGGAGATTCCCACGACTTCGTCTGCATAATAGTATCTTGTTGTCAGAAACTATAAGAGATAGACTAATTTATTCCTAGGAACCATAACTCACGATTTTCTGACGACTGACGACTTAGAGTCACGATTTTAGAGATATGTACGAGTACATGCCTCTAAAATCGTAAATATATTTAAAATTAGAAGTCAATGATGGAAAAGTTATGGAAATTATAATAATAAATATTTCATTTATAAACTTCATCTTCATCATCAGGTTATTTTTGTCTCCACTGCAGGAGCACAACCCTCTCTCATCTACCGGAGACCGACGGAGGATTTGGCCTACACTCACTACGCGTTGGCCAGACGGGTTGGGGAGGCCTGTTTGATGTTTTATAATGTATTCCCTAAGTCGCCTTGTACGACATCCACGGGAAGAGTTGGAGTGGTCCTATTTTACTCTATCGGACACCACGCGGCTAGTTATTAACTTGTATATTATGAAACTTGGATTTTCTCCTGTTTGACGAGAATTAGACATCCAGATTGGGACCAAGTAGTAAAAGTTGTAAAGAGTTGTCTGTCCCTAGTTGGAATCGAACCCAATACCTCTGGCGGTCAAGTCTAACGACCAATCAACTAGGCGAACGAGGCGGTGTTTTCAGAAGAAAAATATATTACCTCTATATTTCAGGAAGCCAAAAAGAAATAACTAATTGACGGAAGCCGCACGTTGCATGCGTCCGAAAGTCGTAATAGAATACACGTTATACATCCGATCCTCAATTTTTAGTCAGTTTTAATTACAAAATCCTGTTGCCGAGTTTTGTACATAGTACCATTCTGTAGTGAAGTGTGCCAGCAATTAAGTGGTGAAAATTTTAGTGCAATACGTTCACGGGTTGAAGAGTAAGAGAAAAAACAAATTCAAATATTTTGCTAACGACATTTGTCCCTGACCTACGACAACTCGCAAACAGCTGCGACTGCACTGACTCAGCGCGCCGAACACCGCCGACCACCGCCGACCGGTATTGCTCACCGTGCACCGCCGCCCGCGCGTCTCCGCACCACCGCGGCCGCCCCGCTACACACTGCCGCGCGCGACGCACGGACACTATCTGTCGCAGACCATGGCAACAAACTGCAACGCATGCGGAGAGAAAATTCGCACACTGAATTATATGGAGTGTTCAAAATGCCAAGCTATATACGACCTTACATGCATCCAAATACCTATGCAGACCTTCGAAAATTACTCGCCTAACGCTAAGAGTAGTTGGTTGTGTCCTACGTGTAAATGCTCCCTCCCAAAAGGAGATAATACAAACACTCCACTCCGTGGCTCCGCGGATAACCTAAACAGTACCTACACAGCAAATGACAACATCACGATGTATCGTGGCTCGCGCCCACGGCAAACACCATCTGATACACCATCTGGTAAAGCAAAAAACCAGGATATCTCATTAAACACTGAAATAGTAGAAGTCATGACCGATGTTCGAGAAATAGCTCTGCTAAGACAGGACGTTCTGGACCTAAAAATCCAGTTCTCAGCCGCGACCTCTGCATTATCCAAGAAGCTGGACGCATGTAACGAAAAGATAACTACCCAAAACATTGAAGTAGGTGAAAAGCTGAACAACACCGAGAAAACAGTTGAGCAGTTGAAGGAAATGATTACGGCATATTGTAGGGAAAACAAAATATTAACGGCTAAACTAGCAGAAAGAGACGTTGAGTTGAAAAACTTACTGAAAGGTGTCTTACAGTCCAACGCTGAGCAACTTACGCGGACTGGATTAAACAATGTAAAACCGAAACCGACTGTTGAAAAACCGATGTCGTACTCCGATGTCATAATAACCAATCACAAGATCGATACACCTCCTATGGTTGATAGCAACACAAGGGGAACTCACAGATCGCCGCCGCTGCCGTCCGGCGTCCCGCCGAAACCTGCGCCGCCCGGCGTACCGCCGAACCTTGCGCCGCCCGGCCCCCGCCGGCGCCGGGGCCCGCTCGCGGCCAACACCACCGACCGACATGACTCCGCACCTACAACCGCCACACCACAATCTGACTGCCAGGCGAATGAGTCAACCTGGATTGAAGTCCGGCACGGCAAACGCCGCGAAAATCGCCAACGTGTCGCAGTCACTGGAACCGGCCCTGCGGATAAAGAACTCCAAACGACTGAAAGGACTGAAAGGACTAGAAAAATCCACGCATGTTTCTTCAAACATGACACAACGCCAGAGGCCATACAGTCCTATATGACTAGGAAGAACCCCGACTCATATGTAGTGAATAAATTACAATTACGGCACCAACACTACGCATCGTTTGGGATCGTCGTGCCTACAAGTAAGTTCGAGTTTTTCATGTCCGCCGTGAACTGGCCGCCGGGGACAGAGGTGAGTCCGTGGTTTCGCCGCGGCGCCGGGCGCGAGAGGAGTGCGCCCGCCCGCCGCCCGCGCCGAGCCTCCGTCTCCCTCGCCGCTGCCTCCGCCGCTGGCTCCTCAATCACGGCCGCCGCGACCGTCTAGCCACGATGCTATCACTATATGTCATCAAAACATTCGCTGCATCACCAACAAAACAAAAAAAATTGAGGTATTACTAACTAATGAGTTAAAGTGCGATGTTTTAGTGTTTACTGAACACTGGCTTAAGGACACACAAATACAATCAGTTACCTTATATAATTATGACTTAGTTAGTTACTACTGTAGGCCTACGATCGAACACGGCGGAAGTTGCATCTACGTTCGGTCCGGTATCAGAGTTTTAAATAGAACCGACTACTGCGCGTTGTCACAAGAACAAATCTTTGATGTATGCGCAGTACAACTGCTGGATGACGACCTGCTTATAGTCGGAGTCTACCATTCAAACCTGACCAGTGACAAAGATTACTTAATTTTATTCGAAAACCTACTTAACAAAATAAACAATGAAGGCCTAAGCGCGATAGTCGTGGGCGATACCAACATAGACTTCCTAAACAACTCCCCAAATAGAAAGTCACTCGTGGACTCGTTGCACAGTAATAATTTCGCCCAGCATGTCGACTTCCCGACCCGCGAAGACGGAAATAGTTCGTCGCTAATCGACCATGCGTACTCGAACATCCTCGTCGACCGTGTGTCAGCCTCGGGAGTGCGTACAAACCTGAGCGACCATATAGCGCTGCGACTGGCCGTCGCGCGCGCCGCGAGCGCTGCGTGTCCGCCGGCCGTGCCCAGGCGCATTTTTAGCCAATCCAACAAGATTTCGTTTAGCGCCGCCTTAGAAGCCGTAGATTGGAGTGCAGTTTTGACCGGGTTAGATGATGACTGCTGCGCATTAGCCGAGACAATATTAAATACGCTCGTTAACAAAATGGATATTTGCTTCCCAGTAAAAATGTTGAAAAACCAATCAAAATCCAACCCATGGGTCGATGCAGATGTCATTAACTTAAAACTATTGCTATTTGATGCGATTAGCGTTAATAATAAATTTCCCGTAACATGCGATATCTCTCAAACTATTGAAAACCTCACAAAACGGTATAACTTAACATTAAAAAGTAAGCGAACTAAATATTATAGTAATCTAATAAACACGGACAAAAACAAAAGTAAACGAATGTGGCAGATCGTAAACACCGAGTTAGGGAGGAAAATACGCGAACGAATCGATTACACTGACTTGGTTAGAGATAAAGACGGAGCCTGTTTTGAATCTAAACAAGCCCTGTTAGACTCTATGAACACCGAGTTCGTGACGGCAGCGACGCAGTGCGGCGCCCCGCCGGCGGACGCGCCGCGCAGCCTGGCCGCGCTCGCCACCGGCGCGCCCGCCTGCGGCGAATCCATCCGCTTAAAGCCCTTCTCTCCCGACGAAATCCTGCGCATTCTAAAACTGCATATCGCCCCCAAAAACAGCACAGATATCTTCGAAATATCGGCGGGGCTCCTACGTTCTGTAGGTCCATCAATCTGCGTCGTTCTGTCGTACCTTTATAACGAGTGTCTCAGGCAGGGTGTCTTTCCGTCCATTCTTAAAAAAGTGAAGGTAGCTCCGTTATACAAAGGCAAAGGCAAGAAATCCGCAATCAAATCCTATCGTCCAATATCACTGGTACCTGCAGTCAGCAAGGTCCTCGAGGTAGGCTTAAACCACCGGTTGCTATCCTTCTGGACGCCTCGTGACGTGATGTCGGACAGGCAGTACGCGTACCGCGCCGGGCGCTCCACCACCTCGCTGGTGCGCGAGGTGGTGCGGCGCGTGCTGGAGGCGCGCGAGGCCGGCCGCCACGTGGCCGTGCTGTGCTGCGACCTCTCGCGCGCCTTCGACACCGCCGACCACGCGCTCATCTCCGATAAACTGCACCACTACGGGGTGCGCGGGCCCGCCCTGTCCCTGATCATATCGTTTATGACCAGCAGGACACAAATCGTTGTCGGCGACGGAGGTCGCCTTCGCTCGTCCGAAATGTCCAACGTCATGGGTGTTCCGCAAGGATCGTGTCTTTCGAATACCCTTTTCAGCATCCTCCTGAACGATCTCCCTCCCTTCCTAGCGGACGTCGAGATATACATGTATGCGGACGACGTCACGGCCGTGGTAACATCGCCGTCGCCGCAACAACTGGAATGCGACCTCAATACGACTGTCCATCGTCTGCAGCTGTGGTTCCGGTCGAACGGGCTAGCTCTAAATAGAGAAAAGACCTGCTTCCTAAGATTTAGCCTGAACGGTCATATACCATCAGCGATGTCGGTACACGCGGACAGTACCCCAATACAACAGGTCACTTGTACGCGACTGCTAGGGTTTCACTTGGATAGCGCGCTCATGTGGGACACCCACATCGAAGAGATATGCGCGCGCCTGGGTCGCGCCTGCTTCGCGCTGCGCCGCCTCGCGAGCACCGCCACCACAGACGTCGTCAGGTCCTGCTACTTCGCGACGGTTCACTCGGTCCTATCGTACGGCACGGAGCTGTGGGCGAGCGCCGCAGACTGGAATCGGGCATTCGTAATGCAAAAACGCGCGGTGCGCGCGATAGCCGGCGTCCCAGATGACGTCTCAGCGCGCGAATTTTTCGCCAAATTTAATATAATGACTCTGCCTGGGATATTTATAAGTCAAATTGCCACATTTGCGCACAAGAACCTCCACCTATTCGAGAAAAAAGGAGTCAACTCTAGATACCCCCTCCGCAGTAACCGTAACAAAAACCGCCTCGTAATGCCGTCGCACAGACTGGCCAGGTCGGAGCACAGCGTGTACGTGCTGGGTCCCGCTGTTTACAACCGACTACCGGACGCGATCAGGGATGCACCTTCCTGCCCCATTTTTAATAACAGACTAAAAAACTGGCTGATAGAAAATGTGTTTTATGATTTAAAACAATTTTTGGACTTACCCATGTTACTGTAAAAGTAATTAAGTAAATATATAAATATATAATTCATAATAATAATGAGTAACAAATACCTATATTATTCTTTAATTTCATATATTGATGTATACGCTATTTTTGACGTTGTATGTAATAACATTTAATTTAATTAACTTATGATAATATATTTTGAATATATCGACATTCTTTTGACTTGTAACAATTGTTATCAATAAAATTTTCATTTTCATTTCATTTTCATTTTCATTTCATTTTCATTTTCATTTTCATTTCATTTTCATTTTCATTTTCGTTGTGTCTGACGTACACTTTCCTAATTTTTTAAATATTCGCTGAAATAAATAAGCAAAACGATAAAAAAAGTGCTAAAATTACTGTTCCTTTCAAAACGATAGCTATACTAAGAAACAAATACAAACGATGTTATTCTAGGTAGTGCATACAAGTACATAACCTACATCATGCGATCTAGACACCGTTTCAAATTACTTTACATAATTGTTCACGCCCTATATTACACAGGTCATTGAGCAAACGACATAGGTGCATTGCGTGGACATTAGAGTGTAGGTACTGGATGAATAAAACAACTCGTGCCCTTGGTAGAGAACACCACATGAAAGATTCACTAGGTTCTTAGACGATCGAGAGTAAATAATTAAGTTTCTGCTTTAAAATCTATTGTTAGTTTATTTATATTACTAGCTGTTGCCTGCGACTTCGTTCGCGCGGTAACATTAACAATGCACCTGTGTTACAAACATTTATCGTAGTCGTGGTGCAACATAACATCCAAATCGTTAGACTTAGGTTATTAATATCATCTAGTCTCTGAATAAAATAAGGTTATCAATTCGTGAAGAAACCCCTTTCGTCCCATTTCGTAACCAGATTTCGTAACTGGCTACGAAATGGGAATTTAATTCCCATTCTGTAACCGGTTACGAAATGGGAATTGCGTTGTCCCATTTGGTAACTCACTTTCATAATTGGTTACGAAAAACCGCTGTTTGCAATAATAGCAATTAGACATCAGACATTAAGTTACAAGTTTGGAAAAGAATATCGAAATTTCGATCACATGATTCAATTCTCCTCCTCCCATTCTTCTCATTCCCCCATACTTTCCCTATCCCATACCCCAACCTTTCCCATCCCTTCATCATTCCTTCGTCATCAACGACAAATAATCCTGATGATACTACGAAGGAAATGCTTATAATTTTAATGACAATTAAATCAATTAAGGGTCAATTTCTTGCATGCCATTCCATGATAGACAAAGTTGTACTGATCTTGTCACATTAAGGTCAATATGTTTGATTGTCATAAACTTCGTGTTATTTATTGGAATGCTGATGGCATTCACACTAAGGTTAGTGCATTGCTTGAGTTGCTTAATGAATTATCTGTCGATGTTGTCACCATTTCCGAAACTAAAGTTAGCGGCTAGTATCCTTTATCAATACCGGGATACGTTTCCTATCGTCAGGACAAGAAGCCCGATGGTAGCGGCCAAGGGGTAGCCCTCTTAGTTAAATCTGACTTACGCCATGCCTCTACGGATCCCGCCAACCCTGAACATTGAGTGTGTTGGTATAAATATGATATTATCTGGCAAACCTCTGTTGCTATTGTATCGGTATACCAGTCACCCAATCTTGCGTTGATACCTAGTGACCTAGACGTTATATTAACTATTGAACCCCGGGCCTTAATTATGGGGGATCTTAATTCTAAGCATTGGTACTGGAATTGCGAATCAGCCAATGCTCGGGGGCAGGTTTTATATGGGCATATGCTTAATAACGAATATGATGTATCTGCTCCAATACATCCTACATTAGTCCATTATAGGCTAACTTTTCTCCATTTACTCCTGATGTCTTAATATGTAACAATATTTATAATGTCTCTGAATTAGAAGTGCTTACTTGTCTGTCCTCCAAAATCACCTACCAGTATTTTTCACAGTGGAGAGTAACTTCACTAGAAAGCCTCACACTCAGTTTAGGTATACTGAGGCTGACTGGCTAAAATACAGGTCTGTTTTGAACCAGAATATTTCTTTGTCTTCTAAGGTACACGAAACTATAGTCGATATAGACTCTTCTGTACTTAAAATAACTGAGACTTTTATCAAAGCTTGCAACAGCAGCTTCCCGTCTGGACCCGTTAATAATACCCTCTATAAATTACCTAATCACATCAGAAACATCATCAAGGATAAAAACCATCCCAAAAGAGTTGCCCGTAGTGAATCTGATCCAATCATTAAAAAAATACTATTTAGCCAAGTTAACCTATTATTAGCGACAATTAAACATATAATTAAAATATATAATGATAATCTTTGAAATACCAAACTTTCCAAAGTTGATAATCCTAGCTCGGATCTATGGCATGTAGTTAAATCTTTGAGAAGAAAACCTTCTGTGATTCCTCCCCTTAAAGGTAATATAAATAATGCAGGTCTAACTATTTCAATCCAAGAACAATGCGAAGTTTTAGCAGATGCGTTTCATGAGAATACTAAGCTAACTGGCGACTGGATAAGTAACGACGATACTGAAAATGTTGTCAGAGAGTCACTTAATGCTATAAACCAGTATGTTGGCAATGAACTTTCATGTCCTGTATCACCTAAAGAAGTTAGAAAAACTATTAATAAACTAAAATGTCGCAAAGCGCCAGTAATGGATAATATAAGCAATATCTTACTTAAAAACTTATCACAAAAAAGCATTGTTCTACTTACAAAGATATTTCGTGACTATTTCAGACATTCATACTACCCTTCTCATTGGAAATTAGCCAAAGTTATTTCTATCAAAAACCTAGGAAAAGACGAAGCAGTACCAACTAACTATCGTCCCATTAGTTTATTACCTTCACTGGGTAAAGTATTTGAAACTATTATATCTGCCAGATTGTTAAAGTTTATTGAAGATAAATGAATTCCGGAACAATTTGGATTTCGTAAAGCTCACTCAACGGCTCAACAGCTGGCGAGGATTTCCGAATACATTGCACACCAGTTAAACCTAAATAAATCGACTGGCATGATTCTATTAGATGTAGAAAAAGCTTTTGATACAGTATGGCACGCTGGCCTTCTTCATAAACTCTTGTCGCTTAATGTTCCATTATATCTCACTGCATCGATACCTGTCGAATCGCTTGTTCTCAGTTCACATAGGTGACGTCACCTCTCAACCTAGGCACATATCAGCGGGTGTACCTCAGGGTTCCTTCCTTGGTCCATATTTATTGTTGATTTATGTTAACGATATTCCTAAGCTATCTCAAACTCATCTTGCTGGTTTTGCTGATGATACTGCAAGATATACGTCAAGTGATGATTTGGATATTATCATACCTCGCCTGCAGTGGTCTCTTGAATTAGTGATTGTGTTCTTCACTCAATGGAAATTAAAATTAAATGCGCACAAAACTGAAGCGATTATTTTTACGCGCAAACGCTCTTCTCCTGTGAGGCAGGTGAGAATTGGTGACCATTTTATCCCATGGAGTAACACCGTGAAATATTTGGGAATAGTCTTGGACAGAAAAATAAACTGGTCAAGCAACACGGAAGCTCTTCGTCTCAAAGGTCTAAAGGCTATGAATGCATTAAGTTCAATCCTAAACCGTCGAACTAAACTTAGCCCGAAAACCAAACTCAATATTTATTCAGTCCTTGTTAGGCCATCGTACTTTGCACCAGTATGGTCTAGTACCTGCAATAATTACAATAACTTACAAGTGTTACAAAATAGCTTACAACACCCCGTTTCTCGCTAATCTTGCAAAATTACATTGTCAATCTCGTTTTCCCCTGTTAAAAGATTTTATTCTAAAACTTGCCTTTATCTGTTCAAAAATCCAAGACATAGCAACTTCTTAGTTTCCGGAATTGGTGCCACTCGTATGCATCAACTTTCTTATGCAAAAAGATACCGATATCGATTGCCCCATCACTATTTCTTACAGTGCGAATGACGTAGGCATCCAACCGGTTGACCGCTCGGCGCTCGTACAATGTAGGAATACATTCACAACAAGTGGCCACTAGACGTTTGTAATAAAATATACATCTACCTACAATAATGGCTTATTTAGGTTTTAACTTAATATTTATTTATTCCTTGTTACCTTTTGTAACAATCATCTTTCTGTGTAATAAATCACATATAAGTATTCTAGGTGCATTTTATAATTAGGCACTTATACTACGTTCATTATGCTCAGGTACCTTATCTGTTTTAAATGTGTGTAAACTAGTACGAGTATATTACTTATATTTCAATATTTTATAAAGGCGTTGTAGTCTGTAAAAAACCACTAACACTACGTTATGTTATTTAAGTTAAATGTAAGTATTTATTGCATAAATAAAGAACTTTTAAAATCAATCAAATCACCCCTTCCGCCTACCCCTTACCCCTCCCTTATCCCTCCTATTTCCCATCCACTTTCCCTCCTCCAAACCTGCCTATCCTCTCCCTCCCCTTCCCCTCACTTCTTTCCCTTCCGACACCCTTCTCCTCCCTTGCCTTTCCTGCCACCCCCTCCTCCTTTTTTGCATACCCAATTAACTATCCAACAAAATGCCTTTCAGGTAGTGATAGATTACAGGGGCACTAATTATGGAATAAAAAAAAATTGTATCGAGACTTGTGGAAATACCCAAAAATATATTTTACACAAAAATATACTATAAATAACCTATAAAATATTTCTGTCAAGTTTTTACATTAACCAGTAATGTTAAAAACTACACTGTCATACATATGTTACGAAATGAGAGGTCAACTTGAGGATCAGTCTCCTGACATTTTATTGAGATATAATTTATACCAGATAGTGCCCTCTTTATACTCAAAGCTATTAAACAGTGAAAATGTCGTCAATTTCTGTTCAGTAGTTTCTAAGATTAGCCTGTACATACATCGTACAGAATAGTCTTTTGATATTTTTACTGTTTTTATATGTATAAATATAGATAGATTACATTTTCGTGTTAAAATACATTTTTTAATAAATATATATATTTTTTTTATTTAGTATGAAAGATACGCTGTCTTCTACTTTTTGTCATACATTTAGTATGAAAAAAGGGAAGAAAAAAACTAGAACTTGACTATAACATTAAAACCCATTAGAAATATATAATCAAGACTTCGATTGTGATTATTATTATGAGTGAACACTATTAGGGATTCTGGCGTGACATACAAGAGTTTAGCAAATAGGTAACATTGAAATTCGTTGATTGTCAAACGGCACCAACTCATGTGGATTACTATAATTTAATATAAAAATAAATATGTTGTTTTAACTGTCGTGTGTGACTGGTCCGTAGTCGGGTCGTATTTTTCATACATTTAGTATAAAATATACGACTCTCTTCGACCAAGGCTGTGAAGCATTTACGAAAAAAAATTAGTATTTAACGGATCCGTCAAAAAAGGATTATATAAGACTATTATAGCCATAAATTTAGGAAGTTGTCTAAGATTATAGCGTAGGTCTTCCTGTCCGGTAGATAAGTCAATACTACTGGACCAATGTGATGGTACGTCTGTCCTGAAATGTGACATGTGCTACGTCGGGCGTAGCACGCGTAGCTAGTAAAACGCTACGCAAACTCTAAGAGCTGCGTGGATCTAAATATATTATTTATTTACAAGTTATTGAATAAAATATTGTTGATTCGTTTTTGTCTTTAAATAAAAAAAGTATTGTAATAAATGTTTATTATTATAACAATTTTCATACTTTTGTCGTTTATAATTCCCTCCAGTTTATTTAAGTATTTCGTGCAATTTTTTGGTTCATGTTAAGTAATTTTGCTTGTTGTTAATTAATGTAAGAAAATCAGGTAATGGTTAATCTAAGCTTTATATATTTGTATTTTTACTTGTTTTAATTATAGCTCTAAGTTTTCCGAATATAATAAAATAAATAATAAAAAAAATCTGGAGCTATTCTTGATCGTCTTTCACTCTCTTAGAACTCAATGAATCTAAATTAAATTTTGCATAGATACAGGTATATGAATTGCGTATATTTTAATATGAGAAAATATAATTTTACCACGAGAAAAATAATAAAGCGAACGATAGAAGCCGGAAAATGAACAAAGATTTGTACCAAACGACATATAAATAGATCCGTTGAATGACATAAATGGACAAAGTTCATCCATCTACATACATATTACCATCATGTACGCTACAAGATGGGACGTAGAATACTAATATTGTTTTGTGCCGGAAAAAACCCAATATTGGGGCATATTTAATCCCCTTTGTGTACCAAATACCTTTGTTGGATCATTAAAAGTTTCAGATACAACCTGTAACTAAATATCTATAGTGTGCCTTTACAGAAGCTTTAACACAGACTGAAAAACGTTTATACTATACGTTATATTGAATACTAGCTGTTACCCGCGACTTCAGCCGCGTGGACAACTTAACCTCACAAATTATTATGCATTTCCCGTAGGAATGAGTTGTTTTTTCGGGATAAAAAATATCCTATCGCCTAGTACAGGACCTAATTTATATGTATGCCAAGTTTTATCCCGATCTTTCCAGTGGTTGAAGCGTGTTTGAGTAACAAACATCCAAACTTTTGCATTTATGAAATTACGGGAATAAATAATATTGTATGATGAGTTGATTTTTTTTTTCAAACATATAAAAGTCATAAAAATAACAATGAAGAAAGTAAAGCATTAGAGGCCTTGCAAGCCTTAGCCAGCTGTAGATAGAGGTAGCTTAATGATGATGATAAAAAATATATAAGTTGTTTAATGATAATATAATATTCAGATAATAATGATAATATTCTGCAATGAATGTATCTGTAACGGGTCACTCAATACATGTATTTGTATACAACATCAGCCTTTTTTGCATCATCATCATCAGGTTATTTTTGTCTCATCTGCCGGAGACAGATGGAGGATTTGGACTACACTCCCCGCGCTGGCCAGACGGGTTGGGGAGACCTGATGATGATTTATAATGTATTTCCTTAGTCGCCTTGCACGACATCCACGGGAAGAGTTGGAGTGGTCCTATTCTACTCTACCGGAAACCACACGGCAATTTTTTTGCATATTTGCGTACAAAATACATTAACATATCTATTGGTTATTTAGAACAGTTGAGTAGCTTCCTACAGAGCTTCTAAGACGTGACAGTGACGTGAACAGAGGATCGGGTTCAGTGGCGCGCCTTGGAAGACGCCTATGTCTAGGAGTGGGCTGTTGTAGGCTGACGATGATGAGCTTCCATGATGATAGTAATAATAAGTATGTTCTAACATTATAGTATATTTAAGTAGACCATATTCACGCTTACAACACCTTAAAAATAGTTGCTTAAAAATCAGATGTCGTTACTGACACTGGTTGTCGTTGTATAAAATAGGGCTGATTATGGTTTAGCCAAAACGATATTTCCAATGTACATTTCTCCAACTTATCAAAATCGAGCCATCATATAATAATTATTATGCTCCCTGATTTTTAAGAAAAAAAAAAACAAAAAGGTATTTATTAAGAGTTTTGATTAAAACAAAATTGACCCAAATTAGTTGGTGTATTGTACATTGGAGGTATCGAAAAGGAAATAATATTTATTTTATAAAGAAATAGCATTTCACTTACACATTTACATACTTGCATCATAATATTACACACATACACATATTCATGTGTTAACTGATATTTTAAAGAAACTGCGAGAAGTCGGTACATACAACACCAGTTGTTATTAAATAAAATATCACCAAGCCTACTTCTGTGGTCAAATATAATCCAATTAATTGCCTTGCGCTATTTATTACACGCAGGCATTAAGCCTGGTCGATGCTAGCAGCTATGAAGTTGCCCTATAGTAAACTTATACTGTGCCAAAGTCCCCTAGAGTTTCAAGACCTTTGATCGATGACATGTAGGAATGCTATCAGTTATTTATTTCTTTACACGCTGGTGAACAAACTCGTTCGAGTAAAATTATTGCTAAAGTTCAAAAGGGCAAAGAAACCGCGATTGCCTCGGAATTTCATTTCAATTGATTGCGAAAATATTGACTGCAATGATTAAGAGACAAAAAACTAATAAAGTTATGTGGGTATTCCTCTTATTCTTAAGGATTAAACTCCACTATAGCGTACCGCACCGCACTTTGCCTATATACATATTGTGTTGTTTGGGATAGCGCCCGCATTGAGCAGCTGTGCGCGCGATGGCTTACACATTATTCCTTATAATCTAATACATAGTTCCCTTATAATTTTTCCCCTGCACGTTACCAGGCTTTTCGTCTAGTGAAATGAAAAAGAGTTTTTAGAAAACTTATTTTCTTCACTTTCAACTACTTAGATTTAAATTAAATTAAAATTTTCAGTTTTGTAATAGTATATTTCGACTAAACAGTATTTCTAAAGTGACTTTTTAGACAACAAATAACAAAAAAGTTTATTCAGGTATAAGGGACAAATAAAATTGTTTTATAAGTCTTGCAGAGTGTACGATAAGTAATAAGAACTTATAAAGTACTTACAGCAGTATTCTATTTTGCTTACGACGAAAAGAGGCGTGTTTTGTGGAGACGACAGAAGCGGTACAAAGTGCGATCGATGGTAAGTTTCCTCTGATTACTCTTATAAATCACTTGCTGGCAGGTGGGAACTGAGGTAAAGAAGAGTTAAGGTGTTTGTTCATTGTCAGTGAAGAAACATGCCTGCACGATGCTCTGCATATAGAAATGTTCACTCAGATGGCTGAGTGATCCAAAGCGGATCTCAAAATTGAGACATGTTTACGTAGTGAACCAACAAAAGATATGTGTAATAAAAAAATATCGAATCTGTGATATGATGAAGAATAGAATAGAATAAGCCATTTATTTATAGCTACGACACATACATACATACATACATACATACATGAGAAACATACATAAGAGGTTTACAAACTACACTTCGAAGATAATCTACTCGTAATTATGTGCCGCAGTAACAAAAAGGCGCTGACTCAGCATAATGTTACATAACGCTACGGGAACTGTGACGCTGGTATTCTATCAGCACCAGCCAGCGACATCACAGTTGCACTATTAAATTACTAGCTGTTGCCCGCGACTTCGTCCGCGTGGACAACTTAACATCACAAATTATTAAAAATTACCTGTAGGAATAATATGTTTTTTCGGGATAAAAACTATCCTGTGTCCTATTCCAGAACCTAACCTATATGTGTGCCAACTTTCATCACGATCCGTCCAGTGGTTAAAGCGTGATTGAGTAACAAAATACATCCAAATATCCTAACTTTTACATTCATAATATTAACACAAATAATTTTCAATAAAATAATATTGCGACTATAAATTGAGATGTAAGCTATCCTATCTTTTAAGTTGGATCAAATTATACACGTTGTGCAAATCAAATTTAAAATCGGTTCAGTAGTTTAGAAGTCCACCGCGGACAAACAACGTGACACGTAATTTTTATATATAAAGATGTTTAGAGGGCTTTCGGTGTACTGGGTGTTTATAATATACTCATACATTTGTGTTTGAAAATTACTGAAAACGATTTCGCTGTGTATAGTTGAATATGATAATAATTTGTTTTATCTTAAACTTTCGCGGATATAACGTATTATCTATAATAAGTAAATAGGTACTACAGGACATTTTGAACCCTTCTTTACTTTACAGTTAACACCTACTTAAATCAAAGATATTTCGGAAAACACAATCATCAGCCAAAATAGGTCCACAGCTGAATATAAGCCTCCCCAATAGAACGCCACTCTTGGTGGGCTGTCCATTTACCATAATCACCATTCGAGAAAAAATAAATATTTCACTTTAGTAAAAGTCCTCAAAAACGATGACAATTATCTAATGGTTTAAGAGCTACAACGTTGCTTTTAGGAGTATCCCATTAAAACAAGGAGAAATCAACACAGTTAAAAAAAAATGATTTTTTTATGTACCACCTGACTCATTTTCAATCAAAGTAGGTAAAGATGTAAGTACATCTTGGCAGGAGAGTCAATGTAGGCACAGATATACGATAAATTCTAAATAGTCCTTAGGAAGGCGACACACTTGCGGTTTTTGGGCTGTAGGTTTATGGGAAACAGTGACGTTTACCATCAGGTGGGAAGGTTTACGACGTGGTGGGAAAGGAAAAAAATGGTTGGGGGATTAGAGCGGGGGAAGGGTGGAGGAATGGTAAGAGGAAGCGGAGAGGGAGAAGAGAATATCTCCTGCATTAAATATTTCTTTTCAGAATACCTACCTTCTCTCACAATATTAAAACGAATAAATATTAAGGACTAGCTATTGCCCGCGACGTCGTCCGCGTGGACAACTTAACATTACACATCATTTTGTGGACACGGCTAATTTATGTAAATAAATCGTTTTAATGCCTAACCAGTTTAATAAATTTGTTATAGAATTTAGTAATACATAATAATTTGTGATGTTAAATTGTCCACGCAGACAAATTCGCAGGCAACAGCTCGTATGTCAATATAGTTGTACATTAAATATAAAGAAAATATAAATACTCGTATTAATAATTATAAATGTCAACTTAAAAGGTTTCATTTGATTTAATTTGATTTAATTTCATGTCTCCTCTGTAAGTCGTACCTCTACTAATTTAAACTATCCTGAACGGAGCCGGTCGCCATTGAACAAGCTCCCTAAGGCGACACTGGTACACCATCAGACACTCCAGTAGAAATAAACTAAGATTAATTACTCGATCGGTGCCGCAATTTGTTTCTGTTTGTATTTTATTAAACTTTTAATGGAAATCCAATGACATTTACACCAGTTTGATCTCGAAACGGCTGTTTTCTATCGATTTCTTAGCAAGAGTGTCTTGGAATGTTCTTTCTGCTATTTACATGCAATAATATTGAGTCCAATCAACAGAAGAAGAACAATAATTCCAGGAAGCAGAATCGCCAGTGCATTAAAATTTATATCGTCATTGTTTTTAAAATAATGGCGAATGTCACGGTTTTTATTTAGTCAAATAAAAAACGTGAACATAAGAAATCTATTTTATTAAATAAGTTCTTGGATTAAGATCTAGGTCTCTCCTTGTGAAGTTGTATCTGGTGGACAACCCTAGTTGCCCAACACGATGGACTAGGCGGCGAGATTTTGGTCGTAGTTGGTGTGTTGGCCCAAATATTGGTCTTGCCAATTAATTCAGCGAACTGGGTCGGTTTAATTATATTTAATTATATAATTTTAAGGATGACTGTAATAATCTATTAATCTGGTAATTTATGACAATAAAGTATATTTGAATTTAAGATATTTGATACTTAAATTTGGCTTTAGTTAAACAGTTTGTATTGTACTTAAATATTAAATTAATGAAAATTTATACAACTATATACAGTATTAAAAACTAATATTTGATTGATTTTTAACACCATAACACAAATGGTAGAAACACAGACTAATAGAAAACCTCGCCTGCCCAACGTACTCGTAGTGACTCGTAGATAAAACTGCATTTTTGTTAGAGTTCGATCAAATCGGATAGCACTATAGCGAAGGTTTTATGTCCGTCTGTCTGGCGGATAAATCGAATACTTACTTATATATCAATACTTGATTTTATTTATTACTAGCTGTGACTGCGGCTCCGCCCGCGTGTGAAGAACAATTATTCACCGCTCCCGCTTCCGCTCCCGCAACTACAACCGTCACCGCCTCTCACCCTCGCTCCAAACATAGCCCTTTACATGTCGTAATCTGATTTCCGTCGACCATTATTCTATCTTTGTTGTATAATGTATAGTACTAACGTAATGTGAGTTTTCGATAACTATAAATTCACATAACTTTTTAATTGAGTAAGCCGATTGCGATGAAATAAATATTAAATATTATTCCTTATTAAGCCTTATTTTTAAAAACCCTATTATGTCTTTATTTATAAGAGAAAATAAGAACATAGGCTGTAGATTGTAATAACAGTGAATCAATGAGTCGAACTGATCTGATGATTTTGCAGAAGGATCGGTAGGTATTCGTATTTATTCGAAAGACGAAACATGTAAGATATTCTGCCGGGACTTCATTGTATTACTTCGTATACATACTTTATAGAAAACATTTTCTAAGTACCTAAGTTAATTATCGTAAGAAGTAAATAATCCGTTTTTGAAACGGCGAGACAGAATGGCAGACATAATTGAATAAAGCAAGAGTCACATCTTCATATCACCGATGGGGTTTCTGCTTTGCCTAAACACAAACGAAATTTACTATACGTCCTATCTTGCCCGACCGTTGAAAGATAAAATTATCTTGGGTCAGAGCAAGTGGACAAGTGCCTCATCAAATTTGTCGTTGGCAAACGCGACGTGATATAGTCGTCCCGTATGCATCAAACTAATAATAAAAGTGCCAAAGTGTGGATGTTTGTCTTTCAATATAGCCTAAGGGTTGGGCTGAACGAAAATGAAACTTGGTCTTTGATAGTGATAGCGATAATATAGAAAAACGTAAGGATGCCTTGTCTAACACCCTGTAAGGTTGGCTGGAAGAGATCTCCTTTAGAGATAAGCTCGCCTTTGTACACAAAATTTGTAACTGTATTTAGTTTTAAAATTTGTGCAATAAAGAATAAATAATATCTTTTTAATTTCGAAAATCAAAATGGTTAAGGAAAAACGTAATTATTAATAGCTGATAGACTACATTATATTACGCAGTCATGGATGGTCATAAAGGTTTTTTATGGCTCTGGAAACAAAGTCATTCTAGGCTCGTCTAGATTTTCAATATTCATATGCAAAAAACTGGTGCCCGCAGCATGGATTCCAAAAAATAGGCCACTACTCATGCTAGTCTACAGTTAACACTATCGTGCACATACTCACTAAATTGATAGCAATGAATGACAATTTAAAACAAACTAGACGAGCAATTAGCTTTTTAAGTTTCCTGCAAAAAATGTATACACTTTTATAGTCACTTTTATATCCATAATAGTATTACGGATGTAAATCAAAGCATACAAAATTCATGTTTAGACAATTTTATGTGTATATAAGAAAAAAACTTTATTTATTTAGTTTAGTAACATACAATAAACAAATTGTAATTTCTTAAATACTCTAGAAGGACAATAATTGAATAGTAGTGCAAACACGTCGATAGTTGGAGAAGTCAATAAATTACCACGTTTCATCCCTTTGTAAATGTTGTTCGAGCTACGAGAATTTCGAGGTCTGATTATAAGTTTACATGCATAACAGTAAATAGAGGGCGCTCCGCTTCTCCGCCTACAAACGAAATATGTCGTTTCAATTTCCATATAGACTAAGTCGCGAGCAAGAACTAGTATGAAAGTAAGGGTTAAAGAACAAAATAAAGAAGGTTTTGGAGATATTCCAAATTAGTCTACGATTCCATATTGTCATAGTCGTAGAACAACGGCGTATGAGCAAATTCGTCAAAAATGAACTTTTTATAGACACCATTACGTATGGACAAAAATGCACGCGACTGATATGTTACTCAATATTGTAAGGCAATTTATACCAAAGTTATATATGAAGTTGAATAATGAAGGTTCTGGTCTGGAGTCCCTAGAATACTGTAGGGTTGTTTGATACGCCAATTGTTCTATGACTACCGCTCGGGTGTATGGAGCATGATCAACACCTGACAAAGTTTTACGTTAGTTACGTCACGCGTTGCATTGAAAATGAATTGTATATAGTACACAGTTTCGTTGAATTTTATGTTTAATTACTGTACGTACAGAAAATTATCACTGTCTTCATGTTAAGGTAACAACTCAAAGTTTTGTATAGAAGCAGTACAATTATTAAATAAGACTAGTTATTATAATCATCAGGTTAATTTTGTCTCCACTGCAGGAGCACAATCCTCTCTCATCTGCCGCAGACAGACGGAGGATTTGGCCTACACTCCCCGCGCTGGCCAGACGGGTTGGGGAAGCCTGACTGATGTTTTATAATGTATTCTCTTAATCGTCTTGTACGACATCCACGGGACCAGTTGGAGTGGTCCTATTCTGCTCTATCGGAAACCACACAGCAAATTATAATATAGTTATACAAAAAAGGACCACATATTGCGGAAAGGGCAATAATTCTTGTAGTTAGTTTATAATATGATGCGCAAATAAGCAACAACCTGTACATACATATACACCGAATTTGTAAAAAGAGATAAGTGCACATACGGCTTTGTACTATATGACTGAGACAATATGGCGTAGGCACAGACCGAGATGTTTATGTGGGGTGAAAATTCCTAAACCTAATAAATAAGTAAATACATGAACTGCGCAACATGGGAAAATTCTATATCAAGGTCTATGTACTGAAGCGATGTTGCGCAAAATTTGCTCGCTTTATCTTCAGTCACTGGCCTAAGTTTTTTATTACCTAAAGCCAAGGGCATAGCGAGGTACGGACCGGGGGGCAAGTGACCCCCCCCCCCCCCCCAGAAAAACCCTATTTCTAGTTATAAAGAAGCTATTTCTGGTTATTATATTTCGTTTTGTACTTTTAGCTCACCCACACTACAAATATGAGATAGGTACTCATATTTTAAAAACCACAAATCAATGTAGTCTAGGATTTTCCTCATCTCTTAATGTATTTTCTTACCTATCCAATTATTATTACAGATATAATATAGACCCCTAATTATTATTTTTGGAAATATATTCAATGTACAGACACGCAAAATTTACGTTTTTATTTATAAAGCGTCAAACGGGAAGTCCACCCAGCCATCTTAGGGAACGTACCCAAACTACGTGACCCGAAATTTTTTTGAAAAAAGTGGGTCACGTAGTTTGGGTACGTTCCTTTATCGGTGAACGGTCACTGGCACCAGTAACATTTTAAATTTTTGCAATTAGAGTGGCGTGGTCCAATCCAAAGCACATGCCTCGTACGAGTATGTTTTTTTTTTTAAAGTTTCAAACCGCAACACCATGCTTTTCTATATATCGTCATAAATGGGTAAGTAACGAAGGAAACGTTAAAACAACTATTTATGTACAGTCACATCCTGGATTAAGTCACGAGCCCTGGCACCTAATCCCATGATGATTAAGTTAAAATTAGAATGAGCTTATAATGAAACAATATTACGATTGGTGACGAGATACACGAATGACATAAGTTTATTTCTGTATGACGTGTGTTTTGTAATACCAATTAAATGAATTATATGATTTTCTATAACCGAAATGTTTTCTAACAACCGATTTGATCAACATCATACATAAAACTGGAACCCCCCCACACTTCCCCTCTTTATCCGCTCTATACCCGGTTCACTATACAAAATTCTCGGCAGAATTGTTTTGAGTCTTTGTCTTTGCGTTACTAATTTCGGAGGCTTGTTAATTTAATTTATAGCAAGTAACAGGCGCGCACACACGCACATTACCAACTAAGCTGAATATATGTTTTCATTTATAAATAAGTAATGTATATGTACATAAAACACAAGTCAAGCAGCACTTAGGCTCCTGTTTCTGTTTACGACAGGTTAAAATTTATGTGGATGTGGGTGTAGGCAAAGTTGAGTTACACAGACATTTCGCGTGTTACTTTTGACGTTTCAATTAACTGACTTGAAAATAGCTGGTTAAATATTCTTAATTCATCATTTCAGTTTAAGGTATTAAAGTAAATAAATAGTTATTTGTTCAACAAGTGAGCAAAGTTATTTTTTGCTGCGAGTGCTGTTCTAATTATAGACTACTGAGCACAGTGAGTGATTTAAATACACGAGAGATAAAAAAATTGCTCTCGTGTGGAACATACAACTTTTTACTCTACCAGCAAGAAAGGAAAAAAGTTGATGTTTCATTTAAATGTTGCGTTCTGAAACTGCAATGCTTGACCTTTTTTTAAAACCAAGTAAACTTGATTTTTAATTTTTACTAGTAAACTATAAACGTAAAATATATATGTAAACTATACACTATATATGTCAAGTAAAATATAAACTTAAATTTCAATAAATAACATACAAAATTTTTTGCCTATGTGTTAAATCGCTAGGTCAAAATAAGTTTCGGAACGACCCATGCATCGCCCAGTTTATCGCCAAAAGGTGAAGTTCTAAGTTGGAACCACTTTTACTCACGCTCGCAGCAAAAAGCGATTTTGCTGCGAGTTTTTATGCACCAAAAGCACCCTTTTCGAGCTGGAGAGGTGAAAATAAATAAATTACTTCATAGTTACTACGTAACAGACAGATAGTCGCTCCCTAAAAAAATACCTACGCCTTTAATCATCCACTCCTTCCCACTGTCAGACAACACATGCAAAAATGTGTCTAAGGTGCTCGACTCAGCATTGTTATTACTCCGTAAAGCGCGCGATATGCGGGCGGCGTTTCATGTGCCGCACAGCATGCAACAATGTGTCTAAATCGCTCGACTTAGCGTTGTTATTACTTCATACGGGGCGGGGTGAAGAAGACACTATGGTGGCCCCCCCGTCGTCCCCCCGCAAATTTGAGCCGGGCGGCGAGACGTGTATATAAAATATTTATTCACTTATTGAAGGAATGAAAAGCAGTGTTACATACATGCTATTGATTTAATCATAATTTGATTACCACTAACCTGAGCTCACGCAGTTCAGCCAGGAACGTGAATCCGTCTACTGGTTTAGTGCGTTCCTTGAAAACGAACTGTGGAAGGTCTCCCATCTGCATGATGGCACTGTCTGTCGCCGCAAAGCGTTGCGTTAAGTTAGACCTGTGCAGAAAGTATTTTTTATTTTATAAATACAATTTAAACGTAGAATGGAAGTGTTTCCCTCCGATTTGATCCGATTTTAGTATCTTGATTTGAAGAATTATAAAATTTGTAGATGATTTAAATTACTTTACTGCCTTCGATATATGAAATACTGAAAAATAACACACCTATTTTTTTATAGCTGCCCAAATTCTCTACAATGGAATGCATGCCTGAAAAACAGCGCTTCGCTGAGGCATCGACCAATTCATCTGACTGTAGAATAGTTATAAATACTTAATTATTGTACATACTGAATGATTTTGATGAATAAATTCTCTTTTATTTTATACTAGCTGTTGCTCGCGGCTTCGTCCGCTTGGACAACTAATCATCACAAATTATTATGTATTTCCCGAAGGACAGGGATGTTTTTTCGGGATAAAATCTATCCTATGTCCTATTCCAGAACATAATCTGTTATTTTTCTAAACTTCTGGATCCCTTGTCTCTACGGCTAATAGAAATAGAACCAGATAATTCCACGTAGAATGTTTTTTGGTTCCGAATTTGCGATAACAAAAAAATTATATCGAAGTGGGTATGCAGCCAAGTTCTGTTTTTTCCTCGTGTGAATGAATATGGGAAGCTATAAAAATACGTGTTTGTAATTTTTCAATGTATTGTATCATATATTAAAATGGATCAAATTGAAGAGATACACTTCCATACCTTTCCTTGTAAGGAGTCAGGTATAAGGGAGGCGTTCATTCGACGCGAATACACATCGCGTCCGCGCCTCTCCAGCGATCTCTTCAGCTACGATTGCTTCCAGTCTCGCAATCCGCTACAGTTCTGGCGCCATGCAGGTGTGACACGGCGCGACACAAACAAACAGATGTAATTTGAGATTTACTTTATGTGTCATATGCAGGGATCGTACTTTTTGGGACAGACACTAGTGATTTCTGGGTCGCAAAAAATATATAATGCTTATCGACATATTGAATGTTGTTTATTTCTGAATGATTCTGCTTATTTATACATATATTAATAAGTAATTTATTTGACACATTACAAAATATTTTTAACAGTAAAGTTCACTGAAAAGACGCCGATTTATATGTGAACTATTAGGAAAATATAAACAAATACAATGCAAAACTAATATAACGCACATTTCAGTTTCAAAAACCGTTATAAACATCCATTACTTCTTCCACCACTTTCTGCTAATAACTCACAAAAAAGTTTTTATTTTTCACATACAAAACACGTTTGTAACTGAAAAAAACGTACGTAAAGACATGATATATAAAAAAACAGCGATGTACAGTGTCAATAGTTTCTTAATTGATATGTTAAATACATTATAATAGTCTGACACCATACATTTTCTAAAGTACATGATCATACAAATTAACTGACTTTTAGTTGTAAGACAACGGCGTTTTCGAAAGAAATTAGAGTTTCCAAAATAATTTGGAGTACTCTCTCTCATCGAACACCATTTTTCAAACGACTTCAAAAAAGGAGGAGGTTCTCAATTCGACGGTATGTTTTTTTTTTGTATGTTTTTGAAATGTCGATTTCTATTTTTTTTTAACGTTGTGCTCTACATTTGTTTCACAGCGTTGACATTGACAAACACAAAAAAGACATTTGAATTTTTTTTTAAGTAATAATTTTGTTTATTTTGAAACTTTAACGTGAACATTTTTTATGAAAAATAGAGAAGTCAGGTTACAGTACATTTAAGAACAGTCAACACTATGTTTTTCCTTAGAAACTTTTGACGCTCAACACAGAAACATTATTCTATCGATACGTAGGTAAGTAGGATATTTAGAGACACAGCAATCACACTCATCTTCCCCATTAGGTAAAATACCTGTACTCAATTGAGTCTAGACTGATAACTTCATTCATAAGACTCAAAGCAAATAGCGAGGCGCGGACGAGAATAAAGCTGTAGTTTTGAAAATATACATTATAAAATATCGGGAATGGATGATTTGTTTATGGTTCCAAATTCAATATTTTTGTTTTTTTTGTTGTTGTTGGATTGGCACTACTTTTTCCATTTTGGCGCGCAGTTTGAGTTGCATCTGTTATTTATATTTAATACAGTGTTGTTTTTAGTTATATTATATCTAGTGTATATTGCAATTTTCATAATGAACAAAAATATCGAACAAAGAGTTTGTCTCATAAAGTATAAAATGTCGTATTCATATCATTAATCGAATTGTGTAAATTGAACAGCAGGGCGTGTTTCTGACCTGATTTTTAGAACTTGTCTTACCGCACTAGCTGTGCGTTTAGATAAGACCTTGAATGTTTTCATCATTATCATATAAAGTCACTGTGACATATTTTTATGGCGCAAGCAAAGGAGGGTAATGTTTTTGCGTCTTTGTACAGTCCGACTCGTGTGGTATTATGCAACCCCGTACTACAAATTGCATAATGAACTTGGAAAAGCAATTTAAGTAAGTATCTTATCATAAATTCACGGAAAAAGTATCTGTTTGTCCGCTAACATAATACGAGTGTTTGTAAACAATGTGATAGTAAACAAGTTAGCTTTATTTGAAGCCGGCTAAACACACTTAAGAGATCCTAACGGTCGATTGTGAGCCCGCCTTAGATTTTAATTGAAATAAATAGGTCATGTATCTTTAATTTACAATACGATACTATATTTTATTGCACTAATAAAAACAAATACAATTAGCAGAACCCAAATGTATGATTTTGAGGGTTTTATGGCTTTCAGCAATTTATTCTACCTTTAAGCAACTTAATTTGACACACTTGTACTTTGAACTTAATAAAAGATAACAGAATTTCATCTCGTTCGGGGTTTTTTTTACTGTGACCTTGTCGTGAGTAACTGTATTACAAATAATGGAATTTCTAATAAAAACAACACTTGTCTTTTTTCTCTAGCATACTCAGATTAGTAAACGATATTTTCTATTACCCGGGTTTGAACCCTTGACCTCAGAAATATAAGGCAAATCCCAACTAGGCTATTACGACTAGTCGTCTAAGGCATGAAGGCATTCCGTGATAACTTTACTCCTGACGTTCTACTAAGGATGATGTTCTGTACACTTGGTCTCCAGGCGTTCTTGTGCAACAATTTCTGTGTACTACTAGATAGAGGCTCCAAACAATCGCTCAGGAGCCACGCTACGGGTAAATAGCGTCAATATTTAATAAACAATTAAATGTTCTGCGTAGTAACTGCACAAGTTTCAAAGTGAATGTGAACGAGTACCGGCTCCTTGCGTGGAACAGAGCGATTGTTTGGAGCCTCTATCTAGTAGTACACAGAAATTGTTGCACAAGAACGCCTGGAGACCAAGTGTACAGAACATCATCCTTAGTAGAACGTCAGGAGTAAAGTTATCACGGAATGCCTTCATGCCTTAGACGACTAGTCGTAATAGCCTAGTTGGGATTTGCCTTATATTTCTGAGGTCAAGGGTTCAAACCCGGGTAATAGAGCGATTGTTTGGAACGCTCTATATAGTAGTACATAGAGATCGTTGTTCTTGTGTTTTATTTAAATTGGGGAAATAAAACTTGATATAATTTGTACAAGTTAGTTCCTGGCCTTGGGAATCCTAGTACGGGAATTAGATAATTGTATGTGATGTAAAAAAGTCCGGGCCAGACGAAGGGCCGGGCAAAGACGGGGCCTAATGCGGAAATAAGGAAGACTAGATATCATTATGATATATGTAACAGGTAGTTTACTGTATCAATAAAGTAATATGAGATACATTAGTCAACAGGCAGTACATAGTTTTCAAAGTCAACCAAAATTATGCCCGTTTCACGAAATACTGTGCACCCTCTTCGATAAATTTTCCACAAATCTGTTGAATACTTGAAGAGGAAGGATCATATGCAATTGAAGAGATTTTAGCAAAATAATTTTTCGTACCTCATAATAAGTCACCTCAAAATTTTTATTTTCACGATTGACACTAATTGGTTATTAAATTACAAAAAAGATGTCATTTGTTATCTAATTTAATAACCAATTAGTGTCAATCATGAAGGTAAAAACTTTGAGGTGACTTATGAGGTACGACAAATTATTTTGCTTCGTGGTATGAACTTGTAGTCTGTAAGGATTTCTTGGTGACGATTCCATTGTGTCTAATTAATTTTTATTTAAGTGTTCTTTTTTTACTAACTTTTAAATACGTATGTATGCACTGCGAAATAATATTGTATGCCCACGTGGCGGGACATAGCTGAGCTCTATCGATGGCATGTAGTCATTCCTATAACTATGATCCACAATAAAGATATTTGTATTTGTTAATTTTGGTACAACAAAGCGTACATATATATATGCAATACAACAAGATCAAGGCCAATGAACAAAGCAAAAGAAATGTTATTCCCAAGAAGTCAAATCGTAACTAATAAAGAAGAAAGTTTAGATGTTTGTAAGCCAATCGCACCGCAATGAACTATGCCGATTTAGATGGCATTTGACATGAATGGAGTTCGAACCGGATTAATATTTGTTTTGCTTTGAGATGTTATAGAACATAGAAAAATAAGGTGCAAATAGTTTTTTATATCTGCCTATATTGTTAATGGGATTCATTCTCAGTTTCAAACTTAGAATAATATTGTTATATCAAAAGTGGGGCGCCATACAATTTGTATCCTATCACTTTCAGATAGCAGATATTTGATATTCCCAGCAGAGAATGTCGAATATTTCTGTACGTCAATAGTCCATAAGTACATTAGAACCAAATGGATGAATAAGTAAATAGGATTTCAGCTTAAGATAATAAATAAAATCGTAAACTTCGCGTGTCTGTACATTGAAGATATTTGCAAAAAATAATTGGGGCGTCTAAGGAACACATTTCGATCATTTTTGAAATGTTTGTCTGTTTGTCTGTGAGTTTGTGCACGCATCACTTAAAAACTACTGAACGGATTTTGATGGACATTTCACAGAAAAATGGGGCTTAACTTAACATTTAGTCTTTATTTCATCGCTGGTTTGGAGCTGGTAGTGGGAATGGAAGCGGGAGCGGGAGTGGCAGGGAGAATGGCGGATTCAGTAGCCGGCCACATTACTAAGTAGTGTGGTCACTTAATAATGTGGCCGGCTACTGATTGAGTTGTAGGCAATACCATTTATAATGGAGGCGGCTACTTACGTAATAGTGGTATATCTTTATCCTTATATAAGTAGGAGCGCTACTTATTTTCTTCTCAGTGTAATAGAATTTATTAAAGCAGGGCTCACTTTGTCAGTATGACTCAATACTATGTTAGTAAAAATATAAAAAACATTTAAAAAAAAAAATTGTTTTGTTTTTGTGCCTATAAATCAACTATTGGTTATATCATGCCACTTTTTGTGGGCTGTCCATTCTCTAATGGACAATCCGCGAAAAGTGGCGTAAGTTTTGGGAGGATGTTCAGCGGTGGACGGATTTCGGCTGATGATGTTAATAACTAAATGTATCATAATTTTCACTTTCAACATTTTTGCTTTTGTTTGCAAGTTTGCATAACTTTGTAAGTATAGACCATAGACAAAAACTCCAAATATTAATATCTTTTTCTAAATTTTTCTAAAATTAGCATTATATGACATAATCACCACGCTTGGCAGGCGGATCGGTGATCGCAGTAATGATCTTAATATACACAGGAGAACGCTGCTGCCCGTCCCTGGTGCAATTCTTTAATCGCCTTGACGACATCCACGGGAAAATTAGGGGTAGCGAACTACACGCCGATATAATATACTAAAGAATATATAGTAAGTAATAAATAAATTATACCTACACTTAAGTATAAAATTATATCGAGCATCAATTGAAAACAGATCGACGGATCGTGATAAATGAGACACTGATGGATCAGTTCACAGTAATAAGGAAAATATATGAGGAACGGTTCATTAATCTTAGATTAAACGTTATAAAGTGCTTTACCTCAGAGTGCTGCCGTTTGTGAAGATGAAGAATGCTACTTCAGACCGCTCCTGCTGTAATCTTGTCACCAATTTTCCCAGTTCCGTGGCTCTGCTCACCTGGTAATATAAGAACACGGGATAAGTTATTAAAATCCTGAAGTGAAAATCTAAAGTACTGGAATTTCAGAATTGAAATACTTAACCTTTTATGTACATGATAAACAGTGCTTTCGATTGGTACAACAGTGGAGATGTGAACAGTGGATGGAAAAGTATCCCCCCCTAGTAGAAAAGAGTGGAAAAAAATTCCGTTCTTCCCTACTAGTAGGGACAGACCAGCTGTAGGGATATGTGGAATAGGCCCAAAAAATTACCCCTTATGGGAAGAAAAATCATTTTTCTTTTCATTTTTTTTTAGTTCAATACTTTTTAGCATCAGGACCACTTAGTAGCTACGTCAGTTTGATTTTTTCGGATATCTTGATTAGTTAAAGAATAATCGGCTGGTGACACTTTTCTCAACATATAACTGTATTATAATTATTATAAGGGGATGCATGACAAGGTTGATGAATGTGAGGGAGGCTAGTTAGGAGTGTCAGGATCGCGCAAAGTTACGATACATCGCCTCTCCCTACCGCTCTGGGACCGAGGCGTGATTATGTATGTACGATTATTGTAAAATTGGCCCGGTTTGCATTTGTAATAATGGAATGTGTGTCTTGAACCTGAATCTTTGAAACGCGTCAAGTTTCTGTCTTGCTGCTCGGCTCCGCAACGTTATGCTGAGTCAGGAGCCTTTCTCCAGCACAGTACAGCCCACACTGTGTCCCAATATGTATCACTGTGGGTATTTGTGATAAATTATCTATACAGAGGCTATAACTAGATGTAAATAACGGAAGAAGACCGTCAGATAGTGACGTATTCTAGATTTTCGCGCTTTGGGCCGCCATATTATATGGAGATTTTTTTTACATGAATGAGCAGCGGTCCTGCGCCGCCCTTCATGAACTGCTGCCCCAGGCAAGTGCCCATCTTGTCCTTAGACGAATACATCACTATCGTCAGACATAAACGGAGGAGGCGTATGTTAAAGATTAGACCAATTAATTGGCAAGATGCGTAAATATCAGATGCAACACAGAGGAAGACTGTTTTGCAATGCAACCGTCTAAGGACCACAAAATGTGAACAGATCCAACTAAAGTTTTGACAACTGTCGAATGAATATAATAATATCGGTTGTCGACTTCATTAAGCATGACGATGACGCAACTCGGCATCATGATGATGTGACAAGTATCCCGCTGTGATATATACTACTATAGTATTGATACAAGTATCGTAAAATGGTGTCAATTAAATATATTGGTAATAAAATATATTGATACGACCAATGTCCCAATGACGTTATATGACGTTGTGATCTGGGTCACATGCTGGGTCTGGGTCACCCGCGATACGGACCAAGTCCCTCGTGACAATTTTTGTTTGTTAGGGTATACCTACAATTTTCAGGAACTGTTTTAAAGTATTCTTGTTAAAGTCGCCTTAAATATATATTTTTTATAGCCTTTATCCACTCAACCGTCCTGGAAACTATAGTTCCCAAACAGCACTGAAGGCACTCTTAAGTTTCTTAACTCCTGCGTGCACAAAATTTTCTAATTTGTCAATTAGGCGTACTTAAGTTTAATAAAGTGTTTCTAGATATGCGCTATTAAATTTATCGTCTACTGATACAAAATTCAATATTAAATTCATTTATAATAATTGAAATACCTATATATTAAGTAAAAGATTGACGTTTTGTTATTTTGACATCTACCGTCACGCGAGCCAGACGGTTGTGTGGCTAAGACACTTAAATTTCAAAATTATTATTATGAGTAATAATCTTTAAAGCAAACAAATATCTGATTCCATAGAGTTAGAGAGTGTAGTTCACGTTTGGTTTCAACACCTATTCTTTGCTGATTAAAGTTTCAAATTACTTGCTACACAGATTCATATATTTCTTTAAAATACTGATTTATATAATAACAGCGAAAAATGTTGTAAAAATTAATTGATTTTGTGTTTCTTCACCATATATAAATTTTTCAATATTTCGGTTTTAATGTGACTAGTGTCATAGTTTATTGCAACTCCCATGGTTCTTGAAATCCTAGTTTAGCATTTAACAAGTGCTAGGTACCTATAAAAATATCAAATCTTTACCGGTACGTCAAGAAACATACTTGCTAATACATATTTTGATTGTAGTTTCATGCTTCTCAGAAAATTTAAGAAATTGGCAACTTCGGTTCCAGTTTATAAAGATGGCAACCTGACCTAAATATAAAGTGGAAAATTTATTCACGACGAGAAAACTGCACCACTGTGCAGATGGTGCCTCGTAAATAATAAATGAAAAATTGTGGTGTTACAACAAGTAATGTTCCATGTTCAGTTTTTACATTAAAGTGAAAATAGTAAGAAATTAACGTACCCAGCATATACCTGAGAAATTGTAATGTGAAAATATTAGTTTATTCCATACTGATCATACTTGTCTTTGTTACACTGAATGAGTAGTTGACTGATATTGAATAAGGAACACCCTATTCAATATCAGAACAACAAAAGAGGGGTAGGCAGAGACGATGGATCGCCACTTTGCACGATCTTTACACACCTCATTAGCCTCACTCACATTCATCAACCTTTACATGCACCTCCTTTTATTCTTCTCACTGCGGACCTCAGCCTTTTTGACGACGTTACTAAATAATTTGAACATTGAAGTCCTCCTAGGACAACCTTTAGCTGTAGTTCTTTCCACATTCGCACTGTAAATTTCTTTTGTCACTCTTCTTTCACTGATACGCTTTGAATTTCTAAACTAACGCAATATTCTCCTTCTCTACCTTCGTACTACATCTTTTTTCAAACCACACAGTGATACATGAAAAGTGAGGTTTGAAAGGTGAAACAATGCAATGTATATACATAAGGAACTTTCTATTGTGTTAACTTTTAATCATTTATTTAATTATCATCATCTATACAATCGGTTTACGAATATTAAGAGGTAATCCTTCTATTTTTAGCTGTACTCTACGTCATCAGTCTTGGTCACTTGTCTAATTGTGTAAGCTTCACTCGAAAGATTGTTTGTTGAGCGGAGGCGTGAAATTTTCCCCATCAAATAACATTCTTGTTCAAAATATTTTAGAAATAACAAAAAAAATCGTTTTTAGTTTTCCGGAATTCCAAAAAATAATATGATTTACCTATCGTTGTCGGGCACCAAATTAAACCTTAGTTAAAACTTAGTTAAGGTCATAAATGCCACAGAAATACTGACCTGAGCCAACGTGGACATTGACAGTGTGATGATGACAGACCCTTCTCAATAATAGAGCCAAGTCAAGCTATTTCTATGTCTACGTAACGGATCTAATTGAAAAGAATTTGGTTGTTGATTTTTTCAATTTTAATAAAGATTGCTAGCAAAAAAGTAATTTGGTTCATGTCAGCCCCCTACGACTCGCACGTCACAGTTCAGACATCCGCGCTCATAAAAATTTATAAAATTGACGCCAGGCACGTATTTAGGGGAGATCTAAAGGGATTTAAGCCCCCGCCGACCTTTTTGCGTGGACTCATTTTCTTCCGCAATAAGAGGGAGGAGGCGATGGATTTAAGAAGACGGAGACTATGCTAAATAACCAGCGTGCGTAAATTCTTTACTCTCACACAGTTAGGAAAGTTTATGATAGATGTTAGACTAATCAAATACGAATAAGAGATTTATTAGAAATTACGATTTATTGCCATACCATAGGTTTTCTGAAATTGTAAATATAGATTGGAGAACAACGTATGTTGAAGAAGAAGTTTAAAAGGGAATGTGAATTACCTACAACTATTTCAAGATATGCAGCCTGTGCCAATAAGTGTCATGTATCTACGAATATGCTGTTGATTTTGTTTACACACAGCTATTTTTAAGTTTAGTATCTCCCTTAATGTAAATCCTTAGTCCATCCCTGACATTGTCCCCGCAAAAATTCATCTGTTTATATTTTGAAAGCCATTTAGTGATTGGATTTATTTAAGGTCAAACTGTGTTTGATCAGCGTACTGATGGAAATTTTCGGAAAAATTCTCGCAGCGATTTCTTTTGGCAGTCTGAAATAAAATATTGTAATCGAGAACTGTCAATTGGGGAAAACAGGTTAGCAAATTGACAAAGAAATTGTTCCTAGAAAAAATACATAATAGAAGCCACCTGGAGGGAATCTAACTTACATCAATAACTTCAGTGTAGCTGACGGGTCAACTTTTAAAAACACCCTCGACCTGAAAGAGTCCGTCTATATTCGTTAAACTCAATGATCTCTATGTACTACTAGATGGAGCATTCCAAACAATCGCTCTATTCCACGCAAGGAGCCGCATTTACCCGTAGCGTCAATATTAAGTAATAATTAAATGGTCTGCGTAGTAACTGTACAAGTTTCAAAGTGAATGCGAAAGAGTTGCGTGCGGCTCCTTGCGTGGAACAGAGAGATTATTTGGAACGCTCCATCTAGTGCATAGAGATCATTTGATAGCCTAAAAATTAATTTTTTTGTCCTTACATTTATAGTTTATAGTATTGAAAAGAAAATATTATTAGTGTATAAAATTTATGTTTTAAAGAACTAAATCAATAAGTTTTTGTATATAATTATTTTAGTAATTAATTGAGGTACTCAGAACAATGAAATAAAAGTCATATTCTACGTGTTAACGAATTCTTTTGTTTATGTATGTATTATGAAAAACCTTTGGTGTTAACTATGATAGTTAGATGCCGACAGCTTATCAAAATCTGTTCCATTGCCCGTTAGAAAGTACAAAATGGCTTTTTACGGTCAGAGGACCGGACAGAGGTATATTGGAAAGCAATTAGCTAGCATGGGCGTCCCTGTGCTGCAGCTGATGATTAAGAGATATGATAGAACCTTCTGTAGTACGTAAATCAAGACTCTCTTGTTCAAAAGTAAATCTATCATTATATTGAGGGTGAACAAATAAATATACATCGTCGCTAGAAATAGGCATTTACAGTAGATAATTAAATAAAAAGGAATATTACTTATGTCCAAACATCCGTTTACGATTGAACAAATTGGCTTTACTTCATTATTATTTTTTTCGAATTTCGCGATAAGCCTAGGTATATCTAGGCCTATCTACGTCTGGCCAGCGCGGGGAGTGTAGGCCAAATCCTCCATCTGTCTCAGGCAGATGAGAGAGGGTTGTGCTCCTGCAGTGGAGATGAAAATAACCTGATGATGATGATATCTACGCCGTTATATATAGGTATAGGTACGGTACGATATTTTGACCAATTGGCGCTGTAGCAATTTTGCATTTTCAGCGACGAATTATGGTATGTATGTTTATTATAGTTATGTTATTATTTTATTTTTAGGGGAGCTTACAGCTACATTATTATTTATTTTATACATACTAGTAGGTAGTTTAGGTATTTTAGTTATTATATAGTATATTATGCACTTATTTTGCCCCCTCGTCTTACGGCCTTACCTCATATCCGGTAACGTTGGCTGGAAGAGATCTATATTACAGATAAGCTTGCCTTTGTGCACAAAATATCATAAGTTTTTAGTTTTAAAAAAATGAAGAAATATTGCGTAGGTAGAAGTTTCCTTAAGACGATCACAGGTTACAACAATTAATAAAATCCCTTGAAATGGAATGTCCATATTAATCTACCGTGACATATTTATATCGCAAGTACATAAATGACACTACCTAATTCCGATCCATGGTTAGGATCATAAGAACATGAGGAATTCAAGAAAACACTTACGGCATCCTAAAGGCACTATAAGGGCTTGCTAAGAGCACGATGGTAATGCTAATATGACAGGCATTACATGACGTATTGTAAACAGCGTATGCTTGCCGAGCACGTAAGTTGTACAGTTAGCAAAAAAAGTGGCGATGTGTGAACACGACGAGGAGGTGCTAAGTGTTGAAGCCGTTAAAATAAACTTTTATTATTGCCAAAGCAGTATTTGTGTACTTTATTGATAAATCTAAATACAAAATATATTAATAACGGTAATAATGTGTTTTAAACAAATTGGAACTTATTTCGTAACGAAATCATAGAAAATCTTAATTATCACTAATAATATATACAAAAAAAAAAAACAATAATTGTCGGGGGGGAAAAAAACCGTTACAGGTAAAAGATCTCCTCCAGCTCTGTGGAATTGCGTATTGTGCCTAAAACGCTCGCGGCGTTGCCCCTCTGAATTTCTACACTGATAAGGCGAACGAAGAAGGCCCTGGCTCGAGGGTCACCGGATTTTTCTTTTAACAAATTTCCGATGAGGCTAGAGAAGAATTTCTTAACGCATGTGTTCTAACATGAACCCAAAACAAATATATATTTTTTGCATTACTTATATGTATTACCTTTTTAAATTTAATTCGATTTCATTTAACTGATTTTATTATAATTTTATTTTTATACTAGCTGTCTGCCCGCGACTTCATCCGCGTGGACCACGTAACATTACAAATTATTATGTATTAACCAAATCCTGTGCCGTGTAGTTTCCGGTAGAGTAGAATAGGACCACTCCGACTCTTCCCGTGGATGTCGTACAAGGCGACTAAGGAATACATTATAAAACATCAATCAGGCCTCCCCAACCCGTCTGGCCAGCGCGGGGAGTGTAGGCCAAATTCTCTGTCTGTCTCCGGCAGATGAGAGAGGGTTGTGCTCCTGCAGTGGAGACAAAAATAACCTGATGATGAACCAAATCCTAAAAGAAATCTATTAATCTGGTTATGCATTCATCATATCAGCCCTTAGAGGTCTACTGCTGGACATAGGTTTTCTCCAATGAAGTCACTACACCCGGTCCTTTGCCCTCCGCATCCAGCCGCTTTCGGTATTTTGATTAGGTAATTTGATCTGTTCTACTTTTAAAATACTTAATGCATGAATTATATCGACCTGTAACTAATGTTATCAATAAATATATGTCAATGTCTATGGTAATTAGACAAGAATATTACAAATCATATATATAACACTAGTACCAACTTGTACAAATTGTACAAACCTCTCGGTTCCCAATAGAAATCAATCCTATGGCCTTCGAGTCAAACGCCCAAAGTACCAACCCAGCGACAACGAAACAGAACTAATTCGTCAAAATCAACTACCTTGGTAAGTGGTATCCGCCAAGTTAGTAGAACTTCTTTTCCAATATCCACCAAAATGTCAACTTTTCCAAAAATACTACTTTCCTAAAATGATTTAGCATGCTATGTTTCTTAACAATAAATTACAAGATAAATTGGCCTAAATCGAACTTCTTATAAAACTCGTTTACCGTTTTGTGTAATTAAAAAAGATATGTTTTTATTTTGTTATCACCTTTCGAAGCTTCTTCGAGTTTCCAGTAATTTTTAACGAACATTTAATGAGTTAGGCTACTGTTTTGGTGACTGTACTTACTTGTGATGAAATTGCTTTCACATTTCTTTCTGAAATAATTCCCGGGAAATGTTTTTCAGTTTTACTAGAAATTCCGTTAGTTGTGCGTTATTCGTTTATCGTTTGACATTTATTTTATTCTATTTCACGTCAAGATACAGTTGGATCAAGAGCTGGAGTAAGATCTGAACGAAGAAACTGAAGGGTAAGAACGGCGTTCATCAAGCATTAAATTGCTGCGTAAAACAGTCCAAAGACTCTTATAGTTTGCATTTGACCCTGAGGACTTGGTGGCGGGTACCGTGTGCGCCTGTAGAGGCCTTGAAATACCAGTATTTTTCTTTACTAGTAGCAGAGACAGTACGGGCACTAGTCTTATCGATACCACTAAAATACCGGTTTTTATACATGTATCATCATTTGAAAGAAGATGCAGTAATGAAGGTAGAATATGTTGCATTATTTTTTTTGTTATTATGCTTATAAGGCACAATAATTCCGCCAATGTCAAAGTAGTGGAAAATACACGAAGGAGGTTACTCTGGTTTCCAATCAGGAGGTCGGTAAGTTGCATTAGTTTGGACATTTAGAACGTATGCGTGACAGAAGAGTGACAAAAGAAATTTACAGTGCGAATGTGGAAGGAACTACAGCTAAATGTCCTCCTAGGAGAACGTTCAAGGATCAAATAAGGAACGCCCTCAAAAAGGCTGGGGTCCGCAGTGAGAAGAATAAAAGGAGGTGCATGAAAAGGTCGATGAATGTGAGGGAGTCTGTGTGGTGTGTTAGCGCATAGTGGCGATCCATCGTCTCTGCCTACCCATCTGGGACATAGGTATTTGCGAAATTTGCGCAATGAATATTGAACGAATTAATAATCTTCATGGCAATAAAATACGAAATGCGTTAAAATATACGTTTCAGCTGCAGTTCAGATGCATTTGAGTAGGCAAATTACATTACCAAAAATTCTCCAATTTGTCATCCCACGTACCAAGACCGTAACAGCTGCTTTGACTGCTCTCCGAGGAGCAGTTAGTTGAGGTTTACATAGGTATTCACACCGTCAAACCGAGTACAGTGGTGTCCTTTGGTTACGGCGACCACGCACGACTCACTTTGGGTTATTGAGTAGATTTAAGATACTCATGCCTAATCTAAGAAACGTCCAACCGTTTTCTATTCTATTCTATTCTGTTCTGTTTTGTTCTATTCTGTTCTGTTCTGTTCTGCTCTGCTCTGTTCTTTTCTGTTCTGTTCTATTATATATCTATTCTATTTAGTTGAACATTAGTCAATCTGGACAGTATTATCATAATTCGTTAAGCCTAAGAAGTTATTATGAATTTATTTTCACCCGAGGAGAATACGACTGCCAAATTATACCTCCGACGTAACGACGAACGTGGTCCTGGTAGGTATTTATGTGATCGTCATCTATTCAGAAATCGATCTTTGATTGATTGATGGCGTACTTGAAATTCTATTTTGATATGTAATTTGTCGTACTATATACCTGTTAAAATATATATTGTATTTAGTATATGTATTTAAATATGCATTCATCGCGGTCGCGGTCTCCACTCGAGAACTCGTATAAGCAAAAGACATACCTACAACGAATGTAGGTATGTCTGATTTTGTGAGACCTTTTTCGATGACCCAAAGTAATATTTCGTTTAGGTTACTGAACCTGCATGATGGTAATAATTTATTTTTATTAAAAGTGCGCTTTCACATTCATCAAAAATGTATTCTCATTTATAATTCTCACATTTTATAATAACTTCATCAAAGGTCGCCTAAAGTGACTAAAGGTAGACGTTATTTATATTTAAAACATGCGATGGCGAGAAATTTGAGTATGATGGACGGATGGACAGCAGAGTCTCATTATAATATTATTTATAAAAGATTTATCTTATTTTTACCGTGTGGTTCCCGGCTTAGAATAGGGCCACACCCAATATTCCCGTGGGTGTCGTCATCAAGTTGACTAAGGGAATGCATCATGGACGGGCACCAGCGTTCTCGATTATTACTGCGATCATCAATCCGCTATCCAAGCGTGGTGATTATGGCAAATCTAATTATGGCTTAGTTCAGCAGTGGACGTATTTCGGCTGGTAAAGGGCATTTCTTGGTCTATTTATCCATAACTAATAAAGATATATCCAAAAAATTCAAACTGTCCTGGTGGTAAAAAGCATGTATCAAACAAAACTCATAAAAAAGGTATCAGAACTAAAGTGTTTGAAAAAAAGTTTTTCCCATAAGGGGTAATTTATTAATACCAATCGAAATCTCAATATAGTATCTACTTACTTCAATGTCGATATTCCAGTTTTATCGAAATAGTACAATGCTAAAGACGTCGTGGTTTCGCATTATTTTTCGCCAAAAAATTTAGAAGACGAACTGACTGCTTTTTAAATATATTTATCCTACCTACTCTCAAGTTATTTTTAATACAATTTTTGGCTGGGTATTTTTTGTTTCTTCTATTCGTTTCAAATTTTTGAAAAATAATGCGAAACCAGTACATATTTATTATTTCCAATCGTCCTATTTATCTGCGTACAACGGTTTAAAGCTAACCTGCTCTTCCACGTCTGCGACGTCTCTGCCGTTAGTGACGCTGCTTTTTAATGACAGCGTGGTCTGCACTATGAGCGCCAGGATGGGGATGAAAGGCAGGAGGAGCAGTCGCCACAGCTGGCATCGGCGGCTCCGACACCATCGCCTCAGCCTCCATCCACAGGTCTGTGGCTTGTCTTCCGACTTCTTTGGTGATGCTGCGAACAAATATTATAATTAATTATAGCTGTTGTCCGCCGATTTGCTTGCGTTTGGTTGTTTATTTCCCGAGGGAACAGACTTTCTCACGTTAATACCGCAGCTGTTGCCAGCAGCTTCGCCCGCATTAATATGGAGGATAAGATAAAGAAAAACTAAAATGAATCTTTATTGATAATTTATAAGATAAAAACAAATACAGCCCTGGGTCCCAATATGGGAAGAGGGATCTGTAACATAATAATTATTTATTTAAAAAAACCAACTCGCATAACCAATGGGAGTTTTGGAGAACATTAGTTCTGAAGTGAACTGTTTGTACTGCAGTAGAAAAATAAACAGAAGCAGCTGGATAGAGAGGGCGAAGGAATATGTATATTAACCCCTTATTATTGATCAATAAGCCCAAAGAGACTCAAAATACTCCTAATTCAAGAAAATGATAATTATGTCAAAGTGCTGAGGTGTGCGGGCGGGTGGGAACTGCAAGCTGCACTCTGATTGGTCTGGGCAGATCGCGATATTTATGATTTATTGACGCTACTAGGTATAACGTTAGTGGGCAGTTGGTGTGCAGTATCCTATATAAGGCGTAGACTGTAGACGTGCATCTGGCATCAAGAGGAATATCAGCAAAGAATAAGAGTTCAGCAACTTTTTAAAATTAATTAAATGTTTGCTCAAAGAACATAAACTTCACATCTTTTACGTTCTTTAAAATTAAAATAATTGTTTTTTAGAATGCTCATTTCCTTTTGCAACGGGAAAATACATAGTTCCCACGGAAAGTAACTGTTCACACTGTAACACGTTCTATTTAACCAGTTAGTAACAAGGTTAGATTAACCTTTTTCAGTTCAGTCTACAAAACAAACTAAAATCGATTGCTCGAAAATATTAATCAAAATCTTGTTCGAACTTTAAAGAATAACAGACTGTAGAAACAGTATAGCCAGAAGATATGTTGATATTAATTTTCTTACTAAAACTTTTCACAAAATTTCCGATAGAAAACATTAAAATAATTCATCGGAAAGTAATCAAACATTCTTACTTAGGTACACTTTATAGATTGATGTAACTTATATTCTCGACTAATAATAAGTTTTAATCTTTAAGTAATTGCTTCTTGGAATATGCTCATTATAGAGAGAGAAAGATAGAGTAATTAAGGGCTCAAAAGATTCAAGGATAGCTTATATAGGCCTCTTGCTCAACAGTGGAACTAAAACATGTGCTGCTGATTTAAAATACTTTTACTCATGATCATTAAGTGTATCATTCTGCCTTCGGGCGGGAAGGCTAAGTCCGGTAAGTCCATCTTGCTTCTAAAGTATTTCCCCCAGGAGCAATACTGTATTTCTACTACATTATCCAAACACACTTCATTAGTAGTTTTGAACAGTCGCATCGACAATGAATCATGCAATATTGTATCATTTAACCCAAGGGGTTATAGAAATTCCTTAGATTTTGGTTTTTAGTCTGAGAGTAATTCTATTCTACTTTTTTATTCTATAGGAATGTGACATTTGTGATACAAGCAAGTGAATCTAGGTTCATACAGCCTATTGAGAAGTTTGTCAAACGTATATTTATACATTTTTTTAGATAATTTGAACAGACGCGACAACCACCATTTTCAACGTTTCCACCAAAAGTATTTAGTAAATTTTTAATCTTAGAAAACCATACTCAAATAAAAAGCAAACAGAAGATAATTTGAAAATCGAATCTGTATAATAACGATACTTCTTGTACAAGAAAAAGACCAGCATTGATTACGGTGCAACCTTTTTTATGATTCATAAAAAACCTAATTTCCGTTGTGATTTTCCTAAACGACAAATTAAAAAGAAAGTGAGCCACGAAAATCTGAAATTTTCACTGCAAATTATCCAAGTGAAAAGTAGACTGTTTAACGCGGATTATAATGCCACATCACACTTGAATTATATGTATAATAGATATGACTTGTTCCTAATTAAACAATCCACCTATACTATTTATTTAATGTATTTTTTAATTATTTTTATTGACTCTGGCATCTTATAGTACACTTAATCTTATTTAGATCCGTGAAGCGCCAGTTTATTCCATTCTTCTCATTTTCATTATTCTACTTACCCTCTAAGGTGTTTGCAGAGAATTCAATCACTTAACAAGTATATTACAAAGGTCAATGCCCATTTAACTTAACCTCCTTGAACATAACACCCACTCATTAAGATACATGCAAGTATATCGCTTGGGGCGAAACATAGATTGTATAATAGTAACCGTAATTAATATGCACATAATCTAGACCCTTCACGTTAATAATTTCTTATGTTATTACAGTATGGTAGACAATGCTGTAATCTGAGATTTGATCGTCCCTTTATGATGAGAGACAGGGCCTAGAATAATAAAATAAAGTAGTCTTATTTATGGAAATCTCAATTACCTATTTATTGCTAAGGGAATTAAATCGATTACTACCTTATTTATTGGGAACTTCAATAAGGAGTTAAAGTGGTTATAAAAATCGATGTTTATTTATTTATTTTTGTTGAAAAGAATCACGAGTTAATCCAACGTTTGAAAGATCCTAACTGGGTCCTAACCTGGAGATGGGGGATTTTGACGAAATGGCAGTTCAGAATGGAGCTCATAATATTTATAGAAATATTTTTATTACACAGTTATTTTATTTAGTGATAAATAAATATAATTACATAATAATAAATAAAAAAATCATTTATTCAACTCTCAAAAAAACATACAATAACTCCGTCAAACTGTATAGTACAGTTTGTTGGCAGAAATTGCTATCTTATTCTAAACATACCCTATGGCAGAGAATACTAAATATCACTACGCAGTTATGGTGAATAACAAAGCAATTTAATAAAGGTTTTTGATATTAGCAAAAAAGATGGAAGTTATGTCAATGAGTTTACTAGATATTTATTATATGTCATTTTGAAGGGATAACGCAGCGAGTATCCTCGGCACCATTAAAAACTCTGCAGAGCTGGAGGAGATATTTTATCTGTAGGGCCCTTCATTTCCATTTTTGTAATTAGTACTCGTATATTGTTATTCTTAATTTTAATAAAATATATTAATTTTGAAAGTGTTTATGTTATTTAAATAATTTCTGATGCGTAATGGTATAGCGTTAAATTTTTGTGTTGGTACCTAATATTGCCTTGTTCTTTCACCATAGTAATTGCAGACACTAGTCACACAAAACATGAATAGCTAAATTTATATAGCAAAAATTACGTCTAATTAATTTTTTACTGAAATCTTCGAGATCTTGTTACCTACTAAAGTACTCATACTTGCCTAGTAAATAAAAACAAATACAAAATATATTTAACAATTTAAATGATCAACGAGAAAACAAATAAAATCGCGTGATAAAGCAATACATTGTTTAATCTTATTGGTTGTTAAATCTTCATGGATCAGTCGTCAAGTTTATTTTGTTGTAGATTCAGGGAAAACGTTATGAGAAAAGTAACACGAGTACGTACGCAGATAGTAATTTTGTTAGCCAATTATATGGCCAACAACTTTGGAGAAATACTTCCATGTAATTTCCAAAGGGAAAAAAAATTCCATTTTGTAGCTAGTTACGACATTTGGTTTCCAAATGGGATGAAAAGACCCGCTCAAAGCCAGTTACAAAATAGGACTCCTTAATCCCATTTAGTAACTAATTTCTTAGGCTTGTCTGTAAGGCCGAAATTCGGTTTTCTGTTTGTATTTTTTTGGCAACTTTTATTAAACCTTCGGCAAACGATTTAAAATGGACGGTCCATATGGCAGGGGTTATTCCACTTGCCGTGTGGCTCCCGGCTTAGAATAAGGCCACCCCTATCTTTCCCTTGTGTGTCGTCAAGGCGACTAAGGGATTGCACCGGGAAAGGGCAGCAGCGTTCTCCTGTGTATGCTAAGATCATTACTGCGATCACCAATCCGCCTGCCAAGTGTGGTACTATGGCAAATCCCCCAATGGACATATAACCAAAAGTGGTATTCTATTGGGGAGGCGTATGTCCAGCAGTGGACGTATTTAGGCCGCTGATGATGATGATTCCACTGGTGCTAAGACTTGGTTAATGCTTTAACGCGAGCCAAAGCCATTTTTTTAGAATTTTTTATCATAAGTTAAACTAAGCGGCATTAAAGAAAGGAAAGGAAAACCTGTTGTACAAATGATGATGCCCTTACATACTATATACCCTACTTGACCTAGTACCATACTTTAAAACTTCACCCCCACATCGGTCCCTATTGCAATGAAAATTAAAATATTTTTTTTATATTATATGATTTGCAATAAATTTAAAATAACGCTAACGCTTTTCATTAGTAGTTGCTGAATTGAGCAGCTGTGATAGACGGACGAACGTACGAAGTGACAATCATAAGGGTTCTGTTTTTACCATTTTGGTCCCGAACCCTAAAAACATCTTATACATCAATCAGAAGAAATGTGCATCCTTTACCTAATTCTATTAAAATCTCATAAATCCGAGTGCTTCCTGTTTAGAAATTTAATTGAAGATGATCGTTCTAAACCCAGCGAGATTGGACCAGGGATTCTAATAAAATAATCCTGTATTTGAAATATAATTGGGTCTTTCTAATGTAAATTGAAACGGTTTGGGGTCCGTTTTCATTAGCGATTGGAACGGCGCGCTTGGCCTATGGAAATTCACACGGTATCATATTAAATTGATTTGTACGCGGTTTTTTTATACGTGGGTAATGAATTTGAATTCATAATTTATGAATGACCTAATTACTAGCCATATCGGAAGGCTAATATTTTAAATTTTACAGGTTAACAATTATTTCATTAGCTGTCGAACTATATAAGGAAGATAGGAGAGACTGACTTTGACTTTTACCTGTTCAACTTCTCGCTTCTCTCGGCTGAGCTTTGTATTAGTAAGAAAGTCTTAAGCACTAAGAGGTCTACTTAAAGTAGTCGTTATATGTTTATTAGACGATAGATTTTGTGCATGGAAAAATGTGAAATCTACGAATGCAAAGCTGCGGTTGAAGAGCTAGTAATTAATTAATAAAAAAAAGGATAGTAACTAAGTGCCTATTACAATATCTGAAGAAGCGTAAAGGAAAATAAATCAGATTTCTAACACTAATTAAACATCCGAATGCTATGCAGTACTTTTTCGCTTTCTTTTGAATACCTACTTCCAATATTTTTTTATTTATTGATTAAAATAATAGAGATACAATCGCTGTACAACAATAATAAATAACAATAGAGATAAGTTTTTAAATTATAAGTATTTTTGACATTACATATTATTTAATTAATAACCCTGTTAAATTAATTAGTACCCTTGAAATTGTAAATTTCTTTTTGTTTGTTTGTTTGTTTGTTTGTTTGTTTGTTTGTTTGTTTGTTTGTTTGTTTGTTTGTTTGTAATTAACCCCTATTTTTACAGTTTTATTTTATAAATATTATAACTAAAAAATCTATTGTAGTTCCCTTACAGGGTTCATGTTAGTGCCTATGATTATATGTAAGACCCTATCAACTAGATGAAACAATAAATGATATGAATATGAATATCTAGTGTTCTAAGGAAACCTAAGTTGAAGTTTATCTGTAGACGACGAGTTCGCAACATATACGTTATGTACTGTTACAAATTATAGCATATACAAACATATAACTAAGGTACATTTCAGATTTATAAAATACTAGCTGTGCCCGCGGCTCCGCTCGCGTGAACTACAGAATCCGCTCCCATTCCCACTCCCGCTCCCGCTTCCGCTCCTGCTTCCGCTGCCGCTTCCGCTCCCACTTCCGCTCCCGCTTCCGCTCCCGCTTCCGCTTCCGCTCCCGCTTCCGCTCCCGCTCCGGTCCCGCTTCCGCTCCCGCTCCGGTCCCGCTCTTCCGCTCCCTCTCCCGCTACCGCTTCCGCTCCCCTCCCGCTTCCGCTCCCGCTCCCACTCTCCTTTTCCCACGCCCACGCTCACTCCCACTCCCATTCCCATTCCAATTCCCACTCGCAGCTCTAAATGTAATCCAAACTCATCGCAATCTGAATAGTACGGAAATACTATTATTATGTGCAATATATTGCATACTAAGACAAAAAAAAAAAACAGAAGGACCGCTCCCACCTTTCTCGAAAATAACTACCTAAACTTGCCTGAGTGACTAGGGTTGCTACTGTATTGATTCTGAATTTTGAAAAGGAGTAGATAGTTTATGTTTACATCGATTCGTTTATACATGCATACGTACATCTTATCATGTTTACATGCCTTAGAGAGTAGCAGACCATCAAATATCCATAAAAATATGCCGACGCCACAAACGACGAAGATTTCAATCTCAACAAAATGTAATAATGGTGTAATAGTGATCCCACCAAAAACATAAATGTGAAAAAGGCACCAAGTTCAATGAAAACATAAATGTGAAAAGGGCGCCAAGTTCGGCGAAAATGAGTTGAGATTTAAAAGGGTGACAAGTTCCATATCCGTTCCTTAAATAAAAGCTACACTAGACGCACAACTTCGTTTAATCTATTTTATTAAATTACTTTAAAAATATTTATTTTAGATATAAAAAATATATGTCAAACCATTTCATTTAATATGTCACACGGTACAGTTTGTAACAAAAAAAAAAAAAAAAAATTCGACTTCATTGGTCCAGTAGATTCGAAGCAAATCGGTTGTAACAGACGGACAGACATACATACTATTTTCAAAACAAGAAAGTGTATGTATGTAAAAATATACCTACGTTATGTGTTTTTAAAGTAGACAGATAAATAAAAAAAAAAAAGTGGTATATTACAATATTATTATTATAAAAAAAAAAAAAAAAAACCACAGGTGTTACAAATCATTGACTGAAAAATATTTTCGTCGATTGCGACATTGTTTAAATGAACGATTATTGTATCGCAACGTGTAGGCACAGGTTTGAGTAGTATTTAAACAACCAAATACACTGCAACCATAATAATACCGAGTATTCATGTTCAAAAACAGCCGCGCCATCAATTATGATACTCGCGCTTGAGTTCTGCCCGAGAATGCCTGTAAACGTAGCGTCAATGTGTGCGTGCGAGAAATGGCGGTTTGTTCTAAGAGGGCTCTCTGTCTAGCGGCGCGCGACCGCCGCTTTACGTACTTTGTGATACTAACCTACTAATGTATTTGAAAACTAAAAATGTCTTTAACTTTTGATTGAATTAGCCGATTGCGATGAAATAAAGACTAAATGTTAAGTTAAGTTAAGCCCCATGTTTTTGTGAAAAGTCCATCAAAATCCGTTCAGTAGTTTTTAAGTGATGCGTGCACAAACTCACAGACAAACAGATAAACAGACAAAAATTCCAAAAATGATTGAAATGTGTTCTATTACTTATCCTTAGAGCCCTCAATTTTTTTTTTTGCAAATATCTTCAATGTACAGACACGCGATGTTTACGATTTTATTTATAAGATTTCCCGTAGGAATGGGATGTTTTTTCATATCATAGCGAGCTACTGATTTAGTCGATTGGTCAGGTGAATTAGTCGAACCTAGTCGCAAAAGAACACAGTTTAAATAAGCCTGAATAAGGCGTATGATGTTTTAAAAACAATAAATAAAATGGATAGTAAATTCCATCCCTAATTAAATGTTAAACCTAATCCGTACACACGATACGACACGATATACTTATAAGAACTAAATATAATATACCTAGTTAGTAGGTATACTAATGAAATATTTTATATCTAAGCCACTTTAATTTCAGTCTTAAGTATAAATGCCAACAGTTCCGATACATATATTAATTACAGCTTAAGATTCTTCAGTCTTCTTAAGTAAGTAGCCTTGACCTATTTTCAGGATGTTTAATTTTCTTCTTAAACGCGTTTATACTAAACTTAAGCTTTTAAGTGATAATTTGTATCCTACTCATATATTTAGATATTTGTTAAGTATTTGCAGACATTACAATACAATACACTTTATTGCACAAACAAATACAGTTACAAGTTATAAAAGTTACAAATAGTACAATTTAGGCGTTATCGCTTGAAGCGATTTCTTCCATCAGACAATAGATAGTCGTGTGGTTCCCGGCTTAGAATAGGGCCACTCCCAATCTTCTCGTGGGTGTCATCAAGGCGACTAAGGTATTGCACCAGAAACGGGCAGTAGCGTTCTCCTGTGTATATTATCTAAGATATTTACTGCGGTCATCATATCTCCTGCCAGGCGTGGTGATTATGACAAATCCCCCAATGGACAGTCCACCAAAAGTGGCATTCTATTGCAGAGGCTTACGTTGGAAGTATTTCGCTTGGTCGGTCGGCACGTAGTTCGTCTTAATAGAACAAAATAAGCCTCTTGGACATAGACACAATAACACACACCACCACCACATGCTTACAGGTGAACTGGAAAAACGTGGGGAGCATCTTTACTACTTAACACGTTTCAATAGATAACATTCGCCCGACATTTTTCGAGTTCACCTGAAAGCATGTATGTGGTGGTGGTGTGTTATTATTTTTTTATAATTTTTAAGGCGCATAAAAACGTGGTTTTAGGTTAAGTTTTTAACCTATATTAATTTTTGTATTGTATATTGGTCCAGATAGAGTAGACCTTCGCCCAAATTTGTCACTTTTGTTAAAAATAAAACAAACCATTTTCCTTAAAAAACAAGACTGATTTCACGATGGTCTAAAAGTCGATCATAAAGTGTTACTTGGTACAATGCCAAAAACAGTATGACAAATCGTTTCCACTCTACCTCGATCCCTATCCGTTGCCTGTTGATACTTTGGGTGATACCGTAGTGTTGATGGAATATCTACTTTTGATAGTAACGATTGTTTTTATACAATACAACGATTCTATCGTTGTTATTGCAGTCATACGTGAGCAGGAATACAGTGATGCGTTAGAAGTGTGGTTTAAAAGAATATGTGGTAACAAAGGTAGAGAAGGGTATGTTGCGTTGGTTTGGACATTTAGTTGGGTCGGATATTCGGAAAACTCAAACTGAGACATAGCAGTAGGCGGCCTGATGCTAAAAGGTTGTAACTAAAACTAATAAAAATATCATAAAACAAAGTACCAGAACAAAAGTATTTTTGTTCACGTGGTAAGAAACAATAAATAAAACCCAAACTAATTTAAAAATAATTATAGTGACACTTTTCTGTTCCAGCCTATACAGGCTTATAAAAAATATATAATATATATATATATATATATATATATATATATATATATATATATGTAATGTATGTAAAATATATAATATATATGTATATATGTGTGTAGTATACACCAGTATATTACATACATATATATTGACATAGATTTGGAATATTAATTACACTAATTTATAAATTAGTGTAATTGTAGTAACTTGCCGTGTGGTTCCCGGTAGAGTAGAATAGGACCACTCCAACTCTTCCCGTGGATGTCGTACAAGGCCACTAAGGGAATACATTATAAAACATCAGTCAGGCCTCTCCAACCCGTCTGGCCAGCGCGGGGAGTGTAGGCCAAATCCTCCACCTGTCTCCGGCAGATGAGAGAGGGTTGTGCTCCTGCAGTGGAGACAAAAATAACCTGATGATGATGTTGATGATTAATTATAAATACTCAAACTCCAATATTTTATTAATTACTGCAATAATTGCATCCAAATTGCAATTTTGTTACTGGATTGAGACGGACCTTGATATTTGACTATTGCCTATCGATATTTCAGCAACACTGTTGATACAAAATGAACGGAGTTCAGAGGTCATGGTAAAGTGGTCACAGTTGTGATAAATAGGTGATTCCTGTTTATTGACGGCCTATACAAATCCTTTAAGCAAAAAGCCATGTGATAAATAAAATGGAACAAAAATATACTGTGACTTGCTTTACTAAATCAGGCTCTACGTTACGTCTTTCGTTTATTTCATTTTCCTAATTTTGCCATCGACCTATATTTCATTTTATCTCACTGAAATAACCATCATTATTCATTATCTTATAACAATTTTTTTTTGTTCGTATGTATTGGTGAACAATTTAATGACGAACTCCGTGGCTCCTCCGAACGTACCTTAGTGTACGTATGCACACATTGATAATTAGTGTGTAACGATAAAACTAACACAGTGACAGTAGAGGTGTAACGCATACGATGAAATTGGATTTAGAGAAAGAATGGGGCGTGGCGTCGTGAACTGGACAATCTATACACTCCTTACGTGTGAAACTGTTAAATTTGATTTTCGATGGCTTGCGGCATACTTTAATTAAATGCCACTTTATTCTTTAAACTTTCAGTATATTTCTCTTCATAGTAACCTTTGGTTATCTGTATTCAGTGAGGTATTAGTAAAATTCAGGACCGGTGTGAAGTTATTATCAAAAAAATTGCTGTGAAAATTCAGTCTGTTTACCCTGTCAGAGTACCTACGTCTAATTTAATTCTAAAATTTCCTTCTCGTCATAGGCTTTATATTTACAATACAACCATATACGAGTACATACTATGCTCTAAAGTAATAAGCCTTGGTAATGACTACCAGCTTAGTAAAGGGATTATGTTCATTTCATTTCAGTATTGTATTCAAAAACACACGCGTACAATTGTCTCATCATGTTTTTTGACAAGTTTGAATTATTTAAAAAAGATAAGTAACATAAATATGTTATACTAATAATGCGTCCTATGTTGAGATATATTTATGTACTTATTATTATTTTTGTATATGTATTTATATTTTTTATATTGATTATCAGGATCGCGCTAAGTGGCGATATAACGTCTCTCCTACCCCTCTGTGACCAAGGCATGAGCTTTCTGTGAATGTATGGCATAGATATTATAAAAGAAGAGGTAACCTCACTCAGGTTTATGTAAATTTTTTTTTTTGTATTTTTTTACAATAAAAGGAGGTGTGAGTTTGAAATAGATCGATTTAGGGAAAAAGATAGTCAACAATACAACCTATCCGATGTCTATCAGAATCCTAACTAATATTATTTTGTTGAGAAGCGATACTGATGAGTATAACCAAAATATTCGCTTGTATGTTTCAATTTATCCATCTTCTAACATACGCCAGCTTGCATGTGAATCACTAATAAATAGGCCTTTGTAACAAGAATAAAATGTATAATTACTTATTATTTCATAATTTCCATGAAATCTTAATAATAATGGGATTTACATAAAAGGTTTTTTATTCAATTTATTTACAGATTACGGCATAATTGGATTCATTTGCAATTCCTTTCCAGCGGTTTCCTTTGACTTCATCATTCGTGGAGGAAATAGCTGCGGTAAACTAATCTCTTACTATACCTACACAAATTTGAGTACTCGCTCTTCAGAACTATTCCTATCTTTAGTACCACTTGCGCCAGTGTTGGTGGGTTCGATTCCCACAGAGAACAGTAAACTTTGTATAGGTTTGTACTGGTCTGGGTGTTTATATTTAGGAATTGTCCTGTTATTGTCTTACTACCATGAGAAAATCCTATTTTACATATTATATATGAAATATGTACTGATTTTAGAACTAGGTAACTTATAAAAAAAAACAATTTAAGGCACAGAAAAATATAATAAAGGTTAGGTAACTAGCTGTGCCCGCGGTTTTTTTTATCGTCCGATACAGAGAATGAGTTCTTGATTAATGTTAAAAAAAGTAAAAAAGCAACTTTTTACTCCTACCAAAAAACAATGAAAAAATTATTTGATGAAAAACGTGCAGACACAGCCTAATCCTTTTGGTCACATTCAAAGCTGTGATTGAAAACGAAAAAAACTCAAGAGTACTCAACAGCAACAAACCTTGCATTCAGAGAAAAATGACCCCGAAGCAAGACTTGTGCCGACACTAGTATTAAATCCAAATGAATCTCAAAATGAAGAGTTAGATAAATGCGATGATTGCGATAGATTCCAGAGAATATTATTAGACACAAAAGAAGAAGAAAAGCAGAAAGTTATCGAAGAAAAAGATAAACATTTGGAAGAAGCTCAAAAACGATACAACATAAAAAATGACAAAGAAAATTGTTATATGTACTATTTTTAGATTTACAAAAATGTTTGCCGACACCTTACTAATTCCCAGTCATTTTATTTGCGAAAACTGTGGACTCTAAATCTAACGAGAATATTACAGAAATCATTACATGGACAGATAATTGCGAGAGCAAGAAACCTAATTAATATGCTGCTGGTTGTAACATATTTTTTGCTCATGCAAAATTATCCACATGTAAAGACCATGAGCCACAGATTTTTATTGAAGGGCCATACTCATATGGAAGTAGACCATGTGCATTCTATTATAGAAAGAAAAAAGAAGAAACTTGCGACTATGGATATTGCAGTACCACGAGATTGCGCTCAGTTTCTGCGATGTTGCTCGGGAAAAAATGCATTTGAAGTGACTGAGATGACTCTAGTCTTCCAGAGTCATCTCAGTCACTTCAAATGCATTTTTTCAAAGATGGTTTTTCCAAGACGAAAGACTTACTGACGAAGAAAAGCTCGAGTCCGTTTGTTTTGAGGAAAACAAACTCATCCCAAGAGCAATTTAAAATTTCGGAAACAGTACTATGGCAATTCGAAAGGAACAAACCGGGGATACTACTGTAAAAAAACAACTTTGAACAGGCTGATTACATAGAGTTGAATTTGAATCGTAAGATTGGGAACTCTTTTCAATGTCCAGAAGTCAAAGTCAAAGTCAAAGTCAAAGTCAAAATCATTTATTGCATATGAGTACACTTGGTACATTTATACACGTCATATTTTTATCGACTACCGCTTCCTAGGTGTTAGCGCTGTGAAGAAGAAACGGCGCAACACATCTTTTAAAAATCAAGTTTGCATACAATTAATAAAGATTTTGCGAAGCTGGATTAACATTAGTACCAGGCATCTTTGTCATTCAAATAATCGTTTACTTTATAATAGGCTTTCTTACAAAGTTGTTTTTTAATGTGAATCTTAAACTTTCTGTCCGTCATATTTAAGATTTCCTCTGGTAGTTTGTTGTAGAAGCGTATACATTGCCCCGTGAACGATTTACTGACCTTACTTAGTCTTAAACCTGGTAAAACAAGTTTATTTTTATTTCTTGTATTATAACTATTATTGTCACAGTGCCTCAAAAAGAGAGATACATTTTTTCTGACATATAAAATATTATCTAAAATGAATTGACCAGCTACTGTTAATATGCTTATTTCTTTAAACTTTTCTCTTAATGAGTCTCTACAACGCAGATTATAGATTGCCCTAACTGCTCTTTTTTGCAAGATAAAAATGGTCTCTATATCTGCTGCTTGACCCCACAGTAGGATAATAGAAAATTTATAAGATAAGATAAGATAGAAAAAATTTATAAGATAAGATAAGATAGAAAATTTGCCCCTCATAAGAACTTCAGAAAAACTGATAGCAGTTACAAAGTACAAAGATTTAATTACGCTCCTGTAAAGGATACATAAGGAGTTACATTCATATTATACTAATTTAAAACACTGTAATAACGTATCAGACTTGCCAGAAGATGACTAGTATTGTTAAAGACGTGATTTTAGAATTTAGATTATGTTATTGTTATCATGTTTCATATGTTTAAAATTTTTGCCTTTTGTGATCTCTCTTATACGAAAGACTAGGTAAGAAGTGAGGTACCTCAATAAGTTATGTAAGAAAATACATTCATAAAAGATTTAAACTTTTATAAGATGTTATTTTAAAAACTTTGTATAGTATCAGAAATAAAAATAAAAGTAGTTGGAAAGAAACAAACATACGTTTTACTTAAGTTTTTATTCTCCACTGTATTCTCCACTGCCACAGCTATGATTCTCAGATTTTACTCTATTCAGAAGTGTTCACAGAGCATTGTATAGGTACGCTACTACGAATCGCACTTTGTAAAAAAGCCCAATTTAAAAACAAGACGATAATTTAAATGACAAAGATGTCTGGTATTTCGCACAGTCTGTTTATTACTGTTACAAAATTGATTTTTAACGATGTGTTGCTTAAAATTTGTTGCGTCGTTTCTTCTTCACAGCGCTAATACCCAGGAAGCGGTAGACGGAAACAAATTACTTGTATAAATGTACCAAGTGTATTCATTATACAATAAATGATTTTCACTTTGACCCTGTTCCAGTGTCTTTTGGCACAATACCTGGATCATGCTTGTTTATATCTGCAATAAGCCATTGATTGCAATATATTGCGATCAATAGACCAGTTTCTTAGTATCTAAAATTAAAATGGTGTGTCATCTTTTTTGTGATCTATAGCTCCATTAACAACACTGAGGTCTGAGCCGAAGATGTCGCATTTGCAGCACTTGACCGCACACTGTTTGAATTTAATTTTCTATATTTTACAACTTGCCAATATAAACCATCTGATCTTTTGTTTTACAATTACTTGGTTCTATTTTGATGGAAACGTCCCGTTAAGTGTATTTTTCCTCTAAACTTATTAATTTTAGTAATAAAGGAATAACATATTCTTCAAAAATACAGTTCCAGAACTTGCGGTGTCACAATTATCTTAAGTTTATCTACAAAAACAAATTTTACTTTGAGTGACTAAGCAAATTCTCAAATTATTTAATTTAGTTTTAAATGAGCCTTCAAATAACCTGAGTACAGTAAAAAAAGATTTTTAGATTTAACTGTAGGCATAAGTTCAGATAATACCTAACTTAGTTTTGAGTATTCTGTCTTGCTAAAGTAGCGGTAGTATAAAACTATTTAGTCTTAAAGAAAAAAATTACTTAACGGAAACCATTTTGATTTAGCAAAATCCAACTTAGAATAAAGTATAGATATGTAAGATTTAAATATTATTCCTGATTGCTACTTGGGCTAGGTAACTACTTGCTACGTCCTAACGAAGTAAAACTACTCAGTGCTAAAAGCATTGTGCAGTTTCTAACTGCCACAAAGCTTAGCACCGAACTGTAGTATGGTGGCGATCACAATAGACCAGAAATGGTCGGAGTGATAAAAGGTCTAGACTGAGACCTTGAAATAGCCCCAAGCCGAATAATAATACCTACTAATGTATTTGAAAACTAAAAATGTCCATAACTTTTTATTGAGTAAACCGATTGCGATGAAATAAAGACTAAATGTAAAGTTAAGCCCCATGTTTCTGTGAAAAGTCCATCAATATCTTCAATGTACAGACACGCGAAGTTTACGATTTTATTTATTAGATAAACATAGGTTCGATAATGAGTTGGAAGTTTTTTGATATCTCTATATACATACGGAATAATTGGCTGGAGATACTCGACTATTGCATATTTTTTCTTTAAATCTTAATTAGGAGTAGGGGTTTCGTCATTTCTGATTAACCCTTGTAGGAAAATAACATTAGATTTTTGTCTTATCACTTACTTATACAACATTTATAAAGTCTACACAGCATTCCGGCCTCCTCAGAAGAAGGATTGACCAGAATGCCAGAAAGCTGTTGCAAACCTTAATATTTTTGTAAAGTGCATGTAGGTAAATATAGGTACCTAAAATTATACATTGTTTTTTATAATTGAAATCGTGTCGCCATCGCTACTAAGTATTAAGTACTTTCCTCCTTTTTTGCTTGCAGTACTTAAATGTTGTATTCACTTACGCTAGACTAGAATTCGTCCACGTCGAAATCCTTTACAAATTCCGTACCTTTATCCGACTTTCTTAATTTCAACCCCTTTTGCTGCCACCTCCTTTAATAAAGCTGGATAAAATGTAGCTGGTAGGGATTTGTGGAAACGGAGAAAATGGAGAGTAAATGTCACATTGGAGAATTTTAAACGTAATTTAACAAGTACGTCTTACCTTTTTTTTAAATATCAGTTTAGAAAAGTGTAGAAGTATACAGAATAAGCCACTTAGCACTAAAATACAACATTACCACCAATAGGTATATTTTTATGACAGAAAATAATGAAATTAAAAAATCAATTGTTAGCACTTTTTCCCGAACGATTTCCTCAATTCAATAGAACAAATATTTGTTAAATAATAAATGATTTCCCTGTTGCTTCTGTCTGTATATGCATGTAAACTACTTACTGAATGGATTTCGAACCGGTTAGTACCATTTTTAGACAGTTTCCCGGAAAGGTTATAATATACAATACTTTACCACGCATGTGAAGCCGGGGCGGACAGCTAGTATTCATCATCATCATCAGCCGAGCCGGGCTGATGATGATCCATCGGGGATTTGTCATAATTACCACGCTTGGCGGGTTGGTGATCGCAGTAATCCTAATAATATTATAAATGCGAAAGTTTGGATATTTGGATGTTTGGTACTCAATCACGCTACAACCACTGGACGGATCGGGATACATATGTATGCCAACTTTAATCCGATCTGTCCAGTGGTTGAAGCGTGATATAGGTTAGCTCCTAGAATAGGACATATGATAGATTTTATCCCGAAAACCCCTCTTATTCCTACGGGATATTGATAATAATTTGTGTTGTTAAGTTGTGTACGCGGACGAAGTCGCGGGCAACAGCTAAAGATTTATATATATAGGAGATTGCTGTCGACCGTCCTTGGTGCAATCCATTAGTCGCCTTGAAGAGACCCGCGGGAAGACTGGGGATGGCCCTATTCTAAGCCGGGAACACACGGCTCGCAATGCTGAGTCGAAGTTCGCCGTATGTACTCGTATGTAATATTTAGTCCACTGCTGGACCAGACTTATCCCAAAACAATGGACTGTTGAGATGAACTTTGCTATAGGTAAAATTTCGCCGTACCTATGTAAAGTGTAATGCATAGATAATAATGCTTATGTCCATCACCTGAATTAATCTTCTAGTCATACGTACGATATCCACTGAAAGACAGGAATTGGTATTTTTTTTGTTCCGGAAATCACCGATACCTATGTGTTACGAAGTCTTTACAATGTAAAATAGACACAAAGTAACCGTATTAAATTATATATTTAAACACTTACCCATTTTTAAAGTATCAAGATTTTTCATCAACGATCGTTGTAGTACTATTTCACACAAAGTTCAGTTCTCTCCACATATCAGGCAAAAAATACTTTTTCTTTTACGTAATTTCTCAGATTCAGGAGAAGAGAGCGTGCAGCCCCCGTGGAGGATGCGGAGCTACTGAATAGAAGCTGTGATAGGGGATATATCCTCATAGAATAAATAAGGGTGGTTCACAGAAACGCGGCTTAAGCTTTGCTGTTGGCTTTACTTGTATCGTTGTTAGTAGTGTCTATAAGGTACTGACTGATGCGAACGAAAACAGGTAAGCTTTTTAATTTGGTTGCAGTTCATTTTATTGAAGTTTAATTTTCGCTACATGAAAAAGTCTGTCCTTAAAAAGATATTTAGAACTGGGTGGATGAGAAAGCGGTCTAACATATCCTATCCTTCTAATATTATAAACGCGAAAGTTTGTAAGTATGGATGGATGTTTGTTACTCTTTCACGTAAAAACTACTGAATGGATTTTAATGAAACTTACAATAATATAGCTTATACATTAGAATAACACATATGCTACAATTTATATTGTGTGAATTGTCCAAAATATCAAGTAAGTAGGAAATACATAATAATTTGTGATGTTAAGTTGTCCACGCGGACGAAGTCGCGGGCAACAGCTAGTTACATATTTACATACACTTGTCTAATCCCAAACTTGGATTATCTCCTGCGTATAGAAATTAAACAAGGATAGGACAATTCACAAATATAACATCCAGACCAATCAGCTTGACCAAATTCGAACCCACGACCTGGCGCCCAATGACCAAGCCACAAGCCAATGAGGCGGTATCTTATAATATAACTCACTCCGAAAACTCCGAAAGGTATCTTAACTATAGTTTTCTATAGTGACAATAAAGAGCAACATTCTTACATGTTCAACAGTTCATATTCAACAGTTTAAAGTTTTATTTGAAGGTGTGGTTTTTGAATTATCCGTAAGTGACAAAACGATTTCTGCCTGAAAATCCATGCCGTGTTTTCCTGAGGTACCAAGCTAAGGTAGCGTATCTATGACGCTGTCTTGTGCACGAATTCGTGTTTAGTTTTAGAGTTTAAACTTTATAGCAGTATAAATGGTAGTATACAATGCTATACAAGATATTGTGGGGATCGTTGAACCACAATGAGATCAATATATCCTGTAGCCTCGATCAACGTTGATGCATGTTCAATATGTTGATCAAGTGTACACAAAAACATTGGGCACCATGTATCACTCAAATCAACAGTCCATTATTTATCCCACCGTTGGTCACCGGCCTCCCTTATAACGTGGGCGTGTTGGCTGTTATCCTAAGAGACAGAATTACTACTTCCTAGTAGGGTCGTCGCCCGGTGTATTAGAGGATGTATGTATGTAAACGCTTTATTGTACCATAAATAACAACAACAACAATAATAAAATAGGAATTAAATTGTGTACAAAGGCGGACTTTTCCCACTTAGGGATCTCTTCCAGTCAACCTTAGAGTAACCGAAAGGACAAGTATAATGCGTTTAGTACCAAATTGATAAAGAAATGTACTTTAAATAGTTTGAAAATACATATTACATAAACATAAACATAAACGAACAATATATACATAGACAATACACGAATAAGTGAATGATACAAATATCTATATATACATAAACTCATACACATAACATATAAATATATACTATTACATTATATATCCCAATAAATACTTATTAGTAGTTTATATACTGTAATATAAGTCAGCTCAAAGCTTCGGTATTGAACACATAGTACTTTTTTAAAGTTGTTTTTAGGACACCAGGGAGGGGGACTATCGAACGTGGACAGGGAGTTGGTTCCAGAGCCTTGCTGTTTGCACGGTAAAATGTATGTATGTAATTAGATTAGGGATATATATTTAGGGTGGTTTCATACGAAGAAGCTAGTGCAGGGTTAGCTTAAATTCTTTAGACTTGAGTCGTGCCGAACTAGTAGGTAGCTATTAGGTATACCTACTTACTTAAAAGTTATATATAAGGCCGGAAACTATATAAAATATAGAAAACTACATAATTGAAAAAAAAAATCAGATATTATTAAAAATGATTATTATATCCTGTAGATGTAACTGCCTATGTGACTGTAATTAATTTTAAATTACCTTGTATACGTATATATTTATACGCCCAATGAAATCTATATTTTAGTATGTATATTTGTAGAGTAAGTTTATTTTAGCGTAAGATATATAATACCTGTTAATATAAGAAGAAACGATGCTATATTTATATTTACAATACGAAACAATATTTGTAAAGAAGAGCGGTGCCTCCTAACACAGGCTCTGCGAGCCTAAAAGGAGACACCTGCCTCCGAATTTTTATGTAATTTTTTCTAATGAAATAAATAAAATAAAAATAAATAAATAAATATATAATGTAGTTTATTTGAACAAGTATCTATGTATTATTAACCTCTCTCTTTCCAGACAAGGTTTGGCTGGATGAAATCTATTTTTAGAGATAAGCACACTTATGTATACGTCCTCTCCTTCTGTGTATTTAAGGTTTATTATTTCTGTGGACAAAAAAGTTATAATACCTAATATGAAAACCCCGAAGTGTCATATAGGTATGTCAAAAAGTTTCTCGAATGTACAAAGGTATATTATTCAGTTAACATAGATAAATTAGAAGAGTATTTCAATTTCATTGATCGCTCCTATCCTGTCATCAAATCCATCATCAAACTTTATCTGTGAACCTACGAGTTATTAATTTTTCAATATCACCCAATCTCATTTTGTCAGTAATGAAAATGTTGATCGAAATATTGCAATATATCAATACTTTCGTACATGTATTTATAACATTTTTGGTGACTGAGTTAGAGGAGTAAATAGTGATTTACTCTGCTTGCAAAATATCTAGAAATACTAGACGGATATTAAAGTAATTTCACTTCGTGATTTAAATTTAATTTCCTTATATGGCTTTACTTTGTATGGCTAAACTGACAGTGGGACTAGTCCGAAAACTCAAAGTCGCTCAGCGAGATATGGAAAGAGCTATGCTCGGAGTTTCTCTAAGGGACCGAGAACTAAAGTCTTCGACATAGCTCAAAAAGTAGCACGTTGAAGTGGCAGTGGGCTGGTCACATCTGTCGCAGAACCGATAACCGTCGAGTGGAGACCGCGACTCGGCAAGCGTAGTGTGGGACGCCCCCTGGCGTAACATAAGTTATTCGAATTTGTTTTACATTACATGTAAAACTATTAATTCGCATAACTTATGACTGAGTTAGCCGAGTGCAATGAAATGAAGCCTTTAAGTTACTCCGAAGCCCTATGTTTTTCTGAAATCTCCATCCGAATTGGTTCAGTAGTTTTTACGCAATGCGTGCACTAACAAACAGATAAATGGACAAACAGACAAAAAATCCAAAAATGGTCTTAATGTGTCCTATCACTAATCCTTAGATCACCAAATTTTTTGTTGTTGCAAATATTCAATGTACAGACACGCGAGATAACGTTATTATTTATAAGATTGAGGGTTATTAATGAAACATATGTTGAACATACCACCCTCATAATTAAAAATCCTTAACTGACGCCATCTCCGATAAGCCTACCGGCGCTAATGCATACAACAGCTTAGTCTTCTCCGATAGAGGAAAATCCAAAACACTGTTTCATATACCAAAACACTAAAGATATAACATTATGCGGCTAAAAATATCTTGTATTAGAGGCTCATTCTGAACATATACCGTCAAAATATATTGTAAATCCTCTATCAGACCACACTCAGCACAGTTAGGAGAAGCTACCTTTTCATTAGGTAAGTATGCAAATGCTAGTAACAGTTTGTTTCCTATTTTAGTTTTTATCGAACCACGGGGAACGCCCGAAGAAGCGTAAAGAATACAAAAGCAGCAGGATGAATATTCGAGCGTTTCAACCTTCGTCATTATCCTCCTTCAAAAGTAGAAGAGACAACAGCAGTTCATCGTTTTTATTATAAAATAAGTTTCTGGTCCGTGCACACATTCTGCACAGGTGAAATATTTAATTAAATATATTATTTTTCATCAAATTTTTGGTGGTGAGGATCATGACGGCGGTTGAAACGCTCGTGTATTCCACCCAGCACTGTATGATCCTATATTTAAATTGTATTTAAGTAGATAATACAAACTCCCTAGCTGGTCATAATATCACAATTCATAAAACCAACACGGATCTGTTTTCGTTAGAGCAGTTGTTAAAACAACCCGGAACAGGAAGGATAATGTCGCTTCCATCACAATTGGACCGTTCGATGGCCGACCCGCCGGTGACCTCATTGGCCTACTTTGTGAAGATTAGCTGTATGATTTAAAGGTGAGATGGACACCTACAGTGTATACAACTTCTCATACGATCCGATCCGATATTAGTGACGGTCGACACGACTTTGATGAAAGTAAATTCTATGAATTTAATTTGTAGAGTTCCGTCAATATAAATAAATCCTACTATCCTTCCTACTAATATTATAAATGCAAAAGTTTGGATATTTGGATATTTGAATGTTTGTTACTCAATCACGCTTTAACCACTGGACGGATCGGAATTAAACTACATTTAGGTTAGGTCCTGGAATAGGACATAGGATAGTTTTTATCCCGAAAAAACATCTCATTCCTACGGGAAATACATAATAATTTGTGATGTTAAGTTGTCCACGCGGATGAAGTCGCGGGCAGCAGCTACGAGTAGTACCTATTATATATATCATACACTTGTCTAATCCCAAACTAGGATTCTCTCCTATACTATGGGAATTAAATACAATACAGAATACAGAAATATGGATGTTATATTTCTGTATTCTGTATTGTATTTAATTCCCATTGTACAAATTGTACAAATTTGTCTGTCCCCGATGGGAATCGAGCCTACGACCTCAGGCGCTCTAGTGAATGAATACCGTGTGCTCCACTCGCCTGGATTCGCAGCCATCACTGCAGTCACAGTATCGGATTCGTTCCGTCTCAGTTTTTTAAATGTGCCAGTGGAAAATATTAAAATTAATATATACTAATTTAGTTCCTGATGCAATGACATAAGGTATATTTTGAGAAGTTTCTTAAATTTCACGGAACTGAAATGACACTGCACTGAAGTATAACTGTCGGAATACGGACGCACGACGGATCGTTAGCCTTTTATTGCATCTGAAATATGACACATTATTCCTTAACCATAAGTCCGTATCAACCTGTGTCGCTGGCAGCAGATAGATATACAGATATCTTCTCACGTAGTCTATAAGTAATAGTTGTCTGCAGCTAATTAATTCATTTTAGATAACATTTTGTACGTCCTCAAAAATATATCTCTTTTTTGATGCACTGAAATGCCGTTCTTTTGTTTCAAGAAGTTATTAATGTAAAATTGTTAAGTTACTGGCCAAGTTTCGATATCAATAAAAAAAAATACTATAACCTTTTAAACTACATACATACATACATAATGATCACGCCTTGGTCCCAGAGCGGTAGGCAGAGACAATGGATCGTCACTTTGCGCGATCCTGACACACCTCACCAGGCAGAACGAATCCAGTGAGACCATTTATCGTTTCCACCCTAGAAGATCATAAATATAGTTATTTCTTCCGCTGGCTCCGCAGAAACCAACACAGAAGAAGAGACGATGTTCAGCGCCCTTATAATCCCTTAGGACAATAACCACTGCGAACTCATTACGTGACACATAACCAGAATACAATTATTATTAAGTTATTAAGTTATCAAACAATGATTATACGTTGTTTCATCGACCGTGTGGAAGGGACTTATTTCCTTCTGATTTCTTGTTACAATGGCTCATATTCTAAGACCCCTAAAATTTTAACACTGCTTACACACTACTTATATTACACACTTACTTATATTTAAACCAATTTCCTTTTGTAAATAGTTATTTATATTATGACTGTGTATACTTTTTTTTTCTTTCTAGCGCTCTCAAATTTTAAGAGTATCTTTTCTCCTTTTTCATATTCAAGACGGATAATTAAAATAATATTTTGAGTTCTCTATATTTAGTAACACTAAGTCAGATTTTCAAGTCAGTAGCGTCGTTTAGACACTGGAAAAACGTTATTGTTTTGTAATTTAAATATATATATATATATAAAATAAGGATCTTTTTATTAGCTGTGTGGTTCCTGTCTTAGAATAGCCCCCCCCCCCCATCTTTTCGTGAGTTTTGTCAAGGCGACTGAAAGATTGCACCCGGAATGGGCAGCAGTGTTGTCCAGTGTATAAGTAGGATCATTACTGCGATCACCAATCCGCCTGCCGAGCGTGGTGATTATGGCAAACCCCCTAATGGACAGCCCACCAAAAGTTGCTGTCTCTATAGGTAGCAATGACAGGGGAGGCCTAAGTATTTCGGCTGTTGATGAAGCATAAAAAATATGATGGTATAAAATTATAACAAATATTTTAATAAAATTTTGATATAAAAGATAGCATAAGGCTTATATTAACATCATTTTACTGACTTCATTGATTTTTTCATTTAAGCTTAATTTTGGACTATTAAATAAATTAAATTGTGATTTTTTTATAACTACTTTATAAATGTAAATCACTTAAGGGTTTGACGCTTAGTAAATATTAAAATTTAGTTTAATAATACTAATAATAATAACAATTTACAATATTTACTTACTTATATTCTAGTAGTAGTAGTCTAATAAACTGTTTCTACACAAAATGCATAAAGGTAGGTATACATAATTAACAGTGAGTAGTTAGTCGCTCTACCTCATGTTAATATGCCCATATTAGTATTCGTTATTCGTTAGTATGCCTCCGGGATCCAGAGATTTTAAAATTATCAAGATCATTCACTGAATAATCTATGCAAAAGATTTGATTTTCGCAAATATCTTTGCAAAAGATTTGTAAAAAATGGTGTATTAAAATGACCTTTGCTACAAAAGCGGAGGCAGGACTTCTGTGTCTCTTTAGAAAATCAAGTAGAGGGCGCAGAAAAAAGGGGTTTAGATAAAAGTTATTGGTCATGATACCCTAGAAAATAGGGTGTCAAAATGACAGCCCCCTTGCTACACAGGAACCAACGGCATATCCATACTATGACAGCATTTAGTAAGTACCAAAAATATCTGTACCTATACTACAATGACTGATAATTATACATTATACCGTCAAAATGCCCGAAACACGCAGAAGGCGAATGCGTGGCTGAGGCGTGGCGGTGGCGGTACACTTCATACAAATCCCGCTTCTCGCGGCGGTACTCTGTGTGATGTGTGTGTCTTATACTAAATCGAACAATACAAAAAACCGGAGCACGCCTCCGCCACGCGTTCGCTTTCTGTGTGCTTCGGGCTTAAAATATGTGACGTAACTTATTTAAGTTCAGAGTGTTTTCTTCTTAGTGAAGTCTTTAATTTCCTTGCCGTTCAATAAACAAGATCACTACGAGTTGCGGGATGGGGTAACATTTTCTACATTATAATATCACATTTTATTAGAAACACAACTTTATAAGAAAGGTTTAACCCTATGACATTTCAATTGTTTTGCTACGAGATTCGCCGCTCTGTTTTCTTTCATCGAAATTTCTTTTATGAACCTCTGTTTAGGAATAGTCCTTTGAAACAAGAATTATCTTAATGTAATGTGCAAGCAGTTAATCCGGGGCCGATGCACGACGCGTAGGCTATGGCGTGTGGTAGGAAGTTCTGTTCATAATTGCCAGAGAAAAGGTGGGCCCAGGGTCCCTTTGCGAAGACCGCCACGTCCTCCCCACCGTGGGTCTCCCGACTCGTAGGTACTAGCGACGGGTACGTGTAGTTCAGGCTTTCTGGAATAAAAAAGAAATGGTTTTCACAACTGAACTTCAGGGATTGGAAATCTGTGCAGCAGCATCGTTTTTGCAACATGTAACCACATACTCCTTTACTTAGAAGGAAAAAGTGAAGACAATTCCAGCTGATGCTGAGTGACCACTATCGTCGATACCTGTACTCGTTGGTCAGTTGCTGACTACAGATCAAGGACTACAAGTGAGTTGCTGCCCTGGGACTTGGTTGAAATGCCTCGTGAATCTGTAATTTCATGTTCTCTTACTCTTTAAACTGAAGCATAGAATTGCTTTTAACTGCTACTCTTTGGCGGTAGAGATAGTTAAGGAGGTGAGTGTGGTACCGGCTGTCACGGACACTATTTTAATCAACATTCCACTTGTATCATCATCAGGTTATTTTTGTCTCCACTGCAGGAGCACAACCCTCTCTCATCTGCCGGAGACAGACGGAGGATTTGGTCTACACTCCCCGCGCTGGCCAGACGGGTTGGGGAGGCCTGATTGATGTTTTATAATGTATTCCCTTAGTCGCCTCGTACGACATCCACGGGAAGAGTTGGAGTGGCCCTATTCTACTCTACCGGAAACCACACGGCAACCACTGTATATACTGCCATGGTACCGAGACTGATGCATACAATCTCATATGCTTTGAATGTGATGAATTGATGAGCTGACGCCACGATCTATTTATTCCATCCGAGCCCTCAGTACTACAACTTATTTGTCGTGTAACCATTATATTTAACTCATGAAAATATATCAGAAGCTTAGTTTTCTTACTTAGATCATCAAGCATGAGATTATGTCTATTGAGATTTGTAGGCGGCTTGTAACCCGGGCCATTGGCGTAACTTAGTGTCGTGTACGGCATATTGTCGGATGCGTTCATCTGAAAAAAAATCTAATTTAATATTAATCTGAAATACGAGTCAGTTCGGAGCCTTGTATTGAATTTTTTTTTTGAAGATTTCATATTCAAAGTCGTATGTGAAATTTGAAACCCGAATGAAATCTATTTGAATGAAGATTAACTTTTGTAATTGTCGTATGATTTCAGCCCCTTCCACTATTTCTAAGATAGTGACATTAATCTTTTGTTGTAGCTTGATAATTCATAAACAAGAGTCTTCCTCGAAAGTCTCTTTAAGAAATTATTTAATCTGCTTTAAAATATGTCCAACGGTTCTCGAGTTATCGATTAAAATAGCGGATGAATTAAAAAAATACTTAAACAGACAATTGTATTTCATAATTTATAAGATTTAGTTTTAACAGCTTTTGTATTATTTATTCTTACCTTATTACTAAATCCGAGTATATCTGTTCCTCTATTGCTGTATCCGCTGTAAGTCATAGTGTGACTGTGGTCAGAAGTCACCACTATTAAAGTGTGTTCAGGGTCGACCATCCTCAAAGCTACTTCCACTGCCTTTGCAAATTCAGCAGTTTCATCCAATGCTTTACGAGCTTTCGTCTCGTGATGAGCTGTGTCTATTCTTCCACCTGGAATAAGGAGTTTATCTTCAAAGATCGCATGAGATACAGCAGCCTAACTCTCCATCATTGTTGTTATCAGTTGCTATATTGCTGTTTACTTTTTTCGTATCGAATACTGTTTAAAAACTTTGTTGTTACATCACAGACTTATAAATTAAACCTTCTTTGAACTTTGAATTGCAAATGAATTAGAAATAACACTTATAATAAAGTTATAGGTCACAAAAAAGGTTGAAATAAAAGAATCTGCCCCTCTGGTGTTTAATATTCCTGTCACTATTCTTATCCACCAGTTAGTACTTTACGGTTACGTTTGTTATATTTAGAAACGTAATGTATGAGGCTTTTACTAAGTTCAGTGATATCACCTTTGACCACTTGGTTAGGTTAATGATTCGTGGATTCATTTCCACTGGCGTAACCTTTGTTACTACTGGTATAAGACTGATACTAGTGAAATGGATAACTAAGGACTTTGTAGAAGTTAGTCCTGGCCTGAAGGTTGTACAGTTAATAAAGTTTTTGTTTGATGTATTTAATTATATTCAGAGAATTCAAGCGTATGTGGATGTAGTAATTATTTACCTTCAACAAATAAGAAGAATCCATTCTTATTCTTCGATAGCATTTGTATTGCTTTTTGTGTCATCTCACTTAGTGATGGATCATCCGGTTCAGCTTCCAAATGATAAGGCATGTGATCAGGAGCGAATAATCCTAGAATACTATCATGTGCGTTCACATCCAGTTTCAAAAGATCTTTTCTGTTGTACACGTATTTGGGAATAGCTCCGATAACTCCTTTCGTTTGAATCCATTTGCTAATGAGATCTTCTTTATCGCTTCTATAGCCGTAGTTACCTTCAAAATCTTTGTGCTCTTTTGGGAAGAAGTTTTTTCTTCCACCTCCTAGGACTACCTGTTAGAGTAAGAAATTACAGACCGATCAGTTTGCACATAGCATTGGAAATAATATGTTATGCAGCTTTCTCAAGCAGCTGCGAATTCTGGGATGGGAACTAGACGAATGGATTTAACAGTTACATAAGTAAGATGTCTTGCTCCTGATTCTACTTTCTTTTCTACTCATGGCCTATATAGGGCCATATTCTCCACTCCCATTACCAAGATAAGCATTAAATTGTCTGTCAGTTAAAAAAAACTCGGTCAGCCTTCGATATAACAAAAAGTTCGTTCTATGTTGTTTTCTAGACAGAAAGGGAGTTTTCTAACTCTTCTAGAAATTATGGATAGAATCCATAATCCCTTATCCGAAATGGAATCCTTTATCAGCCTTGCTATTTCAGTGTCAAAAGACTTACATCAATCTTGCTGCCAACTTTTCCAGTAACCAGTTGCATAGCAATGTCGTCGCATTTGAGTCCTGTTATTGGCATGTCGGTGTCTGCTTCCCACCGTCTGTCTGCGGAGTGGGCATAGGATGCCGCTGGAGTGGCGTGAGTCACTCTGGTCGTCGTTACCACACCTGAAATATAAATATATATATTTAAAAAAAATGGCTCTCCAGAATTTAAAATATTACTAAATTTTCGGAATTTTCGGATTTTTACCATGAAAGTAAAGAACATTATGGATATGCATATTATGATTTTTAAAGGCTTAATACGTAGATAGTCCCCATACAAAATGATCTGTCAGTCTCATAAATACAACTTTGCAACAAGTGTGTACCAGTGACCCCATAGTGGGAGCATAAACTCCTGGCAAGCAGTTTCGTGACTCACCATTGGATACGCATATGGACGTGTTAAATAAAAGAAAGGAAAAAATAACAGACAAACGTTAAAACTCTATATGTTTATGAAGAAGATTTGTATAGAACTAAAACATACCCGTGCTCTTCTTAGCCTTCTGTGCCCAATCGATTAGTCCGGTGACCGAATGGGTTTCCTCCCTCTGGCCCATGCAGTCTCCTCGTTTCACAGCAGCGCTCAGGCCCACAGTCCCACTGTTGGCTTTAACACCAGTCAGATATGCAGTACCACTGCATGCTGAGTCAGCTACATTGTGGTCTACGCAGTAGGTCTGGAAATGCCAAAAAGTAGTTACAGATCATGGAAGAAGCTAGAACCTTTTGGCAAGAGTGTTTTCAATTATGTTCGGGGAAAAACTTTGTCTCTCAAACTCTCTAAGCATCTCTTAACAATCTCTAAGTATTCCGTAATTATTTCGGATAATATAAGTTGAACTAAAATGGCAGTTTGTACTCTCTAACGAGTCATAAGACATATTTCGATAAGCGTTTGGCGTCTAATTATCGTAGTTAGACGCCAAATATGCTTACGGAATAGGCCCCAGGGCTCGGAATAGTTAGATTTTTAAGTAGGTATATACGAAATTACGACGCTTTGCGACGTTTGTCAGGATCGCGCAAAGTAGCGATTCCTCGTCTCTACCTACCTCTCTGGGACCCAAGCGTGAGCATTATATATGTATACATATACCAAATACCAAATTCATCATAATCATATCAGCGTCCGCTGTTGGACATAGGCGTTCGCCAATGAACGCCACCACACCCGGTCCCCCGCCCACCGCATCCAGCTGCCCCAACAGCCGTCGGTTCTGCGACAGATGTGGTCCACTGCCACTTCAGCTTGCTAATCCTTTTGACTATGTCGGTCACCTGCGTTCTTCGTCGGATCTTCGATCTTTACGAATCATATCCTTCAAAGAAACCCCGAGTATAGCCCTTTCCATAGCTCGCTGTGCGACTTGCAACTTATGGATCAGGCCCACCGTCATACCAAATTCTACTTACTTAATGGCTGAATCCTCAACTTGCATAAATATGAATATGCCATTAAATTTCGGAAAAGTTTTAAGAAAAAAACTACATTGTGTTCTAAACTATATCTATATAATTATATTAGGTATGCACAAATTAAAATACGGAACAATTTTTTGTGAAACTTAAAACTAATAAATAAAATGTAAACTATTGTCCCCAGCTGGGTTGTACATTGGGCCCATCGTGCCAAGGACACTGGCTGCATTGCCTCGTTGGATGGCCAGGCTGATCCTCTGAGCAAGGTATTCCTTGCACAGAGGTTCGCCCGTGGCCTCCCTCAGCTTTGCAGCCAAGTCTTGTACAAAAGACTTTGCGGCCTGGCACCAGGGGCCCAACGTCTCAACTGCGAATGGTAGACATTGTGTTTATGTTTTTTTAATATCTATTTACACTTATAAATTATGCATACCATGACGAAATACTAAGTTTCTAAAGAAATTACTTGTTATTCAATCCTGACATGCATTGTAGAAGTTTCTATGCAATTTGGTACGTACGTACATAAATAGGTACAGATGTATGTAAATAAGTAGAGACGTCTCTACTTATTTTCATCCCTGTTCATGTCTTACTTCGGCGCGTTTCAGGGTTAGCCTAACCTAATGTTATGTTAGAAAATGATTAATGAGGTTCATTCTAAAGTAATCGATGACCTTCCTCTTATACTCTGACTAATAATTATCTAATAAATAAAAAAGCTAACTAATTGTCTGACTGATCTTTAACTAACTCAAAGCAGAAACCTTTGGTACTAGAAACTTAAAATTGAGCACATTTTCATACTAGTAAATACGAGTACACCAAACATAATTTTATCTTCTACCAAGGGAAGAGGTCCCTCAATAAATGACGTATTAACAAAATTTACTTTATTTAGTACTCCAACCGGTTGAATACCCATCGAAGTCAGGGGCAACAGCTAGTTAGGAATATGATAACTGAGAACTCGTACAACTGGTATAATTAATATTCAGTGCTTATACGAAAGAAGTCCGATAAGTGTAATTTAAAAAAGGGAAACGGAAATTTGAGAAAATGGCAAGAAGGGCTTATCGGTTTTTTAATTCTGTGAAAATTACTAAGGATTCTTCAGCGGTTGAAGAATAAGAATTCATCAATTATAGAATTCTAGATAACTAGTAATTTTTGCCACTTTGCAAAATATTATTTTTATATGGTTTTTGGACTGACATAGACTTTTCTCGCAAAGGGATGGAAAGTTACGCACTTTACATTGTGTAAGTATTGAACTTTATTTCCACTATTTAATATACAAATTTGTATGAAAGCATTCGCGCTGATGGTACATTACGTAGTGGCGACAAATTTAAATAGTCAATGTAAAATTTTACACCAAAACTTCGCGTCACTTTGCTTCGACTCGATTCTGGGCCAATGTGAAGTGAACCTTAGAGGCCTTGCCTCGTTATCATCAGCCTGCTCGAGTCCACTGTTGACAACACTCTAACAAGGCACGCCACTGTACCAGTCTTACTCATCCAGTCACTGCCAGCTAACCATCTAACCATCTAGCTTCCCTCGTATCGATATTAATATTATATCCTTACCTTTGCTAAACCAGTGTAAGGGAAAGCTTCGAAGCTTAACTTGAGTTCTTCACCAAAATGTCCATACTGCTGGCCGAGGTACACCCTGGTGGCTGCCAGCGTGGTGATGCTCATCCCGTCTCCAAGGAACAAAATGATGTTCTTGGCCATTCTCAAGTTGAGAGGAGAGGAAACCTGAACGCGCAGAGTTAGGGTTTATGTTACTTTAATTATTAATTTGGCGTTACTTTGAATGTTTCAAGGGCCAGTGTGACAATGTTATAAAAATTAACTTTATTGAGAAATAAGACTTGACAACCAAAATGCGGCCCTGTCTCCTGAAATATAATGTCCTTTATAACGTATCAGAAAACAGTTGCTTTCCAATCAGAAGACAGCAAAATTTACAACATACTAGTATTCTGAAACTAGTGAAAAAGACTAGATATTATTAAATCTAGTATATTACAAACCTCTAGTATATTATTTTATGTAATTTTATATTGCATGGTGTGGTTTGAAAGAAGACGTAGTAACAAAGGTAGTAAGAAAGGTATATTGCATTAGTTTGGACATTTAGAGCGTATGAGTTAAAGAAGAGTGACAAAACAACTTTATTTTTGTATATTATAGTAGTGTGTGTGTCGAAGTGATATATATGGGCATGTGTGGAGGTGTGTATGTGAGTGTGCGCTATATATTTTTTATTTATTTATTTATTTATGAAGTGTTTTAATATTATTACATCTGACATAGGGATAGCAACACAGCCATATGTAGGTAGGTAGTCGCTTACTATGAGGCAAATTAAAAAAAACACTTGTACCTTTGTACGCAAAGTCCACTGAGCTTGCAATCTCCAATGTTCTTTATTTTGTTCGTCAAACAATCCATCTGAAACCAAGTTGTTTATCGATTTTAAAAATTATACGGCACCTGAAAAAGATAAAATATTCACTATACCTAATCATTGTCAGTGACATGAAGGGTAAACCTTTTCTAATCTGTGATATATTGTAATTTGGTGATAGTTATATGCGCTGGGTGGCCGTGTGGTTCCCGGCTTAGAATAGAGCCGCCCCCAATCGTAACACGGTGGGTGTTGTCAAAGGCGACTAAGGAATTGCACTGTTCTCCTGTGTATATTAAGATCATTACTGCGATCACCAATCCGTCTGCCAAGCGTGGTGATTATGGCAAAACTAGAATTGTATTGGGGAGGCTATGTTCATCAGTGGCCGTATTTACTGCAACATGTAGACGCCAAATGGTTATCAGTGTATGTCACGTTACCCGTTACAAAGTAAATAGTATTTTAGTTCGAAGGATGTTATCCGAAATCCTTATGGAGTAGGCCCCGATCTTAGGATTAAAGCCGTGCCGTGCGCGATTTTGTATTGTTCGATTTAGTATGAGACACTTCATACAAAGTACCGCCGCATTAAGCGGGATTTTGTATGAAGTGTACCGCTACCGCCACGCCTCCGTTACGCCTTCGCCACGCATTTGCCTTCTGTGTGTTTCGGGACTTACTCGCAAATCTTAGGAACTACAAGGCAAATACGGGTAATATACATACTAAATCTGCCTTGTCTTTACTTATACAAAGGTAATATAATTATACCGTGAGAGACTCATCTCAATTATACAGTAATTATTATTTACGAAATTTTTATTCCATTGACGGTTTGCTTCGCTAATTGGCGTGAAAATATACAAGTTTTTTTTTTTTCAAACCAATGGCAAGGTACTCAGAATATTGTAATGGATAAGGCAACACTGGAAGGGAGTTGCCACTCTGCCAAAAGTACAAAGCCACCGGTCATGCACCGTATCGAAATGTGTCGATGTATACGTGAGGTTATACTTATATATTGTGATCGGCCTCGCCTTGTATCGGCGTACAAAGTTTCTACGCCAGCACGCTATCGACATCGAAAGATCGACGCTATGAGTTAAAAAGAGAAGCACTTAAAATGTTGACGTAGAATGTTGTCCCTCTCTCAATCGACTACGTTCGCGTGCTGGGTGCAGTAGCTCTACCATAATTTACGCACACATACCAATGTGTACCTGTAGTAGTATTAGGTAATTAGATCTCTTCGCTTATATTGATTGAGTGCTGGAGGTGTACCATAGAGTTTTCTTCGGATGCAGAATATTCTGGAATTTTTAGGGTTCCGTACCAAAATGGTAAAAACGGAACCCTTATCGTCTATGGAATCGACTACGCACGTGTATGCACACATTATATACATACGTGTGTGTTTCGTAGCGACAAGTGTACACGTGTGCATACATCCCCCGCCAAAAATATTTATCTATAGTAAGAGTAAGTAGTACACATCGATACAGCGCATGACTTAATGATATTGTAGCTACCTTCTGTAGCCAGGGAACGCCTAAGTATTTCGAGTCCCTTACGTGCTGCTTTAAGATTCAGAGATACAGACATCAAATCTTAAGTTGATAATGCTTGTGACCAGAAAATATACATATCTACGCAAAAAATTGAAAACGTCGTAAACCAGACCGATATAAATTTTTTTTATAGAATGGTCTGGTTTTTATGATTCTGAATTTGCAATAACACAAATTTGACGTGTCGGTGTGGGTTACAACGTTTCCGCTTTCTTGCGTCGATATGGGTTTGGTATATCTTGAAAATACAGACACTTTTATGTTATTTAAAAATTTACTCTTTTTTTTTGGAAAAGAAGAAGTGCCAGCTGCAGGAAAGTCTTCCGCAACTGTTATAAGTCAGTTGTAGTAAACATTTCCTACCCTTGTTGAACAATTTTAATTAGGCCTTCTCTGACGAATTTCATTAACCCAAACTTTATCAGGACACAATGAGACACGCAAAGTTGAGTACTTCTTAAAATAATTATTTAATGTTTAATTACATTACTACTGCCGGCCATTATTAATTACACCTTTAAGTTAATTGCGACGCAGTCAGACTTATTGTTAACTGTAGTTCGTGGGTTTGAAGCAGAAATAAGATTATTCGTGCTGTCAACCAACCACTCCGGAAATATTCTGTAAATATGTGAAAAGCATTACATATTTTTGTTTTTTTTTTGTCCACACATTTATTTTGTCATATTTGTGGTGAAAAGGGGTATTTAATGTGTAAATTAATGTTTTGTTTCATTTTCTTCTACTTATTACATCTTAATCATAATCTTTAAAATAAAGTAGAGATTTTCGATCTACTTATACTCTATCAAAATTTCGAATATATATATAATTTCCATTTTAGTCTATTAAACATTTTTTTTATTATGGAGACGGAAAACAGGGGAATTTAAAAAAGTATTATTAAAAACATTGTAATTATTTATTCCACAAAACTGACAGTGCACTGTCATTAATAAAAAAAAAACTTTAGTAACATATTACTTACTAGTAATTGACTGAAAGACGATTTTACGCACATTTTCATCATCACCGGACCGAAGCGTGGACTGTAGGGCAAGGTTATGTTGACGCTTTATCTTTTATGTAGACAACAATGCACAGTTTCTAAACGCACCCGCGCGGCTGCATGTTACGTGAGGTTATGCGAATTAGAAGAAAGTCGGTTACGACGTTTTGTCACCTTGACCTTCTTTGAGGGTTTATGTTGATGTCATTGACATTAAAGAATTGATTACGAATGCTTGCGTAGTATAATTAAAGGGTGTGCAAATAATCGTGTAACGGATGTGACTTGTGGTTCCCGGCGACTAAGGAATTGCACCAGGAACGGGGAGCAGCGTTCTCCTGTGTATTTTAAGATCATACTGCGATCACCATCCGCCTCCCAAGTTTGTCATAATCACAGGTCATAATTATGGTCAACAGCGGTGAGAGGGGGGGGGGGGGGCACACTCATTAAGGCTATAATAGCTTGCCACCGGGGATAAACTGGAGCTCCGAGCACCGCGTCAGCTGTCCACAGCGATTCCCCGTTTCGGCGGACTGCTCGCTATTACGTATATACATAATCCATATAATTGGAATATAGTCCTCTGCTGCCCACTATCCGCTGGATGTACACATAGAGCCTAAAAGTATTTTGTCACACCCAGCATGTCACAGTTTAGGACAAAGCCTTTATCAGGTTGTGAGTGAATGTCAGTAAAGAAATATGTATGGAATGCCACAATGCAAAAAATCCCCAATAATGATAAAATGGCCAAACCAAATGACTCATGACTACATCACGCACAAGGGCTTCCCGGAGCATACCTCTGGGATTGTATTTAACTGTATGACTAAGCCCTTTTACTTAGGTACAGTGTCAAGGCACATAGCTATATTAGTAGTTATAGACAGTATTTTTTTACTATATTAAGCGACCGCTCAAACCTTTGGATAGTTTGTACTCCACAATGATAATAAAAATTTGCTAAGGATTTCGCTTTACATAACAGTTTCAACATAAATAAATATGAGATACATACATACAATACACTTGTCTAATCAAAAACTAGGATTTTCTATTGTGCTATGGAAATAGGACAAATCACAAATATAACATCCAGACTGGGACCATTCATTTCATTCATCAGGTTATTTTTGTCTCCACTGCAGGAGCACAACCCTCTCTCATCTGCCGGAGACAGGCGGAGGCTTCGGCCTACACTCCCCGCGCTGGCCAGACGGGTTGGGGAGGCCTGGTTGATGTTTTATAATGTATTCCCTTAGTCGCCTTGTACGACATCCACGGGAAGAGTTGGAGTGGTCCTATTCTACTCTACCGGAAACCACACGGCGGGACTGGGACCAACTTGTACAAATATCAAGTCTGTCCCCAGTGGGAATCGAACCCTCGAGTCCAATGACCAAACCACTAGGCCGACGAGGCGGCCAACATAACATAACACAACATAAGTGACTTAAAGTTATGAATTTCAATACTTACTCGCTATTAAAAATATTTTGTGTATTACCAATTTCTTTTTACAATGCTGAGATTTTTTTTAACTCACACTACATTATTTTTATGTTTATAAAATATGTGCGAAACGAGATTCAATCGAGATATTCAAAGGATGGTAATGAATGGAAGTGTCAAACTTCATCATGTTATTGTCACTTCGTAGTATCATATATTTAGTTAACATTTCCCCTTTTATATGTCTTCTCCCCCTCCCTATATACCTATATATTTTCCATTAATCTTTACTTTAGAGTCAATTTTTATTTTATAGGTACTGAAATGAAAATTGGTGTACAATAATTTGTTCATAAATGATTATTATTATATTACATGGACTACCTGTTGCCCGCGGCTTCGCTCGCGTGGACATAGTTAATTATAGTGTGAATTTTAAGTACCCACAGATAGTCGACATGACAATTGACAAAGCTTTACCAAATTGTTGCCTGGAAGAAATCGCTTAAAGCGATAAGACCGCCTAAATTGTACTATTTGCAACTTTTATAACGTGTAACTATATTTGTTTGTGCAATAAAGTGTATTGTATTGTATTGTTGTCGTTTCATTGATTTTGAAAACAAATCGTCTCTGCCTCCTCCTGCCACCTCCGCTTTTTCGCATCATGATTTTATAAGCGAGTTAAATGAGATGTCATAATATCATTTATTGTTTAAAACAATTTTACCTTCCACGATCAGGTAAAATATCTACCGCGTAGTTCCTGTGTTCAGCGTGCAAGCCAGAGAGGTTGGGTGGGCCCGACTCTGAAGGCTCAACATAATTTGTCAGCACACAGTATTATTAAGACAAATACGAGACTAATATTAGTGTTATCAAATTTTAAATGAGTATCTTCAGAATCGGGTTTAATATTAAATTATCTTCCGACACGTATGACGTGATCTGGCGGATGCACCCGACTTTTAGTTCTAGTTTTGAATGTTTCTACTTGTAGTGTTACCTACATTATATGTGTTTTATTGCAATCAATAAATGAGTATTATATTCTATGCAATCTATATGAAACGTTTTACCGTCTCCTGTAAAGTAGTTTTTTGAAATAGGTACTTTTTTGAGATAAATAGGGATGAGAATGCGATATAGAATGAAATGTCAAATTAGATGCAGCGCCCCCAAGAACCTCGAAAATGACATTCATTCTCACAGTGTTCTATTAACCTTTATAGGTTAATCGGTCTGGTAATGGGCCCGATTCTGAAGGCACACATTTAAAATTTGACAGCGCTAAAATTGGTTTCGTCTTTATCTTCATAATACTGTGTGACAAGGATAGCAACAGTTTTAGTGCTGTCAAATTTTAACGTTGTGTCTTCAGAATCGGGCCCAATATTCGAGTTATCCGGCGAACAGTAATTATCTAAATATTCCTAAAAGGTCTTTCTAACACAAATAATCTCCTGAAAACTGTCTGTTATTGCTTAACTTAATACAAACTTCTTTTTTAATTTACGCAGTGGGTAGTTTAATTTTAAAATACGTTTTTTTCATTTAATTAGTTAACTATAGTGCTATTTGGTTTTCAATTTCGTGGTGATTGATTTCTTCCTCATGGGCTCTCAGAATAATCATAAATGAGAAAGTGTTAAAGTCTAAGTTAGATAAATTAAATAATATTTTATTTTACACAAAAAAAATCAGTTTTAGAAAAAATTAAAAAAAAATTACCTTTATTATGAACGCTTCTTGAATTAATACAAAATACACATGTCAACACAAATAATGTTACATTGTAAAAACGAGATAAAATTTCCATCTTTTTAAGTCTATTATTCAACTAAAATTTTAATAATTAGAATTTTCTCCTAAAGACACTTAAGTAATTAAATTAGTCACTTGCTCATTTTGTGCAGTGAATTAATAAAATTTATTTGAATAAAAAGACTCATGAATTAATTTATTATTGAACACTTTAATTCACTGCAACAGCTTTAACACAACTACAGCGAAAATTCTTTTCGTGTCTCTTAAAAATGCAATGTGATATTTAGTCAATACATCGAAAGGCATGGAGTAGACATTGTTAAAGTATAATAGATTTTTTTCCACAGATAGGCTTATTTGCCCTTGTATTGGACTTTGTGGATGAAAATAGAAATGTAGATACCGTTGGTCGTGATTTGTAAAGATCATATAAATAGATGTCTTTGATCTTTAAGGTACCTATTATTCGTTTCTTTCAGTCTCCACAGATAGTTAAAATAGTATTGATTGTCTGTCTATGAATTTATTTAAATGAATACAAATTCATGTATATAAATAAATATTTCAGTGATCTTTTGGAAAGTAAGTAATATGATAAGATAATTTGACGAATAAATTAATAGAATTGAAATTGATCGTCACCCTGATTAATAAATAAAATCATAAATAAAATCTTAATACCTAGGTACCACTTGCATTTAAAGTGTAGGTACCTTGTGCAACATTCGAGTTTGTTTTATTCTTTCAATAATAATTGTTGTACCTGACCTAATATAACTAAATGAATAATTTTCGTCTCCTAGGCCAGACAGAATCAAACGGTAAGACCGTCACTTGTAGTTTTTGCTGTAAATATGTGTGTAATGTTACTGATGTGCAATGTGGATAATCAATTTCAAAGCACCTAATGTTAAGAAAGAGTATGCTATCGACTCCATAACACCTCTGTTTTATATTGAATCCCGTCGATATTGTTAATGTAATTCACAGAGGATCGGCACAATGCTCCCTCTGTTCTTACCCAGTGGCGAGATTTACAAAGTCGGTGTGGAGCGGCACATTTTTACGAAGCGGCAGAATTTAGTGGGCGGCAGATTTGGAGAATAATTTACTGTTTTTTTTTATTATGTTATAAGGAGATTATCCTTCATGGAATAATTACACACAAGTTCTACCTTCTGCTTGTATTGCTTCGCAATTGTTACCAATATCTAGTAATATATTATCTTTGCTAATAGGTACTCATTTATTTCGGTCGTTTAACGTATAGACTTAGATTAGTAATAATTAATATACATATGTATCAATTTATAGCGTATAACAAATAAACAGTTTTCAACTGTTAGCATTATCAGTATTATGATATAATAATAATAATAAATATCTCAATATCTCAGACATTCACACCAATTATCCAGTCCCAAACTAGGCAGAGCCTGTGGTATGGTTACTAGATAACGGATAGACATACTTAAATAAATATATAAACATCCAAGACTTGGGTACAAACATTCATATTCATCATACGAACATTTACCCCTAGCGGGATTTGAACCCGCAACCTCCGGCGTGGCAGTCCGAGAGCTACCCGTTCCGCCACGGGGTCGTCGTACCTAGTGTATTAAATAAATTATTAAACTAGGACATTTATTTGGAGGAAAGGGTACCAAAAATTTAAGGTCTGTATCTAAATCCGGTTCTGCCCCTACTACGAGGCCCTTGAAACTGTTCTCCTTCTGCTCTAGTATGTTTATCTCATTTGATTTATTGCCCAATAAATTCAAATTAAATTAATTTCTGAATAGCCTCGAGCTATGTCACGTGACAATTGCGATCCCTACGCTTTAGTACAAATATTACTAAGCATTAAAATGATAATTAAAGTAATGTATATTTTATTCGTTATTTGACGGCACAGAATAATTAATACTATTTAGGGGAAACATTTCCTTTCAAATTTAGTCTGGCTATATATTTTTAACACATTATGGGTTTGACCTGTAACTTGCTAATATTGTAAGTAGAGATGAAACGGTTAGTTGTTTGGCTGGATACCGAATTCACGCCTACAATACCTTTCTCGCTACGCTTGAAAGTAAAAGCAGTATAATAATGTATTATGCGATGCCGTGTGGTTTCTTGTAGAGTAGAATAGGACCACTCCAACTCTTCCCGTGGATGTCGTACAAGGCGACTAAGGGAATACATTATAAAACATCAATCAGGCCTCCCCAACCCGTCTGGCCAGCGCGGGGACTGTAGGCCAAATCCTCCGTCTGTCTCCGGCAGATGAGAGAGGGTTGTGCTCCTGCAGTGGAGACAAAAATAATCTGATGATGAATGTATTATGGAAGATTTTATATTTATTTTCCCCTTTATCTATAAACTAATTTATCAGCATTGATTTTAGAATTTTTTCGCATTTTAATGAATATCCGGTATCCGCAGGATATTGGGCCTCTATCCGGTATCCGGCAGGATAGTAAAACTAGGCCGGGTACCGGATAGTTACCGGATATCCGTTTCATCTCTAATTGTAAGCATCGTCGTGTCGGTGTCACCAGACTACCGATGCTAGAGTTCAAAAGGAAGCTGAAATTGTTTTTCAAAAGCCATGCATTCCATTTACTACAAGATTTCATGGAAATTTCATTCAATGAATATTCATGTTCTACTGGCTTAGAATAAATTATATGAAGTTGAAAGGAATTGAAAACTTTTTATTGTAACCTAATCTAAGGAGTAACCGTTTAACATTAAATCCAAAATTGCAGAAGTGCTACCTACCTAGGTACTTACAAACACACTTTGGTTTTTTACATCCCATCGCCATCTGCCTGTGGATTATTCGAATTATTTTAGTACATGATGCTGCCTGAATAGTAGCCACATTGTATATTAATGTAGTATACGGAATGTAGCAGAGATGTCGCTTTGAACATTGTCGCTTGTCGTTTGATTCGTAATTTACATAGTCTTTAATTAATTTATGAATGTAAAAAGTAAACCAATCTGTAGGGATAAATTTATAAATGTGTTTTCTCGTGTAGCTTATATTTGAGTATATAGGGATCCGTCAAAATAAATAATCCTGTTTTATTCATCCGTCGTCGGTTCAAAATTAATTGACAGAACCCGTATATTGTGTACGACGTACACTTCCATTATCTATATTGTACGGAGAAACTATACATTTTCCCAGCAGCGTCAGTATTCATCATCATCATGATATCAGCCCATAGACGTCCACTGCTGGACATAGAACATCCCCAATGAACGTCACCACACCCGGTCCTCAGCCCTCCGCATCCAACAATACACGTCCAACCAACAAACGCATCGCATTTTCGATGTACAAAAAATCTGTACTGTACAGCTTGTAGAATCTTTCAAAATAATTATATTCTAAAAGTATTATAAACTAATATAAAAACGCGTCACAGTAAGAACACGTCGTCCAGCTTGCCTGTGTACGACGTGGTTCCCAGGACACTGGCGGCGTTACCTCCCTGGATCGCCAGGCTAAGCCTTTGTGTGAGTTACCTACGGGCCAGCCCTAGGGTCTCCGGAGGCAAGGACCTGTCGCTTCGAAATATCAATAAAAAAAAATGTGTCGGACGACCATGGACCCATTGTCTCCACCGCAAGCGCCTTTTGTAGAATTATAATTATCACTAGTACTATTGTCTTGTTGAAGGGATGGAAATGAATATTTGTAAATGTTCGAATTAGAACACGCGATACGCTTGATGATCGGAAGTGAACGTTAATAACATTCGCTACCATTTTAAATTCATTACATTAGATCACGTGACTTTTAGTTAGCGTATGTCAGTCCCATACAAATCATTATATTCTTAGATTATATATTACTAGTCTGAGATTATATTCTATTAGCTTCTTATTTAGCCAGCAGAGGCCGCGTGGCGTAGGGCCGGCGGCGCGGCTCAGTGAATAATGTAAAGCGCTGCATAATACAAAAGTAGAATTTATTTTAAAAAATCAGTAACATATTGGAACGTCATTGGTGGAGTGGCATACACCACATTACGTATCCTGGTGTGACAAACGGCCTTTAGCCCAACTGTGGGCAAGCGGCAAACTCACGCCCATCACATTCACCATCTATATACATTTTTATCCTGATGCTTCGGATAACAAGCTTACTCATTTATGAGACAGGTAATTTAAAATGAAACTTATACGTAACAACCTCATGATTTAATTTCGTTATTTTGTAAAAATACTTTACACCTAGGAAGTAACTTAGGTATTAATGTTCTAGTTTACATACAAATGTACAAACAGTAGTTAAGGACGGTAACAACAGGGTGAATATCACTATGTGCCTGATTTCTGTATCACCAATTTAGTTTTTTGCTCACATTTGTTAACACGGTCTTTGTCCAATCACAGCGCAAGACAGTGGGTTCGATTCTGAAGGCACAATGTTAAAATTTGACAGCACTAGAACTGTTGCTATCCTTGTCACACAGTATTATGAAGATAAAGACGAAACCAATTTCAGCGCTGTCAAATTTTAACGTTGTGCCTTCAGAATCGGGCCCAGTATCACTTTAAAGTATCCAATGAGGATTTAGATTCCGATTTCCGATTCTGATGACAAAAAGTTAAAATATGACATTACTAAAATTGTATCTATCACAGTCACACAGTATATGATAATACGATTACATAATACTCCATCATCATCATCAGGTTATTTTTGTCTCCACTGCAGGAGCACAACCCTCTCTCATCTGCCGGAGACAGACGGAGGATTTGGCCTACACTCCCCGCGCTGGCCAGACGGGTTGGGAGGCCTGATTGATGTTTTATAATGTATTCCCTAAGTCGCCTTACACGACATCCACGGGAAGGGTTGGAGTGCTCCTATTCTACTCTACCGGAAACCACACGGCAAATAATAATACTCCATACTGGTGTTGGATAATGGAGTTGATAATGGAGTCCCCTTGCGTTTGTAGGCTCTACATATCAATTACCATTCAAGTACCTATTTTAGCAACAACATAAGTTTTGTACAAGTAGCGACCAACCATCCTACAAATAAACCCAGTGGTCTCAGGAGGGGATGGCTAAGGAAAAAATACATATGTAATCAATCCCACCAATACATATTACAAATGCGAAAGTTTGGATGTTTGTTACTCAATCACGCTTCAACCACTGAAATTGGGATGAAACTTGACACACAAATAGGTTAGGTCCTGGAATAGGACATTTATGATAGTTTTTATCCCAAAAAAACATTTCATTCCTACGGGAAATAATACATAATAATTTGTGATGTTAAGTTGTACACGCTGATGACTTCGCGGGCAACAGCTAGTATAATATAATTTAAATAAAATAAAAAAGAATTCCTATACAATATGTCCAGTAAACAAACGTCCAAATCGAGGCTGGGGGTAGATGTGGTCAAGCTCTATCAGAATGTGAAATTTCATGTTCAGTGAAACCCCTTCCCGTTTTTGAGACATTATACTTATTTTGAGATACCTGGTTGTTTGTAGGTTTCGGCCTTATTTATAAAAATAAATAAGCGCCTAGTATCGTGTTGGACGCACATTTACTTGACTCTCTGTTTACGTTAATCAACACAATCACTGATTAGAGAGTTGTGTAGTTTACCTAACGCCATCTATTATTCATTTTTAATATTATATTCAGGACTCTGAACTCAGTAACCAGTCGGATTTCAGTGATAATAAGTAGCCTATATATTATTCCATGATATAGTCCGTCAAAGTACCAGGTTTCATCAAAATTCGTTCAGCCTATTTATAATATCAGTTTGGACTTTGATAATAACAAATTATAATTAATCTATATCAACATTTTGCGATAGGACAAAAACCGATGAGTACACTTAATTATAGCACTTTCCAGAATACAGGCATTGAAGGACTAAGTATTCACCATTCTTCCACATACAACAATAACAGCCATTCTACTAAATTTTAACTTAAAATCTAAACAGTACATATCACTATCACAGCACATAGACCTAACAAAAGCCAGACCGCACTTGGCCTGTGGTTCACAGCACTATTAGACCAAAAACCTTTGCGTTGGTTTCTAGCTCTACAGTTTAAGTGATTTTCTTCTCCCATGCACATGGCGTAGGCCATGAGATGCGGGATGGTGTTCTGCTCGTAGCTGGCAGTGAAGAGATGCTGCCAGGGGCCTAAAGCGTAGACAGCGACGTCCTCACCGCCGTGGGTCTCCGAGTCCAAGGGAACTAGACTGGGGTAAGAGTAACCGAAGTCGCCTGGAGGAAACAAATTATGAAGTTAAAAACAAATAGGTACCCAATATAATCCAACCGCTTTCGGTTATACATACATACATAATACTCACGACCTGGTCCCAGAGAGGTAGGCAGAGGCAATGTATCGCCACTTTGCGCGACCTGACACACCTCACTAGCCTCACTCACATCATCCTTTTATTCATGTCACTGCGGAGCCCAGCCTTCTTGATGGCGTTACCAATTTGATCCTTGAACGTCCTCCTAGCACGACCTCTAGCTGTAGTTCCTTCCACATTCGAGTTGCAAATCTCTGTTGTCACTCTTCTACCACTCATACGCTCTACATGTCTAAAGCAACGCAACATACACTTCTCTTCTCACTCTACCTTCGTTACTACATCTTCTTTCAAACCACACTTTCATCAAACATCCAGTTGGGTACCTTCACACATCTGCCAATGCGAAATGGTCCTGTGTATCTCAAGGAAGAAAGAGAATAACACTTAAACAGCAAACTCAAAGCAATACAGTTGAGCCGATCTGTACGAAGACATCGTTAAAGCCTTAATTCTCTTCAGATAACGCAGTATCTGACCAACCGAAGCCAGCACCAGGTCGGTAGATACAGAGACACTCTAATAGATGAGTCTCTGGGCACCGGACAATGGCGATGCACTCATTTATAAATTAGCTATGGCCGTGGCGGTACAGACCGGTTATGTCAGAATCGCTATACTTGTGCTATTCTTAATACTGCGACGTTAACCAGAATATAAGAAGACCCTATACAATATCCAGCATGGGAAAAGACTAATAATAGTTTTCTATAACTATCGCCATAGAGCACCTAAACTAATTTGGAAGTGCTACTTGGAAGGATGGAATCCCTTCAAAAAGTGACAGCAATACATGCCAAGGAGAACTTTACCTCAACATTATCAGCCTATATGATTCGACTGCTGGACATAGACCTCCCCTGAGCTGAACCCAATCTACAGTTCTCCGCATCCAGTCACCGCCAAAGTCACTTATAATTATATTTAAGTTAAATATTTACTTACGCTCTACAAACCCCTTATCCTTTGTCACATCTACTCTCATTCCATTAGCTCCAATAGAATTCGCTCTCCCATTCGCGTAACTGATGGTAGTGTACGGGATTCCATCCATGCCGCCAGCACTATCCACCACGCCCAATATATCGTTGCCTCTAGACGGGTATCCAGCCACGGTCATTGTGTGGGCGTGGTCAGCGGACACAACAATTAGGGTATCTTCCTCGCTGGTCAGGGTCTGGGCTTTCTTGACTGCTTTAGCGTATTCGACGGTTTCGTCAAGAGCTAGGTAGGCGTAGCTGTCGTGGTGAGCGTGATCTATTCTTCCACCTGAAAATATTAAATTAGGTTTTTAAATACATAAGAAAGTCTGAATGCAATAACTAATTATAGATTTCGTTGATTATGGTATTATTATATTTGATCGAAAAATGCAGTTGCGATTGCAAATTTAGGGTCATTTATGCCTTGTGGTTTCCGGTAGAGTAGAATAGGACCACTCCAACTCTTCCCGTGGATTTCGTACAAGGCGACTAAGGAAATACATTACGTCTGTCTCCGGTAGATGAGAGAGGGTTGTGCTCCTGCAGTGGAGACAAAAATAACCTGATCATGATGCTGCGAGGGGTATACTCGAAGTTTGTTATCGGAAAATGGGAGATCCGAGGATGAACTAAAATTACCGACATAGCCGATACAATTAGCAAGATAAAGTGTCAGTAGCCATATGGACGATGACCTAATTATAACATCGTAATGGGGTACCAACCTTCAACAAACAGAAAATATCCATTGGCGTTTCTGCTCAACATCCTGATAGCAACTTCCACCATTTCTTCGAGAGTTGGCTGATTCTGGGCCTTCATATGGTAGTCCATGTGGTCATTGTGAAAGAGGCCGAGGAGATATTCTGGTAGATCATCGGAATTGAAGACCTGGAAAAGAGAGAGGTATTTTTTAAGGTCTACAGTGGTAAGCGGACAAGCAGAGACAGGTGATAAGCGGTGGTTGTCGCCCATAAACCTGCTGCCCAAAGGCTACAAGTGTGTTTGATTCCCGAGGACCATATGATAATGCCTCCTGTGCTTGTAATTGCACCCGTAAAATCGGAACAACAATGCGCGTTTGGCGGCAGACATAGGTAAGGAAGGTTTAAGGCGTATGTGAAGTCTGTTATTGATTATGGCCCGTATGCCCTCGCCAGAAGGGTCCTACACGCGGTAGTCAATGGGACTATTTATTTACCTTCATAAGTTCATTCCGGTCTGTGACGAACTGATGCGTGGCGTTCTTCTCAACCTTATCCACATGCCACAGATCGATCAGGTCGGTCCCATCCAGCCTTCTGCCAGTGCTGGAAGCCACTGTAGTCACATTTGGTAGGAATTCCCTCCTGCCCCCGCCCATTATGACCTGGAATTTATATTAAGTTCTACTTTATTAAAAGTGAACAGTGAAGTATTCACAAACATTAAAACTGCTAAACATAAGCTTCCTAATAAAATTCCACTTTAGATGAGCTGCCCATTGGGGGATTTGTCATAATCACCAAGCCTGGCAGGCGGATTGGTGATCGCAGTAATGTTCTTAATATACACAGGAGAACGCTGCTGCCCGTCTCTGGTGCAATTCCTTAGTCGTCTTGACGACACCCACGGGAATATTTGGGAGTGGCCCTATTCTAAGCTGGAAACCACATGGCTCTTAATAGACTGTCGATAATGCAAATGAAGAGATGGACTTGACACAAATACTAATTATTCTGTCCTTGTTTATAACTTGATTGTAATAAAACAATAAATGGTAATCAAGATAACAAAAAGAGACATCCTTAAAGGCAAACGATTATCTGCATTAAGATAGTTGTTCTACTGTTGAAATTATTATATATATGTATAATTATTAACTAAGATAATATTTTCACAAGTTTTTTGTTTTTATATATTCGATTATTTCATTTAGTTTAACAAGTTAACTTATTCCTCATCATCATATCAGCCCATAGACGTCTACTGCTGGACATAGGCCTTCCCCAATGAACGGAACCACACCTGGTCCTCCGCCGTCTGCATCCAGCCGCTTCTAGCCACCTTTTTTAAGGCCGTTCGGTCCACCTTCCCTGCGCGTTACGTACGGCGGACTCCACTACGGAGTCGTCGGCTCAAACGGCCTCAACTTAATATTAAATTTAATTTTATTATTAAAAGCATCCTTAATACATTTTATTAATGTTGTAGAAATAAAAAAATCACTGAAACTTCGTTTCTTTACAAATAGGTATTTTTTGCAGGCCCGGCTCCAGCGAAAATAATATTATTCTATATACATAATAAACTGTATTGTACAAACTATTTGTACAAAGCAAAAAAAAAACAATAAGGCAAATTGTACAAAATTGTAGCCGAACCGAACCCACGAGCTCTAAGCGCGACCGCGGCGCTTGAGCCCAACGAAAAAGCCACTATTAAGCCAACGAGGTGATTGTTACTAGGTGGTACTTAAATTTGACGAGATTAGGAAAGTGGACGAGTTAGAAAAGTGGATGAAGTAGGAATTGGTAGTGGACGAGTCGACCTACATAATTCTAACTAATAAATACCAAATAAATAATCTCCGTCAATAAGTCTGTGTTTACAATTTCTAAGCTGTTTGTAGCAGAATGTTTGTATGACAGACTCCACATGGCATACAAACATGTCTGACAGATAGTTTGACTGTCAATGTCAAGTTTATTTGCTGCGGAACCAATGGAAAATGTTTTCCATATTCTTGGTCGTGCAGTACATAGTATGTAAACAGTATATTTCATTTAAGTTCAGTTCAGTTCAGCAGTACAAAAACTAATTAGTAAATCTAATTGGAAGTTACGGAAATATGTTGTATAAATACATCAACGACCTGCTACAACCCGGTATCTTTGGGTATGCAGACGACAGCAACGTCACGAAGAGATACTTGTCTAATTCGCAGGCCGGTGGTGAAGGTACCTGATCTCAGAGTGAGGCCATGGTAGAGCGAGTCAACTTGACCTTAAAGACTGTGTCCGATTGGGGCGACATGAATTTGGTCAAGTTCAATGCCACCAAAACACAGGGGTATTTATTCACCGCAAAACCGAGTCCTTTCAACTTGACACCGACTCTCCAAGATTTTCCATACCGTTCGAGGATCACCTAGGGCTGTTAGGTGTGGAACTAACTTCTAACCTAAACTTAACCCACATGATCGAATCCAAAGCCAAAACTGCAGCGAAAAAACTTGGCATCCTCTTCAAGGTTAAGCGGTACTTCTCACTAGCACAGCTTTTCAACCTCTACCAAGCACAAGTGCGGTCGTGTATGGAGTACTGCAGTCAGCTTCATAACGGCTCTGCTAAGTATCAGCTGGCTGCTCTGGACGCGGTTGAGCGTCGTGCCCGAAGGCTCATAGGTGACGACGCTCTGGTAATTAAAATGTTACAGAGCCTCAAACATCGTCGCAGTGTGGCCTGTCATTCTGTATTCTACAGGTTACATTTTGGAGAGTGTGCCCAGGAATTAAACGGTTTGATTCCCCCATCCTCCTTCCATCAACGGACTACCAGTCGTGGTGAGGGACGTGGAGGGACGCTTTGCACGAAGCGTTTTACATCCTCTTTTTTGATGCCAACTGCTAAGGAATGGAACTCTCTACCAGCTTGGGTATTTCTGGACAAGTACAATTTTGATCTTTTTAAACAAAGAGTGAATAGGCATCTTCTGGGTAAACGCGCTCCACCTTAGGCCTCATTATCACTTACCATCAGGTGAGATTGAGGTCAAGCGCAAACCCATCAACAATAAAAAAAAATTAAAGGGATCTAGCTAAAAAAATAGGTTTGTATATTATATTACCATGACTAGCAAAGTCACTTTGAAACAATATCTTTTGTTAAATTACTTTTTCGCGAAGAAAAATGTGCCTGTTTTCGTATACCAATTTAGTCTGCCTATACGCATAATAATTGAATCGATTGTGATGTGTGATTAAGGTGTTACTAACAAGATCGAAAAGGGCTTAAAATGTACAATTCTATTCCAGTTTAATGTTTTTTATGTATTACGATCTACTTTAGCACTTTTTTTCTCTAAAGTATATTCCAGCGCCGTTTGTGATTTTTATTTTATTTTACAATTTACTAACATTATATTTTAAGTCTGTTACTAACAAAATTATGGATTGTATAAAAGTCTGAAATGAATGAATTATTTTAAAATTTTCTACAATAAGAAAATGACCTTGATGTATCATCCAGGATCGTTTAAGTGATGATTTAGTAGACGATTTTGTGACGTGCCTGAGAAGGACTATGTCCAATTGTGGACTTCAACAAGCCGATGATTATGGCAATTATAGTTTACCAAGTGACATTCCAAAATAAATCTAAGACAAATTCTCCGATAATCTTTCTTCTCTATTCTCCGATTTAATTGCTGGTAAATATATAACGGTTGTCATTAGGTCTAAGTTACCTTGAATTGCCTTCCAGGGTCGTTGGCGATGAGTTGGTAAGCGATGTCATGGCAGCCAAGCGCCAGGCACTCATCTGGCACGTCCGCGTCAGATTCCCAGTTGCGTTCCGAAGTATGCGCGTACATGCCCGCTGGCGAAGCGTGGGTTACTCTGGTTGTTGTTACTAGACCTAATAAGAAGTCAGGAAATCTTTAAGAAAGGCAGGACATGATAAAGGATCACGACACAAAGTTATTAAAATCTAATAAATAAAATCGTAAACTTCGCGTGTCTGTACATTGAAGATATTTGCAACAAAAAAATTGGGGGGTCTAAGGATAAGCAACAGAACACATTTCGATCATTTTTGAAATTTTTGTCTGTTTGTCTGTGAGTTTGTGCACGCATCACTTAAAAACTACGGAACGGATTTTGATGGACTTTTCACAAAAACATGGTGCTTAACTCAACTTAACATTTAGTCCTTATTTCATCGCAATCGGCTAACTCAATCAAAAGTTATAGAAATTTTTAGTTTTCAAATACATTAGTTAGGTAAGGTTATTAAGCAATATATTGCTTAAAGTAGTATTTCCGTACCTACTATTCAGATTGCGATGAGTTTGGATTACATTTGGAGCTGCGAGTAGGAATTGGAGTGGGAGTGGGAGTGGGAGTGGGAGTGGGCGTGGGCGTGGGCGTGGGCGTGGGCGTGGGCGTGGGCGTGGGCGTGGGGGGTGGGCGTGGGGGGTGGGATTGATAGCGGAAGTGGAAGCGGTAGCGGAAGCGGGAGGGGAGCGGGAGCGGAACCGGAGCTGGACCGGAGCGGGAGCGGGTATGGTACCAGTGTAATTTGAGTGTTTGAAAATTCGCATAACTTTTGACTGAGTTACCCGATTACGATGAATTTGTGGTATACGTATGCAACAACGTAATGTTGGTCGGAATTTGGATTGCGATGGATTAGTTACGAGGACTACATTTGGAGAGACGAGGGAAAGAGGTTTGAGGGGAGGGTTGAGGGGAGAGCTGAGGAGAGGGTTGAGAGGTGGGTTGAGGGGAGTGTTGAGGGAAGGGTTGAGAGGAGTGTTGAGAGGAGGGTTGAGGGAAGAGTTGAGGATCTGGACTTGGACCTAGAACTAAGCATGGGCCTGGGCCTGGCCTGGACATGGACCTGACCTGGACCTGGGCCTGGGCCTGGGCCTAGGCCTGGACCTGGGCCTGGACTTGGACCTGGACCTGGACCTGGACCTGAGTGGAAGTGGGATAGGGAGCGGAAGTGGGAATGGGAGCGGATCCTGTAGTCCACGCGAGCGGAGCCGCGGGCACAGCTAGTATATAAATAAATCGGGAGAATGCGAGTAAGACACTCTTCCTAGGGGTTACGTTCCTACCGTGTTAAAACATGAGCTCTAAGATTTTTGAGAGGTAAGTATCAGATACCAAACAATGAAGCAAAATAAAGTTTGTCACGTAATTTTAGGTTACTGTGAACAAATTCAGATACATTCGGTCCGGTTATTTTCATTTTGAAGTACGGAGCAATTGAAACTAGAAAAACCAACTGCTTCAGTTAATAAACGGACAAGGTCAAGAGTTAGAAGGATAAGATTTCATGGCTAGAGATAGAGAGAAACCATCAGAGCTGTACTGCTATTTTCTAAAATACAAACTCATGTTCTAGTCTCACTCAAGTGACTTCCCTTACTTCGAGACCTAATCCACTTGACCTTGATTTGGCATTCTGTAAAAATACCAAAATATTATCGAAGTGAAGTAAACAAAGAATTCAATTCACTTCGCTAGTGCTCTGTAATGTTTACAGAATGCCAATGGATTAGGCTTCGAAGTGAGTGAACTCACAAGTGAGTCAAGAGTGAGACTCGAACATGAGTTTGTATTTTAGAGAATAGCCCTACTGATGATCGACATTTATAAAACTGCTAAGCTGGAACACGACATCAAAGTATATTCAATGGATATAAACACCCAGGTAAATACTTCAAAATAAACCATAGTTCGAGGTTTATGCTTCTCTGCAACTTAAATACTCTATGTAACATTATTGAATTCATTGTCACCGAGTCGACAGAAACGTAATAGATACCTATAAAGAATCTAAATTCTTAATATTTGGTGAGACCAAACAATGGATCATTAGACTTTACATAGATGGTGAACAATTAATCGAGTGATTGCTTCATTCTTTCTTATGGCGTCAGTGACAGTAATCCATCTTGTAAATAGAGTTTAATTTTTTATTTATGTCATCATCATCAGGTTATTTTTGACTCCACTGCAGGAGCACAACCCTCTCTCTTCTGTTATTTAAGTAATCATATCTTATAGTTAACGACATGTCGATCCAGTGGGTCAGACTCTTTTGTCTATATAATGCTTCTATCCCCCAGGGTCCGCTGCATAAAAGCAATTTTGCAACTAAGCAACAGGAGCCTGTAGTCCTCGGATTTAGGGTAAGCCACACCCAGGACACTCTTTCTCCTTGAAGCCATTGCGTTCAGCAAATGCTTCATCGTCCTCTCCACATTCTATGTAAGTAATAGTTAATAACTTAATCTCTATAAATCGTGGTTGGGCAATATTGGTTTGGCTCTAAAACTCGATATAAGCGTAAATACGGCTCGGCATCGCCTATTTAGCAGAAAGTCCAAACCAGCTGATTGACCAAAATACAAAACGTCCAACTCGCAAAATATCTTAGCAGCCAAACGTCCAAATAATTTTGCATTCGATTCAACCGTTAGTATTCAATATTGACCCAAGATAACGATAACATCCTAATCTCAGGTCATAGTCATAGCATAGACCATCAGTGATGGATGAGTTTCGGTAAAGTCTGATGAAACCTTCGTATTCAATGTTTTTTTTATTCTAAAATAACAATCTAATTTCATTGAATTGAAATAAAAAATACACATAATTTGACTCCATTGCTCCTTTGTCCTTTGCAGGAAAATGTCCTGTGCCTATTTTTGACAGATGACGATATAAATGAAACATCTATTTATACTCAGTAGTATACAATCTGAGTATGGAAACATCTATTTGACGTAGATTTTATGAATGCTTGTCTATTTTTTTAAACCGTGCTCTATGCGATTCATCATAAAGGTTGTTTTACTTGAAAAAGTATTTATTTTGTCACAGAATAGCATAATCTATGACAACCTATTTACATTTTGTCAATTCATTTAATTTTAATATTTCACTTATTTTTATCCGCTCTATTGACCAATGTCACTATGTTATTTTTCTTAGCACGGTTAGAAAAATAGACTATAATAGAAGAGTACAGTGCAATTGAACGCTAGTTTATTATCCGTCTAAAGCGAGGTTAAATACCTATATTGTTAAACTTTTCCACGTGTATGTATATAAGCTGAAAAACAAACCCACACGGAAAGATTTCCATCAACTCATACATAAATGTTTATAACGAAACTAATATAGGTACTTAAGTATTTTTGGCTTTTCAAAGCTATTCTCCATTATATTTGCGTCACTCCAACTCGTGCAAAGTCGAATGTCAGTAATCTGACTCACGCAGGATTTAAGTACACTATATATATACTAGAACTACAACTATAGAATATATATTAACTATAAAAACTAGAAACACTTATTCATTCGATCAAGCCATTTTTACAAGCATGAGATTTAATAATAAGATGTATCTCTGTATCAATTAAACGGACTACATTTAGACACTACATACTTTGATTACTGACTTATACCTATTTTATAGATGATTACTGTAGGGAATATTGATATGTGAAGCATAGTCATCAGCCTATATACGTCCACTGCTGAGCATAAGCCTCCCCAATAGAATGCAATTTTTGCTGAGCTGGTCATTGGGGGATTTGCCATAATGACCACGCTTGACAGACGGATTGGTGATCGCAGTAATGATCTTAATATACACAGGAGAACGCTGCTGCCTGTCCATGGTGCAATCCCTTACCCGCCTTGACGACACCCACAGGAAGATTTGTGGTGGTCCTATTCTAAGTTGTGAATCATACGGCATTATGTGAAGCATACCCCTGGTGTTATTGCTACTAGCGCTGGACTGAAGACAACATACCAACATCCAGCCCATGTTGCAACGCCCACTGCCCAATGGACTGTGCCCAGTTGCCTTTATGGAGCTGCGAGTGGCAGGATCCTCTGGTGACGTTGCCGTCTAGACCGATGACTCCGTACTTGGTTTTCACTCCTGTGAGGTAGGAGGTCGCGGTACACGCTGAGTCTGGTACCTGGGCATCTATGCAGTATGTCTGGAAAAGATGGAAAAGCTTGAATACGACACAACTAAATTTCAACGGGTAGGGCGGGGTACTGGAATGTAAGAGATAAAATAATTAAATTATTAATCAGTCTAGGGTTAATCTGGGTGGGACACATACCTAGCCTAAAACAAATAGTGTGCGTCACTCCAATGTCGAATTTTAGTAATCTGACCATGGCAGAATTTAGTACTCCTAACGTACTATTTTGTATTCAAATTTCAGATTTTGTAAATAAACAGATCAAAAGTTACAAGGGGATTTTGAAATCCGGGCATTTCGAATAAGGCACGTACTTAAATTCTGATCACACCAGACTTGACCTTAGAATTTGTTCTACTTTGCACCCAAACATATAAGTCTGAACCGATTTCGAAGAAAGGTTCGATTTTTATCAACTATATCAATGGTAATGTTAAATTTTAACTGGTATTTACCACCGATAAGTTAAACTAATATTAAACCACTGACAAACTTGAAATATTGAAGGTTATTTGATAACCGAAATATTAATACCTCGATATTGATACCAGTACAAAATTCGCTTCAAAGATTTCCTTAGAATAAACAAACTTTCTCGATTACTTCATTTACTTAACGCTCGATTTTTAAGCGATTCTTTACGGCCATTACATACTATACCCGTACCTACTACCCGCTATTTAGTGAAGTGGAATTATTTTTCCACCTCTCTCTGCCTGAAGATAGTGGTTACTGGAATGTAATTGTAAACTTTTGCGTATCTACCGAGTTTTTGTTAATAAGTAATACTACTTATTATAATACTACTATTAGAAAATTATATTAATTTTATGAAGAATCCTAATTGTAAGTGCGTGGTGAGATGTAGTTTACAGTATGTACAATAGATACATTCTTTATTGCCCACAACTTAGGTAATAACAAGTGCAAATGTATATAATCATAATCATTTTATTGGTCGACGACGACCTCCGTGGCGGAACGGGGTAGCTCTCGGACTGCCACGCCGGAGGTTGCGGGTTCGAATCCCGCTAGGGGCAAATGTTCGTATGATGAATATGAAATTTTGTACCCAAGTCTTGGATGTTTATATATTTATTTAAGTATGCGTATCCGTTATCTTGTAACCATAGCACAGGCCCTGCCTAGTTTCGGACTGGATAATTGATGTAAATGTCTGAGATATTTATTATTATTATTTATTTATTATTGGTAAAAATATTTATAAGTCAAAAGGATAAGAATCAATCAGTTAAATTGTACATGTCAAGTAATTAATAAGAAATTTATACACAAATTCAAATAATGTTGTCGTCGTTTAGGAATACGTCAACTGAATAGGTAGTAAGATTTAGAAATAAGCTATTTCTTTAATTCGTTTTTCAAAACGCTATTACGTTCTAGACAATAACTTCATAGAACAAGGTTTCATAGAATTTTCTCATGAAAAGATATCTTAACTAATTGACGCTCAATTATGTGTAACTTTTCACAATAGCTCAATGTCCCTTCAACCTTGGCACCAGACAAGTCAGCCTGGCGTGCAAAGTAATTTCCTATGGAGCTTCCTTCCTCGCATTGTCATTCCGATGACTACTGACTGTCATTGCCGAATCAAGAATCGATATAATATTACTTATAATTAGAAACTTTTAATAAAAAAAATCATACCGATCTGTCCATTCTTGTTATTTGGAACGTGTGTTAACGGAAATATTATTATGTGAATATTTGTTGAGTTTTTAATTTATTTATTAGATGCACAAACATAATATAATTATTAAATACAAAACAAAATTTTATTATAACTTAAGGTTATACTCCAGTTATATATGTATACAAAAGCTATCAGTCAAATTTTTAAAACAATAGACACACATATATACCTATACATACAATAATACAAAAATGAAAATAAAATGTCAATAATATGTAAATTATAAGTACGAGTAAGTAGATATCTGAGACACATTCTTAAGTATACTAAAATTAGAATTAATAGGCCTCTGCTGTTATTCACCATTGTCAGTTCGTTGTACTGTCTTACACATTCTAATAATTGGATTGTAATAGCAATTGTTTTTATACACTTGAAAAGAAAATTCAACAACGTTCAGGCAATTATTTTGTACTCTTTCAATTTTATCAATATGGTCTGTTATATGACGGTTTCAGATCTCGATCCGATCTTATGGAAAATCGATTTTTTGCCAGGTCTATCTTCGATTTTTGGATTGATCTTTTGGAGGGCAAGATCGATCCAAGATCGCCACAAAATGGAGAGATCGGAGATCGATTTTTCTTTCAATGTTGCGCCCTCCAGCGGCAGTGACAGATATTGCCAGGGGGCTGTATCCAATGTAATTCCCGTTCTGTGATACTTTAATCGATTATAGTATGCGAAACATTCAGTAAGTTGATTGATTCAGTAAATTGAGAACAGTGAATCAGTGAAATGATTAGTGAATAGCGTTTTTTTTCTTTGTTTAGAAGAATGGGCGAAAAAATATAATAGAATCGTACTTCAGATAGGCGTTTCCTTATTCTATATGAAAATCGACCTATTGTCCATCGATTTTTTCCGGGACGATCTCAACTCCCACGATTCGAATCAATTAGAGAGATCGATCTTTTCACTAAAAATCGGAAACCCTATATGGACACAATAGAAAGGCTGGACATGCGTAAGTATTCGAGTACTGTGCGCACTAAGCTATAGTATAGATAAAAAATGCTTCTAGGCGATTGCTCCTACTAACAATGTGTTCATAATGAAGCCGAAATGTCAGTTCCTCATCAAACAGCACACCAAGATCTGTATCACCTATTATTACGTTAACAAATAATTGTATTATTAATGTTCTAAATACCGTGACTTCATCCGTATTTGTAGAAGATTTATAACAAAAACATTCGTATTTACAAATGACCTTGGTTTAGGTATAACTACACCTGTAAAGGTATGAGTATTGAAATATGTATTTTAAAACACACCCATTGATAAGGTGAGAAATGCTAATACTAAATTAGTAACGCTTTTGACACGGAAGTAGGAACGGAAATTCTCTGGAAGTAGTGTTCAACCGAACTTCGGTTTCGGCTTATGGTTGGGTTTTCGATCGTATTATTCGACTTTGGTCGAATGTCAGTAAAATACGTTTTGATACAAGTGCAAATCCACTGTATCAGAAAGGCGGATAAGGATAGGCGTACGACCTATATTAATTAACAGTGGACATTAACACTGATGACAAATATTTATTATTCTTTGCTGATGATCAGCGATAGAACTTCAATGCTGAGGATCGCGACCGTGTAAAACACGCCTTGCGGTCGTTAACCAGCCGCACCGCTTTTTATAAAGATCCACCTCCTTCATCGGGTCGGACCACCTCGTCGGAGTTCGTCCTCTGGCATGCCTGCCCTCCAACTGTCCCAGAATGACGAGCCTCTCCAGGAGTACAGTGCTTAATGTAACCGAAGAAGCTTAGGGTCTTTTCTTTGCATATAGTGGGGAGCCGTTTCGTTATATTCTACTTACATATCTTTATACATTACTGTTTTTATATATCACTAGCTGTTGCCCACAACTTCGTCCACGTGGATAAATTAACATTACTTTTAATTATAATAATACCACATGAAAATGTTTTGCAGGAAGTTCAGTATTTTTTCTCAGTACGTTAAATATTATATAGCAATGGCACATGCCTTTACTCCTCCTCTTCCCCCTAGGGTTTTACAATGAATAATGAATAATCATTCAAAAATAGAAATATAATAAATGTCTGAAATCATTATTCTTCATTAAAAGTTATACAATTCACTTACATGACAAATATAAAATTATTTTTAGCGGAAAAAAAACCCAATTAACTCTCTAATCCGCAACTAGTATTTACTAATAATAAAGATTAGATTCGGCTTTCGGTTTTACCTTTCGGACTAAGATGGTAAAAGTCCTTTTATTCGGATACTACAAGGAAGTACAATCGGCAACGGCGACATTGACAACTTTTAACCTTAATTTGTAGCATTGAATTAAATTCATAACTTATAGTCACTTTCACTGCAGACTCTACTTTTGAGAGACTGTTCTTGGCATTTTGATCGTATAATAATTGTAAGTAAATTTAGAACCATGTAATTTATAATCGCCGTATAAATTCCACTATCATTTGCACATCATTAAGAATGACAAGATCTATTTTAGTTGACAAATCAATGTAACATTAGGTAACTTTGTGATGTCTTTTTCATTCCTAGTTTCAGCCTCAGCGAAAGTTACATTAACCATGAGTTAGTGTCCAATCTGACAAACCACTTTTATTACCGACTCTACATAAGTAGGTATATAAATTCCTGACGTAAGTTAAAGTTTATTAAATGAATGGATCAATTCTCAATCTAAAGAGAGAACATTTTAAACAGCGTTCAAGTGAGTATCAATAAAGTTTTAACTGCAGACGAATTTTCTATCAAGATAGTATTGATAGATCGATTGCGTAAAGCCCGATGTCGCTGGAGCCCTTTTTTATTCACTGTGTTATTCAATTCATACTCACAGAACTACATATTTCCCGGCCAGGACAAACAAATTTTTGGTTTGTATGTGTACCGGGATGAGACGGGACAAAGGTTGAGTATATAGAAATAAGTATACATGATATATGTTGATTGTACTTTCATATTTATGATGTGCTAAGTAGTTTAATATTATTACAATTACAACTTGTCAAATTCTTTAGCACAAAAAGACTTACACCACTGCGTAGGTAGGTATATTTCATTCCAGATTAATAGTCCTATGAAAACCAACGCTATTTACGTCTCGGTAACATATACATGAAAGGGTCACCAGCAGCAAAAACAGGTTTGTATTACCATGTAAACTTTGCAGTCCACTTAGGAACACCATCTATTGTGTATTTTGTTTTCGAGACGCAAATGCGTTTGTTTTCATAGGACTATTAATCTGGAATGAAATATAGGTATAAACATTTTCAGCGTGATCGAAACAAACAAATTTTTATTCCGCTATCTTGAAATGCCGCCCATAACAATATATAGTACAGTTTCATTAAAATCATAATCACTTATTATTATTATTATTGGCGCAGTTTGCAAACAGTGAAATAAAAATAGTAGAAAAGAATTTGGACAAATGCTTGAAAGGTCGCCGATTGGCGCAACCCTGCCTGCACATAAGTGAAGTACAGTGACGTCATTTGATAACCGAGACTGCTACCCAGTATGGGTCGCAGAGCTCGAGGAGTGTGTTTGAAAACCTACCGAATATAATAATCCTTAACCGGAAGTGACTGTGACGTCATAGAATGTGCGACTTTAGCGAGCGACAGTGTCCTGAAACTTTAATGAATGGTCCGCTTTTTGATACTAAATAGATAGTCACTAATAACTAAATAGATAATCGATGTCCCATTCAAATGCAGCCAGCAGCAAACGGGATCGGTCGGAAGAGAGTGTGACGTCACAGAACGTGTGGCCCTGCGCGCGCGCCGCTGTTTCCTTGAACGTGACAACGCCCGACCGCGCTATGATGAAGACACTGAGCGGTCAACCGTATAATGAGTGTTATTGAGTCTGCAATTACTTGGAGGCCTCTTTACAATCTGGACGAAACCTTTTCAGAGTCTCTCATGCAATGTTTGAAGATTTACTAAAGGTTTGAGTTTACAGATGCATAAACACGTTACATAGGACGTGCCCAGGTGTTAGTCGATTGCCCATGCGCTGGACAGCCATAAATCAACGACCCAGGCAACTATGGTAAAATATTCCCCCAACGTAGACACTTAGAGCCGCGCTCATCAAGAACATAGAAAAACCGCCATTGCCGCCATTACCACAACTCCATTACATCAGCAGCTGCATGTGGACCAGCTCGCAGCTGTTGACTAAGCGTCGGAGTATCCATTGATTGGTGTCTTTAACACTAATTCCGTGATTATCAATCTACTACTTTAATAATGACGACCACCGTGGCGGAACGGGTAACTCTCGGACTGCCACGCCGGAGGTTGCGGGTTCGAATCCCGCTAGGGGCAAATGTTCGTATGATGAATATGAATGTTTGTACCCAAGTCTTGGACGTTTATATATTTATTTAAGTATGTCTGTCCGTTATCTAGTAACCATACCATAGACTCTGCCTAGTTTAGGACTGGATATTTGGTGTGAATGTCTGTATTTATTTATTTATTTATTTACTATCAATTGGTAATTACTTCGACCACCCAGCACCCTAACAAAGTGACAAAAAAAAGAAAAAAAATGACATTTTGTAATTTTTTTGGTTATCTTTCTGGTTCATTTAAGTATTTTTGTTCATGTTTGTTGTTAAGTAATTATGTGTGGTGTAAATTAAAATCATCAGCCGAAATACGTCTGCTGAACATATACCTCTCCAATTGGATGCCACTGTTGGTAGGCTGTCTATAGGGGGATTTGCCATAATTACAACGTTTAGCAGGCGGATTGAAGATCGCAGTAATGATCTTAATATATGCAGGAGAACGCTGCTGCCCGTCCATTGTGCAATCCCTTAGTCGCATTGACGGCACAACACGAAAATTGGGGATGGCCCTATTCTAAGCCGGGAACCATACGGCAACTACTGACCTTTGTTGGCACTAAATGGAATACCGTGTAAAATTAAGACCAATAATGTCCTACAAGGTAATGAGTGCCGTGTGGTTTCCGGTAGAATAGAATAGGACCACTCCAACTCTTCCCGTGGATGTCGTATAAGGCGACTAAGGTAATGCATTATAAAATATCAATCAGGCCTCCCCAACCCGTCTGACCAGCGCGGGGAGTGTGGGCCAAGTCCTCCGTCTGTCTCCGGCAGATGAGAGAGGGTTGTGCTCCTGCAGTGGAGACAAAAATAACCTGATGATGAAGTAATGACCCACTTTGGGTCACGCAGCCAACATAGTAAGAAATATTAATACTGTTCCGTCAAACCAACTCTTGTAGCGACGTTCAAGGTGTGTCAGGATCGCGCAAAGTGGTGTCGTGTCTAACCCTCTGGGACCAAGGCGTGAGCTTGATATATGATACAATACAATACACTTTATTGCACAAACAAATACAGTTACACGTTATAAAAGTAACAAATAGTACAATTTAGGCGGTCTTATCGCTTTAAGCGATTTCTCCCAAACAACCTTTGGGTAGAAAATATTATGTCAGAGAAATTGTAGGTTGCGCTGATTAGGAAATTTAAATGATATGATATGTGTTCTGTGATCTGGTGAATATAAAATGTGTCACAAGATGAGGTCTATAATATACCAGATTGTCCTTAGAACCCTAACAAAAGTTAAAACCCCGTCAAATTCCGTTCAGTTGTGTACACATTATATACATATTGAAGTGCACTTTTATGTAATGTTTAGGAAATGAGAAGCCCCCTGCCCCATGTCATTGTATTGGGTAAAATCTATACCATATTGTATCCTAAACCCTAAGCTATAAAACAGTGAAAACTCCGTCAAATTATGTCCAGTAATTTTCAAGATTACCCTGTGATTCTAAATTATATTTCGGACTCCACTGACTGTAACAAATCTCCAAATGACCGCGCGGATGAACAATCAGTTTCAGGAACAATAGTCTCAGTTTCAACACAATGTTGATTTATGTAATGAACTGTACTTTGTGGCTAAAAAACTTAATTTGGTTCTTGGTTTTATCAGAAACGGTTGAGCCTGATTTTATCTCCCAATATTTTTAACTTATATTAAAAACTAATATTAATATTTAAAACCAATATCTTGATCAATTTAACCTTTCTCTTTAACCTTTATAGATTACGTACTCATATTTTTATTTATTTATTACTTTAAAAAACATATAAATTATTTTTACATACTGGTAACGGTAAACCATTAATTCGTTTGTCGTAGAATAGAATAAATATATAGTATACTCGTAGATTATTTAATATATAGTAGGTAGAAATTTCTTTAGAAATAAGCTTAACCTTTTGTATTTTCTTTTCTTTGTGTTGTTCTTTGTATGTTTGTGTGTACAATAAACTATTAAATAAATAATAAATAAATACGGGCATACAATGACCACAGGCACAGACATACAGTATTAAAATTATTGTTTCAGCTCACGGTATCCCGCAAAAACATCTAATGTGGCATACTGCACAGCTGTGGGTCGCTATGTCCACGTGATTGTCTAAATATATAAAGATTTTCCTATGAAATAATTCATTTTATTTTAATATATATATTTTTAGTAATCTTTTCATTGTAACTATAGAATAACCTCGAGCAAACTCAAACTGTTACTTCTACTTTACACTGGTATGACTGCTGTCAAATTTTGTACCTATTTGATTTCTGCTGACTATGGAGGCTGTGGCGACAAGTAACTTGTGTCCATGGAACTAAACATTTTGGTGATGTTTGTATGGAACAGCTAGTTCAGTGCAATAGAGATAAGTCAGTTATAAAGATAAGTACAGAATTTCGGTCAGATTCGGACTAAAATAAAACTTACCCTAGCTAATCCACTGAACGGGAACTTCTCAAAATCCAGAACGTTGTCCTCACCCAACTCCCGCTCCATCTGCCCAGCAAAGGTCCTGGCAGCCATCACTGTCGCCAAGGACATGCCGTCACCGATGAAAAGGATCCCGTTCTGGGCCTTGTTTTTGTTTATTTTGACCTGGAGCTTCGACTTCAGGGTCTCGGCCGCTGACTTCCTCCAGTAGGAAGCGTGTTTTTCTTCAGCTGGGATGTAAGCCGGTGACATGATAGTGTCTAGCACTTTCTTAGGTTTTGGTGTTGACACATCCTCTGGGGAGGAGAGATAATTTGGTTCAGAAAATAGGTAATATAGTATATTGCAAAGGAATATTTTAAGGTTCACTTTTTAATCGGTTTACGTTTGATGGAACGACGAGTGCTGGTGGTGCTGGCATCGTGAAATTTATATCCCACTAATATTATAAACGTGAAAGTTTGTAAGTATGGATGAATGTTTGTTACTCTTTCACGTAAAAACTACTAAATGGATTTTAATGAAACTTGACATTAATATAGCTTATACATCAGAATAACACATAGGCTACAATTTATAAAGATATTGTGTTAATTTTCCAAAATATCAAGTAAGTAGGAAATACATAATAACTAGTGATGTTAAGTTGTCCACGCGGACGAAGTCGCGGGCAACAGCTAGTAGTAAATAGTACTATCCTCTTTGAAATACCGAAATACATTAATCAGGAAACACATCAAAATAAACTGAAAAATTTAATAATTCAAGCAGGTAAAAAAGTGAATTTTAAAAACACTCAAGTAATAAGAGCTACTTTTTGTATCACGAATTATAATTAATGATATGACCATTCCACAAAACATCACAATAAGATTCAGTCACACTCAATAGTTTTTGGCGTCGCTTAATTACACACTTATCATTTCAAAGGTAACAAACTTAACATCTTTATTATATGTGTCTGGATTTAAATATTTATAACAAATACTTGTGCGTGGACCGACGACCTGAAGAAGATGGCCGAACGCGGTTGGATGTGGATGGCGGAGGACCGGGTGTGGTTTCGTTCATTAGCGAAGGCCTAGATCCAACAGTGGATGTCTACGCGCTGATATGAAGTGCTTATTTTTATATATATTGTATTTAAAGACGACTCCTACATTTCGTCCAACCATATGTATGTCAGTACCTAGTTCAAGATAAGAATTACCTACCATCCTACTTATTCGTGAATATTAAATTTATAATTAGATATAGTACTTGAATTACAATTCTATGACATTGTTTTTGCATTCTAACTCTTTAGCCACTAGGCCAAGGTGATTGACCTAGTTGATAGTAAAGCTATAAGTTAATAATATTACGACTAGATTACAGATAAATAACTCCTAGATAATACATTTCATACATATTTTGTTAGAGGATCATAAAATAAACTATAAAATTACTGATTCATTATGCTGTACAGTATTGAAGTGTTATAATCAAGGACACGAGTGTTTTATTGATGGAAGGCAACATTTAATTATAGGTTTACACACTACAATACAAGAGTAAGTAAAATATGTAATAAATAAAATCGTAAACTTCGCGTGTCTGTACATTGAAGATAGGTACATTGAAGTGGGGGGGTGGGATTGAGAGGGGGAGCGGAAGCGGGAGCGGGAGCGGGACCTCGACCTCCACCTGGACCTGGACCTGGACCTGGACCTGGACCTGGACCTGAGTGGAAGTGGGATTGGGAGCGGATCCTGTAGTCCACGCGAGCGGAGCCGCGGGCACAGCTAGTATATAATAAAAATATATATAAAAAAGTTTTCTTTTCAATAACAAAACAGGGGGCCAATTCTACTAACGCATTTTCGCATAAAACGCAACTGAACTGCAGCTATAACGCAGGTTTTAATACTTTTCATATTCCGCTGCGCACAACGTTTGTACTTCAGCTGCGTTTCAGCCGTAGCTAACGTTTAAACAAACTCCAGACGTTGATGAAACGAACGTTCCGTGACTTCGTATTCTGCTAATGTTTTTTGTACATTTTGACAGTTGTCTCAGGTAAAAACGGAACGCTACGCTGTCAAAATAGCGTTTATTAAAAAGTTGGTAGGAAGGTACTTTTTCACACACGCAGTTCAGACGTTACGCTTAAATTTATGCAGAAAAAAGTTATTTTCACACAAAATAAGGTAGTAGGTACAAGTAGTATGTGGTCTACTCTCAACTGTAATAGAAATAATCAGCGTTTAATAAACAATTAGATGTTTATTTTTCACATAGGCTGGCACTAGATCGTCGCAAGTAATTTCTAGAAAAGATAACACTAATTATAAAAAACGTTAAGTACATTTTCAATAAACTTGTAATAAACTAAGAACTACATAATGAAATACCGCTATATACGTACCTACTCATTTTTTTGTTAACAGCATTATGTTCAAGTATGACAAATACTATATTACTTTAGTACATAATTTAAAATTTCTGTGTATTATTGTTTAGATTTTTATTTATAAGGATACCAATAGACAATTTTTAATTTAATTTAACTAATAAATGATACAATAAGAATTAAAACAATATAAACTTACAATGTTATGGATATACAATGAACAAAAAGAAACATATGCGAAAATTTATAATCAATAACAATAATACAACATGTACTTTAAACGCGAACATTTCCCGCGCTTTCGAGAAAAATAATGTCGTATCTATGGGAAATTCGCACAATCGAGAATCGAGTAACGAATACTTACAAAAATACTAGGTTCGTCCCTAATAGCTGAATAACGTGTGCGTTCCGTCTGCGCTTCGTCTTGCGTCGGTTATCGTTTCAAGTAAAACAATGAGTAGAATTCAATTTGAGTTTAGAAAGGAGTTTGACTGTAACTTAAACGTAACTGTTGTTTAAACGAACGATAAATGTTGAAAATAGTAGAATTGGCCCCCTGGTGGATAAGTGTTTACTATAGCTGAGAAAGCCCTCTCTATTAAGTATGGCTACATCTGTGTCAGAGAGCCACGCTATTCCAATATAAATATATCATCATCATCATGTCAGCCTCTAGAAGTCCACTGCTGGACATAGGCCTTCCCCAATGAACGCCACCACACCCGGTCCTCCGCCCTCCACATCCAGCCGTTACCTGCTATCTTCTTCAGGTCGTCGGTCCACCTGGCGGCTATATAAATATTTAGGTGTGAAAAATTAATGTAAATACACTGGCGAGCAATAATAAATGATCCGTTAAATAACCGAAATAACTCATAAACTACACCAGATAATTTTTTTGAAATGAAAAGCATGGTGAAGGGAATTACATAACGCATAAAATAAAACAATACCAAAGACAAAAACTGGACACTCTGACCACAAAACTAAAATGGTAAAAGGAAGATTCAAATAGGTATAAACCTTTGCATCTACTTTGTGCAATGAAAAACGTTTATCTAGATATCCTTAAACGAGGTCAAGCTTGAGTTTTAGAGATTAATTTAAATTCATGAAACACAATAGACAGTATGCGAAAAAACAGGTTATTTTGCATATACCAGACTGGATTGAAAAGGAAAACTACTTTTAAGATCGTCCTTGTTATATACACTTACAAGATTTATCCTGTTTCGACAAATATACCTTGCAAGAGAATATCTGTGTACTACTTTGTACATTCGCCTTAAACTGTCCAACTCGTCCTTTGAACTCTGTCTGACCATTATTGTATTGACGCTGTCATTGTCGTTAGCTAGTATATCTAACTAGCCAGCAACTAAATATTTCTCAGTGCTCGTAATAGTTCCGCTATAATTCTTCAATATGACGAAGTCTCAAGATCCATTTGAAGTCGGTGATATACGTCCAGTAGACCAACAGGCAAGCAACTCATCTCTATGCCCTTAACAGTTCCTATACCTAACTCTTCAATAATGATTGACTAGAACTCATAGTTATCTATTTGAACGAATACTTAAACCTTAGTTTTGTCATCTTGTGGCAGAGCCCAAGACACTTTTTTTTGCTAGACAACCAGGGTACCTAAGTAACTTTTTTATCGTTCGAAGAAGTAAAGTTCTAGCGTGGGTTTTTGATATGTTTTGATCTTATCCGAACATGTTTGAAATACGCAACGAATTCCAAATGCTCTAAGACTTAGAGCATATAGTGCTCTACATGCCTAAAAGTCTAAGAGTGGCTGGATTACTTTCGTTATAAGCTGTTTAGAAAATAACAGTTTACCGGTTTATCCGACTGGGTTTATTCCCATTTATTTTTTTACACTTATTTCGAGGAACGGTTTACAAGAATCAAAGACAGCTGATTCTGTGACAGCAATGTAATGGTCGGATGAACATTAATTAAATGGTGGATACGTAAAGAAAAAATGCACGAAAACAAAATATCATGCAAAAACTCACCGACAGTTGAAATAAAGTTTTGAACTATCGCAATCTTTGACTTTGTGATAGATACTCGTGATTGTCTCGATGCCAATTCCCTTTTAAAATTCGGCATCAAAATTAAAAATGTACGTCGAATGGTCCAGGTCCCGTGCTAATAAAAAAAGGTACCTAGTCCATTCGACGTAGATTCCTTCTCTGATTCCGAATTTGCATTAAAAGGGGGTTGACATCGGTTTCAGTTACAGCATCTCCGCTTTCAAAAAACCTATCAACTATCTTTCAAAAAACTATTAATCAACATCCCTAATGCTGGGTCTGTTACATAAAGTCAAATGCGGATTGATGAATATTAGCCAAAGATCTACTTTCACAACAAGTTTTTCTCTAGACAAAACCCAGGTTTCTTCTAAGTTTTCCGACGTTTCGTTTCATAGGAAAACCTAAGCATGCATGCATTATGCGGTACGAATTAGCTAAAAATCATTAGGTACCTATATAGTAGGTATTGTCAGCTATGTCTGCATAAAAGTTCATTGTTATCTAATATATCTGTATCAAGAAGTCGAATAACTAATTGTAATTGTAACTAATAAATAAATGAAACGCACCACATTGTTAAGACGGTGACAAACAGTTACTTTTGTACGACGAGCGATGGACAATGGACATTTCACCAAAATTGGCATTATATTGGGGAGGCTTTGGTGAGGCTTATGTTCAGCAGTGTATTCAGTACTTACGATACTTGTAAATTCGACTTCTTGCAACATCAATAAAAAATAAATAAGCCTCCTCAATAGAATACCAATTTTGGTGAACTGCCCATTGGGGGGTTTTCTATAATCAGTACGCTTGGCGAGCGGATTAGTGATAGCAGTAATGATCTTAATATATACAAGAGAACGCTGCTGCGAGCAGCAGCATAATTGCACCAGAGGTTGCACATTGCGAGCTCTGGTGCAATCCCTTAGTCGCCTTAACGACACCCACGGGAAGATTGGGGGTGGCTCTATTCTAAGCCGGAAACCACACGACTATAAGTTGAGTTACTGTACTTTGGGGTAATTCAGATATAGCTGGTACATACATAGTACAACGCGATCTCGTGACTACCTTAAAACTCATTAATTAGAAGCAACGAGATAAAAAATAATTAGAGTTTCAGATCTTTGGTGAAAATATCGATCTTACGAATCTATTCGAAATGTGGGAGTTAAAAAGAAAAGAAAAATAATGGGAGGACAAAGGATCGATCTGAAGAAAATCGGTTCGATCTTAATATATTATTAATGAAAGACACTTGCTGCAGTACGATTCTATTATATATTTTTGCCCATTTTCTAAACTAAATCATAGAAAGAAATATAAAGACACCTTCGGTTACTCTAAGGCTGACTGGAAGAGATCCCTAAGTGGGTTAAGTCCGCCTTTGTACACAGTTTAATTCCTATTTTATTATTGTTGTTGTTGTGATTTTTGGTACAATAAAGCGTTTACATACATACATACACTATTCGCTAACCACTTTATTCACTGTTCTCAACTCACTGAATGAGGAATACATTGAATACGGCCCCCTGGCAATATCTGGCATGCGGTCCTTTAACTGCCGCTGGAGACTGGAAGGTGCGACATTAAGAAAAAAATGATCTCCGATCTGTCCATTTTGTGGCGATCTTGGGTCAATCCTGCCCTTTAAAAATCGAATCGGACTACTAAAGACGATTCTCGATAAGATCGGATCGAAATCGGATACCCTAAAAATAATCCTTAGTTATTCTAGGCTACAAGCTATCACTTTACACCAAGAGTCATCAAAATCCGGTATGGCCATTCAGCGACAAACATCTAAATTTCACAATTATAATATTACACTTAGTCTGATAAACAAGTTAAACACCTATATTGTGGTTATCTGTACCATTTGGTCACGTTCTATTACCACATGAGAATAAGACTTCTCTTATACACGCCTTCGCAAACGAGGTAACTGCTCATCAGTCACGTAAAAACTTAAAACATAATTAGTTACCTATAATAAGTTATCATTATCATTGATAACGAAGAATAGATAGATCGTGTATGAGATCACTTTGAACTGACGTGCATCATGCATGTTATGCAAATTTTTATTACCTTACGTGTAAATAAACAAAAACAAAGTTATGTAGAAGAAATAACAGTCACATAAATTATCCTACTATCCTACTAATATTATAAATGCAAAAGTTTGAATGTTTGGATGTTTGTTACTCAATCATGCTTCAACCACTAGACGGATCGGGATGAAACTTGACACACATATAGATTAAGTCCTGGAATAGGACATATGATAGTTTTTATCCCGAAGAAACATCCCATTCCTACGGGAAATACATAATAATTTGTAATGTTAAGTTGTCCACGCGGACAAAGTCGCGGGCAACAGCTAGTGACACATAAATTATCTACACTAATTATCTACACTATTATTATAAAGAGGAAAGATTTGTATGTTCGTAACGAATAAACTCAAAAACGACTGTACCGATTTCAAAAATTCTTTCACCTTAAAAAAGCTACATTATCACTGAGTAACATAGACTATATTTATTACTACATAAAATTAGGGATCCCTACTAAAACTTCAATAATATAACCTAAGATGTAAAAAATTTGCCATAAAATGCATTTCATCGCATGCGCTGCTCAAACTATTAATGATAGAACCTTCGCGTGTCTGTATATTGAATATATTTGCAATATATTCAATTCGAGAGGGGGAAGGGGAAGGTGGAAGGAAAAAAGGGTACGGGAAATAAAATAAAATAAATATCTCAGACTTTCACACCAATTATCCAGTCGCAAACTAGGCAGAGCCTGTGGTATAGTTATTAGATAACGGATCCATATACCTAAATAAATATATAAACATCCAAGACTTGGGTACAAACATTCATATTCATCATACGAACATTTGCCCCTAGCGGGATTCGAACCCGCAACCTAAGGCGTGGCAGTCCGAGAGCTACCCGTTCCGAAACGGAGGTCGTCAATAACGCTTAATAAGTTTTAACTTTATTTAATTCTGTAGTCTACGTGAGCAGAGCCGCGGGCACAGCTAGTAATAAATATTTTCAAAACTGAAATATCGTCATGGTTGTTAATATCAAGCGAGCGTTTAAATATATTCTTGGGCGAACGAATGAAATGCTCCTTCTAAACCGGCCTAAGGAACCAGTGCAATTCTAATTATAGAATACTAAATATTACTACGTATCGAAGCGACTCACCTCCCGCCAGTGAGTTTAACGTCGCCCGCAAAATAGAGCACGGCTGGCAGTACTGGGCTGCCGCCGTTTGGCTCGCTTCGCGTTGCCCGCCGCCGGTACAAAGTTACTACGCCATCGCGCCATCAGCCGGCGCAGCGCCGAAAGATCGACGCTCTATGTTATAGAAAGAGAAGCACTGATGTTGTTGACTCTCGATCGACTTTGCTCGCACGCTGGGTGTAGCAGCAGCCCTACAATAAGTTACGCACACACGTACGTGTTCTGACAGACTGGTGCCCCTGTAGTAGTGATAGGTAATTACATCTGTTCACTTATGGAGTGCCGGGGATGTGCCCTAGTACTACGATAGACAACACAGGCATCGACCTATGCCCAACAGTGGACGTTGACAGAAGGATGATGACGATAGATAACACTAGTAGCCGACAGTAGTTTACCAATTGCACCAATGATAATAAAAAAAAGTAATCACGACTTATCAGATTGCCGGATAAACCTACAACACCTTTTATACAAGTTATATCTTTGCACCCGCATATTAATCTTAATTTTTCTATTTCTCACTAGCATATGGTTGCCTGGAAGATATCGCTAAAAGCGATAATCATAATCATATTTATTGGTAACAAAAATTACAAGTCAAAAATGTTTTTAACAATTAATGTCACATAGGTAACAGATAATAATTAATAAATAATGTCATAAATTCACAAATGTCAAGTATTATACTTTGAAACATCTTTCAGGAAATCGTCAACTGAGTAATAAGGCCGCCACTTGTACATTTACTGTATATTTTTCCTGTTTCCCATTTTATTCAATCAATTCAACAATCAACACCTACCAGTCATGCGTATGCGCAGGACGGTGGTACTACTTTTTTCTCTGTGGCGCAGGTTAGGTTAATACGTCATTAGACCAGCACAGACAGAATTCCGGTAGATAATAACTGGATAAGGTGTCCTTAAGTTGATAGTGGGTGTGAAAGTTAACGACCTACGCTTTACATATTTTTTAGGATTCTACTACGACACAAACTGTCTAATACAGGTATTTTTGTTTGTTTGACGGTCCAGGTATTAACTCAAATAGTTTAAATTAATGTTATAAACTAGCTGTTCTCGCGTGGACTACTCACTCTTAATCCGACTTTGACTACGGATACGTCCCGACCATGACCACGACTTCCGCACCCACGCTCACGCTCACGCCCACGTTTCGGTGAAAATTCCATCAAAATCCATTCAGTAGTTTTTACGTGATAGTCCGTTTTGTATTGGGAACGTTTGTATGGAGAGGTTTACAATTTTGAGTAGAGCAATGCCACTTGGTATAAATGTTATACACATCAAACTGAGCCCAAAAAGCCTGGTTAGCAGACATAACTTCGCGACAGGTGCGGGGGGAGGGGAGTCGTAGTACCGAACTCCCTGCACTTAGAAAAAAAATTCTAGCGGATGCATTTGAACTTCCGAGTCAAGTTTGGTGTCGTTATCTAGTAAATCGACTATGGCCAGTTCATTTGTAATGCCAGTTTTCTAGGATTCCGTAATAAATAAAATATGACAAAATACCTAAAATAATAATAAGTAGTAGTAAAATTAGGCAAATAAACTCTTATATTTTCAGATTTATATATGAAACTACATATAAGAAAAATACATAGCGGACACTGATATTCAAACTGATATAAAAATTCTGATATGACATTGAAAATATTTGCAAAATATGTAATAGAACACATTAAGATTGCGCTTAACCTCAATCTCACCTGATGGTAAGTGACGATGAGGCCTAAGGTGGAGCACGCTGGAGAGCGCGCGCACCCAGACGATATATACATAAATTACATATATACATACATTACATAATACATATACTTTTCTAATCCTAAATAAGATGTTTTCCTGTGCTATGGTAGTTAGGCAAGGATAGAACAATTCACCAATATAACATCCAGATCGGGACCAACTTTTACAAAATTAAGTGTCCCCACTGGGAATCGAACCCACGACATCTGGCTCTCAAGTCCAATGACCGAGTCACTACGACGCGGTCAATATTACTATTATGTTGGCTGCCAATCTAATAAATAAAATCGTAAACATGGCGTGTCTGTACATTGAAGATATTTGCAAAAAAATAATTGGGGGTCTAAGAATAAGTAATAGAACACATTTCGATCATTTTTGGAATTTTTACTGTTTGTCTGTGAGTTTGTGCACGCATCATTTAAAAACTACTGAACACATTCTGATGCACTTTTCAACGAAACACGAGGCTTAACTGAACTTAACATTTAGTCTTTATTTCATCGCAATCGGTGAACTCAATCAAAAGTTATGAATATTTTTAGTTTTCAAATACATTAGTAGGTAAGGTTAGTATGCAATATATTGCACATAATAGTATTTCCGTTACTATTCAGATTGCGATGAGTTTAGACTACATTTGGAGCTGGGAGTGGGAATGGGAATGGGCGTGGGCGTGGGCGTGGGCGTGGGCGTGGGCGTGGGCGTGGGAAAGAGGAGTGGGTGTGGTTATGGAAGCGGGAGCGAGAGCGGGAGCGGGATTAGAAATGGGAGCGGATTCTGTAGTTCACGCGAGCGGAGCCGCAGGCACAGCTAGTTTTAAATAATTATGTATGTAGACTGCGAACAGGAGCTAGTTATTTATAATCCAAAATCTTTGGAACCACACTGATTTCGAACGAGACACACTTTCCCGACCGGTGATTTTATTTTTCCTTAAGCATGTCTTACATTTTATTAGATAGGTATAAGTAAAAGATCTAGGATAGGTTAGAAAATTCACAGATCTAAATTAGGTAGGTATACCCCTTATAATATCTTAGTGTTGTCTTGAGAGAGATAGTCTCAGAGCTATAAAACGATTTCATGAGCTCGATATTCGATAATCCTGCGTTTCTGAATTAGTACGTAATAAAAAAAAGTTTATGGTCAGAATAAATGTTTTCAAAGTTGTTGTTTTGTCTAGATTTTGTAAACTTTGTCTGTGTTTGTATTTTTATCCAAAATTTAAATTTAATACATAACATGCGGGTTAATTGTCACACACCAACTAATATTAATAAAAAATCCATAAAATAATAATTAATTCACAAAATTACACTTAGCCACTTTACGAACCTGCAAAAACTGTAACGGCCGCGACGGCCAATAGCAGAGTCTGTACGCGCGCCATAACTGACCCGTGCGCACGCGCTCACCTGGTTATATCAACTGCACTTCACCGTTTATCACCGCGCTAACACTAAATTGAACTTGAACTAGTGAAAGGTAACGATCGAATTCGCTTAATCCGTTCGAATTCGAACAAATAAACTATTGGTTAATTTTTTTTTTTTTTCATAATGATAACGTCTCTACTCGACATCTGTTGTTGAACTTAGTTTAGATAATTTTTACAATGTTAATAAAATAAATAAACATTAATTATGATTGTGAATTAGTGTATTTGTACGTATAAATACCGAAACATATTTAGTGGGAACACATGTTGAATATTTGATACACATTCCCGGGAGTTACATGCAGAGTAATAGACTACGGACTTAGTACAAAGACCCTGAAATTACACATACCTACTGATTGTTTCAGATGTGTGGTTTTTCTTACAAAGTCTTCCTTTACCGTTCGTGAGCAGTCAGCCAAACAAGTAGCTACTCTCATTTAATATGCGTAGCGTAGCGATCTAGCACCTTTATCGTGCCAGTCTACGGGTGACAGACAATTTTGTTGTATGAATGGCGATTTAACCGCGATTTCAGATGCAGCCGAGCATTTTGATTGATAAGAAGGAAACATTAGCTTGATAAGGTTAACTTTACTATTAATTATACGTCCTTGAACAGAATTGTATTAGCCGTATGGTTCCCGTCTTAGAATAGGGCCGCCCCCAATCTTCCCGTGGGTGTCGTCACGGCGACTAAGGGACTGCACCAGAGACGAGTAGCAGCGTTCTCCTGTGTATGTTAAGATCATTACTGCGATCACCGATCTGCCTGCCAGGCGTGGTGATTATAGTTAATCCCCCAATAGACAGCCCACCAAAAGTGCCATTCCATTGGGAAGACTTACGTTCAGCAGTGGACGTATTTCGGCTGATGATGAAATCAAAAAATTGCGACTTAGAGAACAGCTGTAGGGAATTTATTTTACGAAGGAAATCCGTCAATGGTATCCGCTGACTTGACTAAGTACTTAGTAATAATACTTACGAATCTTAGTAGTAATTTTCTTTAACATCTACAATGTCAATGATAAGGAAATAATGAAGGTAAAGTTCATGGATTAACGTGTTGGTTAACAGCTTAACAAATAGTTGTCAGGGAAAGAAAGAAAGATAAACATGTTTTTGCACAAATGCACTGGTGGTCGACCTTGTCGAGGGACAAATCAATAAAGATTTGTCCCTCGCATAATAAGTTTTTTGGAACTTATCCTACTAATCCCATCCCTCTACACTAATATTACAAATGTAAAAGTTTGAATGTTTGATGTGAACATATACGTTAGGTCCTGGAATATGACATAAGATAGTTTTTACGCCGAAAAAACATCTCATTCCTACGGGAAACTAAATTAATCGATATGAATGTCATTTTAAGGACGTTGATTATGAAAATTTTAACTATTTTGAAAATGTGTAAATATCGAAACAAAGACGAAGTCGCAGGCAAACAGTCTAAACGGGCCTAAATAGTTCCCTGGCCGACCAGTAGCCAATTAGGTAGGAACGTAATTATCTGCTAACAATAAAATGACGATTCATCTAATTATGCGACATTATCTTTAGATCTGAGTCGTCTCTTACTATTTATAACAGTGTCTCTACATAATAAATGTAATCTGTATTTTTTTTTCAACTGATCTTTGAACCTCATGAAAGTTCTGCAATACATTTCCAAGAAGGTTATGCCGAAGTAGACCATTTTCTAATCGACTTCGACATAAGATAAAAGAGAGAAAAAGAGTCTCGTACCAGATACTAAGTTTGTGTGTAAGTATTTAATAAGGCTTCATTCTCTTACTGTCACACTTAAACTTGAAAAAACTGAATTAGTTCTTATTCTTTGAAATGATTCTATTTTTTATACCTATAGTTAATCAGTATTTAATAATGAAGGTCCGGAATTTTTATAGCGAAAAGTAAAATGCCTAACATCGATACCTTCGATAACCCATCGAAGTTAACCATGTTATTAATTATATATTTAAAAAATAAATTTAACATATAAAAAATAAATTTAATTAATACAGAGCTAAACTTTGAAGATGAAACTGTCAAAACTACGACAAGGGAAATTGTAAATCACTTTGTTATTTTGTTCAGACTTGAATTAGCTAAAAAAATCATTTAGAAAACCTTTTTGTGTTCCAATATAAAAAGTTTATGATAAACTTGAATAAAAAATGTTTTGATTCTAGTCCTCGGTTTTTGTATTTCTACAGGGAAGGTCGTACCTTACTTGTCGATAGTTTAAATACTTATCGATAGCATTTCAGCTCTAGTAACTGAAAGATAGTCTACAAAAAGGTAACTATATTAAATTTTGATGAACTGAGCCCTCTAGTCGCGCCTATTTATGTAACATAATACTGATAAGTGATATTTACTATATGTATCATTAGGTACAGTTTTTATTGATCTTTTGACACGTGCGCGGGAGTGCCAGTTTATTGACTCTATGTACTCATTCATTACTATTGTAGAAACTGTCGTAACTATTAGAAATCGTACTTGCAATTTTTCATGGCCCTTAAGGTTTATTGAGGCTATATTTCGCAACTTGTTTTGGTTAATCAATTCCTACCGGCACGAAAATAAACGCATGAATTTTCTTGTCAAAATGTAGTTTAATTTTTATTTCGCCTCCCTTTTATATACTCGTATATACGCTTTGGAGTGGATAGAATGCATACAATAACAATAGTGGAGATTGACCGAACATGTAATTAGGACAAAATATAACAGGTGCAGAAAATAGTAACCGAGTTGTTATCCAAGAGATAACAAAAGATAAAGAGGAAGACCTAGGAAGAGATTGACAGATGATATTAAATACTCGTATGAGGCAGGAGTGGAGCGAAAAAACGGAAAATAGTTAAATAAAATAAAAAAATAAAAATGAAATCAAGGTTGTCTGGAAGTAATCGGTTAAAGCGATAAGACCGCCTAAATTGTACTATTTGTAACTTCTATAACGTGTAACTATATTTGTTTGTGCAATAAAGTGTATTGTATTGTATCATTTTATTTCAGATAACAGAGATCAATACATAAAATTAACTAACGAATCATGTCGCATGTAAAAATAAATAAATAATGGTAATAGTTACAAAATAATAATGATAAAATATCAATAACAATATAAATGCCAGCATGGTGCTTGCTAGCCTACCAACACTGCCGTACCACGGTACGTTACTGCCGTGCCACTGCTAGCAATGCGACACTCTAACTTCCCCCAAAAAGATTAAAGTAAAGAATGGGATTTTTTGGGAAGGCATTTGCCCCGAAGTGGGTAAAGGCCTCCTCTAATGT